>CM065593.1:221826922-224226922 GCA_033119425.1 Bufotes viridis
ACTGTAATTGTAAAATCAATACAAAGATTGTTGTAAGAAATGCCTATTATTGTCTGCAATTGCGGACAAGAAAAGGACTTGCTCTATCTTTTTGCGGGGCCGCGGAACGAAACTACAGATGCGGACATTGAAATGAATGGGTCCGCACCCGTTCTGCAAAATTGCGTAATGGATGCGGACCCAGGATTCAGGTTAAGGTGTACTAATATGGCCATAGGAGGTGTAAAGAGCATGATTACAGCAGATTGAACAGTGTGGCAAACAAAGCCAGCCCTGTAACACATCACACTGCACAGCAGTCTGGGAGTGGTTAGAAAAAAAACTGGAAACTGATGAAAACTGAAAGTGCAGGATGTAAACAGCTATGCTAAGCTGCTCTGATGTCCAGTCATGGTGAATGAAAGCACAGATATGAAAAACATTAATGTGCTTTGTTAGGGGTGTTAGGCGCACATAAAACATAATTGATGTTGGGATCAGAGAACCTTTTTAAGAACTACACATGAAGCCCAAACTCCCCATACTTTACTGAATGCGTTTCTAAGTGACAAGCATCTCACTTTCTTTAAAGCCTTCATGTTTCATATTTGGTGTCTTTACAATCAGTATGATGAAACATGAATTATGGAAGCATGTCTGCTCCTGTATCTCAGTCGGACCAAGTTTTAAGAGTTCATATCTGCTTATATGATAACACTGATTGATGCCAATGATGCATTAAAAGAGGAGTTTAGTAGACTTACTGCAATATTGCATAAAATAGAGGATCACCAAAGGCACAACAATGTCCGCCAGTGGTAAGTGCCAAAGTTAAATAATGTTGAGGTGCTTGAGCAATTGTTTAAAGATCTATTGTAAGGATGAATATATTTCTTGAAATGCATTTTGTGTCTGATTCAGTGAAGTTTTGAAAAAAATCTGATTTGTGTCCGAATGCATTCACAAATCAAAGTTGCTTCAATTGCCCTTAAAAATTGTATATGGCCTCTAGTGTCCTAGGATTTTTTATGAAAAGATGTTATCTCTTTTGGTTAATTTTTACGAATGTTTGCTCTTTCTCTAGCGGAGACAGCAGAAGGCAGGAACCTTAAACATGGGAATGGGAGACGGCTGCTCGCCGAAAGCTGTGGCAAGCTGCACATACAGTATTTCCTGGTATTAGAGTAATTTGGCCTCCCTTTCAACCAGAGAAAAATATTCCCCCATTTTGCTTTGATAGCGAGGGTCTAGAAGCATGGCTATCCATGCCACAATAGCCAGTTCTTTCCGGCTCTGAGCCCAATTAGATAATTGGGTGTCGTGACAGGCGTTATCATCATCATCAACCTCCTGCTCCTCCACTAACGACTCCTCCACCTCATCCTCTAGTGGAACCAGCGCATCTTCCCTGAGACTTTCTCTTTGTGGGTCCTCAACAGCTACAGGGTAGCCAACAAGATGTGTAAGCTGTTGTTCTTCTGCCATTGTCCCTTGCATCAGTGTGAGCATGTGTTATAAGCTAAATATGAGGGGGATGACATTGTTTATGCCAAATTTGTCCATACTGACAGATTTTATGGCCTCTTTTAATAGTTTCAGTACATGACAGGTGTCTCTAATGAGCTGCCACTGCTGACTTTGAAACAACACATGCTCCCTATTGAAGTGGTCTGGTGCATGACAAAATCATTCACAACGTTATGCTGCTCATACAGACACTCTAGCATGTGCAAAGTGGAAATCCAGCAAGTTAGAGCATTGCAGATCAAGCGGTGTAACAGCGGGCCATTCTATTGTTACAAGTCCGGGAGGGCATTCCTTGCCACATAAGAATGGCTGAAATACGATGACAGTTTCTTGCATTTGCCAGCATCTTCCGCAAGCCAGTGAACTTTTTAAAAAAATGTTGCATGACAAGGTTTATCACATGCACCATGCAGGGGGCATGTTTTATTTCCACAAAATGCAGTGCGGCCATGGTCACTGACCACCTTGCACACTTGGTTTTGGCAGGGAGACAGCCAGTAGGATGTTTGCTGCTTGATGCACTTTAGCAACTGAATAGCTATTTGGCTACTTTCACTCAGCCTATTTAGCTCTAACACTGCATGGCAATGATTCACTTTAAACATCTGATACAAGGGAGGAGGAGTGGAAGTAATGCTCTGCACTGCTGCTGTTGGACACAGAAGGATGTCTGTGGAGGCAGGATAAGCGGCATGTGTGGGAACCAAACTGAGAAACATGTGGAGGTGTCAGTAGGAACTGGCCTTCTCTCTGCAGTGCTGCCTATTGGGCCATGAAAAACATGTACTGTCCTCTCTCATAAAAGTTGCTCCAGGTGTTCACTATGGCATGCAACTTGCTGCACAGTGAGAATTGCAATGAGCAGCCTACATTCTCCCCTGCATGACAGTACGAGCAAGGATGGCTTTTTGGGAGAAATAATTGCAGCTAGGTATCTTTTAGCAAGGCTGGGCTCATGCCATCAACTCTCTAATGTCAGCAGACTCTACTAAGTGGTACAGCAGAGACTGCACCTCCAGTAACTTGGCCAGGGTGGGAGTTAAGCCTATGAATCAGCAGATTGCTGGACGTGTATAGTTGTTTCCTGGCCATACATTCCATTATTGAGGGCCAAACATGGAGTGGAGTAGGAGAAGAAGAAGTCTTAGTGGGAGAAGCAAAGGGTCATTATGACAATGAGGTTGACAGTATACTGCACATGGATGCAGCCTGGTTTCCATACAGGAGACCGGAAGAAGAAGGACACTCTTATTGCACTAGCTGGGGACCACTATTATTTTCCCACTGGATCGAGAGATGCAGCTGCATGCACTTGTGTTTAAACACCCACATGTTATTTTACTCCTACAGATCTTACACTGGCAATGCTTTTGTTTTCCGGCACTGGGGAGGAAAACTGCCAGACAGAACATACTCGCACACTCCACACAGAGATAGAGGCACCCGAGCTTGACTTAGGTCTGGCACCTTTGGCACATACCTGTCACATCCAGGGCCTCCCAGGTGACGCCTCTTCTCTGTCATCTTCTCTGTAGAACTTCTCTGTCATCATCTTTATTTGGTCCGTGCAACTCATTTCAGCCGTGCCTAGTCTCTGCAGAGTGTGACACACAGACATCTTAGCTTCCTCACATTTCTATAATCATCCCCCAACCTCGAGTTCCCACAGGTTTATCCTGCTGCTCGCTGTGCCCCCTAATACCCCAAATACTATCCTGAAGAAAAAGGAGTGCCCCACATAGTAATAGTTCTCCTTAAAGTCCCACCAATAGTAATTCACGTCTAGAATGCCCTCATTAGTAATAGATCCCCCACAGTGCCCCCAATAGTGATAATGCTCCCCAAGAATGCACCAATTAGTAAAAGAAAGTAAATGAAAAGTCACTGTTTTGTTTACACACAAACACGCACAGAAAATTGCAAGTGTTTTATCTAAAATTTAAAGGTAGAGGTAAAATTAAATGCCTGAAACACTTCCCATTCAACAACACACACACATGCAATTTTTGTAGTGAGACCTGTTAAATTACACACTCTGATGCAGTAATACCAGCCTTTCACTAGCATTTAGGTGTGAGACTGCAATATTTTTGCAGTGATGATAAACATCTTTTGAACTACACCCTATGATGCAGTTAATGCCTTCACTCACAAGGTAATAATTTGTGCTACTGATGTGAAATGCTTGTGCTGCTGTATACACCTGTTATCTTGCAGCAATGTACAACGTGTCCAGTAACACAACATGAGTTATGACTGCTGTATTATTATTGCGGTAAAATTATTGAATACTTTTTTTAAAAGAATAAAAAAATTTTAAAAAAGTTAGCGGGCATTACAAGATACAAATCATGAGGATGCTACCCATGTGCTAATGACAAGCTGAACAAATGACCAAAGTACACATATACAAAGAATGGAGCATACATACATAACACAATGACATGATTTTTATTAGAATCCACAATCACGTGATCATAAATGATTTAAAGAAATAAAATAAAAAAAATAAAACATTTTTTTAAATAGAATCCCCTACCACACACCAGCCCCTGAGACATAATAAAAATACTCCAAAGTCAAGGTGCCCAGTGCCTGAAGTGCAATGTGCAAGTTCGGACCAAAAAGTTGTCTAATGCAACAACAAATAGCAAGAAAAATGATAAAGTCCATCTGTAGAAAAAAAGACAATGACAATAAGCATGCTGAAATAATAATGAAACAATGAAAATCAAACGAAGTAAACAGAGTTGAGAAGTCCTACATAGGAATTGTTTTGGGAGCAAAGCCCCAGGCGTATCACCACTGCCTCAGGCTTCCCCGGGGTAAGTAACTGATGGATAATGTGGTGAAACACTTCACTTTCTGCAATGCAAATTCAGGGCGGACTCTAATGTCAGACAATACTCTGCTCCTTTTTTGAACCGGCTGCTGTACTCCCAATATTCTCTTCCACAATATCCTCTGTGGGATGTGGATATTCTTATTGTGGCAATGTGAATAGTGTTGTGGGCATTGAAGTCCATGAGAAGCATTTTGAAAAGCGGGTTTTGTCACCAAGGAATGTGTCACCAAGGTTCCCGACCTTGGTGGAGTAAAGGCCCAAGTTTTAGTGTCCACTAAAGTAGTTAGCGGACACCATAATACATAGCATAGCTGGTTCCAGCTAGTTCAGGGCAGGCTTTTACTGGGGACAGGCAATGTGCTGGGTGGGTGCCTGTTCCCCATATTCCAGTCTGGGACTTGCTCACTGCCAGCAATTCAATTTAGTCTGCTTGCTGGACTTGTGTGGTGCTCACTCTGGGTAGAGAGTCTTTGGTGACACAGAGGCCTAGAGCAGAGGCTCTGTGTGAAGTGGTCTCAGTCAGGTAGACTGTGTGACCACAAGGCTATGCAAAGCCTGATCTATCCGCAGTGTGGACTGTCGCTGATAAGCGAAAACTACTAAGGCTTGGAGCCTGAGACACTGACCAGTACTAAGCCCTACTTAGAGGTGAGGTAGGGAATCGTAAATGTTTAGGCATAGCCCAGACGGGCAAGGTGTTTTTTGTTTATGTTTAATTTATTATGCTGTGTGCCAAAATAAATCACGCTGTTTGGACCGGAAATCAAGTGGTGATGGAGATCTTTGTGTGAATGATCCCCGAGACCAGAGCTAATCCCTTACATAATGCAGATGGTCAATTTTCACTTAAGATATGTGCAGGCACTGTTAGACTTTAGAGTTCTCAACATTTGGCAATGAAGATTCAGTGGCTTTTCAGAAAGCAATTCTCCAAAGAACTTATATTATATCTTCATCTTGTGTTCTATATCTGTCCTGCTTTTCCATGAATATAAAGTTCATTTTTGGCCTAGCCCTGGCTGGCACCAAACCCAGGGCTGGCTTTTCTTTCAGCTCTCCCTCTTAACATGTGTGCACTCTTCAGAGTTTAAACTCAGAACACTCTTTTATGCTGATCAGCACTTCCCTATGGCAAAAGGGAAACAGCCCTGCCTAGTGGTTGGTGGTGGAAACTATGGCTACTAAAACCTCGTACATGGATATACAGGAATGCATTTACCACACAAAACCAGATTTTTACCCCCTTTTGCAGTGTACCGCTGCTTTGCAGTGAGACACTGCAATACTACAGATTTTTATTTTTATTTTTAATCAAAGCAAAGAGTAGATCATAAGTGAAGGTGACATATTATTTACCTATATTCTGAATCAAAAAACTAACTAAAACTATATAAAAAATTTAATTTGTGAATCTGGCTTTACAGCACTTGAATCAAGCACAGCATTTTTAGGCTGGATTCACTACAGTCAAGTTTGAGACAGCACACCAATGTGATTTTTAAATATGCTTGTTTATTACTTTATTATATTCAGCCATTTAAAAAGAAGGCATCAGAAAAGTGCAACGTTTTGGGCCCTATGGCAGGAAGTCCTTTATCAAGCTGGTAAATACAAGTACAACAATTTTCATAAATAACACATTTTTCAAAAATACATGATTAATATACATTTCATAAGTAAGTTATAGATCTATAAATGCATGATTATTATGCATACTGTACAATTTCAGATACATGATTACAACTTATACATGCTATATAAGTTCAAGTGCATGTTTATAAAGATCATTTATTTGGAATATCATGAAGATTCCGTGCATCATTGTGTATAATGGATACTATTGACATATGATTGACAAAATGTTCATAAACTATTAGAATATTAGTTCATCTGTATGCATATGTCAGAAAAGCTCAAGAAAAATGCGGGCTGAAGAGGAAGAAAGAACGTGTGATCTGATCCAGTAGTCCATTTTGTGACTGGATTCACGTACATCATTTTTTCATTTCCAGGCAAAGAGTATTGTAGTCTGTACATTTTAGCTTTTTCCCCAAAAATATAGCATGTTCTGGGATTCTTTTTCTTATAGGCTTTTCTATAGGACTTCAAAACTCCCAGTGAATAAAATAAAACATTTAAAATGTTACAAAAGAGGAAAAAATACCAACATTTTTAAAAAATGCATGAAATTGAAAAAAAGCATTTAATAATGCCTAATAACTGTGGGAAGTAGCCCTTTACTAGAATGTTGGCATACTCACCTGTTCCCCACTTCTCCATTCCACCACCCTTGGCTCTGTTTGGTGGTCTTCCAGTTTACTTCCAACGGAGGTATGGGCAGGGCCACACTGCACTGTTGCAGCCAATGACTGGTTCAGAGGTAATTTGTGTGCTCATACAGTATGTCACTGCTGGGTCATGCCCTTCTAAACATATATTCCAATGTCATAAAGTGATGACATATTGCTAGGGTACGCCATCACCTATGGGACCTCTACCTATCCTGAGAATGAAGGGGCAAAAGCTCTAATTCAGTACTGTGCCCCTTCATAGCTTGTGGATGGCCAGGATTCCCACTGTGAAGAGCAGAACTCTGAAAATGATACAGAGCTGATTCAGCACTGTGGTCCCTTTTAATCTCTTAAGCCTCTTTCACACGAGCGTTTCCGGATTAGGTCCGGATGCGTTTAGTGAAAACTGTGTGATTTCACAGGCAAAGCCATTCAGTTTTGCCTGCGATTGCGTTCAGTTGTTCAGTTTTTTCCACGCGGGTGCAATGCTTTTGATGCGTTTTTCACTCGCCTGATAAAAAAACTGAAGGTTTACAAACAACATCTCCTAGCAACCATCAGTGAAAAACGCAGCGCAGCTGCACTTGCTTGCGGATGCAATGCGTTTTTCACAAAACCCCATTCACTTCTGTGGGGCTAGGGCTGTGTGAAAAAACGCAGAATATAGAACATGCTTCCGATTTTTAACGCAACACACAAGTGATGCGTGAAAAAAAACGCTCATGTACACAGACCCATTGAAATGAATGGGTCCGGATTCAGTGCGGATGCCATGTGTTCACGTCACGCATTGCACCCACGCAGAAAACTCGCTCGTGTGAAAGGAGACTTATACCCCTTTATTAAAAAATAAATAAAAAATCTGAAATAGTTAATATTGCATAAATATAAGTATCTTTATCCAAAAATATTACAAAGAAATACGCATTTAGTAATCATTCATTTAATTACATTTAATGCATTTTCTTTTAAAATACATTAATTTTATGAAAGTACTCTGCATAACATCGCATAATCTAAGCATGATCCTCCAAGTTTGGTTGCTGTGAAGTTAAAAGTACCTTATAAAAACATTTTCAGAAGCAAACAAAATGTTTGATATTATCAGCCTAAATTGTCAGACAATTGCAAATATAAATGTTATTCCAGCCTGAAAGGTGGGGAAAGATTTGAGACATACATAATCGTATTGAGGCATATGTGCTACTCAGATTTCATATGGGTCATCTTGTCAAAGCTTCTTGACGAAGCCAATTACATTAATTTTCCACACTACAGAAATACATATTTCATTCCCATTTCCCACCAGTGATGGGGCTCAGGGATTCTATTTTGAAAAACTCTTATCACTGAGTAACATTCATACCCCCAAAGGAATGCTTGGCAGACACTGGGCCATTGATGTAATTGAGCGAGGTATGAGCTGTCTGACACTGCCATAGCAGTACTCAATGGTGCTGCACACTAAGCACTCAGAACAATGAGGCTTCAGCAGACGGCTGTATTGTCAATAAATTTCAATTACACTAATTGCCAAGAGTTCAATGAGTGCTGTAGGCTCTGAAAGAGGGAAATGGAGAAGATAAAAAAATGTGTTGAGTATAGCTTGGGAAAATAAGCAATAAATAAGAAACTGTATTTTCTAAAGGGGAACATTAGTGTCCTTTTTAACATGGCTTAACAAGATTTTACAAGCTGTTGCAGTTCAAGAATCCTGTTTTACATTTCTTTGTTAGTGTTTCTTAACAACATTTACAGATAGTCAATTATATGGCTTTATCTTTCAGGGGAAAACCATTTTATTTTGTGTGTTTTATTTCCATTATTTTAGAGTCTGTACCGAGAGGATAATAGATCAGAGCATAATAAACAAATGCTATTATTTTGAGCAACTGATTACTCACAAAACTACCATTGGGATAATAAATTTGAGCATTTATTTTGCAAATATATTCATAAATAGGTATATTTTAGGGTGTATATAGAAACCAACTAACTAATATTGTTCTACAAATAGGTTTTAGATTTAGACCATGACCTTATAAATTGGCTCTCTGAAATGAATACCCAAATAGTAAGAGAAGTCTCTTTAGATTGAAAAAAAAAAAAAAAAAAAAAATTTGAATATAGCAATTAGGGCTAATTCACACCCCATTTAGTTCAATAGCTGCACTGCTACAGAGCAATTTTTGGTTTTGCAACTGCCAAGATTGTAGTGTAGTCCCAGCGTTATACACAGTGATTTATTTTTTCAATATGCTCCTTGTTCCAGTGGATTTGTATTGATACCATATTTATCCTGTAGACATTAATGGCTTGAATTTAACAATGTATGTTCTGTATTTGCATAATTCACGCATACATACTTGTTTCATTCTTTAACAACGATTCAGCAATATCACAAAATACAACAAAAATTGTTAACCCTTAAAAAAAGGGAAAACAATGTATGAAAAAGGCAACTTAGAGCAAAATATAATGGAATAAATACAAACGGAATCTTTTATCATTTTAGGGTGGGTTCACACTAGCATTATGGATTCTGTTATTTTCCGTTATAACAGAAAGCAATAACGGAAACGATAAGACAGAATGCAAAACGGAAGCCTTTAAGAGGCATTCCGTTTTGCTCCGTCCTAATAGAAGACTATGGGAAACCATAACGGATCCATCTGGGTCCCGTTATGCAAGACGGAAAACAAAGTCTTCCCGTCTTCCATAACGGGAACCAGACGGATTTGTTATGCTTTCCCATAGCCTTCTATTATGACGGAAAACAAACAAAATGCCTTTTAAAGGCTTCAGTTTTGCATTCCTTCATAATACAAGTCTATGGGCTCCAGAACGGATCCGTCCTCCGTTTTATGGATTGCGTTATTTTCCGTTATAACCATGTTATAATGGAAAGCAATAACGAAAACCATAACGCTAGTGTGAACCCACCCTAAGGTTGTTTTTATGCCATTTGGCTTGGCTTTGTGTGCCTGCAACAAATTTATGAACTGGTGTACCTTAATAATATATGTGACATGAGTGTAATGTGGTTTACACCTTTAGGTGTAAAAGTAGACCAGAAGGTTGTCTAGCGTGGTTTGCGACTTTTTTGCGACTTTTGCCTGGTATTAAGATATTTGCATTGTGCATTCCCTCATGTGTTTTGACTTTCATATATGTTTTTTGCACTAGACATTTTATTTTGTAGCTTAATGTAGCCATATTGCTTCGGGTGTGGGATTTTGGCCTGCACAATATTACAGCAAAAGGGAACCTATACTTTGTGATTATAGATGTTAAATACCCTGTGTATTACATGATTGCTGCTGCCACAGATATTTTAATATTATTTGTAAAGATTAATAATGGATATATTTTTAATGAATACTGTGTATATGTTTTATTTGGTGAGGTAGATTTATCCCGATATACACAGTTTGGACTCTTATGGAGCCATTTTGTATATCGGTGTAAAAGTTGTACATAGTAAATAAGCCGTAATTCCGGTCTAATCTCACTTTTAGCTCTTAAACATAAACCACTGTGAAAAGTGTCAAGGATCACGATATATCACAATATCTGCTACTTTTTTACAACACAAAATTGACATATCTGATTTCATAAATAACCCTAATTTTGTATAAAAGAAGAATCCATATTGCATATTCATATTTCATACAAAACCGTTTTTTTTAATTCCAGAAACAGCTCCCATCTCAAGTGATGGGACTATTTGTTATATCTGACAAGAGTGGCACCATTTTTGCAAAAAGAAATCCCTGTCTGTAATGCCATACAACTGCTACAATACTCTCCAGATGTAAAGGAGATATCTAGCTATTATATTTTTTTTTTAAACAGATGACCTTTCCTCCTTACTTCTAAGGCCCCTTTCACACGGACGAGTTTTCCTCGCGAGTGCAATGCGTGAGGTGGACGCATTGCACCCGCACTGAATCTGGACCCATTAATTTCTATGGGGCTGTCCACATGAGTGGTGATTTTCACGCATCACTTCTGCGTTGCGCAAAAATCGCAGCATGCTCTATATTTTGCGTTTTTCACGCAACGCAGGCCCCATAGCAGTGAATGGGGCTGCGGGAAAATCGCAAGCATCCACAAGCAAGTGCGGATGCAGTGCGATTTTGCCACATGGGACCAGATCTTTATTATTTTCCCTTATAACATGGTTATAAGGGAAAATAATAGCATTCTCAATAAAGAATGCTTTGTAGAATGAGGATTAAGTGGTTAAAAATAAAAAAAACTTAACTTACCTTAGCCACTTGATCGCGTAGTTGGCGATCTCTCTTCTCTCTTCAAACTTTAGCTGCAGTCTAAAGGACCTGTGATGATGTCACATCACATGGTCCAATCACATGGTCCGTGATGTCATACCTGGACTGCACCCTGTCACCTCAGATCCAAGATCCCATGGACTACTGGGCAGCCAACTTGAATTGTGGCCGCAACTGGCCGAGTTTGCCCTAGATGACCTTTCCCAGTAGTGTGGCATCAGAGCTGGTGTTTAGTGCGCAGGTGGCATAGTTACCCCAAAGAGAACTTAGCTTTCAACACAAAATGTTAAGAGACTAACCTTTATAAAGATGAATCAGGCATGGATCAACCAGGATTTCCAGACACTGGTGCATGATGCAACAGACTAGATCATTCTGGCAGTAATGATCTGACTCTAGTGTGCTGCCACCACAGAATATTGTGATAAATGGCTCATTAATTCTGGCCATGTGCTGCTGCCACTATTCTTGAGTAGAGATGAGCGAATCAAAGTTGATAAAGTGGAATTCGATATGAATTTCAGGAAAATTTTAATTCGCACCAAATTCGAATTTTCTCATCTTTCATGGTAACGAATCAAATTTCCTAAAATGGCTGCTGCACATTGAGCAAGGAACTCTAGGAATGAAGGATCACACACAATACTATGCATGCAGCCAATTATGTCACAGTCCTATAAATAGCCTCAGCCATCTTGGATTCAGCCATTTTCCAGTGTACTTGGTGCAGGGACAGTGGTAGAAAAGGCTTTAACATTTTTATTTTGCTGTATAGAAGTTCAGGGAAAGGATAGGGAGGAATCATTCCACAGTGTTGAAGCAGAACAGGGTTCAGTAGGGGAGTTTACAGCCTGGGTAATAGGGCCAATCCTATTACATCTTGCTGCACTGACTGGGGATTCATATTGCCATTATATAGCTCTGTAATTCCAGCAAACCGTTCTTGCTATTGGGGTGCAAGTCCTGTTTGATAAAGCCATTACCAGGGTTTATTACAAATAAATATTTATTAGTGATGAGCGAGCACCAAAGTATTCGGGTGTTCGGGCCAAACACATTGCTATGTTCGTGTGCTCGGCTGAGCACCCGAGTATAATGGAAGTCAATGGGAGACAACAAGGCACGCCCTGCTCTGAAGAGGGGAGGGTGCCTGGTACATTAGAAAAGGTCAGAAAGTTACAGAAACACCACCGGAATAGATCGGGAACAGCACGAGGACGATGTCTGAATGCATCTTGGACTCCCGGGTCGCTGCTGGGAACCATGTTGTCCGAGTTGTACGCCACTTTTACAGACTGACAAAAATACACACAACCCCCCCCCCCCCCCCCCCCCAAAAGAAAAAAAAAAAAACATTTCACAGGAAAAACTGTTAGGAAAAATTATTTCCTGTATATTCAATTGTATATAAAGTGCAAGTGTTGCCAAAAGTTACAAGCAAGAGGCACTCCGAAACAGCCTGTATATCACATAAAGAAGGGCCTCATTCTCATTTTGGTACAATTGTTCAGGTAGTGGGACTCCTACACTCATAAGGCCTCTGCACTAAGTGAAAGGGCTGTCAAAAATTACAAGGAACCGGCACTGCAATACACCCTTTGTTACACATAAAGGAGGGCATCATACACACTCTTGAAAAGTTATCATTGATGGCCTGCTGGTGAGCCTCCAAAACATTAGGGGCGAGAGCCTGCTGCTGAGGTGACCCTGTAAAATATTGTACGTGAGGGCCTGCTGCTCAGCTGACCCTGTAAAATATTGTAGTTGAGGGCCTGCAGGTGAGCCGACTCTCTCTGAAGAGGGACATGACGAGATCTTGTGCATTGATCCCCAAACTCTTCAGCATCCACAGTCAGAAGAATATGATGGTGGGGAATGGCAACTAGTGTTTCACGAGGTGGATAATGCGGATGAGACACAGTTGTCAATGAGTGAGGGTCTTGTTAGGTCAACACAAGTCAGGAGGATGACCAGAGTGAGGAAGTGGAAGAGGAGATGGGGGACGATGACATCACTGACCCAACCTGGAAAGGTGGCAAGCCAAGCAAGGACAGCAGGACAGAGGGGGAGGGATCCATAGCACCGCAACAGGCTGGAAGAGGCTGTGGGGTGGCAAAAGGAGAAGGTGGGCCACACCAAATAGGCCTGCAACTCTTTCCCCTTGCAGAAATCTCCCTTGTCAAGGGTAGGTGTTCCGCAGTCTGGTGCTTTTTTTTCTAAAGGAAAGTGGGGTCCACAATCAGTGTCTGTGGGTCACACCACTGCCTTCTCTTCTTCCCCTGTGTTATGTGCTGGGCTGGCCAATCCTCTGTCCTAGACGCAGGCCTGGATGACTCCCGCCCTGCAGCTGGGCCTTCGCAAGCACCATCAGCTAGCACACCCACTTCTGTGTCCAAGCACAGCCTACAGATGTCCTTCCTTACTCCAGGCTTTTAAACGTAAGCGCAAATGCCCAGCCACCCACCCACAGGCCATAGCACTAAATGCGCACTTTTCAAAATGTATGGCCCTGGAAAAAGTGCCATTTAGGCCTGTGGACACTGAGGCTTTCCTCAACCTCATGGCGGCGGCCGTCCTTCATTATTCAGTCTCCAGCCGCCACTATTTTTCTCTGTATTCTGTCCCCCACTACACTGGCAATTGTGTCACGCAACATCACCCGTGCCCTGACCAACGCAGTTATTGTGAAGGTCCACTTAACAACTGACACATGGGCAAGTGCTTTCGGCCAGGGACGATACATTTCCATGGCGGCACACTGGGTGAACCTTGAGGAAGCTGGTAGCGAGTCGCACCCTGGGATGTCACAGGTGCTGTCGACACCAAGGATTGCGGGCCCTACTTCCATCAGGATTTCTGCCACCATGAAACTCAGATTTCTCATCTTGCAGCAGCAGTCAACCATCAGTCAGTAGCTGGAAGCAGTATAGCACGCCAGTGGGGAAGCAGCAACAAGACGTGCTGAAACTCAATTGCTTGGGTGACAAGCAGAGCTGTGGCAGGGTATAACGGACCAGGTTGGTTGTATCTGATAATGGCCATAACTTGTTGGCAGCTTAGTAGCTCTACAAGCTCACACACATGGCAATCATACAGCATATATGTATCATGCACAACAAACATCCCAATCTTATACATTAATATAAATAAAAACATAACATACGAGAGTGGAGGTAAACTAATGGCATGGCCTGTTTTATGAATTTATAAATAACCATAACATATTTTACAGCGTAGTCATAAACTCAAACAATTGAACATAACAGGCCCAGCCCTGTTCGGCTCAGTCTTAATCAGGGAGAGCTGTGCATTGGAAGGGACAGACAGTGTAAGGAGTGACCCAAAAGTTCTTTTAAGGACTACTGTAAGTGACAGCAGCAATATATATTTGTGGTCGGGGCTACATGACATGTAACCATCTACCTGCCTAACTGATTAAACTAAGCGGCTTGAGTTTTGCCATAAATGCTGTGTAGGAGGAATGCCTAAAAGGGGGCATACCCTGCAAGGTGTTTACGAAAGAAGGGCGGGTTGGGAGGGTACGCAGCACCGTTGACGCACCCAAGGGAGGCGCCTACCTGGTATAAATGTGCTACTAACGCCCAACCCACAAATACAGTCCAATGAATCGGCCTTCTAACTTGTGGTCGGGGCTACATGACACGTAACCGTCTACCTGCTTAACTGACTAAACTGAGAGGCTTGAGTTGTGCCATAATCGCTGCGTAGGAGGAATGCCTAAAAGGGGCCAAAAACCCACAACAAATGATACACAATAGAACGTAGCATCAACACTAACATGACCAACCTCTGGAACAGCAATTACTTGCAGAAGCAATTGCTGAGAGACACGAACCGGGCACCCTGAATGGAATGTCGGAACGAAAATTATTATATTGGGAGCCAAAAAATGGCAACAAAACCAGTGCCAGTGGAAGCATCAGGAAAACCAAATAGTTGAAACCGCCGTATCCTGAGCGACATGTCCGGTTTGACGTTGTGATACTGCCAACTAATGAAAATTTGACTTACCCAACACTCTGAACCTATAGCAACCTTTGAATAAACGTCAAGTAGCAAGTTGTAAGCTAATAAAGTTTTAGTTTTTTAGTTTTTTCCTCATTGTTGTTTTTTTTTTTCCTTTTATCTTACTACCCGAGAAAAAGATGTAATTGAGCACACAAACTGAGAACGGAGAGCTGTGACAGGACCTGAAAAGCAAACGACATGCAATGATGATCCTGGATGTTGTAGTATGCTGACACTGACACGAGGATGCAGGCGTCAGAACCCAACGAAATAGTAGAAACCGCCGAGGCCTGAGTGATGGGTCAGGTCTGATGTTGTGACACTGCAAACTGATGAGAATGTGACTTACCCAACATTCCGAACCTACAACAACCTAAAAATAAAATGTCCCTGTGCGCGTTGAAACTGTGCCTGCTGCCAGAGCAAAAGAAAAACAATCATCCATGATACCTAGCTTCATGTCCCAGTTTACAGGGCGACCCAGGACACAACTCTTGAAGTCAGACCAGTGCGACCAGGTGGTCGGTTCGATTGCAGCAGATAATGCCTCCAGTCGGTTAACAGCTCACCAGCAGATCCTCACCCCTAATGTCTTAGAGGGTCAGCTCAGCAGCAGACCCTCGCCCCTAATTTTTTAGATGGTCAGATCAGCAGGCCCTTGCTCCAAATGTTTTTGAGGGTCACCAGCTGGCCATCAATCATAATTTTTCAAGGGTGTGCATGATGCGCTCCTTTTTGTGTAACAAAGGGTGTATTGGAGTGCCGGTTCTTTGTAATTTTTGTCAGCCCTTTCACTTAGTGCATAGGCTTTATAAGTGTACCACAATGTGACTGAGGCCCTCCTTTATGTGATACTAGCTGAAGGACCTGGCTTCGCCCGGGTATATTTCATCTATTTCATTTAATGTTTGTGTGTGTTGTTAAAAGATATCGACAGTATACACTATAACAGAGACATCTACAGCACTCCGCCCCTTAACAGTGACCTCCACAGCCCCCACCCCTTAACACTGATCCCCCACAGTGCCCCGTCCCTTAAAATGGTACCTCCATAGCAGCCCACCCCCTTAACTTTGACCTTTAAAGCAGCCTTCCCCTTTAACAGTGAGTTTCACAGCACACCACCCCCTTGACAGTGACCTCCACAGGGGCCCTCCCCAACAGTGGCCTTTATAGCAATTTTTCCCTTAACACTGACCTCCATAGCGGACCATTCCTTTAACTGTGACCTCCACAGCAGCCTTCCCCTAGGGAGGCCAGAGGTCCAGTTTTAGGCCGGACAGTCCGGCTTTCAGACTCCATGACCTCCATCTGGCGCAGGGTCTGGACGGATACAGGGATGTCCTTTTGAACAGCTCACTCTCAGGCAGCAGCATTGTGCTGTCTGAGCGTGAGCTGCAAGAAGAAAATCACACTGCGTAGGGGGAGGGGGCATGGCCTAACAAGTTAAGGTTTGTTGCTTAGCGAGACTTAGAAGTTGATTTTGAACTTTATTTTTTTAATCCCCGTCGGCTGAAAAGTGGGAGTGGGTGTGGTCTAACTATATAGGGGGTGTGGCCTTATAAACAGCTCACCCTAAGAGAGCAACACTGTCGTGTCTGAGAGTGAGCTGCAGAGAGAAAGTCACTGTCCCTCCCACCTCTGCAGCTGACAGAAGTTGATTTTTAACTTCATTTTGGCAATCCCTGTCAGCTGCATAGGGAGAGGGTGTGGCCTAATTAGTCAGGGGTGTGGCTTAGTGGGACCTTGATTTTTATCTTCATTTTTTCAATCCCTGTTGGCTGAAAAGTGAGAGCGGGCGTGGCCTAACTGGATCAGGGGCATGTCCTTTTGAACAGCTCACCCTAAGACAGTTGCACTGTTCTGTCTGAGTGTGAACTGTATATTTACTTGTATATAAAATGCAAGTGCTGCCAAAAATTACAAGCAAGAGGCACTCCGATACAACCTGTATCTAATAAAGGGGTGGCCAACCGGTAGGCTCTTGAGCCACATGTGACTCTTTGCTTCTTCAAGTGCGGCTCTTGCTGTGGAGCTGGGAAGCAGTCAGGCTGGCTCACTCTCCACCCCATGCTCAGATATTTTTTCCTGATCGGGCACCGTTGCTACTTTGCAGCTCTAGCTCACTCTCCACTACGTCCTCATGCACACAGTGTGAGAACGTAGTACGTGGAGACATGCACTATGACCTGATGCTGTGCTCATAGTGGAGAGCGTGTCAGACCTGCAAAGTAGCAGCTGCCCGAACAGGAGACCAGTGCCTGATCAGGAGAGAGAGATTTTTTTTTAAATTATAGAACTAAGCATGGGGGTCTGATCTAAGCACGGGAGGTTCTGATCTGAGCAATGGGGGTCTGATCTGAGCATGGGGGTCACATCTGAGCATGGGGGAGTCTTGTGTGAGCATGGTTTGGTCAGGTCTGACCATTAGGGGGGGGGGGTGTCTGAGAATGGGGGGATCTGAGCACTGAGGGTCTGACACTGGGAGTCTGATTTGTGTTGTCTGATACGAGCATTGGGGGTCTGATTTGGAGGTCTGATGAGGTTTGGGGATCTTCTTTTAGGTCAGATGAGAATTGGGGATCCGATTCAGGAGTCTTATCTGAGGTCTGGTGAAAAATATATATTTTCTTTTTTTTTTTTTCTCTGCTAATGAAAAATAAGAAAATTCTTTTTTATCAGACCTCAGATCAGATAAAAAATCATTTTTTTACTCTTATTTTTCTTTGTTACAACCTAGGCGCATCTTGTATGGTGAAAAATACAGTGAATGTGTAAATGTATAGCTTGTGGCTCCTGGTAATCATACTTTTTTTTTTTTTTTTGGCTCACTGTGTCTGTAAGGTTGGCCACCCCTGCTCTAAAGACTTTTCATCATAACACTTGTAGACCTAAAACAAAAAGCTGGAATGACGGAGCTGTCTAATGACTAATTGGATCCCCAAATAATCTTTCCCTTCACTTGTATTTCACTTTCCTACCAATGTCCCTAGCACCTTCTGACCTTTCTCCCTGCACTAAAGATGCTGTGAAATGATTCCGCCCTATCCTTTTCCTGCACTTATATATCGTTTTTTCTGTCTTTTTTTTCCACAATCGTTTTTCCACTTGCTGTCCCTAGCGCCTTCACACGTCTGTCCCTGCACTCTGAACACTGGAAAATGTCTGACTGTAAGATGGGCGCCGTATTTATGGGGCTGTGACATCAAAGGGCTGGCTGGCTGGCTGCTGATTGGCTGCATGCAGGCTTGTGATCCCGCTCTACCGCCTTGACCCATGTCCTCAGTCCTCACACATGTAGCCGCCATTTTAGGAAAATTGCATTTCGTTACCACGAAGCGCAAGGAAATTCACATTCCTTGCGAATCAAATTTTTCCTGAAATTCCAAACGAATTCCACTTTGTCATCTTCGATTCGCTTATCTCTAATGGTAAGCACATGAGTTTCTTCAGGCCCTATTCATATGAATGGGTCTGGATGCCCAGGAGAAGAGGAAACCCAGGTCACCTCCGGCAAAACTGGGAGAGTTGACAGCTTTAGTAACAAAATATACAAATTTTGTGCTTATTTAACTACATTACTTAATGTATGATTTATGACCAATTGTGAGGTCTGAATGTGATGCCATGGTCCAAACATACTGGGAGATGATCGGTTCTGCAGGAAATTTTCTGCATGTTCACGTACGGTATAGACAGGTTCTATGTGTTCACGTACCGTATAGACCGGTTGTATTTTTTTGCTCTTTGCATGATTTCTTTACCTTTCTTTTTTGTATTGTTTTATTCTTTTTATTTTACTACTATTAAGTAATTTTTATGATCAGTGGCATACCTTTCATGCAGGCAGACCACGTCACTGCTACAGGGCTTGTGGTGGAACAGGTTTTCGGCACTGAGCTGCTTTTTCTGCTGCCGACATGCTGCCAGCTCCTACTGTGTTTTATTTTAGCTGTTCAAATTTGTGTGTACTGAGCTCCCCATAGTGGTGGCTGCAGGCCAATGAGATATAATACTCACAGAGGGAGATTAATCTGTGTATTTATGGCAGCTTTATAATATACGTACATTGGAAAATGTTTGGGATGAATAGGGATGAGCGAGCACCAAACTGTTTGGGTGTTCGGTCCGAACACACCGCGATATTTGTGCGCTTGTCCGAGCACCAGAGTATAATGGAAGTCAATGGGAGACAACCAGGCACCCCCTGCTCGGATGAGGGGAGGGTGCCTGGCTCATAGGGAAAGATCAGAAAGTGTCAGAAACACCACCGAAATGGATCGGGAACAGCATGGGGACCATGTCTGGATGCATCTTGGACTCCAAAGTCGCTGCTGGTAACCATGTTGTCCCAGTTGTACGCCACTTTTACAGACCGCCAAAAATACGCCCAAAACTAATTTTATTGTCTACCCCAAAGAAAGATATAGGGAAAAGGGCACATACAATGAAAAAAAGGAATACAATAGATTTTATAAAAGCTTTAGTTTTCAAACCAGGGATATCAACATTTGGCTGTATTACCAGTAATTTTCTCCACAATAAAAAGAAACATGGCCAATCCTTAAAAAGACAAATCCAGGATAAAAGACAAACGGACATGCTTTCAAGTGTCTGCTGATAATTGTAATTCCTCAAGGCCCGAAATGTGAAAGGGTCTAATATCTCCTGAAAAGGCATCTTCAAAGGAGAGAGGGGAAAATGGAGTCAAGCCTGACATATTTAAAGAAAAAAATGTGAATTATTTACCCCTGTGCCACAAAATAAAAAACTGAATCCTTTAAAAAACATGTGTTAAAGATTCACCACCGAAGGAAAGCAAATTATGTTTCCTTCCAAGTCTGAAACATAGAAAAGAATATACTATTTGAGCTGACCCCCCAAAAAATTGTAGGTGAGGGCCTGCAGGTGATCTGACCTTTCCTGAAGAGGGACATGGAGAGATCTTGTGCACTGATCCCCAAACTCTTTAGCATCCTCAGTCAGAAGAAGATGATGGGGGGAATGGCAATTAGTGTCTCACTTGGTGGATGATGCATATGAGACACAGTTGTCAATGAGTGAGGGTCTTGTTAGGTCAACAAAAGTCAGGAGGATGACCAGAGTGAGGAAGTGGAAGAGGAGATGGGGGACGATCGCATCATTGACCCAACCTGGAAAGGTGGCAAGCCAAGCGAGGACAGCAGGACAGAGGGGGAGGGATCCACAGTACCACAACAGTCTGGAAGAGACAGTGGGGTGGCAAAAGGGAGAAGGTGGGCCACACCAAATAGGCCTGCAACTGTTTCCCTTGCGGAACTCTCCATTGCCAAGGGGTAGATGTTCCACAGTCTGGCACTTTTTTGAGGAAAGTGGGGGACGATAAAAGAATAGTAATTTGCTAACTGTAACTGTGCTATACAAAAATAAAAACTCATAAATAAACAAATAACATATCTTACATCCTATTCATTAACTCTAAATCAAACCACAATAACAATAAAAACTCAAACCCGGGAACATAATGGGGGAAGACTGTACACTGGAGGCAAAATGAGTAGGGGTTGAGAACATTAGCAACCTCACCATCACTGGCATGATCCGCCACATGTCATCCAAGCACCCTAACAAGTGGGCCGAACCCCTGGGTCCACAATCAGTGTCTGTGGGTCACACCACTGCTTCCTCTTCCTCCCCAGTGTTACATGCTGGCCAATCCGTCCTAGACACAGGCCTGAATGACTCCCGCCCTGCAGTGGGGCCTTCGCAGGAACAATCAACTAGCACACCCACTTCTGTGCCCAACCACAGTGTACAGATGTCCTTACCCCTGGCAAATAGCCAGCCAGCAACCCACAGGCTATAGCACTAAATGTGCACCTTTCAAAATTTATGGCCATGGAAATGTTGCCATTTAGGCCTGTGGACACTGAGGCTTTCCTCAGCCTCATGGCGGCGGACATCTTTCGTCACTCGGTCCCCAGCCGCCACTATTTTTCTCGGTGTGCCGTCCCCGCATTACAACGCCAATCGTGTCCCGTAACATCATCCGTGCCCTAACCAACGCAGTTATTGGGAAGGTCCACTTAACGACGGACACATGGACAAGTGCTTTTGGCCTGGGACACTACATTTCAAAGACGGCACACTAGGTTAATCTTGTGGAGGCCGGTAGCAAGTCGTACCTTGGGATGGCACAGGTGCTACCGACGCCAAGGATTGCAGGCACTACTTCCATCACTTACATTAGTGGCTGCAACCCCCCCTTCTCCACCTCTGCTTACACTTAAAACTCTGAATTCTAATCTTGCAGCAGCAGTCAACCTGGAAGCAGTGTAGCATGGCAGTGGGGAAGTGGCAACGGGCCGTGCTGAAACTCATTTGCTTCTGTGACAAACAGCACACCGCCGCAGAGCTGTGGTAGGGTATAAGGGACCATACTGACCTGTGGCTCTCACCACTCAACCTACAACCAGGCATATTTGTTTTTGATAATGTCTGTAAATTGGTGGCGGCTTTTGAGGTCGGCAAGCTCACACACAGGGCAATCATCAAGCATATATGTCCCATGCAAAACAAACATCTCAAACTTATACATAACATATCTAAAAACATAACAAGAGTGGAGGTAAACCAATGGCAGGGCCTGTTAATTAACTCATAAATAACCAAAGAACCATAACATATTTTACAACCATAAATCATAACAACACTAATAATACAACCACAAACCATAATTATAACAGAAGAGAATGTCATTGCGGAAAAATTTACAGCTGACAATGCAGAGTACGTATTTCTTTGGGCAATCCAGGAAGCGAGATGAGGGGAACACACAGCAGTTCCAACAGAGGCAGGACAACACTTTTCAAGGCCTGGAACAGTTTCATGACACCCGCCAGCACCCTCACCCTGATGAGCGGCTTAGTGTCACAAGGCGGGAAAAATTATTGAAGATGGTGAAGGAGTACATAGCAGACTATGTCAGCATCCTCAGTGATCCCTCTGTGCCTTACAACTACTGGATGTCCAAACAGGACATGTGGCACGAACTGGCACTCTACAGCTATCGCTAAATAAGGAACATGGAAGATATACTATATTGGACTGTAGTATTCATGGTAAAAGACCATGTAGGCACTTTGCGATAAATAAGTGGGGTTTCGGCACTCAGTCTCTTAAAGGTTCGCCATCGACATCACTGTTTCAGAGGGTTAGCGCACCTGCAGCCCTTAGCTACATTCTTTTACTCAGTTTCATTGCGCCCAGGGCCTCTGCATCATGGCCACTTGCACGTCCCTTACTAACTGCATTCTTAATATTAAATGTTATATATGCTTAAAAGTATGTCACACATACAGTAAAGTAGTATTTGTAAGTGTATGTGCCAATAAATTAAAATAGGTATTTGGGATGCGCACACTTTACACAGGAGATGTAGCCCTAATAATATCACAGAGTAGCATACACCGTCTTCGGATAAAGTAAAGTATATGTCAGTGATATGTATGAAATGCAAACACACTAGATGTTTCAAAAATAATGTACATTTTCCCAAAATACACTGGTTTCATCTGTTGTACAGTTTTTGACAGAGAGGCACACACTGTGGACACTAAATGTTGCACAAATAATGTAAATTTCCCCAAAATACACTGGTTTCATCTGTTGTACAGTATTTGACAGAGAGGCACATGCTGTGGATACTAAATGTTGAACAAATAATGTAAATTTCCCCAAAATACACTGGTTTCACCTGTGGTACAGTATTTGACAGAAAGGCACACGCTCTGGACAGTAGATGTTGCAGAAATAATGTAAATTTCCCCAAAATACACAGGTTTCACATGTGGTACAGTATTTGACAGAGAGGTACACGCTGAGGACACTACATGTTGCACAAATAATATAAATTTTCCCAAAATATACTGGTTTCACCTGTGGTATAGTATTTGACACAGAGAGGCACACACTGTTGACCCTAAATGTTGCACAAATAATGTAAATTTCCCCAAAATACACTGGTTTCATCTGTGGTACAGTATTTGACATAGAGGCACACGCTGTAGACACTAGATTAGTCCCAGAATCTTTAGATTTGCGCATCAGACACTTTTCAAACTTCGGATTTAGTCAAACCCAATTTTTTTGTGATTCATTTCAGACAAACCAGAGAGAGAGAAAGAGAGAGAGACACTAGTACACAAAGGTGTGTTTCTCAACAATATATATGCGGTGTCTAAGTGGTACTCTTTATCATTAAGGAGAGGCCATGGTATGCCACATACGCAGTATTATAGGCCAGACGATGCCCCTACTATGCCAAGTACATGTGCGCAGTATTGTAGGACAGGCAATATGCCCAGTACACTGAGTATGTGTGCACAGTATTGTAGACCTAGTGATGTCCCTCTGAGTTGCTGAGAAAGATATTTAAATTAGTTTTCCAAAACCTGACACTGGCAGATGTTAGACATGATAATTTGCATGTATTTTACTTAGAAATCCAGAGAAGAATTGTCTAGCCTACAGTCTAGCCACTTCATGTATATCAACTGGTCTCCATAATAGAAATTGTACCCCCCAGATGTTCCCCCTAAGACATTGCAACTAGAAATGTTGTTCTCATCTGCTTTTATCTGATTAAAAGGCTTTGTTTTGAAAGAAGTAGTTATATATTTGAGGCTGGCTTAGTTATTTTTCTAGCTTTGCTACATAAGCATGTTTGCCAATCCACTGTGTGAAAATAATGTAATGCTCATTGCTGCTGTGTTGTGTAGTACTCTCTGTTTCTGTCCATCTGTCTCTCTCATTATTACTTATAACAGGTGGATTCATCTCACCCCAACATCTTTTTTTATTATTATGCTTTTTTATTTTTTTTTATTAATATTTTATTTTATTCATAGAAAAAATTACAGAATTATCAAATAGCGAAAACATAACAAAAGTAGACACAGTAAATGTCCTTGTATCAAAATTTTAACATGTGTCAAAATACACAGATGTATTCCCCAAATCCCCCTCCCCTGTTGACTGTCGTCGCTTGAACCCCTTAACTTACAGTATGAATATCAACTAATTATATTTGAGCTATTACACGTGCCCCTCTCCGCTTCTTCTACATCTCCTCATAAATTTCTAATTTGACGCGAATATTGGGCCCATTCATTCAATGAGGGTGGGGATGCAGAGCCCCATTTTTTTGCTATAATAACTCTTGGCAGGACATCATCTGTCATATTACTAGCGGCCCATCAGCTGGAAGGACGGACTGCCAGTTCATCACACACTGGAGTCCGTTCATAGTAAGAGGAGCCCTTATCTGTGGGCAGTCCCTGCGTTGGGCAGCCCTCATCTATGGGCAGCCCCTGTCTCTTTTTCTGACCCTGAATATCTACCTGGGAGGGCTACGTGATGACTATCCGTATGCCCCTGAGATTTGATTGTTGCTAGTATGGCGTTCTATAGGCACTTTGCGGTATGCACTATATAATCTATCTATTGTATTGCTGCCTGTGCTTGTCATCTATTTTCTGTTTTCCCTGTGTACACTATTCCCCTGATGATTCTACTTAATGAAACGTGCATGTAGGGTCTAGCTGCACTAGGGTCTTACAGGGTCTCCAACCGCTGAGGGATAGGTTCCGGACGGGGTCGTTCTTTTCAGGACGGCTACCCCGTGGTTAGGACTATTAGGGACAGAGTTACCCCTCAAACTAGGGAAGTCTAGGGTTATATACTATCTCTCTGCACCCTTATTCCTTCCTCTGTTCCTCCTGAATCACCCCGTCCGGTTCTTATCAATATATCCTGCCGCCATCCATAAGGTAGGACTCACGGTTTTCTTTCCTATACTGTATGGTGCCGCCGCGCACACTTATATGTTAATTTACCAGGTACCTCTGTGAACTGAAAGGTACCCATACACCTTGTTCTATGTGCTGTTATTTGATTGAAAATTATCTATGCTATCTGATTATATACACTTTATCAAAGGAATCGAGTAATTTTATTGATGTTTATAGTAAAACTTAAGTTTTAGTACGTCACCACGTTTTTTTTTTTTTTAGTCTACTTGTATTCTCGTGGTTGGTGTAGCCTCCAGAACTGTATTCTGGATTTAGTGCTGTCTTCTGAATAACTCTTGCGACCATCAAGCCACGCATCCACGCCAATCTAACCCGAGCTGGAATTGCCGTTTCCGAATCGAGATATCCCAACAGCACTGTCCGGATATCAGGTTCGTATTGGTGGGAGACCTCTTTTTGAATAGCCAGAAAAACCTGTTCCCAGAACCTCCTCAATTTACTACATTCCCAAAGAGTATGTTCATAATCTACTTCGTGGCGTCCACATTTCGGGCAACAGCACAATCGGTCCTTATTTCTAGCAAATTTTGCTTGAATCTTAGGCATGTAGTAGAGTCGATGTATGATCTTGAATTGGATTAATCTATGCGCATTAGAGATTGTGATCTTTCTAATGTTTCTATAAATATTAGCCCATTGCAGTGGGGGGCATTGCAACTCTTGCTCCCACTTACATGGACTCTTAAATACCATTATGTCTGCCAATGACCTACGGAGTTTAGCAAAAAGTTTGGAGATTTTTATATCTACTTCCCCCTGAACAAAACAGATGTCAAAAAATAAGTGGTGGCGAACAGAGAAAAAACATATATTCGTGTTTTAAGCTTAGATACTTAATCAAATCTAGTGAAGTACTAACAGTACTATTATATTCCAAAAAAGACTTAAAGTGTCCTGAAGACATAAGGTGAGACACCCTAACTATACCTTTATGAAGCCAATAGGTATGGTCTGTGATTTTGAGGAATTCCTCCAGACTCCTGTTCTCCCACAGAGGGGTAAACCAAAAGGCATGAGACACTTCAAGAATACTCTTAAGTTTATTCCATACCCTCTGTAGGGTCCAAGGAATCAGTAGTGACTTCCTCAAACCCAAGTGACCACATTCCAAAGAAGTGAAAATATTCCCTACATAGTTACCTGTAACGTGTAAAAGATACTGTGCAAGTGGACTATCTTTAAATTTACAGCATCGTTGGACTTGAGCACACAAAAAATAACCTTGAAAAAAAGGAATTGATAGTCCTCCCTCCTCTTCAGACAGCCATAGATACCTCTGTTTTATGCGCACCCTCTTCCTTCCCCAAATTAACTCATTAATTAAGGATTCTATTCTATAGAAAAAAACATCCGGTATCCAAATGGGAGAGGCACAAATCGGATACAGCACAATAGGCAAAATAATCATTTTTATTAAAGCTATTCGGTCAGTCTGAGCTAAAACAAATTTCTGCCAAGCACTTATTTTGACCTTAATTTTATTTAGTACTGGGGCCAAGTTAAGGTCATAAAACCTATTTATTGGGGTCACTATCTTAATCCCCAAATAGTCCAAAGTGTCATTAACAGAAAGAACCCGAACCCCACTACCCGTATCTATGGCCTTGCGGTTAAGCGGGAGGAGCGATGACTTGGACCAGTTAATCAAATAACCAGATAACTTACCGAACTCCTCTATGATTTCTACCACATAGAGAAGAATTTTCCATCCCTGGTTCAAGAATAAGATGACATTGTCTGCGTAAAGGCTTATTTTATCGCTCACTCCTGCAACCCCAAAACCCTCAATGCGGTTGTCAGATCGAATTTTAGAGGCCAGTGGTTCAATGAATAAGGCAAAAAGGAGCGGGGAAAGAGGACACCCCTGTCTCATCCCACGATACATTCTAACCGGCAAAGAGGTAATTCTATTGATACTGATACATGCTGTTGGCTGTTCATAAAGCATTTTTGTCATCCGCATAAATGCGTCCCCTAGACCAAAGTAGGTCATAGCACACCATAAAAATGACCACTCCATCCTGTCAAATGCCTTTGCGGCATCTAAAGACAGGATGGAGCGGTCACCACTCTCCCCAAGTAGTAATTTCAAATGGACCCTGTACAGGCTCGTCTGTATTTGTCTCCCTGGTATAAATCCTGTCTGGTTAGGAATGGATGTATCAAAGAGGCAATGACCCACCCGAGACGATTCGCAAGTATTTTTGCAAAGATTTTATAATCTGTATTAAGGAGGGATATGGGTCTATATGACCCCACCTCACATTCATCCTTATCCTTTTTTAGTATCAGGATGATCACTGCCTCTCTAAATGAAGGAGGTAAGGAGCCAGATACACAGGATTCATTCAAAACCTGTAATAAAATGGGGAGTAGCGAATTAGCATGGTATCTATATAACTCAAACGGTAAACCGTCCGGGCCTGGAGAGGAGTTATATTTCAACTCTCTCAACTGGAAGTGTCGATCGCAACTCTTCCAACGAGATGGGGGAATTCAAATTTTCCCTATCCTGAGCCTGTACTTGGGGCAACCCCAATTGTTGTAAAAATTGGTCTATATCTCCCAACCTACAAGTAGTCTCTGTCTGATAGAGCTCAGCATAACACTTCTCAAACACCTCCGTGATCTGTTCTGGAGTCCTCACCCCCTTATCATTTGAGTCCCTAATCTCCCGTATCGTTGTCAGATCTTTCTGATTAGCAACCAGACGTGCCAAAAACCTACCCGTTTTGCCCGATTCACTTTTTGCCCCAACAACATCCTTGATATTTATAGCAACAAGGACTGCTGTGTTATGCTAATATAATGTAGAGGACGCAAGTACTCATGCACATCAGTCCTGACAATGTATTTCAACACAGAGCTGACAGCGGGGGAACAGAGGTAAGTAGGAAAGGAAAAAACAGTGATCTGGACTTTATATCTGTAGTACTGTATTACTGTAGATAATAGTCCACAATTAGGGGGACACATTCACTTTAAAATACAAATTAACTGCAAACAAGTCTTTGAATATGATTGCAATTTTTTTAGCTGCATTTTATTCCCTAAATTCAGCAATCCTCCTACTATATATGACTTTACATCAGAAGGTTAAACTATTTGTGAGCAGCTTTTTAAACTTTTATGAATTAAGCCACTGGGAATAATTGATTTTTAGGACACTAAGATTTTCCTTTCAAGGGTGATCAGATTTACTTACAAAGATGCGAAAATAGAAGATGTTACATTACATGGTTGAATCTTCTTTGAAGACAATATAAAATCTGAGCAAACAATGCTACTCTTGCTTTGTTTTATACAAAAAATATTTACTAAAAAATTAGGCCGATAAAACAAAAATAAAAGTATGTATAAAAGAGTGCAGGATTTTAATTTGAAAATTACTATCACTCATTTTAGCACAGATAGCAGTTTACTAATACACCTTAATTACCAAAGCCAAGCTATTTATTACATTTCTGATGAAGAAATTGTATAAATCTGAACTTGCTATCAACATATAGGGAGAGATCAAAACTGGTGTAAAGGTAAACTGGCTTAGTTACCTATAGCAACCAATCAGATCCAGTCCTTCATTTTTCAGAGCTTCTTTGGAAAATTAAAGTATCAACCTGATTGGTTGCTATGGGAAAATAGCCTATTTTCCTTTGCACCAGTTTTGATAAATCTCCTCCATAGTCTCTACTTAATGAGAGAAAGATTTTCAGTGCATGAAAGATACGTATTTGTTGTTACTCCTGAAATTCTGAACTTTTTTTTTTCATTTTATTTTATTTGTATCAAAACCCAGACATTGTCACAGAGGCAATAATCATACCCAGCCATTTAACTCAAGCAGCAGAGATAGAATATTTTTTACCAATGGAAAACATGATAATTTTATTGCCAGTGATAATGAAAGGGAACTCAAACAGCACATTTACACACAACTACATCAAATAATGTACCCTAATATTATATTTAACCCCTAAACACAAAATGGCGTGCATGTACGGCGGGGGATGCTGTGCCAGAAAGCATTCCGCCATACATTCACGGTGGGATAATTGGGTGGGTGCAGGAGCTGCGCTCGCCAGATCATTGCAGGGGTCCGGAAGTCCCTGGTAGCTGCGCCGCTGCTGCATCCACCGGCATTGCTGTTTACAGCAATGCCGGCGGATTAACCCGTTCTATGCTGCGGTCAGCTTTGACGGTGACATAGAGGTGGTTTGCAGCGGGGCAAGGAGCGGAATCAGGATGTGTCATAAGGCAGCCCGATACCATGCATAGGCTGCCCAATGCCTTGCACGGCATGGGGAACTGCCTTCTACGGGTGCCCAAGAGATCCAGCCCCAGGCTGGGTCTCCTAGGCAACCTGTTAGTGTATGACTCAGTGTCATACACTAACAGGCAATGCATTACAATACAGATGTATTGTAAAGCATTGCAGAGGGGAGCAAAAGTTGAAGTCCCAGAGTGGGACAGAAAAAAAAAACGCCCCTTTCCCTTATTTTATAATAAAAAATAGAAAACAAAAGAAAAAACACACATATTAGGTATCGCCTTGAGTGTAATGAAGAGCTATATAAATATATTACATGATCCACCCCGTCCGATCAACACCATAAAAAATAAAAATAAAAACTTACCGTACATCACTAAAGGTGCAACACCAAGCAATCAATAAGGTTTATGCACCCCAAAAATAGAACCAATCTAACCAACACCTCATCCTGCAAAAAATGAGCCCCTAACTAAGACAATCACCCAAAAAAATAAAAAACTATGGCTCTCAGACTAAAACATGATTTTTTTGTTTCAAGAATGATATTATTGTGTAAAACTTAAAATTAAAAAAGTATACATATTAGGTATCACCGCGTCCATAAGAACCTGCACGATAAAAATACTACCTGAACTAACCACTCAGGTGAACACTGCAAAAATATATATATATAAAAACGGTGTCAAAAGCCATTTGTTGTCACTTTACATCACATAAAGTGTAATAGCAAAAAGTCATATGCACCCCAAAATAGTGCCAATCAAATCGTTACCTCGCCCCACAAAAAATGATACCCTAACTAAGACAATCGGCTAAAAACTAAAAAAAACTATGACTCTCAGAATATGGAGACACTAAAACCATTTTATTTTTCTCAAAAATGATATTATTGTCTAAAAAAGTATACATATTAGGTATTGCCTTGTCCTTAACAACCTGCACAATAAAAATACCACATGACCTAACCCCTCAGGTGAACAACACAAAAAAAAAAAAAAACGGGGACAAAAGCCATTTTTTCGTCACCTTACATCACATAACGTGTAATAGCAAGCGATCAAAAAGTCATATGCACCAAAAATAGTGCCAATCAAACTGTCATCTCATCCCACAAAAAATCATACCCTACCTGAGACAAACGCCCAAAAAATAAAAAACTATGGCTCTCAGGACATTGAGACACTAAAACATGATTTTTTTGTTAAAAAAATGCTGTTATTGTGTAAAACTTAAATAAATAAAGAAAAGTACATATATATATATATATATATATATATATATATATATATGCATATTATACATATTATGTATCACTGCATCCGTACCAACCTGCTCTATAAAAATACTACATGACCTAACCCCTGAGGTGAACACCGTAAATTTTTTTTATAAAAAGTATGTAAAAAAGCCATTTTTGTCACCTTACATCATAAAAAGTGTAATACCAAGCTATCAAAAAGTCATAATCACCCTAAAACAGTACCAATCAAACCATCATCTCATACCCAAAAAAATTATCCCTTACATAAGACAGTCACCCCCCCAAACAAAAAACAAATCTATGGCTTTCAGAATGTGGAGACACTAAAAAAATGTTTTTTAAAAATGCTTTATTATGCAAAACTGAAAAAAAAAGCTAAAAAGTAGTCATCTTTGGTATTGTCGCGTCCATAACAACCTGCTCTATAAAAGTTGCACATGATCAAAGCTGTCAGATGAACGTTGTAAATAACAAAAAATAAAAACTGTGCCAAAACAGCTAGTTTTTGTTACCTTGTTAATATAGAGCAACCAAAAATCATATGTACCCTAAAATAGTACCAAAAAAACTGCCACCGTATCCCATAGTTTCCAAAATGGGGTCACTTTTTTGGAGTTTCTACTCTAGGGGTGCTTGAAGAGGGCTTCAAATGGGACACAGTGTCAAAAAACCAGTCCAGCGAAATCCGTCTTCTAAAAACTATATTCCTTTCCTTCTGCGCCCTGCCGAGTGCCCGTACAGCAGTTTACGACCACATATGGGGCATTTCTCTAAACTACAGAATCAGGGCAATAAATGTTGAGTTTTGTTTGGCTGTTAAACCTTGCTTTGTTAGCTGGAAAAAAATTATTAAAATGGAAAAGCTGCCAAAAAAGTGAAATTCTTAAATTTCATCTCCATTTTCTATTAATTCTTGTGGATCACCTAAAGGGTTAACAATGTTTGTAAATCAGTTTTAAATACCTTGAAGGGTGTAGTTTCTAAAATGTGGTCATTTTTGGGTGGTTTCTATTATGTAAGCCTCACAAAGTGGCTTCAGACCTGAGCTGGTCCTTAAAAAGTGGGTTTGGGAAATTTTCTGAAACATTTCAAGATTTTCTTTTAAACTTCTAAGCCTTCTAACGTCCCCAAAAAATAAAATGGCATTCACAAAATGATCCAAACATGAAGGAGACATTTTAGAAATGTAAAGTAATAACTATTTTTGGAGGTATTACTATCAATTATAAAAGTAGAGAAATTGAAATTTGGAAATTTGGTAATGTTTCCAAATTTGTGTTAAATTTGGTATTTTTTTTATAAATAAAAATGAAATTTTTTGACTTAACTTTACCACTATCATGAAGTACAATATGTGAATAGAAAACAATGTCAGAATGGCCTGGATAAGTAAAAACGTTTTAAAGTTATCATCACATAAAGTGACACATGTCAGATTTGGTAAGCTGAAAAATAGCTTCATCCTTAAGGGGTTGACTGATGCTTAGAATCCCTTACAATATAGGGGTATTGAAATGAGGTACAGAATATGATAGTGACATCTCTACTTCCTATCTCTATTTTCATAATAAACGCCAGGTTCTTCAAAATCCAGTGAAAGGTTAAAATATTAATTTTCACTTTATAAAAGTGATGCAGATCTGAGTTCCTGAGGTATTAAAACCAGTTCCACACATCTGAATTGATTATTTATGTAAAACGGGCATGGGATTTTGATGAACCCCAGTCAACAGTAGTAGACAGATTTCTACAGCAGAACTGTTTTAAACATAAGTCTTCCATGAACATACAGTTGTGTTCAAAATTATTCAACCCCCAATGCTGTAAAGGGTTTTAGTGAATTTAGTGTACATTTGTAATTGTGTTCAGAATGAAATCTTACAAGGACTTTTTAAAGAACCAAATGCAACTAAAATGACATCAATTGTTTTTGTAATACAGCATTAAATGTTTTTTTTTGTGATTTCTTCATTGACACAATTATTCAACCCCTTAAAGACTACCACTCTTAAGAACAGAGGTTCACTCAAGTGTTTTCGATCAGGTGTTGAAAACCCCTGTGGATATCAAGGAGCAGCAATCAAGCATAATAAGAACCAATTCGGCAGATTTAAAATGACTGTGATACTCAGCTCCTTCTAGACATTTACTGGTGTGTTTACAAACATGGTGAAGTCAAGAGAATGGTCCAGGAAGACAAGAGAAGAGGTGATTTCTCTTCACAGGAAGGGCAATGGCTATAAGAAGATTGCAAAGATGTTAAACATACCAAGAGACACCATAGGAAGCATCATTCGTAAATTCAAGGCAAAGGGCACTGTTGAAACGCTACCTGGTCGTGGCAGAAAGAAGATGCTGACTTCGACTGCTGTGCGCTACCTGAAGCGCAAAGTGGAGAAAAGTCCCTGTGTGACTGCTGAGGAAGTGAAAAAAGATTTGTCAGATGCGGGTACTGAAGTTTCAGCTCAGACAATAAGGCGCACACTGCGTAATGAAGGCCTCCATGCCAGAACTCCCAGGCGCACCCCCTTGCTGTCTCCAAAGAATAAGAAGAGTCGACTGCAGTATGCCAAAAGTCATGTGGACAAACCAAAAAAGTTTTGGGATAGTGTTCTGTGGACTGATGAAACAAAATTCAAACTGTTTGGGCCCATGGATCAACACTATGTTTGGAGGAGGACGAACAAGGCCTATGAAGAAAATAACACCTTGCCTACTGTGAAGCATGGCGGGGGGTCAATCATGCTTTGGGACTGTTTTGCTTCTACAGGTACAGGGAAGCTTCAGCGTGTGCAAGGTACCATGAATTCTCTTCAGTACCAGGAGATATTGGATGAAAATGTGATGCAGTCCGTCACAAACCTGAGGCTTGGGAGACGTTGGACCTTTCAACAGGACAATGATCCCAAGCATACCTGCAAGTCCACTAGAGCATGGTTGCAGATTAAAGGCTGGAACATTTTGAAGTGGCCATCGCAGTCACCAGATTTCAATCCGATTGAGAACCTCTGGGACTTAAAGAAAGCAGTTGCAGCGCGCAAGCCTAAGAATGTGACTGAACTGGAGGCTTTTGCCCATGAAGAATGGGCGAAGATACCCGTAGATCGCTGCAAGACACTTGTGTCAAGCTATGCTTCACGTTTAAAAGCTGTTATAACTGGAAAAGGATGTTGTACTAAGTACTAAGAATGAATGTCACTTGGGGGTTGAATAAAACTGATAATGATGTGAGCACAGAAAAGACATTTGTGGTTATTTCATTATAAATGTTATGTTATATTTGTCTGACTTACAAGTGCCTCTTTGATTTAACTGTAAACAAGATGACTGAAATGATCAAAACCAATGTCAAACTGGCCAAAACACTCAATTTCAGTGGGGGTTGAATAATTTTGAACACAACTGTATGCTCAATGGAGACTTTATAATGCAAACAAAGCACATAGTAACTAGAGTTGAGCGGACACCTGGAAGTTCGGGTTCGATGGGTTTGGCCGAACTTCACAAAAAAGTTCGAGTTCGGGACCAGAACTTGACCCTAACTTTACCCTGAACCCCATTGAAGTCAATGGGGTCCCGAACTTTGGGGCACTAAAATGGATCTAAAAAAGTCCTGGAAAGGGCTAGAGGGCTGGAAATTGAAGCAAAATCGGGGTAAGAGTAGGACAAGTGCCCTGCAAACAAATATGGATAGGGAAATAAGTTAAAATAACATAAAATACATACAAATTTAAAATAAAAATTCTAAACCTCAGCACAAGTGAGTTACAGTGGCACCTGCCACCCTGCAAACAGAGGATGTGGCAGCAACACCACCACATCTCTTACCATCACCAAACATCTCCACACTATCCCATGGAAGCGTTCAGCTGTCTATGTCCCAATTAGAAAAAAAAATAGAGAGCGGAAGTACTCACCTATCCACCCGCAATCCCTGAACCTGAATGCCAGGATTTCAAAATTCCTGGTCCTTTCAAATGCTGTCATTTTGTCTGGTGGAGATAAATGGAGACTTTTAAAAAATTTATGGCAGTTGCTGTCCCATAGTAGTGATGTCGCGAACATAAAATTTTCAGTTCGCGAACAGCGAATGCGAACTTCCGCAAATGTTCGCGAACAGGCGAACCGGGCGAACCGCCATAGACTTCAATAGACAGGCCAATTTTAAAAACCAAAGGGACTCTTTCTGGCCACAATAGTGATGGAAAAGTTGTTTCAAGGGGACTAACACCTGGACTGTGGCATGCCGGAGGGGGATCCATGGCAAAACTCCCATGGAAAATTACGTAGTGGACGCAGAGTCGGGTTTTAATCCATAAAGGGCATAAATCAACTAACATTCCTAAATTGTTTGGAATAACGTGCTTTAAAACATCCAGTGTGTGTATACCATCAGGTATGATGTTGTATCGATCAGGTAGTGTAAGGGTTACGCCCGATTCTCAGACATTGACAGACCAAACTCCTCTTTTAATGCACCGCAAACTTCCCATTTGCACAAGGTTGGATACCAAGCTAGCCACGTCCCGGTGATGTCATTGAAGGTTTCTTCCTCCACCCAGCCACGTACAACACCAAGGGTCCCCGAAAGGTCAATTGAATTGATTTTTCGAACGGGGAGATGGTTAAAAAAACGCTGGCTCCCTCCCCTTTGTTTTAATCCACGGTCACTGCTTCTGCGCCGTGCAATTTACTGTCACACCCGATATGAGTGGTATTTTCTGTAGTACTATTCTCATCAGTTTAATCCCTCTAACGTCCCCAATCTGGGGGCCATTTATTGAATAGATTTTTCGAACGGGGAGATGGTTAAAAAAACGCTGGCTCCCTCCACTCTGTTTTAATCCACGGTCACTGCGTCTACGCCGTGCAATTTACTGTCACACTCGATATGAGTGGTATTTTCTGTAGTACTATTCTCATCAGTTTAATCCCTCTAACGTCCCCAATCTGGGGGCCATTTATTGAATAGATTTTTCGAACGGGGAGATGGTTAAAAAAACGCTGGCTCCCTCCACTCTGTTTTAATCCACGGTGACTGCGTCTGCACCGTGCAATTTACTGTCACACCCGATATGAGTGGTATTTTCTGTAGTACTATTCTCATCAGTTTAATCCCTATTACATCCCATATCAGGGATTGCCTTTTGTGAAAAAAAATTTAGGCCTGGTACCTTCGACTGCCTTCACAATGACAGACCAAACTCTCATACACCAAACTGAATTGATTTCAGGAACCGGGAGATGGAAAAAGCAGCTTGGTCGGTCCTCATACTCCCAAATTGGGGCACTGCGCGTGCACAATGTGCTGTGACACCCTAAATGAGTGGTGTCTTAACTAGCACTATTCCTATCAGCGGCGGGGGGGTGAGTGGTAACTTGAGTGCAGGTGACCAAAGCTGAGCTGGAGGAAGATGGTGCGTCAAGGTTCTTAGCGGAAGCTGTTGAAGATTGGGTGTCCTGTCTAAGCCAGTCAACTACGTCCTTAGAATTTTTCGGGTTCAGGGTACATGGCCTCTGAACACTAGGCATTATTCCAGGGACAGTGGAAATCACAGCACCACGACCACGACGGCCCCTGCGGGGTGGCCTGCCTCTGCCTGTCATTTTTTTTTTCGATAAGTGGTACTGTGCCACCCTGTATCAGTGGTGGGCACTGGCAGTGGGCACACTATAGTCTGTGGAAGTGGGCCTGACACACACTGGCAGCAGGCAAGCAACTGAAATTAGACTAATGTGTAAAAATGAAATGCCTTATTTATCATCAAGCTACTGTGCCACCCGGTATCAGTGGTTGGCACTGGCAGTGGGCACACTACAGTCTGTGGAGGTGGGCCTGACACACACTGGCAGGAGGCAAGCAACTGAAATTAGACTAATGTGTAAAAATGAAATGCCTTATTTATCGGCAAGCTACTGTGCCACCCGGTATCAGTGGTTGGCACTGGCAGTGGGCACACTACAGTCAGTGGAAGTGGGCCTGACACGCACTGGCAGCAGGCAAGCAACTGAAATTAGACTAATGTGTAAAAATTAAATGCCTTTTTTTATGCAAAGTCCTGTGCCAGCCGGTATGAGTTGTGGGCACTGGCAGTGGGAACACTACAGTCAGTGGAAGTCAGCCTGACATACACTGGCAGGCAACTAAACTTAGATTAAAGTGTAAAAATTAAATGACTTTTTTTGATGCAAAGTCTTGTGCCACATGGGATGACAGGGGTGGGCACTGGCAGTGGGCACACTACAGTCAGTGGAAGTCGGCCTGACACACACTAGCAGCAGGCAAGCAGCTGAAATTACACTAAAGTGTAAAAATTAAATGCCTATTTTGATGCAAAGTCCTCTGCCAGCCGGTATGAGTGGTAGGCACTGGCAGTAGGCACACTACAGTCACTGGAAGTCAGCCTGACACACACTGGCAGGCAACTAACCTTAGATTAAAGTGTAAAAATTAAATGCCTTTTTTTGATGCAAAGTCCTGTGCCACACAGGATGACAGGGGTGGGCACTGGCAGTGGGCACACTACAGTCAGTGGAAGTCGGCCTGACACACACTAGCAGCAGGCAAGCAGCTGAAATTACACTAAAGTGTAAAAATTAAATGCCTTTTTTATGCAAAGTCCTGTGCCAGCCGGTATGAGTGGTGGGCACTGGCAGTGGGCACACTACAGTCACTGGAAGTCAGCCTGACACACACTGGCAGGCAACTAAACTTAGATTAAAGTGTAAAAATTAAATGCCTTTTTTGATGCAAAGTCCTGTGCCACATGGGATGACAAGGGTGGGCACTGGCAGTGGGCACACTACAGTCAGTGGAAGTCGGCCTGACACACACTAGCAGCAGGCAAGCAGCTGAAATTACACTAAAGTGTAAAAATGAAATGCCTTTTTGATGCAAAGTCCTCTGCCAGCCGGTATGAGTGGTAGGCACTGGCAGTGGGCACACTACAGTCAGTGGAAGTCAGCCTGACACACACTGGCAGGCAACTAACCTTAGATTAAAGTGTAAAATTAAATGCCTTTTTTGATGCAAAGTCCTGTACCACATGGGATGACAGGGGTGGGCACTGGCAGTGGGCACACTACAGTCTGTGGGCCTGCAGCTCCTCACACACAGGCAGGCCATGCAACTGCAATATGCATATAAAGGAAAAAAAAAGCAGACTAATGTTGCAGCCCTAAAAAGGGCTTTTTGGGGTGCTGTCAGGACGCTGTCCTTACAGCAGAGATCAGATGAGTCTTTCAGGACTGGGGTGGACACTGAATTCACTAGCCTAGCTATCAATTTCCCTATTAAATCAGCAGCAATTACACTCTCCCTCCTCTCACTAAGACTGTAAATTCCAAATGAATCTAAAATGGATGCTGTGCAGGAGGTGGGAGGGTCTGGGAGGGAGGGTATGCTGCTGATTGGCTGGAATGTGTCTGCTGACTGTGAGGTACAGGGTCAAAGTTTGCTCAATGATGATGTATAGGGGGCGGACCGAACATCGCATATGTTCGCCCGGCAGAGGCGAACGCGAACAAGCTATGTTCGCCGGGAACTGTTCGCCGGCGAATAGTTCGGGCCATCTCTATCCCATAGTACATGGTTCCCAGCCGCCACTACTTTTCCAGGCAAGCCCTCCCTTCCCTGCATAACCAAGTGGCAGACAAAATCAGGTATGCACTGCGCAACGCCATCTGTGGCAAGGTCCACATAACCACCAATACGTGGACTGGTAGGCACAGGCAGGGAAGTTATATCTCCCTATACCCAGTACACTGGGTAAATGTAGTGGCGGCTGGGCCACAGGCGGATAGCAGTATGGAGCAAGTCCTTCCGCCCCCGAGGATTGCAAGGCATTTCTATTTGTCTCTTCTTGCCTCCTCCTCCTACTCCACTTCCTCCTCCTCTATCACCTCCTCATCCTTTCAGCGTAACACCTTCACCACCAACGTCAGCACAGCCAGGGGAAAACAACAGCAGGCTGTTATGAAACTCATCTGGGGGACAAACCCCACACTGCGCAGAAGCTGTGGACAGACATGGAACAACAGACCGATGAGTGGTTGGTGTCACTGAGCCTCAAGCCCGGCCTGGTGGTGTGCGATAATGGGCGAAATCTCGTAGCAGCTCTGGACCTAGCCGGTTTGACACACATCCCTTGCCTGGCGCATGTGCTGAATTTGATGGTGCAGAAATTCCTGAACATCTGACAGTGAAAATCAATTCAGTTAATCCAGCTCTTAGATTCTGGTAGGACAAATTCACTTTTATTGGTGCTCAAGGACCCCTGCGGCCTGAGCTGCAGATATCTATGGCACACCACACATCATGATTTTAATGACTTATGCTTTTATTTCATATGATATGCTTTTTCAACACTTTGTGTCATATTGTATCCAGTGGTGTTTTATATAAGGCATAGCATAGGGTAATACACAGAAGTCCCGATGTTTTGGTCAGTTATGACCTTTATCAAGTGATCTGTAGCCCATGTGCTCAAAAGTGGAAGCTGGATACAATATGACACAAAGTGCTGAAAAAGCATATTATATGAAATAAAAACATAAGTCTTTAAAATCACGACATGTGGTGTGCCATAGATTTCCGCCTAAAATCCATTTGACTTTCTATGAGCACCCACCCCACATAAAGGTGTGCATATCTCAATCTGTTTCAAGCTGAGCTGCAGATGTGACAGGCAAATAATTTTATTACATTTGTTGGTTAGATTGTTGGGTAACATTTTCACGGTTATCAGGACTTTTTATTATAAATCGTAACAAAAACTATACAAGGTGGCCGCACAATACATCTCAAACTAACAGAAAAACAAAAAAGGGGCTCATTCCAGAAATAGGAATGAAGGAAGCTCTTTGCGCACATTTTTGATCAAAAGTATGTCGGGCCCAAGTGCCACTTCACGGCGACTTCTGCACATGGGTCCCTAACACTACAGATACTGCCTCTTATAGACTTACCAGTCTCCTTATTTTCAGGGCACTGTAGGAACCAGCTAAATTGCTTTTGTGCTGAGAAGTCCCAGGAACTTGGGCGTGTCTCAGTCCAAAAGAGGAGCCACCCTCAATATATACTATAAGACAGAGTTCAGACTAAGCACATATATTTCTACACTCAGAAGTGCATGACCATAAGGCAAATAAAGTTGGTTAAAAGATGGCCGCACAATACATCTCAAACTAACAGAAAAACAAAAACTAACTAAGTTCAATGTCTGTTATGCAGTGCAGGGGTACTTTGAAAGAAAGAAGGGGTACAGATCAGCCAACAATCTGAACGGCACCTAATTTACAGCATATATTTCCCAGTCAGGAATGCAGGGCAGAGGTAGTTTGAAAGAAAAAATGGGGTCATAGAACGTCCCCGTCATCAGTCATCTATTTGCCCCGCTAAAGGATTATTTCTGAAGTGTATAGAAGCCACCACAAGGGGCCCCCACGCTGCATGGGGACATCATGGAGACATCATGGAGATTTTACAGCATATAACTGCAGCACCCGACAATGTAATTTACAGAATACAATTCCCAGTCAGGTATGCAGTGCAGGGGTACTTTATGGCCCAAGAATGTAACATAAGATTTTTAGAAATTTACCTCCCTATCACCTATGCAGAGCAGGGGTTTGTATACGGCAAAACTGGCAAAATGTCACCCACCAATGTAACAGATTATTTTTTGAAATTTACCGCCCTGTCACTTATGCAGAGCAGGGGTTTGTATATGGCAAAACTTGCAAAATGTCTCCCACCAATGTAACAGATTATTTTTTTAAATTTACCACCCTGTCACCTCTGCAGAGCAGGGGTTTGTATACTGCAAAACTGGCCAAATGTCACCCACCAATGTAACAGATGATTTATTTTAAATTTACCTCCCTGTCACCTACGCAGAGCAGGGGTTTGTATATGGCAAAACTGGCAAAAGTGCTCTGTGGTACGACAGTATGGATTTATTACAGCAACTACAGAAATGCACTATGTCACTGCAAAATTATAAAACAGGTTTTTCAGCGGTGTATGCAAACGTGCTCTGTGGTACGACAGTACGGGTTTATTCCGACAACTACAGAAATGCACTATGTCATCCCAAAATTATAAAATAGGTAATGTAGGGGGACTTGACCTGCTAGAAAAAAGGAATTTTTCCTCCACTGAGCTACCAAAAAATAATTTAACTGTTGTTCCTGGCAGGCCGGCACCCATGCAAGTCACATACCGTTCCAAGGACACTACAGTTGCTAAAATGGCTGCCAACCCCCACCTAAGTAAGAGATGAATACAAAATTATTTTGCAGTATCACTGGGTTCAGGGCTGGGTACAAAAATGTAGCATAGCACTCTTAATAATTGCTGTAGTTTGAAGATTTAACACCACCGAGTTCAACAGATTTCTTCCCTAATTTCTCCCTGAGAGCACCAGCAGCAACCTGTCCCTGCACTAAGAGCAGCAGAGTGACGTGCGGCGCTACGTGACTCCAGCTTAAATAGAGGCTGGGGCACATGCTGTGCCCAGCCAATCACAGCCATGCCAATAGTATGCATGGCTGTGATGGCTTTTTAGGGCGAAGTAGTGAAACGCTTGTTGATTGGCTGCCCCGCAGCCTTTCAAAAAGCAGGAAAAGAATCGCCGAACAACGAACCTTTTACGGAAATGTTCGGGTTTGGGTCGGGGTGCGGAAAACCGTAAAGTTCGGTACGAACCCGAACTATACAGTTGGGATTCGCTTAACTCTCATAGTAACTTTAGTGTGATTGTTATTGAAAACGATGCATGACAGATCACAGTTGGAACACAAACACTGTAAAAAGTGCACTAACTGTACAAAATCTATTTATATTTTTGTTACACAGTATGTGCACTGTGCCTTTTTGCAGGGTATATGCTATTTTTAACATGAAAACTGTAGTATTTTCAGTCACAATGGTGTATATCATGAGATGAGGATCCTATCAAGTGGATAAATAGGTCATAGATTACTTAAACAAAGTGGTAATTGTACTATAGAAGTATTATCTTATTATCTAGGCTAAACTTATATGGCCTGATTTCCTCACCCTAGTGGGACAAATTTCCAGAGAATTATGGAACTGTTGGTCTAAGGCCTTGTTCACACGTCAGTTATTTGATCAGTTATTTCCATCAGTTGTTGTGAGCCAAAACCAGATGCAGATCAAAAACACAGAGCAATTGCAGATCTTTTCATTATACCTTATCTCTGTGTAGCCTCCACTCCTGGTTTTGGCTCACAAAAACTGATTTAAATAACTGATCAAATAACTGACGTGTGAACAAGGGTTTATATACATAATAATATACATAATATAATACAAGAATAAATACGGGTCAGTAAGCATGAACTGAGTGACAGACTGGAACAGATAGAGAGAGGACCCTACCTAAGAGGGCCTGCACTCTACAAGGGACAGATAGGGTAGGCAAAGGTTCACTAGGTTACTTTTTATTTTTTTTTAATGCAAAAATCAAAAAAAAATAATTTTAGAAAAAGGACAGATGGATGTCATAGGGTGGGGTTCCTTTTTAGGACTTTCATCTTTGGGCCATAACAGAGAGCTGTTATGTTAGAGTAGCCCCACCTCTGGTGGCCTTGCCCCATCCATGTATTAGATGGTCAGTCATTCATTTGAATAGATGGCAGGTAATGGCTGAGGGAACGTATATTGGAGAATATATTGCCATAAGTAGATTCCCATTCTGAGAAGAAGGAGATTCCTGACCCATGCTGTTCAGCTGGCTGCTGGCTTGCTTAATTTAATGAGACTAGCCTTTGTAATAAAATCCCATTTAAAGGCTTATCTATAACATTATATTCTCAGTTGCCTTGTAAAAAATATGATAAAATAATAAAACAAGATACACTCACCCATTAATTCCCCTTCCACTTCCACCACTGCTGCTTTGGTCCTCCCTTCTAACATTTGTCTACTTGCCAGCAATAATGAAGTGTTCATATACTCCACATTAAAGCTTTTGTCAATCACTGTGTTACAATGGCGCTTCATGGCCTCCACCATCCTGTGCACATAGGCGCTAGTTTCCTGTGTGTGAATTAAAGCTTGCATTAATTGTACTTTTGTCCTCAGCACTGCTAAGGTAAATCATCCTCTGCTATCTGAGCTGCTTCATGACTGTGTCCAATTGCTAATCAGCTGCTTCTATATATAGCTGATCAATGTCTTCATTCTTGCCGGATTTTTTGGTCTCTACAGATCTTGTTAGGTCTCTCTAGCTAGTTAGATCCTGTAAAAGAGCAATTATCTATTTGTCTGTCTTCTTCCTGGTTCCTGACATGTTGCCTGTTCACCACACCGATTCTATGCCACCTGCCCTGACCTCTGCTTGTTTCCTGATTATGTATATTGCCTGTTCCCTTGGTGACATGCACCAGTGTCTCTGATCCCTGTTGGTAAGCAGCCAACCACACCAAGGCTATTTAAAGAGGTAGCAGCCTGGAGGCTCTTCTGTAGTGAAGTCCAGATCCCTTTATAAGTGATAAAGAGTGTCTACCAGGAGACTGTCAGGATAATGCCATTAGGTCTAGCCCAAAGTCAACCTGGTTGGTTGGCACAGTGGTTCCACAATCATTGCTGTAACACACTGGTCTTAGCATGTATAGAATACAATGCCACTACAACAGGCTACAACAGTGACATGGGATATACAGCATATAACCACTGCAGCCAGTTAAACAAATCCCGGCAGGTAGAATGGAATCCCTTTTAGTTCTAGGTTCTAGTTTCTTTGGTATATACTACATACAAATAATTGGATGACCACCAAATGTATAAAGTTTAAAAGCTAAGCTTTAATCAGCTTAATAAATATTAAATACATTCATATTAATATAGTTTATAAGGCTAAAAAATGACATCTGTCCATCCAGTTGAACCTGTTATCCTGCAAGTTGATCCAGAGGAAGGCAGAAAAGACCCTGTGAGGTAGAAGCCAATTTTCCTCACTTTAGGGGGAAAAATTTCCTTCCTGACTCCAATCAGGCAATCAAAATAACTCCCTGGATCAACGACCCATCTCTAGTAGCTGTAGCCTGAAATTTTATTACACTCCAGAAATACATCCAGGCCCCACTTGAACTCTTTAAGTGAAGAGAGTAGAGAGGCAGAGAGTTCCATAGTATTACAAGAAACATTGACCCAATTCAGTTAAAACTATATTCATGAAGCAATTGTATTACTTCCTTAATGACTCTTATTTGAATTACACTTAGGTGTGGTTTTCTTGCAACAGTGCCATGCCAAATAAAAGCATAATCTGATACATTTTGTATGCAACACTCTGTTGCACAGCAGCTGAATATACTGGAGGGCATTTGATGGGTTTATGTAATATAAATCTTTAATTAAAACATTGGTGTCCTTAAAGATACATATACAAGTAATTTACATTTATTAAAGACATACTTATGGTAAGTATGTTCAGCATTTTAAATTAATATCATACAGTAGTAATTAGTATAGGACATATATTTAACTAGTAGCAATACTATATGGCTTACTTAATAACATTGTGCAAATTTCAAAAACATTGTGTTACTTAAAGATACTAAATTGATATTGAAGGTGGACCCGCACTCCTCTTGATTAAAGGGAATATGTCATCGGAAAATGACCTGCTGTTTCAATTACTTTTTTATGTTTAACATATTTTTAAATCTTTTTGATGATGTATTTTTTTTCATTTCCATGTCACTTTTTATATTTAAACTAAAACCAAAAGTACTTCAGCTGTCGCACTGGCCACTATGTCTACTTGGCACCACTTCTTTAAATAGTGAATTTAGTTTGACACTTTTTCACATCTGATTTTTCTTTAAGGGTACATTGACACATTGCACACATTTCAAAAACTCATTTAGATGAATGGAACTGATTTTCAGGCAGAAATTTTCTGCAACAAAATCTCCTGCATGTGAAGGCACCCTTAAAGATGCATTGTTATTATTGTTGCAGTTTTGAAATAGCTGGGGGACCACAAGTTAAGTATGCCTGGTTTAGGGAATAGAATGTTGAACAATTTTTAATATACATCTATTTCAAATTTTATTTGCAGGCTTTTATTATATCCACACAGTATATCCACATGAATAATAGACTAAGTCCAATCACATGCACATAAGAGATATCAGCAGGGGAGGCACCATCCTCAGACATGCACGATTATAGATAATAAGCAGGGCATTCATAAAGAGACATGTGCAGCTCACTTGAAAGACAAAAGGGAGATGTCAAAGTACTGGCAATATGATGATAGGCTGCCCACCAATGATAGTAGTTACTGAGCTAAAGATGCCGATGCATCATCCGATTTGAGCAAATAGCAAGTGTGTCACATGAAAGGCTTTAAATAGAAACAAGTGAGGTCCAAACACATCATTGCCCATTACCCATGAAGATGCCAGGACAATGGTGAAACATGTCAGGGTGCAATGCTAACATGTTTTAATGGTTATCCATCGCTAGACTACTCATGAAAGACAGCAGTCTATTGTGGACAAAAAGGCAGAGTAGAGGCGGTAGTGCACGCCCTGCAATCCCCTTTTGGCACATACTGAAGCAATATACCAGTGTCAGTGATAGCATCACAAAGTTTTCCAGCAGGTTCCTTAACAGATGTAGCAGGGTTAACACACAAAGGCCCCTTTCACACGGGCGAGTTTTCCGCGCGTGAGGAGGACGAATTGCACCCGCACTGAATCCGGACCCATTCATTTCTAAGGGGCTGTGCACATGAGCGGTGATTTTCACGAATCACTTCTGCGTTGCGTGAAAATCGCAGCATGCTCTATATTGTGCGTTTTTCACGCAACGCAGGCCCTATAGAAGTGAATGGGGCTGTGGGAAAATCGCAAGCATCCGCAAGCAAGTGCGGATGCAGTGTGATTTTCCTGCATGGTTGCTTAGCAACGGGACCAGATCTTTATTATTTCCCCTTATAACATGGTTATAAGGGGAAATAATAGCATTCTTAATAATGCATAGTAAAATGAAGAGGAAGGGGTTAAAAATAATAAAAGTTAACTTACCTTAGCCACTTGATCGCGTAGTTGCGATCTGTCCTCTCTTTCCCAGCATCAGCTAAGAACTAAAGGACCTGTAATGACGTCACATCACATGGTCCAATCACATGGTCCATCTTACCATGGTGATGGACCATGTGATTGGACCATGTGATGTGACATCATCACAGGTCCTCTGTAATGGCAGCGGGTGATGGTTACCATGGCAGCAGGATGCTTTCAGAAGAGTCCTGCTCTCCATGGCACTGAAACTCTGAATAGGCTTTTGCTAAAGGCAAAAGACTATTCAGACTTTGTAAAGTAAAAAATACAGTAAGTACACTATATAGTGTACTTACTGTATTATATAGACACCAGATCCACTGGATCTACAAGAACCAAGTGGGTCTGGGTCAAAAAAAAATTGTGGGTCTGGGTCAAAGTAAAAATAAGAAAAATACATATCACTGAATAAAAAAATAAAGAATCAAATACACTACATATATTAAGTATTGCCGCGTCCGTAAAAATCTCCTCTATAAAAATATCACATGACCTAACCCCTCACGCAAATACCGTAAAAAAAAAACACAAAAAAATGGTGTAAAAAAGCCATTTTTTGTCACCTTGCATCACAAAAAGTGTAATACCAAGTGATCAAAAAGGCGTATGCCTCCCAAAATAGTACCAATAAAACCGCCATCCCGCAAAAAATGAGTCCTTATATAGGACAATCGCCCAAAAAAATAAAAAAAATATGGCTCTCAGACTATGGAGACACTAGAACATCATTTTTTTTTTCTAAAATGCTATTATTGTGTTAAAGTAAAATAAATAAATAAAAAGTATACATATTATGTATCTCCGCGTCCGTAAAAACCTGCTCTATAAAAATATCACATTATCTAACCCCTCAGGTAAATACTGTTAAAAAAATAAAATAAAAACAATGTAACAAAAAAACATTTTTGTCACCTCACATCACAAAAAGTGTAATAGAAAGCCACCAAAATGTCATATGCACCCCAAGATAGTTCCAATCAAACTGACATCTCTTCCCGCAAAAAATGAGCCCCTACATAAGACAGTCGCCCAAAAAATAAAAAAAATATATGGCTTTCAGAATGTGAAGACACTAAAAAATCATTTTTTTTCAAAAATGCTGTATTATGTAAAACTGAAACAAAACCCCCCAAAAAGTAGCCATATTTTGTATTGCCGTGTCCTTAGCAACCTGCTCTATAGAAACAGCACACAATCTAACCTGTCAGTTCAACGATGTAAATAACAAAAAATAAAAACGGTCCAAAAATAGCTATTTTTTTGCAAATTTTCCATTTTAATCAATTTTTCCAGTAACAAAGCAAGGGTTAACAGCCAAACAAAACTCAATATATATTGCCCCGATTCTCTAGTTTGCAGAAACACCCCATATGTGGTCGTAAACTGCTGTATGGCCAAATGGCAGGGCGTAGAAGGAAGGGAATGCCATATGGTTTTTGGAAGGCAGATTTTGCTGGACTGGTTATTTGACACCATGTCCCATTTGAAGCAGGGGGGCTGCACCCCTACAGTAGAAACTCCGAAAAAGTGACCCCATTTTGGAAACTACGGGATAAGGTGGCAGTTTTGTTTTATTATTTTAAGGTAAATATGATTTTTGGTTGCTCTATATTACACTTTTTTTGAGGCAAGGTAACAAAAAATAGAAATTCTGAAATTTCATCTCCATTTGCCAATAACTCTTGTGGAACACCTAAAGGGTTAACAAAGTTTGTAAAATCATTTTTGAATACCTTCAGGGGTGTAGTTTCTTAGATGGAGTCACTTTTTTGGAGATTCTACTCTAGGGGTGCATCGGGGGGCTTCGAATGGGACATGGTGTCAAAAATCCAGTCCAGCAAAATCCGCCTTCCAAAAACCATATGGCATTCCTTTCCTTCTACGCCCTGCCATTTGGCCATACAGCAGTTTACGCCCCCATATGGGGTGTTTCTGCAAACTACAGAATCGGGGCAATAAATATTGAGTTTTGTTTGGCTGTTAACCCTTGCTTTGTTACTGGAAAAAATGGATTCAAACTGAATATTTTCCAAAAAATCGAAATTCAGAAATTTTATCTCCATTTGCCATTAACTCTTGTGGAAAACCTAAAGGGTTAATGACGTTTGTAAAATCAGTTTTGAATACCTTGAGGGGTGTAGTTTCTAGAATGGGGTCATTTTTGGATGGTTTCTATTATGTAAGCCTCACAAAGTGACTTCAGACCTGAACTGGTCCCTAAAAAGTGGGTTTTTGAAAATTTCTGAAAAATTTCAAGATTTGCTTCAAAACTTCTAAGCCTTGTAACGTCCCTAAAAAATAAAATGGCATTCCAAAAATGATCGATACATGAAGTAGACATATGGGGAATGTAAATCAATAACTTTTTTGGGCGGTATTACTATGTATTATAGAAGTAAAGAAATTGAAACTTGGAAAATTGCAAATTTTTCCAAATTTTTGGTAAATTTGATATTTTTTTATAAATAAAAATGAAATTTTTCGACTTAATTTTACCAGTGTCATGAAGTACAATATGTGAAGAAAAAACAATCTCAAAATGGCCTGGATAAAAAAAAAAAGCGTTTTAAAATTATCACCACATAAAGTGACACTGGTCAGATTTGCAAAAAATGTAGGGCCGCAGGTTGAGCATGCCTGGTCTATACCATTCTACTGCATATAGGGGTCACCTGCCTGATATAAGAAAGGTATGTATGCAGAATTTTAGATGTATATAAAAAACTATATGATTTCCTGTTATATAAACAGGAAGAGAGAATATCTGCAGCACTTGTCCACTGGGATCCGGAGCTAGGATCTAATAATGACACCCTGAATTATTATCAGGTACGCAGTTACTGGGAGTGCTGCTTTCTTTCTATTTATTTGGCTATTACATAAACAAATACATTTTAAAAACAGAATACCCCTTGTACGCTCTGCAATGTATCACTAGGATATATCACTGTGAATGAAATCAAATGTTTAATGAATATGATTTTTCCCATTGTACTTAGTTACTATTAACCATACTCCATTTTAGGACTAAGTTTAACTGCCTGTTGGTTCGCTAACTTTTGAGTGCTTTGAGTTAGTGATTTTTGTGATTTTGTGATTTTTTTTATAGCCTGCAAGAAATGAGCAGTATTTTTAAGGAAAAAAGCTTCTTTTCTTTTTAAATCTCTTTTCATTAACATTTTGTGAGTTATAATACATGCTTACAAGCAATTGTACATAACAAGGGAAGAAAATGATTTTTACATATGTAGGCCAACAGATACATTACAGATAGAGTGAATAGAAGGTATCTAATTTTAACATTTAAATACTGTGAACATACAGTACTGTGAAAAGATGCTCAAAGTGTCCACTATATGTATAAATTTAAAATGTGTATGCCCCATTTTCTAATTGTAATACTGATTGCGTCATTTCTCTAACAGGGAGATGATGATGCCAAAACATGGAAGGTCATTGGACTGAAGGGAATTTTGAGTAAGCAAAACATAAATAAAAATCTGAAATGGAGGGGGACAAGGACAAAAGCTTCCGCTGAGACGCAAAAGTTTATCATTTTATCATAATACATGCAATGTCTGAGACAATAGATATAGGTAAGTATATTTTTGCCAACCATACATCGTGTTGGTCACTTTAAGGCCTCTTTCAGACGGGCGTTGCGGGTGCACTCCGTCAAACAGTGCGGGTGCGTTGCGGGAATTGCCGCGATTTTTCCCTGCGAGTGCAAAGCGCTGTCATGCGTTTTGCACGCGCGGGAGAAAAATCGGCACTTTTGGTACCCAGACCCGAACCTGCACTTCTTCACAGAAGTGCATGTTTGGGTCAGAAATTGTCCCGCTGGTATTATTTCACATTATAACATAGTTATAATGTAAAATAATACCCTTGGCCATCTCCCTAATGTTGAACCCGGTGCAGAATGGGTTAAAAATAATAAACTAATCATAACTTACCTGGTCCATTTGATCGCGAAGCCCGGCCTCCTCTCCGTTAGCTTGAAAGATGTAAAGGACCTGTGATGATGTCACAGCATCACATGGCCCAATCACCTGCTCCATCACTATGGTGATGGAGCATGTGATTGGTCCATGTGACCACGTGACATCATCCAAGGTCCTTAAGCACTATACACAGCCTGAGGATAGTGATTAAGGACCTTGGATGATGTCACATGGTCACATGGACCAATCACATGCTCCATCACCATAGTGATGGAGCAGGTGATTGGGCCATGTGATGTGACGTCATCACAGGTCCTTTAGATCATCGATGCTGCAGGGAAAGAGAGGACAGATCGCGACTACGCGATCAAGTGGCTAAGGTAAGTTAACTTTTATTATTTTTAACCCCTTCCTCATCATTTAATAATGCATTCTTTATTAAGAATGCTATTATTTCCCCTTATAACCATGTTATAAGGGGAAATAATAGAGATTGGGTCCCGTTGCTAAGCAACAATGCGGGAAAATCGCAACGCATCCGCACTTGGTTGCGGATGCTTGCGATTTTCCCGCACCCCCATTCACTTCTATGGGGCCTGCGTTGCGTGAAAAACGCAGAATATAGAACATGCTGCGATTTTCACGCAACGCAGAAGTGATGCGTGAAAATCACTGCTCATGTGCACAGCCCCATAGAAATGAATGGGTCCGGATTCAGTGCAGGTGCAATGCGTCCTCCTCACGCATTGCACCCGCGCGGAAAACTCGCCCGTGTGAAAGGGGCCTAATTCTTAGTATGTAAGGGGGTGTACCTCCAGACTTTATGATAAATTAAAAGAGCTTAATGGGACACAACCATAGTAGAGGCCTCATTATGTACTCCTGATATCTGTCTGATCCTTGTATCTTCCTCTGATGACAGGGGTATCTCCCTGACACCAGTGGGAGATACCAGCTAGCAATTCTAAAGAATTTAAAGTACATAGACAACTGGTGAAGTCTACTCCATTTATACATCAAGAGTTAGAGACTGCATCCTCCTATAGGTCACACAATACATGGTGTTGACTGATGAACCTCTTTAAATTGGTTGCTCATGTGTTTGGTAATAGTAGCCTTAGTTCATAGACAAGAGTAGCACTGTTTTTCAAGAAACAACAGTTCATATTTTCTAACTAAAAGCGAGCTCAAAATTATTCACTAATCTTGATTAACTGAGCCCTATTATTCTGCATTAAAATTGTCCTAATAAAGTATTTATGCATACATTTATGCATTACTTACATATTCTGCAGTGCTGTACACAAATTGTTCTCACTTTAAAAAGTCACTCTACTGATTGGGGCTCAGTCAGAACCGAAATTCACCTGCAGGGAATCCATGCAAACAGAGAACATACAAATTTGTGCAGATGTTGCCAATGGCATTAACTATACAAACAGACTTCTAATTGACCTAGAGGGCTAAGAATTGTTTACACTATTAGACTCCTAATCCTATAGTCCACCCCACCTCCTTATTGCATGCTGTCTCCTAATGTGAAATAACATCTTTATTTTAAATCTTGGAAGAGCCTGTGCAGAATTGGCAGAATGTATTTAAATATCAGAATTATGAAACTGTTCAAATAAAAAGCCTGATAATATCATAAAACGCTCTACAATTCAGTATGTTTCTATAGCTGCAAACATACTGCAAGGGCTTTTTTATGTACAGTTATAAACAAACCAGAAATAAACATGTGGTATCCTTTCTTGTGATAGAGAGGATTTTTAAAGAAAAAATACAAAATAACTACATAACAGAAAAAAATGAAAATGTACCTTTAGAAACCACGAGGATAGCTAGATATAGTTAGAGAGAGAAATGTAGACAGGTATATACTTTCATATTTATGGACATAATTATATCCTCTTCTTGACACATTGTTTCCCCAGTAAAACATTTCATTCTGTTTCAAACATGCAGGAAACTGTTACTTCCTAATGATTTTATATGCCCCACTTCTACCAATCATGGCTGAGAACAAGACAACGGAACAGAAATTCTTTATATTTTTCAGTTATTTTCAAGAACTAACCCGCAAAGATACAGTTTTCCCTATAATGAAACTACATCTCGAATGTGTACTTTGATATTCTCAGAAGCAGCTAAGTACTATCTCAAATAGAGCAGCCTTTCCTCCTGAGTGCCAGTGTCATTGCAGCAGATATAAAGCCAAGAAACAGACACCCAGTTGTCTTTTGAGAGCTTGCCCAGTTTGTTAAATGAAGACTGTTTTCTCGTAGTTCCTGTTTTGCAACCTTCAGGAGAACAAATATACAAGGCAGACATTAGAGAGACAATCTTTTATGCACAGGCAAATGGATTTTGCGCACTGCCATAGACATTGACGAGACAGATAACATACACGAAAAACACTAGTTTCTATGTCTAATTGAGAGAAAAACCTCACAGAAGAGTTGTTCTGGTTCCAAATAAACCTCATAATTGTAAGGAACTGTTGACTGTGTTGACAAATTCACATCAATGCCTTGATTTTTGGCTGGATTACTTAGCACAACTGTTATATTACACTGCCATCCAATGACAGATTCTCGTAAATGCATGCAGTGATTAATTTAACCGCTGCTGTGGTGTATCGACTTGACTTAATTTCTACTGAAACAGCAGTCATCCCCTAGATAGATATACTCCCTATTCATTCCTTTCTGCAATGATAACTGTGAAATTTATCCAAGCTCTAAAGGAGAAGAAATAATTTCTCTAATAGCCTTAATGGGTTTTTAGAGTATATTGGATAGCAGCCAAAAAAGACTTAGACATGGATGTACAAGCAGAGTGAATGCCAAGCTTAGTTTATGTATCTGTGTGTGTGTGTGGTTTTACTGTCAGATAAGTTTCAGTAAGGACATTTTAATTGAACCCCCTCAGCAGTAATGCTTCCAAAGATATTTTTTTCTTACAGTATCAAGGGGAAATGAATAGAAACTAATTGTGTTTCAAAGAAAAGAGAAACCATAAGTCTGTTGTTGGATTAGGTTTTACCTTTAATTAGTATTAAAAAAATAAACAGCTAGAGAGCTATTATGGGCATATTTCATGTTCTGCTCTATGTTTATAGTCCCTGTTGAAAAAGAGACCAGACAGAAAAAAAAAGCCTACCAACAAAAAAATAGTTAGAACTACATGTAGCATAATAATGATGTAATTCTGCAATCTTCTGAAAGAAGCCTTTAATAGAAGAACTCTCTAAAATGCAAAAACTGTAGGTTTTATGGTAACACATAGAGTGATATCAAAGAGCTATTCAAAATTTATGACATAGAAAATTAGCACATTTTGGTGCAAGTCCCTTTTTGCACCAAAATTTGTGATTTTTGCCATTTTCGGATGACTTGCTCCTTTTACAAAAAGTGGACATGATGCCACTATCCAGGTGCAGGACCTGTGTGTCCTGAAATATTTAACAATATGTGCCCCAGAAAACTCAAATACATTACACCTGAGAGCTATGCCAGCTTCTGTAAACTCTGTTTATACAAATATAAAACTGTGCCAGATTTATCAAAGGGGCTGTTGTTGGATGATAAATCTGGCTCACCTTAGACTGATCAATCAACATTTATGCTACCCAATTTTTGGTAGGACCTTTTCTAATTGTGCTCAGACTACGCTCAGTATTTCCTTCCGTTTACAATGGAGGAGACTAAATTGCTCTGTTTGGTTGTGCTTTATAGGAGGATCACACGTTACTAAAGTTTTCTAAAGAAAAGGATTCTATATCATCATCATAATTTAGAGGGGTAAGGGGCCACTAAGCTATAAGGGGTTTATAGGGGCACAGGATGGCACTACTCTGAGTGGTATATAGGACCATTTGGTCTGAATTAATTTAGGGGTCGAAGCCTTGGTCTGAGTTTATTTGGTCTGAGTGGAACAAGGACCGTGTGATACCGGACTGGCACCCTGCTTAGTGCAGGAGCGCACGGTTTCATTCCTTGCTATGACGCCGTGCGATTCCTGTTGCCGCCGCTGCACAGTAATACACTCCTTTGATCTATACCAGTGTATTACTCTGCAGCGGCGGCAACAGGAAGAGCACGGCGTCATAGCAACGAATGACACTGTGCGCTCCTGCACTAAGCAGGGTGCCAGTCCGGTATCACACGGTCCGTGTTCCACGGATGTGTGAATGCAGCCTAAGGCCTCATGCACACAACCGTATCTGTTTTGCGGTCCGCAAATTGCGGATCCACAAAAAAAATGGATGATGTTCCGTATGGTATCTGTTATTTTTGCAGATCCGTTATTTTTGCGGACGCATTGTAATATAGCCTATGCTTGTCCCCAAACTAGAAAAAATAGGACATGCTCTATTTTTTTGCGGAGCGGAAAAACGGACATACGGAAACGGAATGCACACGAAGTACCTTTAGTTTTTTTGCGGACCCATTGAAATTAATGGTTCCGCATATGGTCCGCAAAAAAAACGGAACGGACATGGAAAGAAAATACGTTTGTGTGCATGAGGTCTAAGGGCTGGAAATGGCTGCAATAGTGAGGGGCCAAAGATGTCTTATCAGCAAATTTTGCAGTAATTTGGAAAAGTTGTCAAGGTGGTCAAGTGGAGAAGAAAAGGAAAGCAAGGAAAAATAATATTTAAAATCTGTAACCTGAATCACTGGATTTGCCTACAGTGACTTATATGGTCTGCAGAGTACCTGTGTAGAACTGTATGGTCACTGTTCTGTGGTATCATGTAAGGTGGGACCATGCAATAATTTATCACAGTCAATATTTTTTACAATTATTTTTTAGGGAAAAATTGTACATTCTAGGCACCATTTAATAATGCATACAATGAAGTGGTAAGTTGGAAAGAAATCGAAAAAGGATGAAATAAACAAGGGCAGTTCCAACATTATTTATGATGTGGTAAAACTGAGTTCACACTTCAGTTATTTGATCAGTTATTTCCATCAGTTATTCTGAGCTTAAACCCATAGTAAAACCTACTCAGAGATAAGATATAATAGAAAGATCTGCACTTGTACTGTGTTTTTGACCCGCAAATGTTTTTAGCTCACAATAGCTGATGGAAATAACTGAGCAAATAACATAAGTGTGAACTAGGCTTTACATGTTGCCATAATTTTTGGATGCAGGGACACCAATGATCTTTACTTTTTTATTGTTTCTTTATTTCAATTTGTAAAAAGTGTTAATTAGATTTTTTTGTTTTATTTAATATTTTTTTTAAACTTTGTTAAAATTTTTACCTTTATTTTTAGTCCTTCTAGGGGGATTTAACAAACAATGATTAGACCTCGTATACCGTAGACTGCCATAGTTGTGTGTGGCAGTTTATGGAAAAATCACTGTTTTCATATTTAGCATAGGACATTACCATAGCAGGCCTTGGAGCTCCTGGTAAATATCTGCCGTGTTTACAATTGATCACAGCATCAGAGGGGTTAGAAGTCTTCGATCACATGCTATGGTTAGTGATGTCCCGAGCTATTTGCCGGCGAACGGTTTCCAGCAAACATAGCTTGTTCGCATTCGCTGAGCCGGGCGAACATATGCGATGTTCGCGTTCGCCTCTATACTTTATTATTGAGCAAACTTTGATTCTGTACCTCACAGTCAGCAGACAGTGCTATATTCTCAATCTTCGTTATATTCTAGCAATACAACCAATAGGAACCCAGCTCTAAGTTGAATTCTTAATGCGATTAATGCAGGTTATATTAATCGCATTGCAAATTCAACTTACCACACTCTGCGTCAACTACGTGGGGAGTTTTGCCATGGATCCCCCTCTGGCATGCCACAGTCCAGGTATTAGTCCCCTTGAACCAAATTTTCCATCACTATTGTGGCCAGAAAGAGTCCCTGTGGGTTTTAAATTTTGCCTGTGTATTGAAGTCTATGAGGGTTCGCCATGTTTGCCCGTTCGTGAACATCCGCGTAAATTCGCATTCGCCGCTCGCGAACGGAAAAATTTATGTTTGCGATATCTCTAGCTATGGTAAAGACTCAGTTCATGTGCGGGATCTGTATCTGAAGACCCAACATTGCATATACATGTAAAGTGGATGTCAGGAAGAAGTTAAGATCTCATAACTCGTAACAGAAGTGCTATCCCTCCAAAGTACAAGCCAAGAAAAACATGAAATATCCTGGCTAGGATCTTATATAGTGCCTATAATGAAGAGTTTTTTCAATATGAGCATCTTTACAACTGCTGTTCAACTCAAATAATTTAAGATATTTCTAAACTTGAGATGAGTGAGCTATAATCAGTAGCTTTTATTTGATATAGTATCTAGTATTTTCGAGGGTTTTGCCCAGTGTATAAGAAGACACTTCCCTTTTTAGCACAATAAACAGCTAGAGATGTCTGGAACATAACATTTTCTATTCGCGAACGGCGAACGCAAACTTCTGCAAGTGTTCTCGAACCGGCGAAGCGGGCGAATCGCCATAGACTTCAATTGGCAGGCAAATTTTAAAACCCACAGGGACTCTTTCTGGCCACAATAGTTATGGAAAAGTTGTTTCAAGGAGACTAACACCTGGACTGTGGCATGCCGGCGGGGGATCCATGGCAAAACTCCCATGGAAAAATACGTAGTTGACGCAAAGTCGGGTTTTAATCCATAAAGGGCATAAATCACCTAACATTCCTAAATTGTTTGGAATAACGTGCTTTAAAACATCCAGTGTGTAGAGCTGAGCAAACACCTGGATGTTCGGGTTCAAGAAGTTCGGCCGAACTTCCCAAAATTGTTCGGGTTCGGGATCCGAACTCGAAGCGAACTTCACCCCAAACCCGAACTCCATTCAAGTCAATGGGGACCCGAACTTTCGGGCACGAAAAAAGCGTAAAAATAGCCCAGGAAAGGGCTAGAGGGCTGCAAAAGGCAGCAAAATGTAGGTAAATCCCCTGCAAACAAATGTGGATAGGGAAATTACTTAAAATAAAATTAATTCAATAAAAATTAACCAATATCAATTGGCAACTTGGAGGAGGAGGAGGAGGTGGAGAGGAGGTTGGGGTGGCATCAGGCGAGAATGCTATGAGAGTTGATGTTCTCATCACAGCCAACAAGGATTCATGTCTGCCTGCAGTGCCACAGGCCTCATTCAAAGACTCAGGCCCCTGGCACCAAGACGGAGGAGAGGTTCATTCAACTTTGGGATACCCAAAAAAAAAAAAAAAAAAGAGGATTTAATAAAGAAGTGCCCTGGAGTACAAGAATATATGGTTAAGGGGAGGTAGTTATAAATGTCTATTCTGCAAAAGGGATGGATAGTCCGCACACATTAAAATGTGGGCAACTCTTCTGTCGTTGCGCAGGCACTGCAGCATGTAGTCGCTCATGTGTGCCAGGCTGCCCAGAGGTAAGGACAAGCTGTCCTCTGTTGGAGGCGTATCGTCATCGTCCTCCATTTCCCCCCAGGCACGCACCAGTGATTGGGCCCAAGCTGCGTTGGGTGCCATCCCGCTGTGAACATGCTTCATCCTCATCCTCCTCCACCTCCCCCTCATCCTCCTCATCGTCCAGTAGTGGGCCCTGGTTGGCCACATTTGTACCTGGCCTCTGCTGTTGCAAAAAACCTCCCTCTGAGCCACTTCTAAGAGACTGGCCTGAAAGTGCTAAAAATTACCTCTTTTCCTCCTCCTCCTCCTCCTGGGCCACCTCCTCTTCCATCATCGCCCTAAGTGTTTTCTCAAGTAGACATAGAAGTGGTATTGTAACGCTGATAACGGCGTCATCGCCACTGGCCATGTTGGTGGAGTACTCGAAACAGCGCAACAGGGCACACAGGTCTTGCATGGAGGACCAGTCATTGGTGGTGAAGTGGTGCTGTTCCGCAGTGCGACTCACCTGTGCGTGCTGCAGCTGAAACTCCACTATGGCCTGCTGCTGCTCACACAGTCTCTCCAGCATGTGCAAGGTGGAGTTCCACCTGGTGGGCACGTCGCACATGAGGCGGTGAGTGGGAAGGCCGAAGATACACTGCAGTGCAGACAGGCGAGCAGCAGCAGAATGTGAACGCCGGAAGCGCGCACAGATGGCCCGCACTTTATGCAGCAGCTCTGACATGTCGGGGTAGTTGTGAATGAACTTCTGCACCACCAAATTCAGCACATGCGCCAGGCAAGGGATGTGCATCAAACCGGCTAGTCCCAGAGCTGCGACGAGATTTTGCCCATTATCACACCCCACCAGGCTGGGCTTGAGGCTCACCGACAGCAACCACTCGTCGGTCTGTTGTTAAATACCCCGCCACAACTCCTGTGCGGTGTGGGGCCTGTCCCCCAAACATATGAGTTTCAGAACGGCCTGCTGACGTTTATCCCGGGCTGTGTTGAAGTTTGTGGTGAAGGTGTGTGGCTGACTGGATGAGCAGGTAGAAGATGAGGAGGAGGAAGCCGAGTAGAAGGAGGAGGCTACAGGAGGCAAAGAATGATGCCCTGCGATCCTTGGCGGTGGAAGGACGTGCGTCAAAGAACTCTCCGCCTGGGGCTAAGCCACCACTACATTTACCCAGTGTGCAGTTAGGGAGATATAGCATCCCTGGCCGTGCTTACTGGTCCACGTATCTGTGGTTAAGTGGACCTTGCCACAGATGGCGTTGCGCAGTGCACACTTGACATTATCGGATACTTGGTTGTTCAGGGAAGGCACGGCTCTCTTGGAGAATTAGTGGCGGCCGGGAACAACATACTGTGGGACAGCCATCACCATCAGCTGTTTGAAGCTGTCTGTGTCCACCAGCCTGAATGACAGCATTTCAAAGGCCAGTAGTTTAGAAATGCTGGCATTCAGGCCCAGGGGTCGAGGGTGGGTAGGTGGGAATTTACGCTTTCTCTCCAAGGTTTGTGAGATGGAGAGCTGAATGCTGCCGTGTGACATGGTGGAGATGCTTGGTGACGGAGGTGGTGGTGTTGGTGGCACATCCTCTGTTTGGTGGGCGGCAGGTGCCAACATTCCTGCCGAGGCGGAGGAAGAGGCCGAGGCAGCAGCAGAAGAGGGAGCAGGGGGAGCCTGAGTGAGTTCCTTGTTTTTATGGTGTTTACTCCACTGCAGTTCATGCTTTGCATGTAGATGCCTGGTCATACAGGCTATGGTTCAGAACGTTAATGCCTCGCTTCAGGCTCTGATGGCACAGCGTGCAAACCACTTGGGTCTTGTCGTCAGCACATTGTTTAAAGAAGTGCCATGCAAGGGAACTCCTTGTAGCTGCCTTTGGGGTGCTCGGTCACTGGTGGCGGTGGCCAGTAGCAGGCGAACTCTCTTGGTGGCGGCTGTTCTGCTTTTGCCCCCTGCTCCTTCTTTTGCTACGCTGTTGGCTCGGTCTCACCACTGCCTCTTCCTCTGAACTATGAAGGTCAGTGGCACGACCTTCATTCCATTTGGGGTATAGAACCTCATCGTCCCCTCATCGTCTTCCACACAGTCTTCCTCCCTGACCTCCTGTTCGGTCTGCACACTGCAAAAAGACGCAGCAGTTGGCACCTGTGTTTCGTCATCATCAGAGACGTGCGGACTTCGATGAGGTGGTATTCCCATGTCCTCATCATCATCAAACATAAGTGGTTGTGCATCAGTGCATTCTATGTCTTCTACCACTGGGGAAGGGCTAGGTGGATTCCCTTGGGAAACCCTGCCAGCAGAGTCTTCAAACAGCATAATAGACTGCTGCATAACTTGAGGCTCAGACAGTTTCCCTGATATGCATGGGGGTGATGTGACAGACTGATAGGCTTGGTTTTCAGGCGCCACCTGTGGTCTTTCTGCAGAAGACTTGGTGGGAGATAATGTTGTGAAAGTGCTGGATCCACCGTCGGCCACCCAATTGACTAGCGCCTGTACTTGCTCAGACCTTACCATCCTTAGAACGGCAGTGGGCCCCACCAAATATCGCTGTAAATTCTAGCGGGTACTGGAACCTGAGGTAGTTGGTTCACTAGGACGTGTGGCTGTGGCAGAACGGCCACGTCCTCTCCCAGCACCAGAGGGTCCATTAACAACACCACGACCATGTCCGCGTCACTTACTAGATGTTTTCTTCATTGTTACCGTTCACCATAATGAGATAAAAATTATTTGGCCCAATGTATTGAATTCAAATTCAGGCCTTATTTTACAGGCACCGAACACTATCTGGCTATCTATTTATGTACCGTATTACACTAATCCAGGCACAGCAGTAACCACAGATTTAGGAGAATATCAATTGTAGGCCTAGTATTTAGGCCCTGGATAAAAGGTATCCATTTACTGACAGATTTACACATTTGAGATGCACAGTAGCGTGTCAAAAAATATATAGGATTATGCTTTTAGCACTTGTATTTTACCACTTTGTGTAATATACCCTTTAACGGAAAGAAATACAATTAGAGATGCAAAACAGTGTGTGCAAATGTAGAGGATTATGCTGTAATTTAACACTTACTGTAATATACCCTTTAACGTAAAGAAATACACTTGGAGATGCACGCTGAGTGTAATATACACTTTTACGGACAGATTTACACTTGGCCTGCAAAAGCTGGAACACCAGATTTTGGGTATTGCTATTTTGGCAATTGAATTTCACCCCAGAAAATAATATATCCTTTGACGGACACTATGAAACTTGTCCAGTCACAGCTGGAACACCAGATTTACTGTATTTCTAATTTTGGACACTGAATTTAACTCCAGAAAATAATACATCCTTTGAATGAAACTATTAAACTTGGGCAGCCAATGCTGGAACACCAGATTTACGGTATTTCTATTTTTGCAACTGAATTTCACCCCAGAAAATAATATATCCTTTGACGGACACTATGAAACTTGTCCAGTCACAGCTGGAAAACCAGATTTACAGTATTTCTATTTTAGCAACTGAATTTAACCACAGAAAATAATATATCCTTTGACGAATACTATGAAACTTGTCCAGTCACAGCTGGAAAACCATATTTACGGTATTTCTATTTTTGCAACTGAATTTCACCCCAGAAAAAAAATATGTCCTTTGACGGACACTATTAAACTTGTCCAGCCACAGCTGAAACCACTGATTTATGGTATTGCTATTTTGGCAACTGAATTTCACCCCAGCACAAAATCTATCATTTACCGGACACTATTAAACTTGGCCAGACAAAGCTGGGACACCAGATTAAGGGAATTGCTATTTTGGCAATTGAATTTCACCCCAAAAAATTATCTACCCTTTGCCGGACACTATTAAACTTGTCCAGCCTCAGCTGAAACCACTGATTTATGGTATTGCTATTTTGGCAATTCAATTTCACCCCAGCACAAAATCTATCCTTTGCCGGACACTATTAAACTTGGCCAGACAAAGCTGGGACACCAGATTTAGGAGATTGCTATTTTGGCACTTGAATTTCACCACAGAAAAACTATCTTTTGCCGGACACTATTAAACTTGGCCAGCCACAGATGAAACCACTGATTTGTGGTATTGCTATTTTGGCAATTGAATTTCACCCTAGAACAAAATCTATCCTTTGCCGGAAACTATCGAACTTAGCCAGCTACTGCTGGGACACCAGATTTAGGGGATTGCTATTTTGGCTATTGAATTTAACCCCAGTACAAAATCTATCCTTTGCAGGACACTATTAAACTTGGCCAGCCACTGCTGGGACACCAGATTTAGGGGATTGCTATTTTTGCAACTGAATTTCACCCCAGAAAATTATCTATCCTTTGCCGGACACAATTGAACTTGGAAAGCCACAGCTGAAACAACTGATTTGCGGTATTGCTATTTTGGCAATTGAATTTCACCCCACAACAAAATATATCCTTTGCCGGACACTATTAAACTTGGCCAGCAACTGCTGGGACACCAGATTTAGGGGATTGCTATTTTTTAGCAATTAAATTTCACCCCAGAAAATTATCTATCCTTTGCCGGACACTATTAAACTTGGCCAGCCACTGCTTGGACACCAGATTTAGGGGATTGCTATTTCGGAAATTGAATTTCACCACAAAAAAAAATATCTATCCTTTGCCGGACAGTATTAAACTGGGCCAGCCACAGCTGAAACCACTGATTTATGGAATTGCTATTTTGGCAATTGAATTTCACCCAAGAAAAAAATCTATCCTTTGCCGGACACTATTAAACTTGGCCAGCCACTGCTGCGACACCAGATTTAGAGGATTGTATTTTGGCAATTGAATTTCACCCCAAAAAAAAAAATCCTTTAGCGGACACTATTGAACTTGGCCAGCCACAGCTGAAACCACTGAATTTACGGTATTGCTATTTTGGCAATTGAATTTCACGACCAAACAAAATCTATCATTTGCCGGACACTATTAAACTTGGCCAGCCACTGCTGGGACACCAGATTTAGGAGATTGCTATTTTGGCACTTGAATTTCACCACAAAAAACTATCCTGTGCCGGACACTATTAAACTTGGCCAGCCACAGCTGAAACCATTGATTTGCTGTATTGCTATTTTGGCAATTGAATTTCACCCCAGAACAAAATCTATCCTTTGCCGGACACTATTAAACTTGGCCAGCCACAGCTGAAACAACTGATTTGCTGTATTGCTATTTTGGCAATTGAATTTCACCACAGAAAAAAATCTATCCTTTGCCGGACACTATTAAACTTGGCCAGCCACTGCTGCGACACCAGATTTAGAGGATTGTATTTTGGCAATTGAATTTCACCCCAAAAAAAAAAATCCTTTAGCGGACACTATTGAACTTGGCCAGCCACAGCTGAAACCACTGAATTTACGGTATTGCTATTTTGGCAATTGAATTTCACGACCAAACAAAATCTATCATTTGCCGGACACTATTAAACTTGGCCAGCCACTGCTAGGACACCAGATTTAGTGGATTGCTATTTTGGCAATTGAATTTCACACCAGAAAATTATCTATTCTTTGCCGGACACTATTAAACTTGGCCAGCCACTGCTGGGACACCAGATTTAGGAGATTGCTATTTTGGCACTTGAATTTCACCACAAAAAACTATCCTGTGCCGGACACTGTTAAACTTGGCCAGCCACAGCTGAAACCATTGATTTGCTGTATTGCTATTTTGGCAATTAAATTTCACCCCAGAACAAAATCTATCCTTTGCTGGACACTATTAAACTTGGCCAGCCACAGCTGAAACAACTGATTTGCTGTATTGCTATTTTGGCAATTGAATTTCACCCCAAAACAAAATTTATCCTTTGCCGAACACTATTAACCAGTCCCGGACCGCCGTACGCAGGATTGCGTCCTGCGGGCGGCCGGGATCTTCTGAGTGCACGCATCGGTGCGTCCTCTCGCGAGACCCGTGAGTTCCTGTGAACGCGCACGCAGGCGCGCGCGCGTTCACAGGAGCGCGCGTCTGGAGAGTTAAACTACAGCCTGCCAGCGATGATCAATCGCTGGCAGGCTGTAGATGCGATATAAATCGCATCAAACATGTATACCAGACGCTGTTTTGTGAACAGCGTCTGGTATACCTGCTACCTGGTCCTCTGGTGGTCCCATTTGCTGGGATCGAACACCAGAGGACCAGGTAACACAGTAATGTTGCACCAAACACTACACTAACCCCCCACCCCCTCACCTATTAACCCCTTGATCACCCCATCTAGACCCCCTAATCACCCCCCTGTCATTAATCACACCCTTTATGTGTCCATATGTGTTTTGCGGATCCGTGGATTCACGGATCCGTGGATCCGATCCGCAGATCCTCAAAACACGGACACCGGCAATGTGCTTTCCGCATTTTGCAGATCCGCACATTGCCAGAACTATATAGAAAATGCTTTTTCTTGTCCGCACTGCGGACAAGAATAGGACATGTTCTATATTTTTGTGAACGGAAGTGCAGACCCGAATCGCGGATCTGTAATTCCGGATCCGAGCGGGACAAAGTCTGTCCCCATAGAAATGAATGGGTCCGCAATTCCGTTCCGCAAACAGAATTGCGGACGTGTGAATGGGGCATAAGGGTCACTTATCACCGCCAGTTAGTTAGCTACTTGTTAGGTAGCTAGCGCCCAGCCCACCGCACCGCAGTCACTGATTTGGCAGAGATTTTTTCATCCACATTGACCGATGCGAATGAAAAAATCTGTGCCGTTCATTTTTTTTTTCAGCGCAGAGGCAGAACGGAAAAAATCTCATTACCCGTATGCTCAATATACGGAGAATCGCAGAAACTCCTAATGCTGGCCATACGTGTAATGATTGCGGAGACCCTCAAATGCCAGGACAGTATAAATACCCACATGTGACCCCATTTTAGAAAGAAGACACCCCAAGGTATTCCGTGAGGGGTATGGTGAGTTCATGCAAAATTTTATTTTTGTCACAAGTTAGTGGAATATGAGACTGTAAAAAAAAAAAAAAAAAAAATCTATTTCCGCTAACTTGTGCCAATTTTTTTTTTTTCTGTGAACTCGCCATGCCCCTCACGGAATACCTTGGGGTGTCTTCCTTCCACAATGGGGTCACATGTGGGGTATTTATACTGCCCTGGCATTTTAGGGGTCCTAAAGCGTGAGAATCCAAATGCGTAAAAATGGCCTGTGAAATCCTAAAGGTACTCATTGGTTTTAGGGCCCCTTTGCGCATCTTGGCTGCAAAAAAGTGCCACACATGTGGTATCGCCGTTCTCAGGAGAAGTAGGGCAATGTGTTTTGGGGTGTATTTTTACATATACCCATGCTGGGTGTGAGAAATATTGCTGTAAACGACAACTTTTTAATTTTTTTTATTCAAAGTTGTCAATTTACAGAGATATTTCTCTCACCCAGCATGGGTATATGTAAAAATACACCCCAAAACACATTGCCCTACTTCTCCTCAGTACGGCGATACCACATGTGTGACACTTTTTTGCAGCCAGGGTGAGCAAAGGGGTCCAAATTCCAATGAATACCTTTAGGAAGGCATTTTTACGCATTTTTCTTCTCACGCTTTAGGGCCCCTAAAATGCCAGGGCAGTATAAATACCCCACATGTGACCCCATTTTGGAAAGAAGACACCCCAAGGTATTCGCTGAGGGGCATAGTGAGTCCATGAAAAATTAAACTTTTTGTCAAAAGTTAGCGGAAAGGGAGACTTTGTGAGAAAAAACAATAAAAAATCAATTTCCACTAACTTGTGCCTAAAAATTTTTTTTCTGTGAACTCGCCATGCCCCTAATGGAATACCTTGGGGTGTCTTCTTTCCAAAATGGGGTCACATGTGGGGTATTTCTACTGCCCTGGCATTTTAGGGGCACAAGTCAGCGGAAATTGTTTTTTTTTTTTTTTTATTTTGTTTTTTACAAAGTCTCATATTCCACTAACTTGTGACAAAAAATAAAATTTTACATGAACTCACCATACCCCTCACAGAATACCTTGGGGTGTCTTCTTTCCAAAATGGGGTCACATGTGGGGTATTTATACTGTCCTGGCATTTTAGGGGCCCCTAAAGCGTGAGAAGAAGTCTGGAATCCAAATGCGTAAAAATGCCCTGTGAAATCCTAAAGGTACTCATTGGTTTTAGGACCCCTTTGCGCACCCAGGCTGCAAAAAAGTGGCACACATATGGTATCGCCGTACTCAGGAGAAGTAGGGCAATGTGTTTTGGGGTGTATTTTTACATATACCCATACTGTGTGTGAGAAATATCTCTGTAAATGACAACTTTTAAAATTCCAACGAGTACCTTTAGGTTTTACATGGCGGCTCACAATTTAGCCCAAAATGCCAGAACAGTAAACACACCCCACAAATGACCCCATTTCGGAAAGTAGACACCCCAAGGTATTCTCTGAGGGGCATAGTGAGTCCGTCTGAGATTTTTTTTTTTTTTTGCCAGAAGTTATCAGAAATTGAAACTTTTTTTTTTTTTCTCAGAAAGTGTCATTTTCCGCTAACTTGTGAAAAAAAATGAAATGATACATGAACTCACCATGCCCCTCCGCGAATACTTTGGGGTGTCTTCTTTCTAAAATGGTGTGATTTGGGGGGTATTTATACTATCCTGGCATTCTAGCACCTGAAGAAACATGACAGGTGCTCAGAAAGTCAGAGCTGCTTCAAAATGCCGAAATTCACTTTTTGCACCATAGTTTGTAAACGCTATAACTTTTACCCAAACCAATAAATATACACTTATTGGACTTTTTTTTATCAAAGACATGTAGAACAATAAAGTTAGAGAAAAATTTATATAGAAATGTAGTTTTTTTAAAAAAAATTTACAACAGAAAGTGAAAAATGTCATTTTTTTGCAAAAATTTAGGTCATTTTTGATTAATAGCAAAAAAAGTTAAAATGTCAGCAGCAATGAAATACCACCAAATGAAAGCTCTATTAGTGAGAAGAAAAGGAGGTAAAATTCATTTGGGTGGTAAGTTGTATGACGGAGCAATAAACGGTGAAAGTAGTGTAGTGCGGAATTGTAAAAAGTGGCCTGGTCATTAAGGGTGTTTAAGCTAGGGGGGCTGAAGCGGTTAAACTTGGCCAGCCACTGCTGGGACACCAGATTTAGGGGATTGCTATTTTGGCTATTGAATTTAACCCTAGTACAAAATCTATCCTTTGCCAGACACTATTAAACTTGGCCAGCCACTGCTGGGACACCAGATTTAGGGGATTGCTATTTTTTAGCAATTGAATTTCACCCCAGAAAATTATCTATCCTTTGCCAGACACTATTAAACTTGGCCAGCCACTGCTGGGACACCAGATTTAGGGGATTGCTATTTCGTAAATTGAATTTCACTACAGAAAAAATATCTATCCTTTGTCGGACAGTATTAAACTTGGCCAGCCACAGCTGAAACCACTGATTTATGGTATTGCTATTTTGGCAATTGAATTTCACCCAAGAAAAAAATCTATCCATTGCCGGACACTATTAAACTTGGCCAACTACTGCTGCGACACCAGATTTAGGGGATTGCTATTTCGGAAATTAAATTTCACCACAGAAAAAATAATTATCCTTTGCCGGACAGTATTAAACTGGGCCAGCCACAGCTGAAACCACTGATTTATGGTATTGCTATTTTGGCAATTGAATTTCACCCAAGAAAAAAATCTATCCTTTGCCAGACACTAGTAAACTTGGCCAGCCACTGCTGGGACACCAGATTTAGGAGATTGCTATTTTGGCACTTGAATTTCACCACAAAAAAACTACCCTGTGCCGGACACTATTAAACTTGGCAAGCCACAGCTGAAACCACTGATTTGCTGTGTTGCTATTTTGGCAATTGAATTTCACCACAGAACAAAATCTATCCTTTGCCGGACACTATTAAACTTGGCCAGCCACAGCTGAAACCACTGATTTGCTGTATTGCTATTTTGGCAATTGAATTTCACCCCAGAACAAAATCTATCCTTTGCCGGACACTATTAAACTTGGCCACCCACATCTGGGACACCAGATTTAGGGGATTGCTATTTTGGCTATTGAATTTAACCACAGTACAAAATCTATCCTTTGCCAGACACTATTAAACTTGGCCAGCCACTGCTGGGACACCAGATTTAGGGGATTGCTATTTTTTAGCAATTGAATTTCACCCCAGAAAATTATCTATCCTTTGCCGGACACTATTAAACTTGGCCAGCCACTGCTGGGACACCAGATTTAGGGGATTGCTATTTCGTAAATTGAATTTCACTACAGAAAAAATATCTATCCTTTGCCGGACACTATTAAACTTGGCCAGCCACAGCTGAAACCACTGATTTATGGTATTGCTATTTTGGCAATTGAATTTCACCCAAGAAAAAAATCTATCCTTTGCCGGACACTATTAAACTTGGCCAACCACTGCTGCGACACCAGATTTAGGGGATTGCTATTTCGGAAATTGAATTTCACCACAGAAAAAATATCTATCCTTTGCCGGACAGTATTAAACTGGGCCAGCCACAGCTGAAACCACTGATTTATGGTATTGCTGTTTTGGCAATTGAATTTCACCCAAGAAAAAAATCTATCCTTTGCCGGACACTATTAAACTTGGCCAGCCACTGCTGGGACACCAGATTCAGGAGATTGCTATTTTGGCACTTGAATTTCACCGCAGAAAAACTATCCTGTGCCGGACACTATTAAACTTGGCCAGCCACAGATGAAACCACTGATTTGCTGTGTTGCTATTTTGGCAATTGAATTTCACCACAGAACAAAATCTATCCTTTGCCGGACACTATTAAACTTGGCCAGCCACAGCTGAAACCACTGATTTGCTGTATTGCTATTTTGGCAATTGAATTTCACCCCAGAGCAAAATCTATCCTTTGCTGGACACTATTAAACTTGGCCAGCCACTGCTGGGACACCAGATTTAGGGGATTGCTATTTTTTAGCAATTGAATTTCACCCCAGAAAATTATCTATCCTTTGCCGGACACTGTTAAACTTGGCCAGCCACTGCTGGGACACCAGATTTAGGGGATTGCTATTTCGTAAATTGAATTTTACCACAGAAAAAATATCTATCCTTTGCCGGACAGTATTAAACTTGGCCAGCCACAGCTGAAACCACTGATTTATGGTATTGGTCTTTTGGCAATTGAATTTTACCCAAGAAAAAAATCTATCCTTTGCCGGAAACTATTTAACTTGGCCAGACACTGCTGCTACACCAGATTTAGAGGATTGAATTTTGGCAATTGAATTTCACCCACAGAAAAAAAAATATCCTTTGATGGACACTATTTGAACTTGGCCAGCCACAGCTGAAACCACTGATTTACGGTATTGCTATTTTGGCAATTGAATTTAACCCCAGAAAAAAATATATCCTTTGCCGAACACTATTAAACTTGGCCAGCCACAGCTGAAAGCACTGATTTACGGTATTGCTATTTTGCCAATTGAATTTCACCCCAGATAATTTTCTATCCTTTGCCGGACACTATTAAACTTGGCCAGCCACAGCTGAAACCACTGATTTACGGCATTGTTAATTTGGCAATTGAATTTCACCCCAGAACAAAATATATCCTTTGCCGGACACTATTAAACTTGGCCAGGCACTGCTGGAACATTAGATTTACGGTATTTCTATATTTGCAACTGAATTTCACCCCAGAAAATTATTTATCCTTTGCCGACACTATTAATCTTGGCCAGCCCTGCTGGGACACCAGATTTAGGGGACTGCTATTTCGGAAATTGAATTTCACCACAGAAAAATTATCTATCCTTTGCCGGACAGTATTAAACTTGGCCAGCCAAAGCGAAAACCACTGATTTACTGTATTGCTATTTTGTCAATTGAATTTCACCCCAGAAAATTATCTATCCTTTGCCGGACACTATTAAACTTGGCCAGCCACAACTGAAACCACTGATTAATAGTATTGTTATTTTGGCAATTTAATTTCACCCAAGAAAAAAATACATCCTTTGCCGGACACAATTAAACTTGGCTTGCAACAGATGGGACACCAGATTCAGGGTATTGCTTTTTTGGCAATTGAATTTAACCCCAGAACAAAGTCTATCCTTTGCCGGACACTATTAAACTTGGCCAGCCACTGCTGCGACACCAGATTTAGAGGATTGCTATTTTGGCAATTGAATTTCACCGCAGAAAAAAATATATCCTTTGGTGTACACTATTGAACTTAGCCATCCACAGCTGAAACCTCTGATTTACAGTATTGCTATTTTGGCAATTGAATTTCACGCCAGAACAAAATCTATCCTTTGCCGGACACTATTAAACTTGGCCAGCCGCTGCTTGAACACCAGATTTACGGTATTTCTATTTTTCAACTGAATTTCACTCCAGAAAAAAATATATCCTTTGCCCGACACTATTGAACTTGGCCAGCTACAGTTGAAACCACTGATTTACGCTATTGCTATATTGGCAATTGAATTTCACCCCAGAACAAAATCTGTCCTTTGCCGGACACTATTGAACTTAGCCAGCCACTGCTGTGACACCAGATTTAGGGGATTGCTATTTTAGCTATTGAATTTCACCCCAGAACAAAATAAATCCTTTGCCGAACATTATTAAACTTGGCCAGCCACTGCTGGGACACCAGATTTAGGGGATTGCTATTTTGACAATTGAATTTCACCACAGAAAAACTATCCTGTGCCGGACACTATTGAACTTAGCCAGCCACTGCTGTGACACCAGATTTAGGGGATTGCTATTTTAGCTATTGAATTTCACCCCAGAACAAAATAAATCCTTTGCCGGACACTATTAAACTTGGCCAGCCACTGCTGGGACACCAGATTTAGGAGACTGCTATTTCGGGAATTGAATTTCACCACAGAAAAAATATCTATCCTTTACCGGACAGTATTAAACTTGGCCAGCCAAAGCGAAAACCACTGATTTACTGTATTGCTATTTTGTCAATTGCATTTCACCCCAGAAAATTATCTATCCTTTGTCGGACACTATTAAACTTGGCCAGCCACAACTGAAACCACTGATTTATAGTATTGTTATTTTGGCAATTGAATTTCACCCAAGAAAAAAATACATCCTTTGCCGGACACAATTAAACTTGGCTTGCAACAGATGGGACACCAGATTCAGGGTATTGCTATTTTGGCAATTGAATTTGACCCCAGAACAAAGTCTATCCTTTGCTGGACACTATTAAACTTGGCCAGCCACTGCTGCGACACCAGATTTAGAGGATTGCTATTTTGGCAATTGAATTTCACCGCAGAAAAAAATATATCCTTTGGTGTACACTATTGAACTTAGCCATCCACAGCTGAAACCTTTTTTTTACGGTATTGCTATTTTCGCAATTGAATTTCACCCCAGAACAAAATCTGTCCTTTGCCGGACACTATTAAACTTGGCCAGCCGCTGCTTGAACACCAGATTTACGGTATTTCTATTTTTGCAACTGAATTTCACTCCAGAAAAAAATATATCCTTTGCCCGACACTATTGAACTTGGCCAACTACAGTTGAAACCACTGATTTACGCTATTGCTATATTGGCAATTGAATTTCACCCCAGAACAAAATCTGTCCTTTGCCGGACACTATTAAACTTGGCCAGCCACTGCTGTGACACCAGATTTAGGGGATTGCTATTTTATTTAATGAATTTCACCCCAGAAAATTATCTATCCTTTGCCGGACACTAATAAACTTCGCCATCCACAGCTGAAACCTCTGATTTACGGTATGGCAATTTTGGCAATTGAATTTCACCCCAGATCAAAATATATCCTTTGTCGGAAACTATTAAACTTGGCCAGCCACTGCTGGGACACCAGATTTAGGGGATTGTTATTTTGGCTATTGAATTTCACCCCAGAACAAAATATATCCTTTGCCACACACTATTAAACTTGGCCAGCCACTGCTGTGACACCAGATTTAGGGGATTGCTATTTTGGCAATTGAATTTCACCCTAGAAAATTATCTATCCTTTCCCGGACACTATTGAACTTGGCCAGCCACAGCTGAAACCACTGATTTACGGTATTGTTATTTTGGCAATTGAATTGCACCCCAGAAAATTATCTATACTTTTCCGAACACTATTAAACTTGGCCAGCCAAAGCTGAAACCACTGATTTATGGTATTGCTATTTTGGCAATTGAATTTCTCCCCAGAAACGTATCTATCCTTTGCCGGACACTATTAAACTTGGCCAGCCACTGCTGGGACACCAGATTAAGGGGATTGCTATTTTGGCTATTAAATTTAACCCCAGAACAAAATATATCCTTTACCTTACACTATTAAACTTGGCCAGCCACTGCTGGGACACCAGATTTAGGTGGATTGCTATTTTGGCAATTGAATTTCACCCCAGAAAATTATCTATCCTTTGCCGGACTATCATTGTTAAGTCCCCTATCAGGGGACGTGTATTGAATTGAATCCTTGCATGGGGAAATAGAGAAAAAAGCTTTCTCTGTCCGCTTCCTTCTAATTTTGGGCACTTGCAATGGAATTTGCCACCAATGCAACTAGTGTTAACTAAGTACTATTCCTTTCAGTTTAATCTCTGTTTTGTCCCTTATCAGGGCCAGGGCCGGTGTAGTGAATAGATTTTTGGAACCGGGAGATGGAAAAAGACCCATGCTCGGTCCGCTTTGTTTGAATTTTAGGTCACTGCGCGTGCGCCGTGCAATGTACTGTGACACCCTATATGAGTGGTGCTCAGTGGGCACAGTACAGTCTGTGGGACTGACACACACTGGCAGGCAACTGCAATTATATTAAAGGGTAAAAATTAAATGACTTTTTTATGTGCAAGGTACTGTGCCACCCCATGTAAGTGGTGGGCACTGGCAGCGGGCACAGTACAGTCTGTGGGCCTGACACTCACCTGCAGGCAACTGCAATTATATTAAAAGGCAAAAATTAAATGAATTTCACCCCAGAAAATGATCTATCCTTTGCCGGATACTCTTAAACTTGGCCAGTCACAACTGAAACCATTGATTTATGGTATTGCTATTTTGGCAATTGAATATCACCCAAGAAAAAAATATATCCTTTGCTGAACACTATTAAACTTGGCCAGCCACAGCTAAAACCACTGATTTACGGTATTGCTATTTTGGCAATTGAATTTCACCCCAGAACAAAATATATCCTTTGCCGGACACTATTAAACTTGGCCAGCCACTGCTGCGACTCCAGATTTCGGGGATTGCTATTTTGGTAAATTGAATTTCACCCAAGAAAATTATCTATCCTTTGCCGGACACTAATAAACTTGGCCATCCACAGCTGAAACCACTGATTTACAGTATTGCTATTTTGCCAATTGAATTTATCCCCAGATCAAAATATATCCTTTGCCGGACACTATTAAACTTGGCCAGCCATTGCTGGGACACCAGATTTAGGGGATTGTTATTTTGGCTATTGAATTTCACCCCAGAACGAAATATATCCTTTGCCGGACAAAATTAAACTTGGCCAGCCACTGCTGCAACACCAGATTTAGGGGATTGCTATTTTGGCAATTGAATTTCACCCTAGAAAATTATCTATTCTTTCCCGGACACTATTAAACTTGGCCAGCCACAGCTGAAAGCACTGATTTACGGTATTGCTATTTTGGCAATTGAATTTCACCCTAGAACAAAATCTATCCTTTGCCGGACACTATTAAACTTGGCCAGCCACTGCTGGGACAGATTTAGGGGATTGCTATTTTGGCAATTGAATTTCACCACAGAAAATAATCTATAGAAATTTCTATCCTGAGTTTCTAGGGCTGACAATAAGCATAGCCAAGCCCCTGATGTAGGATATAGCAAAAAAAAAAAAAAACTAATATTGATGGACTTGGTGGCAGCTTGTGCTGGTGCACCACAAGACACAAAATGGCCGCCGATCACCCCATAAGAAAGTGAAAGAAAAACGCTCTGTGCAGCCTAAAAACCAGTGAGCAGTTAACTAGCAGAAGGTGAATGAATCACAGCTGTAGATCAATCACTTCATTAGGTGTTTTTTTACTGAGTTTTCCCTGCCTAATCTCGCCCTCACAGCAACTGTGTCCTATCCCTACACTAATCAGAGCAGAGTGACGTGCGGCGCTACGTGACTCCAGCTTAAATAGAGGCTGCGTCACATGCTGCACTTGGCCAATCACAGCCATGCCATTAGTAGGCATGGCTGTGATGGCTTCTTAGGGCAAGAAGTAAAATGCTACCTGATTGGCTACTGTGCAGCCCTTCAGAAAGCGGGAAGAAATCGCCGAACAACGAACCCAAACTTTTTTGGTCCGGGTCCGGGTCCGTGTCCCAAACACCCCAAAATTCGGTACGAACCTGAATTCTACAGTTCGGGTTCGCTCATCCCTACCAGTATGTGTATACCATCAGGTATGATGTTGTATGGATTAGGTAGTGTAAGGGTTACGCCCGCTTCACAGTGACAGACCAAACTCTGACAGACCAAACTCCCCATTTAGCGCACCTCAAACAACCACAAACAGTCCATTTGCACAACCGCAAACTCCCCATTTGCACAAGGTTGGATACCAAGCTAGCCATTATCCTGTTCCTTGTCCTCACTGACGTCATTGAAGGTCTCTTCCTCCACCCAGCCACGTACATACCAAGGGTCCCCGAAAGGTGACAACAAGCCCCCTGGGACGCCTGCTGTGGTTGGTCTTCCACCTCCTCAAAGCCACCTTCCTCCTCTGACTCCTCTTCTTCAGATTCCTCTTTCTGCGTTGCCGCAGGTCCAGCAATCGACGACGACAAGGCTGCTTCTGGTGGTGATGGTGACCACAACTCTTCCTCTTCATGCTCATCTACGACCTGATCCAGCACCCTTCGAAGGGCACGCTCCAGAAAAAACGCATATGGATGAGATCGATGATGTTGGTTTGGGTTTGACCGACCAGGTTTGTCACCTACGCAAAAGGACGCATGAGCCTACAGCCATTGTGCATGAGCGTTTAATAACGCGGCCAAAAAATACCCAGCTCCTCAGAGGCTGTCCTCTTTATTTTCAATTAAAAAAATCTGTTCTTACCAGTTTAATCTCTGTTTTGTCGCCTATTAGGGGCCGGTGTATGGAATAGATTTTAGGAACCGGGAGAAAAAGATGGTTGGTCGGTCCTCCTACTTTCAATTTGGGGCACTGCGCGTGCGCCGTGCAATGTACTGTGCCACCCGATATGAGTGGTGTGTTAAGTAGTACTAAACCTATCAGTTTAATCCCTGTTACGTCTCCTATCAGGGGATGTGTATCGAATAGATTTTGGGAACCGGGAGATGGAAAAAGATGATTGGTCGGTCCTCTTACTTCTAATTTGGGACACTGCGCGTGCGCCGCGCAAATGTACTGTGCCCCCAATACAAATAGTGTGAACTACTATTCTTACCATTTTAATCATTGTTATGTCCCCTATCAGGGGACGTGTATTGAATTGAATCCTTGCATGGGGAAATAGAGAAAAAAGCTGTTTCTGTCCGCTTCCTTCTAATTTTGGGCACTTGCAATGGAATTTGCCACCAATGCAACTAGTGTTAACTAAGTACTATTCCTATCAGTTTAATCTCTGTTTTGTCCCTTATCAGGGCCAGGGCCGGTGTAGTGAATAGATTTTTGGAACCGGGAGATGGAAAAAGACCCATGCTCGGTCCGCTTCGTTTGAATTTTAGGTCACTGCGCGTGTGCCGTGCAATGTACTGTGACACCCTATATGAGTAGTGGTCAGTGGGCACAGTACAGTCTGTGGGACTGACACACACTGGCAGGCAACTGCAATTATATTAAAGGGAAAAAATTAAATGACTTTTTTATGTGCAAGGTACTGTGCCACCCGATATAAGGGGTGGGAACTGGCAGTGGGCACAGTACAGTCTGTGGGCCTGACACTCATTTGCAGGTAACTGCAATGATATTAAAGGGTAAAAATTAAATGACTTTTTTATTGGCAAGGTACTGTGCCACCTGATATGAGTGGTGGGCAGTGGGCACAGTACAGTCTGTGGGCCTGACACACACTGGCAGGCAACTGCAATTATATTAAAGGGTAAAAATTAAATGACTTTTTTATGTGCAAGGTACTGTGCCACCCAATATAAGTGGTGGGCACTGGCAGTGGGCACAGTACAGTCTGTGGGCCTGACACACACTGGCAGGCAACTGCAATTATATTAAAGGGTAAAAATGAATTGATTCTTTTATCTGCAAGGTACTGTGCCAGACTGTGTAGAGTCTGTGGGCCTGCGGTCTCTCACACACGCGAAGGCAACTGCAATATATATATAGACAAAATAAATAAAAGCAGACTGATATACCAGCCCTAAAAAGGGCTTTTTGGGGTGCAGTCAGCACACCGTCCTTACAGCAGATGGCCCCTTTCACACGAGCGAGTTTTCCACGCGGGTGCAATGCGTGACGTGAACGCATAGCATCCGCACTGATTCCTGACCCATTCATTTCAATGGGTCTGTGTACATGAGAGTTTTTTTTCATGCATCACTTGTGCGTTGCGTGAAAATCGCAGCATGTTCTATTTTCTGCGTTTTTCACGCAGCCCTAGCCCCATAGAAGTGAATGGGGCTGTGTGAAAAACGCATTGCATCCGCAAGCAAGTGAGGGTGCGTTGCGTTTTTTCACTGATGGTTGCTAGGAGATGTTGTTTGTATACCCTCAGTTTTTTATCACGCGCTTTAAAAACGCATCAAAAGGCATTGCACCTGCGCAGAAAAAACTGAACAACTTAATGCAATCGCAAGCAAAATTGAATGGCTTCGCCTGTGAAATCGCACAGTTTTCATTGAACGCATCCTCAACTCATCCGGACCTAAGTCCCCATTCACACATCAGCAATTTTTGTCCGCATCCATTCCGCAATTCTGCGTAATGGATGCGGACCCGTTCATTGTGAATGGGGCCGGACGTGATATGGAGAGCACACTATGTGCTCTCCGCTTCCGCATTAGCGGAGCCGCGGCCCTGAACTTCCGGGTTTCGGCCCTGAAAACATCCGGCCACGGCTCCGCAAAAGATAGAGCATGTCCTATTCTTGTCCGCAGCCTGCGAATAGGCATCTCTATGGGGAGTGCCGGCATGGTGTGTTGCGGATCCGTGAATGGGGCCTAATCCGGACACGCTCGCGTGAAAGAGGCCGATGAGTCTTGAGGACTGGAGTGGACACAGAACACTGGACTAGCTAATGTTTTCCCTATTAATTTAGCATCAGCAGCACTCTCCCTGCTCTAACTAACACTGCAGCTTCAGAATGAATCTAAGATGGTTGCTGTCCTTGCTTTTTGATAGGAGGTGGGAGGGTCTGGGAGGGAGGGTATGCTTATTGGCTGGAATGTGTCTGCTGACTGCGAGGTACAGGGTCAAAGTTTGCTCAATGATAAAGAATAGGGGGAGAATCGAACATCGCACATGTTCGCCCGCCGCGGCGAACGCGAACATGCGATGTTCGCCGGCGAATAGTTCTGGACATCTCTATTTACAGCGGCATGCCAACGTTTGGGCACCTCTGGTCAAAAGTACTGTTACTGTGAGCAGCTAAGCAAGTTGATGATGAAATGATCTTTAAAAGGCATAAAAGTAAAGATGAAACACACTTTTCAACATTTTAGGTAATATCATTGTATTATTTTGATTTTGTATAATTTCTGAATGAAAAAAAGAAATTAATACTTTGCAAAAGTACGTGAACCCAAGGAGATTTGAGTGCTCAGATAACTTAGGTAACTGAGGTCTCAGACCTTAAATAGCCTGTAAGAGTTAAGGCTTGTTCAGAATCATTGTTATGAAAGGCCAAGTTATGCAAATTTGTAACTGGTAGCTGGTGTGGACCCACTGTGCCAACTAACCAGTTTAGCTTTGGGCTAAACCTAAAGGCATTGTCCTGGCGGTCCCCTGGTATGCACCCTTTAACCCTGGTACAGAGATCTGGACTTAACCACAAGGAACCAACCAGACCCCTACCTCCTGGAGTAGTTCTGGTGTAGTTGGATGCTGACCCATGAGGGTCAGATACACCGGTGCAAAGCACCAAGGACTCAGGGGAAAAGCATAGCCTTAACACAGTACAATAGTCAGGCCAGGTTTAGTATTTGTGTATGCCAAATAGCTATTCCAAGGTTGGGGCAGGCTGAGTACAAACGTAATCCAGGTTATAGTTCCAAGGTGGAAGCAGGCAGCAAGGAATAGAATTGATAGACATACAAGGCTTAGTACATGGATATTCAGATAAGATCACCTTCACCGATTACTAGCAAGTAGATAACCTCAAAACTCAGGAGGTGGATCCACAGCCCAGCTAAGTAGGAGGGTTGAGCAGCTTCTTACTCAGCAGCTGAGCTAAGAGCACAAGGAAAGGATTAACACTTGTAGTGCTGAAGGACAGTACACTTAGTACTATTCCTAGTTCACACATGGAGAGTAAAGCGATTTCTGTATCTACTTGGGACAGCAAGACAGTGGCTTTATAAATTCTCAGACTCCTCTAACCTTGTCAAAGAAAACAGAAGTCATGGTTTCTTCTAAGCAGTTGCCTAACAGTCTGAAAATGAAAATAGTTGAGGCCCACAAAGCAGGAGAAGGCTATAAGAAGATAGAAAATCCTTTTCAGGTTTAAGAAATGACAGTTAACATGCACAGTGGAGGTCAATGGAAGGTCTGGAAGACCAAAATTTTTTTTTCAGAGACAGTTGCTTGTATGATTGCTAGAAAAGCAAATCAGAACCCTCTCTTGACTGCAAAAGACCTTCAGTAATATTTAGCCAGCCCTGTGATGTCAAAGCTTTATAAAAACCTCATCCTGTGTAGGGACAGTGTTCAAGAACCCTGTAATTGTGGAATATTGGACAGTGTAGAGAGATCGTAGGGAGAGTTTTTACACACAGTAGAGTGAGCATAGGGAGACTGCTGGGACAGTGCAGGCTCTGTAATCTGAAGCTGAAGGGATCCATAGGACACAGCCCACTGTTCATTAATCCCTGTGTAGGGCACAGAGCTTCCTAATTAAAGAATGTCCACCTTGTTTAATAGAGAAGCAATTCTATCATGCATTTATTCTCAAATTGGGGTAAATAACTTGTTTAATTTGACTTTTATCAGGGTGCCCACTTTGTTTAGTAGATAAGCAATTCTATTACACCTTGATTCTCATATTGGGGTGAATAACCTTTCTCATTTAATTGTTATTGGGGTGTCCACATTGTTTAATAGATAAGCAATGCTATCATGCCTTGATTCTCAAATTGGGGTGAATAACCTGTCTAGTTCTACTGTTATTGGGGTGTCCCCGTGTTTAATAAAAACATTGGTAAACAGGTCTTGCAGGGGTGCACAGTGTTTTTTATTCTTTACTAAAGACTGCTGTATGCTTCTATTGTGGTTTAGATAGGGGTTAGCTTGGACTGTTAATTGCCTGCACAATGATGCACATGTCCATATACTATATGAGACCTGCCTGTCATACTGACGCACAGTAACTGTTTTCCTACCAGAAAGGACTAGCTATGCATATTGCTGCAATGCACCAAGATACTTTCCCTGCAGGCCAGGATATAGCTGATTTAACACACTTCGTGAAAAATTAATTTGGAACAAATTAAATATTTTGAAAAATGTGACCGTGTCCGAATAAATTTTTTTAAAACTTCGCCCATCTCTTATAGAGATCAAAAAAGCAGGGCATGCAAGACCACCCAGGAGTCTTACGGAACTGGAAAACTTTTGCAAAGAAGAATGAATGAGAACTAAAATACTCTTGGGTGGCTACAAAAAGCATTTACAAGCTGTGATACTTGCCAAAGGGGGGTGCTACTAGCTAATAGACATGCAGAGTGCTCAAAGTTTTTCTTTGGGCCCTTTTCCTTTTTTGTTATTTTACAAATGTAAAGGATGAAAATAATTACTTTTGCTTAAAATACAAAGGGAATGTGTCATCTTTACCTTTTGGAGATCATGTCACCCTTAACTCGCATAACTGTTCACAGTAACATTAACTTTACCTTTGCCCAAACTATTGTATGCCACTGTAATTCTAATGATGACTGTTTTCATATATGTATCCAATAAAAATCTGTAAAACATTAGAGGAAAATAATTTAGGAAATCTATTGTGAAGAGAGCTTTAAAGATAAATATGACTGTATATCTGTCAAAAACAATATGTAAATTATATAGTAGTTGGTTTAAATTATGTTGAATTCAAAGTCCATTTTTAATTCTACTATACGGTACTATTTAGTTCAACTAGTAAACTACAAACACAGATTTCAGCAAAGGGGCAAGACAGACCACTCTGTATATCAAGTGCAAAAGACAATTGTTAGATGTCATGGTACTAAGTTCACAATTAAAGATTTGTCACAGGAAGAGTTCACACTAATACATTTTAGGCATTTGCAATGTCTAGGATGAAGCAACTTGATTAGCAAAGATTGAATTACAATAGAATCTTGAAAGGAAAAACTCGAAATAGCTATATATCTTCAGCTATTTCAACTGCTTTTTAAATACCCATTTTTCATTTTAGAGTTTTCCATTCCCTTAGGAGCAGTCTGAGCTTAAGAGAAACCTAGATTCCACACAGGACTTTAAGACTATATTATAGATCAATAATTTGTAGGTTTGTTTATGAAATATGCCAACTTACTGGGACAAAGTCATTTTTAAGAGGCAACCAAGATCAATATATATGTGCATAGATTTATGGCTGTTTTTGTTACAGAATAAGAATAAGTTTTTATGACCAAAGAACCTTACACAGAAGGCAGGGGTTATTTAAACATGCAGAGGCTGAGCATTAGTTAGTGTTTTAAACCATAATTTCTGTTGATTATATGATATGATACCATATGATACACTTTATTGATCCCAAGGGAAATTTCAGTATCACAGAGGCACAACTTAGACATGGATAACAGTAGACAATTGACAGTATAATCCTATACATTCTATTAATGACAGACCAGTACAATATCCTGTTGGTACAACAGTAATACAAGACAGGCACTTGAAGTATTATGCTTATAGTTTGTTATACTGAAATAGTGAACATTAAAATATTCAGTTTTAAATATATATTAAGGATGTGTGAGCTGGTTTGTAATGAACCGGGTTTGTTACGAATTTCACAATTTTTTTTCCACAAAACAAGCACAAGTTTTTTCAGGTTCACTTCGAACTAATCCAGTAAAACTGCGCACATCACCCGTTTACTGCAGATACTGGCAGGAAAAACCATAAGGGAGGAAGAAGAATGCACACATGACCACTGGAAGGAAGTGGGGGTGAGGGCTTGCCCTGATTGGCTCACAGGTTGAAAAAAAGCCAATCAGTGGGGCAGCAGGCAGGGAGGTGCCCTTGCAGAAGCCGATAAGGGGCTGAGGATAAGGGTGTATGGGTGTTTTCAATATCTGACAGAAAACAATCTTATACAGTATTCAGAGTCACAAGCAAGCCTTTATTCTAGTGTTACAGGGACAGCGTAAGAACAGAATAAAAAGAAGTAATTGTATAGAATAGGAAGGATTTTGATTAAGGAAAGCTTTGAGGGATTAAGGGGCAGGAGTGCAGTGCGGCATACAAGATAGGTTGGCATACGGCTGCTGCAGAACTTCATATCTGTCTCGTGTTATTGAACACATTGCATAAGCAATTTACGGCAACACTGTGATACCATTGAAATTAAACGTACATAAGACATTAGGCAAAAATCTCTTACCTGCTTTTCCTTCATCCATATATTGCTGTTGTGGGTGGGAACAATCTCATAGCAGGTGTACAGACTAAAAAAGTATTTTTTTTTTAATCTCTGAGTATTTAAACACACATAAGACAGTAGGTAGAATTGTTTTACCTGTCTTTCCTTCATCCTTTACTTTGCTGTTGTGGGTGGGAATAATCTCTTACCGAGTTTACAATGTGTTTTCACACTAGAAAGGTCTTTTTTGTTTCTTTGTATTTAATCGCACATAAGACAGTAGGCAGAAATCTTTCACCTCTCTTTCCTTCATCTTTATATTGCTGTTGTGGGTGGAAATAATCTTTTACCAGGTTTACAATGTGTTTTCACACATCTTATTCAAGATTCTAAATGCATATAAAAAAGTAAGCAGAAGATTTTTACCTGCCTTTTCTTCACCCTTACATTGCTCTTTTGAATGAGTATAATCTCTTAACTAGGGATGAGTGGACCACTAGATGTCCGGGTTCGACGGGTTCGGCCAAACTTTGTTTCAAAGTTCAATTCGCGTTTTCGAACAACGAACCCCATTAAAGTCAATGGGGACCTGCAGTAAAATTGCTGTAAAAAGTAATAGTAAGGCTCCAAAGTGGGAATAAGAGCAGTACAATTGTCCTGCAAACAAATGTGGATAGGGAAATGACTTAAAATAGCATAAAATACATAATAATAAAAAATAACAATCTTGAACCAAGAGGCGGAGGTCCAAGTGGAATAGGACACTGAGGAGACTGTGGACATGGCGGTGTAGGTGGAAGAGGTGGAGATGGCAGAGGAAGAAGCTAACACTCTTTCTGTTTGTTTTTTAAAACGTGTCTGTCAATTCTGTGTGTGACCTTTATTCATTTTTGGGAGTGTGGCCGGTATATTTCTCTACTCTGACAATATAAGACATAATAATCTTAAGCCAGGAGGTTCGAGTAAAGAAGGAGGCGGAAATGGAGGTGGAGGTGGAAGAGGCGGAGGAGGCAGGGGAGGAAGCCAACACTGTTTCTGTTTTTTTTTTCTTTCATGTTTCTGTCAATTCTGTGTCAGGTTGCAAAGGGCCATGGCGTGACAGTTTGGTGCTTGTATGTCCTGGGTTAAAACTGGGTAAAAAATGTTGTCTCAGTTATAGATCTTATACGTCCTCTAACTGGGGACTATATATTAAAATAATTTTTCTCCTACTACAGTAAGATTGATGCCAAAGGGTTGTTCAAAATTTTTAAAAATTGCCAGGGCATCACAGACACACTCCACAGAAGAATTTCCTCTCCCACAATAGTTAGACGAATGAAGAAGGGTTCCTAATAGTTTAGAAAATTCATGACTAGGGATGAGTGGACTGGTGGATGTTCAGGTTCTCTCGGTTCAGCCAAACTTTGGGTAAAAGTTCGGGTTCGGGACCCGAACTTGACCCAAACTTGAACGGGGACCTGAGCTTTGGTTCTGTAAAAAAGTTGTAGTAGGGGCTAGAGGGCTGCAAAAGGAAGCAAAATGGGGGTAAGAGCAGGTCAGTTGCCCTGCAAATAGAAGTGGATAGGCAAATGATGTAAAATAATATAGAATAGAAAAAAATGAAAAATAATAATCTTGAACTAGTAGACGGAGGTCAAAGTGGAGTAGGAGGCGGTGGACATGGCGGTATAGGTGGAAGCGACAGTGGAGGAGGAGGTAGCCAGCATTGTTTTTGCTGTTTTTTTTTTATTTTATTTATTTATTTTTATTTGTTATAAATTTGGGAAAACCCCAAAACATTGGGAAATAGAAAGCAAAGAGAAAGTGTGTTGGCTGTGGACAGATGGCTGCGCTTGTCTGTGATCACCAACCCTGCCGTGCTAAACACACGTTCGGACAATACACTGGCCGCAGGGCAGGCCAGCACCTCCAAAGCGTAAAGGGCAAGCTCAGGCCATGTGCCCAATTTGGCGACCCAGAACTTGAATGGGGCAGACCCATGAGTCAGAACGTGTAGGCATGTGCACATGTTCCACCCTGTTTCTGAAATGATGCCTTCTGCTAAGATGTTCCGTATCAGCTGGTGGTGCTGGTTGTTGTGTCATGTGTGAATGCCATCAGCAGCGCGTCTACCAGCGTGCGCTTGTACTCGCGCATGTTCCGATCACGCTCCAGTGACGGAGTTAAGGACAGCGCATTGTACTTGTAGCGGGGATCCAGCAGGGTGGCCACCCAGTAATCAGCACTGGTTAGAATGTGGGCAACTCAGTGGTAGTTGAGCAGGCGCTGCAGAATGTAGTCGCTCATGCGTGCCAGGCTGCCCAGAGGCAACGACAAGCTGTCCTCTGTGGGAGGTGTATCATCTGTGTCCTCTGTATCACCCCAGCCATGATCCATTAATGCCCATAAGCTGCTTTGGGGGCAGCCTTGCTGTAAACACGGTTCCTCCTCATCATCTGCCTCCTCCTTCTAATCCTGCAAAACTGTGCCCTGGCTGGACAGTTATGTACCTGGCCTCTGTTGGTGCAGGAACCCACCCTCCGAGCCACTTGTGTGTGACTGGCCTGATAATCGGGGAAATGATTCCTCTTCCGCCTGTGCCACATTCTCTTCCATCATCGCCCGAAGTGTTTTTTCAAGGAGACATACAAGTGAGATAGTAACGCTGAGGATTGCGTCATCGGCACTACCCATGTTGGTGTAGTACTCGAACAAGGCACACATGTCGTGCATGGAGGCCCACTCATTGGTGGTGAAGTGGTGCTGTTCCGCAGAGCATGCCGAATGCGCTCAGATAAAGCCCACACTTTCAGCAGCTCTGACATATCGGGGTCAGGAACCACTGCACCACCAAATTCAGCACATGCGCCAGGCAAGGGAAGTGCGCTAAACCGGTTAGCCCCAGAGCTGCTATGAGATTTCACCCATTATCGCACAACACCAGGCCAGGCTTGATGCTCAGCGGCACCAACAACTCATCGGTATTTTGTTCCATGCCCGTCCACACCTCCTGTGCGGTGTGGGTTTTTCCCCCCTAATAGATGAGTTTCAAAACAGCCTGCTGTTGTTTAGTGTTGATCACGCATATTAAAATTGTGAATTTTAATCGCGAATATCGGCACTTCGAGAATTCGCGAATATTTAGAATATCTCAAAATATAGAGGAGGAAGTGGAGTAGGAGGCAACAGGAGGAACCGAGAAATGTCCTGCAATCCTCGGTGGTGCGAGGACATGCGCCAAACTGATATCCGCCTCAGGCCCAGCCACTACTTAATTTACCCAGTGTGCAGTTAGGGAGATATAACGTCCCTGCCTGTTCTTACTGGTCCACGTATCGGTAGTTATGTGGACCTTTCCACAGATAGCGTTGCGCAGTGCACACCTGATTTTGTCTGCCACTTGGTTGTGCAGAGCAGGGATGGCTCGTCTGGAAAAGTAGTGGCGGCTGGGAACCACGTAATCTGGGACAGCCACCGCCATAACTTTTTAAAAGTCTCTGTTTCAACCAAACAGAATGGCAGTATTTTAAAGGCCAGGAATTTTGAAATGCTGGCATTCAGGGCCAGGAATTGCCACAGGTGAGTAGGGGGGAGTAGGGGAAAGGGGGGGGGGATGTACTTCCTATTTCTCTCCAGTGTGTGGGGGAGGAAAGCTGAACATTTCCATGGGACAGTGTGGACATGCTGGCTGAGGGTGGTGGAGGTGGTGGTATTGCTGCCACATCCTCTGTTTGCGGGTTGAAAGGTGCCACTGTCACTCCATAGGGGGAGGAAGAGGCCGAGACTGCAGCAGAAGATAGAGCAAGAGGAGCCTGAGATCTTTTGTGGTTTTCCATTTAGATGCCTGGTCATGCAGGTGCTGCCAAGGTTTAGAATATTTATACCTCACTTCAGGCTCTGATTGCACAGCGTGCAAACCACTCGTGTATTGTTGTCAGCACATTGTCTAAAGAACTCCTTGTAGCTGGCTTTGGTGTGCTTAGTCCCTGGGTGCGGTGGGCAGTAGAAGGCATACTGGCTAGGGGACAGCCACTCTGCTTTTGCACCCTGCGCCCTCTTTTGCTGTGCGGCTTTCACTGTGTGACCACCACCTTTTCCTCCAAACTGCACATGTCACTCGCATGACCTTGATTCCATGTTGTATCTAGGACCTCATCATAATCCACATCATCTTCCACCCACTCTTCACCCCTGCGCTTCTTGCCGGTCTGCACACAGCAGAAAGCTGCAGCAGCTGGCACCTGTGTTTCGTCATTATCATCAGAGACGTGCTGCGGTGGTCCTCCCATGTCCACTGAAACATAAGTGGTTGGGCATCAGTGCACTCAGTCTCTTCCACTTCTGGGGCAGGGCTAGGTGGATACCCCATGGAAAACGCTGCCAGCAGAGTCATCAAAAAGTATTAAAAAGAGACTGCTGCATGACTTGGGGCTCAGACTGCTTGGCTTATTTGTAAGGGGGTGAAGTGAAAAACAGATACCCATGGGCTGCAGGTGCCAACTCTGCAGTTTAAGCAGGGGACTAGGTGGGAGACAATGTGAAGAAACTGAAGACACTATCAGCCATCCAATCTACTACCGCCTCTACTTGTTCTGGCCTCACCATTCATAGAGCGGCATTTGGACCTGCAAAATTATGCTGAACGTCCTGTCGCCTACGTGCACCTGAGAAAGGTGTTTCATTTGGACGTGTAGCTGGCACAGATTGACCACGTCCTCTGCCTGCAACAGGAGGTCCACCAGAACCAGCAGCACCACGACCAGGGCCACGTCCCTTTTTTGATGCTCTCTTCATTCTTTGAGGTCACCCACCAAACTAACAGACAGATTAACTATATTAATTTCCCTTTAACGTATGTAGTCCAGGTGTACCTCACACAAAAAATGGGAATACGTCACCCACCGAACTAACAGACGGATTAATTATATTAATTTCCCTGTCATGTATGCAGTTCAGGTGTACCTCACACCAAAAATGGGAACATGTCACCACCGAACTAACAGATAGATTAACTATATTAATTTCCCTGTCACATATACAGTGCGCGTGTATCTCACACCAAAAATAGGTATATGTCACCGTCCGAACTAACAGTCAGAATACCTATATTAATTTTCCTGTCATGTATTAAGTGCACATGTATCTCACACCAAAAATGGGTATCTGTCACCCACCGAACTAACAGATGGATTTACTATATTAATTTCCCTGTTATGTATGCAGTGCAGGTGTACCTCACACCAAAAATTATTATTTGTCACCCACCAAACTAACAGACAGATTAACTATATTAATTTCCCTGTCATGTATGCAGTGCATGTGTACCTCACATCAAAATTGGGGATATGTCACCCACCGAATAGAGATGGCCGGAACTATCCGCCGGCGAACAGTTCCCGGTGAACATAGCTTGTTCGCGTTCGCCGCAACGGGCGAACACATTCGATGTTCGGTCCGCCCCCTATACATCATCATTGAGCAAACTTTGACCCTGTACCTCACAGTCAGCAGACACATTCCCGCTAATCAGCAGCATACCCTCCCTCCCAGACCCTTCCATCTCCTGAACAGCATCCATTTTAGATTCATTCGGAAGCTGCAGTTTTAGTGAGAGGAGGGAGAGTGAAGTTGCTGCTGATTTAATAGGGAGATCGATAGCTAGGCTAGTGTATTCAGTGTCAACTCCAGTCCTGAAAGACTCATCTGATCTCTGCTGTAAGGACAGCGTCCTGATAGCACCCCAAAAAGCCCTTTTTAGGGCTGCAACATTAGTTTGCTTTTTTTTTTTTTTTTCTCCATATACATATTGCAGTTGCCTGGCCTGCCTGTGTGTGAGGAGCTGCAGGCCCACAGACTGTAGTGTGCCCACTGCCAGTGCCCACCCCTGTCATCCCGTGTGGCACAGGACTTTGCATCAAAAAAAGGCATTTAATTTTTACACTTTAGTGTAATTTCAGTTGCTTGCCTGCTAGTGTGTGTCAGGCCGACTTCCACTGACTGTAGTGTGCCCACTGCCAGTGCCCACCCCTGTCATCCCATGTGGCACAGGACTAGGCATCAAAAAAAGGCATTTAATTTTTACACTTTAGTGTAATTTCAGTTGCTTGCCTGCTAGTGTGTGTCAGGCTGACTTCCACTGACTGTAGTGTGCCCACTGCCAGTGCCAACCCCTGTCATCCCGTGTGGCACAGGACTTTGCATCAAAAAAAGGCATTTAATTTTTACACTTTAGTGTAATTTCAGTTGCTTGCCTGCTAGTGTGTGTGTCAGGCCGACTTCCACTGACTGTAGTGTGCCCACTGCCAGTGCCCACCACTGATACCGGGTGACACAGTAGCTTGCCAATAAATAAAGCATTAAATTTTTAGACAGTAGTCTAAATTCAGTTGCTTGCCTGCTGCCAGTGTGTGTCAGGCCCACTTCCACAGACTGTAGTGTGCCCACTGCCAGTGCCCACCACTGATACCGGGTGGCACAGTACCTTGCCGATAAATAAAGCATTTAATTTTTAGACAGTAGTCTAAATTCAGTTGCTTGCCTGCTGCCAGTGTGTGTCAGGCCCACTTCCACAGACTGTAGTGTGCCCACTGCCAGTGCCCACCACTGATACCGGGTGGCACAGGAGCTTGCCGATAAATAAGGCATTTAATTTTTAGACAGTAGTCTAAATTCAGTTGCTTGCCTGCTGCCAGTGTGTGTCAGGCCCACTTCCACAGACTGTAGTGTGCCCACTGCCAGTGCCCACCACTGATACCGGGTGGCACAGTAGCTTGCCGATAAATAAGGCATTTAATTTTTAGACAGTAGTCTAAATTCAGTTGCTTGCCTGCTGCCAGTGTGTGTCAGGCCCACTTCCACAGACTGTAGTGTGCCCACTGCCAGTGCCCACCACTGATACCGGGTGGCACAGTAGCTTGTCGATAAATAAGGCATTTAATTTTTAGACAGTAGTCTAAATTCAGTTGCTTGCCTGCTGCCAGTGTGTCAGGCCCACTTCCACAGACTGTAGTGTGCCCACTGCCAGTGCCCACCACTGATACCGGGTGGCACAGTAGCTGGCCGATAAAAAAAGCATTAAATTTTTAGACAGTAGTCTAAATTCAGTTGCTTGCCTGCTGCAAGTGTGTGTCAGGCCCACTTCCACAGACTGTAGTGTGCCCACTGCCAGTGCCCATCACTGATACCGGGTGGCACAGTAGCTTGCCGATAAATAAGGCATTTAAGTTTTAGACAGTAGTCTAAATTCAGTTGCTTGCCTGCTGCCAGTGTGTGTCAGGCCCACTTCCACAGACTGTAGTGTGCCCACTGCCAGTGCCAACCACTGATACCGGGTGGCACAGTAGCTTGCCGATAAATAAGGCATTTAATTTTTAGACAGTAGTCTAAATTCAGTTGCTTGCCTGCTGCCAGTGTGTGTCAGGCTCACTTCCTCAGACTGTAGTGTGCCCACTGCCAGTGCCCACCACTGATACCGGGTGGCACAGTAGCTTGCCGATAAATAAAGCTTTTAATTTTTAGACAGTAGTCTAAATTCAGTTGCTTGGCTGCTGCCAGTGTGTGTCAGGCCCACTTCCACAGACTGTAGTGTGCCCACTGCCAGTGCCCACCACTGATACCGGGTGGCACAGTAGCTTGCCGATAAATAAGGCATTTAATTTTTAGACAGTAGTCTAAATTCAGTTGCTTGCCTGCTGCCAGTGTGTGTCAGGCCCACTTCCAGATGTGTTGTTGATGAAGGACATGCGGAGCTTTTTCAGTCCTACACATCGCCACAGCCCTTCGGGATCCAGCATTAGAGAACGACTCGACCGACAGGTAGCAGACTACCTCGCCTTAACAGCAGATATCGACACTCTGAGGAGCAATAAACCACTTCACTACTGGGTGTGCAGGCTTGACCTGTGGCCTGAGCTATCCCAGTTTGCGATAGAACTTCTGGCCTGCCCTACTTCAAGTGTCCTGTCAGAAAGTACCTTCAGTGCAGCAGGAGGCATTGTCACTGACAAGAGAAGTCGCCTCGGTCAAAAAAGTGTTGATTACCTCACCTTCATAAACATGAATGAGGCATGGATCCCGGAGGGACTGACAGTGGGGGATAAGTTTGACTAACAAAAGGCCTGATTACATGCCTTGGCCTCAAAATGGTCCCCACGCTGCTGTATTTAATGTCTGCATACCGGATGACTTTTGTGAATTCTCCACCACCAACTAGGGTTCAAGCCACAATGTTTTAGTCACTTTTCTGCCTGGAAAGCATCAATTTTTCCAGCCGCAGCTACAATAGCGGCTGCAACAATGCCATTATTTTTCAGGCATGTGTACATGCCTAATTTTTCTGTCCTATGGTGCAGCACTGTGTCTGCAAAAACAAACGTTACCTTGTTGTGGTAAAGGGGCTTGCGTATCACAATGAAGCAATCATCACCTCTATGAGTGTGTTGGCAATGTTGCCACACCCCAGATGATAAGGCCGTTGCTTCATTATGGTCAGACCAAAAGCGATCGGACGGCTGGATAATATTTCATAGAAAAAACATTAATTTACCATTTTTTTTTTTTATGTTGTATGGGTTTTTAATACATAAAATAAGAAATCATAATAAAGTCTCTTAATAGTTTATTAGAAATAATGCAGACAATTAAAAAAATCCCCTTCAATTCCAATACAAAGCTAGTACAGAGCTCAGAACTAAATTATTTCATGATGTCGTAATGGTTCGTTAATTCAACAATGGTTAATCAATTCAACACACGTCCCCGGATAGGGTCCGTAACAGGGATTAAACTGATAGGAATAGTACTAGTTAAGACACCACTCATATAGGGTGTCACAGCACATTGCTCTGTGCACACGCAGTGCCCCAATTTGGGAGTAAGAGGACCGACCAAGCTGCTTTTTCCATCTCCCGGTTCGTAAAATCAATTCAGTTTGGTGTATGAGAGTTTGGTCTGTCACTGTGAAGGCAGTCGAAGGTACCCGGCCTAAATTTTTTTTCACAAAAGCAATCCCTGATATGGGATGTAACAGGGATTAAACTGATGAGAATAGTACTACAGAAAATACCACTCATATGGGGTGTGACAGTAAATTGCACGGCGCAGACGCAGTGACCGTGGATTAAAACAGAGTGGAGGGAGCCAGCGTTTTTTTAACCATCTCCCCGTTCGAAAAATCTATTCAATAAATGGACCCCAGATTGGGGACGTTAGAGGGATTAAACTGATGAGAATAGTACTACAGAAAATACCACTCATATCGGGTGTGACAGTAAATTGCACGGCGCAGACGCAGTGACCGTGGATTAAAACAGAGTGGAGGGAGCCAGCGTTTTTTTAACCATCTCCCCGTTCGGAAAATCTATTGAATTCACCTTTCGGGGACCCTTGGTGTTGTACGTGGCTGGGTGGAGGAAGAAACCTTCAATGACATCACCGGGACATGGCTAGCTTGGTATCCAACCTTGTGCAAATGGGGAGTTTGCAGTTGTGCAAATGAACTGTGTGCGGTTGTTTGCGGTGCAATAAATGGGGAGTTTGGTCTGTCAATGTCTGTGAAGCGGGCGTAACCCTTATCGATACAACCCGGTAACCCTGATCGATACAACATCATACCTGATCGTATACACACACTAGATGTTTTAAACCACGTTGTTCAAAAAAATTTAGGATTGTTAGGTGATTTATGCCTTTTATGGATTAAAACCCAACTCAGCGTCAACTATGTAATTTTCCATGGAAGTTTTGCCATGGATCCCCCTCCGGCATGCCACATTCAAGGTGTTAGTCCCGTGGAAACAACTTTTCCATCACTATTGTGGCCAGAAAGAGTCCCTGTGGGTTTTAAAATTCGACTGCCTATTGAAGTCTATGGCGGTTCGCCAGGTTCGCCCGTTCGCGAACATTTGCGGAAGTTCGAGTTCGCCGTTCGCGAACGGAAAATTTTATGTTCGCGACATCACTACCACCAAAATAACAGACTGATTAACTATATTAATTTCCCTGTCACATATGCAGTGCACATGTATCTCACATCAAAAATGGATATATGTCACCGGCCGAACTAACAGTCAGATTAACCATATTGATGTCCCTGTCACGTATAAAGTGCACGTGTATCACAATCCAAAAATGGGTATATGGGTACATGCCACCCTGCTTTGAACGGGGATCATCCTCATCCTCCAAAAGTGTGCCCTGGCTTAACACTTGGTTACCTAGTAGTGATGAGCGAGCATGCCCGGTTGAATATCTGTTCAGCTCAAGCATCGCTATGCTCGGCACATTTCATGGGTTTTAAGCAGCCAATAAAGGTGCAGGTAAGTACTGCCCTAACTGTAATGCCAGTAGCCAAGTTGGCTGCTGGCATTACAATGATTGGCTGTCCGGAACACGTCATCGGAGGTTATATAGCACCCGATGACACATGCTCGGATCAGTTATGTGTGTGTTTTAGAGCAGCAATCTATTTACCTGCTGCAGTCTCAGGGAGAGTGCTTCGGAAGGGACAGACATTTGCTGTTTTTACTACTAAAAGCTTTTCAAAGACCCCAAAGTCCTTTTAAGGACTACTGTGTGTGTTTGACAGCAGCAATATATTTTTATTTTGTACCTATTAGTGACATATACTGTACATCATCCGCAGACTGTGTCTTTAATAATCTGGGCCACATCTAGTATCCATAATCTGTAGTGTTCTGTAACCAATAGTGTAGAACATCTGCAAACAGTGTCTGTATTACAAATTCCAATAATCTGGGCCACATCTAGTGTCCATAATCTGTGGTGTTCTGTAACCCATAATGCAGAACATCTACAAACAGTGTCTGTATTACAAATTCCAATAATCTGGGCAACATCTAGTGTCCATAATCTGAGGTGTTCTGTAACCAATAGTGTAGAACATCTGCAAACAGTGTCTGTATTAAATATTCTCAAACCACTAGTGGACTAGACTTAAAACTTCACTTTTACTAGTTAATCATTAAAAGTACTGAAACATAAAATATAGCTGTGATAACATACATATCCGGACTCAAATGAATCAATTTTTTAGTCCAAGTTGTCCCATGGATGGAACCCTCGTGATTAATGTACATCAATGAGGGCACAACATCCAAAGAAGAACCCGGTCCACAGGAATTGAGCCCGGACAAAATAATTAGGCACGGCGTACAACACAATAATATTGGTGCAATGTTTTTTTTGTGTATAGCGTACGTACGCGTCTTAGCATCACATGACTGTGATGGTCACTGTGACAGATTCTTTTGAAAAACACGGATCAAGCAACATAGGTGAAAAAAAATTGGTACAATCTCACCCAAATGAAGATGTATGTGCTGATCAGGTCAAGTACAGGTACTGCTGGATTTCCAATGTTCACAAATTCCAGTGATACTTGTCAGTTTATATGCCAAATAACTCCTGGTTAACCCTAGCAGTGAACCTGCCTAAACACAGTGAAGGGTGCTACTCTGTCACCTGCCTGACGACACAGAGCACCCGCCCCGACAGGGGCGACCCCATACGGATCCTTGCCCTGTCTGGGAGCTAATGGCTGCACTTCCCCTCCAGCTATAGGTCCCTACATGGCATGTTTCATCCTAGAATAGGAATCTTCAGGGGACAATTTTTCAATGCCGGGAAGCGATAAACAATAGTGAAGATGTCGGCGGTAAAGTGCCTGTAGGACAGTGGTCCACACACAAGGAGAAGGGAAGTGTCCCTCTTGCTCCCTTAACCAGACGCCGCAGAATCGCAGTAACACTGCTCCAAATGCCGGGAGAGCAGCTCTGGTTAAGGGAGCAAGAGGGACACTTCCCTTCTCCTTGTGTTTGGACCACTGTCCAACAAGCACTTTACCGCCGACATCTTCACTATTGTTTATCGCTTCCCGGCATTGAAAAATTGTCCCCTGAAGATTCCTATTCTAGGATGAAACATGCCATGTAGGGACCTATAGCTGGAGGGTGTAAGAGGGTGCAAGGTGTCATATTTGATGGCAGGTACGTGTCACCGAGGTTGCTGGCCTCGGTGAGGTAAGAGCCGGGTTTTTTTTGTCTGCAGCAGCTAGTACTGTTTGACTCTGTTAAATAGCATGGCTGCAAAGCCGATCTGGGCCGGCTCTTACCGGGAGCAGCTAAAGTGTAGGGTGGGTGGCTGCTCCCCACGATCCAGTCCTGGTTTTGGGCTGGGTATAAAACACAGCCAGCAGCTGTGTCTGAGGTGGTGATTATCCTGGAGCTGCTAACAGGGCTCTGGAGTTCTCTGTCCTGGAGGAAAGAGCTCAGCAAGGAGGTGGCTTTTGTTCCTGGCTACCTGAAGGTGGATTCTCCTGCGGCTGGGCCGACAGCCTGGTGCGAACCTGCACCTACACCTCCCAGGTGACTGAACCTGTGTTGGCCTGTTTTGTTTTGCCTCCTTGTTTCTGACATGTGTGAATTACCACCGAAAGACTGTTTGCTGTGTATTTTTGTGTCAGTGTGAATAAAACACTGTTTATTGCACATCCTGGACTCTTTGTTTTGCCTCGGTACTGCACCCGCACCGCTGTCTACCAGAGCGACTCCCCACATTTGGTGTCGGATGCGGGCATGCGCAGTGAGGCTGGCGTGAATGCCGAAGTTTTTTTGCTAAAGTGCATGATATATATTAAGCCAGCAAAGTTGCAAGCAGGAATTTCTGGCAACATGGAGGCTGCTGTGAAGGCTCTCATAGAGGCTAACGTGCAGCAGCGGGAGACCAACCAGCTACTGCTACAACATGTGATGGCGTTACAGGCGGCAGGAGCGTCCCACCACGTCCATGATGCCCGGAAGCGGTCCGTGCGGCGATCCCAAAGATGACCCCGCAGACGACGTGGAGACATACCTGGCGGTCTTTGAGAAGGTCGCCGTGAGGGAAAAGTTACCCCGTGACCAGTGGGCCGAGGTGGTTGCTCCGTTCCTGGCATCCGGACCCCAGCAAGTTTTTTTGATTTGGCAGATGACCAGGCTGCTCACTATTCCACGGTGAAGGGGAGATCCTGGCCAGACTGGGGGTAAACGTGTTGGTCCGGGCTCAGCGGGTCCACCAGTGGGACTTTAAAGCGGCTGAACCCGCCAGGCCGCAGTACTATGAGTTGCTGCACCGGTTGCAAAAATGGCTGCAGCCTGACATTCTAAGTCCGACTGCTATGCTGGACCGTCTGCTGGCTGACATGTTTTGGAGGGCCTTGCCTTACCCCCTTCAGCACTGGATCGGCCAGGTATCCCCCACCAATGCCCTTGAGATGGTCGACCTGGTGGAGTGATATGAGGCCACCAGAAACCTGCAGGGGGGTTCTTTTGGGAGGGGGCCAGTCAAACCCCGGAAATCTCCACCCCAGTCCCGGCGGCCGGCCAAACCCGCCCGGGATGTACCCCTTGCAGATCCATCCCCAGTGGTCTGCTGGCAGTGTCGGGAGCCGGGACACATAAGGGCCAACTGTCCCCATCGGGGGGAACCCATGGAGACTAATTGTGGGTACCGGGCTTCCATATATGCCCGGAGACTGTGTGCGACCGGCACCCCCGAGACAATAGACAATCGTCATCTGTGCCAGGTGCAAGTCGGGGATAACCTGGCAGTGGCGCTGTTGGACTCAGGGAGCCTGGTAACCCTGGTAAGTGCTGCCCTGGTACAGCCCACCCAGTATATGGGCCGGAAAGTTGGTGTGGTGTGCATACACGGAGACTTAAAGGACTATCCCACTGCTGTAATGTCTCTGTCCACGGCGGCCGGCACCTGGACTTGTGAAGTGGCGATCTCCACAAAGCTACCGTATGAACTAATAATTGGGAGAGACTTCCCTGGTTTTGCGACACTGTGGCCTTAGATGAAAGTGACTAATAGCCCTGAGACAGGGGTAACCCTAGCAGAGTGGCCTGATACCCCTGGAAGGCCAGAACCCTGGGAGTCCGAGTCTGAAGGGCCAGCGGTAGGGGTGACCACTGCTGCAGCGGTAGTGGGGGAGACAACCCCACTGAGTGTAATGGTAGGAGACACGGAGGACTTGCCACCGGGGCCTGAGTTGGCAGACCTCAATGTCTCCGGGGAAAATTTTGGGACCGCACAACACCGGGACCAAACCCTAACCAGGGCCTGGGAGAATGTGCTGGAAATTGATGGTAAACCCCAGAAACCAGGGGCTGAATTATTGTTTCCGCGATTCATTGTTCTGCAGGATATGTTGTATCGGGTGAACCAAATCCGAGGTGAACCTGTTGAACAGTTGGTGGTGCCCACAGCGTGTCGCAAGCTTGTCATGGAGCTTGCCCACCAACATGTTCTTGGGGGACACCTGGGGTGGCAGAAAACCCAGGACCGCATACTGCAGCGGTTTTATTGGCCCAGTGTGTTCAAGGAGGTAGAAAATTATTGTAAGTCCTGTCCAACCTGTCAGATAACTAGCCCCCAGCCACATTTCCGTAGTCCTCTGGTACCTCTGCCAATTATTGAAGTACCGTTTGAGCGAATCGCTATGGATTTAATTGGGCCTGTACCAAGGTCTGCCAGGGGCCACCAACACATTCTGGTAGTTCTCGACTATGCCACTCGGTATCCGGAGGCGGTGCCTCTGCGACATACCTCAGCTAAGCTCATTGCCAAAGAGTTAATGGAGATGTTTTCCCGTGTGGGCCTGCCAAAAGAGGTTCTGACAGACCAAGGGACCCCTTTTATGTCCAAAGTAATGAGGGAACTGTGTAAATTGTTGCGTATAAAGCAGTTACGGACGTCCGTTTACCATCCGCAAACAGACGGTCTTGTGGAGAGGTTTAACCAAACTCTAAAAAATATGTTAAAGAGGGTGGTGTCTAGAGATGGGAAGGACTGGGATCTGCTTCTGCCCTATCTCATGTTCGCAGTGCGAGAGGTGCCCCAGGCCTCTACTGGGTTCTCGCCCTTCGAACTGCTTTATGGCAGACACCCTCGGGGCCTGTTGGATATCGCCAAGGAAGCATGGGAACAACAGCCTGTCCCCCACAAAAGTGTCATTGAGTATGTCGCCCAGATGCAGGAACGGATGGAAAGGGTGTTGCCCTTGGTCCGGGAGCATATGGAGGCAGCGCAACAAGCCCAGAGTAGGGTGTACAATCGTCAGGCTCGGGTACGGGACTTCAATCCGGGAGATCGGGTTTTGGTTCTGGTACCCACCCTTGACAGCAAATTCCTAGCTAGGTGGCAGGGCCCCTATGAGGTGATCGAGAAGGTAGGGGAAGTAAATTACAAAGTACACCAGCCGGGGCGGCGCAAGCCGGAGCAGGTGTACCACGTGAATTTACTTAAGCCGTGGAAAGATAGGGACGCGGCCGATGACCACAGCCCCCGGCCAGGGCTTCTAGGTGAAAAGTGTCCAGCCCCACAGTTCGAGGCCTGTGAAGCAGTAACCACGGTGAAAATTGCAGACAGCCTGTCTTCCAAACAAGTTCAGGAAGTCAGGGAGTTCCTCAGTCGGAACACGGATGTGTTCTCAGACCTCCCTGGCCGCACGTCTCTCATTCGACATGACATCGTCACTGAGCCGCAGGCCAAGGTCCGGTTAAAACCATACCGGGTACCCGAGGCTCAGCGGCGGGCCATCGCGGAGGAAGTGCAGTTAATGTTGAAGCTCGATGTCATTGAGGAGTCGAAAAGTGAGTGGGCCAGTCCCATAGTCCTAATAACCAAGCCGGATGGGACGTTGCGGTTCTGCAACGACTTTCGCAAGTTAAATGAAGTATCCAAGTTTGACGCGTATCCCATGCCCCGAGTAGACGAGCTTGTTGAAAATTTAGGACAAGCCCGTTATTTTTCTGTGCTGGACCTCACTAAAGGGTACTGGCAGGTACCCTTAACGGAGTCGGCTAAGGAAAAACCGCGTTTGTTACCCCGCAGGGCCTGTATCACTACAAGGTGTTACCCTTTGGCCTGCATGGCGCCCCGCCACTTTCCAAAGGTTAATGGACATAGTGCTGCGACCACATCGTCGGTACGCCTCGGCCTACTTAGATGATGTAGTCATCCACAGCACCGACTGGGAAAGCCATTTACCCAAAGTGCAGGCGGTAGTGGATGCCCTGAGGAAAGCTGGACTAACCGCCAATCCAAAAAAGTGTGCGATTGGGTTGGAAGAGACCAAATATCTGGGGTATGTCATTGGGCGGGGAGTCATCAAACCTCAGGTAACTAAGGTAGAGGCCATTCGTAACTGGCCCCGACCGGTCACCAACAGGCAGGTAAAGTCGTTCCTGGGGATTGTAGGATACTACATGAGGTTTGTGCCCCACTTTGCCACAATAGCAGCGCCATTGACAGACCTGTTGAAGGGACGAAAGTCTGGGAGGGTTAGCTGGAGTGAGAAGGCGGAGGAGGCTTTCTCCGCGTTGAAGTCGACCCTGTGTGGGTCCCCGGTTTTGGTGACACCCGACTTCAACAAGGAGTTTGTCGTACAGACCGATGCCTCGGAGGTAGGCCTCGGTGCGGTACTGTCTCAGGAGGTCAACGGGGAAGAACATCCGTTGTCTTCCTGAGCCGTAAGCTCAGTCCCGCCGAGTCCAGATATAGTATAGTGGAGAGGGAGTGCCTGGCTATCAAGTGGGCACTCGAATCTCTCCGCTACTACCTGTTAGGGAGGAGGTTCCGTCTGGTGACCGACCATTCCCCTCTCAAGTGGATGAGTCAGGCCAAGGAGAGGAATGCTCGGGTCACCAGGTGGTTCCTATCCCTTCAAAATTTCAAATTCTCCGTGGAACACAGGGCAGGCCGCTTGCAGGGTAACGCAGATGCCCTGTCCCGCGTCCACTGCCTCACGTGTGTTCACCCCCTCAGGGTTGAACAAAGGGGGGGGGTGTGTAAGAGGGTGCAAGGTGTCATATTTGATGGCAGGTACGTGTCACCGAGGTTGCTGGCCTCGGTGAGGTAAGAGCCGGGGTTTTATTGTATGCAGCAGCTAGTGCTGTTTGACTCTGTTAAATAGCATGGCTGCAAAGCCGATCCGGGCCGGCTCTTACCGGGAGCAGCTAAAGTGTAGAGTGGGTGGCTGCTCCCCACGATCCAGTCCTGGTTTTGGGCTGGGTATAAAACACAGCCAGCAGCTGTGTCTGAGGTGGTGATTATCCTGGAGCTGCTAACAGGGCTCTGGAGTTCTCTGTCCTGGAGGAAAGAGCTCAGCAAGGAGGTGGCTTTTGTTCCTGGCTACCTAAAGGTGGATTCTCCTGCGGCTGGGCCGACAGCCTGGTGCGAACCTGCACCTACACCTCCCAGGTGACTGAACCTGTGTTGGCCTGTTTTGTTTTGCCTCCTTGTTTCTGACATGTGTGAATTACCACCGAAAGACTGTTTGCTGTGTATTTTTGTGTCAGTGTGAATAAAACACTGTTTATTGCACATCCTGGACTCTTTGTTTTGCCTCGGTACTGCACCCGCACCGCTGTCTACCAGAGCGACTCCCCACAAGGGGAAGTGCAGCCATTAGCTCCCAGACAGGGCAAGGATCCGTATGGGGTCGCCCCTGTCGGGGCGGGTGCTCTGTGTCGTCAGGCAGGTGACAGAGTAGCACCCTTCACTGTGTTTAGGCAGGTTCACTGCTAGGGTTAACCAGGAGTTATTTGGCATATAAACTGACAAGTATCACTGGAATTTGTGAACATTGGATATCCAGCAGTACCTGTACTTGACCTGATCAGCACATACATCTTCATTCGGGTGAGATTGTACCAATTTTTTTTCACCTATGTTGCTTGATCCGTGTTTTTCAAAAGAATCTGTCACAGTGACCATCACAGTCATGTGATGCTAAGACGCGTACGTACGCTATACACAAAAAAAAACCAAAAAAAAAAACATTGCACCAATATTATTGTGTTGTACGCCGTGCCTAATTATTTTGTCCGGGCTCAATTCCTGTGGACCGGGTTCTTCTTTGGATGTTGTGCCCTCATTGATGTACATTAATCACGAGGGTTCCATCCACGGGACAACTTGGACTAAAAAATTGATTCATTTGAGTCCGGATATGTATGTTATCACTGCTATATTTTATGTTTCAGTACTTTTAATGATTAACTAGTAAAAGTGAAGTTTTAAGTCTAGTCCACTAGTGGTTTGAGATTATATGTTGGAAGTGTGACTTTGACCAATGGAGAATTTTTGACTGTGACTCCATAGGCCCTATTTTGGCTTCAGTTTTGTATTAAATATTCCAATAATCTGAGCCACATCTAGTGTCCATAGTGTGTGGCTTTGTGTAAAAAATACTGAACAAAATCTGCAAACAGTGTTTATATTACAAATTCGAATAATCTGGGCCACATCTAGTGTCCATAATCTGTGGTGTTCTATAACCAATAGTGTAGAACATCTGCAAATAGTGTCTGCATTACAAATTCCAATAATCTGGGCCACATCTACAGGGAGTGCAGAATTATTAGGCAAGTTGTATTTTTGAGGATTAATTTTATTATTGAACAACAACCATGTTCTCAATGAACCCAAAAAACTCATTAATATCAAAGCTGAATATTTTTGGAAGTAGTTTTTAGTTTGTTTTTAGTTTTAGCTTTTTAGGGGGATATCTGTGTGTGCAGGTGACTATTACTGTGCATAATTATTAGGCAACTTAACAAAAAACAAATATATACCCATTTCAATTATTTATTTTTACCAGTGAAACCAATATAACATCTCAACATTCACAAATATACATTTCTGACATTCAAAAACAAAACAAAAACAAATCAGTGACCAATATAGCCACCTTTCTTTGCAAGGACACTCAAAATCCTGCCATCCATGGATTCTGTCAGTGTTTTGATCTGTTCACCATCAACATTGCGTGCAGCAGTAACCACAGCCTCCCAGACACTGTTCAGAGAGGTGTACTGTTTTCCCTCCTTGTAAATCTGACATTTGATGATGGACCACAGGTTCTCAATGGGGTTCAGATCAGGTGAACAAGGAGGCCATGTCATTAGATTTTCTTCTTTTATACCCTTTCTTGCCAGCCACGCTGTGGAGTACTTGGACGCGTGTGATGGAGCATTGTCCTGCATGAAAATCATGTTTTTCTTGAAGGATGCAGACTTCTTCCTGTACCACTGCTTGAAGAAGGTGTCTTCCAGAAACTGGCAGTAGGACTGGGAGTTGAGCTTGACTCCATCCTCAACCCGAAAAGGCCCCACAAGTAGAGATGAGCGAACACCTGGATGTTCGGGTTCGAGAGGTTCGGCCGAACTTCCGGAAAATGTCCGGGTTCGTGATCCGAACTCAACCCGAACTTCATCCCGAACCCGAACCCCATAGAAGTCAATGGGGACCCGAACTTTTGGGCACTAAAAAGCCTGTAAAAGACTCCCGGAAAGGGCTAGAGGGCTGCAAAAGGCAGAAAAATGTAGGTAAATCCCCTGCAAACATATTTAGATAGGGAAATGAATTAAAATAGAATAAAATAAATAAAAATTAACCAATATCAATTGGAGAGAGGTCCCACAGCAAGGAATCATGCGTCATATCATCCACCACTGGAGAAGGCCACTCTCATTTATTTGGGACCAGCACCCAGACAGAGGATACAGGTCCCACAGCAAGGAATCATGCTTCATATCAACCACCACCGGAGAAGGCCACTCTCATGTATTTTGGACCAGCACTCAGACAGAGGATACAGGTCCCACAGCAAGGAATAAGGCGTCATATCAACCACCACCGGAGAAGGCCACTCTCATTTATTTTGGACCAGCACCCAGACAGAGGAGAGAGGTCCCAAATCAAGGAATCATGCGTCATATCAACCACCACCGGAGAAGGCCACTCTCATTTATTTTGGACCAGCACCCAGACAGAGGATACAGGTCCCACAGCAAGGAATCATGCGTCATATCAACCACCACCGGAGAAGGCCACTCTCATGTATTTTGGACCAGCACCCAGACAGAGGATACAGGTCCCACAGCAAGGAATAAGGCGTCATATCAACCACCACCGGAGAAGGCCACTCTCATTTATTTTGGACCAGCACCCAGACAGAGGAGAGAGGTCCCACATCAAGGAATCATGCGTCATATCAACCACCACCGGAGAAGGCCACTCTCATTTATTTTGGACCAGCACCCAGACAGAGGATACAGGTCCCACAGCAAGGAATCATGCGTCATATCAACCACCACCGGAGAAGGCCACTCTCATGTATTTTGGACCAGCACCCAGACAGAGGAGAGGTCCCACATCAAGGAATAAGGCGTCATATCAACCCCCACCGGAGAAGGCCACTCTCATTTATTTTGGACCAGCACCCAGACAGAGGAGATAGGTCCCACAGCAAGGAATCGTGCCTCATATCAACCACCACCGGAGAAGGCCACTCTCATGTATTTTGGACCAGCACCCAGACAGAGGAGAGAGGTCCCACATCAAGGAATAAGGCGTCATATCAACCCCCACCGGAGAAGGCCACTCTCATTTATTTTGGACCAGCACCCAGACAGAGTATACAGGTCCCACAGCAAGGAATCATGCGTCATATCAACCACCACCGGAGAAGGCCACTCTCATGTATTTTGGACCAGCACCCAGACAGATGAGAGAGGTCCCACATCAAGGAATCATGCGTCATATCAACCCCCACCGGAGATGGCCACTCTCATTTTTTTTGGACCAGCACCCAGACAGAGGATACAGGTCCCACAGCAAGGAATCATGCCTCATATCAACCACCAACGGAGAAGGCCACTCTCATTTATTTTGGCCCAGCACCCAGACAGAGGATACAGGTCCCACAGCAAGGAATCATGCGTCATATCAACCACCACCGGAGAAGGCCACTCTCATGTATTTTGGACCAGCACCCAGACAGAGGAGAGAGGTCCCACATCAAGAAATCATGCGTCATATCAACCCCCACTGGAGAAGGCCACTCTCATTTATTTTGGACCAGCACCCAGACAGAGGATACAGGTCCCACAGCAAGGAATCATGCTTCATATCAACCACCACCGGAGAAGGCCACTCTCATGTATTTTGGACCAGCACCCAGACAGAGGAGAGAAGTTTTCACAGCAGAGAATCATGCATTTAGATCACCCACCACAGGAGTAGGCCACCATTTAATGGGACCCCGGCAACCATGTCAGATGGCACAAACATCAGCTTCACATCACCCAGCACAAGAGAAGGCCACTTTGAGAGACTTTGACCCCTGCACCCAGGCGGAGGAGAGGGGTTTTCACAGCAGAGAATCATGCATTTAAATCACCCACCACAGGATTAGGCCACCATTTAATGGGACCCCGGCAACCATGTCAGATGGCACAAACATCAGCTTCACATCACCCAGCACAAGAGAAGGCCACTTTGAGAGACTTTGACCCCTGCACCCAGGCGGAGGAGAGGGGTTTTCACAGCAGAGAATCATGCATTTAGATCACCCACCACAGGAGTAGGCCACCATTTAATAGGACCCCGGCAACTATGTCAGATGGCACAAACATCAGCTTCACATCACCCAGCACAAGAGAAGGCCACTTTGAGAGACTTTTACCCCTGCACCCAGACGGAGGAGAGAGGTCCCACAGCAGAGATTCAGGCATTTATATCAGCCAGAACAGGAGAAGGCCGCTTTCAGTGACTTAGGCCTTAGCATCGACACAGAGGAGACAGGTCAGATAGCACAAGCATCAGTTTCACATCAACCACCACAGGAGAAGGGCACTTTTAGAGACTTTGACCCCTGCACCCAGAAATAGGAGAGAGGTCCCACAGCAGAGATTCAGGCATTTATATCAGCCAGAACAGGAGAAGGCCGCTTTAAGTGACTTAGGCCTTAGCACCGACACAGAGGAGACAGGTCAGATAGCACAAGCATCAGTTTCACATCAACCACCACAGGAGAAGGGCACTTTTAGAGACTTTGACCCCTGCACCCAGAAAGAGGAGAGAGGTCCCACAGCAGAGATTCAGGCATTCATATCAGCCACCACAGGAGAAGGCCGCTTTCAGTGACTTTGGCCCTCTGCACCCACACAAAGGAGACATGTCAGACAGCACAAGTATAACATTCATATCACCCAGCACAGAAGAAGGACACTTTCATGCACCCAGACAGACGGAAGGTTCATTCAACTCTGGGTTGCACCCCAAGATCCTACTTAATTTCAAAAATTGATTTTTCAATGAATAAGTGGCCAGGAGTACAAGACAACATGGTTTAAGGCAGTTATTAAGGACTACTCTGCACAAGGGAGGGTCAGGTCTTGTGGGATCCATGCCTGGTTCATTTTTATAAACGTCAGCTTGTCCACGTTGGCTGCGGACAGGTGGCTGCGTTTGTCAGTAATGACGCCCCCTGCCGTGCTGAATACACGTTCAGATAAAACGCTGGCCGCCGGGCAGGCCAGCACCTCCAAGGCATAACATGCTAATTCTGGCCACGTGGACAATTTGGAAACCCAGAAGTTGAATGGGGCCGAACCATCCGTCAGTACGTGGAGTTGTGTGCAGATGTACTGTTCAACCATGTTAGTGAAATGTTGCCTCCTGCTAGCACGTTCCGTATCAGGTGGTGGGGCAGTTAGCTGTGGCGTGGAGACAAAACTTTTCCACATTTCTGCCATGCTAACCCTGCCCTCAGAGGAGCTGGCCGTGACACTGCTGCGTGGGCAACCTCTAGCTCCTCCTCTGCCTTGGCCTTGGCCTTCCACCTGTTCCCCTGTGACAGTTGGGAATGCTCTCAGGAGCGCGTCTACCAGTGTGCGCTTGTACTCGCGCATCTTCCTATCACGCTCCAGTGCAGGAAGTAAAGTGGGCACATTGTCTTTGTACCGTGGATCCAGCAGGGTGGCCACCCAGTAGTCAGCACACGTTAAAATGTGGGCAACTCTGCTGTCGTTGCGCAGGCACTGCAGCATGTAATCGCTCATGTGTGCCAGGCTCCCCAGAGGTAAGGACAAGCTGTCCTCTGTGGGAGGCGTATCGTCATCATCCTCTGTATCCCCCCAGCCACGCACCAGGGATGTGCCTGCGCTGTGCTGGGTGCCACCCCGCTGTGAACCTGCTTCATCCTCATCCTCCTCCACCTCCTCCTCATCCTCCTCGTCCTCCAGTAGTGGTCCCTGGCTGGCCACATTTGTACCTGCCCTCTGCTGTTGCAAAAACCTCCCTCTGAGCCACTTCTAACAGACTGGCCTGAAAGTGCTAAAAACGACCCGTCATCCTCCTCCTCCTCCTCCTGGCCCTGGCCCACCTCCTCTTCCATCATCGCCCTAAGCGTTTTCTCTAGGAGACATAGAATTGTTATCGTCACGCTGATAACAGTGGCATCGCCACTGGCCATGTTGGTGGCGTACTCTAAACAGCGCAACAGGGCACACAGGTCTCGCATGGAGGCCCAATCATTGGTGGTGAAGTGGTGCTGTTCCGCAGTGCGACTGACCCGTGCGTTCTGTAGCTGAAACTCCACTATGGCCTGCTGCTGCTCGCACAGTCTCTCCAGCATGTGCAAGGTGGAGTTCCACCGGGTGGGCACACCGCATATTAGGCGGTGAGCGGGAAGGCCGAAGTTCCGCTGTAGCGCTGACAGGCGAGCAGCGGCAGGATGTGAACGCTGGAAGCGCGCACAGACGGCCCGCACTTTATGCAGCAGCTCTGACATGTCTGGGTAGTTGTGAATGAACTTTTGCACCACCAAATTCAGCACATGCGGCAGGCAAGGGATGTGCGTCAAACCGGCTAGTCCCAGAGCTGCCACGAGATTTCGCCCATTATCGCACACCACCAGGCCGGGCTTGAGGCCCACCGGCAGCAACCACTGGTCGGTCTGTTGTTCAATACCCCGCCACAACTCCTACGCGGTGTGGGGCCTGTCCCCCAAACATATGAGTTTCAGAATGGCCTGCTGACGTTTACCCCGGGCTGTGCTGAAGTTGGTGGTGAAGGTGTGTGGCTGACTGGATGAGCTGGTGGAAGCAGAGGAGGAGGAGGAGGAAGCCGAGTAGGAGGAGGAGGCTACAGGAAGCAAAGGATGATGCCCTGTGATCCTTGGCGGCGGAAGGACGTGCGCCAAGGAACTCTCCGCCTGGGGCCCAGCCGCCACTACATTTACCCAGTGTGCAGTTAGGGAGATATAGCGTCCCTGGCCGTGCTTACTGGTCCACGTATCTGTGGTTAGGTGGACCTTGCCACAAATGGCGTTGCGCAGTGCACACTTGATTTTATCGGACACTTGCATGTGCAGGGAAGGCACGGCTGTCTTGGAGAAGTAGTGGCGGCTGGGAACCACATACTGGGGGACAGCCATGGCCATCAGCTGTTTGAAGCTGTCTGTGTCCACCAGCCGGAATGACAGCATTTCAAAGGCCAGTAGTTTAGAAATGCTGGCATTCAGGCCAAGGGCTTGAGGTTGACTAGGTGGGAATTTGCGCTTCCTCTCAAAGGTTTGAGAGATGGAGAGCTGAACGCTGCTGTGTTAAATAGTGGAGAAGCTAGGCGACGGTGGCGGTGGTGGTGTCGGTGGCACATCCTCTGTTTGCTGCTCGGCAGGTGGCAACATTCCTCTCGAGACGGAAGCCGAGGCAGCAGCGGTAGAGGGAGCAGGGGGAGCCTGAGCGGGTTCCTTGTTTTTACGGTGTGTACTCCACTGCAGTTCATGCTTTGCATGTAGATGCCTGATCATGCAGGTGGTGCTCAGGTTAAGAACGTTAATGCCTCGCCTCAGGGTCTGATGGAACAGCGTGCAAACCACTCTGGTCTTGTCCTCAGCACATTGTTTGACGAAGTGCCATGCCAGGGAACTCCTTGAAGATGCCTTTGGGGTGCTGGGTCCCTGTTGGCGCTGGCCAATAGCAGGCGAACTCACTGGACGGCGGCTGTTCTGCTTTTGCCTCCTGCTCCCTCTTTGGCTTCGCTGTTGTCTCGGTCTCACCACTGCCTCTTCCTCTGAACTATTTAAGTCAGCGGCACGACCTTCAGTCCATGTGAGGTCTAAGACCTCATCGTCCTCTGCATCGTCTTGCACCCAGTCTTCCTCCCTGATTTCCTCCTGTTCAGTCTGCACACTGCAATAAGACGCGGCAGTGGGCACCTGTGTTTCGTCATCATCAGACACTCGGTCACTCTGCTGTGGTGGTATTCCCATGTCCTCATCATCTGGATACATAAGCGGTTGTGCGTCAGTGCATGGAATGTCTTCCACCGCTGGGGAAGGGATAGGTGGACGCCCCTGGAAAACCGTGGGAGCAGAGTCTTCAAACAGAAGAAGAGACTGCTGCATAACTTGAGGCTCAGCCAGTTTCCCTGATATGCATGGGGGTGATGTGACAGACTGATGGGCTTGGTTTTCAGGTGCCACCTGTGCGCTTTCCGCAGAAGACTGGGCGGAAGACAATGTGGTGAAAGTGCTGGAAGCACTGTCAGCCACCCAATCGACTAATGCCTGTACCTGCTCAGGCCTTACCATCCTCATAACGGCATTGGGCCCCACCAAATATCGCTGTAAATTCTGCCGGCTACTTGAGGGAGTTGTTTCACTACTTTGTGCGCCTGAGGCCGAACGGCCACGTCCTCTGCCAGCAACAGAGGCTCCACGGACACCACCACGACCGCGTCCTCGTCCCTTAATAGAATGTTTCCTCATTGTTGCGATTCAACTCGCACCACAATAAAATATACTATTTTTTAGCCCCAAAATTCCCACACTGGAAGATATAATTCCTTTTTCCGGTATTAATTAGAAGAACACTGCTGCTAATTGGACACCAGATTTTTTATATTGCTAGTTTTGGTACATAGATTCCCACACGGGGAAATATAATTCCTTTTAGAGGAGTGAAAACGTGAGGCCTAGTTTTTCTGGTCTAACAAACACCAGATTGATTAAATTGGCCTTTTTTCACCAAAATTACAACACTGGACAATAATGCCTTTTGGCGGTATTAATTACAAGAACACTGCTGCTAATTGGACACCAGATGTTTTATAATGCTAGTTTTGGTACATAGATTCCCACACGGGAAATATAATTCTCTTTTAGAGGAGTGAAAACGTGAGGCCTAGTTTTTCTGGTCTAACAAACACCAGATTAATTAAATTGGCCTTTTTTTCACCAAAATTACAACACTGGACAATAATGCCTTTTGGCGGTATTAATTACAAGAACACTGCTGCTAATTGGACACCAGATTTTTTATAATGCTAGTTTTGGTACATAGATTCTCACACGGGAGATATAATTCCTTTTAGAGGAGTGAAAACGTGAGGCCTAGTTTTTCTGGTCTAACAAACACCAGATTGATTAAATTGGCCTTTTTTCACCAAAATTACAACACTGGACGATATAATGCCTTTTGGCGGTATTAATTACAAGAGGACTGCTGGTATTTCAGAACACGGAATTGTTAAAATGCTAGTTTTGCTAGATAAATTTCCCACACTGGGAGAAATATTGCCTAAGCCTTTTTACAGTATTAATTACAACAGGAGTGCTTCTTCTGGTCTAACACCAGAATAATTTTATTATTACGGTGAAAGCTTTTTCTAATTTATATTTCTGGCACATAAAAAAAAAATATTTCTGGCTGACAGTATTGGACAAAGTAGTGGCACTGGCTAGCCTAGCTGGAACAGCACATTCATGGGATTTGCTATCCAAGTGGGTTACTTTCAGTTTCACCACTGATATATTAAATATCTTTGCAGTTAGTATGGGTGACACAAGCACAGCCAAACCCCTGATGTAGTATATCTATGAAAAAATCGACTATTACATTAGATTAATGGGCGTTGTGGCAGCTTTTGCTGTAGCACCACAAGTCCCAAAATGGCCGCCGCCTATCAGCCCAGTAACATGTGCCAGAAAACAGTCTGCCCAGCCAGAAAAAATTTTGACTTTGACTGAGCAGCTGAATCGCTGTTGTTCTGATTCACAGGTGTAGATTTTTAACTTCTTTGGAGCTTTGGTTTACACTCTGTGGCAGCAAGTGCTGGCGCACCACAAGTCCCAAAATGGCCACCGCCGGTCAGCCCAGTTACATGTGCCAGTAAAAATCGCTCTGGCCAGTCTCAACAAAATAGTGACTTTCAGTGAACAGCTCAGCTGAGTTGTTCTGATGCACAGGTGTAGAAAGGTAGATCATTCAATCACTTCTTTATCCCTGCCTATCTCGCCCTCACAGAAGCTGCATCCTCTCCCTACACTAGTCAGAGCAGTGTGACGTGCGGCGCTACGTGACTCCAGCTTAAATAGAGGCTGGGTCACATGCTGCACTTGGCCAATCACAGCCATGCCATTAGTAGGCATGGCTGTGATGGGCTCTTAGGGCAAGAAGTAAAACGCTAGCTGATTGGCTGCTGTGCAGCCCTTCAGAAAGCGGGAAGTAATCGACGAACACCGGACCCGAACCCGAACTTTTTTGAAAATGTCCGGGTTCGGGTCCGTGTCACTGAACACCCAAAATTCGGTACGGACCCGAACGATTTTCGAACTGTTCGCTCAACACTACCCACAAGCTCATCTTTGATGATACCAGCCCAAACCAGTACTCCACCTCCACCTTGCTGGCGTCTGAGTCGGGCTGGAGCTCTCTGCCCTTTACCAATCCAGCCACGGGCCCATCCATCTGGCCCATCAAGACTCACTCTCATTTCATCAGTCCATAAAACCTTAACTACTTTGTGCGCCTGAGGCCGAACGGCCACGTCCTCTGCCAGCAACAGAGGCTCCACGGACACCACCACGACCGCGTCCTCGTCCCTTAATAGAATGTTTCCTCATTGTTGCGATTCAACTCGCACCACAATAAAATATACTATTTTTAGCCCCAAAATTCCCACACTGGAAGATATAATTCCTTTTTCCGGTATTAATTAGAAGAACACTGCTGCTAATTGGACACCAGATTTTTTATATTGCTAGTTTTGGTACATAGATTCCCACACGGGGAAATATAATTCCTTTTAGAGGAGTGAAAACGTGAGGCCTAGTTTTTCTGGTCTAACAAACACCAGATTGATTAAATTGGCCTTTTTTTCACCAAAATTACAACACTGGACAATAATGCCTTTTGGCGGTATTAATTACAAGAACACTGCTGCTAATTGGACACCAGATGTTTTATAATGCTAGTTTTGGTACATAGATTCCCACACGGGGAAATATAATTCTCTTTTAGAGGAGTGAAAACGTGAGGCCTAGTTTTTCTGGTCTAACAAACACCAGATTAATTAAATTGGCCTTTTTTTCACCAAAATTACAACACTGGACAATAATGCCTTTTGGCGGTATTAATTACAAGAACACTGCTGCTAATTGGACACCAGATTTTTTATAATGCTAGTTTTGGTACATAGATTCTCACACGGGGAGATATAATTCCTTTTTAGAGGGGTGAAAACGTGAGGCCTAGTTTTTCTGGTCTAACAAACACCAGATTGATTAAATTGGCCTTTTTTTCACCAAAATTACAACACTGGACGATATAATGCCTTTTGGCGGTATTAATTACAAGAGGACTGCTGGTATTTCAGAACACCGGAATTGTTAAAATGCTAGTTTTGCTAGATAAATTTCCCACATGGGAGAAATATTGTCTAAGCCTTTTTACAGTATTAATTACAACAGGAGTGCTTCTTCTGGTCTAACACCAGAATAATTTTATTATTACGGTGAAAGCTTTTTCTAATTTATATTTCTGGCACAAAAAAAAAAAAATATTTCTGGCTGACAGTATTGGACAAAGTAGTGGCACTGGCTAGCCTAGCTGGAACAGCACATTCATGGGATTTGCTATCCAAGTGGGTTACTTTCAGTTTCACCACTGATATATTAAATATCTTTGCAGTTAGTATGGGTGACACAAGCACAGCCAAACCCCTGATGTAGTATATCTATGAAAAAATCGACTATTACATTAGATTAATGGACGTTGTGGCAGCTTTTGCTGTAGCACCACAAGTCCCAAAATGGCCGCCGCCTATCAGCCCAGTAACATGTGCCAGAAAACAGTCTGCACAGCCAGAAAAAATTTTTACTTTGACTGAGCAGCTGAATCGCTGTTGTTCTGATTCACAGGTGTAGATTTTTAACTTCTTTGGAGCTTTGGTTTACACTCTGTGGCAGCAAGTGCTGGCGCACCACAAGTCCCAAAATGGCCACCGCCGGTCAGCCCAGTTACATGTGCCAGTAAAAATCGCTCTGGCCAGTCTCAACAAAATAGTGACTTTCAGTGAACAGCTCAGCTGAGTTGTTCTGATGCACAGGTGTAGAAAGGTAGATCATTCAATCACTTCTTTATCCCTGCCTATCTCGCCCTCACAGAAGCTGCATCCTCTCCCTACACTAGTCAGAGCAGTGTGACGTGCGGCGCTACGTGACTCCAGCTTAAATAGAGGCTGGGTCACATGCTGCACTGGCCAATCACAGCCATGCCATTAGTAGGCATGGCTGTGATGAGCTCTTAGAGCAGAAGTAAAGCGCTAGCTGATTGGCTGCTGTGCAGCCCTTCAGAAAGCGGGAAGTAATCGACGAACACCGGACCCGAACCCGAACTTTTTTGAAAATGTCCGGGTTCGGGTCCGTGTCACGGACACCCCAAAATTCGGTACGGACCCGAACGATTTTCGAACTGTTCGCTCAACACTACCCACAAGCTCATCTTTGATGATACCAGCCCAAACCAGTACTCCACCTCCACCTTGCTGGCGTCTGAGTCGGGCTGGAGCTCTCTGCCCTTTACCAATCCAGCCACGGGCCCATCCATCTGGCCCATCAAGACTCACTCTCATTTCATCAGTCCATAAAACCTTAGAAAAATCAGTCTTGAGATATTTCTTGGCCCAGTCTTGACGTTTCAGCTTGTGTGTCTTGTTCAGTGGTGGTTGTCTTTCAGCCTTTCTTACCTTGGCCATGTCTCTGAGTATTGCACACCTTGTGCTTTTGGGCACTCCAGTGATGTTGCAGCAATGAAATATGGCCAAACTGGTGGCAAGTGGCATCTTGGCAGCTGCACGCTTGACTTTTCTCAGTTCATGGGCAGCTTTTTCCACACGCTTCTTGCGACCCTGTTGACTATTTTGAATGAAACGTTTGATTGTTCGATGATCACGCTTCAGAAGCTTTGCAATTTTAAGAGTGCTGCATCCCTCTGCAAGATATCTCACTATTTTTGACTTTTCTGAGCCTGTCAAGTCCTTCTTTTGACCCATTTTGCCAAAGGAAAGGAAGTTGCCTAATAATTATGCACACCTGATATAGGGTGTTGATATCATTAGACCACACCCCTTCTCATTACAGAGATGCACATCACCTAATATGCTTAATTGGTAGTAGGCTTTCGAGCCTATACAGCTTGGAGTAAGACAACATGCATAAAGAGGATGATGTGGTCAAAATACTCATTTGCCTAATAATTCTGCACTCCCTGTAGTGTCTATAATCTGTGGTGTTCTGTAACCAATAGTGTAGAACATCTGCAAACAGTATCGGTATTACAAATTAAAATAATCTGGGCCACATCTAGTGGCCCAGATCATTATAATTAGACTTGAGCAAACACCTGGATGTTCGGGTTCGAGAAGTTCGGCGAACTTCCTGAAAATGTTCGGGTTCGGGATCCGAGCTCGACCCGAACTTCACCCGAACCCCATTGAAGTCAATGGGGACCCGAACTTTGGGCACTAAAAGGCTGTAAAATAGCCCAGGAAAGGGCTAGAGGGCTGCAAAAGGCAGCAACATGTAGAGTAACTCTCCTGCAAACTAATGTTGATTGGGAAATGACTATAAAATAAAATAAAGAAAAATTAACCAATATCAATTGGCAACTTGGAGGAGAATGAGGTGGAATAGAAGTGTTGGATGGCATCAGGTGGAAATGCTGTGGGAGTTGAAGTTCTCATCACAGCCAAAAGGATTCATGTCTGCCTGCAGTGCCACAAGCCTCATTCACAGACTCAGGGCCCTGGTACCCATAAGCGGAGAGCGGTCCCGTAACAGCAACACAGGCCTCAAGTCAACCTTCAATGGAACAGGCCATTATCATTTATGTAGGACCCTGACACCCAGACAGAGTAGAGGTCATTTGACAGTAAAAGAGTTTAATGTCTCTCACCCAGACGTTTAAGCAATTAAACGAAATATAGGCCCCTGACACCCAGACAATGGGATGTCATTAGACAACAAAAAGAGTTTAATATCTCCTACCAAGAAAACAAATGATTAAATGACATATAGGCTCCTGACACCCAGACAATGGGGCGGTCATTAGAAAGTAAAAAGTGTTAAATGTCTGCAACCAAGACAGCAAGCAAGTATGTGAAGTTTAGGCCCTGACACCCAGACAATGGGGCGGTCATGACAGTAGAAAGAGTTTAATATCTCCCACCAAGACAACAAATGACTAAACGACATATAGGCCTCTGACACCCAGACAATGGGGCGGCCATTAGACAGTAAAAATTGTTAAATGTCTGCCACCAAGACAGCAAGCAAGTACGTGAAGTTTAGGCCCCTGACACCCAGACAATGGGGCGGTCATGACAGTAGAAAGAGTTTAATATTTTCTTCTTTTATACCCTTTCTTGCTAGCCACGCTGTGGAGTACTTGGACGCGTGTGATGGAGCATTGTCTTGCATGAAAATCATGTTTTTCTTGAAGGATGCAGACTTCTTCCTGTACCACTGCTTGAAGAAGGTGTCTTCCAGAAACTGGCAGTAGGACTGGGAGTTGAGCTTGACTCCATCCTCAACCCGAAAAGGACCCCACAAGCTCATCTTTGATGATGCCAGTCCAAACCAGTACTCCACCTCCACCTTGCTGGCGTCTGAGTCGGACTGGAGCTCTCTGCCCTTTACCAATCCAGCCACGGGCCCATCCATCTGGCCCATCATGACTCACTCTCATTTCATCAGTCCATAAAACCTTAGAAAAATCAGTCTTGAGATATTTCTTGGCCCAGTCTTGACGTTTCAGCTTGTGTGTCTTGTTCAGTGGTGGTCGTCTTTCAGCCTTTCTTACCTTGGCCATGTCTCTGAGTATTGCACACCTTGTGCTTTTGGGCACTCCAGTGATGTTGCAGCAATGAAATATGGCCAAACTGGTGGCAAGTGGCATCTTGGCAGCTGCACGCTGACTTTTCTCAGTTCATGGGCAGTTATTTTGCGCCTTGGTTTTCCACACGCTTCTTGCGACCCTGTTGACTATTTTGAATGAAACGCTTGATTGTTCGATGATCATGCTTCAGAAGATTTGCAATTTTAAGAGTGCTGCATCCCTCTGCAAGATATCTCACTATTTTTGACTTTTCTGAGCCTGTCAAGTCCTTCTTTTGACCCATTTTGCCAAAGGAAAGGAAGTTGCCTAATAATTATGCACACCTGATATAGGGTGTTGATATCATTAGACCACACCCTTCTCATTACAGAGATGCACATCACCTAACATGCTTAATTGGTAGTAGGCTTTCGAGCCTATACAGCTTGGAGTAAGACAACATGCATAAAGAGGATGATATGATTGGTCAAAATACTCATTTGCCTAATAATTCTGCACTCCCTGTAGTGTCTATAATCTGTGGTGTTCTGTAACCAATAGTGTAGAACATCTGCAAACAGTATCGGTATTACAAATTAAAATAATCTGGGCTACATCTAGTGGCCCAGATCATTTTAATTAGACTTGAGCAAACACCTGGATGTTCGGGTTCGAGAAGTTCGGCGAACTTCCTGAAAGGTTCGGGTTCGGGATCCGAGCTCGACCGAACTTCACCCGAACCTGAACCCCATTGAAGTCAATGGGGACCCGAACTTTGGCCACTAAAAGGCTGTAAAATAGCCCAGGAAAGGGCTAGAGGGCTGCAAAAGGCAGCAAAATGTAGGTAACTCTCCTGCAAACTAATGTTGATTGGGAAATGACTATAAAATAAAATAAAGAAAAATTAACCAATATCAATTGGCAACTTGGAGGAGAATGAGGTGGAATAGAAGTGTTGGATGGCATCAGGTGGAAATGCTGTGGGAGTTGAAGTTCTCATCACAGCCAAAAGGATTCATGTCTGCAGCAGTGCCACAAGCCTCATTCACGGACTCAGGGCCATGGTACCCTCAAGCGGAGAGCGGTCCCGTAACAGCAACACAGGCCTCAGGTCAACCTTCAATGGAACAGGCCATTATCATTTATGTAGGACCCTGACACCCAGACAGAGTAGAGGTCATTTGACAGTAAAAGAGTTTAATGTCTCTCACCCAGACGTTTAAGCAATTAAACGAAATATAGGCCCCTGACACCCAGACAATGGGATGTCATTAGACAGCAAAAAGAGTTTAATATCTCCTACCAAGAAAACAAATGATTAAATGACATATAGGCTCCTGACACCCAGACTATGGGCGGTCATTAGAAAGTAAAAAGTGTTAAATGTCTGCAACCAAGACAGCAAGCAAGTATGTGAAGTTTAGGCCCCTGACACCCAGACAATGGGGCGGTCATGACAGTAGAAAGAGTTTAATATCTCCCACCAAGACAACAAATGACTAAACGACATATAGGCCTCTGACACCCAGACAATGGGCGGCCATTAGACAGTAAAAGTTGTTAAATGTCTGCCACCAAGACAGCAAGCAAGTACGTGAAGTTTAGGCCCCTGACACCCAGACAATGGGGCGGTCATGACAGTAGAAAGAGTTTAATATTTTCTTCTTTTATACCCTTTCTTGCTAGCCACGCTGTGGAGTACTTGGACGCGTGTGATGGAGCATTGTCTTGCATGAAAATCATGTTTTCTTGAAGGATGCAGACTTCTTCCTGTACCACTGCTTGAAGAAGGTGTCTTCCAGAAACTGGCAGTAGGACTGGGAGTTGAGCTTGACTCCATCCTCAACCCGAAAAGGACCCCACAAGCTCATCTTTGATGATACCAGCCCAAACCAGTACTCCACCTCCACCTTGCTGGCGTCTGAGTCGGACTGGAGCTCTCTGCCCTTTACCAATCCAGCCACGGGCCCATCCATCTGGCCCATCAAGACTCACTCTCATTTCATCAGTCCATAAAACCTTAGAAAAATCAGTCTTGAGATATTTCTTGGCCCAGTCTTGACGTTTCAGCTTGTGTGTCTTGTTCAGTGGTGGTCGTCTTTCAGCCTTTCTTACCTTGGCCATGTCTCTGAGTATTGCACACCTTGTGCTTTTGGGCACTCCAGTGATGTTGCAGCAATGAAATATGGCCAAACTGGTGGCAAGTGGCATCTTGGCAGCTGCACGCTTGACTTTTCTCAGTTCATGGGCAGTTATTTTGCGCCTTGGTTTTCCACACGCTTCTTGCGACCCTGTTGACTATTTTGAATGAAACGCTTGATTGTTCGATGATCACGCTTCAGAAGCTTTGCAATTTTAAGAGTGCTGCATCCCTCTGCAAGATATCTCACTATTTTTGACTTTTCTGAGCCTGTCAAGTCCTTCTTTTGACCCATTTTGCCAAAGGAAAGGAAGTTGCCTAATAATTATGCACACCTGATATAGGGTGTTGATATCATTAGACCACACCCTTCTCATTACAGAGATGCACATCACCTAATATGCTTAATTGGTAGTAGGCTTTCGAGCCTATACAGCTTGGAGTAAGACAACATGCATAAAGAGGATGATGTTGGTCAAAATACTCATTTGCCTAATAATTCTGCACTCCCTGTAGTGTCTATAATCTGTGGTGTTCTGTAACCAATAGTGTAGAACATCTGCAAACAGTATCGGTATTACAAATTAAAATAATCTGGGCTACATCTAGTGGCCCAGATCATTTAATTAGACTTGAGCAAACACCTGGATGTTCGGGTTCGAGAAGTTCGGCGAACTTCCTGAAAGGTTCGGGTTCGGGATCCGAGCTCGACCGAACTTCACCGAACCTGAACCCCATTGAAGTCAATGGGGACCCGAACTTTGGCCACTAAAAGGCTGTAAAATAGCCCAGGAAAGGGGCTAGAGAGGCTGCAAAAGGCAGCAACATGTAGAGTAACTCTCCTGCAAACTAATGTTGATTGGGAAATGACTATAAAATAAAATAAAGAAAAATTAACCAATATCAATTGGCAACTTGGAGGAGAATGAGGTGGAATAGAAGTGTTGGATGGCATCAGGTGGAAATGCTGTGGGAGTTGAAGTTCTCATCACAGCCAAAAGGATTCATGTCTGCCTGCAGTGCCACAAGCCTCATTCACAGACTCAGGGCCTGGTACCGCATGGCGAGCGATCAGCCCAGTAACATGTGCCAGAAAACAGTCTGCACAGCCAGAAAAAATTTTACTTTGACTGAGCAGCTGAATCGCTGTTGTTCTGATTCACAGGTGTAGATTTTTAACTTCTTTGGAGCTTTGGTTTACACTCTGTGGCAGCAAGTGCTGGCGCACCACAAGTCCCAAAATGGCCACCGCCGGTCAGCCCAGTTACATGTGCCAGTAAAAATCGCTCTGGCCAGTCTCAACAAAATAGTGACTTTCAGTGAACAGCTCAGCTGAGTTGTTCTGATGCACAGGTGTAGAAAGGTAGATCATTCAATCACTTCTTTATCCCTGCCTATCTCGCCCTCACAGAAGCTGCATCCTCTCCCTACACTAGTCAGAGCAGTGTGACGTGCGGCGCTACGTGACTCCAGCTTAAATAGAGGCTGGGTCACATGCTGCACTGGCCAATCACAGCCATGCCATTAGTAGGCATGGCTGTGATGAGCTCTTAGAGCAGAGTAAAGCGCTAGCTGATTGGCTGCTGTGCAGCCCTTCAGAAAGCGGGAAGTAATCGGCGAACACCGGACCCGAACCCGAACTTTTTGAAAATGTCGGGTTCGGGTCCGTGTCACTGAACACCCCAAAATTCGGTACGGACCCGAGCGATTTTCGAACTGTTCGCTCAACACTACCCACAAGCTCATCTTTGATGATACCAGCCCAAACCAGTACTCCACCTCCACCTTGCTGGCGTCTGAGTCGGGCTGGAGCTCTCTGCCCTTTACCAATCCAGCCACGGGCCCATCCATCTGGCCCATCAAGACTCACTCTCATTTCATCAGTCCATAAAACCTTAGAAAAATCAGTCTTGAGATATTTCTTGGCCCAGTCTTGACGTTTCAGCTTGTGTGTCTTGTTCAGTGGTGGTTGTCTTTCAGCCTTTCTTACCTTGGCCATGTCTCTGAGTATTGCACACCTTGTGCTTTTGGGCACTCCAGTGATGTTGCAGCAATGAAATATGGCCAAACTGGTGGCAAGTGGCATCTTGGCAGCTGCACGCTGACTTTTCTCAGTTCATGGGCAGTTTTCCTTGGTTTCCACACGCTTCTTGCGACCCTGTTGACTATTTTGAATGAAACGCTTGATTGTTCGATGATCACGCTTCAGAAGCTTTGCAATTTTAAGAGTGCTGCATCCCTCTGCAAGATATCTCACTATTTTTGACTTTTCTGAGCCTGTCAAGTCCTTCTTTTGACCCATTTTGCCAAAGGAAAGGAAGTTGCCTAATAATTATGCACACCTGATATAGGGTGTTGATATCATTAGACCACACCCTTCTCATTACAGAGATGCACATCACCTAATATGCTTAATTGGTAGTAGGCTTTCGAGCCTATACAGCTTGGAGTAAGACAACATGCATAAAGAGGATGATGTGGTCAAAATACTCATTTGCCTAATAATTCTGCACTCCCTGTAGTGTCTATAATCTGTGGTGTTCTGTAACCAATAGTGTAGAACATCTGCAAACAGTATCGGTATTACAAATTAAAATAATCTGGGCCACATCTAGTGGCCCAGATCATTTATAATTAGACTTGAGCAAACACCTGGATGTTCGGGTTCGAGAAGTTCGGCGAACTTCCTGAAAATGTTCGGGTTCGGGATCCGAGCTCGACCCGAACTTCACCCCGAACCCCATTGAAGTCAATGGGGACCCGAACTTTTGGGCACTAAAAAGGCTGTAAAATAGCCCAGGAAAGGGCTAGAGGGCTGCAAAAGGCAGCAACATGTAGGTAACTCTCCTGCAAACTAATGTTGATTGGGAAATGACTATAAAATAAAATAAAGAAAAATTAACCAATATCAATTGGCAACTTGGAGGAGAATGAGGTGGAATAGAAGTGTTGGATGGCATCAGGTGGAAATGCTGTGGGAGTTGAAGTTCTCATCACAGCCAAAAAGGATTCATGTCTGCCTGCAGTGCCACAAGCCTCATTCACAGACTCAGGGCCCTGGTACCCGCAAAGCGGAGAGCGGTCCCGTAACAGCAACACAGGCCTCAAGTCAACCTTCAATGGAACAGGCCATTATCATTTATGTAGGACCCTGACACCCAGACAGAGTAGAGGTCATTTGACAGTAAAAAGAGTTTAATGTCTCTCACCCAGACGTTTAAGCAATTAAACGAAATATAGGCCCCTGACACCCAGACAATGGGATGTCATTAGACAGCAAAAAGAGTTTAATATCTCCTACCAAGAAAACAAATGATTAAATGACATATAGGCTCCTGACACCCAGACAATGGGGCGGTCATTAGAAAGTAAAAAGTGTTAAATGTCTGCAACCAAGACAGCAAGCAAGTATGTGAAGTTTAGGCCCCTGACACCCAGACAATGGGGCGGTCATGACAGTAGAAAGAGTTTAATATCTCCCACCAAGACAACAAATGACTAAACGACATATAGGCCTCTGACACCCAGACAATGGGGCGGCCATTAGACAGTAAAAATTGTTAAATGTCTGCCACCAAGACAGCAAGCAAGTACGTGAAGTTTAGGCCCCTGACACCCAGACAATGGGGCGGTCATGACAGTAGAAAGAGTTTAATATTTTCTTCTTTTATACCCTTTCTTGCTAGCCACGCTGTGGAGTACTTGGACGCGTGTGATGGAGCATTGTCTTGCATGAAAATCATGTTTTTCTTGAAGGATGCAGACTTCTTCCTGTACCACTGCTTGAAGAAGGTGTCTTCCAGAAACTGGCAGTAGGACTGGGAGTTGAGCTTGACTCCATCCTCAACCCGAAAAGGACCCCACAAGCTCATCTTTGATGATGCCAGTCCAAACCAGTACTCCACCTCCACCTTGCTGGCGTCTGAGTCGGACTGGAGCTCTCTGCCCTTTACCAATCCAGCCACGGGCCCATCCATCTGGCCCATCATGACTCACTCTCATTTCATCAGTCCATAAAACCTTAGAAAAATCAGTCTTGAGATATTTCTTGGCCCAGTCTTGACGTTTCAGCTTGTGTGTCTTGTTCAGTGGTGGTCGTCTTTCAGCCTTTCTTACCTTGGCCATGTCTCTGAGTATTGCACACCTTGTGCTTTTGGGCACTCAGTGATGTTGCAGCAATGAAATATGGCCAAACTGGTGGCAAGTGGCATCTTGGCAGCTGCACGCTTGACTTTTCTCAGTTCATGGGCAGTTATTTTGCGCCTTGGTTTTTCCACACGCTTCTTGCGACCCTGTTGACTATTTTGAATGAAACGCTTGATTGTTCGATGATCATGCTTCAGAAGATTTGCAATTTTAAGAGTGCTGCATCCCTCTGCAAGATATCTCACTATTTTTGACTTTTCTGAGCCTGTCAAGTCCTTCTTTTGACCCATTTTGCCAAAGGAAAGGAAGTTGCCTAATAATTATGCACACCTGATATAGGGTGTTGATATCATTAGACCACACCCTTCTCATTACAGAGATGCACATAACCTAACATGCTTAATTGGTAGTAGGCTTTCGAGCCTATACAGCTTGGAGTAAGACAACATGCATAAAGAGAATGATATGATTGGTCAAAATACTCATTTGCCTAATAATTCTGCACTCCCTGTGGTGTCTATAATCTGTGGTGTTCTGTAACCAATAGTGTAGAACATCTGCAAACAGTATCGGTATTACAAATTAAAATAATCTGGGCTACATCTAGTGGCCCAGATCATTTTTAATTAGACTTGAGCAAACACCTGGATGTTCGGGTTCGAGAAGTTCGGCGAACTTCCTGAAAAGGTTCGGGTTCGGGATCCGAGCTCGACCCGAACTTCACCCCGAACCTGAACCCCATTGAAGTCAATGGGGACCCGAACTTTTGGCCACTAAAAAGGCTGTAAAATAGCCCAGGAAAGGGCTAGAGGGCTGCAAAAGGCAGCAAAATGTAGGTAACTCCCCTGCAAACTAATGTTGATTGGGAAATGACTATAAAATAAAATAAAGAAAAATTAACCAATATCAATTGGCAACTTGGAGGAGAATGAGGTGGAATAGAAGTGTTGGATGGCATCAGGTGGAAATGCTGTGGGAGTTGAAGTTCTCATCACAGCCAAAAAGGATTCATGTCTGCAGCAGTGCCACAAGCCTCATTCACGGACTCAGGGCCATGGTACCCTCAAAGCGGAGAGCGGTCCCGTAACAGCAACACAGGCCTCAGGTCAACCTTCAATGGAACAGGCCATTATCATTTATGTAGGACCCTGACACCCAGACAGAGTAGAGGTCATTTGACAGTAAAAAGAGTTTAATGTCTCTCACCCAGACGTTTAAGCAATTAAACGAAATATAGGCCCCTGACACCCAGACAATGGGATGTCATTAGACAGCAAAAAGAGTTTAATATCTCCCACCAAGAAAACAAATGATTAAATGACATATAGGCTCCTGACACCCAGACTATGGGGCGGTCATTAGAAAGTAAAAAGTGTTAAATGTCTGCAACCAAGACAGCAAGCAAGTATGTGAAGTTTAGGCCCCTGACACCCAGACAATGGGGCGGTCATGACAGTAGAAAGAGTTTAATATCTCCCACCAAGACAACAAATGACTAAACGACATATAGGCCTCTGACACCCAGACAATGGGGCGGCCATTAGACAGTAAAAATTGTTAAATGTCTGCCACCAAGACAGCAAGCAAGTACGTGAAGTTTAGGCCCCTGACACCCAGACAATGGGGCGGTCATGACAGTAGAAAGAGTTTAATATCTCCCACCAAGACAACAAATGACTAAACGACATATAGGCCCCTGACACCCAGACAATGGGGCGGCCATTAGACAGTAAAAATTGTTAAATGTCTGCCACCAAGACAGCAAGCAAGTACGTGAAGTTTAGGCCCCTGACACCCAGACAATGGGGCGGTCATGACAGTAGAAAGAGTTTAATATCTCCCACCAAGACAACAAATGACTAAACGACATATAGGCCCCTGACACCCAGACAATGGGGCGGCCATTAGACAGTAAAAATTGTTAAATGTCTGCCACCAAGACAGCAAGCAAGTACGTGAAATTTAGGCCCCTGACACCCAGAGAATAGGGCAGTCATGACAGTAAAAAGAGTTTATTATCTCCCACCAAGACAACAAATGATTAAACGACATATAGGCCCCTGACACCCAGACAATAATGCGGTCATTAGACTGTAAAAAGAGTTAAATGTCTGCCACCAAGACAGCAAGCAAATACGTGAAAGTTAGGCCCCTGACACCCAGACAGAGGAGACAGGTCCCATAGCAGCAAAAGAGGCATCATGTCACCCACCAATGGAGAAGGCCACTTTAAGTTATTTAGGCCCCAGCACCCAGAAAGAGGAGAGAGGTCCCAAAGCAGAGAATCAGGCTTCATGTCACCCACCAATGGAGAAGGCCACTTTCAGATATTTAGGCCCCTGGCACCCAGACGGAGGAGAGGTTCATTCAACTTTGGATTGCCCCGCAAAATAATGGTAAAATTAAAAAAAGAGGATTCAATAAAGAAGTGCCCTGGAGTACAAGAATATATGGTTAAGGGGAGGTAGTTATAAATGTCTATTCTGCACAAGGGATGGACAGGTCCTGTGGGATCCATGCCTGGTTCATTTTTATGAACGTCAGCTTGTCCACGTTGGCTGTGGACAGGCGGCTGCGTTTGTCAGTAATGATGCCACCCGCCATGCTGAATACACGTTCAGACAAAACGATGGCCGCCGGGCAGGCCAGCACCTCCAAGGCATAAATGGCTAGCTCTGGCCACGTGGACAATTTGGAGACCCAGAAGTTGAATGGGGCCGAACCATCAGTAGGTGGAGGGGTGTGCACATGTACTGTTTCACCATATTAGTGAAATGCTGCCTCCTGCTAACACGTTCCGTATCAGGTGGTGGTGCAGTTAGCTGTGGCGTGGTGACAAAACTTTTCCACATCTCTGCCATGCTAACCCTGCCCTCAAAGGAGCTGGCCGTGACACAGCTGCATTGGAGACCTCTCGCTCCTCCAGTGCCTTCGCCTTGGGCTTCCACTTGTTCGCCTGTGCAATTTGGGAATGCTCTCAGTAGCGCGTCTACCAATGTGCGCTTGTACTCGCACATCTTCCTTTCACGCTCCAGTGCAGGAAGTATTGTGGGCACATTGTCTTTGTACCAGGGATCCAGCAGGGTGGCAACCCAGTAGTCCACACATGTTAAAATGTCGGCAACTCTGCTGTCGTTGCGCTGGAACTGCAGCATGTAGTCGCTCATGTGTGCCAGGCTGCCCAAGGGTAAGCACAAGCTGTCCTCTGTGGGAGGCATATCGTCATCGTCCTCCATTTCCCCCCAGCCATGCACCAGTGATGGGCTGGAGCTGCGTTGGGTGCTATCCCACTGTGAACATGCTTCATCCTCATCCTCCTCCACCTCCTCCTCATCCTCCAGTAGTGGGCCCTGGCTGGCCACATTTGTACCTGGCCGCTGATTTTGCAAAAAACCTCCCTCTGAGCCACTTCTAAGAGACTGGCCTGAAAGTGCTAAAAATGACTCCTCTTCCTCCTCCTCCTCCTCCTCCTCCTCCTCCTGGGCCACCTCTTCTTCCATCATCGCCCTTAGTGTTTTCTCAAGGAGACATAGAAGTGGTATTGTAACGCTGATAATGGCGTCATCGCCACTGGCCATGTTGGTGGAGTACTCGAACAAGGCACACATGTCCCGCATGGAGGCCCACTCAGCGCAACAGGGCACACAGGTCTCACATGGAGATCCAGTCATTGGTGGTGAAGTGTTGCTGTTCCGCAGTGCAACTCACCCGTGCGTGCTGCAGCTGAAACTCCACTATGGCCTGCTGCTGCTTGCACAGTCTCTCCAGCATGTGCAAGGTGGAGTTCCACCTGGTGGGCACGTCGCATATGAGGCGGTGAGTGGGAAGGCCGAAGTTTTGCTGTAGTGCAGACAGGAGAGCAGCAGCAGGATGTGAACGCCGGAAGTGCGCATAGACGGCCTGCACTTTATGCAGCAGCTCTGACATGTCGGAGTGGTTGTGAATAAATTTCTGCACCACCAAATTCAGCACATGCGCCTGGCAAGGGATGTGCGTCAAACCGGCTAGTCCCAGAACTGCGACGAGAATTCGCTCATTATCGCACACCACCATGCTGGGCTTGAGGCCCACCGGCAGCAACCACTCGTCAGTCTGTTGTTCAATACCACAACTCCTGCGCGGTGTTGGGCCTGTCCCCCAAACATATGAGTTTCAGAACGGCCTGCTGACGTTTACCCTGGGCCGTGCTGAAGTTGGTGGTGAAGGTGTGTGGCTGACTGGATGAGCAGGTGGAAGAAGAGGAGGAGGATGCTGAGTAGGAGGAGGAGGCTACAGGAGGCAAAGAATGATGCCCTGCGATCCTTAGCGGCGGAAGGAGGTGCGCCAAAGAACTCTCCGCCTGGGGCCCAGCCGCCAAAACATTTACCCAGTGTGCAGTTAGGGAGATATAGCGTCCCTGGCCTTGCTTACTGGTCCACGTATCTGTGGTTAGGTGGACCTTGCCACAGATGGCGTTGAGCAGTGCACACTTGATTTCATCGGATACTTGGTTGTGCAGGGAACCCAGGTAGTGGCGGCTGGGAACAACATACTGTGGGACAGCCATGGCCATCAGCTGTTTGAAGCTGTCTGTGTCCACCAGCCTGAATGCCAGCATTTCAAATGCCAGTGGTTTAGAAATGCTGGCATTCAGGCCCAGGGCTCGAGGGTGGCTTAGTGGGAATTTACGCTTTCTCTCCAATGTTTGTGAGATGGAGAGCTGAACGCTGCCATGTGACATGGTGGAGATGCTTGGTGACGGAGGTGGTGATGTTGGTGCCACATCCTCTGTTTGGTGGGCGGCAGGTGCCAACATTCCTCCCGAGGCGGAGGAAGAGGCCAAGGCAGCAGCAGAAGAGGTAGCAGGGGGAGCCTGAGTGAGTTCCTTGTTTTTATGGTGTTTACTCCACTGCAGTTCATGCTTTGCATGTAGATGCCTGGTCATGCAGGTTGTGCTAAGGTTCAGAATGTTAATGCCTTACTTCAGGCTCTGATGGCACAGCTTGCAAACCACTTGGGTCATGTCGTCAGCACATTGTTTGAAGAATTGCCATGCCAGGGAACTCCTTGAAGCGTCCTTTGGGGTGCTCGGTCCCTGGTGGCGGTGGCCAGTAGAAGGTGAACTCTCTTGGAGGCGGCTGTTCTGCTTTTGCCTCCTGCTTTCTCTTTTGCTACGCTGTTGGCTCGTTCTCACACTACCTCTTCCTCTGAACTATGAAAGTCAGTGGCACGACCTTCATTCCATGTGGGGTCTAGGACCTCATCGTCCCTTGCATTGTCTTACACACAGTCTTCCTCCCTGAACTGTTCGGTCTGCAGACTGCAAAAAGTCGCAGCATTTGGCACCTGTGTTTTGTCATCATCACAGACGTGCGGACTCTGATGAGGTGGTATTCCCATGTCCTCATCATCAGGAAACATAAGTGGTTGTGCATCATTTACGGTATTTACGGTATTTCTATTATTGCAACTGAATTTCACCCAAGAAAAAAATATATCATTTGCCGGACACTATTAAACTTGACCAGCCACAGCTGAAACCACTGATTTACGGTATTGCTATTTTGGCAAATGAATTTCACCCCAGAAAATTATCTATCCTTTGCCGGACACTATTAAACTTGCCAGCCACTGCTGGGACACTAGATTTTGGGGATTGCTATTTTGGCAATTGAATTTCACCACAGAAAAAAATCTACCCTTTGCAGGACACTATTAAACTTGGCCAGCCACAGCTGAAACCACTGATTTATGGTATTGCTATTTTGGCAATTGAATTTCACCCCAGAACAAAATATATCCTTTGCCGGACACTATTATACTGGGCCAGCCACATCTGAAACCACTGATTTATGGTATTGCTATTTTGGCAATTGAATTTCACACCAGTACAAAATCAATCATTTGCAGGACACTATTAAACTTGGCCAGGCACTGCTAGGACACCAGATTTAGAAGATTGCTATTTTGGCAATTGAATTTCATCCCAGAAAATTATCTATCCTTTGCCGGACACTATTAAACTTGGCCAGCCACAGCTGAAACAACTCATTTATGGTATTGTTATTTTGGCAATTAAATTTCACCCCAGAAAAAAAAATATGCTTTGCCGGACACTATTAAACTTGGCCAGCCACAGCTGAAACCACTGATTTACGGTATTGCTATTTTGGCAATTGAATTTCACCCCAGAACAAAATCTTTCCTTTGACGGACACTATTAAACATGGCCAGCCACTGCTGGGACACCAGATTTAGGGGATTGCTATTTTGGCAATTGAATTTCACCCCAGAACAAAATCTTTCCTTTGCCGGACACTATTAAACTTGGCCAGCCACAGCTGAAACGACTGATTTACGGTATTGCTATTTTGGCAATTGAATTTAACCGCAGAAAATTATCTATTCTTTGCCAGACACTATTAAACTTGGCCAGCCACAGGTGAAAACACTGTTTTATGGTATTAATATTTGGGCAATTGAATTTCACCTCAGAAAAAATTATATTCTTTGCTGGACACTATTAAACTTGGCCAGCTACAGCTGAAACCACTGATTTAGGGGATTGCTATTTTGGCAATTGAATTTCACACCAGTACAAAATATATCCTTTGCTGGACACTATTAAACTTGGCCAACTACTGCTGGGAAACCAGATTTAGGGGATTGCTATTTTAGCAATTAAATTTTATCCCAGAACAAAATCTATCCTTTGCCAAAATAGAAATCCCCTAAGTCTGGCTGGCCAAGTTTAATAGTGTCCGGCAAAAGATAGATTTTGTTCTGGGGTGAAATTTAATTGCCAAAATAGCAATCCCCTAAATCTGGTGTCCTAGCAGTGGCTGGCCAAGTTTAATAGTGTCCGTCATAGGATTTATTTTTTTCTGGGGTGAAATTCAATTGCCAAAATTGCAATCCCCTAAATCTGGTGTCCCAGCAGTGGCTGGCCAAGTTTAATAGTGTCCGTCATAGGATTTATTTTTTTCAGGGGTGAAATTCTATTGCCAAAATAGCAATCCCCTAAATCTGGTGTCCCAGCAGTGGCTGGGCAAGTTAAATAGTGTCAGGCAAAGGATATATTTTTTTCTGGGGTGAGATTCAATTGCCAAAAAAGCAAACCCCTAAATCTGGTGTCCCAGCAGTGGCTGGCCAAGTTTAATAGTGTCCGGCAAAAGATAGATTTTGTTCTGGGGTGAAATTCAATTGCCAAAATAGCAATCCCCTAAATCTGATGTCCCAGCAGTGGCTGGCCAAGTTTAATAGTGTCCGTCATAGGATTTATTTTTTTCTGGGGTGAAATTCAATTGCCAAAATAGCAATCCCCTAAATCTGGTGTCCCAGCAGTGGCTGGCCAAATTTAATATTGTTCTGCAAAGGATATATTTTTTTATGGGGTGAAATTCAATCGCCAGAAAATTATCTATCCTGTGCCGGACACTATTAAACTTGGCCAGCCACAGCTTAAACCACTGATTTATGGTATTGCTATTTTGGCAATTGACTTTCACCCCAGAACAAAATCTATCCTTTGCCGGACACTATTAAACTTGGCCAGCCACTGCTGGGACACCAGATTTAGGGGATTGCTATTTTGGCAATTGAATTTCACCCCAGAACAAAATCTATCTTTTGCCGGACACTATTAAACTTGGCCAGCCACTGCTGGGACACCAGATTTAGGGGTTTGCTATTTTGGCAATTGAATCTCACCCTAGAAAAAAAATATATCCTTTGCCAGACACTATTTAACTTGCCCAGCCACTGCTGGGACACCAGATTTAGGGGATTGCTATTTTGGCAATTGAATTTCACCCCAGTAAAAAATATATCCTTTGCCAGACACTATAAAACTTGGCCAGCAACAGCTGAAAACACTAATTTATGGTATTGCTATTTTGGTAATTGAATTTCACCCCATAAAAAAAAATTATCCTTTGCCGGACACTATTAAACTTGGCCAGCCACTGCTGGGACACCAGGTTTAGGGGATTGCTATATTGGCAATTGAATTTAACCCCAGAAAATTATCTATCCTTTGCCGGACACTATTAAACTTGGCAAGCCCCAGCTGAAACCACTTATTGACGTTATTGCTATTTTGGCAATTAAATTTCACCCCAGAAAAAAATCTATCCTTTGCCGGACACTATTAAACTTGGCCAGCCACAGCTGAAACTACTGATTTACGGTATTGCTATATTGGCAATTGAATTTCACCCCAGAAAATTATCTATCCTTTGCCGTACACTATTAAACTTGGCCAGCCCCAGCTGAAACCACTTATTTACGGTATTGCTATTTTGGCAATTAAATCTCACCCCAGAAAAAAATCTATCATTTGCAGGACACTATTAAACTTGGCCAGCCCCAGCTAAAACCACTTATTTATGGTATTGCTATTTTGGCGATTAAATTTCACACCAGAAAAAAAATCTATCCTTTGCCGGACACTATTAAACTTGGCCAGCCACTGCTGGGACACCAGATTTAGGGGATTGCTATTTTGGCAATTGAATTTAACCCCAGAACAAAATCTATCTTTTGCCGGACACTATTAAACTTGGCCAGCCACTGCTGGGACACCAGATTTAGGGGTTTGCTATTTTGGCAATATAATTTCACCCCAGAAGAAAATATATCCTTTGCCAGACACTATTAAACTTGGCCAGCCACTGCTGGGACACCAGGTTTAGGGGATTGCTATATTGGCAATTGAATTTAACCCCAGTACAAAATCGATCCTTTGACGGACACTATTAAACTTGGCCAGCCACTGCTGGGACACCAGATTTAGTCGATTGCTATTTTGTCAATTGAATTTCACCCCAGGAAATTTTCTATCCTTTGCCGGACACTAGTAAACTTGGCCAGCCCCAGCTGAAACTACTTATTTACGGTATTGCTATTTTGACAATTAAATTTCACCCCAGAAAAAAATCTATCCTTTGCCGGACACTATTAAACTTGGCCAGCCACAGCTGAAACCTCTTATTTACGGTATTGCTATTTTGGCGATTGAATTTCACCCCATAAAAAAATATATCCTTTGCCGGATATAATAAAACTTGGCCAGCCACTGCTGGGACACCAGATTTAAGGGATTGCTATTTTGGCAATTGAATTTCACCCCAGAAGAAAATCTATCCTTTGCCGGACACTATTCAACTTGGCCAGCCACTGCTGGGACACCAGATTTAGGGGATTGCTATATTGGCAATTGAATTTCACCCCAGAACAAAATATATCCTTTGCCGGACACTATTCAACTTGGCCAGCAACAGCCGAAAATTCTGATTTACAGTATTGCTATATTGGCGATTGAATTTCACACCAGAACAAAATCTATCCTTTGCCGGAAACTATTAAACTTGGCCAGCCACTGCTGGGACACCAGATTTAGGGGATTGCCATTTTGGCAATTGAATTTCACCCCAGAAAATTATCTATCCTTTGCCGGACACTATTAAATTTGGCAAGCCCCAGCTGAAACCACTTATTTACGGTATTGCTATTTTGGCAATTAAATTTCACCCCAGAAAAAAATCTATCCTTTGCCGGACACTATCAAACTTGGCCAGCCACAGCTGAAACTACTGATTTACGGTATTGCTATATTGGCAATTGAATTTCACCCCAGAAAATTATCTATCCTTTGCCGTACACTATTAAACTTGGCCAGCCCCAGCTGAAACCACTTATTTACGGTGTTGCTATTTTGGCATTTGAATTTCACCCCAGAACAAAATCTTTCCTTTGACGGACACTATTAAACTTGGCCAGCCACTGCTGGGTCACCAGATTTAGGGGATTGCTATTTTGGCAATTGAATTTCACCCCAGAACAAAATCTATCCTTTGCCGGACACTATTAAACTTGGCCAGCCACTGCTAGGCCACCAAATTTAGAGGATTGCTATTTTGGCAATATAATTTCACCCCAGAACAAAATCTATCTTTTGCCGGACACTATTAAACTTGGCCAGCCACAGCTGAAACGACTGATTTACGGTATTGATATTTTGGCAATTGAATTTAACCGCAGAAAATTATCTATTCTTTGCCAGACACTATTAAACTTATCCAGCCACTGCTGCGACACCAGATTTACGGTAGTGCTATTTTGGCAATTGAATTTCACCCTAGAACAAAATATCTCCTTTGCCGGACACTATTAAACTTGGCCAGCCACAGGTGAAACCACTGTTTTATGGTATTACTATTTGGGCAATTGAATTTCACCCCAGACGAAAATATATCCTTTGCTGGACACTATTAAACTTGGCCAGCCACAGCTGAAACCACTGATTTACTGTATTGCTATTTTGGCAATTGAATTTCGCACCAGTACAAAATATATCCTTTGCCGGACACTATTTAACTTGGCCAGCCACTGCTGGGACACCAGATTTAGGGGATTGCTATTTTAGCAATTGAATTTCACCCCAGAACAAAATATATTCTTTGCTGGACACTATTAAACTTGGTCAGCCACTGCTGGCACACCAGATTTACGGTATTTCTATTTTGGCAATTGAATTTCATCCTAGAACAAAATATATCCTTTGCCGTACACTATTAAACTTGGGCAGCCACAGCTGAAACCACTGATTTATGGTATTGCTATTTTGGCAATTGAATTTCTCCCCAGAAAAAAATATATCCTTCGCAGGACACTATTAAACTTGACCAGCCACAGCTGAAACCACTGATTTACGGTATTGCGATTTTGCCTATTGAATTTCACCCCAGAACAAAATATATCCTTTGCCTGACACTATTATACTTTGCCAGCCGCTGCTGGGACACCAGATTTAGGGGATTGCTATTTTGGCAATTGAATTTCACCACAGAAAATAATCTATCCTTTGCCAGACAGCAGACAGTATCACACTTGGCTAGCCACAGCTGGAACACCAGATTTAGGGGATTGCTATTTTGGCAATTGAATTTAACCCCTTAATAAAATATAGAAATTTCTATCATGAGTTTCTAGTGGTGACAATAAGCACAGCCAAGCCCCTGATGTAGGATATAGCAAAAAAAACAACAACCTAGTATTGATGGATTGATGGACTTAGTTGCAGCTTGTGCTGGTGCACCACAAGACACAAAATGGCCGCCGATCACACTAGAAAAAAGTGACAGAAAAACGCTCTGTGCAGCCTAAAAACCAGTGAGCAATTAACTAGCAGAAGTTGAATGATTCACAGCTGTAGATCGTTCACTTCATTAGGTGTTTTTGCTGAGTTTTCCCTGCCTAATCTCGTCCTCACAGCAGCTGCATCCTATCCCTACACTAATTAGAACAGAGTGACGTGCGGCGCTACGTGACTCCAGCTAAAATAGAGGCTGGGGGGCGTGGCCTGGACGTCCGAGGAGATGGCCATATGAACGCTGAGCTCCGCCGCTGATCTCTTGCAGAGAGACTTTGCCGCCACACATTAGCGCTCAATGGTTAAGAAAACTGGCCTGGACACCCCGGGGACACTGCCGAACACCCGCCCAAGGCCTCCGACACTGGACTCTTACTTTACAAGGAGTCTGGCTCCACCGTCACAGGCTTGCGGCCTGCTTCCCGCCCGGACCTCCGGGGGTGCCGCTGTGCAGAGAGTGCGTCCATCGCCACCAGACGCAGCTCATTTAAAGGTATTTGAGGCCCCTGTCTCCACACTGTCCCCATTAGTGGACGAATTTGTACCGGGCTCCGTAGAGGTTCCCCAGAGAGATAGGCCCTCTCTTCTGTGTACTCAGCCAGCCCTTGCCACAGATATGCCGCCCAAGCCAGCGCCTAAACAGTTAAAGCATGTGGCCACGCCATCTCAAAGGCGTCGGGACTGTAATGATCACCCTGCTGGGGCTAAGGATAAAACCTCCTTACAAACTGAGGATGAAGATGACCCTGCCACATGGGACCAGGCCTCTGATATTGGAGGGGAGGAAGGTGAAGAGTTAATGCAATGTTCACAGACTTCAACTTTGCTTCAGCAGACGCTGCAACACTTGCCTACTAAAGATGATTTTAAGGCCTTGGTTTCCGAGGTGAAAAGTGCCTGCAAATCTGAAATATCTGCACTTCGGCAGGACTTTAAACAACTGTCAGCTCGCATTGATTCAGTGGAGTCTGAACACGACACCACTCGCAAGTACGTCGCTCACTTACAGTCTGTGATTTCAGCACATTCCCAAGCCCTCAGGGATAATACTCGTCACCTAGAAGATCTAGACAACAGGGGGCGCCGAAATAACATTCGGATCAGAGGGCTTCCTGAGCCTTCAACGGAGGAAAATCTGCAGGAAATTCTATCAGATCATTTCAATATGATTCTGGGAACTCCACATCCCCAACCTATTAAGCTAGACAGGGCGCATAGGGCACTTCGTCCTAAAGTTTCATCTGCATCCCCACATGATGTTATATGCTGTGTCCACAACTTCCGGATGAAGGAAAATTTCATGATTCAAGCTCGCTCCCTGAAAACCATATACTTCCATGGAGCCAAAGTTCAGCTATATCAGGACCTTTCCTGGTTAACTCTACACAAACGAAGGGTTCTACAGCCTCTACTATTGCTCCTAAGAGAAAAGAAAATTCCGTATAGGTGGGGTTTCCCGTTCGCTTTGATAGCCTCCAGGAACGGCAAGTCATCAGCCATAAGGGTATATGAAGACCTTCCTTTGTTTTGTACGGATTTGGACATTCCTGCTCCTTCACTTGAGGATTGGGAGATTCCGGATCCGCCTCCAGCCCCAGCTCCAATTTGGCAAGAAGTCCGGAAAAAGAGACACCGGTCCTCCAAGCAAGAAGGCCTGCACACCTCCTGACTCCGCACTGCTCCCCCATGAGCATACTATTGTGGGGTGACGTATCGTCGCCCGTCTCCTACTTCAACTACGCTTTTGAGCAGCATCTCAAATGGATGTGATTATGTTTTGTTTCCTTCCCTGGTGTTTTACTGTTTTTGCTCCTATCAGTTTTCCATGTATTTCTCTTAAGATTTGATCCCTTAGGAACGTCCAGTCATGATTCCCTCTTAGGGATTCTCTTAGTCGCCCTTCCTCTATCCCTTCTTTTCCATAGAAGGAGATACAGAGAGTGGTACATGGTGCTATCCTGTTGTTGCACCCTGTCAATCCCTCACTGGGTACTACTACCCAAAGTTATTCCACTGAGGTGGATTTTGGATACTTGTATGTGTTTGTTTTTGTCCTCCCAACCTCCCTTTGTGTTTCCCTTTCCCTTTCTCTGTTCTAGGGGCTGGGATTTCACATCATGCCTATTGCCTCCCTTGTCCCTTGCTTCTAGCTGCCTGGTTCCTCTACGAACAAGTACAGTGAGTTTTATCATTTGCCTAGTGCTACTGTTTATATGTTACAATGCTTAAATGTATGTCTCTAAATGTGAAGGGTTTAAACTCAGATGTGAAACGCAGACTGAGTCTCATGGAGTGCCGTTCACAAAAGGCAGATATAGCCTTCTTACAAGAAACGCACTTTGACAAGGAGGGTTCCTTTAAATTCGCTGCTAAATCATTCCCTCAGGTTTTTGCTGCTTCCTCAGGCAGGAAAACCGCAGGGGTTGCTATACTCTTGTCGACCAACTGCCCCCTCCAGGTTATCTCTCATGTGTCAGATACAGAGGGCAGATACGTGATTTTTAATGCCACCCTTAATGGTGCTCCCTTGGTCCTATGTAATCTCTATGCACCTAACTCTGGTCAAATCTCATTTCTTACTAAGATCTTTGAGAAATTGTCCACTTTTTTACCTGCTACATTAATTGTTGGTGGGGATTTCAATGCTTCCTTTTCTGAACACTGGGATAGGTTGTCCGCAGGTACGCACCCTATACCACTAGCACAGTGTAGACTCTCGCGCTCTTTTAGACGCTTGGTCAGAAAGTATGCACTATGACTTCTGGAGAATTAATTACCCTTCTGCCAAAAGCTACACTTATTATTCCCATTCCCATCTTACTCGTTCTCGTATAGATTACTTCCTGGGGAATGTTCCTGCTCTCCGCATGTTAAACTCAGCGGACTTAGGCACTATTTCATGGTCTGACCACGCGCTTATTTTTATAGACATCAAACTATCTGGTTGTCACATGAAAGTGTGCCACTGGAGATTGAATGAAACCCTCCTTGCCAACCCGATTACCAGGCAGGAACTCCATGATTCTTTGGTGGAATATTTTGCAATTAATCAACCCTCTGTATCGTCCACATCTGTATTGTGGGAAGCGCATAAAGAGGTTTTCAGGGGACAATGTATAGCAGTGGGGTCTAAGCTAAAGAAGGACCGTAATTTTAAGCAACATACTCTTATGACACAGCTGCGAGACCTAGAATCACAGTTACAGACTAGATCTTCCCGACACTTACTACGCCGCATAGTTCTGCTGCGGGTTAGACTCCGCAAACTTTCATTCCAGAAAACAGAAAAATTACTTTTATACTCTAGGCAACGTTTTTACACATGGGGTAACAAGCAGCATACTATTTTAGCCAGACAGTTGCGAGACTCCAATATTTTGGGCTCTCCGGCAGTCATGAGACGGTCTGATGGGTCGTTGGTCTATGATCCTATAGCTATTTCGTCTCTATTTCAAGAATACTATGCGGCTTTGTATTCCCTTCCTCAACAGTTACCGTCAGATAATGCTGAACGCCAAGATCTCTTCCAATCTTTCCTGACCAAAGTTATCTGTGGAGGTGGTGTCATCACTAAGTAGCCAGATAACCACTGAGGAACTGCAAGAGGTCTTGAAGCAACTTCCAAATAATAAATCTCCTGGACCTGACGGTCTGTCCTATGGGTACTATAAGACCTTTTCCTCCACTCTTTTACCTCACATGGTTTCACTTTTTTACTCCTTCTTACAGGATAAGCCGATTCCCCCAACACTCTTGCATTCTTATATAACGCTTATTCCCAAGCCGGGGAAGGACCATATGGAGTGTGCAAATTATAGGCCCATCGCTCTTCTAAATTCCGATTTAAAGATATTTTCTAAGACTTTAGCTAATAGATTAGCGTTCTGGTTGCCGCAATTGGTCCATAAAGATCAGGTGGGATTTGTCAGAGGCCGGCAGAGCGGAGATAACACGAGGAGGTCCATCGATCTCATAGAAATTATAAACGAGAGCCACTCTCCTGCTCTGCTTTTAGGACTAGATGCCGAGAAGGCATTTGACCGCTTGAATTGGTCATTTATGTTCTCCGCCCTGCAGGCCTTTGGTTTTAAGGGAGCCTTTATGAATGCCTTACACACTCTATATGCTCATCCTACAGCTTCGGTTAAATTCCCACATGCCACTTCAGAAGTGTTCCCTATATACAATGGTACACGCCAGGGGTGTCCTCTATCCCGTTACTCTTTGTACTCTGTATTGAACCTCTGGCTGCGGCAATCAGAGCCCATCCAGATATTTACGGAGTGCTGGTCAGGTCTGTTGAATATAAGCTATTATTGTTTGCTGATGACATCTTGCTCACTTTGACGGACCTCCACATCACTCTCCCAAATTTGTTTGATTTGCTGAGAACCTTTGGTAGACTCTCAGGTTACAAAGTGAACACGACTAAAATGGAGGCATTACCACTTAACTTACCTTCAGGCACTTTAGCGAATTTGAAGCTGATCTTCTGTTTTCATTGCAATGAGAACTCCATACGATATCTAGGGGTCAATCTGACTAATAAATATTCCTCCCTGTATGCCAATAATTTCCCTGTGGTGTTTCGAGATTTGAAAGCACTTATGAATAAATGGCAGCCACTTCCGATTTCCCTATTTGGTCGCATAGCAGCTATCAAAATGTCTATACTGCCTAAACTGCTTTATCTTTTCGAAACATTACCGGTTTCGGTACCTAATAGGGAATTGAGAGGTTTCCAGTCTTCCATACTTAGATTTGTTTGGAATACGAAGAGACATCGCATAGCTTGTTCTACTCTCACTGCCCTCAAATCGCAAGGGGGCCTAGCTTTGCCAGATATTGCTAAGTATTACTGGGCTACACATCTTCGGAGGTTGCCAGCATGGTCCTCGCTTCTCGCTTATTCTAGGTGGGTTGAGATAGAAAAATTATGGATAGCCCCTACGCACCCTAACTCTCTTTTATGGTCGCCGTTATCGGCCACACTTATTCCTAAATTGCTAGGCCCCATGGCCCTAACGTACCATGTGTGGAGATTTTGGAAACGGAAATTTTCCTTGGTATCTGATAAATCTTCGATGACCCCCTTCCTATTCAACCCACTATTCCCCGCAAGTATGGAGTCCTCATTCATTAAACCTTGGTTTACTAACAAACTCTTCTGTTTTGCGGATATTGTGGACTATAGGACCCTACAAATATTACCTTGGGAACAGCTTAAACTCGCTTTAAACTGCCTGACAGTGTTTGTTATCACCACACCCAACTGCGGCATCTTCTACGGAGCTTATATAAATCATCACAGGTGACTAAACCGTCAGCGTTTGAACGCTTGTGTAAGCTTTCGGATTACACAAAGGGGTTAATCTCTGAAATCTATATTATCTTGGCCTCTCCTTCTCCCCCTGCGATACATAGGCACACTTACATGACAAAATGGAAAAAGATCTTACAACGCACTATTTCGAACAAAGAATGGGGACTGATCTGGAATAGAACTGCGATGACCTCTTCATGTGTAACACAGGGAGAATGCGTACAAAGTGTTGATGTTTTAGTATCATACTATCATACTTATCTATAGTTGAACCTCACTTTGTTCTTTCACTGGCTTTTGACCTTTTGACACCTTTCTTAAGGTTTTTCGATGCCATTGATCACATGATTGTCTCTATTTGTGTAATGCTTTATTGTATTCAAACAAAATATTTCTTTTCAATAAAAAGACAATTATAAAAAATATAAAAAAATAGAGGCTGGGTCACATACTGCACTTGGCCAATCACAGCCATGCCATTAGTAGGCATGGCTGTGATGGCTTCTTAGGGCAAGAAGTAAAACGCTAGCTGATTAGCTGCTGTGCATCCCTTCAGAAAGTGGGAAGAAATCGCCGAACAACAGACCCGAACTTTTTTGAAAATGTTTGGGTCCGGGTCCCTGTCCCGAACACCCCAAAATTCGGTACGAACCCAAACTATTCTTCATTGCTCATAATAGGTTACCATGTGAAGAATTAGGAATTAATCCATCTGAACTAGCTGATGTCCAGTTACTGGCGGATTTGTCAGAGGAGGGTGACAGGATACCTAGGGAGGGCCCACACACGTCACTCAGACTACCCTCCACGACCTATACGTCGATTGCTGATGGTACCCCTCTAGATATATTCTTTGAGGTAGTGAGTGACCAACTGAGGAAACTGGAGGGACATAATTATGGCAGCAGCAATCTGAACAAAACTGAAGTACAAGCTCTGATGACTTTGGAACGAGACTCCTCAATAGTGATTAAACCCTCTGATAAGGGTGGTAACATTGTGGTATTGAGTGTTGAGCAGTACAAGACCATGTGCCTGACCATCCTAAGTGATGGGCAATGTTACCGGAAATTGGAATCTAATCCTCTTGAGGAATTTAGATCTAAACTGAGGGACATCCTTAATACAGCTCTGGATGAAAAACTCATCAGTCAAACAGAATATGATTTTTTGTTTCCTAAACACCCCCAAATGCCATGTTTCTACGGCTTACCGAAAATACACAAGGGGCTGTCCCCGCTTAAGGGATGCCCCATTGTGTCAGGGGTAGGAAGCTTTACACACCCGATCAGCATGTATGTGGATGAGATATTACGTCCCTTTGTACTGACCCTCCCATCTTTTGTACGGGACTCCACTGACGTTATCAAACGTCTAGATGGGATCACTATTGAGGACCATGTGCTGTTGGCGAGTTTGGATGTCGAGGCGCTGTACAGCTCCATTCCCCATGATAGGGGGTGTGGAGCTGCAGCATCATTTCTGAATCAGCGTGACATCCATCTGTGGCGGCACAATGCTCTGGTATTGGAACTGCTTGAGTTCATATTAGAGCACAATATCTTCTCCTTTGACGGTCGCGTTTACCACCAGCTCCCCGCGCCCCGACTTTTGCCAACCTCTACCTGGGCTGGTGGGAGCGCGAAATCGTCTTCTAGGACAACAATCAGTGGGCCCACCAGATAGATCTGTGGATCAGATTTATTGATGATGTTCTGATCCTGTGGTCAGGCACCACATCCGAGTTCAAAGGATTTGTGGAGGAACTCAATACTAATAGCCTGGGATTGTTCTTCACATCAGAGATCCACGACTCACAAATTACCTTCCTGGACTTGACAATCTATAAGGATGGCAAGGGCCACATTGGGACCAAACTGTTTCGCAAGCAAACGGCTACCAACAGCCTGCTCAAATGGGAGAGTTGCCATCCCCTGCCGCTGAAGCGGGGCATTCCCAAGGGGCAGTACATAAGAGCACGCCGAAATTGCTCAAGTTTGATTGATTTTAAAGGGGCAGCTAATGATTTATGTAATAGGTTTATTAATCGAGGATACCCCAGTAACACTCTAAAGCAAGCTTACCAACATGCTTTGAGTTGTGATCGTAATAGCCTATTAGTACCTCGAGAAAAAAACGGTGACGACCAGATTCGTATTGTGGCCACATATGATGAGGCACATCAGAAAGTCAGAGAGGTTCTTACGGATTTTTGGGGGATCCTCAAGACAGACCCTGATGTGGGACATCTGGTGGGTGACCGTCCGTTGATCACCTACCGCCGTGGCAGGAATATCAGGGATCGACTGGTCCATAGCCACTTTCAGACCCCTACCCCCTCAATGTGGCTCAGAAATACGTTAAAGGGTACATTTAAATGTGGCAATTGTGTGGCATGCCCAGTTATCAAATGGGGCAGGGAATTTGTATGCAGTGTCACCCAGGAGTCCTTTTGGATCCGATCGTTCATAAACTGTAAAACCCGCAGTGTGGTATACTTAATTACCTGCATTTGCGGAAAGCAGTATGTGGGGAAAACTGTGCGAGAACTCCGCAGAAGGGTCGGCGAACATCTCAACGATATCCGTAATGATGCGGACACCTCGGTGGCACGTCATGTCAATCTTGAACATGGGGGCAATGTTGCAGCGGTCTCCTTCCAGGGCATTGAAGAGGTCAGGAGGTCGCCGCAGGGTGGGAACTTTGACAAAAAACTTCTGCAAAAAGAAGCACAGTGGATTTTCAGGTTGAGAACACTGAAACCACAGGGACTAAATGAGTATAATTCATAGGTATGCTTCATTTAATGATAAAGTGGTTTGTATTTCCCACCTCACTTATTTACCCTTGGCCACGTCTTAACTGCCCGTGCATATTACAACATCAATCTGTTACACTGGCTGATTTTGGATACATTTCCCACCTCACTTATTTACCCTTGGCCACGTCTTAACTGCCCATGCATACTACAAGATCAATCTGTTACACTGGCTGATTTTGGATACATAGTACGGCACTATAATACCCTTGATGTCGTAATAATCCCAGTGCCCATTCCACTAGGAAAATGGCATGCATTTTAGTGTAGTGTCTGGAATGGAGTATCTGCCACCTTCACCTATACCATGCCTCTCGTCCGTCACACCCTCTGTACCAACATCTGGCCCTGTTTTCATTGCCTACAGTAGGAGGGAATTTTGAGGACAGACTAACGGAAGGCACATTATTATTGATCACACAGTCATATTATAGGCATAACATCGTGTCTCTCTTTGGTTACCCTCTGCATTAACATCTGGCTCTGCTCTCACTGCCTCTTGTAGAGGGTGTGTCAAAAGAGGGCACGCCATTCTTACCTTGTAGCTGCAGTACATAATCATTGAGAGGATAGGATGTGTATCCAAAATTCTGGATGTAGACTTGCAATCGCTATCCCGGTACAGCAGCCTACAACAATTTTTGTCTTACCATCTAATTACCATGGAAATGTGCCGTATGGATTTAACTACGCTAGACTTCATGCTGCTTCTTTTAAATTTAAGGGTGCCGGTCGTCTGATATATCTGAATGGTCCACCGATTGGTCCCCCTAATACTTACTTGTATTGTTTTACAATACGTAGCGCCCGACTAACGTGCGGAGGTCTGGTTGGAGGCGGGATGGGGCCGGGATTTGTCCCAGCCCATCACCCGCCCCACCGATGACTCCGAGTCGTGATGCGTTCAATAGGCGGGGTTTTCCCTATTTAAACCTCAGCTTTTTGCTGCCGCGTACGGCCAGTTCATGCCGAGACTCTGCCAGAGGTGAAGGCAGAGCAAATACTCCTGCACAATCTCCTTTTTATAAAATTTGTTTCCCCCTCTCCCCCAATAGCTCCTGACGAGCTCAGACATTGGGCGAAACGCGTCGAGCCATGTGTTAGGGGATTAGGTTAAAAGGAGGAGGAACAGGCAGGAATTGCAGGCGGCGGTCTGTCACTTCTGATTTAGCACCTCTCAGCCTAGCGTACCACTTGCAGGGAGTGTGGGGGAGAGATCACCAGCCAGAGCATCCACATAGTGGGCATGGGCTGATGGTCCTCCCTTCCAACACTGGTTATTTCCCTGGCTGGATACTGCAGGCACAGTGTGGGAGGTTTCCTGCTAAGGTGACAGATAGGGTTTATGGTGAACAGTACATCACAGGGTCTGGTACATTACAATATGACCAATTAAGCCCCTCTGTGACTACCCTGTCATAATTGTGAAGTTTGATGTGCTTGCATTCAACGTGGATCTTGTGGACTGGTGGTCCAACTTTCATACAAGGGGCCACTTTGACACCTTTATTGTGTGTCCAGTTAATTGCAGGCACTCAAGTCACATCTTTTTATCATAGTGTGAAATTCCCTGCTATCAGCAGTGTTTTAATAGGATATAATAAAAGTTATATTTTAGTTATTCCCTAGTTAGCGTCCCTCATTTCAGTGAGCTATACAGTTCGGGTTTGCTCAACTCTATCAATAATCTGTTGTGTTCTGTAACCTATAATGTAGAACATCTGCAAACAGTTTCTGTATTACAAATTCCTATTATCTGGGCCACATCTATTGTCCATAATCTGTGGTGCTCCTTAACCAATAGTGTTGAACATCTGCAGTGTCTGTATTACAAATTCCAATAATCTGGGCCTAATATAGTATCCATAATCTGTGGTGTTCTGTAACCAATAGTGTAGAACATCTGCAAACAGTGCCTGTATTACAAATTCCAATAATCTGGGCCACATCTAGTTTGTCACGATAGGTAGGTAAGCAAGGAAATAACCGAACACAGGAAAACAAACAGAACAAATGACTTGGCCCAAAAGCTAGGGAGAAAAGGGTCACCTCCTATCAATCCCTAAAAGCTTTCCCTAAACTGCTGTGCCCATGTGCATACCCTAATTGTGGATATGCACATGCCCTCGTGCCTAAATCTGTACACCCTGGGCAAACCCTAAGCTGTAGGGAAAAGGGAAGAGGCAACCTGCTTCTTCAAACCCAGAGGAAGCCAGCATCTCCCTAGAGGACTTGATAAAAGACACAATAAGAAATAACAGAGAGGACTTATCTAGAGCAGAGCTGGAACAGCCGATCCACCACAAATCCAGAGCTCACAGGAAAGAACTGTAACCCGCACAGGTTACTGGGAGAAGGAGGGATAAATAGCCTCACTAACAATCAAACCCAGTACATCTGAGGGAAGGTGGATCCAGCTCAAACAAACAGAGAAGTCAGACATGTGCAGCTAGTCTGAAAGACCTCCGCACATTCATAGGGCAGGGCGTGACATAGTGTCCATAATCTGTGGTGTTCTGTAACCAATAGTGAAGAACATCTGCAAACAGTGTCTGTATTACAAATTCCAATAATCTGGACAAAATATAGTATCCATAATCTGTGGTGTTCTGTAACCAATTGTGTAGAACATCTGCAAACAATGTCGGTATTGCAAATTCCAATAATATGGGCCACATCTAGTGTCCATAATTTGTGGTGTTCTGTAACTAATAGTGTAGAACATCTAAAAACAGTGTCTATATTACAAATTCCAATAATCTGGGCCTAATATTGTGTCCATAGTCTGTGGGTTTCTATGACATATACTGGCCTGCATCTAAAAACGGTGTCTTTAGCGGATAGTAAAACAATCTGCGCCTCATCTAGTGACAAAACTAATAATATGAAGAAGGCTAGCACTAAGGGACGTTGAAGTGCGCGAGATGCTGATAGTGCACGCAGAGGCCGTGGCCCTGGGCGCAATTAAATTGTGTCTGCTGCCAGTGCACCAGAAAAAATAAAATAAAAACATCCACCGTACCCAGCTTCATGTCCAACTTAGATGGGCTAAGTAGCCAAGAGACTGGTCAATCGAATCCTCACTCTGATCATCCTTCCTCCCACCATGGAGAGACTTTCCAAACACGTGATCCCACACTCGGATATTCCGAGGAGCTCTTTCCAGCGCCGCTTTTAGATTTGGCCCACTTGCCCAGCACGCTTGAAGAGGTACCTGAAATATTGGGCCCTGATTCCCTTCACAGTCTCAATAAGATGATGGTGGTGAATGGCAATCATTCTTTCATGGGGTGGATGATAATGAGACACAGTTGTCAATCACTGAGGTTTTGGTTAGGTCAAGTCAAGAGGATGAGCTGAGTGAGGAAGTGGAAGAGGAGGTGGTGGACAATGAGGTCACTGACCCAACATGGGAAGTTGAAAAGCCTAGCGAGGACAGCAGTACAGAGGGGGAGGGATCCGCAGCACTGCAACAGTCTGGAAGAGGCAGTGGGGTTGCAAAAGGTAGAAGTCGGCCCACACCAAACAGGCCGGCAACCGTTTCACTGAGCACCCCCATGCGTAAATTTACCTTGCCAAGGGGTAGGTGTTCCACAGTATGGCACTTTTTTGAGGAAAGTGCAAATGACAAAAGAGTGGTAGTTTACAACCTGTGCTGTACCAAAATATGCCAGGGCGTGAACACTAGCAACCTCACCACCACCAGCATGATCTGCCACTTGGCATCCAAGCACCCTAATAAGTGGACCGAATGCCTTGGTCCACAATCTGGTTCTGCGGGTCACACCACTGCCTCCTCTTGCCCTGTGTTACGTACTGCTGGCCAATCCCCTGTCGAAGGCGCAGGCCCATATGCCCTTCACCCTGCACCTGGATCTTCGCGTTAACTGTCAGCAACAACATCCACTTCCCTGTTCCAGCGCAGCGTCCAAATGTTGATAACACAGGCATTTGAACACAAACACCCACCCACAGGCCATAGCACTAAATGCGCAATTTTCGAAATTACTGGCCCTTGAAATGTTGCCATTTAGGCTTGTGGACACTGAGGCCTTCCCGCAGCCTGATGTCAGTGGCCGTCCCTCAGTACGCAGTCCTCAGCTGCCACTATTTTTCATGGTGTGGCGTGCCCACCTTACACCAGGCTGTGTACCAGAACATCACCCGTGCCCTGACCAACGCACTTACATTGAAGGTCCACTTCACCAAGGACACATGGACAAGTGCTGGTGGCCAGGGATGCTACATTTCCCTGACCGCAGACTGGGTGAATGTTGTGGAGGCCGAGAGTGAGTCGGACCCTCAGATGGCACAGGTGCTACCGATGCCCAGGATTGCGGCCAATATGTCCATCAGGGTCTCCGTCAGCAGCTATGATACTGGCTCAAACCCCCACTTCTCCTCTGCCGCCTCCTCCTCCACTTCGAGCTCCAGCAGCAGTCAGCCATCAGTCGCTAGCTGGAAGAAGTGTACCACTGCTGTGGGTAAGCGTCAACAGGCTGTGCTAATGCTGATCTGCTTCAGGACAAACAGCACACCACCACAGAGCTATGGCAGGGTATAAGGGACCAGACCGAGCTGTGGCTTCGCCACTCAACCTACAACCAGGCATATTTGTGTCTGACAATGGCCAAAACTTAGTGGCGGCTTTGGAGCTCGGCAACCTGACACACATCCCATGGCTAGCCCACGTTTTAAACTTAAAACCTACCCCAATTTGCCTGAGCTACTGGTGAAGGTGCACCGCGTGTGTGCCCATTTCCGCAAGTCGTCCTCAGCTTCAGCCGTTCTGTCAATGCTGCAGCAGCGCTTGCGGCTTTCAGCTCACCAACTGTTGTTCAACGTGAGCTCGTGGTGGAACTCTACATTCTACATGTTGGCCAGGCTTTATTAGCAGCAGAGGGCAGTTGTGGAACAGCTGCAACATGGTTGTCGCCTTTCGAGTCAACTGCCACTATTCACAAGCAAGGAGTGGGCATTGATGTTAGACCTCTGTGAGGTTTTAAAAAACTTTGATGAATCCACACAGATGGTTAGTGGCGATAACACTATTATCAGAATAACCATCCCACTGCTGTGTCTACTCAAATGATCGCTGCTCACAATTAAGGAGGAAGCTCTGAATGTGGCAGACAAGGAAATGGGGGAGGACATTACACAGGGTGATAGCCCGACCACCCACAATTCGTTTTCTCAGCGCAAATTGAACCATGAAGAGGAGGAGGAGCTGGAGACAGTGGCCTCTGCTACAGAGGGTAGTGTCCATGGAACTTTAATTCCATCTGTTCAGTGTGGATAGGCAGAAGAGGAAGAGGAGGATGAGGGTATGGAGAGTCACCCTGATGTCGACATCGACGTCTTGCCTGTTGGTACTCTGACACATATGGCTGAATTCATGCTAGGCTGCCTTTCCTGTGACCCTTGCGATATATGCAGTTTAGATAACACGGATTACTGGGTTTTCACCCTTCTCGACCCCTGCTACAAAAATAACTTCCCATCTCTTATTACTGTGGGGGAGATGACGAGTAAAACGGTGCAATACCAGAATGTACTTTTTAAGAGATTGCTCCAAAATATTCCATCTGTCAACACGGCAGGCAGAGTCCATACTTCCTTAGGCAACCGAGGAAGGGAGACAAAGGGAACACCCAACAGTTCCAACAAAGGCAGGGGAACACTCTCCAAGGCACATTCATGATACCCCGCCAGCAACCTCATCCTGAAGCTCGACCTAGTGGTACAAGGAGGGAAAAGTTTTGGTAGATAGTGAAGGAATACATAGCAGACTGTGTCATCATCCTAAATGATCCCTCAGTGCCTTACAACTACTGGGTGTCCAAGCTGGACATGTGGCACGAACTTGCGCTCTACGCCTTGGAGGTGCTGGCCTTCCCTGCCGCCAGCATTTTGTCTGAGTGTGTATTTTGTGCTGCTGTTGGCATTATAACAGATAAGTGTATCCGCTTGTCCACTGACAATGCTGACAGGTTGACTCAGATAAAAATGAACAAGGCCTGGATTGCCCCTGACTTCTCAACTCCACCAGAGGAGAGCTGAGCTGATGATGAACATAAAGGCAATTTCAATCTATCATTTATACTGTACTCAATCTACTGTAGTGTATTCCCATGCACCTTTTCCACCACAAAAAAGAGTATGTAGTTAAATCTTGTTTTCTCCCCCTCCTACACCTCCTCATCCAGATTGTATATATTCGCTCCACTCTAATTTTTTTATAGGGTCAGCTCAACTGCAGGCCCTCAACTCAAATTTTTTTATAGGGTCAGATGAATAGCATTCTCTCGCATATTATGTTTTAGAGCATCAGCTGTACAGCATGCACTCGCATATAATGTTTTAGAGCGTGATCTATACAGCATGCACTCACATATAATGTTTTAGAGTGTCATTTGAACAGCATTCACTCGCATACATTATGTTTTAGAGCATCAGCTCACCAGCAGGCACTCACCTATAATGTTTTAGAGTGTCAGCTCACCAGCTGGCCCTCTCCCCTAATGTTTTAGAGGGTCAGCTCAGCAGCAGGCCCTTGCCTTTATTGTTTTACAGGGTCACCAGCAGGCCTTTGCTCCAAATGTTTTTGAGGGTCACCAGCAGGCCACCAATCATAATTTTTCAAGGGTGTGTTTGCTGCCTTCCTTTATGTGTAATAAAGGGTGTATTGTAGTGCAGGTTCCTTGTAAGTTTTGGCAGCCCTTTCACTTAGTGCATAGGCTTTATGAGTGTAGGAGTCCCACTACCTGAACAATTGTACCACAATGTGAATGAGGCCCTCATGGGACAACATGGTTCCCAGCAGCGACCTGGGAGTCTAAGATGCATCCAGACATCGTCCTCATGGTGATCCCTATCCATTTTGGCTGTGTTTCTGTCACTTTGTGACTTTTTGCAATGGACCAGGCACCCTCCACTCGTTAGAGCAGGGGGTGCCTGGTTGTCTCCCATTGACTTCCATTATACTCGGGTGTTTGGCCGAGCACACGAATATAGCAATGTGTTCGGGCCGAACACCTGAATACTTTGGTGCTCGATCTTTACTAGTACCTAGCCAGTGTTGATGCAGGAACCCACCCCCTGAGCCACCTGTAGATGACTGGCCAAATAACTGTGGGAATGATCCATCTTCCTCCTGTGCCACATCCTCATCCATCAGCGCCTGAAGCGTTTTTTCAAGGAGACATAGAAGTGTGATAGTAAGGATGGGCGTCATCACTGCTCATGTTGGTGGAGTACTTGAAGCAGCACAACACGGCACACAAGTTCCACATGAAGGCCCACTGGTGATAAAATGGTGCTGTTCCGCATAGCAACTCTCCCGTACGTGCTGAAGCTCCACTATCGCCTGCTGCTGCTCGCATGTGCAAGGTGATGTTCCACCTTGAGGGTACATCGCATATGAGGTGGTGAGTGGGAAGGCTGAAGTTACGCTGCAGCGCAGACAGGTGAGCAGCAGGGTGAGAACACAGTTGACCCTCACTTTCTGAAGCAACTCTGACATATCAGGTTAATCTTTCAGGAACCTCTGCACCACCACGTTCAGCACATGGCCAGGCAAGGGATGAGCGTCAAACTGGCTAGGCCCAGAGCTGCTCTGAGATTTCGCCCATTGTAGCACACCACCAGGTCGGGTTTGAGGCTCAGCAGCACCAACCACTCATCGGTCTGTTTTTCCATGCCTCTCTACAGCTCCAGCGCGGTGTAGGGTCTTTCCCCCAAACACATTTTCAGAACAGTCTGGCTGTCATTTCCCCGTGGCTGTGCTGAAGTTGGGCCAGGTGTTGCGCTGATATGATGAGAAAGCGGTAGAGGAGGAACTGGAGGAGAAAGCATAGTAGGATAGTAGGAGGAGAAGACAACAGGAGGCACCGAGAAATGTCCAACAATCCTCAATGGTGGTAGGACATGCACCAAACCGATTTCTTCCTCAGGCCCAGCCGCCACTACATTTACTCAGTGGGCAGTTAGGGAGATATAACATCCCTGCCCGTACTTACTGGTCCACATGTCAGTGGTTATGTGGATATTGCTACTGATGCCGCTGCGCAGCGCACACCTGATTTTTTCCGCCACTTGTTCGTGCAGGGCAGGGATGGCCCACCTTGAAAAGTAGTGGCAGATGGGAACCACGTACCGTGGGACACCTGCCGTCATGACTTTTTTAAAAATCTACATCTTTATCAAACGGAATAGCAGTATTTTAAAGGACAGTCTGATCTATCATGGTTCTTCAGGTGTCTAATCCACTGCAGCTTGTGCTTTGCTGTTAGATACCAGATTGTGTAGGTGGTGCTCAAGTTTAGAACATTTATGCCTCGCTTCAGGCTCTGACTGCACAGCGTGCAAACTATCTGTGTCCTTGTCGTCAATACACTGCCTGAAGAACTGCCATGCCAGGGAACTCCTTTGTCCTGGCTTTGCTGTGCTGTGTCTCTTGGCACATTGGGCAGTAGCATGTGTACTGGCTGAGGGCCAGCCGCTCTGCTTTTGGACCCTGCTCCCTATTTTGATGTGCAGTTGGCACTATGTGACCCCCACCTCTTCCTACAAACTGCACACGTAACTGACATGACCTGGATGCAATGTGAGGTCTAGGACCTTATCATCCTCCACATCATCTTCTACCCACTCCTTACCCCTGCACTCCTGGCTGGTCTGCACACTAAGAAAGCCACAGCAGTTGACAACTGTGTTTCCTCATCGTCATCAGAGACGTGCTACGATGGTTCTCCCATGTCCTCATCCTGAAACATAAGTGGTTGGGCATCAGTGCATTCAACTTCTTCCACTTCTGGGGCAGGGCTAGGTAAATTGCCTACGAAAACCCTGCCAGCAGAGTAATAAAAACGCGAAAGTGACTGCTGCATGACTTGGGGCTCAGACTGCTTGGCTGATGTGCAAGGGGTTAAGGGGAAGATTGATGTTCGTGGGCCGCCGGTGCCAACTTTGCGCTTTCAGCAGTGGACCAGGTGGAAGACAATGTGAAGGAACTGGAGGCATGGTCAGCCATCCAATCTAATACCGCATCTGTTTGTTCTGGCCTCACCATTCTTGGGGCCTACAAAATGACGCAGAACGTTCTGTTGCCTGCGTGCACCAGAGAAGCTGGCACAGATCAACAACATCCTCTCCCTGCAGAAGGAGCTCCACCACCACCTACACCGGCAGCACCAAAACCAGCAGACGAACAATTGTACAGTCGTGGCCAAAAGTTTTGAGAATTACATAAATATTGTAAATTGGAATAGTTGCTGCTTAAGTTTTTATAATAGCAATTTGCATATACTCCAGAATGTTATAAAGAGTGATCAGATGAATTGCATAGTCCTTCTTTGCCATGAAAATTAACTTAATCCCAAAAAAATCTTTCCACTGCATTTCATTGCTTTCATTAAAGGACCTTCTCAGATCATTTCAGTAATCGTCTTGTTAACTCAGGTGAGAATGTTGACGAGCACAAGGCTGGAGATCATTATGTCAGGCTGATTGGGTTAAAATGGCAGACTTGACATGTTATAAGGAGGGTGATGCTTGAAATCATTGTTCTTCCATTGTTAACCATGGTGACCTGCAAAGAAACGCGTACAGCCATCACTGCGTTGCATAAAAATGGCTTCACAGGCAAGGATATTGTGGCTACTAAGATTGCACCTCAATCAACAATTTATAGGATCAACAAGAACTTCAAGGTAAGAGGTTCAATTCTTGTTAAAAAGGCTTCAGGGCGTCCAAGAAAGTCCAGCAAGCGCCAGGTTCGTCTCCTAAAGAGGATTCAGATGCGGGATCGGAGTGCCTCCAGTGCAGAGCTTGCTTAGGAATGGCAGCAGGCAGGTGTGAGCGCATCTGCACGCACAGTGAGGCGAAGACTTTTGGAAGATGGCCTGGTGTCAAGAAGGGCAGCAAAGAAGCCACTTCTCTCCAAATAAACATCAGGGACAGATTGATCTTCTGCAGAAAGTATGGTGAATGGACTGCTGAGGTCTGGGGCAAAGTCATATTCTCTGATTAATCCTCTTTCCGATTGTTTGGGGCATCTGGAAAAAGGGAAAAAGGCTTGTACAGAGAAAAAAAGGTGAGCGCTACCATCAGTCCTGTGTCATGCCAACAGTAAAGCATCCTGAGACCATTTATGTGTGGGGTTGCTTCTCATCCAAGTAAGTGGGCTCACTCACAATTTTGCCCAAAAACACAGCCATGTATAAAGAATGGTACCAAAACATCCTCCAACAGCAACTTCTTACAACAATCCAACAACAGTTTGGTGAAGAACAATGCATTTTCCAGCACGATGGAGCACCGTGCCATAGGGCAAAAGTGATAACTAAGTGGCTCTGGGACCAAAACGTTGACATTTTTGGTCCATGGCCTGGAAAGTCCCCAGATCTTAATCCCATTGAGAACTTGTGATCAATCCTCTAGAGGCGGGTGGACAAACAAAAACCCACTAATTCTGATAAACTCCAAGAAGTGATTATGAAAGAATGGGTTGCTATCAGTCAGGAATTGGCCCAGAAGTTGATTGAGAGCATGCCCAGTCGAATTGCAGAGGTCCTGAAAAAGAAGGGCCAACACTGCAAATACTGACTATTTGCATAAATGTCATGTAATTGTTGATAAAAGCCTTTGAAACTTATGAAGTGCTTGTAATTATATTTCACTACATCACAGAAACAACTGAAACAAAGATCTAAAAGCAGTTTAGCAGCAAACTTTGTGAAAACTAATATTTGTGTCATTCTCAAAACTTTTGGCCACGACTGTATATCCATGTCACAGATAGAAAAGAGGTGCTTAGCACAATAAAAAAAATTGGTATGTCTCCCTTCCCCAAATAACAAAGTGTTTAACTATTATATTTCCCTGTGATGGTGGCAAGTACAGTTTTTTTCACTACAAAAAATCGGTAGGTCTCACCGACCCAATTATCAGGCTGATTATTATATTTCCCTGTGATGGTGGCAAGTAAATTTTTTTCATCACAAAAAATCAGCAGGTCTCACCGACCCAATTAACAGGCTGAGTTAATGAGTCTGGGACAATAGTCCAGCGGGCGGCTCGACGTGCTCAGCATAATTGTAATCTAAGATGCTGTGCGCTACCGTGCGCACGATCAATGCCGCTCCGGACATATGGCCCGCTCACAGACCATATGTCTTGGAGGGCATACGGTCGTGTTAAAGAGGCCTTAAACTGTATGACTTGGGTCAAGCGTTTTGGATATCCTTCCACAAGCTTCTCACAATAGTTGGTCGGAATTTTGGCCCATTCCTCCTGACAAAACTGGTTTAACTGAGCCATGTTTGTTGGTCGTCTTGCTCTCACCTGCCTTTTCTGCTTTGCCCACAAATTTTTAATAGGATTGAGATCAGGGCTTTATGATGGCCACTCCAAAACAATGACTTTGCTACCCTTAAAGGGAATCTGTCACCAGCATAGTAGCATAATTTTTTTCATGAATCCTTGTTTAATAAAGTACCTTATTTCCATAACTGTTGGTGGTTTTCTTTTTCGTCTTGTCATGTAAAAAACGCTTATTCAGATATGCAAATGAAGGTCTTCGGAGCCCAGAGGGGCGTTCCTCCTTTAGCAAGGAGCCCAGGAACTGATGTGCCTAAAATTTAAAAAAACGAACGCCTATAATCTGTAAAATCGCCTCCCAGAGGCAAGGCCAAATACTCCGCGCCCCCCCCCCCCCGCCAGCTCCTCTCTGTGCGGCAAATATCCCCACTCCGGCTCTCGCCTGCATCCCGAAATCTCGCGCAGGCGCAGTGCCAGCGATTGCCTGCGCGCTTCCTTCTCACTAAGGCAACATCGCTCTGGAAAGCGTCACTGGGCTCGGCGCATGCCCAGTGACGCTGTTGAGGCTGTTGCCCTTAGTATTCAGATGATCGCGCAGGCAATCGCCAGCACTGCGCCTGCGCGAGATTTCGGGATGCAGGCGAGAGCCGGAGCGGGGATATTTGCCGCACAGAGAGGAGCTGGCTGGTGGAGTATTTAGCCTCGCATCTGGGAGGCGATTTTACAGATTATAGGCGTTCGTTTTTTAAAATTTTAGGCGGGCACGGCACATCAGGGGGGCGTTCCTGGGCTCCTTGCTAAGGGAGGAACGCCCCACTGGGCTCCGAAGACCTTCATTTGCATATCTGAATAAGCGGTTTTTACAAGAAATGACAAGACGACAAAGAAAACCAACAACAGTTATGGAAATAAGATACTTTATTAAACAAGGATTCATGAAAAAAGAATTATGCTACTATGCTGGTGACAGATTCCCTTTAAGCCACTTTGTAACCAGTTTGGCAGTATGCTTCGGGTCATTGTCCATTTGGAAGACCCATTTCTGCCCAAGCTTTAACTTCCTGGCTAATGGTCCTCATGCCTGGCAGAACTAAGGATCGTCTGCCCAAAAGCCGAAAACTCTGCCAACTTAGCATCTATCCTATAATGGGAGATGAAGGTTGATTCAGAGCTCCAGGAAGCCACTTTACAGATCAACTCTAAGGGGAGGAGTCTTCTCTCCGCAACAGAGGTTGAGACGGCCCTAGTAGAATGGGCCCTCACAAACTCCGGAGGATCTAGAGATTGGGACACAAAGGCCTCCCTAATGCCTTACCTGATCCAGCGACTAATGGTAGATTTAGTTGCTTTACGGCCTTTAGACTTACCGGCAAACAGGATGAAGAGATTCTCGTCTATCCTGAACTCCTTGGATCTATCCACATACAGCTGGAGGCATCTCGAGATATCCATCGGATGTCTGGCCGGAGCATCAGAGGAGGAGGCAGAAAACAAAACCGGTAAAGAAATTACCTGGTTAATATTTTGAAAGGTTGGAACCTTAGGCCTAAAGAAATGTAAGAACTTCAGGAGAACTTTGTCCTGCAAAAAAATGGTATAAGGGTGCACATTGCAGAGAAAGCTTGCAGTTCGGAGATCCTTTTGGCTGAGGTTACAGCCAGAAGGAAGACCAATTTTAAAGTCAAAAATTTAAAATCTACCTCCTCCAATGGCTCAAAGGGGGGGGGGGGTGCTAGCCCCCTTAGAACTACTGATAGGTCCCACTGAGGGACGGGTTTCAGTATTGTAGGCTTCAGTCTTTCAGCCCCCTTAAGGAAGCGTTTGATGAGCGGGTCCCGAGAATATGGTCTGTTAGGACAGGCCGAAATGGCAAAGATTTGAACCTTCAAGGTAGATGGGGAGAGACCTTTATCTAGTCCATCCTGAAGGAATTGTAATATCGCAGGAAGGGGCGGATCTGCAGACGCCACCTGGTTGGAATCACACCATGACACGAAGATTCTCATGATTCGGGAGTAGGCCTTATTCATAGACTCTGCTCTGGAATGCGACAAAGTTCTCAGGACCGACTCAGAGAGCCCTCCTACTCTGGGAAGGGACTGATCAACCTCCAGGCTGTCAGGTTGAATCTGTGCAGATCTGGGCAGAGGTGAGTGTCCCACAACACCAGGGTCTGCTCCGGGGGGAGTCTCCAGTATTGTCCCTGTCTCATCTGAATGAGCTGGATAAACCAAAATCTCCTGTGCCAGAACGGTATGATGGCTATTACAGAGGCCTGATCCGGACAGATTTTCATCAATACCCTCGGTATCATGGAAAAAGGAGGGATGTAAGCCAGCCTGAACCTCCACGGTATCGACAGAGCGTCTATCACCAGGAGGTTGTCATCCCTGTATAGGGAACAGAACCTCTGCACCTTGGCGTTGAAACTCGTTGCCATGAGATCCACCTCTGGCATGCCCCATTTGTGAACTAACTGCCTGAAGATCTCCAGATGCAGAGACCACTCCATGGTCGGCAATCCGCGACTTAGGCGGTCTGCAATCATGTTGAGGGAGCCTCGAATGTGAGTGGCAGATAGATGGAAGAGGTTCAGCTCTGCCCACCGTAGAATTACCCCGATATCTGAAAGAAGGGGCAAGGATCTTGTGCCTCCCTGCTTGTTTATGTAAAGAACCAGTCATGTTTGACTGGACGTTCACTGCCTTGCCCCGGACCTGAGGTGCGAAGTGGAGGAGGGCTAGCCAGATAGCTCGCATCTCGTGGAGCTTGAAAGAGAGACGCCGCTCCTGAGGAGACCAAAATCCCCGAACTAGGGACCCCTCTAGATGGGCACTCCAGCCTACAAGGGACGTGTCTGTTGTCAATATGAGCCAATCCGGTAGGGTCATATACTTTCCCACTGGTAGATGGAACCACCATCTGAGGGAATTTCGGGTTTGGTTGGATAGGGAGCACAGGCAATCTAGCCCAGCAGGGCTGCCCTTCCATTTGTCTAAGACCTCCGACTGAAGAGGACAGAGGTGCCATAAAGCCAAAGGGATTACATCCGCAGCCACTGACATGAGCCCCAGCATCTTCATGAGAGTCCGAATGGAAACTTGAGTGGGACAGAGAGGGCCCTTGCCAGGTCCTGAATCCGTGCTCTCCTTTCTGGAGTCAACTGGAGGGACATCTCCACAGAGGCGACCACGAATCCTAAATAATGAATTGAAGTCGATGGGCTCACGTTCGACTTCTGCCAGTTGATGATCCACCCTAGGCGGAGAAGAAAGGAAATTGCGACATAAAGATGGTGGTTAAGTATTGGAACTGAAGAGGCTAGGAGAAGCGAATCGTCCAAATAAAGAACAATGGTCAGTCCCTGAAGTCTCAGAGCTGCCACCACCGACACCACCACCTTGGTGAAGATAAGAGGGGCAGATGAGATTTCGAAGGGAAGAGCGGCAAACTGAAGATGCCTGCGAACCCCTGAGATCTGGACCACGATCCTGAGAAATTTCCGAGAAGCAGGATGGATCGGGATGTGGAGGTAAGCATCTTTGATGGTCCAGAGTAGCCATTACGTCTCCAGGGTTGAGCATGTGGCTGACTGACCTTATGGTTTCCATCCGGAACCTCATTCTCCTTACGAAACGATTGAGGAATCTCAAATCGATAATCATCTGGAGATCTCCCGTTTTCTTGGGAACCAGGAACACTGGAGAATAAATCCCTAGACCCCTCTCCCCTGCCGGTACCTCCTCCAGGGCTCCCTTATAAATGTAGTCCTGTATATAGGACTCTAGAATCCTCTGTTTGGCAGGCAAAAAATTTCTAGTGGCTATAAACCTCTCTGGGGGGAGAGAGACAAGATCTATCGGATAACCGGCGGAGACTATACCTTGAACCCAGGAGTCTGAGATTTCCTGGGCCCATACATGCTTGAAGTGAGAAAGACGTCCCCCCACAGAAACCTGGGGGAGGGGTACGGGAAAATCTAGAGGCGTAACGGCAGGGGCAGCAGGGTTTAACCAAGAGCCTCTGAGAGGCCCATAGTCAGGAGGGTTTAGCCTCCTTGGTGGGTCTGCGGGAGCGTCTCGAGGATATTCGAGACTGCCCCCCCAATCTCTACGTGCCCTAGCCTGCTGTCCCGATCTGCCTCCGCGATCCTGCCTGCTGTGACCTCGAAAGGGCTGTTGGGGGAGACTCTTCCCATTTTTGTCGGAGAGTCCCTCCATAATCTTGTCCAACTCAGAGCCGAACAGACGGTCCGGCTCCAAGGGGAGCCCGCACAAATTATATTTGGAAGCGTTGTCCGCATTCCAGGGTTTCAACCATAAGGGCCTTCGGGCAGCCGAAACTAGGGCTATTGTCTTGGCTGCCAACTTCAATTGAATCTGTGAAGTGTCGCACAGGAAATCCTTGGCCAAATTGACAGATTTGAATGCGGCCAGGATATCGTCCCGGGAAACACTCTGGACGACATCCGTTTGGATCTGATTCAGCTTTGAGCGTAAAAAGGAGGCGACCTCAGTAGCCGCAATAGATGTTGAGGCGGAGGCTGCGGCCGCCGAGTAACCCCTTCTCAGGGTGCACTCTGCCCTCCTATCTAGAGGGTCCTCAGACTAGACTCATCGTCTGCAGGGACCAGAGTGCGCCTGGAAAGTTTTGGCTATCGCTATGTCCCCCTTGGGAATGGAACCCCACGATTCCACCAAGGGTTTAGCCATCGGAAACATTAGTTTAAATTTTCTGGTGAGGACTAGACCTTTTTCCTTTTTTTTCCACTCTGTGCGCATCACAGAAAGAAGGGTCTCATCTACCTTAAAGACAAGCTGTGTTCGACCGACGGGATCGGAGGCCTCCCCCACGTCAACATCATGGTCCCCTGACCTGATGGACTTCAATAACTTCTGCGTCTTTTCGGGTGGGGAAAAGCGAGAAGTTAGTTCTTCCTCCTCGGAAGAAGATGACCCCACCGAGAAGGGTGTGGGTCTCTCGACAGGTGCGGCGACCTCCATAGAAGTTTGGGAGGGTACCGGTAGCCTCTCGTTGAGTAGTCGCACTACCCCCTTGATAGGGTCGTCCATGTAAGTGTTCGTCCACTGGAACATCTCTTGCATTGTGGGTTCGGTGGTGGTACGTGAACGACAACTGTCACAACTGCCGCAGACTTCTGCTGCTGATCCGATTCTCTAGGGGAAGCCATCACTGTAACGAAAAAGATACAATAAAAATCCCTCAAGGACAAAAAGGGTGATCATAAACACCATGCAGGATGCCCACCAACACTGGAGAAAAATAAAGCCAGAAAAAGAATCCACAATCAAGAAGAGTAATACTCTCTCACAGCAAAGCGACTTAACCAGAGACTGAATGACAGGCTCTGGGAGCTTAAGAACGGTAAGGCTCCGCCCAGTGGGCGGGACTACCTGAAAGAAACCTACCCCATTGTGATAGGATGTAGCTATAATTAAATGGGCTTTATTAATAAATAATAATAAATTCTTAATTATTTATGCCCCATCTGTTTAACCCCTTAAGGACCGGGGGTTTTGGGATTTTTGCATTTTTGTTTTGCGCTCCCTGCCTTCCAAAAGCCATAACATTTTTATATTTCCGCTCACATAGCCGTATGACAGCTTGTTTTTTGCGGGACAAGTTGTACTTTTTAACGCTACCATTTATTTTTGCATGTGATGTAGTGGGAAACGGGAAAAAAAATCCAAATGGGGTGAAATTGCAAAAAAAAAGCAATTTCACCACAGTTTTACGGGTTTTTAAATTACAACGTTCGATTTGCGATAAAACTGACTGGTTAATTTTATTCTTCAGGTCAGTACGAATCCGGCAATACCTAATATGTATAGTTTTTCTTGTGTTTTGATAGTGAAAAAAATTAAAAGTGGGAATTTTTTATTTTATTTTTGTCGCCATGTTTTGACCCCTATAACTTTTTGTAATTATGCGTACAGAGCAGTGTAGGGGCTCATTTTTGCAGGGCAATCTGAACTTTTAATTGATACCATTATGGGGTGCGTATGATGTTTTGATCACTTTTTATTCATTTTTTAGGAAATGAAGCGTCCAAAAATGGCGAATTAGCCATTTGGACGCTTTCTTTCCGTTTTTATGTTTACCGTATGGTGAATATTTTTAATATTATTATAGTATGGGCATTTTCGCACATTGCGACACCCATTATGTGTAATTTTTTATTTTTTTATTTATTTTATTTTCATTTTGGGGAAAGGGGTGATTTGAATTTTTATATTTTTTTATTTTTTTTATTTTTTAAACTTTTTTTTTTTTTTTACCACTTTCTTATAGTTCCCACAGGGAACTATAAGATGCAATCATCAGATTGCTATTCTCATATATTCCAATGCAATAGCATTGGAATATATGAGAAAATCATATATTCCTATGGAGCCTATTACAGTCATAGGCTCCATAGGAATACTATGTAGTAACCTAGGTTTCATTCACAGAAACCTAGGCTACTACATGCATGCTCCGGCTCCCCCTTGTGGCCATCAGGAGCCGAGCAAAACCGAAGTGAAACTTTCGTTTTCGCGATCAGATGCCGTGGTCAGGATTGACCACGGCATCTGAGGGTTAAATGTCCGCGATCGGCATCGCTGCCGGTCGCGGACATGAGCTGCGGGTGTCAGCTTGATGAATCAAGCGTTTACCCGCAGCTCATGCGCCCGCTCCGTGTGGGAGCGGGTGCCATCTTTAAAGTGCGGACGAAGGGCGTACATGTACGCCCTTCGTCCTTAAGGGGTTAACAGTAGCCGGCCGGCAGCGGAGAGATCGCGCCGCCGGTCGAAGAAAGGAGGAACCGGAAGTGACGTCGCACAATGCACGTCACTTCTAGAAGATGGCGGCGCCCACGGCCGCCGACGCTAGAGCGGCGCCAGCGGGCGCGGCACTGCTTCGGCTACTAACACAGATGGGAAGAAAGCGAGCCGCAGCGCGCAAATGGGGGAAGAAAGAACGACACCCCCAGGTACAATAGATAGAAGGCAAAGAAAGGTGCGAGAAAATTAGCTCAAGCAGCAAAAAAAGAGACAAAAAGTGTGTGTGGGGGGGGAAATATATACAAAAAAAACCCCATCATAATTCAGACAATCTCCTGCTCCCCCAAAGACGGGGGGAGCACCACGCCAGTCCACCTGTCCAAAGGACAGAAAAAACCACTGTGGGCTGGGGGGTGATCCCCTCCCTTTGAGGGCGCAGAAGATTGCTTATTGGTTCTTGGGCTCATTAAAATTTCCGCCGGTCCTACCAGTCCACAGGGGGCAGTTAACCCCATCTGTGCTGCTGGTAGGATGTAACGGAATGGCTTGTTCCTGGCAGAGTGGGCTTTCAGCCCATGTTAATACAGTACTCCTTTCTCCATAGATATTGAAACAATCTTACCAGCTTCTGCCATCATCTTTATAAGGTATTTTGCTTTTGTTCTTGGGTTCATATTCACATGTCGGACCAAAGCACGTTCATCTCTGGGACACAGAACCTGTCTCCTTCCTGAACGGTATGATGGCTAGACATTCCTATCTTGTTTCTACTTGCGAATAATTGTTTGTACAGATGAACGAGGCACCTTCAGGTATCTTGAAATTGCATCCAATGTTGTGTCAGACTTGTGCAAGACCACAATTTTCTTCTTGGCTGATTTCTTTAGACTTTCACATGATGCTACACAAAGAAGCAGTGTGTTTCAGGTGTGCATTTAAATACATCAACAGGTGTGTCTCTAATTAACTCAGATGTTGCCAAACACATGACATCATCATATGGGCAGTCCAGAATTGTTTAAAGGCATAGTAATCTTAGTCTATGTAAACTTTTTACATTGCAGAAAGTAATAAAAATGCCTTCAAACATTTTCTCTCTCATTACTCTGGCATTTGGCAAATAATAATAGTTATGGTAATCCTAATTGACCAAAAACAAGAAAGGTTTATTCTGATTCCATGTCAGATATTGAGAAAAACGTGCATATGTGTCTTTTTGTATAGTGTATGTAAACCTCTGGTTTCAACTGTAGGTCTCACCGACCCAATTAATAGGCTGATTAACTATTATATTTCCCCGTGTAAAGGATGGATGGATTGTAAAACATGTGTTGTACAGTTTTAAGTTTATTACCCCCACACAAAAATTGTATTTCCGTTGGGAGGAAAATCTTCTTTCAGGTAGCTGCTTTTGAAGTTATGCAGCAGCTACACCTGAATTAAAAGGCAGTAATTGCAGCTAGAAGGCACGGCCAGGCACACCCAGCCTCTCACCTCTCACTCCCTGGCTGAGAGCTTTTCCTGCCTTTCCCTATTCCACACAGTTATTCATCTTTCTAGCCTTTCCCTTCAAATAGAAGCTTGATTGTGACTGTACACTGTACCTAAAATCGTGTTCTGTCCGACACTACATAGACTCATCCACCCTTATTCACAGACTAACATAGAATAACATTTTGTTTCTTTTGCAAGGGAACCTCCCTGCTTGCTGCAGCAATGATCTAGGCTGTCTGTCACCCTATGAGCCATACAGGTCAAGCCCTCCCCCTCACTTCCTCTCTAATGATGAGCTGCAGGGGCAATATTCAAATTTGCGATATTTCACGAATATTTGGGAGAATATTCGTCATAAATTCGCGAATTCTCAAATTCGCCATTATTTTCTTGGTTGCGAAAATCAGCAATTTAATATGCGCATATTGCGTGTGCAATTCAGGCGTGGGTCCCTTTTGCTACATTTTTCAAGGTGCTAGAAGTTTCCTGAGACTGGAGAAAATAGTTGGCATGGCAGAACATTACAATGGCTTTATATGCAAATAGAGTGCTACAATATATTCGCGATTGCGCAAATCGGCAATTAATGATACGCATATTTTGGCACAATACGTACAACTTCTCATTTTAGCAGGTCTGACTACATATTACTGATTGGTGCACTAAGTATTGTGAATTTGTGACATCACAGCACTTGTCTGTAGCATGTATGTATGGAAAGCAGAACCTATCACACTACCTAACACGCTGCACTGGAACCTATCAGCTAGACTATATCACTATCTAACCTACATTGACTATCTCCCACTAACTATCTGTATTATATATATAGGCTAACTAACTATCTAATGTATTGACACAGCAAAGCACAGAGCACAGCAATGACACTGCTGTCTCTCCCAGAACTGCAAAAAACAGCAGAAAATGGCTGCTGGGGAGGTTCTGATATAGTAAAGGCGTAGGCAACTTTCCTATTGGTTGCTAGGGTTGTTGCTAAGCTCAGACAAAGACATTGCAGCCTTTTCATTGGCCTACAAGCAAGAAGCAGGGAGGGAACATGGGTTCAGATGAAAAAAAATCTAGAATATTCACGAACACGAATATATAGCACTATATTCTAAATCTTCGCAAGTTCGTGAAGTGGAGATATTCGCGATTAAAATTTGCGATTGGAATATTCGCGCCCCCAACACTATTCCTTTCAGGGTCATATGAGCATTCTTTTTCTACCTCTCTCTTGCTTTTTCTCATATGAGCAGTAAAATGGATGTGCAGTTTTACTGAATTCATGCGAAGCAACCTGAAAAGTTTCTGGTTCATCTCCCGGCCAAAATTTTAGGAACTTCATAACAAACATGTTTATTTATAAACTGATTCGCCCATCCCTAATTGTAAGTAATATCAAAAACTTTTGCTTCACTGGTATTACACCCCCTTTATACTATCTACAATATACTATGCAGTTTCTTTGCAGTGTTGGTGTGGTTGTAGAAGCATGGTTTCTCTCATATATCATATATTCTGGGAATGCCCTCTTCTACCAGCCTGTCCCCTTCCCCATCCATGCCACGCCCACAACGGGGAGAAGTCATAGATGGCGGCGCAACTAACCTTTGTGCCCCCATCTGCTCCTGAAAGACACCTAATTTAGACTATTTCAGTATAATAAATGACCTACAATATCTATACAATTATCACATTTCTCAAATTTATACAAACTTTTTACAGTATTCAATGTTACAGTGTTCACTATACTCCCACTACTCCTTTGCATTTAAATCTGGACTAAAAAGGAGCTAACCAGGGGCCTTGCTAGGGACTCAAAAGATTTGGGGCCCAAGTCCCAATGAAAACAGGTTCTCTAAATCGGTTCTCTAACAGGTTCTCTAACAGTTCTCTAAATCGACCCTCCCACCGCACTTTCCTGTATTCACTATACAGCAGCACATACCTGTAACATCCAGTGTGTGGCATGTTGCCGCACTGTGTCTATGTTGCTATGCCGGCTGTGGCTTGTAGCTGCGTGCTGGCGGCGGTTTCTGGGTGTGTGCAATCCGTATACTTCTCTCTCATTTTGGCATTAAGAGCTCCTTGTGGGTATTTCAGGATGGTTGCCTGGTTGCTAGGGGCAAGTTCCCTGTAATACAGTTGCGGTGCTGTGGTTTCATGTTACCCTTCTCCATGTGGGTATTTCAGGATGGATGCCTGGTTGCTAGGGGCAACATCCTGTACTGCAGCTGCTGTGCTGTAGTTTTATGTTTCCCCTCTGACCTGTTTGTGTACCTCCCTGTTTGGTCCTGAAGGGGTAACCTCCCCTTGTCGGTTCCCTGGGTGTGTCCTCTCAGGTGCGCTTGTTTGGCTGCTTTTTCTGCCTTTGAGTGTGGAGTCTCCAGTTAGTCTGTTTATGCCATGCCTTTAGGGTGTTTCACCCTTCTACTCTGTCTGGTATATGTCTTGTTTTGTCTTGCCAGGTTTTGCCCTTGCTGCTACCTAAGGGGCCGGCCATCTATGTCTCGGTATGTGCAGCCTGGTTCTGCACTGTTGTCTTCTGTCTATGTTTGTATGCCAAGACTTGTCCATGTCTGTATTCTGCTTCTGTTGTTTGTTCATGTCTGTCCGGCAGTGCCTTACTGCTCCTGCCTATGGAAGTGGGTCCCTGTTTTGCCTGGAGATGGATACCCAAGCGTTTTGGGGGTGCCTCCGGGACACCCTACACATGACACAGTGCCTCCCAGGTGACGTCTCCTCTGATGTAGATCTTATCTGTCATTATCTTCTTCATTCAGTCCGGACAACTTCTTTCAGCCGCGCCTCGTCTCTGTAGAGTGTGACACACAGACATCTTAGTTTCTTCACATTTCTATCATCATCCCCCAACCTGGAGTCCACATAGTGTTATCCTGCTCCTCGCTGTGCTCCCCAATACCCCCAAATACTATCCTGAAGGAAAATGAGTGCCCCCCATAGTAATAGTGCTTCTCCAAGTCCCACCAATAGTAATTCCCTTCTCGAATGCCCTCATTAGTAATACTGTCCCCTACAGTTCCCCCAACTGTGATAATGCTCCCCAAGAGTGCCCGGTTTATAGAAGAGACCTCCAGTATTCATAATACCCTCAGAGAGCCCATAGTAGTAATAAGGCCCCCCATTGTTCCCCCAGTAGTAATAAAACTCCCTACAAACCCCTCAGTAGTAATAAGGCTCCCCATAATGCTCTTAGTAGAAATAAGGCAGATCTATAAGTCCCTCCTGTAGAGCCCCCAGTAGTAAAAAGAATGTCTATACTGTCCCCTGGATTTATAATACCCCTACAGTGCCCCCAGTATTTATACTGCCCCCTACTGTTATAATGCTCACCCTGAAGTGCTCCCAGTATTTATAATGCCCCCTGCAGTGCCCCCTGTAGTTATATTCCTCCCTCCACTATACAGTCCCATGTAAATAACATCACCTCCTCCCCAGCTGCCTTCAACATGCAATCCCCCTTAACATTCAGTACCATGTAAATAACATCACTGCCTCCTCAGGCCCCTCCAACATACAATATTATGTAAATAACATCACTCCTTCCCACAGCCCCCTCCAACATACAGTCCCATGTAAATAACATCACTCCCTCCTACAGCCTTCAACAACATACCTTCCCATGTAAATAATATCACCCCCTCCCCAGCTGCCTCCAACATGCAATCCTATGTAAACATCAACCCCTCAACATTCAGTCCCATGTAAATAACATCACTCACTCCTCCAGCCACAATCAACATACAGACCCATGTCAATAACATCACCCTGACCCAGCCACCTCCATCATACAGTTCCATGTACATAACATCCCTCCCTTCAGGCCTAATATACAGTCCCAGTTATATACCCAGCATTCCTCTGCCTCTCCCTTCACTTACCTCTCCTCATGTTGCAGACCTCATTACAGCTTCTTCTCCAGGACTACTCCTCTTCACTGCCATCCTCTCCTGCACTGATCACATGATGGTGACATCATCACAAGTCCTTCTCAACCACTATCTGTGTTACTGGTCACATGACCTGTGATGTCATCACTAGAGTTGATCGAACACCTGGAAGTTCGGGTTTTACGGGTTCGGCCGAACTTAACCCCGAACCCCATTGAAGTTAATGGGGACCCGAACTTTTGGGCACTAAAATAGCTCAAACAAAACAATAGCTGATCTCAGGGAGACCGGCCACAAAAACAATGCGGAGCCTTAGTTAAGAGTCTCAACACAGCAATCCAAAGTGCAAAGCTCCCTGGGAAACAGTAATATGCAAAATAAATGTGGAGCCCCAGTATTGGGTCTACAACACAATGAAAGCCAGATATCCCTCAAAGGAAGGAAAACTGAGCAAAGGGGTGTCTCCATTACAGAGATCACCAAATCCACCATATTAACCACGCCAGGACCGCCTAATGCACGGATGCGTTCGGCGGTCGGGCGGGTTATTCTGGGTGAACGCATCGGCGCGTCATCTCGCGAGAGGCGAGAATTCCTGTGAGCGCGCGCTTACAGGATCGCGTCGGGGAGAAGTTAAACTACAGCCTGCCAGCGCTGATCATGCGCTGGCAGGCTGCAGTAGTTTAAAAAAATTGCATATCAGATGCTGTTTTGTTAACAGCGTCTGATATGCCTGCTGCCTGCTCCTCTGGTGGTCCCTTTTGCTTGGGACCACCAGAGGAAACATATGTAAGTGCACCAATCACCACACAGACCCCCCCATCAACCCCCCCGTCACTGATTAACCCCTGATTAACCCCCCCGATTAACCTCTGATTAACCCATGTCACCCCCCTGATAATCCCTTGTCACCCCCCCTGTCACTAATCACCCCCCTGTAAGGCTCACTCAGACGTCCGTGTGTGTTTTGCGGATCCACGGATCCAAAAAACACACACACCGGCAATGTGCTTTCCGCATTTTGTGGATCTGCACATTGCCAGAACTATATAGAAAATGCCTTTTATTGTCCGCAATTGCGGACAAGAATAGGACATGCTCTATCTTTTGCGGAGCTGCGGCCGGATGTTTGGGGGCCGAAACCCGGAAGTTCGCGGCCGCAGCTCCGCAATTGCTGATGTGGCGAGCATATAGTGTACTCTCCGCATCACCACCGGCCCCATTCACACTGACCCCATTTTAGAAAGAAGACACCCCAAGGTATTCCGTGAGGGGTATGGTGAGTTCATGTAAAATTTTATTTTTTTGTCACAAGTTAGTGGAATATGAGACTTTGTAAGAAAAAAAAAAAAAAGTCAATTTCCACTAACTTGTGCCAAAAAAAAAAATCTTCTATGAACTTGCCATGCTCCTCACGGAATACCTTGCGGTGTCTTCTTTCCAAAATGGGGTCACATGTGGGGTATTTATACTGCCCTGGCATTTTAGGGGCCCTAAAGCGTGAGAAGAAAAATGCGTAAAAATGCCTTCCTAAAAGGTATTCATTGGAATTTGGACCCCTTTGCTCACCCAGGCTGCAAAAAAGTGTCACTCATGTGGTATCGCTGTACTCAGGAGAAGTAGGGCAATGAGTTTTGGGGTGTATTTTTACATATACCCATGCTGGGTGAGAGAAATATCTCTGTAAATTGACAACTTTGTATACATTTTTTTAAAAAGTTGTCATTTACAGAGATATTTCTCTCACCCAGCATGGGTATATGTAAAAATACACCCCAAAACACATTGCCCTACTTCTTCTGAGTACGGCGATACCACATGTGTGCCACTTTTTTGCAGCCTAGGTGCGCAAAGGGGCCCAAATTCCAATGAGTACCTTTTAGGAAGGCATTTTTACGCATTTGTATTCCAGACTTCTTCTCATGCTTTTGGGCCCCTAAAATGCCAGGGCAGTATAAATACCCCACATGTGACCCCATTTTGGAAAGAAGACACCCCAAGGTATTCCGTGAGGGGCATGGCGAGTTCATAGAAGATTTTTTTTTTTTGGCACAAGTTAGCGGAAATTGGCTTTTTATTTTTTTTCTTACAAAGTCTCATATTTCACTAACTTGTGACAAAAAAATAAAATTTTACATGAACTCACCATTCCCCTTACGGAATACCTTGGGGTGTCTTCTTTCTAAAATGGGGTCACTTGTGGGGTATTTATACTGCCCTGGCATTTTAGGGGCCCTAAAGCGTGAGAATCCAAATGCGTAAAAATGCCCTGTGAAATCCTAAAGGTACTCATTGGAATTTGGGCCACTTTGCTCACACAGGCTGCAAAAAAGTGGGTATATGTAAAAATACACCACAAAACACATTGCCCTACTTCTTCTGAGTACGGCGATACCACATGAGTGACACTTGTTTGCAGCCTGGGTGCGCAAAGGGGCCCAAATTCCAACGAGTACCTTTAGGTTTTACAAGGTTGCTCACAATTTAGCCCCGCCCAAAATGCCAGAACAGTAAACACACCCCACAAATGACCCCATTTCGGAAAGTAGACACCCCAAGGTATTCACTGAGGGGCATAGTGAGTCCGTGGGAGATTTTTTATTTTTTTTTTGCCAGAAGTTAGCAGAAATGGAAACTTTATTATTATTATTTTTTTCCTCAGAAAGTGTCATTTTCCGCTAACTTGTGAAAAAAAATGAAATTATACATGAACTCATCATGCCCCTCCGTGAATACTTTGGGGTGTCTTCTTTCTAAAATGGTGTCATTTGGGGGGTATTTATACTACCCTGACATTCTAGCACCTGAAGAAACATGATAGGTGCTCAGAAAGTCAGAGCTGCTTCAAAATGCGGAAATTCACTTTTTTGCACCATAGTTTGTAAATGCTATAACTTTTACCCAAACCAATAAATATACACTTATTGGATTTTTTTTTTATCAAAGACATGTAGAACAATACATTTTGAGAAAAATGTATATAGAAATGTAGTTTTTAAAAAAAATATTACAACAGAAAGTGAAAAATGTCATTTTTTTGCAAAAATTTCGGTCATTTTTGATTAATAGCAAAAAAAGTAAGAATGTCAGCAGCAATGAAATACCACCAAATGAAAGCTCTATTAGTGAGAGTAAAAGGAGGTAAAATTAATTTGGGTGGTAAGTTGCATGACGGAGCAATAAACGGTGAAAGTAGTGTAGTGCAGAATTGTAAAAAGTGGCCTGGTCATTAAGAGTGTTTAAGCTAGGGGGGCTGAAGTGGTTAAAAGATGATTATTCACATTTTTGGTCACTGTCATCTATGCAGTGCAGGGCTTTGTACCCGGCAAAAATGGTAATATTGCACCCAACAATTTAAAAGAGGATTATTCAAATTTTCGGTCACTGTCACCCATGCATAGAAGGGCTTTGTCCCTGGCAAAAAAGGTAATATTGCACCCAACAATTTAAAAGAGGATTATTCACATTTTCGGTCACTGTCACCTATGCAGTGCAGGGTTACTTGACAGCAAATAATTGGAACATGTCAACTCTTGAACTCCCAGACGGATTAACTATATCATTGTCCCCGACACATATTCAGCGCATTCCGCAAAGGTAATTCCTGGCCTAAAAAATTATGAATTTATCACCACCCATGGACAACATGGATTTCAGTGTTATATTTTGGGGTGTAGGACCTTATTGTCCTCAACATCATCTTCCACCCAGTCTTCACCCCTGCCCTCTTTATCAACCTGCACACCTCAGAAAGCCACGGCGGTTTGCACCTGTGTTTCGTCATCATCAGAGACGTGCTGCCTTGGTCTTCCCCTGTTCCCATCCTCAAACCTAAGTGGTTGGGCATCCGTGCACTCAATCTCTTCCACATCTGGGGCAGGACTATGGTTATGGCCCTGGGAAACCCTGCCAGCAGAGTCATAAAGAAGCATAAGAGACTGCTGCATTTTACTGCCAATAATTAAGTTCACTATACAGTAAGGTAGTGCCTGTGTCATAAACAGAATAAATTTCTTTAGGTCACACAACGGAGCAATGCAAAAAAGTTACTTCACTATCACCAAAAATTAGATTTTTCAAACCAACAATGTAAAAACAGAAGTTAACGGTTTTATTTGACTGTCAGAAATGCAGCGTACACCGCAAATGTGCTATTCTACCACAAAACCAGTGTGTTTGTAACCAACTATGTAAGTGCGGAGTTCAAAAGATTACTTTAAATGACTGAAATACAGGGTAGGCCTCAGATCTGCTATGCATCACAAAACCAGTGTTTATTGCAACAAACTACAGAAATGCAGTATGTCACTGCTAAATTTTAAAATATGTTTTTGTGCGTTGTATGCCAAACTGCACTGTGTAACAACAATACGGGTTTAATTCCCACAAAAATACACTAATGCAGTACTTCACTGCTTAAATTTAAACGTAGGCATTTGGGTGGTTTATTGAAAACTGCTCTGTGGACCAAGAATATGGCTTTTTTTCCCCCAAAAATACACTAATGCACTATTTCAATGCAGAAATTTAAAATAGGTATTTGTACGCTGTATGCACAACTGCTCTGTGAAGCAAGAATACAGCTTTTTTTCAACAAAACAGAAAAATGCACTAATTCAGTGCTTAAATTTAAAATACGTATTTGGGCGGTTTATTGAAAACTGCTCTGTGGACCAACAATACGTCTTTTTTCCCCAAAAATACATTGATGCACTATTTCACTGCAGAAATGTAAAATATGTATTTGTACGCTTTATGCAGAACTGCTTTGTGGACCAAGGATACGGCTTTTTTTCCCCAAATTCACAAATGCACTATTTAACGGCTGAAAATTAAACGTAGGTATTTGTACGCTGTATGTATAACTGCTTTGTGAACCAAGAACATGGCTTTTTTCCCAAAAACACACCAATGCGCTATTTCAGTGCTAAGATTTAAAATAGGTATTTGTACGCTGTATGCACAACTGCTTTGTGGACCAGGAATACCGCTTTTTTTCCCTAAAACACAGTAATGCACTATTTCAGTGCTGACATTTAAAATAGGTATTTGTACGCTGTATGCACAACTGCTTTGTGGACCAGGAATACCACTTTTTTCCCCAAAAAATACACTGATGTACTATTTCACTGCAGAAATGTAAAATAGGTATTTGGGTGGTGTATTTAAAACTGCTTTGTGGACCAGGAATACCTTTTTTTCCAAAAAATACACCGATGCACTGCTGAAATTGAAAATACATTTTGGTGTGTTGTATGCACAAGTGCTGTATAGCGCCTCAATACAGATTTTTGCCCTAGACTACAGAAATGGACTATGTCACCCTAAATTATACAAAAGGTTATATATGGGACTTGACCTGCCAGAAAAAAGGATTATTTCCTTCATTGAGCTACCAAAAAGGATTAGACTGATGTCCCTGGCAGACTGGCACACATGCAGGTCACATGCAGTTGCAAGGACACTGCAGTTGCTAAAAATGGCCACCGACCCCCAACTCAGTAACAGATGGATAAAAAAAAAAACACTTTGCAGTATCACTGGGCTCAGGGCTGGGTACAAAAATGTAGGATTGCAGTAGCACCCTCCCTCAATAATTGCTATAGCTTGAGGATTTCACATCACCAGGTTCAACAGATTTCTTTCCTAATCTCTCCCTGGGAGCACTGGCAGCAACCTTTTCCTATACTAACAGCAGCAAAGTGACGTGCGGCACTACGTGACTCCAGCTTATAAAGAGGCTGGGTCACATGCTGCACTCAGCCAATCACAACCATGCCATTAGTAGACATGGCTGTGATAGCTTCTTAGGGCAAATTGTGGGGCAGAGCTTTAAAGAACTGGATGCTCAGGCATGCTGGTGAGCAAGACAAGCTGCATGCTTGGTTGCTTATGTGTTGACTAGCATATTGTTAGCATGAAGCAAAGTGATGACTACAAGATAACCATGCTTTTAGACCCTCACTATTAAGACAAAATGGGGAGATGCTTTCCTGATACCGAAAGGTAGGCAGAATTGTTGTATTTTTAGGATATAATCTCTATCCAGACATCTGCCACCTCTATGTCTGACCAGGAGGCCCTTCTCTGCTCACGGCTGACTCACCAAACTTTCACCATCTCTGCTGGCACTACTGATTCAACCAGTGGCAGTTTGCTGTTGGAGCAGCAAGTGCCATGTCAATTTGACACACATCAGCAAAGGGATACACACTGTCTGAACAATCAGGTTCAGTCGTATGTGAACTGTGCCCTTTCTCTGGCACAGATTCTGTTCCCTAACCCTGTGAATTTCTGGGAAGGTAGATTGGAATAGTGACATGAACTGGCCTAGATTGCTATTGATGTACTGTCTTGTCCAGCCTCCAGTGGACTTTCAGAGAGCGAGTGTGGAAGCTGGCATTGTCACAATGAAGCAGACAAAATTGTCTTCCACAAGTCTAGAGATTACATTTATGAAAATGAATTGGGCATGGATCCGATTTTCTCACACCTCTGGCTGATGTCTATAAATACAACTGCCATTGCTTTATCAAAGGCCCAATGATGCCACTGCTGCTGCCTGTGTAATGAGGGGCCGGCGATGCATGCTTCCTTCGCAAGGAGAGGGGCAAGGACATAGCCTGCGTCCTCGTCTCCATGGCGGCAGGCGAGCAGCAGGGGAGTTGAGCACTGATAATGATGATCTGTGCTCGGCTGAGTTGGGCTACTGTGAGTCACATGACGCTAGCCACGTCATGTGACTCACCAGCCAGGCTGATTTAAACAGGCAGCCTGCTGGCCACAGGTTGCCTGTGATTGAGGTCTTCATACACTCCTGTATTCCTGGCATTGTTCTCCTGTATCCTGCATAACTATGGCTAAAATAAGATGCTACAAATTGAGGGAAAGCTTTTAGGGATCACTAGGAGGTGACACTTTTCTCCCTAAGTCTTGGACCTAGTCATTTGTTCAGTTTTTTTTGTCCTGTGTTTGGTTATTCCCTCGCATACCTACCTATCGTGACATACCCTTTATTACACATAAAGGAGGGCATCATTCACACCATTGAAAAATTATGATTGATGGCCTGCTGGTTACCCTCTAAAACATTTTAGTTGAGGGCCTGAAGGTGAACAGACCCTATAAAAAATTGTAGTGAGGGTCTGAAGGGGAGCGAACCCCATAAAACATTGCATTGAGGGCCTACAGGTGAGTAGACCATATAAAACATTAGAGGTGAGGGCTTGAAGCCGAGTGAATCCCATAAAACATTGCAGAGGTGGCCTACAGGTGAGCAGACCGTATAAAACAATAGAGGTGAGGGCCTGAAGCCGAGTGAATCCCATAAAACATTGTAGTGATGGCCTACAGGTGAGCAGACCGTATAAAACATTGGAGGTGAGGGCCTGAAGCCGAGTGAATCCCATAAAACATTGCAGTAATGGCCCACAGGTGAGCAGACCGTAAAAAACATTGGAGGTGTCATGAAAGTGTCCCATGCCTTGGAAAGTGTTACCCTGCTTCTGTTGGAAATACTGTGTGTTCCCCTTGTCTCCCTTCCTCAGTTGCCTAATGAAGTTCGGACTCTGGCGGCCGCATTGTCAGATGGAAAATTTTGGAGCAATCTGTCAACAAGTACCTTCTGGTATTGCACCATTTTACTTGTCCTCTCCACCACAGGAATGAGAGATGAGAAGTTCTCTTTGTAGCGGGGGTCGAGAAGGATGAACACCCAGTAATCTGTGTTACCTAAAATGCGTATAACGCGAGGGTCGTGGAAAAGGCAGCCTAACATGAAGTCAGCCATGTGTGCCAGAGTACCAACGGGCAAGATGTCGATGTCAACTTCAGGATGACTCTCCATACCCTCATCTTCCTCCTCCTCTTCTTCTGCCCATCCATGCTGAACAGTTGCAATTCAAGTTCCATGGTTACTAGCCTCTGTAGCAGAGGCAAGTGTCTCCAGCTCCTCCTCTTCATGGCCCAATTTGCGCTGAGAAGATGAACTGGGGGAGGTCTGGCTATCACCCTGTGTCATCTCCTCCCCCATTACCTCGTCTGCCACATTCAAAGCATCCTCCGTAATCGTTTGAGTAGACACACCAGTGGGATGGTTACGCTGATAATAGCGTTATCGCCACTAACCATCTGTGTGGATTCATCAAAGTTTTTTAAAACTTCACAGAGGTCTGACATCAATGCCCACTCCTCGCTTGTGAATAGTGGCAGTTGACTGGAAAGGAAACGACCATGTTGCAGCTGATATTCCACAACTGTCCTCTGCTGCTCACAAAGCCTGGCCAACATGTAGAACATAGATTTCCACTGAGTGCTCACGTCGCACAACAGTCGGTGAGCTGGAAGCCGCAAGCGCTGTTGCAGCGTTGACAGACCGGCTGAAGCTGTAGACGACTTTCGTAAATGGGCACACAAGCGGCGCATTCTCACTAGTAGCTCCTGCAAATTTCGGTAGGTTTTGATAAACTGCTGAACCACTAAGTTTAAGACGTGGGCTAGGCATGGAATGTATGTCAGGTTGCCGACCCCAAAGCTGCCACCAAGTTGCGGCCATTGTCAGACACAACCATGCCTGTTTCTAGGTTGAGTGGCTCGGTCTGGTCCCTTATACCCTGCCACAGCTCTGCGGCGGTGTGCTGTTTGTCCCCTAAGCAGATCAGCTTCAGCATGGCCTGTTGACGCTTACCCTGTTGGTGCTACACTGCTTTCAGCTAGCGACTGATGGCTGACTGCGGTTGGAGGTAGAAGTGGAGGAGGAGGCGGCGGAGGAGGAGAAGTGGGGGTTGAAGCCAGTAACATAGCTGCTGGCGGAAACCCTGATGGATATAGGGCCCGCAATCCTGGGCGTGGGTAGCACCTGTGCCATTTCAGGGTACGACTCACTCCCGGCCTCCACAACATACACCCAGTGTGCAGGGAAATGCAGCATCCCTGGCCACCAGCACTTGTCCATGTGTCTGTGGTGAGGTGGACCTCCCCAGTAAGTGCATTGGTCAGTGCACAGGTGATGTTGTGGGACACATGCTGGTGTAAGGCGGGCAAAGCACACTGTGAAAAATAGTGGCGGCCTGGGACCGCATACCGAGGGATGGCCGCCGTCATCAGGCTGCAGAAGGCCTCAGTGTCCACAAGCCTAAACGGCAACATTTCAAGGGCCAGTAATTTAGAAAGTTGCTTGTTTAGTGCTATGGCCTGTGGGTGGGTGGATATTTGCGCTTGTGTTCAAATGCCTGTGTTATCGACATTTGGACGCTGCACTGGGAAAGGGAAGTGGATGTTGCTGCTGGCTTTTCTTGTGAAGGTCCAGTGCGAGGGGCATCCGGGCCTGCGCCTTCGACAGGGGATTGGCAAGCAGTGCGTAACACACGGGAAGAGGAGGTAGTGGTAGGACCCGTTTGTGTATTTGTGTCATGTATAAAACATTTATCCTTGTTTTTGGGGTGAATTTTCAGTCTGATACAACCAGTTTTGGGGTGTGGTAATTTCATATATAAAAGTACGTCCATTCATCCTTGTTTCTGGGGTGAAATTGCAGTCTGATAGTATTGCTCTTTTCCCCTTGCAATTTCTTTTAATATACAGTATGACGGACAGACAGATGACAGGCCCTTAAAATGGAACGGGCAGTGGCCAAAATGTTTCCTGGAGCAGGCAGAAATAGCTTCAGAAGAAGGGGTGGTGGCAGCAGCAGTCAAAGTGACAGGCCTAAGCTGCCAGTGTCATCTAGCGGTCGTGTCTTGACCAGCAACCCAGCAGCCCTTGAATGGTTGACTGGGTCTTCTACTTCATTGCAAGTGACATCAGACAACCCAAGCCAGGAGTCGGCGGGTTTCTCTGACACGACCATTAGTTGGCATGGCCCGGGAAAAAGCTCTGTTGCCCCCACCTGTCCTCAACCTGCCTCTTTCATTTTCTGTTTCCTCAGCTTAAGAAATATTGTATGCTATCGGCTCAGCTCCATCTTTCAGTGAGTACGAAATTCTAGAGGACAGTCAGAAGCTACTACCCAGTCAAGATCTGGAGAAGAGATCCGCTGATTCCTCCAGTAGGTGGGCAAGTAGTGATGATGAGAGTCACGCGGGAGCTGGTGTTGCGAGCGGTCACGCAAGTGGCCCTGAGACTGGTGAAGGGGACATCAGTGATGTACAGACAGTAGTGGATGATGATGTGGCTGATCACACACGGGAGCTGGGTGAAGAGGGGGCTTCTTCATCATCAGGAGAAGAAGTTGGCAGCTTGCATGTGAGGCAGCGCTGAACCAGCAGGGTGGTAGTGTGGTCTTGAATCAGCAGGGTGCCAGCAGTGGGAGGTTGGGAGCCAAACATGCCCCTTCTATACAGAAGGTCACGGTACAGTAAGGAAATACCTTAGTGCGAATCTGCCACTTAGGAGTCCCTGCTCTGACTCCATATATTGCTATGTCCATATATGCTTGGGGACACCCAGTGTATTTAAATCCAATTTAGCTTGTATTTCAGAAAAGTGCATGCAGTCAGCACGGAGTAGTGGGGGCAAGATGCCAAACTTGGCAGTGTGGCAATTTTTCATAAAGTTGCTGGAGGATGTCAGCATGGCCATTTGCAGAATCTGTGGGCAGAAGGTTAGGCTTGGCCAGGGTGCCAATGTTGGCACCACGGCCCTGCATCAACACATGCAGCGTCACCATAAAGTGGCCTGGGAAAACCATGGTTCTTATGTAGTGGTACAGCCTGAGGCAGCAACCACTGCATCACCCAGTGCCCTACACCCATTTTCTGCAAGTCAAGGCTCCACCACCTCAGCAGAAGGGAACTGTGTTTCATCATCTACTGGTCCTGATGCTCCTGCTCCTCCTCCTCCTAGTCCCTGTCAGTCATTTCATCAGCAATCGATCCCAGAAGCTATTGCAAATAGACAACAGTATGCGTGCACTTATCCAACGGGAGAATCTGTGCGTGTTCTTGACCAAGTTGCTGGTACTACAGTCACTGCCTTTCAATGTGGTGGACTCTGCACTGTTCAGAGAACTGATGGCTTGTGTTGAGCCAAAGTGGAGAGTCCCGTCATTTCTTCTCTAAATAGGCAGTACCTGCTCTGCACACGCATATCAAACAGAAGGTGGACCAGTCCTTGAGCCTGTCGGTGTCTGATAAAGTTCACGGCAGCGCCGACATCTGGAGCAATAACTATGGTTAAGGACAATATATGTCCTTTACGGCCACTAGGTAAATGTGGTTCCTGCCCTGCCACACCAGCAAGGTGACAGCACTGCTGCCTACGCATTCTCAAGCTGTGGGTCCTGCACCAATGGCCTCCTCTGCCTCCTCATCCTCCACCTTTTCCTCAGCCTCCACTGCAGGCACATCTCAGAGTGCTCCTCCAGCATTCCACATAAGCAGGTCACAGCAGTCACGCAGGGGAGGAACTTCTCAGCGTTCTCCATCAAGAAACCGAATTCTGTCTCGTCACTAAGTTAAGATTTGAACTATGGTCACGAACAACGGGAAGAACATCGTGTCCAGGAAACTGTGCATGAACTTCAGCCACTCTTACTGTAACAATGGCAGTTGGCAGCCGCCAGCGTGCAGTGCGTCCGACTACGTACCACAGTCGAGCAGCACGCGGGGCTCGTCTTCTTCGCTGCAGGCTCCGGACCCGCTTTCCTGCGCTGTCGCCGGCTACGACAGCTTCTGTTGTATCTTGTAGGAGCCGCAGGCGTCCTGGTACCTTAAGGGTTAACGCACGCCCCTGATTACTCCCTCTCTCCAATCCTTGCCAGGCACCACCTTTATAAGGGTGCGTCCCCCTTCCTGCAATGCCTGAGCAATATTGTGCTTCCTACAGCTAAGGCTCCTGTTGTTCCTGCATTCGATATCCTGCTTATGACCTCTGCCTGTATCCTGACCTCGTCTCTGCTTGATCCTTTTGTACCTCGCTGCTCTCAAGTTAAAGACCCGGACTGTCGACCACGCCTCTGTCTGCTGTGTAGATTGTTACACCAGTCCCACCTGGACTAACTCAGCTCTGCTGTTCTCACAGCACTAGCTCTGCTATACCGCTTGTTCAGCTCAGCATTATCCTGCGGCTGTCTGCTATATTGCCTGTTCCCCGGTGCTAGCATCGGGGCTTTCTGGCCTGCCCGGCCAGCTGCCACTTAACCGGGACCACTCTTGCGGTAGCGACCTGGTGTCTCCCCTGCAGCTGAGTCCAGCTTCCGCATCCTGGAGCAGGATAAAGGGTTAAAACCAGGGGGACACTTAGACTCCGCTCCCAAGTTTGGCCCAAAGCCAAACCGGTAAGTGGCACAGCAGGTCCACCCCCGTTGATCCGTTACAGTTTGCTCAGACCATGGACCCCGCTGGCAAGCCCAAGCCTGTGGTACAAGATTTATACCGAGAGCTGCAACGCCAGAGTGAACGCCAAGAAGTCCTGCTGCAGTATCTGAACACAATTTCTGCACGTCTGGACGCTCTACCCACTACTGCTCCTGCGGCACTACAGGTCCCAGCAACTCCTGCTAATTCCGTTGCATCGTCTGCATACCAGGTCACGTCTGCTGTCCAACTTCCCTTGCCTCCACGTTTCAGCGGTGAGTCAAAGGCCTGCAGAGGTTTCCTGAATCAATACTTGATCCACTTTGAGCTACATGGAGACAAGTTCCAGTCTGACCGAGCAAAGGTGGCTTTCATTGTATCTCTGCTCTCTGGAGAAGCTCTTGCTTGGGCTAATCCTATATGGGAGCGAAGCGGACCCGAGACTGGAAGCAGACCTTCTTAACTGTTTTCCGTACAGTATTTGAGGAACCTGGCCGTGCCTCGTCTGCAGCTTCTGCTCTTCTTCGTCTGCGTCAAGGCACTAGGACAGTGGGCCAATATGTGATCCATTTCCTTACACTGGCCGCAGAACTGTTCTGGAATGATAAAGCTCAACGAGCCGTATTCTGGGAGGGTCTGTGTGACCGCATTAAAGACGAACTAGCGGGAAGGGACCTCCCTGGCTCTCTGGACGCTTTGATCACGTTGGCCACACGCATAGACGTGCGGTTTCGTGAACGTTTTTCTCAAGCCGCAAGGATGAAGCAGATGTCTAAACTCGCACCTGTCTTCCAGAGGACTGTTCAGACTCCTGCTGCGATTCCGTCTGAAGAGCCTATGCAGGTGGATCGCCTGAAGCTCTCTGATCAGGAGCGCCAGCGACGGCGAGCAGAGAACTTGTGCCTCTACTGCAGTGGAAAGGAACATGTTGTTTGTACCTGCCCCCAGAAGGCGGAAAACTTCAGCGCCTAGGCTCATTGGGAGAAGTGACCCTAGGTGAAAAAGACAATTCTCCCAAACTTCTTATCCCTGTAATGGTGTCTGCTGGGAAAACCAGTATATTGGTACCTGCCTTCCTGGATTCTGGCGCTGCCGGGAATTTGTTAATCAAGCCCTGGTGACCCAGTGCCAGCTTTCCACTACCCGTCTGGCGAAGCCTCTGGTGGCAACGATTGTTAATGGACAAGCCTTACCCAAACCTATTCAGTTCATCACTGCTCCTGTGAAACTCCAAGTCGGGGTGCTACATTCTGAAGAAATATCCTTCTATGTCCTGCCAGATTCCACGGACCCAGTGATTCTGGGATTGCCCTGGCTACAGCAACATTTTCCCGTCTTAGACTGGCGAAAGGGGGATATTCTTCTCTGGGGTCCTCAGTGCCAAACCACCTGCCTGTCCATGGTTCACCCAATGTCTCCTCATCCGGTTCCTGTGAACCTGCCTGGTCTGCCTCTGGAATTTGCATCCTTTGGAGATGTTTTCTGTAAGAAGAAGGCGGAGACTTTACCACCTCATCGGACTTATGACTGTCCGATCGATCTTCTACCTGGGACTTCTCCTCCTCGTGGAAGGGTTTATCCTTTATCTCTGCCTGAGACACAGGCTATGGCCGAGTATATTAAGGAGAACCTGGAGAGGGGGTTTATCCGGAAGTCTACCTCGCCGGCTGGAGCCGGTTTCTTCTTCGTGTCCAAGAAAGACAGGTCACTCCGTCCATGCATAGATTATCGTGGACTGAACAAGATTACAGTCAAGAACAAGTATCCTCTGCCCCTGATGTCTGAATTGTTTGACTGTATCCGAGGCGCACAGATATTTTCTAAATTGGATCTACGTGGTGCATATAACCTGATCCGAATCCGTGAAGGCGACGAGTGGAAGACGGCATTCAATACCCGTGATGGCCACCATGAGTACTTGTTTATGCCGTTCGGCCTTTGCAACGCTACTGCAGTTATCCAAGAATTTGTAAATTACATCTTCCGGGACCTGTTATACAAGTGTGTAGTAGTGTATCTCGACAATATTCTCATTTATTCAACCGACTTGTCCACTCACCGGAAACAAGTGCGCCTGGTTCTGCAGCGCTTAAGAGAGAATGGTCTGTTTGCCAAGATCGAAAAGTGTGTCTTAGAGCAGTCTTCCTTACCCTTTCTGGGGTACATTGTTTCCTGCACTGGTCTGCAAATGGATCCCGACAAGGTCTCTGCCATCCTGAATTGGCCCCGTCCTCAAGGTCTCCGTGCCATTCAAAGATTTCTGGGATTTGCCAACTTCTATAGGCAGTTCATCCCAAACTTCTCTTCCCTCACAGCCCCTATTTCTGCGCTGACTAAGAAAGGGGCGGATGCAAAGAAATGGACCCCTGAAGCTGAGTCTGCTTTCCGACAACTCAAGGATTGCTTTGCTGCTTCTCCTATCCTCCATCATCCAGACACTTCCAAACAGTTCTTCCTAGAAGTGGATGCTTCTTCTATTGGTGGAGGTGCAGTCCTGCTACAGAAGACCTCCAAGGGGAAATTTGTCTCGTGTGGTTTCTTCTCCAAGCTCTTCTCTTCTGCAGAAATAAACTACTCCATCGGTGATAGAGAACTGCTTGCTATCAAGATGGCCTTGGAAGAATGGAGATACCTTCTGGAGGGGGCTTTGCATCCAGTGGTTATATACTCTGACCACAAGAATCTGACTTATCTGCAGTCTGCACAGCGTCTTAATCCATGTCAGGCTCGATGGGCACTCTTCTTTGCCCGATTCAATTTCCTTCTGCATTTTTGACCGGCAGACAAAAAAGGGCTGATGCGCTTTCCCGTTCCCTTGACCCAGCAGATCAGATTGAGGAACCTTAACATATCATCGATCCGTCCTGACTGGCGCCAGTTCGAGTAAAAGATATTCCTCCGGGGAAGATTTTTGTTCTGCAAGCCAAGAGGAGGAAGATTCTCTTCTGGGGACATTGCTCCAAGTACGCTGGTCACCCTGGGGTACGTAAGACCCTTGAGTTGCTGTCCCGTCACTACTGGAGGCCGACCCTACCCAAAGATGTCCGGGAATTTGTGTCTGCCTGTACCTCCTGTGCCCGCAACAAGGTTTCCCGAACCAAACCAGCGGGTTTGCTACTACCGTTACCCATTCCGGAAGTTCCCCGGCAGCATGTTGCTATGGACTTTATCACAGACCTCCTGTCCTCTGCTGGCTGTTCTGCAGTCTGGGTAGTGGTAGACAGATTCTCCAAGATGGCACATTTTATTCCGCTTCCTGGATTTCCCTCTGCTAAGCGACTAGCCTGTCTGTTCTTCGAACACATCTTCCGCCTTCATGGCCTTCCTCTGCACATTGTGTCCGATCGAGGGGTACAATTTACTTCCAAATTCTGGAGAGCGCTCTGTGGGCTACTTGAGGTCAAGTTGGACTTCTCTTCTGGATACCACCCTCAGTCTAATGGGCAAGTTGAATGAGTTAATCAGACTTTGGAGAACTACCTACGTCACTTTGTCTCTGCTCAGCATGATGATTGGGTACAGCTCCTGCCTTGGGTGGAATTCTCGTACAACAGCAATTCCGGAGAATCCACGGGCTCTTCTCCCTTCTACATAGTGAATGGACTACACCCTCGTGCTCCTTTACCCCTGTCCGCATCTTCCGAGGTACCGGCTGCTAATTCTTTGTTCAGGGACTTCCTGAATCTGGAGACAGACTAAGGACTCCATCTCTCAGGCTGTTACTCGTACTGTATGAAGAAAAATGCGGATACTAGACGTAGACCTTCTCCTCAGTTCTCTCCTGGCGACAAAGTCTGGCTTTCCTCCCAGAACATCCGCCTGAACTACCCTGTTACAAATTTGCTCCACGGTTTCTGGGCCCGTTTGAGGTCCTTGAGCGCATCAACCGTGTTTTCCTCAACTCCTTTTCCAGGCCCCCCTCCACCTCTACTTCCGTGCCTATTGACGGTGAGCCTGAATTTGAAGTACAGAACATCCTCGATTCCAAGGTTGTTGGTGGTAAGAGGTACTTCCTTGTAGACTGGAAGAATTATGGTCCTGAGGAACGTTCCTGGGAGCCGAAGGAGAATGTACATGCTCCGAATCTTCTCAGAAGATTTTTTCAGCGCATCAAGGCCAAAAAGAAGGGGCGTGAGAGGGGGGATACTGTAACAATGGCAGTTGGCAGGCGCCAGCGTGCAGTGCGTCCGACTACGTACCTCAGTCGAGCTGCACGCGGGGCTCCTCCTCTTCGCTGCAGGCTCCGGACCCGCTTTCCTGTGCTGTCGCCGGCTACGACAGCTACTGTTGTATCTTGTAGGAGCCGCAGGCGTCCTGGTACCTTAAGGGTTAACGCACGCCCCTGATTACTCCCTCTCTCCAATCCTGGCCAGGCACCACCTTTATAAGGGTGCTTCCCCCTTCCAGCAATGCCTGAGCAATATTGTGCTTCCTACAGCTAAGGCTCCTGTTGTTCCTGCATTCGATATCCTGCTTATGACCTCTGCCTGTACCCTGACCTCGTCTCTGCTTGATCCTCTTGTACCTCGCTGCTCTCAAGTTAAAGACCCGGACTGTCGACCACGCCTCTGTCTGCTGTGCAGATTGTTACACCAGCTCCACCTGGACTAACTCAGCTCTGCTGTTCTCACAGCACTAGCTCTGCTATACCGCTTGTTCAGCTCAGCATTATCCTGCGGCTGTCTGCTATATTGCCTGTTCCCCGGTGCTAGCATCGGGGCTTTCTGGCCTGCCCGGCCAGCTGCCACTTAACCGGGACCACTCTTGCGGTAGCGACCTGGTGTCTCCCCTGCAGCTGAGTCCAGCTTCCGCATCCTGGAGCAGGATAAAGGGTTAAAACCAGGGGGACACTTAGACTCCGCTCCCAAGTTTGGCCCAAAGCCAAACCGGTAAGTGGCACAGCGGGTCCACACCCGTTGATCCGTTACACTTACACTGCAAAGCACACCCTTCATGAGCTGAAATGTCAGAATGGCATTCCCCAACATCGCCTCATTTACGACCTTTTCACACATTGGAACTCCACCCTCCACATGTTGAACCAACTATATGAGCAGAGACAAGCCATTTTTTGATGATGCAGGCAGACAGGAGCATTCTCCTGTGTAACTTTTACATTAGCCAGTGGCAGCTCATGTGTTACACCTGCCATTTGCTCAGGCCCTTTGAGAAGGCCACTTTATTTGTCAGTCGTTAGGACTACGGGATGAACAACATCATTCCACTGCTTCATGTACTGGAACAGATGCTGCTAAATCTGTCTGGCCAGGGAACAGGAGACGTGGCACCTACATCTTACGGCCACCTAAGCCCTGTGGGGGCTGAACTGGAGGAGGAGGACATTCACACACAAGCAATTTATACAGAGAGGGTAGTTTTTCTACAGAAGTGACTGGAGAGGAGGAGCAGGAGGAGGTAGAGGGTGATAAGGGGGACCAGGCAGATGACCTGAGACACAGTGGCAGTATGCAGTGGAGATGGAGGCAGGGAGTCCCTCCGAGACCCTTGTGCAAATGGCCCAGTGCATGCTCGGTTGCTTGCCTAGTGACAGCCAAATTATCACAATTTAGCAGAGGGATGACTATTCGCTCTCCACAAGGTTATACCCTCGCTACCAGTCCAAAATGGGGTCCATTTTTACACCCGTTGAGAGGGAGGATAAACTGAACTACTATCGAGACATTCTATGTAGTCAGTTTGCCGCTGCCTATGTGTGCCATCGCTCATCCTCAAGAAGGTCTAACTGGGGGAGGGGGGCCCTCTGCACTCATGTTCCACTGCCATGGCTGTAATAGATTCATGAGCAGCAACTTAAGTCTAGAGTATCTTATGAGCACTTTTCTTCACCCGCCTAGTGAAGAAACCACCCACCAGCAGCAGCACCAGCAGCAAGACATGAAGCAGAACCTGAACCAGCAGATGATGGAATACTTGGACTGTACCCTGCCATCCCACATGGAAGATCCGCTGGACTACTGGGCACCCAAACTTGATTTGTGGCCGCAACTGACCGAGTTCGCCCTGGACAAGCTTTACTGTCTGGCCAGTGGAGTGGCCAGTGGGTGTTTAGTGCAGCTGGGGGCATGGTTACCTGAAGGAGAACTCGACTTTCCACCAAAAATGTGGAAAGACTGACCTTTTGTGAAGATGTTTCAGGCGTGGATGAGCCTGCATTGCCACATGGCAGTGCCTGATGCATCAGATTATATCATTCTGGATGCCATACCCAAACTTTGTGAAAAGAGACCTGTTTCTTCTGGCCAGCCGCTTCAGCCACTATTTGTTGGTTGCAACCCGCCTGATGCTATATACCTGCTGCCACGTGCTCCTACTGCCACCCACCATCTTGTGTCACTAGGCCACTGTGTTGACTCTTCATGCTTTGCCACCCTCACCCCTCTGTTACTGGACCACTGTGTTGACTCTTCATACTGTTGACAACCTCACCCCCCTTTGACCGGGCCACTGTGTTGAATGCTCATGCTGTTGCTACCCTCACTACTCTGTCACTGGGCCACTGTGTTTACTCCTAATGCTGTTGCCATCCCCACCACTCTGTCACTTGGCCACTATATTAACTCCTCATGCTGTTGCCAACCTCACCACTCTGTGAGTGGGCTGCTGTGTTGACTCCTCATGCTGCTGCCACCTCGCCACCCTTTGACTGGGCCACTGTGTTGACCACTCACACTCTTGCTACCCTTACCACTCTGTCACTGGGCCAAGGTGCTGACTCCTCATGCTGTTGCCACCTCACCAGTCTTTCACTGAGCCACTGTGTTGATGCCTCATGCTGTTGCAACCTCACCATTCTGTCACTGGGCCGCTATTGTCCCTGTTTAGCCTTGTTGAAAACACCATTTATTTTACCTTTCTTCTGATCTGTCAATAGGACGGAAAAATAAGAAACAACAGATCCAGCCTTTGGAGAAGCCAGAAGACCTGTATCACATGGTTCCTAATTTGCATCAGGATTGGATCATGATTTGGAAGCCAAAAGCAGGAGTGGGTACAAATACAGAAGACATGCAAATTTTTCTATTCTATGTTTTGGATCCACTCCTGTCTTTTTTGGCCTTAGCAATACTGATGGATTACTGAGCAAATGCTGACCGTGTGAAGGGGAATACTCAAAAGACAGGATACATTTTGTGGGGGTTGTTCTTATGATGCAAGAGAAGAAGGGCAATATAAACAGTGACGTCAACACAAACTTACTCCTGACATACTCTCCACTCTGTCAGGGGGCCACTACTTGACTTAGCATGTAACAGAACAGGTTCTGTGAAATCTATGTGGAATCAGCATGAAGACTGTGTAAGAGGAGTGTGCTCTTTCACTCTATAGTAGAATCTTGGGCCACTGCACGGTTCTTTATACCTATAAGATTGACCTGTAAGGCTGAGTTTACACTTGAGTAAGGGCTCTTTCACACTTGCGCTTTTGCTTTCCGTCCTAGAGTTCCTTCCTCGGGGCTCTAGGACAGAAAGATACTGATCAGGATTATCCCAATGCATCCTGAATGGAGAGAAATCCGTTCAGGATGCATCAGGATGTCTTCCGTTCAGTATGTGAATGTTTTTTGGACGTTGACAAAACCGCAGCATGCTGCGGATTTGTCTCTGTCTAAAAATCCGGAAGACATGCCGTAACGCCGGATCCGGAATTAATGCCCATTGAAGTGCATTAATCCGGATCCGGCATTAAGTTAAAAGTCGTTTCGGCGCATCGCCGGTTCCGACGTTTAGCTTTTGTGAATGGTTACCATGGCAGCCAAGACGCTAAAGTCCTGGCTGCCATGGTAAAGTGTAGTGGGGAGGCATGGGAGAAGTATACTTACCGTCCGTGCGGCTCCCGAGTCCCGGGGCGCTCCACAATGACGTCAGAGCGCCCCATGAGCATGGATCACATGATCGCATGGATCACATGATCGATGCACGTAGGGCGCTCTGACATCATTGTGGGGCGCCCCGGGAGCTGCACGGACTGTAAGTATCTGCTCACCTGGCTCCCCACTACTTACTATGGCAACCAGGACTTTAGTAGTGTCCTGGCTGCCATAGTAACACTGAAAGCATTTTGAAGACTAATCAGTCTTCAAATGCTTTCAGTTGTTTTGCGTTGTGATCGATCCGGCGGGCATTTCCGGCGACGGAAGTGCATGCCGGATCCACACAATGCAAGTGTGAAAGAGGCCTTATTTGGTTAGTTTTGGCCCCATAACTGACCAAATGAGTGAAGTATGAAGTGATTCTAAGAGTGACGCCTGTCATCTGCGTGTCATACTGACTCACAGTACTGTTTCACTAGCACAGCGGACTCCCTATGTATCTGAAATGCACAGTGTTCTACATAACTAAACAGGCTCTCAGCAGCCGGAAAATAGCTGTTTTTTTTAACTCGATTCATCACGAATAGTGTTGAGCGAACAGTTCGAGAATAGTTCGGGTTCGTACCGAATTTTGGGGTGTCCGTGACACGGACCCGAACCCGGACATTTTCAAAAACGTTCAGGTTCGGGTTCGGAGTTCGGCATGTTCTCTCGGCGCATTTTGAAAGTACTATATAGCAGAATAGTACAGGCTTAAAGCTGAAATCGCATTGCGATTACAACTTTGAGCTACCGATCACCATGGGAACGCCTCCTCCAGTAGAATGTACTGTAGGATGTTTGAATTACGTTGAAATCGGAATGCGATTCTTATATATTTGCTTAATCGCATTGCGATTTCAACTTTGAGCTACCGATCACCATGGGAACGCCTCCTCCAGTAGAATGTACTGTCGGATGTGAGAATTAAGTTGAAATCGCAATGCGATTCTTATATATCTGCTTAATCGCATTGCCGTTTCAACTTAGCATTGCTAAATAATTCCATCCATATTCGTTAACTTACTGACTCAGTAAGTTAACGATATGGATGGAATTATTTAGCAATGCTAAGTTGAAATCGCAATGCGATTAAGCAAATATATAAGAATCGCATTGCGATTTAAACTTAATTCTCAGATCCGACAGTACATTCTACTGGAGGAGGCGTTCCCATGGTGATCGTTAGCTCAAAGTTGTAATCGCAATGCGTTTATTGCGGTATATTATCCCTCTGGGTGTCTTTTACAGCCTTTTTAGTGCCCAAAAGTTCGGGTCCCCATTGACTTCTATGGGGTTCGGGTTCATTTTCCGGAAGTTCGGCCGAACCTCTCGAACCCGAACATCCAGGTGTTCGCTCATCTCTAATCACGAATAAATTTGGAATTTTGGGAAATTCAGTGAACCATCTGAATTTTTGAGAATTTCGCTCATCTCTAATAATAAGCATATAAACCATCTTCATGTTGCTATTGCTGATAAACTACAGTGTACCTACTAACTGAAATACATTGCTCTCTGCATTTATATACTTGTTATTACTCCCATTATATGCACTTTTGAAAATCTATGTTAATTTTTCTTAATTAAACATTTTTCACATTTCATTGAACTGAACAGTAAACATTTACCTCTGCCAAATAGCCACTCACATTACACATAAATCACAGGAACAAATATTTCACGTAAGGTTTTTCATGTGTGCATGTCGAAAAGGTCTTGCAGATAGAAGGCATGATTGAAATGATCACCAAAACCAATTTCAAAGCGCTGCAGGCTCACTTTGAGTGACGACTATGAAGCAAAGTGTCTAATTCTTTGATTAACACAATAAAGAGGAATTGTGGAATTTCATTGCAGCCTTCTGGACCATAAATGACAGTTTAGTGACACAAAAACGTGATTAAGAGAGGTTACATTAATAACCTCTTAGCCATTTTCGCATAAAAAGAGCACTGGCTTTGTAGCTACAGGTTACACATCATATGCCCATCATTTATGCTCTTGTCAGAGTCGCATTGCTTTTTAATCATCTATATCCAAGCCGTATATTGTGGAACATGAAAAAAGTAAGGCTTATTACAATGGAAAGAGCTGAAAGCTATCCAAAAGGAAATAGAAAATTGTAACTAATAAAAAGAGTTTTGTCTAATTATAAATCCTATAAAGCAACTCAAAACTTCAGATTGGCTTATAGGCATAAGATGCAAATCAAAGGTGTTGCTATTAGAGATGCTGTGCCAAGGGTCTCAGACAGATCTCATGTCTTAGGCCACCATAGCAAAACTTAAGATTGGACCCCCACCCCCAGAGAAATTTCTGACTGATTTATAACTTTTTTTATTAAGTGGAAGAAATTTTTAATTTGGTCACAACAATAGTGAATTGAACATCACTCAACAATTTCAGGAAAAATTTGATTAGCCAATAGTGATGAGCGGGAGGTGCCATATTCGATTTTGCGATATTTCGCGAATATTCGATTGAATATTCGTCATATATTCGTCGAAATCGGATATTCATCATTATTCTATTTATCGTGAATAATATGTGATTTAATTATTCGCGTATTGCGAATTGAACTTTGAACGGGTATAAAGGCAACTTTCCTATTGGTTGGCTATCTAGAATTAACGAAGCGTTATATTCTCTATATTCTTTAATTCGAGCAAGCCAACCAATAGGAAACTTGACTGTACCCAGCTCTAAATTGGATGCGCAATGCGAGAATATTACTTTGCCTATTTTTTTTGCAATAAATAGAATAATGACTCCGTATTCTATTTATTGCAAGAAATAGGTAAAGTAATATTTTCGCATTGTGCATCCAACTTAGAGCTGCCTATAGGCAACTCTCCTATTGGCTTGCTAGAATTATAGAATATAGAGAATATAGCGCAATATTTGTATTTGTCATATTCGTTAATTCTTCCCAGCCAAACAATAGTAAAGTAAGTTCCACACATACCCCGCTCTAAGTTGGATGTGCAATGCGAGTAATATTACTTAATATTTTCACATTGCGCATCCAACTTAGAGCTGTGTATAGGCAACTTTCCTATTGGCTTGCTAGAATTTGTGAAGATAATGAATACGAATATAGCGCTATATTCTCTATCTTCATTAATTCGAGCAAGCCAACCAATAGGAAAGTTATAGCCCTTTTAAAGTTTCAATCGCAGTATGCGAATATTACATTATAACTTTCCTATTGGTTGGCTTGCTAGAGTTAACGAAGATAGAGAATATAGCGCTATAGTCGTTATCGGAATGAAGATAGCAAAATATTCTCTATCTTCATTATTAACAAAGATAAAGAATATAGCGCTATATTCGTATTCGCTATCTTTGTTAATTCTAGCAAGCCAAGTAAACTGGCCTATACACAGCTCTAAGTTGGATGTGCAATGCGAGAATATTAAGTAATATTACTCGCATTGCGCATCCAAATTAGAGCGGGGGACTTTACTATTGTTTGGCTGGGTAGAATTAACGAATATCACGAATACAAATATAGCGCTATATTCTCTATATTCGCTAATTCTAGCAAGCCAATAGGAGAGTTGCCTATAGACAGCTTTAAGTTGGATGCGCAATGCGAAAATATTACTTTGCCTATTTTTTGCAATAAATAGAATACTGAGTCATTTATTCTATTTATTGCAAAAAATAGGCAAAGTAATATTCTCGCATTGCGCATCCAACTTAGAGCTGGGTACAGTCAAGTTTCCTATTGGTTAGCTTGCTCGAATTAACGAATATAGAGAATATGGCGCTGCATTCGTATTCGTCATATTCGTTAATTCTTTCTACCCAGCCAAACGATAAGTAAGTTGAATATACTCCGCTCTAAGTTAGATGCGCAATGCGAGTAATATTACTTAATATTCTCGCATTGCGCATCCAACTTAGAGCTGTGTATAGGCAAGTTTACTTGCTGGAATTAACAAAGATAACAAATACGAATATAGTGCTATATTCTCTTTGTTAATTCTAGCAAGCCAACCAATAGGAAAGTTATACCCCGTTCAAAGTTTCATTCGCAGTACGCGAATATTATTTTCGCGTACTGCAAATGAAACTTTGAATGGGGTATAATTTTCCTATTGGTTGGCTTGCTAGAATTAACAAAGGCAGAGAACATAGCGCTATATTCTCTATCATCAATGGTATCTTGAGTTCTGATTTAAAAACAAAAAACAAAAAAAAAGAATATTCATTTTTTCCGAATATATAGCACTATACTCTAAATATTCGCAAATTAGTGAAGTGCCGATATTCGGTAAAAAAATTCGCTATTCGAATATTTGCGCTCAACACTATTAGCTGTATCTACATCTGCTGTATTTCTGTAGTTCTTATTTAGATTACAGCACCATCTAGTAGTGGTAAAAATCTATTGCACCTTCTTTTCTTGTTAATAAAGATTATTGCTTTGTGGGAGGTTCTAGGCATTGTAGGTAGTGCAAGGCATTCTGGGAAGGAAATGCCCAGTCTCCATGTTACAGGACATCAGCAGAACTGTCTCCTGCATATCTTCTTCTAAAGCTCTACCATCTTTGTGTAAGTGTACCTGGTGAGTGACATCTACCTTGTTCCAGGGATATTATGTTATGCAATGCTGTTTAGCTAGGTATAAGTGTTACTCAGGGAAGTTGTTATATTGTTAGATGCTAGACATGTAATCCATGTATAGGCAGCCATTTTTGACATGTGCTCAGTGTTATGCAAATGTTATAATACATGTTGTTCTATGCTTTTTGCTAATACATGCTATGACTTATACTTATTCATGTTATTTGTATTATTAGATCACACATCAATTCACAATCCTGTTGACAAGTTAGACTACAGAAAACAGTCCTCTTATTTGGAAGACAGGAATGGTTTATGCTGAATGTCAGACTGCACACTGTGTGAACATTTATGAAGAACAGTAAAACAGATGATAGTCACCAGCGATAGTGGATCTGACTAGACGGAGCTGCCATCACATATGCGGTACTGCGTACAAGATTGAAGCGGTTGCCATACAGTCACAAGAAGTGAGAGTTCAGTCCCAAGCAAGTGCAGCACTATCCAAACCACACTGAAGTCCGTTTCTACATAGACTGGACAGAGTCCGGACAGAGACATTAAACAGCCAGCAAACAGGCACACAATGTCCACTAGCCGGGCATCATCATACAGGACCAGTTCACGAGCAAGATGCTCTAGCAAATCCTCAATAATAGAAAAGGCTTATATCGCCTGTGCAAAAGCTGAGGCAGCAAAAGTAAGGTCTTCCTTTGCTGCACAAGAGATGCAACTAAAGAAAGAGAGAGCACGCCTGCAAGCATCAAAGGAAATGGAGAGAGCACGTGGGAGATAGGAGAAGGGGAACCAGGGTCAAAAGTGAGTTGACAGGAGGAGGGGGAACGGGGTCACTAGTGGGGAGATAGGAGGAGGGGGACCAGGGTCACAAGTGAGTTGACAGAAGGAGGGGGAAGCAGGGTCACTAGTGAGGTGACAGGGGGAAAGGGGGGCAGGGTCACTAGTGAGCTGACAGGAGGAAAGGGGAGCAGGGTTACTAGTGAGGTGACAGGAGGAAAGGGGAGCAGAGTCACTAGTGAGGTGACCGGAGGAAAGGGAAGCAGGACCACTAGTGTGGTGATAGGAGGAGGGGAGAGCAGGGTCACTAGTGAGGTGACAGGAGGAGGAGGGAGCAGGGTCACTAGTGAAGTGACAGGAGGAAAGGGGAGCAGTATCACTAGTGGCGTGACAGGAGGAGAGGGAAGCAGGGTCACTAGTGGGGTGACAGGAGGAGGGGGAAGCAGGGTCACTAGTGGGGAGAAAGGAGGAAAGGGGAGCAGGTCCACTAGTGGGGTGACAGGAGCAGAGGGGAGCAGGGTTACTAGTGGGGTGATAGGAGGAGGGGGGCAGGGTCACTAGTGGGGTGACAGGAGGAGGGGGAGCAGAGTCACTAGTGAAGTGACAGGAGGAAAGTGGAGCAGTATCACTAGTGGGGTGACAGAAGGAGAGGGAAGCAGGGTCACTAGTGGGGTGACAGGAGGAGGGGGAAGCAGGGTCACTAGTGGGGTGACAGAAGGAGAGGGGAGCAGGGTTACTAGTGGGGTGATAGGAGGAGGGGGGCAGGGTCACTACTGGGGTGACAGGAGGAGGGGGGAGCAGGGTCACTAGTGGGGTGACAGGAGGAGGGGGTAGCAGAGTCAGTAGTGGGGTGATAGTAGGAGGGTGGAGCAGGGTCACTAGTGGGGTGACAGGAGGAGAGGGAAGCAGGGTCACTAGTGAGGTGACAGGAGGAGGTGGGAGCAGGGTCAGCAGTGGGGTAATAGGAGGGGGGAGCAGGGTCACTAGTGGGCTGACAGGAGGAGGTGGGAGCAGGGTCAGCAGTGGGGTCATAGGAGAGGGGAGCAGAGACACTAGTGAGATGACAGGTGAGGGAAGCAGGGTCACTAGTGAGATGACAGGAGGAGGGGGGCAGGGTCACTAGTGGGGTGACAGTAGGAGGGGGGAGCAGGGTCACTAGTGAGGTGACAGGAGTAGAAGGAAGGAGCAGAGTCTCTAGTGGGGTGACAGGAGGAAAGGGGGGCAGGGTCACTAGTGGGGTGACAGGAGGAGAATTAAGCAGGGTCACTAGTGGGGTGATAGGAGGAGGGGGAGTAGGGTCAGTAGTGGGGTGACAGTAGGAGGGGGGAGCAGGGTCACTAGTGGGGTGACAGGAGGAGGGGAGAGCAGGGTCACTAGTGGGGTGACAGGAGGAGGGGGTAGCAGAGTCAGTAGTGGGGTGATAGTAGGAGGTGGAGCAGGGTCACTAGTAGGGTGACAGGAGGAGAGGGAAGCAGGGTCACTAGTGAGGTGACAGGAGGAGGTGGGAGCAGGGTCAGTAGTGGGGTAATAGGAGGGGGGAGCAGGATCACTAGTGAGGTGACAGGAGGAGGTGGGAGCAGGGTCAGTAGTGGGGTGATAGGAGGGGGGAGCAGGGTCACTAGTGGGCTGACAGGAGGAGGTGGGAGAAGGGTCAGCAGTGGGGTGATAGGAGAGGGGAACAGAGACACTAGTGGGATGACAGGTGAGGGAAGCAGGGACACTAGTGGGGTGACAGGAGGAGGAGGGAGCAGGATCACTAGTGAGGTGAAAGGAGGAGAGGGAGCAGGGTCACTAGTGGGGTGACAGGAGGACGGGGGAGCAGGGTCACTAGTGGGGTGATAGTAGGAGGGGGGAGCAGGGTCACTAGTAGGCTGACAGGAGGAGGTGGGAGCAGGGTCAGTATTGTGGTGATAGTAGGAGGGGGAAGCAGGGTCACCGGGAACCAGTCACATGAGTCCACGCTCCTTACCTCTCCAGCGGACCTGTTAAGCTGCCCAAGTTCCGCCGGCAGCATGCTCTGCTCGACAGCCTCCACAGGAGCCGGACCCTCCTCCCTCAAGCTCCCGCCGGCTTCCCCTTCCTGACTCAACGTGTATGCGCCCATTCCAACAAATAACAAAGCTCCTTGCTGTAAGGAGCTTTGTTATTGTTTATCTTAAGGCACAGGCAGCATAGCTGCGCTGCCTGTGCCATTCACATCGCTGATGAGAGTGGGGAAAAAGTCTAAAGACGTACAGTATTGTTATGCCTTAGACTTTTTCCAGGAAGTCTCACGCACCGCATGACAAAGCTCCACGGGCCGGATTTGGCCCGGGGGCCATAGGTTGGGCACCACTGATCTAGTCGGTCACCCAGATAAGCGTTCAAGGTATACGCTATCTTAGATTATCAAAGCAACAGGTCTTTAGCTAAATCCACCTTCTTTGATACCTTCAACATCGTTGGGCCCAGTTCTCCCTACTCCTTAAGGACATGTGCAGGTACCGTTGAGACTGCGGGGAGGAAAGCAACTGGGTACAAGGTCGAGTCCATAGATGGTCAGACCTGCTTGTCACTGCCAACTATACTGGAGTGCAATCACATTCATGACAACCGGTCTGAGAGATCAACACGAGAAGTAGCGGCATACCACCCACACCTGAGGAGTATAGCTCACCTGATACTAGAACTGGACCCAGAAGCCCCGATATTCTTACTCCTTGGAAGAGACATACCACTAGTTCACAAGGTTAATGGAAAAACGCTTCTTACGCCCAGAGACTTGACCTAGGATGGGTCATCATAGGAGACACCTGTCTAGGAGGAGCACACAAGCCGACCTCAGTCAACAGTATGCTCACCAACACACTTGAAAATAGACGTCCTTCCTAATTCCTGCCATGTCAGAGCAGTTTCCTAATTAAAGAATTGCCACACAGAGCTACTGTGCTTTGTCCTTTCGCAGATACCTCCTGTGAAAACCACACCTGCGATGATGAGCAAGATCACTTAGAGTGCAGAGTTTTCCACAGGACAAGAGAAGAAAACAGGGTAGCAATGTCCATAGAAGACAGGCTGTTCTTGGATATCATGGATCAAGGAATGGTAAAACACACAAAAATGGCCAATCCGGATAGAAAACAATAATACTTTAAATAATGCACAATGTTCATAAAAAACTGCATAACAATAGCATAAAAAGTTGGTGGTGCAAACACACAAGGGGCTATCAAAATGCGCCCGCAGGAGATAACATGTAATATAGGTACAGACATACAGGTGAACAATACATTAATCAGAGCAGGTAGACCATTACATGATGAATCACACGGTTATTCCATAAAGTGGCAAGTGCCTTCTTGTGGTCCAAGTTAAGTAAAACGCCCAGAATACATGATCAGTAGTCATGCGCGTTTCGCTTTAATGCTTCATCAGGGGGTAGTGCTGACTAGAATGTGTCCCTCCCACCATATATATACCCACTCTCATCAAAACCCACATCTCCCACGTGAGAATACACAGCCCGTGCATCACCTAGCCCAGTGATGGGCAACGTGCGGCTCTCCAGCTGTTGCTAAACTACAACTCCCACCATGCCCTGCAGTAGGCTGATAGCTATAGACGGGCTTTGCATGCTGGGATTTGTAGTTCTGCAACAGCTGGAGAGCCGCATGTTGCCCATCACTGACCTAGCCAACAGTCCCGGACCGGAAGTGATTCACGTGCGTTCCACTGTGGAGTACATGCGTCACATCACATGGCCAGAAGTGGATGTGTCCAGCACGGAATGCCTGAACTCCTCCTACCACATCGCCATCTCTCACATGATACTCAGTGGAAAGCATCGCAAGGTTAGTCATTGGGAATGATATCATAGAGAACAACCAGATAATATAAATACACAAAAAACTTAACAACTTCATAATATATAAATACCCATTGTATTTTTTATTGGCAGTTTTAATTCATCCTTTAAATAAACATTGTGCGGCAGTACCCAATAAAATGCATAGATGGTGATTATAGTAATGTAAAAAAAAGGTGCTGCACAAGGACAACCCGTGGCCAAAAAGTGAAAAAAAATTGAAAAATGTTGATTTCTTTTTTTTTTAAAAGGTGCTGACCGTGATAATGTGAATCCATAAGATAATTAGATTTGAGATCCTAGTGTTACATGATTGCTGTGCTAAAATATGCATATACATTAGTACTATTAAATACATAAACATAATATCATAATAATGGTGGAATTCAGAAAAAAGAAAAAAAGGTAAAAGGAGAAAATCCATAATTCTCAAAATTGCAAGAAACAAATGTGCATTTCATGATCCATTTCATACATATATAATTTTTTATATGTGGGCACAAATAAGGATGTGTACAACCCCATTAACTCTGTGTACTGGCTGCTATCAGTCCATAATGTTATCAACAATCTAGGGGTCCATTCACATGGTAAGTATATGTGCGGAAGCTGACATATTAATACTAACAGTTCGATACATTTGGCGATGTCCACCATCTATCCAATTGGAGGTTGTTTACACAATCGTCCCTATATCTATAAAGATGACAAAAGAAGGGGGAGGGGAGTAAGATAACTATTGTTAGCACATGAACTAAAACCAATTAAAACTAAAAGAGATTTATTGGGACCTCATTATCCCATGTATGTATAATCTACAACCCAGAGCAGAAGACAATTACCGTTTCTATAAACATGGAGCAAAACTCAGGCCCTCATTGAGACCCTGTATTCGAAGTAAATATCCAGCGTGCCCCTCGTTGTGCCAAGAGGTGCTTCCAGTTCCCACCCCTAGAGTTAAAGTGTATTCTGTCAATTCCTGTCACCTGCAATAGGCGACCGTCACTATTGTGGTACTGTGTAAAGTGTCTGGGGATGGTCTTAAACATAGACACATCCTGTTCCTCCTTTGCTGCTTGTAAGCCCAGAACATGTTCGCGCACTCTTCTCTTCATTTCCCGTGTGGTTTGACCCACATATAGGAGGCCACATGGGCAACTTGCCACATAAATCACTCCAATGGTATTGCATGTGGTAGCTTGTGTGATTGTATACTGTTTGTCTCCAACAGAGTTTATAAAGACCTTTGTTTTTATAACATTCAAGGACATCACACAATCACCGCAGGGTCGGCACCCCCATCTTGGTCTTCTGGATCCGAAGGCTCTCTCAGGCTTCATTCCAATATAGTGACTTTTGGTAAGTATGCCCTTCAGATTTTTGTTTTTCCTAAATTTAATCCTAGGTGTCTTTGTTAGGTAAATTTGAAGAGTGGTATCCGTATATAGGGAGTTCCAATATTTTGCCAGGGCCCTTCTAATGTCTTGGTGTCTATGAGAGAAAGTAGTGATGAATCTCACCAAATTATTCTCATTCCTTGATGATTGTTTACCTGGAGCATAAATTAATTGTTCCCGTTTGGTATTGTTGGCCCTTAAGTATCCTTGCCTAATGGAGTGTTCATAGTATCCTCTGTTTCTGAACCGATTGCCTAAATCTCTCACTTGCATCTGAAAATCTTCTTCCCTTTAGCAGACCCTGCATATCAGCAGAAACTGCCCAATGGGAATACTTGAAATCAGTCTCTTAGGATGTGCTGAACTGGCTTCTAATAAACTATTGACAGAGGTTTCCTTGCAGAACAAATTGGTCTGTATGTATCCATTATCATCGATGTCCAGAAGGAGGTTAAGAAAATCCATTCCTGTCCTGCCCATTTTGTGCGTCAATCTGATGTTCAAGTCGTTGGAATTTAAGGCGTCAATAAATATTTTTAACTCCCCCATGGTCCCCTGCCAGACAACTGGAATATAATCAATATAGCGATACCACAATTGAACTCGTTCACATAGTCACAGGGTCCGTAAGGAAGATCCTTCTTTCCAACAGCCCCAGGAACAAATTAGCATATGAGGGCGCACAAGCCGCCCCTATTGCTGTTCCCTGGAGATGTAGGTAGAAGGTCTACTTAAATGTAAAAAAATTATGATGCAAGACAAATTGTAGCAACTCCACTATCAACTCACCAAACTCACCATTCCTCTGTGAAGTGGATATGAAGAAGCTTACTGCCTCCAGTCCGTCATGATGGCGGATGGACGTATAGAGGGATTAGACATCACATGTCACAAACATCATATCGTCCTCCAATTGAATGCCATAAATTTTCCTCAGATATCAAAGGTGTCCTTTAGGTATGAAGAAAGACTATTCACCAAGGAGATCTAGCTCATCTATCAACTTGCATACGGGTGCACATATACCATTGATGCCGAAAACAATAGGGTACCCAGGAGGAGTCTTATTGTTCTTGTGAATCTTGGGTAGTAGATAAAACGTGGGAACAGTAGCATTCTTCTCAATCAAACAATCCATTTCCTTATTTGTGATGATTTCGGCTTCTACCACTCTATGTAAGATCGTCTGAAGGAGAGATTGAAATGATGTTAAAGGATTGTATGTTGGTCGCCAGTAGCAATTATTGTCCCTTAATTGTATGAATGCCTCTTTTTCATAAATCGACGTTGGCCACACCACTACATTACCTCCTTTATCAGAAGGCTTGATGATCACTCCCTCCAATTGCATCAGCTCTTTTAAAGCATACCGTTGTGCATGTGTAAGATTATCCTACTGAATCCTATTTGGTACTTTCCTTAATTCTTCAGTTACCAACATAACAAACATCTCAATGTTCGAGAAGATAGACAAAGGAGGACATTTTTTTTGAGTTAGGAAATAGGTGTTGCGGCAACTTACTTGGCCTGGTTTCCTGTTCCTCCAATAGTTATTGAAGTACAGGGTGGGCCATTTAAATGGATACACCTTAATAAAATGGGAATGGTTGGTGATATTAACTTCCTGTTTGTGGCACATTAGTATATGTGAGGGGGGAAACTTTTCAAGATGGGTGGTGACCAGGTCGGCCATTTTGAAGTCGGCCATTTTGAATCCAACTTTTGGTTCATGTGACACATCAAACTTATTGGGAATTTCACAAGAAAAACAATGGTGTCCTTGGTTTTAACGAAACTTTATTCTTTCATGAGTTATTTACAAGTTTCTCTTTGTTTACAGCCATTGACATGTCACCAAGGTTAACACGTGAGGAGCGGAAAGAAATTGTCACCACCCATCTTGAAAAGTTTCCCCCCTCACATATACTAATGTGCCACAAACAGGAAGGTAATATCACCAACCATTCCTATTTTATTAACCCCTTAAGGACTCAGCCCTATTTCACCCTAAGGACTCTGACCATTGTCACTTTATGTGGTGATAACTTTTAAATGCTTTTACTTATCCAGGCCATTCTGAGATTGTTTTTTTGTCACATATTGTACTTCATGACAGTGGTAAAATGAAGTCAAAAAATTTCATTTTTATTTATAAAAAAATACTAAATTTTCCAAAAATTTGGAAAAATGTGCAATTTTGCAAGTTTCAATTTCTCTACTTCTATAATACATATTATTACCGCCCAAAAAAGTTTCTGATTTACATTCCCCATTTGTCTACTTCATGTATCAATCATTTTGGGAATGCTATTTTATTTTTTTGGGATGTTACAAGGCTTAGAAGTTTAGAAGCAAATCTTGAAATTTTTCAGAAATTTTCCAAAACCCACTTTTTAAGGACCAGTTCAGGTCTGTAGTCACTTTGTGAGGCTTACATAATAGAAACCACCCCATTCTAGAAACTACACCCCTCAGGGTATTCAAAACTGATTTTACAAATGATGTTAACCCTTTAGGTTTTCCACAAGAGTTAATGGCAAATGGAGAAAAAAAATCTGAATTTCGATTTTTTGGAACATTTTCCATTTTATTCCTTTTTTCCAGTAACAAAGCAAGGGTTAACAGCCAAACAAAACTCAATATTTAGTGCCTTGATTCTGTAGTTTGCAGAAACACCCCATATGTGGCCATAAAATGTTCTATGGCCAAATGGCAGGGTGCAGAAGGAAGGGAGCGCCATATGGTTGTTGGAAGGCGGATTTTGCTGGACTGGATTTTTGACACCATGTCCTATTTGAAGCCCCCCTGATGTTCCCCTAGAGTAGAAACTCCATAAAAGTGACTCCATCTAAGAAACTACATCCCTCAAGGTATTCAAAACCGGTTTTACAAACTTTGTTAACCCTTTAGGTGTTCCACAAGAGTTATTGGCAATTGGAGATGAAATTTCAGAATTAATATTTTTTGTTACCTTGCCTCAAAAAAAGTTTAATATAGAGCAACCAAAAATCATATTTGCCCTAAAATAGTACCAACAAAACTGACACCTTATCCTGTAAGTGGGGTCACTTTTTTGGACTTTCTACTGTAGGGATGCATCAGGGAGGCTTCAAATGGGACATTGTGTCAAAAAACTAGTCCAGCAAAATCTGCCTTCCAAAAACCATATGGCATTCCCTTCCTTCTACGTCCTGTTTACGGCCACATATAGGGTGTTTGTGCAAACCAGAGAATCAGGGCAATAAATATTGAGTTTTTTTTGGCTATTAACCCTTGCTTTGTTACTGAAAAAATGGATTAAAATGGAAAATTTGCAAAAAAAATAGCTGATTTGGGACCGTTTTTTTTATTTTTTTTATTTACATCATTGAACTGAGAGGTTAGATTGTGTTCTATTTCTATAGAGCAGGTTGTTATGGACGCGACAATACCAAATATGTATACTTTTTTATATTTATTAAAGTTTTACACAATAATATTATTTTTGAAACAAAAAGAATCATGTTTTAATGTCTCCATAGTCTGAGAACCATATTTTATAACTTTTTTGGGCGATTGTCTTATGTAGGGTATCATTTTTTGCGGGGTGAGTTGACGGATTGGTTGGCACTATTTGTGGGTGCATATAACTTTTTGATCGTTTGCTATTACATTTTATGTGAGGTGACAAAAATGTTTTTTTTTACATTGTTTTTATTTTTTACTTTTTAAGGTATTTACCCGAGGGGTTAGATCATGTGATATTATTATAGAGCAGATTCTTACGGACGCGGAAATACCTAATATGTATACTTCTGTTTAATTTATTTTACTTTAACACTATAACAACATTTTAGAAAAAAATATAATGTTTTAGTGTCTCTATAGTTTGAGAGCCATATTTTTTTTATTTGTTTGGGCGATTGTCTTATCTAGGGGCTCATTTTTTGCGGGATGAGATGACGGTGTGATTGCTACTATTTTGAGAGGCATACGCCTTTTTGATCGCTTTTTATTACACTTTTTGTGATGTACAACATTTTTTAATTTTTTTTTTTACGGTATTTGCGTGAGGGGTTAGGTCATGTGATATTTTTATAGAGCAGGTTTTTTCGGACGCGGCGATACCTAATATGTGTAGTGTATTTTATTTTTTTAATTTCTATTCAGTGACATGTGTTTTTTTATTTTTACTTTTTTTTCACTTTTTTACATTTTTTTTTTTTACCCAGACTCACTTGGTTCTTGTAGATCCAGTGGATCTGGTGTCTATCTAATACAGTACAGTATACTATACAGTGTACTGTGCTGTATTTTTTTTACTTTACATAGTCTAAGCAGACTTGTGCCTTTAGCACAAGTCTGATTAGACTTACAGTACCATGGCAAGCAGGACGCCTCTGAAAGCGTCCTGCTGCCATGGTAACCATCACCCGCTGCTGTCAGCAGCGGGTGATGGGGAGGGAGGGGGGCTCCCTCCCTCTGCGATCCCATCCTGTTGGGGGGCTGCAAAGGCACAGCAGCCCCCATGGGAGAGGGAGGGAGCTCCCTCCCTGTTAACCCCTTCCATATAGCGGTCCGTACGGACCGCGGCATGAAAGGGGTTAAAACTGCTGACATCTGCAGCACAGATGTCAGCAGTTTTTTTAGCAAAGTGTCAGCAATGTGCTGACACTTTGCTAAATCCACTAGACACCAGGGAAGAATACAGAGGAGGCAGGCGGGGTATCGCAATTGCGAACCCGCCTGCCGCACCACCCACCTTCCGCACCGCCTCCCGCTGTCCTCAACCACCCCCCCTGCACCCCTGCAGCCAAAATATGATTGGGGGCTGCAGGGGGGGTTAAAAATTAACACTTTTGGAGCATTAAATCTCTGACCGTGGGGGTCAGAGATCGCACAAAGCTCTGCAAACCGCAGGTCTGAATTGAGCAGCAGTGATCGGAACTACCGTTACATCATGGGTCCTTAAGGACTCGGGAACCATGACTTACCGGTACGTCATAAGTCCTTAAGGGGTTAAGGTGTATCCATATAAATGTCCCACCCTGAATAGATAAAAGAATAGTAACAGACAAATCAAAAAGCTGGGTTGCACCTTTACTGTTTAAATCCCGGAGACAACGCTTACCTAACAACAAAGAAGTTGTCTACAATCGATTTATCTCCCTCAAACACAAACTTCAGAGGACACCAGAGATGAAAGAACATTTATTTACCTTCAAGGAAAGAATATTCCAGAACAACCATGCAGAAATGGCACCCGCGCTACAAGACTCTGAGGAGTGTTGGTATTTAACCATATTTGTCGTGTATCATCCGAAAAAAACAGGGCAGATACGAGTAGTATTCGACTTGAGCGCCAGGTACGAAGGCATCTTGCGTCTTGATCTAGATGATCCAGAGGAGGCATGGGAAAATGTCATGTGGTCAGATGAGACCAAAATAAAACTGTTTGGTATCAACTCCACTCGTCGTGTTTGGAGGAAGAAGAAAGATGAGTACAACCCCAAGAACACCGTCCCAACCGTGAAACAAAGAGGTGGAAACATCATACTTTACTGTATACAGAGAGAGGGTGAAAAAGGCACTGGAGAGTTTGCACTGATACATTTTAAATAACAGTATGCAATATATCATTTTTTATGTGTGGAATAACCCTTTAAATCAGGCATCCTCAAACTGCGGCCCTCCAGCTGTTGTAAAACTACAACTCCCACAATGCCCTGCTGTAAGGCTGATACCTGTAGGCTGTTTGGGCATGCTGGGAGTTGTAGTTTTGCAACAGCTGGAGGGCCGCAGTTTGAGGATGCCTGCTTTAAATCATCAGTTCTAACTGCAGTTAACTAATTTTTTTTTATCTGGGATTCAAACTAATGGTACATGCTACACAATAACAAATATGCTGCATTATGAACATAGCTTGTTCGCGTTCGCCGCGGCGGGTGAACATATGCGATGTTCGGTCCGCCCCCTATACATCATCATTGAGCAAACTTTGACCCTGTACCTCACAGTCAATAGACACATTCCAGCCAATCAGCACCCTCCCTCCCACACCTTACCACCTCCTATAAAAAGGGCAGCCATTTTAGATTCAGTCTGAAGCTGCATGTTAGTGAGAGCAGGGAGACTGCAGCTGCTGCTGTGCTGATGATTCTGAATTCATAGGGAAAGCGTTAGCTAGGCCAGTGTTCTGTGTCCACAGACTCATCTGCTGTAAGGACAGCGTCACAGCACCCCAAAAAGCCCTTTTTAGGGCTGCTACATTAGTCTGCTTTTATTTCTTTTTTCTCCATATATATATTGCAGTTGCCTGGCCTGCCCGTGTGTGAGGAGCTTCAGGCCCACAGGAGTTTGCATCAAAAAAGGCATTTGATTTTTACCCTTTAATCTAAGGTTAGTTGCCTGCCAGTGTGTGTCAGGCCGACTTCCACTGACTGTAGTGTGCCCACTGCCAGTGTCCACCACTCATACCGGGTGGCACAGTACCTTGCACGCATAGTACCACTAAGAAGAAAAAAAATGACAGGCAGAGGCAGGCCACCCCGCAGGGGCCGTCGTGGTGCTGTGATTTCCTTTGGCCCTAGAATAATGCCCAGTGTTCAGAGGCAACATACCTTGAACTCGAAAAATTCTGAGGACATAGTTGACTGGCTGACACAGGACACCCAATCTAATACAGCTTCCGCTCGGAACCTTGACTCACCATCCTCCTCCAGCTCAGCTTCGGGCACCTTTCAAGTTGCCACTCGCCCGCCCGCCACCACCACCAGCACCACAGCCACTTCATTTGTTCTGTCAGAAGATTTATTTACACATCAGTTGGAAGAAATGAGTGATGCGCAACCATTATTGCCAGGGGATGTAGATAAAAGGGATATGTCTCAGTCAGGCAGCATTACACACATGGAAGTACGGTGTGATGATGATGATGTTGTACCCGCTGCTGCTTCCTTTGCTGAATTGTCAGATACAAGTGAAGCGGTTGATGATGACGATGTGTCCGTGGATGTCACATGGGTGCCCGCTCGAAGAGAAGAAGAACAGGGGGAGAGTTCAGATGGGGAGACAGAGAGGAGGAGGAGATGAGTTGGAAGCAGGGGGATGTCGTCTCAAGGAGCTAGTGGCACAGTCAGACAGCATGTATCGGCGCCTGGGGTTAGCCAGACAGCACGCCAATTAACGCATGCTGTTGACACCACCAGAATGCCGTCATTGCAAAGCTCAGCAGTGTGGCATTTTTTTGTGTGTCTGCCTCTGATAACAGCGATGCCATTTGCAACCTGTGCCAAAAGAAACTGAGTTGTGGGAAGTCCAACACCCACCTAGGTACAACTGCTTTGCGAAGGTACATGATCTCACATAACAAACGCCTATGGCATCAACACATAAGTACAAGCAGCACACAAACTCAAAGCCACCATGCTCCTCCTGGTCCAGCATCTTCAGCCACGTCAACCACTGCTGTCCTCCCTGCCCCCTTTCAACCACCTGCCACTCAGCCTCTCACCTTCAGCAGTTCCTGCTCATCTGCCTACACTCAGCTGTCTGTCAAGGAAATGTTTGAGCGTTAGAAGCCAATGTCACAGAGTCACCCCCTTGCCGGCGTCTGACAGCTGGCTTGACGGAACTCTTAGCCCGCCAGCTTTTACCATACCAGCTGGTAGAGTCTGAGGCCTTCAAAAAATTTGTCGCTATTGGGACACCATAGTGGAAGGTACTCGGACGAAATTTTTTTTCACAAAAGGCAATCCCTGATATGGGATGGTAACAGGGATTAAACTGATAGGAATAGTACTAGTTAAGACACCACTCATATAGGGTGTCACAGCACATTGCTCTGTGCACACGCAGTGCCCCAATTTGGGAGTAAGTGTACTGACCAAGCTGCTTTTTCCATCTCCCTGTTCCTAAAATCAATTCAGTTTTGTGTATGAGAGTTTGGTCTGTCACTGTGAAGGCAGTCGAAGGTACCCAGCCTACATTTTTTTTCACAAAAGGCAATCCCTGATATGGGACTTCACAGGGATTAAACTGATACAAATAGTACTAGTTACGAATTACGATACCACTCATATCGGGTGTGACAGTATATTGCATGGCACAGACGCAGTGACCGTGGATTAAAACAAAGGGGAGGGAGCCAGCGTTTTTTTAACCATCTCCCCGTTCAAAAAATCAATTCAATAAATGGACCCCAGATTGGGGACATAACAGGGATTAAACTTATAAGAATAGTACTAGTTAACACACCACTCATACCATGTGGCAGAGTACATTGCACGGCACACGCACAGTGCCCCAAATTGGAAGTAACAAGAAGGATGCACACAGATCAATCACATTTCTGCAAGGAGTTTGTCAACTTTTGACAACTGTTTGCGGTTGTCTAAAATCCATTCAATACACGTCCTGATAGGGGACGTAACAGGGATTAAACTGATGAGAATAGTACTACAGAAAATACCACTCATATCGGGTGTGAGAGTAAATTGCACGGCGCAGACGCAGTGACCGTGGATTAAAACAAATTCCAATGAGTACCTTTTAGGAGGGCATTTTTACTAATTTGGATTCCAGACTTCTTCTCACGCTTTAGGGCCCCTAAAATGCCAGGACAGTATAAATACCCCACATGTGACCCCATTTTGGAAAGAAGACACCCCAAGGTATTCCGTGAGGGGCATGGCGAGTTCATAGAAGATTTTTTTTTTGGCACAAGTTAGCGGAAATTGACTTTTTTTTTTTTTTCTTACAAAGTCTCATATTTCACTAACTTGTGACAAAAAATAAAATTTTACATGAACTCACCATACCCCTCACGGAATACCTTGGGGTGTCTACTTTCCAAAATGGGGTCACATGTGTGGTATTTATACTGCCCTGGCATTTTATGGGTCTCCGCAATTATTACATGTATGGCCAGCATGAGGAGCTTCTGCTATTCTCCTTATATCGAGCATACGGGTAATGAGATTTTTTTTTCCGTTCAGCCTCTGGGCTAAAAAAAAAATAATGAACGGCACAGATTTCTTCATTCGCATCAATCAATGTGGATGAAAAGATCTCTGCCAAAAAATGTGCAAAAAAAAAAAAAAAGAAGTAAGGCCTCATTCACACGTCAACAAAAATGTCTGCATCTATTCCGCAATTCTGCGGAAATAAATGCGGACCCATTCAGTGTGAATGGCGGGGGATCTGTGTGGTGATTGGTGCACTTACATATGTTTTCTTTTGGTGGTCCCAAGCAAAAGGGGCCACCAGAGTAACGAGCAGCAGGCATATCAGACGCTGTTAACAAAACATGTTCTGATATGTGATTTTTTTTAACTTCTACAGCCTGCCAGCGCATGATCAGCGTTGACAGGCTGTAGTTTAACTTCTCCCCGACGCGATCCTGTGAGCACGCGCGCGCGTTTACAGGAAATCTTGTGTCTTGCGAGATGACACGCGGATGCGTCCAGGAGGAATAAACCTGCCGCCTGGACGCATCGATGCGTGCAGCGGTTCAGAGGAGGTTAAACCACCTTGTTCAAAAAAATTTAGGATTGTTAGGTGATTTATGCCTTTTATGGATTAAAACCCAACTCTGAGTCAACTATGTAATCTTCCATGGGAGTTTTGCCATGGATCCCCCTCCGGCATGCCACAGTCCAGGTGTTAGTCCCCTTCAAACAACTTTTCCATCACTCGTGTGGCTAGAAAGAGTCCTTGTGGGTTTTAAAATTCGCCTGCCTATTGAAGTCTATGGCGGTTGGCCCTGTTCGCCCGTTCGCGAACATTTGAGGAAATTCGCGTTCGCCGTTCGCGAACGGAAAATTTTATGTTCGCGACATCTCTAATTACAAGCATATTTAGTAAAGTCACAAGGATAGGCCATCAAGTTTTTATAGAGGTCCAACTCCTGACAACTCAGCTGTGTGAAAAAGCTTCGTAGAATAACGAATCCCAGCAGCTGTATCTTGGCAAAATTACAGCTGCTGGGATTCGTTGTTCTACTATTGATTGGAGGCTGCTCCTTTCCAGTGCAGCATACTACCTGAAGTGAGTGCTGGCCGGTCCTTTTCTGATCGTGTGAAAAATCTTCAGCTCTTGGGCAGTGCTTGATATTGCAGCTCAGTTTCATTCTGATAAGAATCTGCATTTGCTACACTTCAGTCACCATCTGGGAGCTATAACAATCAATCCGATGAATCATGAGTTGAACTGGGAGCTTAAAGTGGCCCGGGAGAAAACTAAAAGTGGCTCCATGTTGTAGGCAGTTTCTTGCACCGGTATCTCAAACCCCCGGTCAGCTGCCACTGACCCGGGGACTGCTCTGGAGTGGCACCTGGTAACTACCCTTACTGCCCAAGCCTATTCTCACCATCAGAGGCTCTAGTGAAGACCAGGGACTTATTTAGTCAAGCCCCTCTAGGGTATAGCCGGTCAGTGGCGCAGTGGTTCCACACCCACTTGCATAACACCCGTCTCCTCCAAGTGCCCAAACCTGCCAGCAATTTGTCCAAAATGAATCACAAAAGATTTGCATATGCTAGAATTTTTTTTAAAGTTATTAACTAATTAATAATTAGTTTTGAGTTATAATTTAAGACAGTTTCTGACATAAATTCTAGTAAATAATAAATATGTTGGACCATGTGGTGCCGGGCAACGCTAAACTCTACCGTTTCTTATTTATGAAAGCACTAAATATTGAAAAGATTTGCAACTTTGTAATGCCAGAAAACTGCTGTATAGCCTTTGATAAATTCATATCTGTAGACAATAATGTGCTGCTGCTTCTTTTGGTATACATGATAATGAAACTAGTCACAAAAATCTATGGGATATAATTGACTAGTCTAGTGAACTAGAACCAGCATATCCCTAAAATACTGCCACATTAAATTTTTTGCTTGCATTTTATTTTTTGTTTTGTAAAAAAAAAAACATTCAAAGACTATAACTTTATTCCGCAAAACACTTTGTGTGAATGGACCATTAGGCAACTACAATTACATTGAAGAAATTCAGTGTAATAAAAAAATATATTTATGATTACAATATAAACTAGTGAAATTCCTAAAGCGCTACACTTGATGCTTCACTGTATAGCGGTAGTACCGTAATAGGACCGCAGTCAGCCTATTACAATAATCATCCACTTGCATAAATATAAAATCAGTACCACGCTCTAAAAGCTGATGATAACAGTGCTGGCAATGATATCTTATAGTGAACTGTATGCCCACCATAATAACCTCTGTTCCCCCAGCACCAGATTCCACAGTAAACAGGGTTAAGCGGCTTTACCTTTTGCTTATATGTCAGTATTTCCACGTCCCAGGATGGTTTCTGCGGCGTGGTCTGGGGCTGAATGACAGGCACAGTTCAGGGAGTAGCTGCACGTTAGCGTGGCTCCTCCAATACACGCTTGTGGTTCGTGCGCAAGCGGCGCGAGAGTGACGTCACTGACTGTGACTTCGGTGAGTCACAGGTACCACTAACTCAATGTGTTTTGGATAGTACTCGCTATCCTTCGTCAGGAGTGCTTCCCTGATGAAGGATAGGGAGTACTATCCGAAACGCGTTTAGTTAGTGGTACCTGTGACTCACCGTAGTCACAGTCAGTGACGTCACTCTCGCGCCATTCTCGCGAGCAGTGCGAGAGTTAGCGCTTCGGATAGTACTCGCTATCCTTCGTCAGGAGTGCTTCTCTGACGAAGGATAGCGAGTACTATCCGAAATGCGTTGAGTTAGTGTTACCTGTGACTCACCGTAGTCACAGTCAGTGGAGTCACTCTTGCGCTGCTCGCGCACAAACCACAAGTGTGTACTGGAGGAGCCACGCAACCGGCCGGAGCGTGACTCCATGTGCAGCTACTCCCTGAACTGTGCCAATGTGTCATTCAGCCCCAGACCACGCCGCAGAAACCATCCTGGGAGATACTGACATATAAGCAAAAGGTAAAGCCGCTTAACCCTGTTTACTGTGGAATCTGGTGCTGGGGGGAACAGAGGTTATTATGGTGGGCATACAGTTCATCATAAGATATCATAGCCAGCTTTTAGAGCACGGTACTGATTTTATATTTATGCAAGTGGATGATTATAATATACTTTTCTGAAATGTAATGGTAAAATTAAAACATTACTATCTAAGTGTATTAGATGAATATAAGTAAGCAAACAAAATTAAAGTGCAGCTGAGGATTACTATAAATATTTGCATATTACATTGAAGGCATCTTATTTAATAACATTAATGTCTTAGGTCACTGGTGCATATTTATGCTATACATAAAGGCTATTCCAAATTCTTTTGTATTAGATCTGCTGAACCCTTTACATACACCTTTATGGCAGTCCGATTACACTCTGAAAAAAGAGCTTTAAATGTATTCGATATCTTATCTTTAACTTGAATGCTTCATTAGGAAGTCACTAATCTCTTAGCTTGGTGAGACAGATAAGGCTGCTACATAGAAAGTCAAATTCCAATCAGTCTCTAGTATCTAAAGCACTTAATTCCCTGGTGTAGCCATCTAATCATTTGAGGATGTTATCAAGCAGAACCTTGCTTCTTCCCTCAGATAAACATCATGATGAGCAGCTTGACTATAGTGGTTATAAGGAGATAAGGAATTGCATTCCCTGTGCTTCACATGCTGCACTGAATGACCATCTGAGTGTCTGACTAAGGAGAAACATGATTTTTTTCCCCCTAAACTGTGATGCACTCATCTGCTGCCTTGCAGAAAGCATACACTATTAGCTGTGTGAACCAGGAGCTATTAAAGAAAATTACTGTGAGATTACTGAATGTCAAAATATAATTTAAATACATTTATTTAATACTTTAATTGCAGGAGAACAATAATACATCAAGGATGCCATTCTCCACATAATGGAGTTAATTTGCTTTAATTCCTTTTGTACAATATAATGATACATTGTAACTGGGACAACTAAATGAGAAAGTGATAATAATCTGCCCTCAGTCTGTACATTCTATCCATTCTATTTGCAACACATGCCAACATACCCATTATACAGCTATACAGACAGTACATCAAAACAGCTATTTTTGCTTGCAACTTGTTTAAAAACAAATGAAGAGCACAATCTAAGGACAGTATTGTCTTTGGCTACATAAGGGCTTTCTAAATTAGGGATGAGGCTTGGAAGAAAATATGGAAGTGTATACCAGTTATATTTTGGAAAATAATATATAAAAAGATAAAAGTTGGATAAAATAGAAAAATCATCTTTTTTTTATTTTATTTTATTTAGAAGAGGGTATTTACCTCTCACAGTTAATACATTTTCTGTTAAAATGTCTCAGGATTGAGATATATTGAATGGAATATTTTTGAATAGAAAGGAAGAGCATCCCTTGAAAAGACTTAAAAAATTGCCTCCTATTGTGAGACATTATAATGTAGCATGTATAACTAGTATAGATAGCAATTCCATTCTAAATAATCATTCATTACTAATTTCCCCAAAACTTTATTTTGCAACAAATAAAATGTTTTTGAAATTTGTCTCACAATATCAAAATGTTGTCTGCCATTTTACATATCAGAATGCAGGAAAGATGAGAAGATTATGGAAGGTCACATGATCCCGTCCTGGGGTGGGGATTTGCCATATGTTTCTTGGCTTTTACTTTGGAAGGATAGAGGAAAGAAATCTTAAAACACAGAATACAGCTAATTTAGTGTCAATTTAGTGTCGATTTAGTTGGAATGAAATGCCAGGAAATGCCATTCAGTCAATCACTGGCTGACTTTGGTCAGGAATTCAAGACCCAGTCATTGGAACTGAATTGGCTGATGATTGCTTATTATTTTTAGCCAACTCAGCCCTCTTAGAAAAAAATTGTCATTGCTGCATTTCCAAATGGGGTTCCTAGAGCACGGGTGCAGAGAGGGAGAAGTCACACTTGAGCCCTTGTGCATAAGAGGACCCAAAGGCTCTTCTGCCAGCTAAAATAACACCAGTATTATGAATGGTATATGGTTTCACATTTTGCGTTGAGGCCCAGGAGATACAAGTTTTGCCTCAGTGACCTTTGGGAGATCACATAATGATTTGTTTAGCTTTTATACAAATGCATGTCATATGATATATCTGCAGTGACCCGAGAAGAGTGATCAAAGCAAAGGATGAGAGTAGTAGTGGCTCTGACTGTTGCAATCAATCATGATAGTTTTCTTCACGCCATTACTCCCTACTTCCATGCAGTGAAAGAAGGGTGCACCCATTCTTCCCCCAGGGCACACTCTGGTAGGGTAGTGGTGGAAGAATAAACATCTCTAAAGGGCAAAATGGGAGTTGTAGTACATCCAACTATAACAGTCACAGTTCAACTGTACACAGTGCAATCCTTTCAATCATGGCCCTCTTCTTTCTTTAACTTTCTAAAGTCTCTCTCAGTAGAATCTATGGCTGGCAACAATACCTTGGCAATAATAGCTATAATGACTGCTGTAGGATACAGAGCATGTCTGGCCAGGACGTGTTCAGGTGTGATGGGTGTATTTGCAGTGTCCCTCACAGCAGCAAAGTCAGAATGGCTGTAGTAGCAGGTTAATCTACTGACTCCTTTCTGGGCTTCATTAGAGGGAACAACAGCTCTCTCTCTCAACCCCAGCCTAGACTAACTCATGATAGGAGTGGGGCCAGCCACCACCTAGCTTCATACAAGGGCTGAGCCAAGATTATTAACCTTGGTTCTACCATCCATACATAGCTTTACTGGTTGCAATGCATAGCAATACATGACATAACATTACATTATATAACATTAAAACAAACCATTTCCAGTTACCCCCTGCTCCAGGGTACTGCATATCATCAAGTAACCATGAGTAAATATGAGTTAATATCAAAATTGGAGATTGGACCAGACTGTTATCAAACGGGAGATTCAATTTTATTTATTTAAAAAATGTAATTTGGTAAATAATATTATTTAAAAAAAAAAAAAAATTTAAAAAGAAGTTCTAAATCAAAGTGATAATAAAACAACCATGGTTCATTTTTTTGCAGTCTCTGTCCTCTCTGTGCAAAGGCAATGCCCAAGCAGCAAATTTTTAGTGACATTTTTGCTTGTCTCAGCCATACTTATTATGCAGGGGTGTAACTAAGGGCTCATGGGCCCCAGTGCAATAGTTCAGCTTTGGCCCCCCAGCACAATGTCTCCAAACACTTGCCAGATGCAGCTGTCCATAGCTTTTTAGCAGTATTGCTGGGTCTCTTAAAGGGCATCTGTCAACAGATTTGTACTTATGAAACTGGTTGACCTGTTGCATGTGCGCTTGGCAGCTGAAGGCATCTGTGTAGGTCCCATGTTCATATATTCTCGCATTGCAGAGAAAAGTAATGTTTTAATACTGTATATAGAAATGAGCCTCTAGGAGCAACAGGGGCGTTGCTGTTACACCTAGAGGCTCTACTCTTTCTGCAACTGCCGTGTCCTTTCCACTTTGATTTACAGGGTCAGGTATCACATACTCCTTGCCCTGTCAATGAAAGTGGAAAGGGTGTCATTTAAAGAGAGAACGGTACCTCTAAGTATAATGGCAATCTCCCTGTTGCTCCTAGAGGTTAATTCTGCTGACAGTTAACCCATCAAGGCAGCACTAGCAGTCAGTGATTAGTGTACAGTTGCACCTGCTATAATCCGGAGTTGTCTGCTTTCTTAATAGTGACTGCAGCATCTAATATGTTTGACTGAGAAAGGGACCTTTCATATTGTGCTTTCTGAACAGTTCTATGTATGCATGTGCTCTCTGGTATTAGCCAGTACACAAACAGCCAATGATTATCTACTTGGGCTATAGGTCCTGATATAGGCATTACATTAGTTAGTGAATACCATTACACAACAACACCACTCTAAGTACTATAAGTATAATAAAGTCCTGTAGAGCTCAGTAATCTCTTACATATAGACATCTGAAACACATACATCCACCTTTCTGCATTTTTCTCCACAGCTTCCCTGCTTGACTATATAATAACCTACTGTTGCCTTTGCATTTAAAGATTCAGAATTATTTTTCTTTCTGACAGTGGGGGGTGCACAGCATCATAATCAGTGGCGTTGCTAGGTCTGGTGTCACCTGGTGCGGTAGAAAATGGTGTCACCCCCCCAAGCGCATCCCCCCCCCATCCTCGATCTGTCTGCTTAGCCCCCCCTCCCCCCCCACGTCAGCTGTCTGTCTACTATCCAAACCCCTATCCCCATTATCGCTTGGGTTCAAATTCTAGCACCTCCAACAGCCCCCCCGGCAATCTGTCTTCTGTTTTCTTAGCACTCCCCCCCCAAAAAAATTTACATACATATTGTATTTTGTGGTATCCAGAGTACAGCACCACATACCTTACATCCAGTAACTTCTCTGATGCAGACCTTCTCTTTCCTCATCTTCTTCTTTCAGACTAGACCACCATGATCATTTTTCACCCATCTCTCATCACTGTAGTTTGACAAAAGACCTCTTAGGTTCCTACTTTTCCATAATCCTCCTACCTTTTTAACAACTCACCTACCACCTTCAATAATAATAATAATAATAATAATGTGCACTAATTCAAAAGTGCTCCCGTTCTGTGTGCCAGTGCACAAAAAATTCCCTCAGTGCCGCCAGTTGAGCTAATGTCCCCATAATGTGTGCAAGTATAAAATACCCATATATAATGCCCCTAGTAAATGCCCACATAGTGCTCCTCTCCTCTTCCCCATAGTGCCCCCATAATGTTCAAGTATAAGATTCCCCCATAGTGTCCCCCAGATTGTGCCAGTATAAATGCCCCTTCTTAATGCCCCCATAATGTGCCTATATAATATACCCTCATAGTATTCTTCTCCCCACCAACACCATAGTGTCCCCATAATGTGCCAGCAATGCCCCCATATATGCCCCCATAGTGTCCCCAAGGATGTGCCAGTAGATGCCCCCATAGTGTTCCCCATGTGCCAGTAGATGCCCCCATAGTGTCCCTCATGTGCGAGCAATGGCCCCATAGTGTCCTCCATGTGCCAGCCAGGGCCGGACTGGGGATAAAAACCAGCCCTGGAAAAAGTTGCATACCAGCCCCACAGCACTGTGTCTTTATTTACTTGTTTAAAAAAACTTGTGTATTTTAAAACACGTGTGTAAATGCGAATATGAACTTTGCCCCACAATAGCTCTTTTTTAGAACCCCCATTTTATCACAGTAGACCAACTTTTCCCAACGGGATGCCTCCAGCCGTTGCAAAACTGCAACTCTCAGCATGCCCAGACAGCGTTTGGCAGCATTTATAATAAAAAAATTTACTTACAAAAGAAGCTATTCAGTCGTCTGCTGTGCTGTCCTCTGCTTGCTTCCGCGGATCTTACACTCCTTTCAGTCTCTCCTCAGTGTGCAGGGCAGGCACACTGCTATGGGGGGATCTGTGGATGACACACTATTATGGGGGATCTGCAGATGACATTGTTATGGGGGATCTGTGGATGACACACTGTTATGGGGGATCTGTGGATGACACTGTTGTAGGGGATCTGCGGAAGACACTGTTATGGGGGATCTGTTAATGACTATTATGGGGGATCTGTGGATGACGCACTGGTATGGGGGGGGGTGATCTGCGGATGACACTGTTATGGGGGATCTGTCGAAGACACTGTTATGGGGGATCTGTGGATGACTCTATTATGGGGGATCTGTGGATTACGCTGTTATGGGGGATCTGTGGATGACGCACTGTTATGGGGGATCTGTGGATGACACTGTCATGGGGGATCTATGGATGACACACTGTTATGGGGATCTGTGGATGACACTGTTATGGGGGATCTATGGATGACACACTGTTATGGGGGATCTGTGGAGGACACCCTGTTATGGGGGATCTGTGGATAACACACTGTTATGGGGGATCTGTGGATAACACACTGTTATGGGGGTACTTTCACACCTGCGGTATGGCTATCCGGCCTATCCGGGCTGTTCACCCGCCAGGTCCACCATGCCACAAGTACCCGTGCACTGCCTTGCTGTAGCTCTGTCCCCATTGACTATAATAGGGGCAGGGGATGGAGCTTTGGCGCAGCACTGCAGTGCATGGCAGAGATCGGCGGACTAAAAAGTACTTCTTGTCCCACTTTTTAGTCCAATGATCTCTGCCGTGCTGCGCCATAGCTCCATCCCCTGCCCCTATTATAGTCAATGGGGACAGAGCGGCAGCACAGCAGTGCACGGGTACTTGCGGCATGGTGGATCCAGCGGGTGAACAGCCCAGATAGGCCGGATAGCCATGCCGCAGATGTGAAAGTACCCCCATAACAGTGTGTCATCTACAGATCCCCCATAACAGTGCCATCCACAGATCCCCCATAACAGTGCATCATCCACAGATCCCCCATAACAGTACATCATCCACAGATGGATCCCCCATAACAGTGCGTCATTTGCACTTATCACATGTATGCAGGAGCAGCAGGAGGCTGCCTTATGCTGTGAGGCACTCAGGCAGGATGAAATCCTCAAGGCAGCCACAGTCACATGGCCTATACCACACACCCCACACCAGACCAGCTAGCAGGGCACTGCAGCGCGCCTCATCCCCTGCCTCATCACACAGCCCCTTTCCTGACCTTTCTGTGCCTCCGCGGCCACCAAGTCCGCTGGGTCCGACTCACTGCTGGGACTCTGCCCTCCTCCCCATCGCCTGCAGCCACAGTGAGACTCAGCCACAACAAACACCAGCCAGTGGGTATTACTGCGCGGTCTGACTGTAAGTAGGGCGGCCCGGCCGGCCCCCGCCAGTACTAGCACGGGGGGGGGGGGGGTTACCTCACGAGCGGAGCGTCTGGAGGCTGAGCGCGCACACACTGACACACTGCAACCTGCGCAGCGACATGAGTGTGAGACAGAGAGGAGAGGAGACAGGCAGCCTCCTCCGGCCGTCCGCGCGGCAGTCAGGGGTACCGGCCTACCAGGAATTTTCCCCCATGTGTCCCCCATGTGCCAGCCATGCCCCCATAGTGTCCCCAATGTGCCAGCCATGCCCCCATAGTGTCCCACATGTGCCAGAAATGCCCCATAGTGTCCCCCATGTGCCAGCAATGCCCCCATAGTGTCCCCCATTTGCCAGTAGATGCCCCCATAGTGTCCCCCATGTTCCAGCCATGCCCCCATAGTGTCCTCCATGTGCCAGCCATGCCCCCATAGTGTCCCCCATGTGCCAGCCCTGCCCCCATAGTGTCCCCCATGTTCCAGCCATGCCCCCATAGTGTCCCCCATGTGCCAGGCAATGCCACCATAGTGCCCCCATGTGCCAGGCAATTCCCCCATAGTGTCCCCCATGTGCCAGCAATGCCCATTAGTGTCCCCCATGAGCCAGCCATGCCCCCATAGTTTCCCCCATGTGCCAGCCATGCCCCCATAGTGTCCCCCATGTGCCATTCATACCCCCATAGTGTCCCCCATGTGCCAGCTATGCCCCCATGGTGTCCCCCATATGCCAGGCAATGCTTCCCCAGCCCAGCCCAGCGCGTCACAGAAAGAAAAAAAAAAAGAAAAAACACCTTTATGGCAGCGATGTGATGCAGGCCTCTTCTGGCCTGTGTCCCGAGCTGTACGGCACAGGCGGCGCGATGACGTCATCGCGCTGCCTGCGCTGGCCTCTGATAGGCTGCCGGCACAAGGCTAGCAGCCTATCAGATCAACAGGAAAGGGAGACACCTCTCCCTTGCCCTGCTGCAATATTCATCTGTATCCCGTCCTGAGGACAGCGATACAGATGAATATAGGGAGATGAGTGCTTCCATAATGCAAGCACTCATCTCCTGGTGGTGTCACCCCATCACTGGTGTCACCCAGTGTGGCCTGCACCTGCCGCACCCCCCTCGCAACACCACTGATCATAATGCTTCTTCCTCTGTCTTCTCCATTTCAGTCTCACATATTTATGACACTTTGGAGGCATGTACTTAATTTTTGGAGGAGGACTGTGGGTTGCCCTGGCTTGTGGGCCAAGTCGCAATTGTGATTGCTGCAACCCCTATAGTTACAAAACTGTTATAATGGTCATGAGTAGGGATGAGCGAACACGTGGAAGTTCAGGTTTGCCGAGTTCGGCCGAACTTCAGGTCAAAATTCGGGTAAGGGCCCCGAATTTGACCCAGAACCTGAACCCCATTGAAGTCAATGGGGACCCAAACTTCACTTTATTATTTTCCATTATAACATGGTTATATCGGAAAATAATAGCATTCTTAAGACAGAATGCAAAACAATATGGCCATTTAGGGGTTCTGTTAGTGTTAGGTACCCATCTGAGGAAGCTACCTTGACACCTGGTAGATGGGCATATAAAAGAATATAAAAGCATTATTGACATTTAAAAAAAATAACAACTCACCTCATCCACTGGATCGGCTGCAGCATCTTCTTCTATCTGCACTAAATAGGACCTGCCAAACTATCTGCGATATGCATGAACATTACCATGTGGGAGAGCGCAATGAAGTCATCGTGCACATTGCAGGTCCTTTGGCAGGTCCTATTCAGTGAAGATAGAAGAAGCTACTGCAGCGTGATCAAGTGGATGAGGTGAGTTGTTATTTTTTTAAATGCCAATAATGCTTTTATATTCTTTTATACGCCCATCTACCAGGTGTCAAGGTGGCTTCCTCAGATGGGTATCTAACACTAACAGAACTGCCTCTCTTGGAATTACCTACGCCTACAATATTTAGACTGAGCAACACTCATCTGCTTGGGGCTTCTGAGCAGAGTACGGATGTAGCTGGTTCCTACACCGCCCTGAATATTGTAGGCTTAGGTAAGTCCAAGAGACGTAGTTCTGTTAGTGTTAGGTACCCATCTGCGGAAGCCACCTTGACTCCTGGTAGATGGGCCAGACACACGTTTGATCAAAAATGTGCGCAAAGAGCTTACATTTTTTTTTTATTTATAGTAGGTATAATACCACTTTAATTTAGTATGATACCCATTTCTCAGTTCTATTGTTTGTATGTGAAATGTTGTGCTGCCATACTTTTATTAGTTTTCTGTATTCTTGCTTTATGGATATGCACCTGTGACCATGAATGTGCTAGTCTAAATTTTCTTGTAGTATGTGAATATTGACTATTTTTATATGCCACTTTCAGGTATGTTATATGACCTGCAGTATGACATATTTTTTGCTAACAATAGCAATATGATCAGTTAACTGGAAAGCTGCAATACAGAAATATTTGCTAACCAGTGTCTTTAGAAGTTCTCCTAATCAAACATCACAGCACTTAATAGTGTTGATCGTGAATATTCTAATCGCGAATTTTTATCGCGAATATCAGCAATCTTTTTTTCATCAGTACTACTGATTCTTGCTTGTGGGCCAATTATAAGGCTGCAATGTCTTTGTTTGAGCTTAGCAACATCCCTAGCAACAAATTGGAAAGTTGGCAATCCCTTTACTATATAGGAACCTCGCCAGTAGCCATTTTCTGCAGTTTTTTTTTTTTTTTTTGCAGTTTTGAGAGAGAGATCAGTGACATTGCTGTGTTCTGTACTTTCATCTGGATCCTTATTCAATTACATTAAATAGTTAGTTAGCTTATATATAATACAGATAGTTAATGGGAAATAGTCAGTGTAGGTTAGATTGTGATATAGTGTAGCTGATAGGTTCCAGTGCAGGGTGTTAGGTAGTGTGATAGGAGTTAATGTGCTGTAATAGGGATTAGTGTCTCTGTTAGATACAGTGCTGTGATGTCACAACAATACTTCATGCACCAATATCTACTCAGACCTGATAAAATGTGAAGTTGCACGTATTGCACAAAAAATATGCGCATCATTAGTGTCGATTTGCGCAATCACGATCATAATGACTGGAGATCGTGAATTCTAGAATTCGCGAATATATTGCAAATATTATGCGAAAAATTCTCGAAATATCACGAAAACGAATATTGCCTATGCCGCTCATCACTATTACTTAATAATGAAAGGCCTAAATGACTGAAGCCGCTAAAATGGACCAGGAGAGGATTAAAAATACACTAGCTTGAAGTCAGTACTTCGATCCAAATGCTGATGCGTAATAAGAAATCCCTAAAGCCTTAGATCACAGTCTACTACTGAGCTAGTGGAAACCCTCTTAATTCCTTAAGAGATTGTATCTTTCCAGATGAGAATAGATATTGGTCTGTGTGTGTAGACTGATTAGACATATGAAAGAAGATTAGAGGAGATGCAGCTTGGAAAGCTCAGTGTCTCATTTACATGGTATTATTGCTGACAGGCATAAAATGTACAGCGAAAGCTTAAGGCAAATTGTATCTGAATAAGAGCTTCATTTATTTACCCAAGTAATAACAGGATCAATTCTTGTTTATTTTATCGCCTCTATTAAGCAGGCTGATGCTTTCCCAATTGCTCTGTGACAAGGAGTACGCATGAGATCTGTTAACAGTGATTTGAAGCGCCTACTGAAGACTGTGAAAAATGCTTCATCAAAACAGTCAGCAAATATCATTTTATTATTAACTAGTAAGTTACGAATGAAAGAAAATATAATTGACCAGATGTCGTAATTGCCAGAGCCGGACTGGGACGGAAATTCAGCCCCGGCAGTTTAAAACGTACAGACCCACTTCCTGTGTGGTTAATGTGAAATATGTTTGTGCAACCCCACCCAAGTGATTACTAGTGATGAGCGGCAGGGGCAATATTCGAATTCGCGATATTTCGCGAATATTTGGGCGAATATTCGCCATATATTCTAAAATTCGCAAATTCATAATCTCCAGTCATTATTTTCTTATTGCGAAAATTCGCATAAAATTTGCATACAAATTCGCATAAACTGCTATTTAAAAGGTATTTTTTAAATGCCAGTTTATGCGATTTTTTATGCTAATTTTATGCAGATTTTTTATGCGAATTTTCGCAATCAGATAGTAATGACATTATTTTCTTGCTTGCGAAAATTTGCATATAAAAAATTTGCATAAAAACCGAATATTCGCAATTGCGAATATATTTTGCGATATTCTAAATATTCGCGAATTCTCGAAGTGCCGATATTCGCAATTAAAATTCGCAATTCGAAAATTTGTGATCAACACTAGTGATTACAGCATATTTGAATACACATTACTTTCAGCACTACAAAACATACAGGAGTATACTACATTCACTACACTACATACATATTACATCCAGTGACATCACTCTCACAGGCCACAGGCCTGCTGCCACAGTTGACTGCGTCCTGGCGCAGAAAACTACTATGAAGTTATTGTGCCACCTGAGACCTGGTATAGATGGTCGCGATAATATGCTTGCTTTGTAACTGCCTACACTGCCTTATAGGCTTCAGGCCTACTGGCTTGTGGTCTGTAAGAGTGAACCATTGGTTTGAGTACCCCGTCACACTACTCAACTGTATCACTGTTCTGAGCACAGAAATACAGTTGTATCTGTGGTGGCCACTACTTTGAACCTCTGCGTTAACCATCCCAAGCCATGGATGTTTTAGCCTAGCAAAGGCAGGTAGCCTGCTCTGGAACTGGTCCTTCTGGCATTTGCCAGATGGGCAGTCTAGCCCTAGTAATTGTACAAGTCACAGTCACAAATGTAGCCACTCTATTTATTTAACATATATTTTATTGAGAATTGCAGTATTTTTCAAAAACAGTACAATGTCATGCATGGCAGTTAGACATCTAGGAGGTAGCAGTACAACCCGATGGGTCTTATAAGGCATGACACTGGAATACAGTAGGTTATACAAAAATAAGAAAAAACAACAAAACATCAAACAGGTGCTACACCGCACTCAAAAAAGGATAAAATTATACACCGGTAACATAAGTACTTGTTATATTTGCGGCTTCGGTAAAGAAGGAAAGTTGCTAGCTACGAATGTAGACCATTTATTCCATCTTGCAATATATCTAGATAACTGGTTCAATCTTTTAGCAATTAGTAGTTCCATACCATAGTTGCAGGGTACTTTAGCTAAAATTTCAGGGATTGATGGGAGTTCCCTGCTTTTCCATCTTTTAGCTATCGCTACTCTCATCACAGTTAAGATATGAGAGAGAATTGTTATATCTGCTAATGTTAGTTTCTCTAATCCCAGTAATAATAAGGCCACCTATGGTCTGCAAGGGATCTCATATCCCACCTCAGAGTCTGCAAGAGATTTAATGTGTCACCAGAATAGGTATATGTTGGGCCAATGCCACCAGATATGCATCAAAGTGCCAATGGCAGCTGAGCATCGCCAGCAGAGCCTGGTTGCTGTGTGGTATATAATAGACAATTAATAACTGTAGAGTAGTTTTCTGAATGCTTTTAGGTGGTTAACACATCGAGAAGTGCTAGAGCTCAGGGAAAACACAAATGACCATTGTGCTGGTGTAAAAGTCTTGTTTAGGTCGCTTTCCCATTTAACTTGAAACTAGAGTTGAGCGAACACCTGGATGTTCGGGTTCGAGAAGTTCGGCCGAACTTCACGAAAATGTTCAGGTTTGGGATCCGAACTCGACTTGAACTTGACCCCGAACCCGAACCCCATTGAAGTCAATGGGGACCCGAACTTTTGGGCACTAAAAAGGCTGTAAAATAGCCCGGCAAACAAATATGGGTAGGGAAATGACTTAAAATTAAATAAAATAAATAAAAATTAACCAATATCAATTGGCAATTTGGAGGAGGAGGTGGAAAAAGAGGTTGGGGTGGCGTCAGGTGGGAATGCTATGGAAGTTGAAGTTCTAATCACAGCTAAAAAGGATTTATGTCTGCCTGCAGTGCCACAGGCCTCATTCACAGACTCAGACCCATGGCAACCAAACATGGGAGTTGAAGTTCACATCACAGCCAAGAAGGATTCATGTCTGCCAGCAGTGTCATAGGCCTCACTCACAGACTCAGGCCAATGGCAGCCATACATGGGAGTTGAAGTTGTCATCACAGCCAAGAAGGAATCATGTCTGCCTGTAGGGCCACAGGCCTCATTCAATCATACATGCCCGCGGCTCCCACAAAGAGGAGAGTTACAATCATGCCAAAACAGTATTGATTTCATCCAGTAGTGCCACAGGCCTCATTCACTAATTCAGGACCATGGCATCCGCAAAGAGGAGAGCGGTAACGTAACAGCAACACAAGCCTCAGGCCAATGGAACAGGCCATTATCATTTATGTAGGCCCATGACACCCAGACAGAGGAGAGGTAATTTGACAGTAAAAAGAGGTTAATGTCTCCCACCAATGCAGCAAGCGATGAAACAAAATATAGGCCCCTGACAACCAGACAATGGGGCAGTCATTTGACAGTAAAAAGAGGTTAATGTCTCCCATCAATACAGCAGGCGATGAAACAAAATTTAGGCCCCTGACAACCAGACAATGTAGAGGTCATTTGACAGTCTAAAAAGTTTAATGTCTCCCACCAATGCAGCAAGCGATGAAACAAAATAAAGGCCCTGACAACCAGATAATGGGGCGGTCATTTGACAGTAAAAAGAGTTTAATGGCTCCCACCAGTGCAGCCAGCGATGAAACAAAATATAGGCCCCTGACAACCAGACAATGGGGCGGTCATTTGACAGTAAAAAGAGGTTAATGTCTCCACCAATACAGCAGGCTATGAAACAAAATATAGACCCTGACAACCAGACAATGGGGCGGTCATTTGACAGTCTAAAGAGTTTAATGTCTCCCACCAATGCAGCAAGCGATGAAACAAAATATAAGCCCCTGACAACCAGACAATGGGGCGGTCATTTGACAGTCTAAAGAGTTTAATGTCTCCCACCAATGCAGCAAGCGATGAAACAAAATATAGGCCCCTGACAACCAGACAATGTAGAGGTCATTTGACAGTCTAAAGAGTTTAATGTCTCCCACCAATGCAGCAAGCGATGAAACAAAATAAAGGCCCCTGACAACCAGACAATAGGGTGGTCATTTGACAATAAAAAGAGGCAAAAGTCTCCCACCAATACAGCAGGCGATTAAACAAAATATAGGCCCCTGCCAACCAGATAATGTAGAGGTAATTTGACAGTATAAAGAGGATAATGTCACCCACCAAAGAAACAGGTGATTATCTGAAATGTAGGCCCCTGGCACCCAGACAGAAAAGAGAGCTCCCATAGCAGAAAATCAGGCTTCATGTCACCCAGCAATGGAAAAGGCCACTTTCAGTTATTTAGGCCCTAGCAGCCAGACAGAGAAGAGAGGTCCCATAGCAGAAAATCAAGCTTGATGTCACCCACCAAAGCAGCAGGCGATTAACAGAATTTTAGGCCCCTGACACCTAGACAAATTAGGGTCAACTTGGGGTCACCCCAAAATAATGGTACAATTAAAAAAAGAGGATTTAATAAAGAAGTGCCCTGGAGTACAAGAATGTATGGTTGAGGGCGAGGCAGTTATAAATGTCTATTCTGCACAAGGTACGGACAAGTCCTGTGGGAGCCATGCCTGGTCTATTTTAATAAATGTGAGCTTGTCCACGTTGGCTGTGGACAGGCGGCTGCGTTTGTCTGTAATGACGCCCCCTGCCGTGCTAAATACGTGTTCAGACACTACACTGGCCACAGGGCAGGCCAGCACCTCCAAGGCATAAAGGGCAAGCTCTGGCCATGTGGACAATTTGGAGACCCAGAAGTTGAATGGGGCAAAACCATCAGTCAGTACATGGAGGCGAGTGCACACATACTGTTCCACCATGTTGTTGAAATGCTGCCTCCTGCTAACACGTTCCCTATCAGCTGGTGGTAAAGTTTGCTGTGGCGTGGTGACAAAACTTTTCCACAGCTCGGCCATGCTAACCCTGCTGTCTGAGGAGCTGGCCGTGACACAGCTGAGTTGGCGACCTCTTCTTTCTCCGCCTCTGCTTTCGCCTTTTGCTTCCCCTGTGTCAGTTGGGAATGCCCTCAGGAGCACGTCTACCAGCGTGTGCTTGTAGTCTCGCATCTTCCTATCACACTCCAGTGCGGGAATTAAGGTGGGCATGGTGACAACCCAGTAGTCATTACAAGTTAAATTGTGGGCAACTCTGCTGTCGTTGTGCAGGCACTGCAGCATGTAGTCGCTCATGTGTGCAAGGTTGCCCAGAGGTAATGATAAGCTGTCCTCTGTAGGTGGTGTATCGTCTGTGTCCTCCGTATCTCCCCAGCCACGCTCCAGTGATGGCCCTGAGCTGCGTAGAGTGCCACCCTGCTCCTCCTCTACCTCATTCTCCTCCTCCTCCAGAAGTGTGCCCTGGCTGTCCACATGTGTACCTGGCCTCTGCCAGTGCAAGAACCCACCCTCTGAGCCACTTCTGTATGACCTGCCTGAAACCCTGTGAAATGCCCCCTCTTCCTCCTCTTCCTGTGCCGCATCCTCTTCCATCATCGCCATAACATTTTTTTCAATGAGACAATGAAGGGGTATTGTAATGCTAAAAACTGCGTCATTAGCACTGGCCATGTTGGTTGAGTACTCAAAAGATCGCAACAAGGTACACAGGTCTCGCATGGAGGCCCAGTCACTGGTGGTGAAGTGGTGCTGATCCGCAGAGCGACTGACCCGTGCATACAGCATCTGAAACTCCCCTATCGCCCTCTGCTGCTCACACAGTCTCTCCAGCATGTGTAAGGTGGAGTTCCACCTGGTGGGCATGTTGCATATGAGGCGGTGAGCAGGAAGGCCGAAGTTACGCTGCAGCGCAGACAGGCGAGTAGCAGCAGGGTGAGAACGCCAAAAGTGCGCACATACGGACCGAACTTTCAGCAGCAGATCTGACATTATCGCACACTACCAGGTCGGGCTTGAGGCTCACCGGCAGCAACCACTGATCAGTCTGCTATTCTATGCCCCTTTCAATGCTCCTGTGCGGTGTGGGGTTTGTCACCCAAACACATGAGTTTTAAAATCGCCTGCTGACGTTTACCCTGGGCTGTGCTGAAGTTGGGGGTGAGGTTCTTTCGATGACCGGATGTGGGGGTGGTAGAAGAGGAGTAGGAGGAGGATGATGTGGAGTAGGAGGGGGAAGAAACAGGAGACTACGAATAATGCCCTGCGTTCCTCAGTGGTGGAAGGACATGCGCCAAACTGCTATCCGCCTCGGGCCCAATCGCCACTACGTTTACCCAGTGTGCAGTTAGGGAGATATAGCAGCCCTGGCCGTGCTTACTGGTCCATGTATCTGTGATTATGTGGACCTTGCCACAGATGGCATTGCGCAGCGCACACTTGATTTTATCCTCCACTTGGTTGTGCAGTGAAGGGACAGCTCGGCTGAAAAATTAGTGGTGGCTGGGACCAAGGTACTGGGGGACAGCCACCGCCATCAGCTGTTCGAAACAGTCCGTCTCCACCAGACAGAATGAGAGCATTTCAAAGGCTGGTAATTTTGAAAGGCTGGCATTCAGGGCCAGGGCTCGAGGTTGGGTAGGTGGGTATTTCCTCCTTCTCTCCAATGTTTGGGAGATAGACAGCTGAATGCTGCCGTGTGACATGGTGGAGATGCTTGGTGATGGTGTAGTATGTGGCGGTGTTGGTGGAACATCCTCTGCTTGCTGGTAGCACGAGAGAGTTCCTTGTTTTTAAAGTGTTTACTCCACTGCAGTTCATGCTTTGTATGTAGATGCTTGGTCATGCAGGTTGTGCTCAGGTTAAGAACGTTTACGCTTCAGGCTCTGATGGCACAACATGCAAACAACTCATGTCTTGTCGTCAGGACATTGTTTGAAGAACTGCCACGCCAATGACCTCCTTGGAGCAGGCCTTGGTGTGCTCCGTGCCTGGGTGCGGTGGACAATAGCAGGCGTACTGTCTCTGGAACGTACGCTGCGCTTTTGCACCCTGCTCCCTCTTTTGCTGTGCTGTTGCCTCTGTGCGACCACCGCTTCTTCCTCAAAACTGCACGCCTCACTAGCACGACCTTCAGTCTAGTCTGGGTCTAGGACTTCATCATCCACCACATCATCTTACACCCATTCATGACCCCTGCCCTCCTCGTCGGTCTGCACATTGCAGAAAGCCACAGCAGTTGGCAACTGTGTTTCGTCATCATCAGTGACGTTTTGTGGCGGTATTCCCATGTCCTCATCCTGCAACAAAAGTGGTTGAGCATCAGTGCATTCAAGGTCTTCCTCTACTGGGGCAGGGCTAGGTGGATGGGCAGGGAAACCCTGCCAACAGAGTCATCAAAAAGCATGAGACTTTCCTGCATGATTTGGAGCTCTGACTCCTTGGCTGATTTGCAAGTGGGTGAGGTGTAATACTGATGGGCATGGGCTACAGGTGCCAACTCTGAGCTTTCTGCAGAGGACTGGATGTTAGTTACTGTGAAGGAACCGGAGGCACTGTAAGCCACCCAATCTACTATCGCATGTACATGTTCTGGCTTTACCATCCGTAGATTGGCATTTGGGCCTGTCAAATAGATTCTGCAGATTCTGTCGCCTACTCACACCAGAGGAAGGTGTTTGACTTAGAGCGGTAGTTGGCGCTGAACGGCCACGTCCTCTCCCAGCAACAGGAGCTCCACCAACACCACCACGACCATGCCCACATCCCTTATTTGATGTTCTCCTCATTATTTATGTTCACCCACCAAGCTGAAAGATTGGTCTCTCTCCAGTGTCAATTTACCTGCCACTAGTCGACAATTACGTTCGCTAAGGCAGTGCCCGTGTCATAAAAATGCTCTGTGGACCCAGAAAAATGTTTTTTTGTGCCCAAAATACACTGATTCTCAATTTCTATGCGGAAATGTAAAAAACAATTTTTGGTACGCTGTATGCACAAGTGGTTTTTGGAACAAGAACAAGCATTTTTGTAATAAGATAGAGAAAATAAGTATTTCACTGCTGTCAATTGAAATTTTGGCCTAAAACACGGCTTTTTTCAATAAAACCCCAAAATGCAGTTTTTAACTGCTGTACATTAAAAGTAGATATTTATACTATGTATGGACACAAGATTTGAGGACCCAGAACACGGATTTGGTCACCAAAATTCACAAATGCAGTATTAAAATACACTGATGCACTAGCTGAAATTGAATATACGGTTTAGTGCATATTATACAAAAGTGCTCGGTGGCACCACAGAGCCCAGGCTAGACAAATGGACTATGTCACTGCTTTTGTCACTAAAATTAACAAATGCAGTTTTTCACTGCTGTAAATTAAATGTAGGTGTTTATACCGTGTATGTACAAGAATTGTTAATTTCTAAAGATAATTTGTTTTCCCTTAGTCCTAACAGCAGCACAGATGGGGTTAACTACCCCCCGTGGACTGGCAGGACCGGCGGAATGTTTAATGAGCCCAAGACTAATAACTCAATTTAACAAATAAGTATCTCCTTAAAAGGAGGAAGTCAACCCCCAGCCCACTGTGTTTATAGTAAGAAAAAAACTAGACTTACTAGGGTGGGAAATTTCTTTCAGTCCAATTACCGTATATGCGCTGGCTTCCTCCTCGTTCTATATTGTGTTAAGCATATATATGAAAAGAACACTTGATGCAGATAGTATTGTTCCGTATCCTACCTGTGGGATTAGTATATCGTTCTTTCCTGGATCGCTGGGTCAAAGGGACGCTGGAGTCCTGGAACGCCGTCTTCAGCAGCGCTGCTTCACACGTGCTGCCCCGGCCGGCAGCAGACACGCGTGCAGGAGCCGCTCTCTGTGTGAGATGAATGAGGTGACGTCACACTCTCTTCTATGGATGCCGTATTGGGACAAACTTCACCCTACGCGTTTCGGGGCCTTCGGGCTCCTTCGTCAGGGGTATTCAGTCTCTCTGTCACTACGGCTATTTAAGCGCTCCGTTTCCATGACGACCATGACCATTATCCATATTCTTTTTTGTTGTTATCTAGTTCCTCCTCCATCAAGGTGGTCCAAGTCTGAATTGAATCTAATTATATTGTTATTTTGGAGAACCATTCTTTTGTGTATCATAGTTATATCCTTCATCCTAATTTAGAACGCAAAAAGCTCCATTTCTTGGTTCAATCCATTTGAGGCCAAACTATCCAATCTGAACATCCATTTACTCTCTTGCCGTGACATTTGCTTTATAAAGTCCCCGCCCCTTATATCTCTTTTTACTTTTTCCAATCCTCCAAATTCTGAGCCTGAAAATTTCCCATCATGATATTCTGCATAGTGACGTGATAAAGGGTGGTCCTTATACCTCTTTTTTATATTCCTAATATGTTCATTAATACGGGTTTTCAGTTGTCGTTTTGTTCTACCTACGTAGATCTTTTTACATGGGCAGGAGATGTAGTAAATGACCCCCTTTGTACTACATGTAATGTAGTCCTCTATTTTATATTTTTCTCCACCATTCCTTGTTTCTATTTCTAGTTTTTTATTTTTATTGCTTAGTGGGCCAGTATTCTTACAGTTTTTGCACATCTTACAGTGAAAGAAACCTTTCCTGTTTGTTATCAGGGAGTTATGATTTAGATTTTTCTTAATTTTTATAGATGGTGCTATCAGGTTTCCGAGGTTACGTGCCTTTCTGAAGATGAAAGTCGGATATGTAGGGATTTTTTCTCCTATCAATTTATCTTGTTTGAGAATATCCCAATGATTTTTTATGATTCTCTTAAACTGTCCTATTCCTTCGCTATATATAGTGATAATAGGGATTTTTAAAGGGTCCTCACTATTATTACTGCCACCCTCTTCTCTTATCTTAATGATAGAGGTATCCCCATTCCTTTCCTTATTTTCTTTTTCTTTTTCTCTGCACCTGTCTCTTAATAAATCATTCCGGTCCATCCCTTTTACGTTATTGATTACCGGTGCAAGATTCTCTGATTTATATACTTTTCTAAAAAATTTTTGTTTAGTTCCTCGGTTTCTTCCTCAAAGTGTGTTAGCTTACTACAGTTCCTGCGAATTCGTATGTATTGGCTTCGTGGTATGTTCAACAGCCATGTTGGTAGGTGACAACTGTTTAGAGGTATATAGCTATTACTATCAGTGGGTTTGTGAAAAGTTTTCGTTTCTATATTATTATTTTCTATAAAAATGGTCAGATCCAAAAAATTTATTTCCTTTTTACTCCAATTACATGTGAACTTCAAATAAAATTCATTTTTATTTAGATTATCTAAAAACTCCGCTAATTCGATCTCACTACCTTTCCATATAAAAACAACATCGTCTATAAAACGGCGCCAGAGGACCAGGTTCGCACCGAGATCGCCAAACGGGAATATTGCGGATTCTTCCCATCTCCCAACGTATAGATTTGCGAAACTCGGTGCGAACCGGGTCCCCATAGCGGTCCCCCACGTCTGGAGGTAAAAATCATTCTCATATTTAAAATAGTTGTGAGTAAGAATAAAATTAATACATTGCCCAATAAAATCAATTTGTGTCTCAGGGGTGTCACCCTCTTTTTTCAGAAAATATTCGGCTGCTTCCTGACCCCTCTTATTCTCTATAATAGTATATAAAGATGTAACATCCCAAGTGCCTAGTATGTATCCCTCTTCCCATTTTATTTCTTTCCATAATTGTAAAATATGTTTCGTATCCTTCAGGTAGGCTGGCAAATTTATTACACACTTCTGTAACATGACATCAACATATTTGGAAAGATTGGTAGTCAGACCATCAATCCCCGAGACTATGGGTCTACCTGGGGGGTTTTTACAATCTTTATGGATCTTTGGTAAGTAGTAAAAGATCGGTATCCTAGGTGTTTGGTTATTAATAAAACGGGATTCCTCTAATGACAATATTCCAGAGTTCTTGCCCTTTCTTATTAGTAATGCTAATTTATTTTTATACATCGTGGTTGGGTCATAATTAAGTTTTTGTATGTTTTTCCATCGCTCAGTAATCTCATGGCTTCTGAGTGATAGGCCTCCTGATCCAAGATGACTATACTCCCACCCTTATCCGCCGGTCTAATCACGATACCATTATTTTTCTGTAGGGTGGTAATAGCTCTACTTTCCTCTATGGTTAAATTATAGTGACCCTTAGTTTTGTTCTTTTTTATTTTCTTTAAATCCCGTAACACCAGTGTTTGGAAGGTGATGAGGGCATCTGAGTACTCCCCTGCTGGATTAAATTGGGACTTTGGTTTTAGGGGGGTGTGGGTAAATACCTGCTGTTCAACATTGTCCCTGGTGTCTCCTTGTTCATACTTCCCCATCTTTTTCTGTAGTGGTCCCTGTTTCTTCATATTTTTGTTTTTATTTTTGATTTTAATCATATGGGGGTAAGAGTCGGTCCTCTGTCTTTTTAGAAAATATTTCTTAAGGGCCAGTCTACGGAGAAATTGTTTTACGCCAATGAAGGCATTAAAGGGACAGAATTTTGACGATGGAGCAAATTTCAGACCTTTTTTTAAAAGTTTTATCTCATTTTTCTTGATGTTGTAATATACTAAGATTGAAAATACCCAGATTGTCCTCATCCCCCATCCCCGTTTTTGCTTTCTAATAGTGAGGACCCTTTAAAAATCCCTATTATCACTACATATAGCGAAAGGAATAGGACAGTTTAAGAGAATCATAAAAAATCATTGGGATATTCTCAAACAAGATAAATTGATAGGAGAAAAAATCCCTACATATCCGACTTTCATCTTCAGAAAGGCACGTAACCTCGGAAACCTGATAGCACCATCTATAAAAATTAAGAAAAATCTAAATCATAACTCCCTGATAACAAACAGGAAAGGTTTCTTTCACTGTAAGATGTGCAAAAACTGTAAGAATACTGGCCCACTAAGCAATAAAAATAAAAAACTAGAAATAGAAACAAGGAATGGTGGAGAAAATATAAAATAGAGGACTACATTACATGTAGTACAAAGGGGGTCATTTACTACATCTCCTGCCCATGTAAAAAGATCTACGTAGGTAGAACAAAACGACAACTGAAAACCCGTATTAATGAACATATTAGGAATATAAAAAAGAGGTATAAGGACCACCCTTTATCACATCACTATGCAGAATATCATGATGGGAAATTTTCAGGCTCAGAATTTGGAGGATTGGAAAAAGTAAAAAGAGATATAAGGGGCGGGGACTTTATAAAGCAAATGTCACGGCAAGAGAGTAAATGGATGTTCAGATTGGATAGTTTGGCCCCAAATGGATTGAACCAAGAAATGGAGCTTTTTATGCTCTAAATTAGGATGAAGGATATAACTATGATACACAAAAGAATGGTTCTCCAAAATAACAATATAATTAGATTCAATTCAGGCTTGGACCACCTTGATGGAGGAGGAACTAGATAACAACAAAAAAGAATATGGATAATGGTCATGGTCGTCATGGAAACGGAGCGCTTAAATAGCCGTAGTGACAGAGAGACTGAATACCCCTGACGAAGGAGCCCGAAGGCCCCGAAACGCGTAGGGTGAAGTTTGTCCCAATACGGCATCCATAGAAGAGAGTGTGACGTCACCTCATTCATCTCACACAGAGAGCGGCTCCTGCGCGCGTGTCTGCTGCCGGTCGGGGCAGCACGTGTGAAGCAGCGCTGCTGAAGACGGCGTTCCAGGACTCCAGCGTCCCTTTGACCCAGCGATCCAGGAAAGAACGATATACTAATCCCACAGGTAGGATACGGAACAATACTATCTGCATCAAGTGTTCTTTTCATATATATGCTTAACACAATATAGAACGAGGAGGAAGCCAGCGCATATACGGTAATTGGACTGAAAGAATTTGTTTTACTTTATTTAAGCTGACGTTACAGAGGGATCAGCAAACCGTAGTTTGCAGCGGCACTGTGTGGAACCTCCTAATCACTCACAGGTATCAATACTCCCACTAGATGAGGTAGCGCAGGAGTGCCATTATAGGGTGGGAAATTTGTGTGCTGCTGTCAGGACTAAAGGAAAACAAATTATCTTTAGAAATTAACGATTCCCTTACGTCCTACCAGCTGCACAGATGGGGAGATAGCAAGAAGAAACCCCTAGGAAGGGCCTTCCTGCCTGGCAGAACTAAGAATAGTCTGCCCAAAGGCCGAAAACATCAGCTAGACTGGCATCTAGTCTATAATGGGAGATGAATGTCGATTCAGAGCTCCAGGAGGCAGCTTTGCAAATCATGTTGAGAGGCAGAAGACCCCTCTCAGCAAAAGAATTAGCCACAGCTCTAGTAGAGTGGGCCTTCACGAATCCCGGAGGGTTCAGAGATTGTGGAAACAATGGATTCCTTAATAGCCTCCTCAATCCACCGACTGATGGAAGGTTTGAATGCCTTACAGCCTTTAAACTTACCGGCAACAGGATTAGCAGATTCTCATCTTTCCTGAACTCCTTGATCTATCCACATAGATCCGGAGACATCTCGAGACGTCCAGAGGAGGTCTAGCAGGTTCCTAGGAGGAGGTGGTAGATGTCGACAGAACCGGGAGGAATATCATCTGGTTGATGTTCTGGAAGGAAGGAACTTTAGGCCTACAATACAGGAGGAATCTAATAAGGTCCCGGTCATGTAAGAAAATGGTATAGGGCTCATGTGCTGAGAGAGTTTGAAGCTCAGAGACCCTCTTGGCCAAAGTCACTGCAAGGAGAAACACAAACTTCCAAGTGACGAACTTGATATCCACCTCCTCTAACGGTTCAAAGGGAGGGAGATGCTAACCCCCTGAGAACTACTGATAAATCCCATTGAAAAAAGGGGTCTCAGTACTGTAGGCTTTAATCTTTCAGCTCCTTTAAGGAACCGTTTGATCAGCGGGTCCTGAGAAAAAAACCTGTTAAGGCAAGCTGAGATGGCTGAAACTTGAACCTTCAGAGTAGAAGGGCAAGGCCTCTATCAAGGCCGTCTTGCAGGAACTGAAGGATAGCGGAGAGGGGCAGTTCTGCAGACGCCACCTCAGTTGAGGTACAAAAGGATGAGAATAACCTCATAATACGAGAGTAGGCTCTCTTGGTAGAGTCCACTCTAGAATGAGACAGTGTTCTCAGGACCGACTCTCAAAGCCCTTCTATTCTGGGAAGGGACTGATCAACCTCCAGGCTGTCAGGTTGAATCTGTGCAGATCTGAGCAGAGATGAGTGTCCCACGACACCAGGGTCTGCTGTGGGGGGAGCCTCCAATATTGTCCTCGACTCAACTGGGTGAGCTAGGTAAACCAGGATCTCTTCGGCCAAAACAGTATGATGGCTATCACCGAGGCTTGATCCTGACGGATTTTCATCAATACCCTCGGTATCATGGAAAAGGGAGGGAAGATGTAAGCCAGCCTGAACCTCCGGGGTATTGACAGAGCGTCTAATGCCAGGGGGTTGTCCTCCCTGTAAAGGGAGCAGAACCTCTCCATCTTGGCACTGAACCTTGTTGCCATGAGATCCACCTCTGGCATACCCCACTTGAGGACTATCTGCTTGAATATCTCCGGATGTAAAGACCACTCCACCGACGGAAGACCGCGGCTCAGCCGCTATGATATTAAGGGAGCCTTGGATGTGGATCGTAGATAAGTGGGAAAGGTACAACTCTGCCTAATTCAGAATCACCCCAATCTCTGACAGGAGGGGAAGTGATCTCGTGTCTCCCTGCTTGTTGATGTAAAGTACCGCAGTCATATTGTCTGACTGGACTTTCACCGCTTTGCCCCGGATCTGAGGGGCTAAGTGAAGGAGGGCTAGCCGGCTAGCTTGAATCTCGGAGATTGGATGAAAGAAGCCACTCCTGAGGAATCCAGGTCCCGTGAACTGGAGTGTCGTCTAGGTGAGCGTCCCAGCCTACTTGGGATGCATACGTAGTCAATATGACCCAGATTGGCTGGGTCATAGACTTCCCGTCTAAAAGATGGCACCACCATCTGAGGGAATACCGAGTTCGCCAAGTCAGGGAGCACAGGGAGTTTAACCCAGCAGGGCTGCCATTCCATTAGGAGAGGACCTCCGAGCCCAACGGACTGCTTCCGCAGACGCTGACATGAGCCCCAACATCTTCATGAGAGTCCAGATTGGAACTCGCCGGAGAAAGGAACTTGCCGTGTTCTGAACCCGGAATCTTCTTTCTGGAGTCAACTGAAGCAACATCCCAGTGGAGTCGATTATGAAGCCTAGATATCTTACTGAAGTCGACGGGCTCACGTTCGACTTCTACCAGCTGATGATCCAACCTAGGTGGAACAGAAAGTACATTGTTACCTGAAGATGTTGGGTTACGACCACTAGAGCAGAGGCTTTCAAAGCCAGTTGTCCAGATAAGGAATGATGGTCAGTCCTTGAAGCCTCAAAGCCGCCACCACAGAACCACCACCTTGGTAAAAGTGTGAGGGGCAGAAGAAATGCCAAAGGGAAGGGCAACAAACAGAAGATGCCTGACGACACCGGACACCTGGACCGTGATCCTGATATACTTCCTGGAACCAGGATGGATCGGGATGTGCAGATATGCATTCTTGAGATCCAGGGTTGCCATCACGTCTCCAGGATTGACGACGTGAACTACTGACCTGATGGTTTCTATAGGAAACTTCACCTTCCTTATAAATCGATTGAAATATCTCAGATCGATAATCATCCGGAGATCTCCTGAAGACTTGGGAACCAGAAAAACTGGTGAATAGATCCCTAGGCCCCGTTCTCCTGCCGGAACCTCCTCCAGAGCCCCTTTGCAAATGTAGTCCTGAATGTAGGCCTCTAGGATCGCCTCCTTGGCAGCTTGTAGAAGGTTGATCTTGACAAACCTGTCCAGAGGAATAGAGGTGAGGTTGACTAAATAACCCTCAGAAATGATGTTCAGGACCCAGGGATCTGAGATCTCTCGGAACCATTCTTCTCAGAAGTGGGAGAGACGACTCCCGACAGGTACATGACGCTTAGGAATGGGGAAGCTTATTGGCAGGGCGGCAGGAGTAACGGGAATTAACCAAGAGCCTCGACGAGGCCCGTAGTCAGGAGGTGGATTTTGCATCTTTGGCTCCTCCACGAGAGCACCTCAAACCCTTTCGCTATGCTCTCCAGTCACTAGGAGAGCTTGTATTTTGAGGAATTGTCAGCGACCCAAGGCTTAAGCCAAAATGGAATATGGGCCGCCGATCCCAGGGCCATGCTAAATATAGGTCTGTCACAGGGTGCCAAAGGTGCACTTGCTCTCCCATGAGCCACAGACCTGCTGCTTAGCTTCGTGAGCAAGGATCTGTGTTTGGCCTCGTTCCCAGGGCTTGCTTTGCTAGTGGGGAAGCTCCATCGCTAGCTTCAACTGGAGCTGTGCGGTATTGCACAAGAAGTCTGTAGCCAGGTTGATGGTCTTGAAGGCAGCCAGTATGTCGTCCTGGAAAAAACCTCTGGTTCACGTCAACTTGAATTTGATTCAGGCGAGACCGGAGAAACGTAGAGACTTCATAAGCCGCTATGGCTGTGGAAGCGGAAGCCGCAGCTGCCGTAATACCCCGTCTTAGTGTGCACTCTGCAAGGGGGTCCTGCAGCTAGACCCATCGTCTGCAGGAACCAGAGTGCGCTTGGACAACTTAGCAATAGCCATGTCCACCTTGGGAATGGATCCCCATGAATCCACCAAGGGTTAAGCCATCGGGAACATGGATTTAAACTTCTTTGTTAAAACCGGACCTTTTCCAGGTTTTTTCCACTATATAACATGACAGAGAGGAAGGTCTCATCCGCTTTAAAGACACGAGGTGCCCGAGTAGCGGGATCGGGAGGCTCCCCGCGGTCAACATCATGGTCCCCCGACTAGAGATGAGCGAACTTTAAAAAAAAGTCCGGCGTCCGGGTTGTGGTAAGTCGCGCATCCCATTATGGATTCCACTATAGCGGCATATGGAATCCATAAGGGGCGGCTGCCACCAACCCGAACTGTTGAACAGCTGAAGGACCTGGGGTGACGTCACCATCATGTGATTAGTGCAGGGGGCGTGGCTCAGCACGGGATCAAATCCAATGACTCCTTTAATAGAGCCATTGATACATATCCTGCAATGTAGGTTCACTAGAGGGCAGAACCCTCTAATAGCAGCTGTAACATCTGGTGTAGGTTAAGTCAACAGACCAAGGTATTCCCAACCGGTCTCCCAAGCTGGTATTAGCCCAGCTTTAAGCTGTTTACCTTCTGCGATCTCACGAGTGCAGGTATGATCAGCTTACAATAACCATTGACTGCAGCAATGGTAGCAGGATAGATGCTTCCTCTTGGAATCCACTTTCCTGCCTTCCGAATCCCGCAGAGAAGACATGACTGCGGGAAAAAAAGGGACAAGTAAAACATTTGTAAACCACCTATCTCCGCAGGAAAGGTAGAAAAACAGACCGGAGGCAGCTGAGGACCGGAGGAAAAAAACACCACAAGTGGAAACACTTTAGGAAGCTAGCTGAAAAAGCATATGCAGCCAGAGACCAAACTGGAGAACACTGCTTCCTAAAAATAGGGGAAAGGGAGGTATAGACAATCCACCCTCCCCCCAGTAAATCCTCCACAGGAAGAAGCATATAAAAAAATTGCATCCGATTATCCGGAAGTGACGCAAAGGAGAGTCCCCGCGTCACCTCTGGAAGCTGGTGGCGCCCAGGGACCGAGAATCGTAGACCGAGGATGCTGGCAAAATACCCCAGCCAGGCGCAACTGCGCGGGACCAGTAGCAGATAAGCTGCCGTCCAAACTGACAAGGTACCTAGGAAAAAGGCAACGCCGTTACCCAAACAAAAAGAAGGCTCCCTGCACTTTCAAGAGAAAGGGGGGAACAAACCGCCTAGTCCACCTGTCCACCTGAAAAAAACACAGTGGGCTGGGGGTTGACTTCCCCCTTTTAAGGAGATACTTAATTGTTAAATGGAGTTATTAGTCTTGGGCTCATTAAACATTCCGCCGGTCCTGCCAGTCCATGGGGGGGGGGGGGTGGTTAACCCCATCTGTGCTGCTGGTAGGACGTAAGGGAATATTGCTTTTTTCACACAAAAAAGAATAATGCACTATTTCTCAGCTGTAATGTGAAATCGGTATTTAAGCAGTGTATTTCAAGATGCTCTGTGGATCAGGATTACCACTATTTTGTAAAAAAAAATACACTTATGCTGTATTTCACAGCAGCAATGTAAAATAGGTGGTTGTAATGGGTATTTCAGACTGTTTGGTGGACCTTGAATAGCGTTTTTTTTTTCTATAAAATACAAAGAAGCACTATTTTCATGCAGAAATATAAAATATGTCATTGGACGGTGTATGCAGAACTGTTTTGTGGACAAGGAATACGTTTTTTCCCCCAAAATTACACGGATTCTCTATTTCACTGCAGAAATGTCAAATATATATTTTGGTGGTGTAAAATAGGCTTGGTGGATCAGGATGATCACTTTTTTTAAACTAAAATACACTGATGCACTAGCTGAAATTGAATATACGGTTTAGTGCATATTATACAAAAGTGCTCGGTGGCACCACAGAGCCCAGGCTAGACAAATGGACTATGTCACTGCTTTTGTCACTAAAATTCACAAATGCAGTTTTTCACTGCTGTAAATTAAATGTAGGTGTTTATACCGTGTATGTACAAGAATATTGCTTTTTTCACACAAAAAAGAATAATGCACTATTTCTCAGCTGTAATGTGAAATCGGTATTTAAGCAGTGTATTTCAAAATGCTCTGTGGATCAGGATTACCACTATTTTGTCAAAAAAATACACTTATACTGTATTTCACAGCAGCAATGTAAAATAGGTGGTTGTAATGGGTATTTCAGACTGTTTGGTGGACCTTGAATAACGTTTTTTTTCCATAAAATACAAAGAAGCACTATTTCCATGCAGAAATATAAAATATGTCGTTGGACGGTGTATGCAGAACTGTTTTGTGGACAAGGAATACGGTTTTTCCCCCAAAATTACACGGATTCTCTATTTCACCGCAGAAATGTCAAATATATATTTTGGCGGTGTAAAATAGGCTTGGTGGATCAGGATGACCACTTTTTTAAAACTAAAATACACTGATGCACTAGCTGAAATTGAATATACAGTTTAGTGCATAATATACAAAAGTGCTCGGTGGCACCACAGAGCCCAGGCTAGACAAACGGACCATGTCACGGCTTTTGTCACCAAAATTCACAAATGCAGTTTTTCACTGCTGTAAATTAAATGTAGGTATATATTAGTGTTAAGCACAAATATTCGAATTGCGAATTTTTTTAGCGAATATCGGCACTTTGCTAATTCGCAAATATTTTGAATATAGCGCTATAAATTCGCTATTTTGAATATGCGTGTTTTTTTGTTTTTTTTCTTTCCCACTTCCCAAAAGTAGTTCTTACCTGTCCTGAGGATTCCTGGCTTCCTGGCTGCTCCAGTCAGTGCCCGTTGCCGCTTCTGCCGACTTCCTTGCTCATGGAGCGTCCCCATCACCATGGGAACGTCTCCATACTAAAGTGTACTGTCGGATTTGAGAATTACGTAATATTACGTAATATAACTTGAATTAATCGCATTGCAATTTCAACAGACATGGTTTAGTATGGTTGCTAAAACGAAGATGGAGAATACTTTGTTATCTTCGTTTTGAGGAATATGACGAATACATTTGTCATATTCGCTAATTCTACCAAGCCAACCATAGTAAAGCAGGTCTAAGTTGAAATCGCAATGTGATTAATTCAAGTTATATTAATCGCATTGCGATTTCAACATAATACGACAGTACATTTTAGTATGGAGACGTTCCCATGGTGATGGGGACGCTTCATGAGTATGGTTGGCTTGGTAGAATTAGCGAATATGACAAATGTATTCGTCATATTCCTCAAAACGAAGATAAAGAAGTATTCTCCATCTTTGTTTTAGCTACCTATTCGTCAACTTCGCTAATTCTAGCAATCAAATAGGAAGTTTGACTATAGAGACAGCTGTGTTTAATTCGCTATGCGATTATATTACTTTGCTTTTTTTTAAATAAGTAGAATAATTATAATACTTGATAATTATTATAATTTTTCTATTTATTAAAAAAATAATAATAATATAATCGCATAGCTGAATTAAACACAGTTGATCTTATAGTAGGCATCTCAAACTGCGGCTCTCCAGATGTTGTAAAACTACAACTCCCACAATGCCCTGCTGTAGGCTGATACCTGTAGGCTGTTTGGGCATGCTGGGAGTTGTAGTTTTGCAACAGCTGGAGGGCCGCAGTTTGAGGATGCCTGCTCTATAGTCAACCTTCCTATTTGATTGCTAGAATTAGCAAAGTTGACGAATAGGTAGCTAAAACGAAGATGGAGAATACTTCGTTATCTTCGTTTTGAGGAATATGACGAATACATTCATCATATTGGTCATCTTTGCTATAATTCTAGATAGCAAGCCAATAGGAAAGTAGCTTTAAGTTAAAATCGCAATACGCGATTATTTAAATCGCATATTAATCGCGATAACTAGAATAATGATGAATATTCGATTTAGACGAATATGAAACAAATATTCTATCGAATATTCGCGAATTTCGTCAAAATCGAATATGGCACCTGCCGCTCATCACTAATAGTGAAAAATCAATTTGCAAGTGCAGGGAAACATTATTTGGGGTTCCAAATAGCCATTAGACAGCTATGTGATTCCAGCATTTTTTTCTTGGAGTGCAAGTGCTATGTTGAAAAGCCTTTAGTGGCTTATATCTGTGGAAAAAGAAAAATATATTCACTGTTCACTTCTGCAGCTATATGTGGTGAAAGCGTTTAGTGGCCTATTTCATTACAAAAAGAAAAATATATACGCATTTCACTTCTGCTGATATATGTGGTGAAAGCGTTTAGTGGCCTATTTCATTACAAAAAGAAAAATATATACGCATTTCACTTCTGCTGATATATGTGGTGAAAGCGTTTAGTGGCCTATTTCATTACAAAAAGAAAAATATATACGCAGTTCAATGTTGCAGTTATTTGCGGTAAGAGAGACGCATTTCAGTACGAACAGAAAAATATATGCGCAGTTCACTTTTGCAGTTATATGTGGTGAAAGCGTTTAGTGGCGTATTTTAGTACAAAAAGAAAAATATGCAAAGAAAGAGGGGGTCAGTCAGCACATCCCAATGCACACACGCTGCCATGGCTTGAGACATACAAGAAAAAAAAGGGGGTTATGCAGCAGCACTCTGCAAACACAAATAACATACAACAATGCCATAGAAAACATTCTGGTGCTAATGCTACCTTAGTTTTGCAAATGAGATGCTGGTACCTGCATCCCTGGATTCAATGGAGGCTGTTGGGGCACCAAAAATGGTAAAAAGCAGAGTGGACCCAGCATGCACGTGAAACCTGCACTCTATGGATTTTATGTGGCCGTTATGTCGCATAACAAGTAGGATTTAGTGTTAGGAACTAGAGTTGAGTGAACACCTGGATGTTCGGGTTCGAGAAGTTAGGCCGAACTTCATGAAAATGTTCGGGTTCGGGATACGAACTGACCCGAACTTCACCCCGAACCCGAACCCCATTGAAGTCAATGGGGACCCGAACTTTTGGGCACTAAAAAGGCTGTAAAATAGCCCAGGAAAGGGCTAGAGGGCTGCAAAAGGCAGCAAAATGTAGGTAAATCCCCTGCAAACAAATGTGGATAGGGAAATGAATTAAAATAAAATAAATAAAAATTAACCAATATCAATTGGCAACTTGGAGGAGGAGGAGGTGGAATAGGAGGTTGTGGTGGCGTCAGGTGGGAATGCTATGGGAGTTGAAGTTCTCATCACAGCCAAAAAGAATTCATGTCTGCCTTCAGTGCCACAGGCCTCATTCACAGACTCAGGGCCATGGTACCCGCAAAGAGGAGAGCGGTCCCGTAACAGCAACACAGTCCTCAGGTCAACCTGCAATGGAACAGGCCATTATCATTTATGTAGGCCCCTGACACCCAGACAGAGGAGAGGACATTTGACAGTAAAAGAGTTTAATGTCTCCAACCAAGACAGCAAGCAATTAAATGAAATTTAGGCCACTGACACCCACACAATGGGGCAGTCATTTGACAGTAAAAAGAGTTAAATGTCTCCCACCAAGACAGCAAGCAATTAAATAAAATTTAGGCCCCTGACACCCACATAATGGGGCTGTTATTAGACAGCAAAAAGAGTAAAATGTCTGCCACCAAGATAGCAAGCAATTAAACAAAATTTAGGCCCCTGACACCCAGACAATGGGGCGGTCATTAGACAGTAAAAAGAGTTTAATATCTCCCACCAAGACAGCAAGCAAGTACGTTAAGGTTAGGGCCCCTGACATCCAGACAGAGGAGAGAGGTCCCATAGCGGCAAAAGAGGCTTCATGTCACCCACCAATGGCGAAGGCCACTTTCAGTTATTTAGGCCCCGGCACCCAGACAGAGGAGAGAGGTCCCATAGCAGCAAAAGAGGCATCATGTCACCCAACAATGGAGAAGGCCACTTTCAGATATTTGGGCCCCGGCACCCAGACAGAGGAGAGAGGTCCCATAGCAGCAAAAGAGGCATCATGTCACCCACCAATGGAGAAGGCCAATTTCAGATATTTACGCCCCTGGCACGAAAACAGAGGAGAGGTTCATTCAACTTTGGGTTGACCTCAAAATAATGGTAAAATTAAAAAAAGAGGATTCAATAAAGTGCGCTGGAGTACAAGAATATATGGTTAAGGGGAGGTAGTTATAAATGTCTTTTCTACACAAGGGATGGACAGGTCTTGTGGGATCCATGCCTGGTTCATGCCCGAGCTGCGTTGGGTGCCACCCCGCTGTAAACATGCTTCATCCTCATCCTCCTCCACCTCCTCCTCATCCTCGTCCTCCAGTAATGGGCCCTGGCTGGCCAAATTTGTACCTGACCTCTGCTGTTGCAAAAAACCTCCCTCTGAGCCACTTCTAAAAGACTGGCCTGAAAGTGCTAAAAATGTCTCCTCTTCCTCCTCCTCCTCCTGGGCCCCATCCTCTTCCATCATCGCCCTAAGTGTTTTCTCAAGGAGACATAGAAGTGGTATTGTAACGCGGATAATGGCGTCATCACCACTAGCCATGTTGGTTGAGTACTCAAAAGAGCGCAACAGGGCACACAGGTCTCGTATGTAGGCCCAGTCATTGGTGGTGAAGTGGTGCTGTTCCGCAGTGAGACTCACCCGTGCGTGCTGCAGCTGAAACTAAACTATGGCCTGCTGCTGCTCGCACAGTCTCTCCAGCATGTGCACGGTGGAGTTCCACCTGGTGGGCAAGTCAAAGTTACGCTGTAGCGCAGACAGGCGAGCAGTGGCAGGATCTGAACGCCGGAAGCGCGCACAGACTGCCCGCACTTTATGCAGCAGCTCTGACATGTCAGGGTCGTTGTGAATGAACTTCTGCACCACCAAATTCAGCACATGCGCCAGGCAAGGGATGTGCGTCAAACTGGCTAGTCCTAGAGCTCCGATGAGATTTTGCCCATTATCGCACACCACCAGGCCGGGCTTTAGGCTCATCGGCAGCAACCACTCATCAGTCTGTTGTTCTATACCCCGCCACAACTCCTGCATGGTGTGGGGCCTGTCCCCCCAAACATATGAGTTTCAGAATGGCCCGCTTACGTTTACCCTGGGCTGTGCGGAAGTTGGTGGTGAAGGTGTGTGGCTGACTGGATGAGCAGGTGGAAGAAGAGGAGGAGGAAGCTGAGTAGGAGGAGGAGGCAACAGGAGGCAAAGAATGATGCCCTGCGATCCTTGGTGGCAGAAGGACGTGCGCCAAACAACTCTCCGCCTGCGGCCCAGCCGCCACTACATTTACCCAGTGTGCAGTTAGGGCAGTGCTTCTCAATTATTTTCTGTCATGCCCCCCCTAGGAAGAAGAAAACATTTTGCGCCCCCGCGCGACTGTAAATAGTATCATTTGTCTATAACATTGTTATAAGTACACCAATCTCCCCACAGGTGAGGGCCATTAACTCCCTCCCCCCCCAAAATCATGTGCAGGCTCCATTAACCCCCTCCCCCCAATCATGTGCAGGCTCCATTAACCCCCCCAATCATGTGCAGGCTCCATTAACCCCCTCCCCCCAAATCATGTGCAGGGTCCAGGCTTCCCCCCTTCCCCCAAATCATGTGCAGGCTCCATTAACCCCCCTCCCCAAATCATGTGCAGGCTCCATTAACCCCCTCCCCCCAATCATGTGCAGGCTCCATTAACCCCTCCCCCAATCATGTGCAGGCTACATTAACCCCTCCCCCAATCATGTGCAGGCTACATTAACCCCCTCCCCAATCATGTGCAGGCTGCATTAACCCCCTCCCCAATCATGTGCAGGCTACATTAACCCCCTCCCCCCAAATCGGGTGCAGGGTGCAGGCTCTCCCCCAATAGGGTCCAGGGTCCCCCCACCCAATACTTACCTCCCTGGAAGCGCTGGATGCAGGCCTCTTCCGGCCTGTGTCCCGCTCTGCACTCTGCGCCGCCTGAACCGCTCTGATAGGCTGCCGGCACAAGGCCCGCAGCCTATCAGAGGAGCAGGGGAGGGAGACGCCTCTCCCTCCACTGCCGCACAGCACAGCGATCTGTATCGCTGTCCAGAGGACGGCGATACAGATCACTTTGGAGATGAACGCTTCCACAGTGGAAGCGTTCATCTCCTGTCATCTGGAGCCCCCCTTTACAGAGCCTCGCGCCCCCCCTGGGGGTCGCGCCCCACTATTTGAAAAATGCTGAGTTAGGGAGATATGACATCACTGGCCGTGCTTACTGGTCCACGTATCTGTGGTTAGGTGGATCTTGCCACAGATTGCAGTGCACACTTGATTTTATCGGATACTTGTTTGTGCAGGGAAGGCACGGATCTCTTGGAGAAGTAGTGGCGGCGGGGAACAATGTACTGTGGGACAGCCACCGCCATCAGCTGTTTGAAGCTGTCTGTGTCCACCAGCCTGAATGACAGTTTTTCAAAGGCCAGTAGTTTAGAAATGCTGGTATTCAGGCCCAGGGCTCGAGGGTGGCTAGGTGATAATTTACGCTTTCTCTCCAAGGTTTGTGAGATGGAGAGCTGAACGCTGCCGTGTGACATGGTGGAGATGCTTGGTGACGGAGGTGGTGGTGTTGGTGGCACATCCTCTGTTTGCTGGGCGGCTGGTGCCAACGTTCCTCCCGAGGCGGAGGAAATGGCCGAGGCGGCAGCAGCAGAAGAGGGAGCAGGAGGAGCATGAGTGAGTTCCTTGTTTTTAAGGTGTTTACTCCACTGCAGTTCATGCTTTGCATGTAGATGCCTGGTCGTGCAGGTTGTGCTAAGGTTCAGAACGTTAAAGTATAACTGTCAATTTTATTTTTTTTTTTACTATTGAATTTTGGTGATCAATATTACCTTGTTGGCCCTGTTTTAATTTCTGATTGTTTAATAAATAACCCCTAAAAGCCACCTAAAAGTCCCCAGTATTGGCTATATTTACCTGAGATAAAATCAGGTTGCTATGCTCCTTCCGTCTACCAGATAGAGGACGGAGCACACACTGGGAACTGATAGTGAGTCAACATTGTAAGGGAATGTATAAAAAGCCAGGTTCTTCCTGACAGGAGATAACAGTGCTGGGCTGTGTGTGTGAACTTCTCCACATGCCTGTGCTTGGCAGACACTCCCTTAGCAGTTCTGGAGAATGTACATATGCCGGCTGCTCAGTGTATAAATGACAGCCTTATCTGATAAGAGGAGAGCTTGTAGAAGGACTACAGGCTTCAGCCAGACCTGGGAACTTCACTGCAAGACCCCCTTATACAGAGCTGGTCTTCACTAACTTCACTGCAGGTGTCCTATGGATTAGCCTCAGGGCTGAGGGCGGCCATCTTAACAGAATAGTGAAATTGCAGTTTTATGCAGACTGGTTGCTAAGGGCTGAATCTTATTAAATAAGGGGTAAGTAAGTCTAATAGTTATTGATTCAGGTATATTATCATATTAGTAACTACATATATGAAAACTGAAATTTGGGTCTAAATGTGACAGTTATCCTTTAATGCCTCACTTCAGGCTCTGATGGCACAGCGTGCAAACCACTCGGGTCTTGTCGTAAGCACATTGTTTGAAGAAGTGCCATGCCAGGGTACTCCTTGAAGCTGCCTTTGGGGTGCTCGGTCCCTGGTGGTGGTGGCCAGTAGCAGGCGAACTCTCTTGGCGGCGGCTGTTCTGCTTTTGCCCCCTGCTCCCTCGTTTGCTACGCTGTTGGCTCCTGTTCGGTCTGCACACTGCAGAAAGACGCAGCAGTTGGCACCTGTGATTGTTCATCATCAGAGACGTGCGGACGCTGAGGTGGTATTCCCGTGTTCTCATCATCAGGAAACATAAGTGGTTGTGCATCAGTGCATTCTATGTCTTCCACTGCTGGGGAACGGTTAGGTGGATTCCCTTAGGAAACCCTGCCAGCAGAGTCTTCAAACAGCATAAGAGACTGCTGCATAACTTGAGGCTCAGACAGTTTCCCTGATATGCATGGGGGTGATGTGACAGACTGATGGGCTTGGTTTTCAGGCGCCACCTGTGTGCTTTTTGCAGAAGAATGTGTGGGAGATAATGTTGTTAATGTGCTGGATCCACTGTCGGCTACCCAATTGACTAGCGCCTGTACTTGCTCAGGCCTTACCATCCTTAGAACGGCATTGGGCCCCACCAAATATTGCTGTAAATTCTGGCGGGTACTGGGACCTGAGGTCAGGGCCGTCTTTAACACTGGGCAAAAGTGGCAGCTGCCCCGAGCCTCTTGATCTCCGTTGACCACTGCAGACAATATCAGGGGCTGCTGTGTGAGATTATATACTGGGGGGGTTGATGTATGAGAATCTATACTGGGGGGGGGGGGTGGCTGCTGTATGGGATTATATCCTGCGGGGCTGCTGTGTGAGATTATATACTGGGGAGGCTGCTGTATGGGAATAAATACTGGGGGGCTGCTGTATGGGATTATATACTTGGGGGGCTGCTGTATGAGATTATATATGCTAGGGGGCTGCTGTATGGGATTATATACTGGGGGCGGCTGCTGTATGACATTATATACTGGGGGACTGCTGTATGAGATTATATACTGGAGGGCTGCTTTGTGGGATTATAAATGGGGGGCTGCTGTGTGAGATTATATACAGGAGGGTGCTATATACTATAGGGTGCTATACTGTGGGGTGCTGGGGTGCACTGTAACGCTAGGGTGAACCAAGCCACGGTCTTCTTTCTGAACTGCAGAGCGGTCCACTGACATCACCACGACCATGTCCGCATTCCCTTACTATATGTTTTCCTCATTGTTACCGTTCACCACAATCAGAAAAAAATTATTTCGCCGAATGTATTGAGTTCAAATTCAGGTCATTTTTTACAGGCACCTAGCACTATCTGGCTATCTATTTATGTACCGTATTACACTAATACAGGCACAGCAGTAACCAAAGATTTAGGGGAATATCAATTGTAGGCCTATTATTTAGGCCCTGGATGTAAGGTATCCTTTTACGGTCAGAATTCCACTATGAGATGCACAATAGTGTGTGCAAATGTAGAGGATTATGCTTTCATCACTTGTATTTTAACACTTAGTGTAATATACCCTTTTACGGAAAGAAATACACTTGGAGATGCATGGTAGCATGTGCAAATATAGAGCATTTATTTATTAGGCCTTGCATTTAGACGCTAACACGCTGAGTGTAATATACCCTTTTACGGACAGATTTACAATTGGCCAGCAACAGCTGAAACCAATGATTTACGGTATTGCTATTTTGGCAATTGAATTTCACCCCAGAACAAAATCTATCCTTTGCCGGACACTATTAAACTTGGCCAGCCACAGCTGAAACCACTGATTTAGGGGATTGCTATTTTGGCAATTGAATTTCACCCCAGAACAAAATCTACCGTATCCTTTGCCAGACACTATTAAACTTGGCCAGCCACAGCTAAAACCACTGATTTACGGAATTGCTATTTTGGCAATTGAATTTCACCCCTGAAAAAAATCTATCCTTTGTCAGACAGCAGACAGTATTACACTTGGCTAGCCACAGCTGTAACAGCAGATTTAGCAACCGCATGAGTTACAGGGGGCCGAAGGTGTCGACCTTCCCCCCCCAGCGGCAGTGGGAGTTACAGGGGGCCGAAGGTGTCGTCCTTCCCCCCCAGCGGAAGTGTGAGTTACAGGGGGCCGAAGGTGTCTTCCTCCCCCCCCAGCGGCAGTGTGAGTTACAGGGAGCTGAAGGTGCCATCCTTCCTCCCCAGCGGCAGTGTGAGTTACAGGGGGCCGAAGGTGTCATCCTTCCCCCCCAGTGGCAGTGGGAGTTACAGGGGGCCGAAGGTGTCGTCCTTCCCCCCCAGCGGAAGTGTGAGTTACAGGGGGCCGAAGGTGTCTTCCTCCCCCCCCAGCGGCAGTGTGCGTTACAGGGAGCTGAAGGTGCCGTCCTTCCTCCCCAGCGGCAGTGTGAGTTACAGGGGGACGAAGATGTCGTCCTTCCCCCCCAGCGGCAGTGTGAAGTCCAGGGGGCCGAAGGTGTCGTCCTTTTCCCCCAGCAGCAGTGTGTCCTACAGGGAGCAGAGACAGTTGGTCTCTCTCTCCAGCAGCAGGACAATGTTACGGGAGTGGAGACAGGCGGTCTCCCACTCCAGCGGCAGCCTGTGTTTCAGGGAGAGCAACACAGCACCCCCTCTCCCCAGCAACAGCTTACCCTAACAAGGGGAGACACCAATCTCCCAGATGGCGCAGATGGGATCGTGGTCTCTGTGCCTGACCTACAGGGATGCTGGACAGCCTGTCCAGATCCCCAACTACCCGCACCGGGACAACAGGAGGAGGGGGTAAGTACAAACTCTCCTCCCCAGCTAACACCTAACTTGGCCCCAGGGTTAACAGAGGCGATGTTAACCCCCACTGGTGCCCATGTTCCCCTGGCTACTGAGCCGGACTATGTTCCCAGCCCCCCCAGTAGAAGAGCTGGCAGCTGGGCAGAGTGCAGTCGGCCTCTGCCCTCCCTCAAGTCCCCACAGCATGTTGCCCCAGCACCCCAGAGGAATATCCGGGTGCAGTAACTGCTTCTTGTGGGTGGGTCACTCTTGTACCTGTTTGTTGTGCGTGGGCTACTCTGGCATTTGTCTATTGTGGGTTGGTGGATCGACTAACGTAGGCACTGACCGACAGGAGGTCAGGTACCTGGTTAGTCTTTCCCCCAAAGGGGAGATATGTGACAAACTGCCATTTATCCCTGGGCCTGCTTGTCAGCCTCTTACCCTGTGACTATGGCCCCAGTGACAGTTAGCATTCACAATGGACATTGCCTGTGACCTAATCAACATTCACAATGGACATTGCAAGCGACCTAATCAACATTCACAATGGACATTGCCTGTGACCTAATCAACATTCACAATGGACATTGCCTGTGACCTAATCAACATTCACAATGGACATTGCCTGTGACCTAATCAGCAAGCACAATGGACCATGCCTGTGGGGTTGTGATATATCTGGCTATATGTTGATTGGTCACTGTATTTTGTGTGCCTGTCCTCTATCAGTTCCCCGGGGGAGTAGCCCTTGCTGAAAGACTTGCATAAAAGGCCAAGCTTTGCCATCCAATAGAGAGTTCCTTTTGACCCTCAATACGTAGCCTTGTCTCGTTATTGGAGGGAACTGCTATATCACACTGGGGATTGCTATGTTCTACATACTCCCTTGAGCTTTAATCACTTAGCTCTTTTAAGAGCTTGTTCCGGATACGCTCTACTGGAGGAGAGGTCTTCCCCACACGGTCCTGGAGGACAGAAGCCAATCCAGGGTGGACGGAAGACGGCGAGGCTCTAGCTAAGCTACGGCGGTTGTGGAGTCTGCGGTGGCTGTGGTGTCCAGTGTGGTGCTTGTGGTCCTCGGCGCAAGCTAGGAAGCGTCCATCAACGGAGGGTACTCGGTCGGAGTACACGGAGCTCCGTTACAGTCACCTTGTCACTCTGTGATATCCTGATGCTGCTGCTGCCATATCCACACTATGTCACCTTCTCACTCTGTGGTATACTGATACTGCTGCTGCCATCTCCACACTATGTCACCTTGCCCCTCTGTGGTATGCTTCTGATGCTTCTGCTGTCATTGTGCCACTCCGTAGCATCCTCATACTGCTTCCACCCCCATACCCTGTCATTGGGCCACTATGTGGTCTCCTCATGCTGCTTCCACCTCCATACCCTGTCATTGGGCCACTCTGTGGTCTCCTCATGCGGCTTCCACCTCACCACTATGTCATAGGTCCACTCTGTGGGCTTCTCATGCTGTTCCCACTCTCCCTACTTTATGACTGGTTCACTATTTTGGCTTTCAGCCTGGCTGACATCATCATTTATTTGACCTTTCTTCTGATCTGTCAGAAGGAAGGAAAAATGAGAAGCACAACGGATCTTGTCTGTGTAGCAGCTGTAAGGCCTGTATGGTCCCATCAGAATTCATGTGTCAACTCTATTTTAGATCCACTCCTGTTTTTTTTTTTGGCATTAGCAATACTGATGGATTATTGAGCAAATGCTGACCGAGTGAAGCCGGATGCTCCACAGACAGGATCAGTTTTTTGTGGGTTATTCTTCTGACGGATCAGAGGAAGGGCAAAATAATCATTGACATCAACACAAACTTACTGCTCACACCCTAACCACTCTGTCAGGGAGGCTCTACCTGTATAAGCGTTTAATAGAACAGGTTCTGTAGACATCTATGTGGAATCAGCTGACGGTGTAAAAGGAGTGTGCTTCTTCTTGGCGCTAACACCGGCCTGTAAGGCTGAGTTCATACTTCAGTTATTTGGTCAGTTTTGGCCCCATGACTGCCCAAATTAGTGATTCTAATATCGACACCTTTCATCTGCATGTCATACGGACTCACAGTATTATTTCACTACCCAAGCAGACTCGCTATGTGTTACTGCACCACTATAAAGGCTCTCTGCAGCCAGGAAAATACAATTTTTTTAATGTAATTTGCCACAAATATTTTCGGATGGAACCCAAAAATTCAGCGAACCAGCGAATCGAATTTTTGAAAAATTCACCCATCTCTAACTTTTAGCCATATGATCTCCCTTTCTTGCCTCAGACTGTATAAATATTTCCATCACTAAAACAAAAATGAGGGGGCAGCCCTGTCATGTCTCATTGTTTATTGCAAATCGGGCAGAGATGGAGTTGTTTACCAAAACAGATGCAGAGGACTGCTTGTACATGGCAAAGACAGCATCAAGATAGGGAGCTGTAAAAAGGAACTTAGATAGAGTGTGCCTAATAAAGGACCAGTCTATACGGTCAAATGCTTTTTCTGCATCAGTATCTAGGTGTACTAAAGGTATAGCTTTTTATATGAGGCATAAAAAAGGGCACCAAGAACCATGGTAGGATTATCATTCCCTTCACGACCCTTTACAAACCCTACCTGGTCTGGATGGATAAGATCTGGGAGAGAAGATTGTAATATGGTAGCTATAATTTTGGCGGCTAAGTTTTAGGTCTGTGCTCAGTAAAGATATAGAGCGGTAGTTTGCACAGGATGTGAGATCTTTACCCTCCTTGTGGATAATAGTGATCAGAGCTCTAGTCAGCAGAAAGGGCATGGTTTTGCAAGGCTGAGTTACAGATGGGTAGAAAAAATAGGAGCAAGGTATCTTGAAAATTAGAATAATAGGTAAGTAGGAGACCATCTTGTGCAGGGCATTTGCCTCTTGGGGAGGTTTTTAGGGCTAGAGCCGTTGGTCGGCGGATAGTGTTGGGAGTTAAAGGGTATTTAAAAAGGAACTAATAGAAATGTCTCTGTTTTGGGCGGACATATCACCGCCTGGGCGGGGGGGGGGGGGGGGTGGGGGGTAGGTTATACAAGGATTCATAAGAGTCCAAATTGTTTGTCTATGGCATTAGTTGAAAAGATTTGTCTTTGCGGAGACTTAATGCTAGCCACAAACCGTGCAAGTTTCCAACGCTTAATGTGGTGCATCATAAACTGGGGGGCCTTGTTTCCATGTTCAAACAACTTATGTTGAGACGATAAGTAGTATTTGGCTGATCATTCATTAAGAAGGTTTTTCCTAAGGGAAGTGATTTCTGTTAGGTGGTGGGCTCGCAAATGAATGCTTATGAAGAGACTCTAGGGCATGTTTTTAAGTTAGCAAGAGGAAAGACGTTTGTTGGCTTTCTTTTTTAAGAAAGAGCATAGACTGATAAAGTGGCCCCAGATCATACACTTTATGGGCGTCCCATAAAACCTATGGGGCGATCTTTGGGGTGTTGTTGACGGAAAAATAGTCCTCCAGCAGAGACATGAAGTGTTATTTGTGGCTATCACTACTCAGTATAGACTCATTAAGCCTCCAGATGGTAGACCTACCTGGATCAGAAGGGAATAGAATGGTACAGAAGATAGGAGAGTTATCTGAGAGTCATACTTCCGATCCTAGATTTCGTGCAGAGATGTAACTGTTATTTTGACAGAAATATATAATCTATCCTGCAATATGAGGGTTTTACAGCAGAGTAGAAAAAATAGTCAATAAGAGAGGAGTTAAGACATCCCCAGACATCTATAAGACCCATCTCACTCAACCTACAGTTGAATTGAGAAAGGGGACCTCTTTGAAGAGGTATCAAGGAGTGGTTGCAGTGTCACATTGAAATCTCCTGCAAAGACAAGGTTTCTTCCTGGAAAGACTCCACTAAGGCAAGGTCAGATAGTAACCAGGAAATCTGGTCTGAGTTGGTTGCATAAATATTGGCAAAGGTATACATAGTGTGCAAAATGAGACCCTTTAAGATGATATATTGACCTTCAGGGTCTTGGGTGTGTGCAAAATAGCTACTCCACTTGAGGCTGCACCATCTGCACCACAGTGATTTTAGGTGGGGAATCTAGAAAAGAAAAGGTCTGGGTATTTACCATGTTTATAATGGGTTTCCTGGAGGAATACCACTGAGCACTTCTCCTTACAGAGAAGAAAAAAGATTTTGAGATCTCTTTGACGGGGACTGAAGTCCCTTTACATTGTAGGAGACAAACGGGAGGTCAGCCATGGGAAATAATAAAGGTTAGTGCAAGCAGAAGCAAACCATAAGTGTCAAAGTCTTGCCATAGTAAGAGAGGGTATTGCCATATAGCAGCCTCAAGGAGAGCAGTTTCCTATGCGTCATATGTTCCGGGATATGTCAAGGTGTACCCACATGTTACAAGCCTGAAAAAGAACAACAATTAAACAAAACTCAAAACAAAACAGTAATAGATAGGGGTAAAGAGCTCAGTTAGGTAAAAAACAAAGTCTAGGAGGACTCTCCTTGGGGGGAGGGGTTGAACCCAAAATGGAGATCTTGCTGTATTGTGGGACAAAGAGGAAATCAGAGACCTGAAGAAGCGGAAAATAGCTCAGAAAAAGGGAGGAAAATTGAGGTTAAGAGGAGTGCAGTGTGATGGAAAGACCCCATGGGGGGGGGGGGGGGATTTGAAAGAAGCAAAAAGGGCAGAAGAGAATACATGAGCATGGAGAAATCAGAGATAAGCATACATCCCTTAGTTAGAGAACAATGAGGCCTCAAGGGGTGGACCAGGCTATCTTCTTCAGAGTCAGGATACTGCTGCCCACTTCTGGCATTGGTGTAGAGGTGTGGAGGTCTTCTTCCAAGGGGTCAGTTTAGGGAGGTCCGGGAGCAAATTAAGATCTATCAGTGTTCCAGATCACAATATCCTGTGAAGAAATGTTCATTTGGGAGAATGCTTCCTGCAGATCCGAGAACGAGGAGATTCTGATGTTCCTTCCAGAGTATGTAAAAGCTAGGCCAAAAGGAAAAGTCCAGCGGTAAGGGGTGGCTCATCCCGAAGATGGTCAGTGAGTGGCTTAAGAGCAGCGTGAACCGACTCCAGAGATTCCACTCTGTGGCCTTTATGTTGAATCTCCTGCATCAGCATGGATAGTTAATGTTTAAGAGGGGACAGGGCCTCAGCAAGGGCCTGTTTAATGAAGCACCTTGACACAGGAAAGGAACAAGAGCACTTAGACTCTCCTCTCTCACTATCTCCTTCAGACATACCCTCCTCCACCTCTCTGGATGTGCGGCCGTCCACCATCTTGGATTTATTGTGTGCAGGTGCTCCAGCTTGTTTTTTCAGGAATTTAGCCATTCTTGTTCCTGGATTAAGGCACTTGGGCGGCTGGAACCCGATTTTCACCATTTTTTGGTCTCCAGGCTTAAGTATGCGGCCCCATAGCAAGATGATGAACGGAGCTCAGCAGAACGTGGCCATGCAACACAGGCACTAGTTCCGCCCCCCCCAACCCACCCTCACCCCCAAAGCAGCTCAGTTTTAAAGAGACATAGAACATACAAATTGTCTTACTGTGAACTACCATGTTTCAAACTGCATCTGGAAACATCTTAAAACGTTTCTGTGTTTGCTGAGTTTGCCTATAATAGTCAAGGGGCACCATTTGATGGAACATCATATGATGTACTTGTGCAGCACAAATATTTAATACAGCCATACATTTTAGACCTAACAAATAGCTATGAAAAAACAATGCAGTCTACTGGAATAAATATGGACCTGAGGTATTAGAGATTAGAAACTCAGCCATAGACTATGGGGCTCATTTATCAGTTAAGGTTGTTTTAATGTCAGTTTTAAGTCTGGCTTTGCTTGTGTGCCTGCACTAAATTTACTAACTTGTGATCCATAATAATATATGTGGCATGAGTGTAATGTGATTTGCACCTTTAGGTGTAAAAGTAGACCAGAGGTTTGCCTGGCATGAGATGCAACACTTTTACGACATTTTGAAAAGTCGCATGTAGTAAATGTGCCATAATTCCTGTATAATCTGAAGTTTTCATCTAGAAAATTGAATTTTTGCAGAACTGACCTAGAGAAAAGAAATGGCAAAAAAAGCGGCAAAAAGTCCCAAAAATGTAATCTGTGACTTTTGTAACCCAGAAAACAAGAGTCCCATAGTTTATAAATATGCCATTAAGCCTTTAAAATACTATGAAGAATAATACATATTAACTGTACATAAATTTAAGAGTAAAGTCATAAGTGTAACATACAAAATTAAGTTTAAGTGTATAAAATTATATTACTTTGTGATAATTTAAAAGACAACGATGCTTGGGTACTAGTTTTAGGTAATGTGAATTTTTACTATTAACTTTTCATTTCCAAACGGCAAAATAACAGAAGGAATGTAGTTTAACTGTACGGTAATGCACTGCTGACAATTCAGGTTCTTGTCATACAGTAGCCTTCCAATTTTAACATTTTCATGTCTGTCTGGCAGGTTATTAAAATAAATGAGAGTGGCTTCTACTGATGTTACTTTTTCTTTAATGGGAGTTCAGAGTTTTGCAGTCCACAATAGTACATTAAATTGACTGATGGTGAAGGCTAAAAGGGGTTGGCTAAAGTAGACAATTAGGCCCATTTCTGCAGAACTGAGTGAAATATTCCTTGTTATTTCAATAATTTAGACACCAACTAATTTTCATAGGTTGAGTTTGTCAAGATAATGTGCCTTGTGCTTGTCTGCTTGTCATTTTTAACTCAGACCTGCATGTTACAGGTGCAGTCTAGCTTACAAAACAGTAAAATCACTCAACAGAAGGTCTGCATAAGCAATGCTCCTGCACTGTGAAAGAATTGGTACAGATTTGAAAAAGAATATATAATGAGGAAGAACGTAATTATTAAGAAATCAATGATTGTGGTTATTTCAGGGTAAAAAAGGTTACAAAAATGAAGTTATAAATACACTATGTGGTCAAAAGAATGTGGACACGCACATTGTGTGCTTGTGAACCCTTTTCAAAGCCTTCAACCAGAGGCATAGCTAGGGGTTATGCATGGGGGGTCCAAGGTATTGCATGTTTGAAACTGCAGGGGAGAGGCAGATCCTAATCATAGTGGAGTGGTTATAAGCACCCTGGTGGGCACCATTTTGGGAAATATAGAACTTACTGTTTACAACATTTTCAAACTTTTTAGGTAAAGATGGATTGCAAAAATCAGGGGAGAACTGGCTATAAATCTTAATTTGAACAATCCTCATGGCTGATGCTCCCTGCTCCACCCAAGTCGACTTAATGGCTGCCAGGATGCTACATAACATTCTGACCCTGGAAATGCCAGCTACTTATGTACCTGGCTGCAAGGCTAAATGTACACTCCTGGATTCAATTGTATCACAGTCCTCAGAACGGATATACCGTTGAATACTATTGCAGGGCATGGGAGCCAATGACTCCGTTCCTGGCCATTTACCCCCATAGGTCTCAGGATACTTGGCCTGAAACCTATAAAGCAGCAAAACTTGACCGCCTGTGCCAGGTCTCAAGAGGTGAGATGACATCATCATTAACAATGACACCAGGACACAGGAATCTCAGTCCACAGGTCGGAAAATGCCTTTGGCCTGCTTCACAGACGGAATTGTCAGTGGTACCCAGATGTGTTTTTTCCTGGCCACTTCGAGATCATAGGGAGCTTTACTGAGGGCAGTATGGGCACATCTCTAGTACTGGGAGAAATCTAAGGAGAGTACTGGGGGCACTATAGGAAGATTTTTAATACTGGGGTATCATTGGGCATTACTTCGGACAATATTATAAATGGGGTCACAGTAGGGATGCATTATTATAAATTGGGTGACAATATGGGGCATTGATGTTGGTGGAGGAGCTATGTATAAAAAGGGACATTATTATTGCTGGAAGCATTATAGGAGGAATTATTATTGTGGAGGCACAATAGGAGGCATTATTTTTACTGGGAGTACTATAAGAGACATCATTATTACTGGGGGCACGATAGGGAGCATCATTGATGGAAGCACTGTAGAGAATATTATTATTACTGGGGGCACGTTAGGGGGCATTATTGATGGAGGCACTGTAGGGGACATTAATAATATTGGTAGCATTATTGGGATATTTTTATTAATGGGGAACAATGGGGGCATAAATATTGCTTGCAAAGATATAGGGATATAGGGGCATTATTATTTCTGGGGCATTTTAGGAGGCACTTATTTTTTTCTGCAGTATAGTATTTGAGGGTACTGGAGAGCACAGCAGACAGAGTGTTGGATTAGCACCAGGATGACACTGTTGGGACACCAAGATGGGTAGTTTGTATGGAGAAGTTGGGGAGGATGATGGAAAAGTAAGGAATCTAAAATGTATGTAACACTTTCTGAAGAGATGAGTGGTTGAAATAAGTTGTCATGGTGGTCTGGTTTGATAAAGGAGATGAGGAAGGAAAATATCTACATTAGAGGGGATGTCACTGAATGTAAGCGGTATGTAGTGTTGTATTCTCCTGTATGACCAAGCGGGATACTAAAGGTAGGGCTGGCTTGGTGCTGTGGCCTGCATCTGACCTCCTCAGCCCTCTCCTCCATATCTTTATTAGAGACAAATGGAGGAGGGCAGAGCATGGTAGCTGGTACTGGCCACCATAGAAGGACAACTTCTGGGTAGAATAGCTTTGAGAATAAAGAATGCAAAATAAACTCTTAGGGGCACATTTATTAAGTCTGGCGTTTTAGACGACGGTCTTAATAAATTCCTGAACTGGCGGTGGATCCGCCGAGTTGTGAAGGTGTCATCCTCTTAATAAATTTTGTGCATCCAGCGACAGTTCTAAATGTAAGATAGCTTCTTAGCTGTCTTACATTTAGACCATTTTCTACGCCTAAAACAGGCATAGAAAATTATGAATGAAATGGGCCCACTGGCCCATCCCCTTCCCTGCCTGTGCCATGGCCACAATTTTAGGATTGGCGTAAGCAGGGAGAAGTCATAGATTGCGGCACAACTAACCATTGTGCAACCATCTGCACCTGAAATACACCTAATATAGGTGTATTTCACTCTAATAAATGCGCCCCTCCATTTATTTTCTTAATAGAATTTCAGTAGTGATCTTAAAGAGACTCTATCACCAGGCTTTACCATGCTAAAATTAAGACCGTAGTATGAAAGGGCTCAGGAGAGAAGTACAAACATATCTGTTGTGGAGCTTTCATCAGCAAGAGGAGTGTGAATATTAATTTTTATTCTGCCAGATTATGCTCTTGCAAATGCACTACACGGATCTACACTGTGAATTGGTCTCTGCTCTCTGTAATGAACAATAAATGGACTGGAAAGACCCTTTAAAGAGAAAAATCTAGCAGAAAAAATGTTCATATATACAATACTCCACAAAAGGTGTGTTTGCACTACTCTCCCTAACCCCCACCTAGCTCCATTTTCAGTTTTCTGACATATAGTTGGTATATCGTTTTATGCAAAATCATAAAGTATTACTTGTAAGTTATATATTTAAATCCCTGCACAGTCCAACTTTGTGATTTCTTGCCAGTGTACATATAGAGATACATATAAATTCACTGAATAGGCCTGCCCTTTGAACTCCTAATCATAGAAAGAGCAGAGACTTAAATGAATAAAATACAATTTATAGTGATTTTGTCCTAATTTTAACTATGCTTCCCCTTCTTCTAATCCCTTAACATTGCCCAGAGAATTCAGTTTAAGATACTAACAAATAAATATAAGGTCCACAATTTGTCACCTCCTTACATCTCTAACCTGCTTTCCATAAACATTCATACGTGTAATCTCCGATCCTCATAAGACCTACTTCTTTGTTCTCCTCTCATCTGTTCACGTGTCTCTCCCATACTCTGGAACTCTGTGATAGATGCAAAGTAAAAAAATAAAAAAGTTTCCAAGACCATAAATACGGTGCTGCAAAACGATGGATCAGTCTTGGATCTTGTTAAAATTGTATGCTATGTATGCTATTGTATTGTCCTGATGAAGGGAGCGTTCTGTGCCCCCGAAACGCGAAGACACTTATTAGCAATAAAAAGAACAATTTTAACAAGATCCAAGAGTGATCCATTGTTTTGCAGCGCCGTATTTATGGTCTTGAAAACTTTTTTTTATTTTTGTACTGTGCATCCATCACTTCAGCTATCCGTGAAATTCCAGCAGCGCAAGACCAAGCAGCAGCAAGACATCCTCTGAGCTGGTGGGGCAGAATCCAGCAAGGAGCAATAAGATGTTGTGACTCTTTCACAACTAAATCCGGTAAGCGCAATCAGCTTATTATTTGAAACTATCTATCGAGGCGATAAAGCACATGAGGCGCCGTTTTTCTTTTTTCTCCCCAATCTATGCATTATACTTTGGAACTCACTATCCCAGTACATCAGACTCTCCCCCAACATCCAAACCTTCAAAAATAACCTGAAAACCCACCTCTTCTGGAAAGCCTACCACCTACAATAAGCATGGTGAAACAACACAGCCAAAAGAGCAGCCTATACCCTCACCTACTGTGTTCTTCCCCCTTCCCTTGTAGATTGTAAGTTTTTGTGGGCAGGGTCTTCTCCACCTCTGTACCAGTCTGTTAATAGTTTATTGTTCATTGCATTTGTATTTTTATATGTATGTATTTTAAGTATGTGTAGCCACCTCTTGATGTACAGTGCTATGGAATTAATGGCGCTTTCAAACAAAGAATAATAATGCTTAGCTCTTTCTGCAGATCAAACACCATGTTCAAAGTGTCAGATTAACTGTGAAGAGGATAGAACTACACATGAACGAAACCTGAGTTTGCCATGGTATTAGTAGCAAGGATTTCAACTGGTTTATAGTGATGCGCGGTAGGGGCAATTTTCGAATATGCGATATTTCGCAAATATTTGGGCGAATATTCATCATAAATTCACGAATTCGAAAATTCGCCATTATTTTCTTGATTTAAAAAATCAGCAATGTAATCTGCGCGTATTGCGTGCGCAATACAGGCGTGGGTCACTTTTGCTATATTTTTCAAGTTGCTAGAAGTTTCCTGAGACTGGAGAAAATGGTTGGCACTGTAGAAGTATTGTGTACTTGTGACATCACCTAATTATGCCTGTAGCATGTATGTATGGACAGCAGAATTTAACACACTACCTAACACCCTGCACTGGAACCTATCTCCCACTAACTATCTGTATTATATGTACAAGTTAACTAACTAACTTATTATCTAATGTAATGACACAGAAAAGCACAGAGCAGAGCAATGATGCTGTCTCTCTCAGAACTGCAAAAAAACTGCAGAAAATGTCTGCTGGGGAGGTTCTTATATAGTAAGAGGTTAGGTAACTTTCCTATTGGTTGATAAGGATGTTGCTAAGCTCAGACAAATACATTGCAGCCTTCTCATTGGCCCACAAGCAAGAAGCAGGTAGGGATCGTGGGTTCAGATGAGAAAAAAATCTGAATATTCACGAATACAAATATATAGCACTGGCAAGAAGAAAAAATCCAGCTATATATTTAAAGAAAGGAGCAAGGCAGCTCTCACTAGCTATAGAACACCCTCTGTGCACGGATGCCGCACCTGGATGCGGGAGTAAACAAACAGGCAAGAAGAAAAATCCAGCTCAGCTTGGGTGACTCATATTCTTAGACTTTATTCCAGCGGTAAAAACTTCATACAAAATGCGAAAAACTGTTAAGCGTTTCAGACCTCCATAATATCTGGGTCCTTCTTCATGACAAACATACAAATAAGATAGAAGCTACCCCTGATATACAACCCTCCAAAATCAGGTTGACAAGCAACACCTGAATGAAGGAGGTGTCAGAGGGAGGTTCCACACAAACCTCAAAGGAAAATACATAGACAAGCAAAAAACATATAAAAAGTCCTAATATAAAAAGATAATCAATGTACTGATGTATTCAAAACAAACATAGTATAATCAGTATTGTAGAATCAAATCATGTTGCTTATTGAGGCCCTCTGGCTGTCGGGATCCCAATTGGAAGATCCAAAAAGCCTCTCTATTAAGAAGTTTTCTTCTCTGATCTCCACCTCTGGGTGGTAGAGAGACCCTTTCAATACCCTGTACCTTTAATCCAGAGATATCACCCGCATGAACAACCGCAAAGTGCAAACTTGCAGCAGAAATATTGTGGTTCTCGTGGTGTGGTATATCAGATATATGCTTGCGGATCCTATTTTTTAGGGGATTAATGGTGCAACCCACATATTGTAAAGAACATATGTCACAGGTAATGAGATATATAACATGTTTGGTGTTGCAGTTTATATATGATCGTATGTCATATTGTTTGCGGTGTGCAGTCGATCTAAATGTTTTATCTGTAACCATATGTTTCCAACAAATACACTTTCTGTGGCCACATTTATGGCTACCTTTGTAATGGAGCCATGTGGATGTTGTGGTAGTTTTTTCCAAGAAAAAACTAGGGCTAACCCAATTGCTGAGGGTGGGGTCTCTTTTAGCAACACACTTGACACCATTAGAGACAATATCGGACCATTGTCCATCAATATTGAGGATGTGGAAATATTTTTTTATTATTTTACAAATCGCAGGGAACTCTTTGCTGTATTGTGTAACAAAATAAGTAGACTTTTTTTCAGTAGACTTTTTTTCAAACATGGAAATATCTGATTTAGGCTGTGAATCAGGAAAAATCAGAGAATGTCTATCCATGTTAGAAACCGCTCTTTTGGCCCGGTCTATATTATGTTGAGGATAAGCCCTACGCAAAAGTCTGTTCTTCACATTAAACGCTTCTTTCTCATAGATGTCATTATCAGAACAGTTGCGACGGGCACGAATCAATTCACCTTTAGGAATGTTCCTAATAATGTGTGGTGGATGACATGAACGGGCAAATAGGGTGGTGTTCCCCGGCAATTCTTTGCGGTAGGTAGATGTAATAACCCTCCGAGTGGGGACATTCCCCCTCAGACACAAGTCCAAAAAGTGAATCTCAGTAAGATCATACTGAAAAACAAACTGTATTGAAGAAACACAAGAATATAAACTGCAACACCAAACATGTTATATATCTCATTACCTGTGACATATGTTCTTTACAATATGTGGGTTGCACCATTAATCCCCTAAAAAATAGGATCCGCAAGCATATATCTGATATACCACACCACGAGAACCGCAATATTTCTGCTGCAAGTTTGCACTTTGCAGTTGTTCATGCGGGTGATATCTCTGGATTAAAGGTACAGGGTATTGAAAGGGTCTCTCTACCACCCAGAGGTGGAGATCAGAGAAGAAAACTTCTTAATAGAGAGGCTTTTTGGATCTTCCAATTGGGATCCCGACAGCCAGAGGGCCTCAATAAGCGACATGATTTGATTCTACAATACTGATTATACTATGTTTGTTTTGAATACATCAGTACATTGATTATCTTTTTATATTAGGACTTTTTATATGTTTTTTGCTTGTCTATGTATTTTCCTTTGAGGTTTGTGTGGAACCTCCCTCTGACACCTCCTTCATTCAGGTGTTGCTTGTCAACCTGATTTTGGAGGGTTGTATATCAGGGGTAGCTTCCATCTTATTTGTATGCTTGTCATGAAGAAGGACCCAGATATTATGGAGGTCTGAAACGCGTAACAGTTTTTCGCATTTTGTATGAAGTTTTTACCGCTGGAATAAAGTCTAAGAATACGAGTCACCCAAGCTGAGCTGGATTTTTCTTCTTGCCTGTTTGTTTACTCCCGCATCCAGGTGCGGCATCCGTGCACAGAGGGTGTTCTATAGCTGGTGAGAGCTGCCTTGCTCCTTTCTTTAAATATATAGCACTATATTCTAAATCTTTGCGAATTCTCGAAATGGCGATATTCACTATTAAAATTCGCAATTTGAATATTCACGCCCAACACTACTAGTTTGCTGCTTTGCTAATGTAATAAAAGTATCCCACAAAGAACATTTATCACCTTTCCACAAGATGATGAATTGTATTTTTTCAACCTCACATTTTTTATTTTATGGAGTAACATTACAAAAAAACTAAAACACGATTTATGACAGTATCACAGTAGTAGTAGCTTCTACCCTGGTGTTAATCAACTCAAGGTCTATACTTTGACAAGCTTTGAAATATAGTACACTTAGTCTTTATTGACAATGTATCAGAAGACAAGACTAATATGCAGTTCCCTATAGTTCACTCTGTCATCACAGAAGAAGAATATGTTGGCAGGTATAAACTGTTGATCACAGTCTACCTCATTTGAAGCCTTGGTTCAAATGTCATCCTTTACATCTTATTTTCTAAATAACATTGCCTTTTCATGTGGTTTCTGTTCATGCTGTCAAGATGGAGCCCACTGTTAAGACTAGAAGGACATAAAAACATACTTGTGTTTAAATGTTAAAAGTATGAAATGTGTAATATATATATATATATATATATATATATATATATATATATTAATCTGAATATACATTCAAAACTGAAAATGGAAAGTTACTGTATTATGAAAACCCAGATTTAAAGGGAGTCTGTCACCAAAATATGACGTTATACACCGCTTACATAGCTCTCTAGCACACCAGCAGGGAAAATGCAGTTTAATCCATATGCAAATGAGGGCTCGCAAGTGCCACAAAGCCAAATTTCCTCGTGGTTCGTGGTCAATTTTTCCTTAAATGGCGTAAAATCCTGAATATTCACGAATACAAATATATAGCACTATATTCTAAATATTCGCGAATTCTCGAAATGGCAATATTCACTATTAAAATTCGCAATTTGAATATTCGCGCCCAACACTACTAGTTTGCTGCTTTGCTAATGTAATAATAGTATCCCACAGAGAACATTTATCACCTTTCCACAAGATAGGTTATGTGTATTCAGCTTTGTATAAAACATATGTAATGGAATATGCTGTAAATGACAAAGGCAACCCCCCACCCCCCAAAAAAATAAAATAAAATAAAATAAAATAAAAACAACAATGTACTCATCAATGTACCATTTGAGAGTGGCCATCTTGATTATAGAGCATCAAACAGATGAGGAAAGTGTTATTCATATTTTCTTACATGAGATGCCGTGATCAGTGATAAACATGCCATCTGAGCCGTTCCCTATTATTGAACCCGCTACTTACAAAGAAATGCCCTTTGTGACAAAGTAGCAAGCTAAATCAGCTAAATCAAAGCGTTTATGACTTCGATCATCTCTACTTCAGAAGGACACAATGGGTATTATGTGGTGGCTGGGTTTGACAAGGAAAGTAGGGTAGTGACTAGGAATACATTTGTGCCTAAAAATAAACACACCTATTGGTATCATCAAAAGTTTGCTGATGGATGCAAGAAGTGTTGCAAATAAAATGGATGAATTGGACATTTTAATAACTGCATAGAAAATGATGAAGTGGACATAACAGAAGCAAGGTTAGAAAATAAATCTGGTGGAACATTGTGTTTAGCAGGGAGACAACATATAAACAAAATGGGAGAGGATTTTCCGTAAAATTTAGATGCATAACATAGTGTGAGGACAAAATGCAGAAGCAAATAAAACATGCAGAAAGATAATAATTAGGTTGTCAGGAGTTTACCCAGTCAAGACACTAGTCAATTGACCAGTAGAGTCGAGCGAACACCTGGATGTTAGGGTTCGAGAAGTTCGGCCGAACTTCACAAAAATGTTTGGGTTCGGGATTGAAGTCAATCGGGACCCGAACTTTTGGGCACTAAAAAGGCTGTAAAATAGCCCAGGAAAGGGCTAGAGGGCTGCAAAAGACAGCAAAATGTAGGTACATTCCCTGCAAACAAATTTGGATAGGAAAATGAATTAAAATAAAATAAAAAATAAAAATTAACCAATATCAATTGGCAACTTGGAGGAGGAGGAGGTGGAATAGGAGGTTGGGTTGGTGTAAGGTGGGAATGCTATGGGAGTTGAAGTTCTCATCACAGCCAAAAAGGATTCATGTCTGTCTGCAGTGCACAGGCCTCATTCACAGACTCAGGGCTATGGCACACGCAAAGAGGAGAGCGGTCCTGTAACAGCAACACAGGCCTCAGGCCAACCTGCAATGGAACAGGCCATTATCATTTATGTAAGCCCCTGACACCCAGACAGAGGAGAGGTCATTTGACAGTAAAAAGAGTTAAATGTCTCTCACCAAGACAGCAAGCAATTAAACGAAATTTAGGCCCCTGACACCCAGACAATGGGGCAGTCATTAGACAGCAAAAAGAGTTAAATGTCTGCCACCAAGACAGCAAGCAAGTACGTGAAATTTAGGCCCCTGACACCCACACAATGGGGCAGTCATTAGACAGCAAATAGAGTTAAATGTCTGCCACCAAGACAGCAAACAAGTACGTGAAAGTTAGGCCCCTGACACCCAGACAGAGGACAAAGGTCCCATAGCGGAAAAAGAGGCATCATGTTACCCACCACTAGAACCAGGCCACTTTCAGATATGTAGGCCCTGGCACCCAGACAGAGGAGAGAGGTCCCATAGCAGCAAATGTCACCCGCCAATGCAGAAGGCCACATTTAGTTATTTATTCCCCAGCACCCAGACGGAGGAGAGGTTTATTCAACTTTGGGTTGCCCGCAAAATAATAGTAAAATTAAAAAAAGAGGATTCAATAAAGAAGTGCCATGGGGTACAAGAATATATGGTTAAGGGGAGGAAGTTATAAATGTCTATTCTGCATAAGGGATGGACAGGTCCTGTGGGATCCATGCCTGGTTCATTTTTATGAACGTCAGCTTGTCCACATTGGCTATGGACAGGTGGCTGCGTTTGTCAGTAATGACGCCACCTGCCATGCTGAATACACGTTCAGACAAAATGCTGGCTGCCGGGCAGGCCAGGACCTCCAAGGCATAAAAGGCTAGCTCTGGCCATGTGGACAATTTGGAGACCCAGAAGTTGAATGGGGCTGAACCATCAGCCAGTACGTGGAGGGGTGTGCACACGTACTTTTCCACCATGTTATTGAAATTCTGCCTCCTGTTAACACGTTCCGTATCAGGTGGTGGTGCAGTTAGCTGTGGCGTGGAGACAAAACTTTTCCACATCTCTGCCATGCTAACCCTGCCCTCAGAGGAGCTGGCCGTGATACAGCTGCGTTGGCAACCTCTTGCTCCTCCTCTGCCTTCGCCTTGGGCTACCATTTGTTCCCCTGGGACATTTGGGAATGCTCTCAGAAGGGTGTCTACCAGCGTGAGCTTGTACTCGCGCATCTTCCTATCATGCTCCAGTGCAGGAATTAAGGTTGGCACATTGTCTTTGTACCGGAAATCCCCCACACGTTAAAATGTGGGCAACTCTGCTGTCATTGCTCAGGCACTGCAGCATGTAGTCGCTCATGTGTGCGGGGCTGCCCAGAGGTAAGGACAAGCTGTCCTCTGTGGGAGGCGTATTGTCATCGTCCTCTGTTTCCCCGCAGCCACGCACCAATGATGGGCCTGAGCTGTGTTGGGTGCCACCCCACTGTGAACATGCTTCATCCTCATCGTCCTCCACCTCCTCCTCATCCTCCAGTACTGGGCCCTGGCTGGCCAAATTTGTACCTGGCCTCTGCTGTTGCAAAAAACCTCCCTCTGAGCAACTTCTAAAAGACTGGCCTGAAAGTGCGAAAAATGACCCCTCTTCCTCCACCTCCTCTTCCATCATCGCCCTAAGTGTTTTCTCAAGGAGACATAGAAGTAGTATTGTAACGCTGATAAGAGCGTCATCGCCACTAACCATGTTGGTGGAGTACTCGAAACAGCACAACAGGGCACACAGGTCTCGAATGGAGACCCAGTCATTGGTGGTGAAGTGGTGCTGTTCCGCAGTGCGACTCACCCATGCGTGCTGCAGCTGAAACTCCACTATGTCCTGCTGCTGCTCGCACAGTCTCTCCAGCAGGTGCAAGGTGGAGTTCCACCTGGTAGGCACGTCGCATATGAGGCGGAGAGCGGGAAGGCTGAAGTTGCGCTGTAGCGCAGACAGCGTGTGCAAATATAGGGGTAGTTTTGAAACAAATCCCGAAACGCGTCTGGTAATATCCCCCTGTGTAAATTCATATCCACGATTGTTGGACCATCAATCACCAGGAAGCTTGCAGCCGAATAACCCCAAAACCCACAGGAACTGACGTTGGCATAATCGGGAACCTTCATTCACGTGACCCACACGTGCAACGCCGAGGTGAGGTACTTGGAAGGCAGCTCTTGAGACCGGACTACAATCCAAATCACAGAGAAGTACCGTGTCGAGGGCACATTACTATAAACCTGGTAAGGTCCATCTAGTGGACACCACAAAGGTGTTAAGGAAGCGATCGTTAACTGTACTTATATGCGCATTTGACTCAGCGGGACGCCGCGAGTATATTCTGGGGAGTGGGACGCCGCTCTCACCAGTAACAGAGGAACGATCATCATTTTTGATACGGAGACTCTATGAACACAGGGTGGACGCTGTACAATTAACCCTACGTGGAGTTTGCACTTGTTTTAATGTATCTGGGACATTGATAATTACCTAATACTATTGCAATTATTCAGTTGTTGGAGCTGGTAATAGATTCGACTTGATACTTATGCAGTTTATTCAGAAAACTCTGATCTCGGACTGAATTGTTTGATATTTATGTTCTCATTATTTCAATTAATAAACCATAAGGATTTTTTAATATTGACCCATTATTACCCCTGTGGTACCAAAATGCTAGAGTGCCCTATCCACTATTGATTAATTATTTATCAGGCCTTGTTTTTAGACGCTAGTGTAATACATAGCGGGTACTGGGATCTGAGGTAGTTGGTTCACTAGTTTGTGTGGCTGTGGCAGAACAGCCATGTCCTCTCCCAGCACCAAAGGGTCCACTAACACCACCACGACCATGTCCGCATCCCTTACTAGATGTTTTCCTCATTGTTACCATTCACCACAATAAGAAAAAAAATATTTAGCCCAAAGTATTGAGTTCAAATTCAGGCCTTTTTTTTTACAGGCACCTAACACTATCTGGCTATCTATTTATGTACCATATTAAACTAATACAGGCACAGCAGTAACCACAGATTTAGGGGAATATCAATTGCAGGACTAGTATTTAGGCCATGGATGAAAGGTATCCTTTTACGGACAGAATTACATTTGGAGATGCAGAGTAGCGTGTGAAAAAGTATAGAGGATTATGCTTTCAGCACTTGTATTTTAACACTTAATGTAATATACCCTTTTACGGAGAGAAATACACTATGAGATGCACAATAGTGTGTGCAAATGTAGAGGATTATGCTTTCAGGAGTTGTATTTTAACACTTAGTGTAATATACCCTTTTACGGAAAGAAATGCACTTGGAGATGCACGGTAGCGTGTGCAAATATAAAGGATTTATTTATCAGGCCTTGTATTTAGATGCTAGCGTAATATACCCTTTTACGGACAGATTTACACTTGGCCAGCGACAGCTGGAACACCAGATTTACGGTATTGCTATTTTGGCAATTTAATTTCACCCCAGTAAAAAATCTATCCTTTGCCGGACACTATTAAACTTGGCCAGCCACAGCTCAAACTACTGATTTACGGTATTGCTATTTTGGCAATTGAATCTCACCCCAGATCAAAATCTATACTTTGCTGGACACTATTAAACTTGGCCAGCCACTGCTGGGACACCAGATTTAGGGGATTGCTATTTTTGCAAATTAATTTCACCCTAGAACAAAATCTATCCTTTGCCGTTCAATATTAAACTTGGCCAGCCACAGCTGGAACACCGGATTTACAGTATTGCTATTTTGGCAATTGAACTTCACCTTAGATCAAAATCTATTCTTTGCTGGACACTATTAAACTTGGCCAGCCACTGCTGGGACACCAGATTTAGGGGATTGCTATTTTTGCAAATTAATTTCACTCCAGAACAAAATCTATCCTTTGCCGGACACTATTAAACTTGGCCAGCCACAGCTGGAACACCAGATTTTCGGTATTGCTATTTTGGCAATTGAATTTGACCCCAGAAATAAATCTATCCTTTGCCGGACACTATTAAACTTGGCCAGCCACAGCTGGAACACCAGATTTAGGGTATTGCTATTTTGGCAATTTACGTTCACCCCATAAAAAAATCTATCCTTTGCCGGACACTATTAAACTTGTCAAGCCACTACTGGGAGACCAGATTTACGGTATTTCTATTTTGGCAATTGAATTTCACCCCAGAAAAAAATCTATCCTTTGCCAGACAGCACACAGTATTACACTTGGCTAGCCACAGCTGGAACACCAGATTTAGGGGATTGCTATTTTGGCAATTGAATTTCACCCCTCAATAAAATATAGACATTTCTCTCCTGAGTTTCTAGGGGTGACAATAAGCACAGCCAAGCCCCTGATATAGAATATAGGAAAAAAACTACTATTGATGGATAGAGATGGCCCGAACTATTCTCCGGCGAACATAGCTTGTTCGCGTTTGTCGCAGGCGGGCAAACATATGCGATGTTCGGTCCGCCCCCTATACATCATCATTGAGCAAACTTTGACCCTGTACCTCACAGTCAGCAGACACATTCCATCCAATCAGCAGCATACCCTCCCTCCCAGACCCTCCCATCTCCTGGACAGCATCCATTTTAGATTCCTTCAGAAGCTGCAGTCTTAGTGAGAGGAGGGACAATGTAGCTGCTGCTGATTTAATAGGGAAATCGATAGCTAGGCTAGTGTATTCAGTGTCCACTCCAGCCCTGAAAGACTCATCTGATCTCTGCTGTAAGGACAGCGTCCTGATAGAACCCCAAAAAGCCCTTTATAGGGCTGCTACATTAGTCTGATTTTATTTTTTTCTTCTCTATATATATATTGCAGTTGCCTGGCCTGCCCGTGTGTGAGGAGCTGCAGGCCCACAGACTGTGGTGTGCCCTCTGCCAGTGCTGCCCATCAATCATACCATGTGGCACTGGACTTTGCCTTAAAATAAGGCACTTTATCTGTACACTTTAATCTAATTTCAGTTGCCTGCTGGCCAGTGTGTGTGTGTCAGGCCCACAGACTGTAGTGTGCCCTCTGCCAGTGCTGCCCATTAATCATACCGTGCGGCACAGGACGTTGCCTAAAATAAGGCACTTTATCTGTACACTTTAATCTAATTTCAGTTGCCTGCCGGCCAGCGTGTGTTTGTCAGGCCCACAGACTGTAGTGTGCCCTCTGCCAGTGCTGCCCATCAATCATACCGTGCGGCACAGGACGTTGCCTAAAATAAGGCACTTTATCTGTACACTTTAATCTAATTTCAGTTGCCTGCCGGCCAGTGTGTGTGTGTCAGGCCAACAGACTTTAGTGTGCCCTCTGCCAGTGCTGCCCATCAATCATACCGTGCGGCACAGGACGTTGCCTAAAATAAGGTACTTTATCTGTACACTTTAATCTAATTTCAGTTGCCTGCCGGCCAGTGTGTGTGTGTCAGACCCACAGACTGTAGTGTGCCCTCTGCCAGTGCTGCTCATCAATCATATCGTGTGGCACTTGACTTTGCCTTAAAATAAGGCACTTTATCTGTACACTTTAATCTAATTTCAGTTGCCTGCCGGCCAGTGTGTGTGTGTGTCAGGCCCACAGACTGTAGTGTGCCCTCTGCCTGTGCTGCCCATTAATCATACCGTGCGGCACAGGACGTTGCCTAAAATAAGGCACTTTATCTGTACACTTTAATCTAATTTCAGTTGCCTGCCGGCCAGTGTGTGTGTGTCAGGCCCACAGACTGTGGTGTGCCCTCTGCCAGTGCTGCTCATCAATCATATCGTGTGGCACTTGACTTTGCCTTAAAATAAGGCACTTTATCTGTACACTTTAATCTAATTTCAGTTGCCTGCCGGCCAGTGTGTGTGTGTCAGGCCCACAGACTTTAGTGTGCCCTCTGCTAGTGCCCAACACTCATACCGGGTGGCACAGTACCTAGCACACGTAATACCACTTATCTAAAAAAAAAGGGGTCATCGTGGTCGTGGTGCTGTGATTTCCACTGGCCATGGAATAATGCCCAGTGTTCAGAGGCCACGTACCCTGAACCCGAAAAATTCTGAGGACATAGTTGACTGGCTTTGACAGGACACCCAATCTTCAACAGCTTCCGCTAAGAACCTTGACGCACCATCCTCCTCCAGCTCAGCTTTGGTCACCTGCTCTCAAGTTACCACGCTCCCGCCCGCCGCCAGTACTACCACTACCACCACAGCCACCACAGCCGCTTCACTTGATCCGTCACAGGACTTATTTACACATCAGTTGGATGCAATTAGTGATGCGCAACCATTATTGCCAGATGATGTAGATTACAGAGATATGTCTCAGTCAATCAGGATTACACACACTGACGCACACTGTGATGATGATGATGTTGTACCTACTGCTGCTTCCTTTGCTGAGGTGTCAGATACAAGTGAAGCGGTTGATGATGACGATGTGTCCACAGATGCCACGTGGGTGCGTGCTCGAAGAGAAGAAGAGGGGGAAAGTTCAGAAGGGGAGACAGAGAGAAGGAGGAGACGAGTTGGAAGCAGGGGGAGGTCGTCGCAAGGAGTTAGTGGCACAATCAGACAGCATGTATCGGCACCCGGGGTCAGCCAGACAGCACGCCAGCCAACGCATGCTGTTGCCACCACCAGAATGGCGTCATTGCAAAGCTCAGCAGTGTGGCATTTTTTTTTGTGTGTCTGCCTCTGATAACAGCAATGCCATTTTCAACCTGTGCCAAAAGAAACTGAGTCGTGGAAAGTCCAACACCCACCTCGGTACAACTGCTTTGCGAAGGCACATGATCTCACATCAAAACGCCAATGGATCAACACACGTGTACAAGCAGCACACAAACTCAAAGCCACCATCCTCCTCATGGTCCAGCTTTTTCAGCCACGTCAACCACTGCTGTTCTCCTTGCCCCCTCTTAACCACCCGCCACTCCGCCTCTCACCTTCAGCTGTTCCATCTTATCTGCCCACACTCAGGTGTATGTTAAGGAAATGTTTGAGCGTAAGAAGCCAATGTCACAGACTCACCCCCTTGTCCGGCGTCTGACAGCTAGCTGGACGTAACTCTTAGCCTGCCAGCTTTTACCATACCAGCTGGTGCAGTCTGAGGCCTTCAAAAGATTTGTCGCTATTGGGACACCACAGTGGAAGGTACCCGGACAAATTTTTTTTCAAAAAAGGCAATCCGAAAACCTCTACTATGTTATTGAAAAGGAAGTCATGGCATCTCTGGCATACAGTGTTGGGGCAAGGGTCCATCTGACCACTGATACCTGGTCTGCAAAGCACGGTCAGGGCAGGTTTATCACGTACACTGCGCATTGGGTCAACCTGCTGACGGCTGACAAGCATGGAATGCGTGGCTCCGCAGCGGAGTTGGTGACACCGCCACGACTTGCATGCAGGCCTACTGCCACCTCCTCTACTATTCCTACTCCATCCTCTTCGGCTGAGTCCTCTTCTGCTGCGGCGTCTGGCTGCACATCAACTGAATCCCCCCCAGCTCCCCAGGGGCTATTCCACATCCCGGATACGACAGTGTCACGCTGTCTTGGGGTTGACTTGCCTGAAAGAAGAGTCACACAGGACCAGCATTCCTGTCCACCCTGAACGCACAGGTGGATCAGTGGCTGACCCCGCACCAACTGGAGATCGATAAAGTGGTGTTTGACAATGGAACAAATTTGTTGTCGGCATTGAATTTGTCACATGTGCCGTGCATGGCACATGTGTTGAATCTCATCGTACAACGCTTTGTGTCTAAGTACCTAGGCTTACAGGATGTCCTCAAGCAGGCCAGGAAGGTGTGTGGCCATTTCTGATGTTCGTACATGGCCATGGCGCACTTTTCCGATATTCAGCGGCGAAACAACTTGCCAGTGAGGCGCTTGACTTGCGGCAGCGCGACACATTGGAATTCAACACTTCTAATGTTTGACCGCCTGCTCCAACAAGAAAAAGCTGTCAATGAGTATTTGTATGACCGGGGTGCTAGGACAGCCTCTGCGGAGCTGGGAATTTTTTTGCCACATTACTGGACGCTCATGCGCAATGCTTGTAAGCTCATGTGTCCTTTTGAGGAGGTGACAAACCTAGTCAGTCACACTGAAGGCACCATCAGCGACCTCATCCCATTTGTTTTCTTCCTGGAGCGTGCCCTGCGAAGAGTGCTGGATCAGGCTGTAGATGAGCGTGAAGAGGAAGAGGAAGAGTTGTGGTCACCATCACCACCAGAAACAGCCTTGTCATCATCGCTTGCTGGACCTGCGGCAACGCTAGAAGAGGAGTATGAGGAAGAGGAGTCAGAGGAGGAATGTGGCTTTGAGGAGGAGGAAGACCAACTACAGCAGGCACCCCAGGGTGCTCGTTGTTGTCACCTATCTGGGACCCGTGGTGTTGTACGTGGCTGGGGGGAAGAACAGACCGTCAATGACATCAGTGAGGATGAGGAACGGGAAATGAGTAGCTCTGCATCCAACCTTGTGCAAATGGGGTCTTTCATGCTGTCATGTCTGTTGAGGGACCCTCGTATAAAAAGGATGAAGGAGAACGACCTGTACGGGGTGGCCACGCTACTAGACCCCTGGTATAAGCAGAAAGTGGCAGAAATGTTACCAAATCACCGGAAGTCGGAATGGATGCAGCAGTTCAAAACCAAACTAAAAAATATGCTTTACACAGCTTATAAGGGGGATGTCACAGCACAACGAGAATCTAACAGGGGAAGAGGTGAATGTAATCCTCCTCCTACCACGGCGGCAAGGACTGGACGATTTACAGATGTGTTGTTGATGAAGGACATGCGGAGATTTTTCAGTCCTACACATCGCCACAGCCCTTCGGGATCCAGCCTTAGAGAACGACTCGACCGACAGGTAGCAGGCTACCTCGCATTAACAGCAGATATTGACACTCTGAGGAGCGATGAACCCCTTCACTACTGGGTGTGCAGGCTTGACCTGTGGCCTGAGCTATCCCAGTTTGCGATAGAACTTCTGGCCTGCCCCACTTCAAGTGTCATGTCAGAAAGGACCTTCAGTGCAGCAGGAGGCATTGTCACTGACAAGAGAAGTCGCCTCGGTCAAAAAAGTGTTGATTACCTCAACTTTATAAAGATGAATGATGCATGGATCTCGAAGGGACTGACAGTGGGGGATACGTTTGACTAACAAAAGGCCTGATGACATGCCTTGGCCTCAAAATGGTCCCCACGCTGCTGAATTTAATGTCTGCATACCGGATGACTTTCGTAAATTCTCCGCCACCAACTAGGGTTCAAGCTGCAATGTTTTAGTCACTTTTCTGCCTGGAAATCATAAATTTTTCCGGCCACTGCTACAACAGCGGCTGCAACAATGCTATTATTTTTCAGGCATGTGTACATGCCTAATTTTTCTGTCCTATGGTGCAGCACTGTGGCTGGAAAAACAAAACAAAAAAAAAAGGCACATACAAGTGTCAATTCCCCTTCGTGATCGTTACCTTGTTGTGGTGAAGGGGCTTGCGTATCACAATGAAGCAATCATCACCTCTATGAGTGTGTTGGCAATGTTGCCACACTCCAGATGATAAGGCCGTTGCTTCATCATGGTCAAACCAAAAGCGATCGGCTGGATAATATTTCATAGAAAAAACATTCATTTACCTTTTTTTTTTTTTTAAGTTGTATGGGTTTTTAATACATAAAATAAAAAATCATAATAAAGTCTCTTAATAGTTTATTAGAAATAATGCAGACAATTAAAAAAATCCCCATCAATTCTAATACAAACAAGTACAGAGCTCAGAGCTAAATTATTTCATGATGTCGTAATGGTTCGTTAATTCTACAATGGTAACAGGGATTAAACTGATAGGAATAGTACTAGTTAAGACACCACTCATATAGGGTGTCACAGCACATTTCTCTGTGCATGCGCAGTGCCCCAATTTGGGAGTAAGAGGACCGGCCAAGCTGCTTTTTCCATCTCCTGGTTCCTAAAATCAATTTAGTTTGGTGTTTGAGAGTTTGGTCTGTCACTGTGAAGCCAGTCGAAGGTACCCGGCCTACATTTTTTTTTTACAAAAGGCAATCCCTGATATGGGAGGTAACAGGGATTAAACTGATACAAATAGTACTAGTTAAGACACCACTCATATCGGGTGTGACAGTAAATTGCACGGCACAGATGCAGTGACCGTGAATTAAAACAAAGGGGAGGGAGCCAGCGTTTTTTTAACCATCTCCCCGTTCGAAAAATCTATTCAATAAATGGACCCCAGATTAGGGACGTAACAGGTATTAAACTGATGAGAAGAGAACAACAGAAAATAACACTCATATCGGGCGTGAGAGTAAATTGCACAGCGCAGACGCAGTGACCGTGGATTAAAACAAAGGGGAGGGAGCCAGCGTTTTTTTAACCATCTCCCCGTTCGAAAAATCTATTCAATAAATGGACTCCAGATTGGGGACGTGACAGGGATTAAACTGATGAGAAGAGAACTACAGAAAATACCACTCTTATCGGGTGTGAGAGTAAATTGCACGGCGCAGACGCAGTGACCGTTGATTAAAACAAAGGGGAGGGAGCCAGTGTTTTTTTTAAACATCTCCCCGTTTGAAAAATCTATTCAATTCACCTTTCGGGGACCCTTTGTGTTGGACGTGGCTGGGAGGAGAAAGAAACCTCAACATCACCGGGACATGGCTAGCTTGGTATCCAACCTTGTGCAAATGGGGAGTTTGCGGTTGTGCAAATGGACTTACAGTCACATACTTCTGAATATACAGTTGTGTTCAAAATTATTCAACCCCTTCTGAAATTGAGTGTTTTGGCCAGTTTGACATTGATTTTGATCATTTCAGTCATCTTTTTTACAATTAAATCAAAGAGGCACTTGTAAGTCAGACAAATATAACATAACATTTATAATGAAATAACCACAAATGTCTTTTATGTGCTCACATCATTATCAGTTTTATTCAACCCCCGAGTGACATTCAATCTTAGTACTTAGTACAACATTCTTTTCCAGTTATAACAGCTTTTAAACGTGAAGCATAGCTTGACACAAGTGTCTTGCAGCGATCTACGGGTATCTTCGCCCATTCTTCATGGGCAAAAGCCTCCAGTTCAGTCACACTCTTAGGCTTGCACGCTGCAACTGCTTTCTTTTAGTCCCACCAGTGGTTCTCAATCGGATTTAAGTCTGGTGACTGCGATGGCCACTTCAAAATGTTCCAGCCTTTAATCTGCAACCATGCTCCAGTGGACTTGAAGGTATGCTTGGGATCATTGTCCTGTTGAAAGGTCCAACTTCTCCCAAGCCTCAGGTTTGTGACGGACTGCATCACTTTTTCATCCAATATCTCCTGGTACTGAAGAGAATTCATGGTACCTTGCACACGCTGAAGCTTCCCTGTACCTGAAGAAGCAAAACAGCCCCAAAGCATGATTGACGCCCTGCCATGCTTCACAGTAGGCAAGGTGTTCTTTTCTTCCTAGGCCTTGTTCTTCCTCCTCCAAACATAGCGTTGATCCATGGGCCCAAACAGTTCTAATTTTGTTTCATCAGTCCACAGAACACTATCCCAAAACTTTTCTGGTTTGTCCACATGACTTTTGGCATACTGCAGTCGACTCTTCTTATTCTTTGGAGACAGCAAGGGGGTGCGCCTGTGAGTTCTGGCATGGGGGCCTTCATTACGCAGTGTGCGCCTTATTGTCTGAGCTGAAACTTCAGTACCCGCATCTGACAAATCTTTTTTCAGTTCCTCAGCAGTCACACGGGGACTTTTCTCCACTTTGCGCTTCAGGAAGCGCACAGCAGTCGAAGTCAGCATCTTCTTTCTGCCACGACCAGGTAGCGTTTCAACAGCGTTTGAATTTGCGAATGATGCTTCCTATGGTGTCTCTTGGTATGTTTAACATCTTTGCAATCTTCTTATAGCCATTGCCCTTCCTGTGAAGAGAAATCACCTCTTCTCTTGTCTTCCTGGACCATTCTCTTGACTTCACCATGTTTGTAAACACACCAGTAAGGGTACGTTCACACGACGACAATTGTCGCGCGACAAAAAGTCGCACTATTGTCGCGCGACAATTTTTATAATGGGAGTCTATGGTGTCGCAGTGCGACATGCGACATGCTGCGACTGCGACACGAAAGTCGGAGAAAATCCATTCAAGATGGGTTTTTCTGCGACTGTCGCGTCGCAGTCGCAGCATGTCGCATGTCGCAATGCGACACCATAGACTCCCATTATAAAAATTGTCGCGCGACAATAGTGCGACAAAATGTCGCGCGACAAATGTTGCAGTGAAGTTGTGCCCTATTTGTCCCACGACTTTTTGTCGAGCGACAATTGTCGTCGTGTGAACGTACCCTTAATGTCTAGAAGAAGCTGAGTATCACAGTCATTTTAAATCTGCCTAATTGGTGCTTATTATGCTTGATTGCTGCTCCTTGACATCCACAGGTGTTTTCAATACCTGATCGAAAACACTTGAATGAACCTCTGTTCTTAAGAGTGGTCGTCTTTAAGGGGTTGAATAATTGTGTCAATAAAGAAATCACAAAATAAGCATTTAATACTGTATTACAAAAACAATTGATGTTATTTTAGTTGCATTTGGTTCTTTAACCAGTACAGGACCGCCTAACGCAGGGATGCGTCCTGCGGGCGGTCCTGTAGCTCTGAGATGACGCGTTGGCGCGAGAGCCGAGATTTCCTGCGTTCACAGAGAAGCGCGGCACGGCAGTTAGGCTACAGCCTGCCAGCGATGATCCATCGCTGGCAGGCTGTAGATGCGAATAAAATTGCATCAAACAGCTATATCAGACGCTGTTTTGTGAACAGCGTCTAATATAGCTGCTACCTGGTCCTCTGGTGGTCCCATTTGCTGGGATCGACCACCAGAGGACAAGGTAACACTGTAAAGTTGCACCAAACACTACACTAACCCCCCCACCCCCCCCTCACCTATTAACCCCTTGATCACCCCATCTAGACCCCCTGATCACCCCCCTGTCATTGATCACACCCCTTGTAAGGCTCCATTCAGACGTCCATATGTGTTTTGCGGATCCGTGGATTCACGGATCCGCGGATCCGATCTGCGGATCCGATCCGCAGATCCGATCCGCAGATCCTCAAAACACGGACACCGGCAATGTGCTTTCCGCATTTTGCAGATCCGCACATTGCCAGAACTATATAGAAAATGCTTTTTCTTGTCCGCAATTGTGGACAAGAATAGGACATGTTCTATATTTTTGCGGAACGGAAGTGCAGACCCGAAAGCGCAGATCCGTAATTCCGGATCCGAGCGGGACAAAGTCTGTCCCCATAGAAATGAATGGGTCCGCAATTCCGTTCCGCAAACAGAATTTCGGACGTGTGAATGGGGCATAAGGGTCCCTTATCACCGCCAGTTAGTTAGCTACTTGTTAGGTAGCTAGCTCCCAGCCCACCGCACCGCAGTCACTGATTTTGGCAGAGATTTTTTCATCCACATTGACCGATGCGAATGAAAAAATCTGTGCCGTTCATTTTTTTTTTTTTCAGCGCAGAGGCTGAACGGAAAAAAAAAATCTCATTACCCATATGCTCAATATACGGAGAATCGCAGAAACTCCTAATGCTGGCCATACGTGTAATGATTGCGGAGACCCTCAAATGCCAGGACAGTACAAACACCTCACATGTGACCCCATTTTAGAAAGAAGACACCACAAGGTATTCCGTGAGGGGTATGGTGAGTTCATGCAAAATTTTATTTTTTGTCACAAGTTAGTGGAATATGAGACTGTAAAAAAAAAAAAAAAAATCTATTTCCGCTAACTTGTGCCAAATTATTTTTTTTCTGTGAACTCGCCATACCCCTCACAGAATACCTTGGGGTGTCTTCTTTCCACAATGGGGTCACTTGTGGGGTATTTATACTGCCCTGGCATTTTAGGGGTCCTAAAGCGTGAGAATCCAAATGCGTAAAAATGGCCTGTGAAATCCTAAAGGTACTCATTGGATTTAGGGCCCTTTACGCATCTTGGCTGCAAAAGTGTCACTCATGTGGTATCGCCGTACTCAGGAGAAGTAGGGCAATGTGTTTTGGGGTGTATTTTTACATATACCCATGCTGGGTGTGAGAAATATCGCTGTAAACGACAACTTTTTAAATTTTTTTATTCAAAGTTGTCAATTTACAGAGATATTTCTCTCACCCAGCATAGGTATATGTAAAAATGCACCCCAAAACACATCGCCCTACTTCTCCTGAGTACGACGATGCCACATGTGTGACACTTTTTTGCAGCCAAGATGCGCAAAGGGGCCCAAATTCCAACGAGTACCTTTTAGGAGGGCATTTTTACGCATTTTTCTTCTCACGCTTTAGGGCCCCTAAAATGCCAGGGCAGTATAAATACCCCACATGTGACCCCATTTTGGAAAGAAGACACCCCAAGGTATTCGCTGAGGGGCATAATGAGTCCATGAAAAGTTAAACTTTTTGTCAAAAGTTAGCAGGAAGGGAGACTTTGTGAGAAAAAACAATAAAAAATCAATTTCCACTAACTTGTGCCAAAAAAAAAATCTTCTATGAACTCGCCATGCCCCTCATGGAATACCTTGGGGTGTCTTCTTTCCAAAATGGGGTCACATATGGGGTATTTATACTGCCCTGGCATTTTAGGGGCCCTAAAGCGTGAGAAGAAAAATGCGTAAAAATGCCCTCCTAAAAGGTACTCATTGGAATTTGGACCCCTTTGCGCATCTTGGCTGCAAAAAAGTGTCACACATGTGGTATCTCCGTACGCAGGAGAAGTAGGGCAATGTGTTTGGGGTGTATTTTACATATACCCATACTGGGTGAGAGAAATATCTCTGTAAATTGACAACTTTGAATAAAAAATGTAAAAGTTGTCGTTTACAGCGATATTTCTCACACGCAGCATGGGTATATGTAAAAATACACCCCAAAACACATTGCCCTACTTCTCATGAGTACGGCGATACCACATGAGTGACACTTTTTTGCAGCCTGGGTGCGCAAAGGGGCCCTAAAACCAATGAGTGCCTTTAGGATTTCACAGGCCATTTTTATGCATTTGGATTCTCACACTTTAGGGGCCCCTAAAATGCCAGGTGAGTATAAATACCCCACATGTGACCCCATTTTGGAAAGAAGACACCCCAAGGTATTCCGTGAGGGGCATGTTGAGTCCACAGAATTTTTATTTTTTGGCACAAGTCAGCGGAAATTTATATATATTTTTTTTTTAATTTTGTTTTTTACAAAGTCTTATATTCCACTAACTTGTGACAAAAAATAAAATTTTACATGAACTCACCATACCCCTCACAGAATACCTTGGGGTGTCTTCTTTCCAAAATGGGGTCACATGTGGGGTATTTATACTGTCCTGGCATTTTAGGGGCCCCTAAAGCATGAGAAGAAGTCTGGAATCCAAATGCGTAAAAATGCCCTGTGAAATCCTAAAGGTACTCATTGGTTTTAGGGCCCCTTTGCGCAGCCAGGCTGCGAAAAAGTGGCACACATGTGGTATCACCGTACTCAGGAGAAGTAGGGCAATGTATTTTGGGGTGTATTTTTATATATACCTATACTTTGTGTGAAAAATATCTCTGTAAACGACAACTTTTAAAAAATTTTATACAAAGTTGACAATTTACAGAGATATTTCTCTCACCCAACATGGGTATATGTAAAAATACACCCCAAAACACATTACCCTACTTCTCCTGAGTACGGCGATACCATATAAGTGACACTTTTTTGCAGCCTGGGTGCGCAAAGGGGCCCAAATTCCAACGAGTACCTTTAGGTTTAACATGGCGGCTCACAATTTAGCCCCGCCCAAAATGCCAGAACAGTAAACACACCCCACAAATGACCCCATTTCGGAAAGTAGACACCCCAAGGTATTCACTGAGGGGCATAGTGAGTCCGTCTGAGATTTCTTTTTTTTTTGCCAGAAGTTAGCAGAAATTGAAACTTTTTTTTTTTTCTCAGAAAGTGTCATTTTCCGCTAACTTGTGAAAAAAAATGAAATGATACATGAACTCACCATGCCCCTCCGCGAATACTTTGGGGTGTCTTCTTTCTAAAATGGTGTGATTTGGGGGGTATTTATACTATCCTGACATTCTAGCACCTGAAGAAACATGACAGGTGCTCAGAAAGTCAGAGCTGCTTCAAAATGCCGAAATTCACTTTTTTGCACCATAGTTTGTAAACGCTATAACTTTTACCCAAACCAATAAATATACACTTATTGGACTTTTTTTTATCAAAGACATGTAGAACAATAAATTTAGAGAAAAATTTATATAGAAATGTATTTATTTTTTTTTTTAAATTACAACAGAAAGTGAAAAATGTCATTTTTTTGGAAAAATGTCGTTAAATTTGTATTAATGGCAAAAAAAGTAAAAATGTCAGCAACAATGAAATACCACCAAATGAAAGCTCTATTAGTGAGAAGAAAAGGAGGTAAAATTCATTTGGGTGGTAAGTTGCATGACGGAGCAATAAACGGTGAAAGTAGTGTAGTGCGGAATTGTAAAAAGTGGCCTGGTCATTAAGGGTGTTTAAGCTAGGGGGGCTGAAGCGGTTAAAAAGTCCTTGTAAGATTTCATTCTGAACACAATTACAAATGTACACCAAATTCCCTAAAACCCTTTACAGCATTGGGGGTTGAATAATTTCGAACACAACTGTAAATGACATTAATGCTTATGAACATGTGTAGAAATCTGAGTCTCACTTCCTTCTGGGATTCACATTTCCACCTATCCCTTGGTTGAGCTTGATGGATTTATGTCTTTTTTCAACCATATTAACTATTTAACTATGTCACTATGACCTTTCAGGATTCGGCTCCGTTCTGATTTAACACATTTTAAAAAAAGTTCTGTTTGGACCTGAATCAATTTGGCCTGAAACAATGAGGCTCCAATTGCCCTGGAATTTGGTATATAACACAAGCTAGTCTCCAAGGAATCAGCATTTTTAGGAAAACATGTATTTGTTCTTTGTTAATTTTTTTTTAATCAATTTTTGCTTTTTTTTTTCTCTCCCCTCTTCCTAAGCTATTGAACACAATGACAATAATAGTAAGTGGCTTGTTGAGGGACCAAGCATCAAAAAATTATTCTTTGAAGGGGTCAGAATGCCTGACCAATACGACATGCACAAGTGCACTAGGGGTTCTCTGCTTTTTTAATATTTATGACCCATCCTCAGTTAGGGTAGGACATCAATATCAGATCGGCGGGGGGTCAACACCTGGCACCCCTGCCAATCAGCTTTTTAAAGAGAAGGCCACGCTGCCTTCCCTTCATTGTTTACATGCTTGCTGTTGTAACCACAGCAGTGAGCAGTGTGATTACACTTAAAAGGGTTCTCCGCAAATTAAGAAAATGAAAATACTTAAATGCTACTTTATTATAAATATATTCTCAAATACCTTTTATTAGTTATAATGGTTAATTTTGTCTGGGAAACAATCATTAGGAGAAAAAAAATGGCTGTCGTCCTATAAGTACAGACAAAACCTGTCCTAATCACAAAGGAGGACTTACACAAGTTACATTACAACACTGACATAAGGAGCTGCCTCATCCTCCTCTCCTGCTTGTCAGGGATTATAATCCTGATTACAGAGGATAAGAACTTCAACTGCCTCTTTGTAGCAATGGAGAAGACATGAAGTACAAAGAGGACGCACAGGACAGACAGTGGTGATGTGAGGTAATGGAGACTTCATACGAGTGCTGCTGCTCATTATCCACATCCCCACCCTTCTCTCTGTACATCATGTCTCCTCATGAACTCCATTCCTACAGAGATTCCGCATAAAATCATATTAAACTGTATTCAGGATCATGGTCTCTGACAAGCAGTGCAGAGAGGAGGATGAAGCAGCTCTTCACATCAGTGTTGTGAAGTAACGTGTCCTGCTGTGTGATTGGGGCAGGTTTTGTGTGAACTAATAAGACGGTGGCCATTTTGTTTCTCCTAATTGCTCCCCAGAGAAAATTAGCCATTATAACTACCAAAAGGTATTTGGGAACATATTTATAATAAAGTAATATTTAAGTATTTTCATTTTCTTAATTCCCGTACAATCCCTTTAAGCTGTCCTATTCACTTTTATGGGACGGCTCCTTCAGATACACTTGAATAGAAAGGAGCCGTCAGATGAAAGTGAGTGGGACAGCTTAGATGTAATTACACCTGCTCACATTGCGATATTGACCGCAAGCAGCAAAAAAATGAATGGAAGGCAGTGCTCGCAGGTGCGGGGCCTTCTCTTCAAACTGCTGATCGGCAGCAGTGCTAGGTGTTGGCTGCCCTGCCGAACTGATATTGATGACCTATCCTCAGGATAGGTAATCAGTAATAAAAAGGTGGACAACCCGCCTCAACTGTCAGAAGAAAAATTCTCGTTCTGAATTAGCCTAGAAAAATTATTTTTCTAGGATGTGGAAAGAGGCATATGCCCGCAATAGTAGCAGCAGCAGAAGGAGCATAGCATGGAACATACAAAGCAGTAGATTGTCTGACTATGGGTAGAATTAGTAGAAGTAGTAGTAGTGGTAGTATTGGTGGTTGCTTAGCTTTAAAAGTGGTGGTAGAAGAGGATTAGCAACAAGGAGCATCAGCTGGGGCAGTTGCGGCGGCAGCAGCAGCCATATGTTATTTGATTCCTGGCCACACATTCTGTTATTGATGGTTGATGGTGGAGTGGAAGAAGCGGAATCTGAGCGAGACAGGCTGAAAGTGAGGATGACAATATGAAAGACACTGTGCTGCCTATGAATGCAGTCTGGCTGCTGCAAGGGAGAATGGGAAAAGGAGGACACTCTTGTTGCGGTGGCTGTTTGACCATGTGATGGGGTGATGCTGCCTCATGTGATTCAATAGAGCTGTGGTACTTAATCCATGTGCAGTCAAGCACAAACATATTTCACTCTTGAAGCGCTTGCACAGGGCACTGCTTCTGTCTTTTGGCATGGTGGAGAAAAATTGCCAGACTAAATATGCTCACACAGAGCTAAAGGCAGCAGAGTTTGGCTTAGCTCTGGCATGTTTTGAGCCTAATGCACCTACAGTGGTAGTGACATGTTAGTATAGCTAGAGATGAGTGAATTAGTAAAATTTTTTGCTTTGATCCGAATTTATTCGGGGCAAATTGCGTTAAAAAACAGCTATTTCTGGGCTGCAGAGAACCTTTATAGGGGTGTAGAAAACTGTGCCTTGCAGTAACACGCATAGGGAGTTTGCTGGGGTAGTGAAACAATACTGTGAGTCAGTATGACAAGCACATGACAGGTGTTCCTCTTAGAATCACTGCATACTTCACTTATTTGGGTGGTCACGGGGCCAATACTGACCAAATAACTCAAGTATCAACTCAGCCTTATTGGTAGATGGTAGCATTAAGAAGAAGCACACTCCTTTTACATCCTCATCATCTGATTCCACATAGATGTCTACAGTACCTGTTCTATTAAACGTTTATACAAGTAGAGCCCCCTGACAGAGTGAAGAGGGTGTCAGCTGTAAGTTTGTTGACGTCACTGATTAATTTTCCCCATTCTCTGATCCATCAGAACAATTACCCATCAAAAAACAGAACCTGTCTGTGGAGCATACGCCTTCACTCGAACAGCATTTGCTCAATAATCAATCAGTATTGCTAAAGGCAAAAAAAAACAGGAGTGGATCTAAAACAGAGATAACTTGTGAATGGAATATTTGAATGTCTTCTGTGTTTTTTACCTACTCCTGCTTTTGGCTACCAAATCATTAATTCTGATGGGACCATACAGGCCTTAAAGCTCCTACACAGACAGGATCTGTTGTGCGTCTCATTTTTTCTTCCTTCTGACAGATCATAAGAAGTGTCAAATAAATGATGATGTCATCACGGCAGAAAGACAAAATAGTGGACCAGTCATGAAGTGGGGAGGGTGGGAACAGCATGAGAAGTCCACAGAATGGACATATGACATAGTGGTGAGGTGGAAGCAGCATGAGGAGACAACAGAGTGGCCCAATGGCAGGGTCTGAAGGTGGAAGCAGTATGAGGAGGCCACCGAGTGGAACAATGACAGAGTCTGTAGATGATGGCAGCAGCAGCAATAGGAGGAGGCCACAGAGTGGCACAATGACAGTGTGGAGGTGGCAGCAGCATGAGGAGACTACAGAGAGGCACAATGAGAGTCTGGGGTGACATCAGCATGAGGAAGCCATAGAGTTGCACAATGACTGAGTCTGGAGGTGGCAGCAGCATAAGCTGGCCAAAGAGTGGCACAATTACAGAGTCTGGAGGTGTGAGCAGCAGCAGCATCAGGAGGAAGCCACAGAGTAGCACAATGACTGAGTCTGGAGGTGGCAGCAGCATAAGCTGGCCAAAGAGTGGCACAATGACTGAGTCTGGAGGTGGTAGCAGCATGAGGAGCCTACAGAGCGGCATAATGACTGAGTCTGGAGGTGGAAGCAGCATTAGGAGACCACAGAGTGGCACAATGACTGAGTCTGGAGGTGGTAGCAGCATGAGGAGCCTACAGAGCGGCATAATGACTGAGTCTGGAGGTGGCAGCAGCATTAGGAGACCACAGAGTGGCACAATGACTGACTCTGGAGGTGGCAGCAGCATGAGGAGACTACAGAGCGGCACAATGACTGAGTCTGGAGGTGGCAGCAGCATTAGGAGACCACAGAGTGGCACAATGACTGAGTCTGGAGGTGGCAGCAGCATGAGGAGACTACAGAGCGGCATAATGAGAGAGTCTGGGGGTGGCGGCCGCATGAGGAAGCCACAGAGTGGCACAATGAGAGAGTCTGGAGGTGGCGGCAGCATGCGTAGGTTAGAGTGGCACAATGACAGAGTCTAAAGATGTCTGCAGCAGCATCAGGAGGAGGCCAAAGAGTGGCACAATGACAGGGTCTGGCGGCAGCATGAGTAGACCACAGAGCTGCACAATGACGGAGTTTGGAGGTGGTAGCAGCATGAGTAGGCCATAGAGTGGCACAATGACCGAGTTTGGAGGTGCCGACAGCAGCATCAGGAGGAGGCCACAGAGTGGCACAATGACCAAATCTGGAGATGGCAGCAGCATGAGTAGGCCAAAGAGTGGCACAATGACAGAGTGTCGAGGTGGCAGCAGCATGAGGAGACCACAGAGTGGTACAATGACAGAGTCTGAATGTGGGGGCAGCATGAGTAGGCCACAGAGTGGCACAATGACCAAGTCTGGAGATAGCAGCTGCATGAGGAGGCCAAAGAGCGGCACAATGACAGCGTCTGAGAGGTGGCGGCAGCATGAGATGACCACAGAGTGGCACAATGACAGAGTCTGGAGGTGAAAGCAGCATGAGTAGGCCACAGAGTGGCACAATGAAAGAGTCTGGAGGTGGCACCAGCATGTGTAGGCCACAGAGTGGCACAATGACCGAGTCTGGAGGTGTCAGCAGCATGAATAAGCCACAGAGTGGCACAATGACAGAGTGTGGAGTTGGCAGCAACATGAGGAAGCCATAGAATGGCACAATGACAGAGTGTCGATCGACCAAGATACTTCTGGGGGAACCTGCCTAGCATGAACAGCTACAGACAATGAGAAGACAAAGCGTCAAGATAGCTTTGAGCCCGGAAGAGTCGTGAAGTCAAGATACATCACTAAAGATTTTACCGTATATAACCACAGGGCTGACCGTAGAATAAATTTTGTTTTTTGAACGAAATACTTCAATAAATGTCCTACTGCATATAACCCCATTGCTGACCACTAAATTAATTTAGCTTTTCGATCAACATACTTCAAGAAAAATTTTACCACATATTACCGTATTTTTCGCTTCTTAAGACGCATTTTTTGCCTCCAAAAGTGCAGGGAAAATACCCCTACATCTTATGGGGTGAATACTAATGAGCGCTTCCATAATGGAAGTGCTCATTAGTATCGGAGGACCAGGAAGCGATGAAAGCGCTGTACTCACCGCTTCCTGGTCCTCGGCTGTCGGCTGTGCAGTGGCTGAGCTGTGCATGTCAGATCACAGCACAGCCGACAGCAGGATGAAGAGGATTGTGCTGTGGGTGAGGACTGGCAGCGTCCAGAGCAGGAGAGAGAAGTTTTTTTTTTATTGTAAGTTCTCTGTGGCATGGGGGCTGCTAAATTGCATGAGGGCACATATGGGAGCTGCTCAGAAGCATTGGGGCACATATGGGAGCTGCTCAGAAGCAGGCTAAACGCTGAATACAATTTCTTTTTCGACCAAAATAAGTAATTAAAGATTTTACCGTATATTACTACAGCGCTGAACTTTGACTAACATTTATTTTTCCCCCGAAATCCTTCAATAAGGATTTGACCACATATAATGGAAAACAGAGATGGAAAGGGCCCCCCCCCCCCGCCCCCCGCACTATACAGACGTCTCAAAAAGCAACCACTGCTCCCGATAGCAGCTCCTGGGAAGGTCATGGAGCGTCTAGGTCAAACGGCATCTATTTGTGCCGCTGAAGGATTATTTTGAAAGTGTATAGAAGCCACACGGGGCAGATTTAGCATGGAGACATCATGGAGATATTTACCGCATATAACTGCAGCGCTGAACGCTGAATGAGATTAGTTTTTCCACCAAAATAATTCACAAAAGATTTGTGTGTTTTCTTACATAAATTTAAAACTCTACCCTGTGGATAGTAAAGTCTTGAAACACGTGTTGTACATTGTATTGCTATTTTTTGCAAAAAAAATAAAAACTTAAACTTTGTTCAGATGCTCTGACACAGATTTCATGTTTTTTCTCTCAGAGATTTAACATGCTATCCTCTGGATTGTAAAACACATGTTGCACACGGGTATTGCTCTATTTCACAAAATATACCCTAAAGATGTCCTGACACAGATTTTGGTCTAGTATTACACATATTTTTACTGAGAGATAAAATGCCACTGTGTTGTACACGTATATTGCTACTTTTCCAAACTCTTGGCAGGAACACAAAGATAGTGAGCCCTAACTGGAACCCAGCCCTCTCTCCCTGTCTACATAAAGTGCAAGCACTAGGCGACAAGTCCACAACTGGATGACGTTCCCTTCTCTGCTAAGTGAGAGACAGACACACAACCAGGAACAAAACAACACAGAAATGTGGTCAGAACAGGTTGGATGATACAGTCCCAGATCACAAGACAGATTGTAGTCAGAATAGCCAAGCCAAAGTTAGATCCAGATGGAAATCACAGTACCAAATTATGAGACAGAGAGCGATCAAAGGCAAGCCGAGGTCAATACGACAAGTAATCCAAACACTCACAGAATGGAACCAGGAGCACAGCTAGGGAATAAAAACCTAACTCTGGCATGGGTGTATTGCCAGCAGGGGATATAAATAGAATGCAGAGTTCTTGGATCAGAACCTGATGGGTTCAGGGACTTGACGTCCCATTGAACCAGAGCTCAAACTGCCCAGAATAGGTAGACTGCGATCACTCAGCCTGCATTATATGCAGACTCACCTAAACAAAATAACAGCTAATCTCCCCCAGCGTGCCTCCTCTGCGGGCAAGAACAGAGCGAGAGGTCTGTTACTATTGGCGTGCTCATATCACCAGGGACATGGCTAAGCGGTGGATCGTGTGGGATGCGGCCCGGCAGCGCTTCTCACCCAGCTTCTAAGCGCATCACTGTAGCCTGGGCAGGTAAGTTGGTGACACTGGAGATGCTCTGTCCTACATTTTTTGTCCTATTATTTCAGATGTTTTCACTGAGATTTAAAATGCTATGGATGGTAAAACATGTTGTATGTGTTGTAAACTTGTATTGAGCTTATTCCCCCCACACCAACACTTGAGAAGAAAAACGGTATTTCTGTTAAAATGGAAAAAAAACATATTCTTGCAGGTAGCTGCTTTTGAGTTTCTACAGCACCTGCAGCTGTGTTATAAGGCAGTGATGGGCAACGTGCGGCTCTCCAGCTGTTGCAGAACTACAACTCCCAGCATGCAAAGCCTGTCTATAGCTATCAGCCTACTGCAGGGCATGGTGGGAGTTGTAGTTTAGCAACAGCTGGAGAGCCGCACGTTGCCCATCACTGTTATAAGGCAACTAGAAGGCACTGCCAGAACACCTAACCTCAGCTCCTCACTTCTTATAGATAAGTTTCCTGCCTTTCCAAATTCTTCTGTCTAGCCTTCCACTTCACTTTTTGGGAAGTTTGTAAAGAACCCAGTTCATTATTAACTGATTTGCTCATCTTAATTCCCATGTTCCAAGAAACACTGACTCATAACAAACCAACAATACTTTGTCAAAGCCAAAGACCTCCTAGAAAAGAATCTTACATTTTGGCACACATAAAACAAACACAAAACATACACAAGAACTTTTACTTTATTCTTGGTAATAAACTATGCTGCACTATATAAGAAAAAATTTCTAGTGCTATTGCGGACACGTCACCTTTGAAGCCAATCATTGACAGCAGCATCAAACGTGGCCATTTCCATGCCCTGGCCAGAATTGAACTATCTGAAGATTGAAAGATGGAGGAACTAGAGCCAGAGTGGAATACTGGAGTAGCAGGAGCATCATTAAGAAGCACACTCCTTTTACACCGTCGGCAGCTGATTCCACATACATGTTTACAGAACCCGTTCTATTAAACGCTCATACATGTAGGGTTCCCACGACAGAGTGGCGAGGGTGTCAGCAGTAAGTTTGTGTTGACGTTACTGATTATTTTGCACTTTTTCTGATCCGTTAGAACAATAACCCCCAAAAAACGATCCTGCCTATGGAGCATCCACCTTCACTAGGTCAGCATTTGGTCAGTAATACATCAGTATTGCTAAAGCCCCAAAAAAACAGGAGTGGATCCAAAACAGAGATGACACATAAATTAAATGTTTGCATGTCTTCTGTGTTTTGAACCCACTCCTGCCTTTGGCTACCAAATCATAATCCAATTCTGAGACAAAATAGGGTCCATGCCATGCAGCCCTTACAGCTGTTACCTAGACAGGATCCGTTGTGACGCTAGTTTTTCCTTCCTTCTGACAGATTAGAAGAAGGGTCAAATAAATGATGATGTCAAAAAGACCGAAAGGCAAAATAGTGGCCCAGTCATGAAGTGGGGAGGATGAGAAGTCCACAGAGTGGCCCTATGACAGTGTGGTGAGGTGGAAGGAGCATGAGGAGACCACAGAGTGGCCCAATGACAGTGTGGAGGTAGCAGCAGAAGCATCAGGAGACCACAGAGTGGCACAATGACAGTGTGGGGGTGGCGGCATCAGCAGCAGCATCATGTGGAGGCCACAAAGGGGCACAATGACAGTGTGTAGGTGGCAGCAGCAGCATCAGAAGGCCAGAGGGTGGCACAATGACAGAGTGTGGAGGTGCAGCAGCAGCTTGGGGAGACTGCAGAGTGGCACAATGACGGGTGGCAGCATCAGAATAGTAGCTAAGGTAGGTAGCCAGAAGAAACCGGTCTCTTTTGTCAAAGTGTTGGCGTGGCACCATGGATGATCTAGTCTGATGCATCAGGCATTTGTGGGTGGAAATTCTGGCTTATCCACGCCTGATTCACCATTTTCGGTGGACAGGCAAGTTCTTCTTGGGGTAACTATGACCCCTGCCACACTAAACACCCGCTTTGATTCCACACTACTTGCCAGGAAGGACAGCTTTTCCATGGCAAACTCTATCAGTTTCAGCCACAAATCCAGTTTGGCTGCCTAGAGGATCTTCAATGTGGGGTGGCAGGGTGCTGTCCAAGTATGCCAACTCCTGCTGGTTCAGGTCCTGCTCCAGGCCAAGCTGCTGCTGGTGAGTAGTATCTTCACAAGGCGGGTGAAGAAAGCTGCTCATCAGCGACTCTAGACTCAAGTTGCTTCTGATGGAGCTGGAACTGCTCCTACCCCCCCCCCCCCACACACACACACACCCTGCCACAGCAGCCATGACAGAGAAACATGAGCGAAGAGGGCCCCCCCCCCCCCGTTCAGACCTGCAAGACGATGGACAATGTCGCAGATAGGCAGGGGCCAACCGACTACATAGGATGTCTCTATAAGAGTTCAGTTTGTCCTCCCTCTCAGCTGATTTAAAAAAGCCCCCCATTTTGGACCAGTAGCGAGGGTCCAACAAGCTGGAGAGCCAGAAGTCATCCCTCTGCCGAATGGTGACAATTCGGCTGTCACTTCTCAAGCAAGTGAGCATGCATCGGGCCACTTGTGCAAGTGATTCGGAGGGACTACCTGCCTCTATCTCCACTGCATACTTCCACGGTGAGTCTGGGTCCTCTGCCTCATCCTCCTCATTGCCCTGATGCTCCTCTGGCTTCTCATGCTCCTCCTCTCCTGTTACCTGTGTAGAAAAACCACCCATTTCGCTACATATTGCTTGTGCTCCAATGTCCTCCTCCTCCAGTTCAGCCCCACAGGACTCATGTGGCCGCTATATCCAGGCGCCACGTCTCCAGTCCCCTGACCAGTCAGATTTGCCAGCATCTGTTCCAGGACATGAAGCAGTGAAATGACGTTGTTCATCCTGTAGTCCTGGCAACTGACAAATAACATGGCATCCTCAAAGGGCCTGAGCAAACAGCAGATGTCACACATAAGCTGCCACTGGCTGACATCAATGTTACACAGGGGACTACTCCTGTCCGCTTGGATCATCAAGAAGTCATTGATGGCCTTTCTCTGTTCATATAGTCGGTCCAACATATGGAGGGTGGAATTCCAATGGGTGAAAACGTCGTATATTGGCCTATGTTGGGGGATGCTGTTCTGCCGCTGCAGCTCAAGGAGGGCGTGCTTTGCGGTGTACAAGTGGCTGAAGTGCATACAAAGTTTCCTAGCCATTTTTAGGATGTCTTGCAGATGGGTGAAAGACTTAAGGAACCGCTTGACAACCAGATTGAACACATGTACCATACAGGGCACATGGCTCAGCCCTCCTTGATGCAGAGCCAACACCATGTTCTTCCCGTTGTTGGGCACCATGGTTCTTATTTTGAGTTGTCGTGGTGAAAGCCATGATTCGATTTCTTGATGAAGGACACAGAACAGTTCCTCCCCTGTGTGGCTCTGTTCCCCAGGCAAAATAGATGCCGAACAGCGTGACATCGCTTGAAGTGTCCCTGAAGTGGAGGCTGAGGACACGTTGGAGGATGAGGAAGCAGAGGTGGACATTGTTGCAGGACCAACGGCGTGAGAGCCTGGAGGCAAAAGCGGCATCACCTGGCAAAGTTGCTGGTGTGGCTGTGCAGGAACCACATTCACCCAGTGGGCCGTAAAGGACATATATTGTCCCTGACCGTAGTTAAAGCTCCACACGTCGGCACTGTCGTGCACTTTGGCAGACACCGACAGGCTAAAGAACTGGCCCAACTTCTGTTCTACATACGTGTGCAGGGCTGGTACTCCCTTTTTGGCAAAGAAATGATGGCTTGGGACTCTCCACCTCAGCCTGGCACAAGCCATCAGTTCTCTGATTAATTGCTGACGGAATGACTGACGAGGAGGAGCAGAAGCATCAGGACCAGCAGATGATGGGAGGGACAGACAGCTCCCTTCGGCTGAGATGGTGGAGTCTTGACTGCCTGAAATCTGGTGCGATGCAGCAGTTTCCGCGGCAGGCTGGACCACCACATTGGAGCTAAGGTTCATCCAGGCCACTTTATGGTGACGCTGCATATGTTAACACAGGGATGTGATGCCAACATTGGCACCCTTGGCATGCTTCACCTTCTGCCCACAGATTTTACAAAAGGCCATGTTCACCTCCTCCAGCTGAAAAAAAAAAACTGCCACACCGCCGAGTAGGTGATTTTACCCCCAACCCTACGCACTGACTGACTGCTACCTCCGCTGCTTCCGTGAACCCCTGTACCACTACTTTCCTGGCGGGTAGGCTCCTGCAAAGCGTGTGGTCTACCCCGAGCACGTTTTGCTCCCCACCTCCCACTCCTGCCACCCTGCTGACTCCCGGCCGCGCTAGAGACTTGCTGGCATCGCTGCTGCCTCACAGGCAAGCTGCCACCCTCTTCTCACAATGATGATGAAGCCCCTTTGTCACCCAAGTGCGATCAGCTACATCATCCTCATCGAGTACTGTCTGCACGTCACTGATGTCCTCCTCTGGGTCAGGAGCCTGACCGCTAGCAATACCAGCTCCCACGCCACTCTGCTCCTCACTACTTGCCCGCCTACCTGAGGAAGCGGCGGATGTCGCCACCACATCTTGGCTGGCCAGTAGCTGCTGACTGTCCTCTAGTAGCTTCTCTGCGCTGTATAGTGTAGCTGAGCCCACAGCATATACTTCTCTGGCTGAGGGAACAGAAAAGGACAGAGGCAGGTTGAGGACAGGTGAGGGCACAGGGCCTGCTCCTGGACCATGCCAACTAAGGGTTGTGTCTGACGAACCCACTGACTCTTGGCTGGGGGTGTCTGATGTCACTTGGGATAAAGTGGATGACCGAGTCAACCATTTAAGATCCGCTGTGTTGCTGGTCAAGACACGACCGCTAGATGACACCAGGAGCTCAGGCTTCTCGCTGTGAATCCTGCTGCCAAGCCCCCTTACTCTGCTGCGACCTGTGCCTGTGCCAGAAATATTTAGGCCTCTGCCACTCCCCTGTGTAGGGCCTGGCACTTCACTATCTGACATACTGTTAGATCAAATAAATACAGTATTTTTTGCCCCATAAGACACACTTTTTCCCCCCAAAAGAGAGGGGAAAATGGCAGTGCGTCTTATGGGACGAATACTGCTATTTTTGCATTGCTAACGCTGATACATCGCCGGCGGCAATGTATCAGTGGGGAGGGAGGAGGGGCTGGAGGCAACTCCCAGCGGGGCCAGTGCAGTCACTGTACTCTTGCAACGGCCCCGCCGCTCACCACAGTACACATTTCTAAACAGTAATTCTTAACCTCCAGTAACCTTAACATTAAAGCAGCACTATACTCTTTGCTACCTTACAGGCAGTGCAGGTGGCGGCGTAAATTCACTCACGTGATGCGCCTGCTCCTCCCACATTATGAACGAAGCAGGCGGAACAGGCACGTGACTTTAGTGAGTGAAGTTACGCCCCGCCCGCACTGCATGTTACCGGAGCTTGATTGTAAGTAGAGTTGAGTGAACACCTGGAAGTTCGGGTTCGAGAAGTTCAGCCGAACTTCCCGAAAATGTTCGGGATCTGAACCCGAACCGAACTTCATCCCGAACCCCATTGAAGTCAATGGGGACCCGAACTTTTGGGCACTAAAAAGGCTGTAAAATAGTCCAGAAAAGGGCTAGAGGGTAAAAGGCAGCAAAATGTAGGTAAATGTCCTGCAAACAAATGTGGATAGGAAAATTAATTAAAATAAAATAAATAAAAATTAACCAATATCAATTAGAGAGAGGTCCCATAGCAGAGAATCAGGCTTCATGTCACTCACCAATAGAGAAGGTCACTTTCTGTTATTTCGGCCCCAGCACCCAGACAGAGGAGAGAGGTGCCATAGAATAAAATCAGGCTTCATATCACCCACCACTGGGAAAGATCACTTTCAGTTATTTAGGCCCCAGCACCCAGACAGAGGAGATAGGAACCACAGCAAGGAATAAGGCGTCATATCACCCACCACTGGAGAAGGCCACTTTCAGTTATTTAGGCCCCAGCACCCAGACAGAGGAGAGAGGTCCCACAGCAAGGAATCATGCGTCATATCACCCACCACTAGAAAGGCCACTTTCAGTTATTTAGGCCCCAGCACCCAGACAGAGAAGAGAGGTCCCACAGCAAGGAATAAGGCGTCATATCACCCACCACTGGAGAAGGTCACTTTCAGTTATTTAGGCCCCAGCACCCAGACAGAGGAGAAAGGTCCCACAGCAAGGAATAAGGCGTCATATCACCCACCACTGGAGAAGGCCACTTCCAGATATTTAGCCCACGGCACCCAGACAGACGAGAGAGGTCGCATGGCAGAGGTTCAGGTTTCATGTCACAAACCATTGGAACAGGCCACTTTCAGTTATTTTGGCCCCGGCGCCCAGATTGAGGAGAGGTTCATTCAACTTTGGGTTGCACCGCAAGATCATGGTAAAGTTTAAACAATGAGGATTCAATAAAGAAGTGCCCCGGAGTACAAGAATACATGGCTGAGGGGGAGGCAGTTAAAAATGTCTATTCTGCACAAGGGAGGGACAGGTCCTGTGGGATGCATGCCTGGTTCATTTTTATGAACGTCAGCTTGTCCATGTTGGCTGTGGATAGGCGGCTGCGTTTGACAGTAATGACGCCACCTGCCGTGCTGAATACACGTTCAGACAAAAAGCTGGCCGCCGGACAGGCCAGCACCTCCAAGGCATAAAATGCTAACTCTGGCCACGTGGACAATTTGGAGACCCAGAAGTTGAATGGGGCCGAACCATCAGTCAATACGTGGAGGGGTGTGCAGACGTACTGTTCAACCATGTTAGTGAAATGCTGCCTCCTGCTAACACGTTCCGTATCAGGTGGTGGTGCAGTTAGCTGTGGCGTGGAGACAAAACTTTTCCAAATTTCTGCCATGCTAACCCTGCTCTCAGAGGAGCTGGCCATGACACAGCTGTGTTGGCGACCTCTTGCTCCTTCTCTGCCTTCGCCTTGGGCTTCCACTTGTTCCCCTGTAACATTTAGGAATGCTCTCAGGAGCGCATCTACCAGCGGGAGCTTGTACTGGTGCATCTTCCTATCACGCTCCAGTGCAAGAAGTAAGGTGGGCACATTGTCTTGTACCGGGGATCCAGCAGGGTGGCAACCCTGTAGTCCGCACACGATAAAATGTGGGCAACTCTGCTGTCATTGCGCAGGCACTGCAGCATGTAGTCGCTCATGTGTGCCAGGCTCCCCAGAGGTAAGGACAAGCTGTCCTCTGTGGAAGGCGTATCGTCATCGTCCTCCGTATCCCCCCAGCCACGCACCAGTGATGGGCCTGAGCTATGTCAGGTGCCACCCCACTGTGAACCTGCTGCATCCTCCTCCTCCTCCACCTCCTCCAGTAGTGGGCCCTGGCTGGCCACATTTGTACCTGGCCTCTGCTGTTGCAAAAAACCTCCCTCTGAGCCAATTCTAACAGACTGGCCTGAAAGTGCTAAACATGACCCCTCATCCTCCTCCTCCTCCTTCTGGGCCACCTCCTCTTCCATCATCGCCCTAAGCGTTTTCTCAAGGAGACATAGAAGTGGTATTGTAACGCTGATAACGGTGTCATCGCCACTGGCCATGTTGGTGGAGTACTCGAAACAGCGCAACGGGGCACACAGGTCTCGCATGGAGGCCCAATCATTGGTGGTGAAGTGGTTCTGTTCCGCAGTGCGACTGTCGCGTGCGTGCTGCAGCTGAAACTCCACTATGGCCTGCTGCTGCTCGCACAGTTTCTCCAGCATGTGCAAGGTGGAGTTCCACCTGGTGGGCACGTCGCATATGAGGTGGTGAGCGGGAAGGCCGAAGTTCCGCTGTAGTGCAGACAGGCAAGCATCGGCAGGATGTGAACACTGGAAGCGCGCACAGACGGCCCGCACTTTATGCAGCAGCTCTGACATGTCGGGGTAGTTGTGAATGAACTTCTGCACCACCAAATTCAGCATATGCGCCAGGCAAGGGATGTGCGTCAAACCGGCTAGTCCCAGAGCTGCGACGAGATTTCGCCCATTATCGCACACCACCAGGCCGGGCTTGAGGCCCACAGGCAGAAACCACTAGTCGGTTTGTTGTTCAATACCCCGCCACATCTCCTGCGTGGGGTGGGGCATGTTCTCCAAACATATGAGTTTCAGAATGGCCTGCTGACGTAGCTGTGCTATAGTTGGTGGTGAAGGTGTGTGGCTGACTGGATGAGCTGGTGGAAGCAGAGGAGGAGGAAGCCGAGTAGGAGGAGGAGGCTACAGGAGGCAAAGAATGATGCCCTGCGATCCTTGGCGGCGGAAGGACGTGCGCCAAGGAACTGTTCGCCTGGGGCCCAGCCGCCACTACATTTACCCAGTGTGCAGTTAGGGATATATAGCATCCCTGGACGTGCTTACTGGTCCACGTATCTGTGGTTAGGTGGACCTTGCCACAGATGGCGTTGCGCAGTGCACACTTGATTTTATCGGATACTTGGTTGTGCAGGGAAGGCACGGCTGTCTTGGAGAAGTAGTGGTGGCTGGGAACAACATACTGTGGGACAGCCATGGCCATCAGCTATGTGAAGCTGTCTGTGTCCACCAGCCTGAATGAAAGCATTTCAAAGGCCAGTAGTTTAGAAATGCTGGCATTCAGGCCCAGGGCTCGAGGGTGGCTAGGTGGGAATTTAAGCTTTCTCTCCAAGGCTTGTGAGATGGAGAGCTGAACACTGCCGTGTGACATGGTGGAGATGCTTGGTGACGCAGGTGGTGGTGTCGGTGGCACATCCTCTGTTTGGTGGGCTACAGGTACCAACATTCCTCCCAAGGTGGAGGAATAGGCCGAGACAGCAGCAGAAGAGGGAGAAGGGGGAGCCTGAGTTCCTTGCTACAGGTACCAACATTCCTCCCAAGGTGGAGGAATAGGCCGAGACAGCAGCAGAAGAGGGAGAAGGGGGAGCCTGAGTTCCTTGCTTTTAAGGTGTTTACTCCACTGCAGTTCATGCTTTGCATGTAGATGCCTGGTCATGCAGGTTGTGCTAAGGTTCAGAACGTTAATGCCTCGCTTCAGGCTCTGATCGTCCAGTGTGCAAACCACTCGGGTCTTGTCGTCAGCACAAGGTTTAAAGAAGTACCATGCCAGGGAACTCCTTGAAGCTGCCTTTGGGGTGCTCGGTCCCTGGTGGCGGTGGCCAGTAGCAGACGAATTCTCTTGGCGGCGGCTGTTCTGCTTTTGCCCCCTGCTCCCTCTTTTGCTACGCTGTTGGCTCGGTCTCACCACGGCCTCTTCCTCTGAACTATGAAAGTCAGTGGCACAACCTTCATTCTCATCGTCCCCTGCATCGTCTTCCACACAGTCTTCCTCCCTGAACTCCTGTTCGGTCTGCACACTGCAAAAAGACGAAGCAGTTGGCACCTGTGTTTCGTCATCATCAGAGACGTGCGGATTCCGATGAGGTGGTAATCCCATGTCCTCATCATCAGGAAACATAACTGGTTGTGCATCAGTGCATTCTATGTCTTCCAACACTGGGGAAGGTCTAGGTGGATTCCCTTGGGAAACCCTGCCAGCAGAGTCTTCAAACAGCTGTGGGGATCTGCTCTGGTAGGCAGTGGTAGCGAGTGCAGTATAAAGGCAACACAGACAGGTCTTGGTGTTAAACGGTGCTTTCTTTATTCACACGGTGAACACAAGTGAAAAGGCAGTGCAGTTCATAGGGAGGGTGGTCACACACAACGGCAAAATAATAGTTCAGTCCCAAACCAACTGCACGCTACTTGAGGCCTGGTTCCATCACATCAAGAAAAGTCTATTCAAAGCCAGGAGTAATGTCACCTCTTTCTCCTTGGGGAAGCAAGCCCCTGGGTCCGGCTTCTAGCCACGGAATATGGATCCCTCCTGGCTTCAGCTGGGGTTCCCCGCACAGTCCTTTACAGGCCTCAGTACACAGCCCAGCTCACCTTCACCTCTTACTCTCACAGCAAGAGAACAAAAGCTTCCACACCACACCCTTGCTGCTGGTCGGGTTTTAAACCCTCCCCTGCAAACCTGGCCTGGACCGTGGGGAGACAGGCACCCACCCGCATATCTGCCTGCTCCCAGTAAGAGCCGGCCCGGATCCGCTGTGTTAACAGCATAACCGCTGCAAAACACACTTTTCCGGCTCTTACTCCACCGGGACCAGGACCCCCGGTGGCACGTACCTACCGTCTATTTCCACCCCAGGAACTCTCCTACATATCCCCCTCCTTTGTTCAACCCTGCAGGGTTGCACACCCTGTTCAATCCTGAGAGGTTGGACACATGTACAGCAGTGTACCCGGGACAGGGCATCTGCATTCCCCTGTAAGCGGCCAGCTCTGTGCGCGACACTGAATTTAAAATTCTGGAGGGACAAAAACCATCTGGTGACCCGGGCACTCCTCTCCTTGGCCTGGCTCATCCACTGGAGAGGGGAATGATCAGTCACCAGACGGAACCTTCTCCCTAACAGATAGTATCTAAGGGACTGGAGGGCCCACTTGATGGCCAGGCATTCTCTCTCTACCACGCTGTACCTGGTTTCCGCTGGAGTGAGCTTGCGACTCAGGAAGACAATGGGGTGTTCTTCCTCATTGACTTCCTGAGAGAGTACTGCCCCTAGGCCTACTCCAGAGGCGTCCGTCTGAACAACAAATTCCCGTGTGAAGTCGGGTGTCACCAAAACCGGCGACCCACACAGAGCCGACTTTAAACGGGAGAACGCCTCTTCCGCCTGCTCATCCCAGCGGACCATTACCGTCTTCCTCCCCTTCAAGAGTCTTGTCAACGGGGCCGCTACCATGGCAAAGTTGGGGATAAAGCGCATGTAATACCCTATCATGCTTAGGAACAAACGTACTTGCTTCGTGGTAAGCGGTCTGGGCCAGCTCTTGATCGCCTCAACCTTGTCTACCTGGGGTTTGACAACTCCCCGCCCAATCACATATCCCAGGTACCGGACTTCTTCAAACCCGATCGAACACTTTTTTGGGTTGGCCGTCAGTCCAGCCTTTCTAAGTGAATCAACTACGGCATGCACCTTGGGCAGGTGACTCTCCCAGTCCTGGCTAAACACAATGATGTCGTCCAGATATGCCGAAGCATATGGACGATGGGGCCGTAGGATGACGTCCATCAATCGCTGGAAGGTGGCTGGAGCTCCATGTAGGCCAAAGGGCAAAACTCGGTACTGAAATAACCCCTCGGGGGTGACAAAGGCCGTCTTCTCCTTTGCCGCCCCCGTGAGAGGCACCTGCCAGTACCCTTTTGTGAGGTCGAGGGCCGAGAAATAACGAGCTTTCCCTAGCCGTTCTATGAGCTTGTCTACCCGAGGCATGGGGTAGGCATCAAATTTCGACACCTCGTTGAGCTTTCTAAAGTCATTGCAGAAGCGTAGAGTACCGTCAGGTTTTGGGATGAGGACTATGGGGCTGGCCCACTCGCTTCTGGACTCCTCAATGACCCCTAACCTTAACATGGACTTTACTTCTTCTGAAATGGCCTGTCGTCGGGCCTCCGGTACCCGATATGGCTTCAACCGTACCCTGACGTGGTGCTCGGTGACGATGTCATGTCGGACTACCGAAGTTCGAGCAGGAAGATCAGAGAACACATCCCTATTTCGACTCACGAACTCTTTGGCTTCCTGAGCTTGTTTGGGCAACAGTCCACCAGCTATCTTTAATGTGGAGGTGCCCTCCGGGACCTCCGGTGGGGCGGGGATCTTCCCCGCAGTCAAGACAGTGCTTCGGTGTCCCCAACGAGATTCTCCCTATCTCTCCACGACTTCAGTAAATTTACATGATATACCTGTTCTGGCTTCCGCCGTACTAGCTGGGATATCCTGTAATTTACTGGCCCTACCTTCTCTTTCACCTCGTAGGGACCTTGCCACCGTGCCAAAAACTTACTGTCAATGGTGAGGACTAGCACCAGTACCCGGTCACCCGGGTTAAATGTCCTGACCTGGGAACTCCGGTTGTATACCCGGCTCTGTGCCAGTTGGGCGGCCTCCATGTGTTCCCGGACGATTGGTAGGACTGTCTCTATGCGGTCCTGCATCTTTTCTATATGCTCTATGAGGCTCTTGTGTGGGGTGGGCTGTTGCTTCCACGCCTCTTTAGCGATGTCCAGCAACCCCCTTGGACGTCGACCGTATAATAGCTCGAAGGATGAGAACCCCGTAGATACCTGAGGCACTTCTCGCACTGCGAACAATACGTATGGCAGCAACAGGTCCCAATCCTTTCCGTCTTTGGCTACGGTTCTTTTGAGCATAGTTTTTAAGGTTTTGTTAAACCGCTCCACCAGTCCGTCGTTTTAAGGATGGTACACGGACGTGTGCAACCGTTTAACCCCTAAAAGCTTGCAGAACTCCCTCGTCACCTTAGACATGAAGGGGGTCCCCTGGTCGGTCAGGATCTCTTTCGGAATCCCCACTCTTGCAAACATACCCATGAGCTCTTTGGCTATGAGCTTAGCCGAGGTATGACGTAGGGGGATCACTTTAGGATATCTGGTGGCGTAGTCTAGGACCACCAAGATATGCTAATGCCCTCTGGCCATCTTGTTTATGGGGCCTACCAGATCCATCCCTATTATTTCAAAGGGAACCTCAATGATGGGCATGGGCACTAGGGGACTGCGATAGTGGGGCTGGGGGCTTGTCATCTGACACACTGGACAGGATTGACAAAACCTTTTGACCTCCTCATAAACCCCGGGCCAATAGAACCTTTGCAAAACCCGCTCTTGTTTTTTTTTACACCCAAATGTCCTCCCAGCACGTGGGAGTGGGCCAAGTCCAATACCATACGGCGGTATGGCTGGGGTATCGCCAGCTGCTCCACTACCTCCTGCTGCACCTTGTTCACCCTGTACAGCAGGTCCTGGTTAAAAGCCAAATGGGGAAACACCAAGTCGGCGCCTGGGTGCTGAGCCACCCCATTTACCACTGTAACCCCTTCCCTCGCCCGCAATAATGTCAGATCCTGGAGCTGGGTGGTCCCGAACGTGTCACGGGATACCTCCAGGTCCAGGATGGACGGGGTTTCCACAGATTCGCCTGCCAACACCTCTAGGGGAAACCTATCGGGATGACACTCTACAGGTGATGTGGTGACCCCTACGGCTGGTACCCTCGCATCGGGATCTTCGGGCACTGGGCCCGATCGTTGTCCGCCCCTAAGGTAAGGCATATCGCTCTTCCATATAGCCCAGAACAACGGAAAATCCCTTCCCAGTATAGTGGCATAAGGGATCTGGCGTCCCACACCGACGACGTGCTGCACCTCTCAGCCCAACACGGACATGGTAACCCTGGCGGTGGGGTACTCTCGGCGGTCCCCATGGACACAGACAATGGAAAGGGTTTGCTTCTCTGGTAGTGTCTCAGACACTAAGGACTCATGCACAAGGGTCACAAGGCTCCCAGAGTCCAGCAAAGCATTAATCGGATGCCCATCGATCAAGACTTGGCACAGGGGTGGCATATCGGCGGCCAGTAGGGGGTGCGCGGTACATACAGGCCGGGCAAAGAAAGAGGACCGGCGAACGAACCCGCAGTCCATGGGTTCAGGTGCTTGAGGACAGTTCGCGGCCCTATGTCCCAGTCCGTGGCAGTGCCAACATTGAATCCCCGTGGTCCCTCCCCGGTCTCTCTTCCCCGGAGTAGGACTAGCCTTCCCCCCCTTTGTAGTTGGGGCCCTTTTTCCAGATCCCTAGCCTGAGGGGGAGCCCGACGGGTTTCCCGTGCCTGCGTGGAGTCCCGCACCAAGTCCTGGGTCGCCACATACCTCTCGACTAGGCTTACCAACTGATCGAGGTTGCCAGGGTCTCCCTGACTGACCCAGCGCTGTATGGCCCTTGGCAGTGCCCACACAAAATGGTCCACGACCACTCGCTCGACCATTTGGGAGGGACTCAAAGTTTCCGGCTGGAGCCACTTCCTCATCAGATGCACCAGGTCGTATGCCTGAGACCGGACGGGTCTGGACTCGGAAAAGGCCCACCGATGTACTCTCTGCGCCCGCACATAAGTGGTAACACCCAAGCGTGCCATTACCTCAGCCTTTAGCTTCCCATAGTCCTGGGCGTCCTCACGGCTGAGGTCGAAGTATGCTTTTTTGGCGTCTCCGACTAGGAATGGCGCCACCACTTCAGCCCACTGGACCGATGGTAAGTTCTCCTGTTCCGCGGTCCTCTCGAACACCATCAGGAAGGCCTCTACATCATCCTCTGGAGCCATTTTCCTTAATGCAGACCGGACTTTATCCCTGGGAGCTGGCGGAGATGGAGTCACTGCCAGGGGGTTTTTTCGCTGGGATGCACTCAGAGCCTCTTGCATAAGCGCCAACTGTTGTACCAGCAAACTGTTTGTTTGTTGCTGTTGTGCATTTTGTCAGGGATGACCAAGCTTGCTGGTTTAATGTATGACATGCAGCCGTGCACCACCCGGATAAATATTCTTTGCCAGCCTCACTGCAGTATGCCCGCATCCTCCACCAATTGTGGGGATCCGCTCTGGTAGGCAGTGGTAGCGAGTGCAGTATAGAGGCAACACAGACAGGTCTTGGTGTTAAACGGTGCTTTCTTTATTCACACGGTGAACACAAGTGAAAAGGCAGTGCAGTTCATAGGGAGGGTGGTCACACACAACGGCAAAATAATAGTTCAGTCCCAAACCAGCTGCAGGCTACTTGAGGCCTGGTTCCATCACATCAAGAAAAGTCTATTCAAAGCCAGGAGTAATGTCACCTCTTTCTCCTTGGGGAAGCAAGCCCCTGGGTCCGGCTTCTAGCCACGGAATATGGATCCCTCCTGGCTTCAGCTGGGGTTCCCCGCACAGTCCTTTACAGGCCTCAGTACACAGCCCAGCTCACCTTCACCTCTCACTCTCACAGCAAGAGAACAAAAGCTTCCACACCACACCCTTAATGCTGGTCGGGTTTTAAACCCTCCCCTGCAAACTTGGCCTGGACCGTGGGGAGACAGGTACCCACCCGCATGTCTGCCTGCTCCCAGTAAGAGCCGGCCCGGATCCGCTGTGTTAACAGCATAACCGCTGCAAAACGCACTTTTCCGGCTCTTACTCCACCGGGACCAGGACCCCCGGTGGCACGTACCTACCGTCTATTACCACCCCAGGTACTCTCCTACACAGCATAAGAGACTGCTGCATAACTTGAGGCTCAGACAGTTTCCCTGATATGCATGGGGGTGATGTTACAGACTGATGGGCTTGGTTTTCAGGCGCCACCTGTGCGCTCTCTGCAGAAGACTGGGTGGAAGATAATGTTGTGAACGTGCTGGATCCACTGTCGGCCACCCAATTGACTAGCGCCTGTACCTGCTTAGGCCTTACCATCCTTAGAACGACATTGGGCCCCACCAAATATCGCTGTAAATTCTGGCAGGTGCTGGAACCTGAGGTAGTTGGTTCACTAGGACGTGTGGCTGTGGCAGAATGACCACGTCCTCTCCCAACACCAGAGGGTCCACTAACACTACCAAGACCGCGTCCGCATCCCTTACTAGATGTTTTCCTCATTGTTACCATTCACAAAGCACCACAATAAGAAAATAAATATTTAGCCCAATGTATTGATTTCAAATTCAGTCCTTTTTTTACAGGCTCCTAACACTATCTGCCTATTTATTTATGTACCGTATTACACTAATCCAGGCACAGCAGTTACCACTATTTTAGGGGAATATCAATTGTAGGCCTAGTATTTAGGCCCTGGATGAAAGGTACCCTTTAACGGACAGAAATGCAATGGGAGATGCACGGTACCGTGTGAAGTTATTGAGGATGACCCTCTCAGCACTTGTATATACACCTTGAGTGAAATATACCCTTTTACGGACACATTAACACTTGGCCTGCAACAGCTGGAACACCAGATTCAGGGTATTGCTATATTGGCAAGTGAATTTCACCACAGAACAAAATCTATCCTTTGATGGATACTATTAAACTTGTCCAGTCACAGCTGGAACACCAGATTTACTGTATTTCTATTTTGGCAACTGAATTTCACCCCAGAAAAAAATATACCCTTTTACGGACAGATTTAAACTAGGCCTGCAACAGCTGAAACCACTGATTTATGGTATTGCTATTTTGGCAATTGAATTTCACCCCAGAACAAAGTATATCCTTTGCCAGACACTATTAAACTTGGCCAGCCACAGCTGAAACCATTGATTTATGGTATTGCTATTTTGGCATTGAATTTCACCCCAGAACAAAATATATTCTTTGCCGGACACTATTAAACTTGGCCAGCCACAGCTGAAACCACTGATTTATGGTATTGCTATTTTGGCAATTGAATTTCACCCCAGAAAAAAATATAACCTTTTACGGACAGATCGAAACTAGGCCTGCAACAGCTGGAACACCAGATTCAGGGTATTGCTATTTTGGGAAATACATTTCAACCCAGAACAAAATCTATCCTTTGCTGTACACTATTAAATTTGGCCAGCCACTGCTGGGACAGCAGATTTACTGTATTTCTATTTTTGCTACTGACTTTCACCCCAGAAAATAATATATCCTTTTCCGGACACTATTAAACTTGGCCAGCCACAGCTGAAACCACTGATTTATGGTATTGCTATTTTGGCAATTGAATTTCACCCCAGAATAAAATATATCCTTCGCCAGACACTATTAAACTTGGCCAGCCACTGCTGAAACTACTGAATTACGGAATTGCTATTTTGCCTATTGAATTTTTCCCCAGAACAAAATATATCCTTTGCCGGACACTATTATACTTTGCCAGCCACTGCTGGGACACCAGATTTAGGGGATTTCTATTTTGGCAATTGAATTTCACCCCAGAAAATAATATATCCTTTGCCAGACAGTATTACACTTGGCTAGCCACAGCTGGAACACCAGATTTAGGAGATTGCTATTTTGGCAATTGAATTTAACCCCTTAATAAAATATAGAAATTTCTATCCTGAGTTTCTAGGGGTGACAATAAGCACAGCCAAATCCCTGATGTAGGATATGGCAAAAAAAAACTAGTATTGATGGATTGATGGACTTGGTGACAGCTTGTGCTGGTGCACCACAAGTCACAAAATGGCCTCCGATCACCCCAGAACAAAGTGACAGAAAAACGCTCTGTGCAGCCTAAAAACCAGTGAGCAAGTAACTAGCAGAAGTTGAATGATTCACAGCTGTAGATCGATCACTTCATTAGGTGCTTTTGCTGACTTTTCCCTGCCTAATCTCGCCCTCACAGAAGCTGCGTCCTCTCCCTGCACTAATTAGAGCAGTGTGACGTGCGGCGCTATGTGACTCAAGCTTAAATAGAGGCTGGGTCACATACTGCTCTTGGCCAATCACAGCCATGCATGGCTGTGATGGCTTCTTAGGGCAAAAAGTCAAATGCTAGCTGATTGGCTGCTGTGCAGCCCTTCAGAAAGCAGGAAGAAATCGCCGAACAATGGACCCGAACCCAAACTTTTTTGAAAATGTTCGGGTCCGGGTCCGTGTCCCGAACATCCCAAAATTCAGTACGAACCCGAACTATGCTCAAACTGTTCGCTCAACACTAATTGTAAGGTAGTAAAGAGGACAGCGCTGATTTAAAGTTAAGGTTACTGGAGGTTAAGGATTACTGTATAGAAATGTACACTGCTGTGAGCGACGAGGGACACTGTCATGGGGTGGATCTGTGGATGACACTCTTATGGGGATCTGTGGTTGGCACTGTTATGGGGGATATGTGGATGACACTGTTATGGGGAGGGGGATCTGTGGATGACACTGTCATGGAGTGGATCTGTGGATGACACATATAGCATAAGATGCTATATACGGTATGTGTCATAAACAGATCCCCCCCATAGCAGTATCATCCACAAATCCCCCTCTCCATAACAGTGTTATCCACAGATCCCCTCCATAACAGTGTCATCTACAGATCAGTCTGCTTTTTTTTTTTTCCTGTGTAATCTTATTGCAGTTGCCTGCCAGCGTGTGTATCAGGCTCACAGTGTATACTGTGCCCACTTGCCCAGTGCCACCACTGATATTTAGTGTCACAGTAGCTTGCATTTATAATAAAAATAAAATAAATTTTGACTGTAATATAATAGCAGTCAGTTGCCTGCATGCGTGTGTGTTTCAGGCCCTGCAAGTGCACAGTGTCACGCAACTCATATCTGGTGTCACAGTAGATTACATTTTAACCCTTTAAGGACTCGGGGTTTTTTCATTTTTGCATTTTCGTTTTGCGCTCCATGCCTTCCGAGAGCCATAACTTTTTTATTTTTACGTTCACATGGCCATATGAGGGCTTTATTTTTGCGGGACAAGTTGTACTTTCCAACGCCACCATTTAATATTGCATACGATGTAGTGGGAAGCGGGAAAAAAATTCCAAATGGGGTGAAATTGCAAAAAAAAAACAATTCTACCACAATTTTACGGGTTTTTAAATTACGAAGTTTGATGTGTGATAAAACTGACCATTTAGTTTTATTCTACAGGTCAGTACGAATCCGGCGATACCCAATATGTATAGATTTTCTTGCGTTTTGATAGTGAAAAAAAATTCAAAAGTGGGAAATTTTTTATTTTTTTATTTTTGTCGCCATATTTTGACCCCTATAACTTTTTTGTAATTAAGTGTATGGCATTGTATGGGGGCTTATTTTTTGCGGGGCGATTTGAACTTTTAGTTGATACCATTATGGGGTGTGTAGGACTTTTTGATCACTTTTTATTTAATTTTTTTTGAGGAAATGAAGCGTTCAAAAATGGCGAATCCGCCATTTGGGCGCTTTTTTCCGTTTTTCTGTTTACCGTATGGGGAATATATTTTTATATTTTTATACCACGGGCGTTTTCGCACATTATGACACCCATGATGTGTATTTTTTAAAAAAAAATTATTATTTTATTTTAATTTTGGGGAAAGGGGGGTGATTTGAATTTTTAGGTTTTTTTATTTATTTTTTATTTTTTATTTCTTTTATTTTTCTTTTACACTGTTATATAGGTCCCATAGGGACCTATATAAATCAGTCATCTGATTGCTTCTAACATAAACTCCAATACACTTGTATTGGAGTTTATGAGGATTTTACTACTTTCCTATGAAGCCCTATTGCTAACAAGGGCTCCATAGGAAATAGTAAGTTATAGCCTCATGCTGAATGAAAGGCTTGAGGCTATCCTTACAGCGCTCCGATTCTCCCGATCACCACTAGGGGGAGCCGGAGAGCTGCCGAAAGTTTTACTTTCGGTTTTAGCGCGCGCAGATGCCGTGGTCAGGATTGACCACGGCATCTGCGGGGTTAAATGATTGCGATCGGCATCGCTGCCGGCCGCGATCATTAGCCGCGGGGGTCAGCTACAGGAAACAGCCGGACCCCCGCAGCGATCGCGCCCACAGAGGGCAGGAGCGGGCGCCATACTTAGGGATCGGACCCATGACGTACCCATACGTCATGGGTCCTTAAGGGGTTAAAGAACAACAATTTTGACTGTAAAATAATAGCAGTCAGTTGCCTGCACGCGTGTGTGTTTCAGGCCCTGCAAGTGCAAAGTGTCACGCAACTCATATCTGGTGTCACAGTAGATTACATTTAAAAAAAATTTTTTTTTTTGACTGTAATAGAATGAATAGCAGTTAGTTGTCTGCAAGCGTGTGTGTCCGGCCTACAGCGTCTACTCTGCCAACTTCTGCCAGTGCATAGTGCCCCTCATATCTGGTGTCACAGTAGCTTGCACGCATAGTACAACTAAACTAATCTAAAAAAAATGACAGGCAGAGGCAGGCCACCCTGCAGGGCTCATTGTGGTCATGGTGCTGTGATTCCTTTTGGCCCTAGAATAATGCCCAGTGTTCAGAGGACATAGTTGACTGGCTAACACAGGACACCCAATCTTCTACAGCTTCCGCTCGGAACCTTGACGCACCATCCTCCTCCAGCTCAGCTTCGGGCACCTCTCAAGTTACCACTGGCCCGCCTGCCGCCACCACCAACACTAGCACCACAGCTGCTTCACTTGATCTGTCAAAGGAGTTAATTACACTTCAGTTGGAAGAAATGAGTGATGGGCAACCATAAGTGCCAGAGGATGCAAAGATGTTAAACATACCAAGAGACACCATAGGAAGCATCATTCGCAAATTCAAGGCAAAGGGCACTGTTGAAACGCTACCGTGGCAGAAAGAAGATACTGACTTCGACTGCTGTGTGCTACCTGAAGCGCAAAGTGGAGAAAAGTCCCCGTGTGACTGCTGAGGAACTGAAAAAAGATTTGTCAGATGCGGGTACTGAAGTTTCAGCTCAGACAATATGGCGCACACTGCGTAATGAAGGCCTCCATGCCAGAACTCCCAGGCGCACCCCCTTGCTGTCTCCAAAGAATAAAAAGAGTCAACTGCAGTATGCCAAAAGTCATGTGGACAAACCACAAAAGTTTTGGGATAGTGTTCTGTGGACTGATGAAACAAAATTAGAACTGTTTGGGCCCATGGATCAACGCTATGTTTGGAGGAGGCCTATGAAGAAAAGAACACCTTGCCTACTGTGAAGCATGGCGGGGGGTCAATCATGCTTTGGGGCTGTTTTGCTTCTACAGGTACAGGGAAGCTTCAGCGTGTGCAAGGTACCATGAATTCTCTTCAGTACCAGGAGATATTGGATGAAAATGTGATGCAGTCCGTCATAAACCTGAGGCTTGGGAGACGTTGGACCTTTCAACAGGACAATGATCCCAAGCATACCTCCAAGTCCACTAGAGCATGGTTGCAGATTAAAGGCTGGAACATTTTGAAGTGGCCATCGCAGTCACCAGACTTAAATCCGATTGAGAACCTCTGGTGGGACTTAAAGAAAGCAGTTGCAGCGCGCAAGCCTAAGAATGTGACTGAACTGGAGGCTTTTGCCCATGAAGAATGGGCGAAGATACCCGTAGATCGCTGCAAGACACTTGTGTCAAGCTATGCTTCACGTTTAAAAGCTGTTATAACTGGAAAAGGATGTTGTACTAAGTACTAAGATTGAATGTCACTTGGGGGTTGAATAAAACTGATAATGATGTGAGCACAGAAAAGACATTTGTGGTTATTTCATTATGAATGTTATGTTATATTTGCCTGACTTACAAGTGCCTCTTTGATTTAATTGTAAACAAGATGACTGAAATAATCAAAAGCAATGTCAAACTGGCCAAAACACTCATTTTCAGTGGGGGTTGAATAATTTTGAACACAACTGTATACAGTGCATTGCAAAAGTATTCACCCCCTTGACTTTTTTCGTGTTGTGTTACATTACAGCCTTAAGTTCAATGTTTTGTTAATCTGAATTGTATGTGATGAATCAGAACATAATAGTCTAAGTTGGTGAAGTTAAATGAGAAAAATATCTAAATAAAAGTATTGTTTAGAAATAGAAATCAGAAAATTGGCATGTGTGTATGTATTCCCCCGCTTTATCAGGAAGCCCATAAAAAGCTCTGGTGCAACCAATTACCTTCCAAAGTCACATAACTAGTGAAATAATGTCCACCTGTGTGCAATCTAAGTTCCACATGATCTGTAATTTTGATATACACACCTTTTTTTGAAAGGACCCAGAGGCTGCAACACCTAAGCAAGGGGCATCACTAACCAAACACTGCCATGAAGACCAAGGAACTCTCCAAACAAGTAAGGAACAATGTTATTGAGAAGTACAAGTCAGGGTTAGATTTTCAAAAAATATCCAAAGCTTTGATGATCCTCAGGAGCACCATTAAATGTATCATAACCAAATGGAAAGAACATGTACAACAGCAAACCACTCTGTGCGTGATTTGAGGCTAGGACGAAGGTCCACCTTCCAGCAGGACAATGACCCCAAACACACTGCTAAAGCAACACTTGAGTGGTTTAAGGGGAAACATGTAAATGTGTTGGAATGGCCTAGTCAAAGGCCAAATCTCAATCCAATAGAAAATCTGTGGTCAGACTTACAGATTGCTGTTCACAAGTGCAAACCATCCAACTTGAAGGAGCCAGAGCAGTTTTGCAAGGAGGAATAGCCAAAAATCCCACTGGTAAGATGTGGCAAGCTCATAGAGACTTATCCAAGGCAACTTGAAGCTATGATTGCCTCAAAAGGTGGCTCTACAAAGTATTGACTTTAAGGGGGTGAATAGTTATGCACATTGACTTTTTCTGTTATTTTGACCCAATTTGTTGTTCACTTCACAATAAAAATAAAAAAATCTTCAATGTTGTGGGCCTGTTCTGTAAATTAAATTATGCAAATCCTTAAACAATTCATGTTAATTCCAGGTTGTGAGACACCAAAACTCGAAAAAAGTCAAGGGGGTGTATACTTTTGCAAGGCACTGTATTTTTTTGCCACAAATGCACACCAAAAATGGCTTTAGAACATATAACTGCACCGCTGAATGGCAAATAGGCCCTTATTTTTTTCCACTTCCACTTTTCTCACTTCATTACACAACGGCTAATAAGCCCTTTTTCCCCCTCTAATACAAGCCAAAAAATACTTTAGAACATATAACTGCACCGCTCAAGGGCAAATAAGATGTAGAAATATTTCCTTGTAATAAACCCTGGTAATGGCTTTATAAAACAGCACTTGCACCCCAACAACAAGAACGGTTTGCTGGAACCACAATGGCAATTTGGATCCGCAGTTAGTGCAGCAATGTGAAATAGGATTGTTCCTATTACCCAGGCTTTAAACTCCCCTACTGAACCCTGTTCTGCTTTAATACTGTGGAATGATTCCTCACTATCCTTTTCCTGAACTTCTATACAGCAAAATAAAAGTTTTAAAGTCTTTTCTACCATTGTCCCTAGTGCCTGCTGATGTCTCTACCTGCACTAAGTACACTGGAAAATGGCTGAATCCAAGATGGCTGAGGCTATTTATAGGGCCATGACATGACAGGGCTGGCTGGCTGCTGATTGGCTGCATGCGTGCCATTGTGGGTGATCCCTCGTTCCCAGAGTTCCTTGCTCCATGTCCTTACATGTGCAGCAGCCATTCGCATAAGGAAATTCGGATTCGGTGCAAATCAAATTTTTCCTGAAATTCCGATCGAATTCCACTTCGTCAACTTCGATTTGCTCATCTCTAATGATGATTAATAGGACAGCACACAAGAAGTCAGATCTGTACAGTAAATAATATCATTTCTGAAATAGTGCTTGGCTCTTATTATGAAATATGATACTTTACAGAAACATATTCTGTCTTATTCCTAGTGTTGAGCGCGAATATTCGCATTGCACATTTTTTTCACAAATTTCGGTACTTTGCGAGAATTTGCGAATATTTAGAATATAGTGATATATATCATAATTTTGAATATTAGTTTTTTTTTCCACAGTACACATGATCCCTCGCTGCTTCTAGCTTGTGGGCCAAAAGGAAGGCTGCAATATCTCTGTCACAGCTTAGCAACATCCCTAGCAACCAATAGGAAAGTTGCCTACCACTTACTATATAAGAAAATCCCCTGCAGCCATCTTGTGCTGTTTCATGCAGTAATGAGAGAGGAAGGAGTGTGCTGATTGTGTTGTGCTGAAAATTTCTGTTTTCTAATACTTGTAATACCTCTTATATAATACATATAGTTAGTGGTAGATAGTGTAGGTTAGTTAGTGTAGCTGATAGGTTGCAGTGTAGGGTGTTAGGTACATTAGTTAGTTAACTCAGTCATATATGTAATCCAGATCGTTAGGCTCCATTCACACGACCGTATGTTGTCCTCAAAAAAACGGATCCGTTTTTTGCGGACAGTTCAGCATGTCCGCAAAAAAAACGGATTGCATTCCGTTTTTTTGCTGATCCATAGACTACAATAGGGTCATGTCCTGATTTTCACTGACAAGTATAGGATGTGTTTCAATTTTTTTGCTGAGCTGTGCAATGGAAGAAAAGGGCCCCATAGAAGTGAATGGGACAGCATCTAATCCGCAAAAAAACGGATCAGTTTTTTTGCGGACAACATACGGTCATGTGAATGGAGCCTTAGTGTGAGATAGTATAGGTTAGTTAGGTAATAGTGTAGCTGATAGGGTCCAGTGCAGGGTGTAGTGTAGGTTAAATAGAGATATATTATAGTTTAGTATAGTCTGTTGTTGGCTGCTTAATCTGTAAAAAAAAAAAAAAGTATTTTGCTGTGTTTTATGGGTTTGTGTGCTGGGATTGTCTACATCTTTTATCTGAAAAGAAAAAAAAAGTCGTTGCCTGTGTTTTAGTGTTAGTGATTTAGGGTTTCCTTTCTATTCTATTTCAGTTTTACCCCATTGTCCCCAACCGAATAAAATTTCCCCAAACTCCCTCATTTTCTTTCTCTGCTTTTTTCTGCCGAGCTGACTAGTTAAAATACTTTGTGGACGAGAGCACGAGAGCCACAGCTCAGTCTGGTCTCTTATCCTCTGCCACAGCTCTGTGGCGGTGTACTGTTTGTCACCTAAGCAAATAAGTTGCAGCAGAGCCTGTTGACGCTTCCCCACTGCAGTGCTACACTGCTTCCAGCTACTGACTGATGGCTGACTGGTGCTGCAAGATGATAATTCAGAGGTGAAAGTGGAGGAGTAGGCGGAGAAAGGGAAAGGGAGGTTGCAGCCACTAACGTAGGTGGTTGTGGAAACCCTGATGGAAGGAGGGCTCGCAATCCTTTGTGTCCGTAGCACCTGTGCCATCCCAGGGTACAACTCGCTCCCGGCTTTCACAACGTTCACCCAGTGTGCCTTCAGGGAATTGTAGCGTCCCTGGCAAAAAGCACTTATAATGTCGCTGCCACCACCGCTTAATAAAAAATTACACTGAATGAATGTCACTGATATTTAGGATGCGCACACGTTATACAGGAAATATAGCACAAGTAATGTTGCTGCCACCAGCAGCAAAAAAAAATTACTGAATGTCACCGATATTTCGGATACGCAAACATTATACAGGAGATGTAGCGCAGCTAATGTCACTGTCTGCAGCGGACACCGTCTACGGCAAAAGTACACTGGGTGTCACAGATATTTTTGGGATGTGCACACGTTACACAGGAGATGTAGCAGCTAATGTCGCTGTCTGCAGCGGCCTAACTATTGCATGCAATTTAGCGCAGGATGCGCTAAAAATAGATATTGCTGCCACACACAATAGTCCTTAAAAGGAGTTTTCGGTCTCAGAAAAGTTTTTCGACTTAAAAAAAGTAATTTCACACCCTACACTATCTTTCCCCACAGCTCTCCCTGACTAACACTGAGCCGAACACGCGCCATCGGGTGCTATATAGCACCTGATGACGTGTTCCAGCCAGCCAATCACTGTAATGCCAGTAACCAACATGGCTACGGCATTACAGTGAAGGGCAGTACTTATCTGCACGTTTATTAGCTGCGTAGCAGCCAAAAAATGTGCAGGGGAGACTCGAGCACTGCGCTCGAGCACATGCGGTATTCGTCCGAATACCGCCATGTGCCGAGCATCAAGATGCTCGAGCCCAACTGGTGTTCAGCCGAGCATGCTCGATCAACACTAGGTGGGGTATATAGTGTGCGGCAGGAAAATAGATGTGCAATGTGCATGTGAGAGATATTTCTCTGCTGTCCATACATACATGCTACTGACATAGTGCTGTGATGTCACAACAATACTTAGTGCACCAATCAGTAATATCTAGTTAGACTTGATAAAATGTGAAGTTGTATGTATTGCGAAAATGAATTTGCATCATAAGTGGCTATTTGCGCAATTGCGAATATTTTATAACACTCTATCTGCATATAAAGCGATTGTTCTGACATGCATGTGAAATGTAATCAAATAGACTGCTGTAATGTCAAATTACTTACAGTGATCAGTATTTCTTCCTCACTGTCACGAAAATTGCTTCCCACCATCTTTTCCAATCTTCTCAAACTTCGGGTAGTTTGAAAACAGTTGCGCAATTAAGCCACGCCCCTTTGTGAATGCGCCTTAAGCGAATTTTACATTGCAATTTTCGCTATGTAAAAGAAATAGTGTACGAAGATAGCGAATTCGTGAATTAGCGAATATATGGCGAATATTCGCCCATATATTTGCGAAATATCACAAATTCGAATATTTCCCCTAAGGCCTCATGCACACGACCGTTGTTTGATTCCGTGTCCGTTGAGCCATTTTTCGTGCTTTTCTGCGGACCCATTGGTTTTCAATGGGTCCGTGGAAAATTCGTCGAATGCACCGTTTGTCCTCCGTGTCCGTGGTCCGTGATTACTGTCCGTCAAAAAAATATAACCTGTCCAATTCTTGTCCATGAAAAACGATTCACGGACCCATTAAATTCAATGGGACCATGAAAAAATGCGGATGGCCATCCGTGTGTCATCCGCGTTCCGCGTCCGCATTTTTTGCGGATCCCTTGGCAGTCATTTGGCAAATTGTCAGCCTGTCTTTTGGTAATATCTTTTGGGTCATGTCCGCTAAAATGGACAAAAAACGGAAGACACACGGAAACACAATGGAAGCAAAAACAGACAAGGATCACGGAACAACGGAACCCCGTTTTGCGGACCGCAAAAAAATACTGTCGTGTGCATGAGGCCTTACACTCATCACTACTTATTTCCATCAACATGACAAAGAGTAAAAAATAAACTTACTTTTTCATTTTTTAAACAGAGAGCTATGTATCTGAATCGAATATCTGAATCGAATATTTCCCCTGACTCTCATCACTACTTATTCCCATCAACATGACAAAGAGTCAAAATTAAACTTACTTTTTCATTTTTTAAACAGTGAGCTATATATCTAAGGTGATAATTAGCCATCAAGCACTCATTGATATTTCAACTGAGCCTGCATTAGTAATAAACGGTTTGACACATTTCTCTGTATAGAATATTTTTGGCTTGTTATGGTAATTCAGTTCCAACTGTAATGATTTAAAAGGAATAAAATAATATGGATGGTAAAAAAATAAACTGTTTAAACAGACCGTGTCAGTGTATTTGGAGCAAAGAAATATAAGGCCCACGGTGTATTAAAAAAAAATCAGTGACAGTGTTTGCATTAGTGACTCACATTCTTACAATGATGTTCTAATCCATTGCATAATATTAAATGTTGTTTTCAAGAACTGTTATATTAAATGATCACCCCGTGCTTGAAGAAGGTACTTATTTTTGAGAAATGACAGATTTGGAAGGAGCTTTACAATGAGCTGTGCTTTATTTGGTAACAGTAGTAGCTGCCTTAGTGCCAATTTTCTGCTGTTTAAGCTTATTATCTAATTGCATGCTTGCATTGACTTTAGAAACAGCATGACATTAAGTCTGACTTGTGCCTACATTCTGCACTAGTGGAATATTCAATTATTTGTTCTGACTTGTGTAATTCCCTGTATTCCAAGCTTGTTAATGTCATTACAGGACTGAAATAAAGTGATTATTCTAAATGAGTATTTATCCGCTAGGATATGCAAGTCTGTCATCCCCCTCCACCCACACACTTCTCCTTATTTCGTCTTTCTGTCATCTACTAGTGGAATGATTATGGCTTTCACTCCCCCCAATCCCATTCCCCTCCCTCCGAAGCAAAGCAACATAACATTGTAGGTGCTTTCTGAGAGACCTTGTCATTTTGCATGTGTGTATGTAAAATAAAGTGAAAAAATTGCAAGCTCGCAAGCAGCAACAGCACAGTTACAGTTAATGACCACTACTTCCACTCACAGTCAGCGATGACAGCTTGAACTAACTGATAATGGCATGCCTGCTGTTGAGTCTCCCACTTATGTTATTCCTCTTGACATGATTTTGGAGAAGGGCTAATTTTTTTGACATTTGACCATGCAAATTTGAGTCCTGATACATTATTCTGCATTTACATTCTCCTACCGCTGCTGTTTAAAATGTGCTACAAGCTGTGGGAGCCCAGCTAATAAAGGCCACTGAATGAAAGGAAGTTAAATATGAATGTTAGAGGCAGACTTTAACTGAAGAACTTGCTTGTAAAGTTCAAAGATGACCTTCTGGAAATACTGGCATGCAAATCAAAGCAAACTAACTTCCAAACCATATTTTCTCTTTAGAAAAAAAAAGTAAAGCCATTCAGAATAATGAATTAGTAAATTATAGTTTTATACCTTTTTATGTATGGTAGTGGATGTTTTATATTTTTGGATTATAATTTTATTCTATAACACGTAAAATCAATGTGAATAAAAACATTAGCAAGTAACGTGCATTCAAGTGTTTGTGGTTCAACATGCTATATACAGTTGGATGTCTGGTATGGAAGTCTAATATGATGGTCTTATCTAAGGCCTGATATGGATGGTCAATACTGAAGTCTGATGAAGATTAGCGGTCTGATCTTCGGTTTCATGAAAAATATTTTTTTCAGATTTTCCTCCTCTAAAACCAAGGTTCGTCATATAAGTTTGTCCAGTTTGTCTTATAATGCAAAAAATATGGTACTGTAAATCATTGTTCAAGATATTTCAAAAATTGCCATAAATTTCTTGCCAAAAAATGAGAGGTATAGTCCATGTGAGCGCCACTTCCTTGTCTTTACACTACTGGAGCAGTGGCATAGTATAATTACAATTACTTGCGGCATTCACTTGAATGGAACAAGCACTTGTAGTTGTAATACACTGCACGATCACATGGAGTGCTGGCTCCTCAGGTGTCCGACTCTCACCGGTCTGATATTGATGGCCTATCCTAATGATAGGTCAGCAATATATATGGCAGGACAACACTCTTAAGCATCAGAATCATTTCCTTATTTGCTTGTTGCCATTTATTATATATTAGAAATTGGAATGAACTATATACTGTGGGAATGCCAAATTGATGTATATTTGAGTTTATATGATTTATTTAAAGGGATTGTCCAAGAATAAATGTAATTTACTGGGCGGATGAAGAGGGTTTAAAAGGAATGTGTCATCAGAAAATAACATTGTTTAAATCAGATTTTTTTGTTTAGCACACTAAAGAATTTGTAGTGATGCTGTTTTTTTTATTTTCCATCTCGATATCTATATTGAACATATTTCACTTTACTGTAGTTATCTGCTTATCATTACAGGCAGGATTAGAAGGAGAGATAATACCTCTGTTTATAGATAATGAACAATCCACCATTCACAATAGGTAGTTGTTATCCCCTCCCTCCTGACCTCTTGACGGGTCACAGAGCATGCCTAGAATACTCTTGCACATTAATTAATAAGGTCCCTTCAGCCCATCGTATCTTTGCTCATGTGGTTGCTGTAAAGCAATGCTCTAAATGCTCTCTAAATTTTGTTAAGAACAGCTCAGGCAATATGGCAGCCTCCATAATCATGTTCAGTAGATAGAATAAAAAATCTGCAATCAGAAAATAAAAACAGAATACTAAAAAAAGGATATGTGTCACTATCTGGTTTTAACTGGCACCTTTTTACTCAAGCTTCAATGCTTGCAGCTGCTGTCCCTTTCCCTCTGGTCTCTCCACTGGACTGAAAGAGATAACGGAGAAGTGATGACGCGTCTAGTGATGAGCGAGCACCAAAGTGTTCGGGTGCAGTGATGGCTTACAGGTGAGCAGACGGTATAAAGCATTGGAGGTGAGGGCCTGAAGCCTAGCGAACCCCATAAAAAATTGCAGTGATGGCCTACAGGTGAGCAGAACTTATAAAGCATTGGAGGTGAGGGACTGAAGCCTAAGGAACCCCTTAAAACATTGCAGTAATGGCCTACAGGGGAGCAGACCTTATATAGATTTGGAGGTGAGGGCCTGAAGCCTACCGAACCCCATAAAACATTTCAGTGATGACCTACAGGTGAGCAGATGGTATAAAGCATTGGAGGTGAGGGACTGAAACCTAACGAACCCCATAAAACATTGCAGTAATGGCCTACAGGGGAGCAGACCTTATATAGAATTGGAGGTGAGGGCCTGAAGCCTATCAAACCCCATAAAACATTTCAGTGATGGCCTACAGGTGAGCAGATGGTATAAAGCATTGGAGGTGAGGGACTGAAACCTAACGAACCCCATAAAACATTGCAGTAATGGCCTACAGGGGAGCAGACCTTATATAGAATTGGAGGTGAGGGCCTGAAGCCTATCAAACCCCATAAAACATTTCAGTGATGGCCTACAGGTGAGCAGATGGTATAAAGCATTGGAGGTGAGGGCCTGAAGCCTAACGAACCCCATAAAACATTGCAGTGATGGCCTACAGGTGAGCAGACGGTATAAAGCATTGGAGGTGAGGGCCTGAAGCCTAACGAACCCCATAAAACATTGCAGTAATGGCCTACAGGGGAGCAGACCTTATATAGATTTGGAGGTGAGGGCCTGAAGCCTAGCAAACTCCATAAAACATTGCAGTGATGGCCAACAGGTGAGCAGACGGTATAAAGCATTGGAGGTCAGGGCCTGAAGCCTATCGAACCCCATAAAACATTGCAATGATGGCCTATAGGTGAGCAGATGGTATAAAGCATTAGAGGTGAGGGCCTGAAGCCAAATGAACCCCATAAAACATTGCAGTGATGGCTAGTGTTGAGCGAACTGTTTGAGAATAGTTCGGGTTCATACCGAATTTTGGGGTGTTCGGGACACGGACCCGAACCCGAACATTTTCAAAAAAGTTCGGGTTCGGGTTCGTTGTTCGGCAATTTCTTCCCGCTTTCTGAAGGGCTTCACAGCAGCCAATCAGCTAGCGTTTTACTTCTTGCCCTAAAAGCCCATCACAGCCATGCCTACTAATGGCATGGCTGTGATCGGCCAAGTGCAGCATGTGACCCAGCCTCTATTTAAGCTGGAGTCACGTAGCTCAGATTAGTGTAGGGAGAGGACGCAGCTGCTGTGAGGGCGAGATTAGGCAGGGAAAAGTCAGCAAAAGCACCTAATGAAGTGATCGATCTACAGCTGTGAATCGATCTTCTGCTAGTTACTTGCTCACTGGTTTTTAAGCTGCACAGAGCGTTTTTCTGTCACTTATTTTCTGGGGTGATCGGCGGCCATTTTGTGACTTGTGGTGCACCAGAAAAAGCTGCCACCAAGTCCATCAATCCATCAATACTAGTTTTTCTTTGCTAAATCCTACATCAGGGGCTTGGCTGTGCTAATTGTCACCCCTAGAAACTCAGGATAGCAATTTCTATATTTTATTAAGGGGTTAAATACAATTGCCAAAATAGCAATCCCCTAAATCTGGTGTTCCAGCTTTGGCTAGCCAAGTATAATACTGTCTGGCAAAGGATAGATTATTTTCTATGGTGAAATTAAATTGCCAAAATAGCACTACCCTAAATCTGGAGTCCAAGCACTGGCCGGCAAACTATAATAGTGTCCGCCAAAACATATATTTTGTTCTGGGGTGAAATTCAGTTGCCAAATTAGCAATACCATAAATCTTTTCTTTTCAAATTTCTTTTTATTATTTTATAATAAAGAAACAGTTTCGATACAGTATGATAATACACAGGTGCACATTATAGCACAGATTAACATCACAAAAAAGGAGAACAACAAGAGGTCATCTATTGAGCAGCAAGAGAATAACAGAACGTTACGATGGGCCGTGAGCTTGAGAGCCCAGGCAACAGATCTCCTCATAATACACAATAAAGAATAAAATATGTAAACGATAAAGAGGGGGGGGGGACAGACACGAAAGGAGGGGAAGGTGAAAGAGGGAGGAGGGGGGGGGGAGCCAGAACCTACGCCTTGCATGTAGTAAAATTACTTGTTGAAATGGCGAAATGTCGCCCAGGGGGCCCAAATCTGTTCAAAAGTGCAATGTGTTTTTGTTTCCCAGTTGGCAAGTTCCTCCAAGCGGTATAATGAATCAACTTTGTCTACCCACTGGGTGAACGTGGGTGGATGTGCTGCTTTCCACAGAGTGGGTATCAGGATGCGTGCAGCGGCTAGAAGTAATTTTATTGTATTTTTGGATAGGTTAACCGGAAAGAGAAGAAATAGGCAAATCTCGGGGGTTGTGGGCAAGTGTGCTTTAGTTATGATGTTTATCTGAGTTATGATATTCGCCCAATATTGTGAAATGCGTGGACACGTCCACCACATATGATAATAAGTACCTCGATGCAGGCCGCATCTCCAGCAAGTGGGGTCATATCCTGGGTTAAATTTGTGTAAAAGTACCGGCGTCAGATGCCACCTAGTTAAAATCTTGTAGCCGCTTTCTTGCATTCTCACGCAACGTGACGTGCGTTTCGGCATTTCGAGGAGAGATCGGATTTTAGTGTCCAAAAATTTTCTGGAGAGATCCTCTTCCCATGCCTTTATAAAAGAAAGCGTGACCGGCATCGTAGGGGTTGTTAATATTTTGCAATAATTTGAAATGACCTTTTTCGGGGGTTTAATTTGGGCTAAGGAAGATTCAAAGGGAGTCAAGTCCCGGTGGAGATCCATGTTTTTGATCTGCACTTTGAGGGAACACGCTATTTTATTGTAAAGCAACTGAGGTAGAGAAGAGCATTTTAACAGATTAGACAGGATGTCGTGAGAGGGTATGGTGCCATCTCTAATAATGGCGTCCACAAAGGTGCTATTAGACAGTAGGTCTTTGGGAATCGAGGCATTGGTAACAGGATCAGAAGTGTAGAGCAGGTCTCTGATTTGCCACAGAGGAGAGGGGAATGGAGCGCATCTGGTACGCAGGGTAGCGTCGTTCCAAATTGCACAAGTTTCATATATGAGCGTGTTAGAAATTTTAAGTTTTGTAAGAGTAGTAGGAGAGGAGAAGATCAGATGTCTCAGCGGATATAGGAGGATATCCTCCTCAATGGGTACCCATAGCTTATGGGCGGGTTTACGAACCCAATCAAGGATTCTATTTAAGTGGACCGCCTGAATAAAGAGGCGGGGTGTCGGCATGTCAATACCTCCGCATTTCCGGGGTAGTTGAAGAATCGAGTATTTAATTCTCGGCTTCCTCCCATTCCAAATATATTTAGAGAAAATCCTATTTAATTGTGTAAAAAAGCTCCCGGGGATGTGGATTGGAAGGGCCTGGAGTAGATAGGTCACTTTGGGCCAAATGAGACACTTTGCAATGTTTTTCTGTCCAAACCACGAGATGTAGGGTGTGGGCCAGCTGTCTAGGATATTGGAAATATCTGTCAGGAGAGGGACAAAATTGTTTTTATATAGGGCTCGTTCATTGGAAGAGATTTTTATTCCGAGGAATTTAATGTGGGGTTGCGTCCAGTCAAAGGGCGAGTCTGCCGCAAGACGTGTTGCTACCGAGGCAGGGAGGGATATATTGAGGGCTTGCGATTTGCTCATGTTTACTTTAAAGTTTGAAATGACACCGAAAGTGTCAAAAATGTTAGCAATGACCGGTAAGGCATTAGTCGGGTTAGAGATTAGTAGCAGAAGATCGTCAGCGTATGCTGCCACCTTGTGTTCCCTACCTCCACAAGATATCCCTGATATGCCAGGGTCTTGTCTCAGCTTCTGCAAAAGTGTTTCCATCGTTAACACAAACAATAGCGGGGATAGTGGGCATCCCTGCCTGGTGCCATTGGAGATAGGGAACACCGGTGACAACACCCCATTGATCAGGATCCTAGCTGTAGGGCATTCATACATAGTGAATATAGCTCGTATGAAGGGGGTTGGGATTCCAAAAGCGTGTAGAGCTGCACTTAGAAAACCCCAATCCACCCTATCAAATGCCTTCTCGGCGTCAGTGCTTAGGAGCAGAAGGGGGATTTTCGAGTGTAGAGCGTGGGAAATCAGTTGTAATACTCTGTAGATGTTATCTTTTCCTTCTCTGCCCAACACAAAGCCGACCTGGTCTGGGTCAATTAAAGATGGGAGGAGATCCTGGAGCCTACGAGCAATGATTTTAGAGAAAGTTTTAAGGTCAAAGTTAAGAAGTGAAATAGGGCGGTAGTTGCCACATAAGCTGGGGTCCTTCCCTTCCTTGTGTATGACCGTAATTTGGGCCATCAGAGTCTGTCCGTGAAAGGGGATTCCTGCCAGAGCAGAATTGTAGTTGAGTCTAGTGTAGATGAGTCTAGTCAAGTAAGGTGAGAGGGTATCGAGGCAAGAAAGGTAATAAAATGCGGTAAGGCCGTCTGGGCCTGGACTTTTATTTTTGGGAGAGGACGTGATAGCCGCCTTAATCTCGGTTGGGGTTATGGGAGAGCATAATTTATGGGCTTGCGCATCGGTTATTTGTGGAAGGGATAGAGAGGCCAGGAATTCCGACAATAAATCGGATTTTGGTCTATCTAAGGAAGGATGCGAATTACCAAGGTTATATAATTCCTTATAGAACGCACTGAACTCTCGTGCTATATCCGCAGTTTTGTGATAAGTAATACCGTTCGGGCCCTTAAGATTGGTTATATAGGATTTAGCTTTCCTTTGTTTTATTTGAGCTAGCATGAACCTAGTGGGTTTGTCCCCATGTGCATAATGTTTGAACTGAGCTGAAAGGTAAGCTTTAGGCCTCTTGCACACGAACGTTTTTTTTTATCAGTGTTTTGCTGTCCGTTTTTAACGGATCCGTTTTTCCGTTTTTTGCTTCCGTTTTGTTTCCGTTTTGGTTCCGTTGTTCCGTTCCGTTTTTCCGTTTGGCATATACAGTATACAGTAATAACATTGGAAAAATTGGGCTGGTCTTAACATTTTCAATAGGTGGTTCCGCAAAAAACGGAACGGATACGGAAGACATACGGATGCACTTCAGTATGCTTTCCGTTTTTTTTGCAGATCCATTGACTTGAATGGAGCCACTGAACGTGATTTGCGGACAAGAATAGGACATGGTCTATATTTAAACGGAACAGGAAAAACGGAAACGGAATGCATACGGAGACACTTCAGTATTTTTTGCAGACCCATTGAAGTGAATGGTTCAGTATACTGTCAGTATACTGAACTGAAAAAACTGCCAGTATACGGTCCGCAAAAAACGTTCGTGTGCAAGGGGCCTTAGCCGAAGACAAATTTAGTAGGTTTTTCATCTCATTACGTAAAGAGGTTAGCTCTTCTAAATGGGAAGCTAGAAGAGATCTCTTGTGCAGCCTCTCTAGGCGAGAAATTTTAGATTGTAGGTCAGACATGTTTTGTGACCTAGTTTTGCGTACATAAGCAGAGAGAGAGATAAACTCACCTCTGACATACGTCTTATGTGCTTCCCAAAGCATCTGCACAGAGACCTCATTGTTATCGTTCCTGCCGAAGAATTCAGTCAAGCGTGCATTGATCCTGTCTACATTCCGCAGGGATTTCAAAAGTAAGTCGTTTAAGCGCCAACACCTATAAGGTGGGGGCGTTTGAGGCAGCTCGTAAATCATTTCCACTATAGAGTGGTCCGAGAGGACTTGTGATAGGATCGAGGCGGATTGACAATATTGAACATGTGTGGACGGTAGGAATAAGTAATCAAGCCTGCTGTATGAATTATGGGGATTGAGTAAAACGTGTAGTCCCTGACGGATGGGTACAGTGTCCTCCAGACGTCAGTCAGTTGCATGGATTGAAGTGTGCGTATCAATCTCGCCAAAGACTTAACACGGATGGAGGAGCGACCAGTGGAGGAATCAATGATAGGGTTTAACGTGACGTTAAAATCTCCCCCAATATCAAGGTACCTTCCGTAAGGACGACAATTTCTTCAGAACCGCCCTGATCCAAGGGATCTGTTCTGTATTAGGAGCATAAATGTTTCCAAAAGTAAATACTGCAGGGCCAATGCGCCCTTTAATAAAAATAAATCGTCCTTCATGGTCGGTACATATATCTAACAGTGTAAAGTTGATATGTCTGCTAAAGCCTACACTAACCCCTTTAGAAGCCTTGGTGTCGGCGCCTGAATGGAACCACTGAGTGTAATACATATGTTTGAGAGAAGGTATTTTGTGTTTCTGAAAATGTGTCTCCTGCAGAAGACAAATATCAGCTTTGTGCTTCTTAAGGAGACCAAGTACCTGAGACCTCTTCGAGGGGGAATTGAGCCCGTGAACATTGTATGTAACAATTTTAATACTCGCCATATTGACGTAGGTCTAGCAAGGTTCTGTGATCTGCAAAATTCTCGGCGCAGGATATTGGAGCAAGTACCTGGAGGGGGGAAGGAGGGGGGAGGAAAAATGGAAGCGGAGGGAAAAAACAAAGACAGTTAACCACAGACATCACCAGCAATGAGCAATGTACAGAAGTATAAAGTTCGAGCAATTCACTTATGAAAGCAATACCATAAATCTGCTGTCACAGCTGTGGCTGGCAGACTATAATAGTGTCCGCCAAAACATATATTTTGTTCTGTGGTGAAATTCAATTGCCAAAATAGCAATACCATAAATCTGGTGTCCCAGCACTGGCTGGCAAACTATAATAGTGTCCGCCAAAACATATATTTTGTTCTGGGGTGAAATTCACTTGCCAAAATAGCAATCCCCTAAATCTGGTGTCCCAGCACTGGCTGGCAAACTATAATAGTGTCCGCCAAAACACATATTTTGTTCTGTGGTGAAATTCAATTGCCAAAATAGCAATACCATAAATCTGGTGTCTTAGCACTGGCTGACAAAATATAATAGTGTCCGCCAAAACATATATTTTGTTCTGGGGTCAAATTCACTTGCCAAAATAGCAATCCCCTAAATCTGGTGTCCCAGCACTGGCTGGCAAACTCTAATATTGTCCTCCAAAACATATATTTTGTTCTGGGGTGAAATTCAATTGCCAAAATAGCAATACCCTGAATCTGGTGTTCCAGCTGTGGCAGGCCAAGTGTTAATCTGTCCGTGAAAGGGTATATTTTGTTCTGGGGTTAAATTCAATTGCCAATATAGCAATACCCTGAATCTGGTGTTCCAGCACTGGCTGGCAAACTATAATAGTGTCCGCCAAAACATATATTTTGTTCTGGGGTGAAATTCACGTGCCAAAATAGCAATACCATAAATCAGTGGTTTCAGCTGTGGCTGGCAAAATATATAGTGTCCGCCAAAACATATATTTTGTTCTGGAGTGAAATTCAATTGCCAAAATAGCAATACCCTCAATCTGGTGTCCCAGCACTGGCTGGCAAACCATAATAGTGTCCGCCAAAACATATATTTTGTTCTGGGGTGAAATTCAATTGCCAAAATAGCAATACCCTCAATCTGGTGTCCCAGCACTGGCTGGCAAACTATAATAGTGTCCGCCAAAACATATATTTAGTTCTGAGGTGAAATTCAATTGCCAAAATAGCAATCCCCTCAATCTGGTGTCCTAGCACTGGCTGTCAAACTATAATAGTGTCCGCCAAAACATATATTTTGTTCTGGGGTGAAATTCAATTGCCAAAATAGCAATACCTTATATCTGGTGTCACAGCTGTTGCAGGCCAAGTGTTAGTCTGTCCGTAAAAGGGTATATTTTGTTCTGGGGTGAAATTTACTTGCCAATATAGCAATACCCTGAATCTGGTGTGCCAGCTGTTGCAGGCCAAGTGTTAATCTGTCCGTAAAAGGGTATATTACACTCAAGGTGTATATACTAGTGCTGAGAGGGTCATCCTCATTAACTTCACATGCTGCCGTGCATCTCCCATTGGATTTCTGTCCGTTAAAGGGTATATTACACAAAGTGTTAAAATACAATTGCTGAAGGCATAATCCTACATATTTTTTCTCACGCTACTGTGCATCTCCAATTCTAAATCTGTCCATAAAAGGATACCTTTCATCCAGGGCCTAAATACTAGCCCTAAAAGAGATATTCGCCTAAATCAGTGGTTACTGCTGTGCCTGTATTAGTGTAATACGCTACATAAATAAATAGGCAGATAGTGTTAGGTGCCTGTAAAAAAAGGCCTGAATTTGAAATCAATACAATGGGCCAAATATTTTTTTTCTTATTGTGGTGCTTGGTGAACGGTAACAATGAGGAAAACATCTAGTAAGGGACGTGGACGCGGTCGTGGTGGTGTTAGTGTATCCTCTGGTGCTGGGAGAGGACATGGCCATTCTGCCACAGCCACACGTCCTAGTGAACCAACTACCTCAGGTTCCAGTACCCATCAGAATTTACAGCAATATTTGGTGGGGCACAATGCCGTTCCTAGATGGTAAGGCCTGAGCAGGAACAGGCGCTAGTCAATTGGGTGGCCAACCGTGGATCCAGCACGTTCACAACATTATCTCCCACCCAGTCTTCTGCAGAAAGCGCACAGGTGGCGCCTGAAAACCAAGCCCATCAGTCTGTCACATCACCCCCATGCATATCAGGGAAACTGTCTGAGCCTCAAGTTATGCAGCAGTCTCTTATGCTGTTTGAAGACTCTGCTGGCAGGGTTTCCCAAGGGAATCCACCTAGCCCTTCCCCAGTTGTGGAAGACATAGAATGCACTGATGCACAACCACTGATGTTTCCTGATGATGAGGACATGGGAATACCACCTCATCGGAGTCCGCACGTCTCTGATGATAGAAACATAAAAACATAGAATGTGTCGGCAGATAAGAACCATTTGACCCATCTAGTCTGCCCAATATGCTGAATACTATGAATAGCCCCAGACCCTATCTTATACGAAGGATGGCCTTATGCCTATCCCATGCATGCTTAAACTCCTTCACTGTATTTGCAGCTACCACTTCTGCAGGAAGGCTATTCCATGCGTCCACTACTCTCTCAGTAAAGTAATTCTTCCCGATATTACTTTTAAACCTTTGCCCCTCTAATTTAAAACTATGTCCTCTTGTAGCAGTTTTTCTTCTTTTAAATATTCTCTCCTCTTTTACCGAGATGATTCCCTTTATGTATTTAAAAGTTTCTATCATATCCCCTCTGTCTCTTCTTACTTCCAAGCTATACATGTTAAGGTCCTTTAACCTTTCCTGGTAAGTTTTGTCCTGCAATCCATGTACTAGTTTAGTAGCTCTTCTCTGAACTCTCTCCAAAGTTTCAATATCCTTCTGCAGATATGGTCTCCAGTACTGCACACAATACTCCAAATGAGGTCTCACTAGTGCTCTGTAGAGCGGCACGAGCACCTCCCTCTTTCTACTGTTAATGCCTCTCCCTATACACCCAAGCATTCTGCTGGCATTACCTGCTGCTCTATGACATTGTCTGCCCACCTTTAGGTCGTCTGATATAATGACCCCTAAATCCCTTTTCTCAGATACTGAGGTTAGTACTGTATCACTGATTTCATATTCTGCTCTTGGGTTTTTACGCCCCAGGTGCATTATCTTGCACTTATCGACATTAAAGATTTTTGACCATTCCTCTAGTTTTCCTAAATCCTTTTCCATTTGGTGTATCCCTTCAGGAACATCAACCCTGTTACAAATCTTTGTGTCATCAGCAAAAAGACACACCTTACCATTGAGGCCTTCTGCAGTTTCAGTGATAAAGATATTAAACAATATGGGTCCCAGAACAGATCCCTGAGGTACCCCACTGGTAACAATACCATGGTCTGAATATACTCCATTGACTACAACCCTCTGTTTTCTGTCCTTCAGCCACTGCCTAATCCATTCAACAATATGTAAGCTCAAGCTCAAAGACTGCAGTTTATTGATAAGCCTTCTATGTGGGACAGTATCAAAAGCCTTACTAAAGTCCAGATAAGCGATGTCTACTGCACCTCCGCCATCTATTATTTTAGTCACCCAATCAAAAAAGTCAATAAGATTAGTTTGACATGATCTCCCTGAAGTAAACCCATGCTGTTTTTTATCAATCAACCCATGGGTTTTTAGATGTTCCACAATCCTCTCCTGGAGAATGGTTTCCATTAATTTCCCCACTATTGATATCAGGCTTACTGGCCTATAGTTGCCCGATTCCTCTCTACTACCTTTCATGTGAATTGGCACAACGTTTGCTAATTTCCAATCTTCTGGGACGACACCTGTTACCAGTGATTGGTTAAATAAATCTGTTAATGGTTTTGCTAGTACACCTCTAAGCTCTTTTAATAGCTTTGGGTGTATCCCTTCAGGCCCCTGTGATTTATTTGTATTAATTTTAGACAGCTGACTTAGAACCTCTTCCTCTGTAAAGACACATGCATCAAAGGATTCATTAGTCTTCCTCCCTAACTGAGGTCCTTCTCTTTAATTTTCCTTTGTAAAAACTGCTGGATCTACGGTACAAAGATAATGTGCCCACCTTACTTCCTGCACTGGAGCGTGATAGGAAGATGCGCAAGTACAAGCGCACGCTGGTATACGCGCTCCTGAGAGCATTCCCAAATGTCACAGGGAAACAGGTGGAAGCCCAAGGCGAAGGCAGAGGAGGAGCAAGAGGTCGCAAACGCAGCTGTGTCACAGCCAGCTCCTCCAAGGGCAGGGTTAGCATGGCAGAAATGTGGAAAGGTTTTCTCTCCACGCCACAGCTAACTGCACCACCACCTGATATGGAACGTGTTAGCAGGAGGCAGCATTTCACTAACATGGTTGAACAGTACGTCTGCACACCCCTACACTTACTGACTGATGGTTCGGCCCCATTCAACTTCTGGGTCTCCAAATTGTCCAAGTGGCCAGAGTTAGCCTTTTATGCCTTGTAGGTGCTGGCCTACCCGGCGGCCAGCGTTTTGTCTGGACGTGTATTCAGAACGGCAGGGGGCATCATTACTAACAAACGCAGCCGCCTGTCCACAGCCAACGTGGACAAGCTGACGTTCATAAAAATGAACCAGGCATATATCCCTAAGCACCTGTCCCTCCCTTGTGCAGAATAGACATTTATAACTGCCTCCCCCTCAACCATGTATTCTTGTACTCCGGGGTACTTCGTTATTGAATCCTCACTTTTTTACTTTACCATGATCTTGCGGTGCAACCCAAAGTTGAATAAACCTCTCCTCAATCAGGGCGCCAGGGTATAAATAACTGAAAGTGGCCTTCTCCAGTGGTGGATGATATAACGCCTTATTCCTTGCTGTGGGACCTCTCTCCTCTGTCTGGGTGCTGGGGCCGAAATAACTGAAAGTGTCCTTCTCCAGTGGTGGGTTATATGACGCATGATTCCTTGCTGTGGGACCTCTCTCCTCTGTCTGGGTGCTGGGGCCGAAATAACTGAAAGTGGCCTTCTCCAGTGGTGAGTGATATGACGCATGATTCTTTGCTGTGGGACCTCTCTCCTCTGTCTGGGTGCTGGGGCCGAAATTACTGAAAGTGGCCTTCTCCTGAGGTGGGTGATATAACGCCTTATTCCTTGCTGTGGGACCTCTCTCATCTGTCGGGGTGCTGGGGCCGAAATAACTGAAAGTGGCCTTCTCCAGTGGTGGGTGATATGACGCATGATTCCTTGCTGTGGGACCTCTCTCCTCTGTCTGGGTGCTGGGCCTAAATCACTGAAAGTGGCCTTCTCCAGTGGTGGGTCATATGACGCCTTATTCCTTGCTGTGGGACCTCTCTCCTCTGTCTGGGTGCTGGGGCCGAAATAACTGAAAGTGGCCTTCTCCAGTGGTGGATGATATAACGCCTTATTCCTTGCTGTGGGACCTCTCTCCTCTCTCTGGGTGCTGGGGTAGAAATAACTGAAAGTGGCCTTCTCCAGTGGTGGGTGATATGACGCATGATTCCTTGCTGTGGGACCTCTCTCCTCTGTCTGGGTGCTGGGGCCGAAATAACTGAAAGTGGCCTTCTCCAGTGGTGGGTGATATAACGCACGATTCCTTGCTGTGGGACCTCTCTCCTCTGTCTGGGTGCTGGGGCCGAAATAACTGAAAGTGGCCTTCTCCAGTGATGGGTGAATTGGCGCATGAGTGCCTAAAAGTTCGGGTCCCTATTGACTTCAATGGGTTTTGGGTTCGACATAAAGTTCGGGTCGAGTTCGTATCCCGAACATTTGCGAACTTCTCGAACCCGAACATCCAGGTGAGTGCCTGAAGCCTAGCGAACCCCATAAAACATTGCATTGATGGCCTACAGGTGAGCAGACGGTAGAAAGCATTGGAGGTGAGGGCCTGAAGCCTAGCGAACCCCATAAAACATTGCAGTAATGGCCTACAGGTGAGCAGATGGTATAGCACATTGGAGGTGAGGGCCTAAAGCCTAGCGAACCCCATAAAACATTGCAGTGATGGCCTACAGGTGAGCAGATGGTATAAAACATTGGAGGTGAGGGCCTGAAGCCGAGCAAACCCTACAAAACATTGTAGTGAGGGCTTATATATTCTGTATGGAAGAGGAGGCGGATGCGAAAACAAGATTCAAACATTTACCCTCATTAGCTCAGCTTTCTTCTGGTGAAGCGGAGAAGTCAGGGGCAATCCAGGCCTTGTTCATTTTTATCTGAGTCAACCTGTCAGCATTGTCAGTGGGATAATATATAACAGATAAGCGGATACGCTTATCTGTTATAATGCCACCAGCAGCACTAAATACACGCTCATACAATATGGTGGCGGCAGGGCAGGCCAGCACCTCCAAGGCGTAGAGCGCAAGTTCGTGCTCGTGTCCAGCTTGGACACCCAGTAGTTGTAAGGCACTGAGGGATCATTTAGGACGCTGACACTGATTGCAATGTATTCCTTCACCATCTTCCAAAACTTTTCCCTCCTCTTAGCACTAGGGTGAGGTTGCTGGTGGGGTGTCATGAAAGTGTCCCATGCCTTGGAAAGTGTTGCCCTACCTCTATTGGAACTATTGTGTGTTCCCCTTGTCTCCCTTCCTCGGTTGCCTAAGGAAGTACGGACTCTGGCGGCCGCATTGTCAGATGGAAAATTCTGGAGCAATCTGTCAACAAGTAACTTCTGGTATTGCACAGCTTTACTCGCCCTCTCCACCGCAGAAATGAGAGATGAGGAGTTCTCTTTGTAGCGGGGGTCGAGAAGGGTGAATACCCAGTAATCTGTGTTACCTAAAATGCATATAACGCGAGGGTCGCAGGAAAGGCAGCCTAACATGAAGTCAGCCATGTGTGCCAGAGTACCAACGGGCAAGACCTCGATGTCAACTTCAGGATGACTCTCCATACCCTCATCCTCCTCCTCCTCTTCTTCTGCCCATCCACGCTGAACAGATGCAATTCAAGTTCCATGGGTACTAGCCTCTGTAGCAGAGGCAAGTGTCTCCAGCTCCTCCTCCTCTTCATGGCCCATCTCGCGCTGAGAAGACTAACTAGGGGAGGTCTGGCTATCACCCTGTGTCATCTCCTCCCTCATTACCTCGTCTGCCACATTCAAAGCATCCTGCTTATTTGTGAGCAGCGATCATTTGAGTAGACACAGCAGTGGGATGGTTACACTGATAATTGCATTATCTCCACGAACCATCTGTGTGGATTTTTCAAAGTTTTTTGAAACCTCACATAGGTCTGACATCAACTCCCACTCCTCGCCTGTGAATAGTTGACTAGAAAGGCGACGACCATGTTGCAGCTGGTATTCCTCAACTGCCCTCTGCTGCTCAAAAAGCCTGGCCAACATGTAGAATGTAGAGTTCCACCGCATGCTCACGTCGCACAACAGTCGGTGAGCTGGAATCTGCAAGTACTGCTGCAGCATAAACAGACCAGCTGAAGCTGTAGACAACTTGCGGAAATGGGTACACACACGGCACGCCTTCATTTGTAGCTCCTGAAAATTGGGGTAGGTTTTGATAAACCGCTGAACCACTAAGTTTAAGTCGTGTGCTAAGCATGGAATGTGTGTCAGGTTGCCGAGCTCCAAAGTCGCCACCAAGTTACGGCCATTGTCAGACACAACCATGCCTGTTTCTAGGTTTAGTGGCGAGAGCCACAGCTCGGTCTGGTCCCTTATACCCTGCCACAGCTCTGCGGCGGTGTGTTGTATGTCCCCTAAACAGATCAGCTTAAGCACGTCCTGTTATCGCTTACCCATAGCAGTGCTACACTGCTTCCAGATAGCGACTGATGGCTGACTGCTGTTGGAGGTGGAAGTGGAGGAGAAGGCGGAGGAGGAGAAGTGGAGGTTGGAGCCAGTAACATTGCTGCTGGGGGAGACTCTGATGGACATAGGGCCCGCAATCCTGGGCGTCGGTAGCACCTGTGCAAACCCATGGTACAACTCACTCCCGGCCTCCACAACATTCACCCAGTGTGCGGTCAGGGAAATGTAGCGTCTCTGGCCACCATTACTTGTCCATGTGTCCGCACGATTACTGTTCTAGTACACATGCTGGTGTAAGGCAGGCACGGCACACTGTGAAAAATAGTGGCGGCAGGGGACTGCATACCGAGGGACGGATGAGGCAGTGTCCACAAGCCTAAATTACAACATTTTAAGGGCCAGTAATTTTGAAAGTTGCGCATTTAGTGCTGTGGCCTGTGGGTGTGTGGGTGTGTATTTGCGCTTGCGTTCAAATGACTGTGTTATCGGCATTTGGACGCTGCACAGGGACAGGGAAGTGGATGTTGTTGCTGATGGTTCATGCAAAGGTCCAGTTGCAGTGCTAGGGGCATCCGGGCCTGCGCCTTCGACAGGGGATTGGACAGCAGTGCGTAACACAGGGGAAGTGGGGAAGTGGTGGGACACGCAGAGTGTGGACCCAGGCGTTAGGCCCACTTATTAGGGTGCTTGGATGCAATGTGGCGGATCATGCTGGTGGTGGTGAGGTTGCTAGTGTTCACACCCGGAGCATTTTGGTACAGCACAGATTGCAAACTACCACCCTTTTTGTCGTCTGCGCTTTCCTCAAAAAAGCACCATACTGTGGAACACCTACCCCTTGGCAAGGTAGATTTACATATGGGGGTGCTGCGTGTAACGATTGTGGGTCTGTTTGTTGTGGGCCGACATCTCCCTTTTGCAACCCCACTGCCTCTTCCAGACTGTTGCGGAGCTACGGATCCCTCCCCCTCTGTTCTGCTGTCCTCACTCGACTTTTCACCTAACCATGTTGGGTCAGTGACCTCATTGTCCACCACCTCCTCTTCCACTTCTTCCCTCTGCTCATCCTCCTGACTTGACCTAACCACCACCTCAGTAATTGGCAACCGTGTCTCATCATCATCCACCTCGTGGACAAATGATTGCGGTTCACCACTGTCATCTTCTTGAGACTGTGAAGGCTCAAGAGGTTGGGAATCAGGGCACAATATCTCAGGTACCTCTTAAAGTGTGCTTGGCAAGAGAGCCAAACCAAGTACTGGCGATGAAAAGAGGTCATGTGAATATCCAAGTGTGGGATCACTTGTTTGGCCAGACGCGACATAGTGGGAGGAAGGAGGATCAGAGTGAGGATTTAGTTGACCAGACTCTTGGCTACAGAGACTGGACTTCATGGAAAAGAGGGTGGTGCTTAACTGACTAGAAGAATTATTTTCTGCAATCTAACCGACCACCTGTTCGCACTGGTCCGACTTCGACAGTGTTTTCCTGCGCCGCCCAGCTAAGTTGGACATGAAGCTGGGTAAGGTGGATTATTATTTTTTTCTGGTGTCAGCAGGCACCGTTTCATTGCACCCAGAGCCACGGCCTTTGCTCTCACCATCAGCATCACGCCCAGGGCCAAGGCTTCTGCTTGCACCATCAGCATCACGCCCACTTCCACCTTCCTTGCTTGCCTTCTTCATATTAATAGTTTTGTCTGTAGATGTGGCGCAGATTGTTTTAAAGTCCGCTAAAGACACAGTTTTCTGATGCAAGACAGTACTGGATACAGAAAAATGCAGATATTCGGCACTACACCAGCCCAGAGATAATTACATTTTTACAGTAAACACTGTAGTGGCTTGCTGTAATGTACTGAATACAGAAAAATAAAGATTTTCAGGAGTACACTAGCCCAGAGATAATGTAATGTTTACAGTACACACTGTATTGGCTTGCTGTAGTGTACTGGAGAAAGAGAAATACACATTTTTGGCACTACAGTAGGTCACAGTAAATGAAATTTTTACAGTACACACTGTATTTGCTTGCTGCAGTGTACTGGAGAAAGAGAAATACACATTTTTGGCACTACAGTAGGTCACAGTAAATGAACTTTTTACAGTACACACTGTATTGGCTTCGTGTAATTAACTGGAGACAGAGAAATACAAATTTTTGGCACCACAGTAGGTCAAAGATAATGAAATTTTTACAGTACACTGTATTGGCTTGCTATAATGTACTGAATACAGAAAAATAAAGATTTTCAGTACACTTGCCCAGAGATAATGTAATTTTTATAGTACACACTGTATTGGCTTGCTATAATGTACTAGAGACAGAGAAATACAAATATCCGACACTACAGTAGGACAAAGATAATGAAATTTTTACAGTACACCCTGTATTGGTTTGCTATAATGTAATGAATACAGAAAAATAAAGATTTTCAGGAGTACACTAGCCCAGAGATAATGTTATTTTTATAATACACACTGTATTGGTTTGCTATAATGTACTGGAGACAGAGAAATACAAAATTTCGGCTCTATAGTAGGCCAAAGATAATTAAATTTTTCAGTACACTTTATAGGCTTGCTATAATGTACTGAATACAAAAAAATAAACATTTTCAGTACACTAGCCCAGAGATAATGTAATTTTTACAGTACACACTGTATTGGCTTGCTGTAATGTACTGGAGACAGAGAAATACAAATTTTCTGCACTACACTAGGACACAAATAATGAATTTTTGAACTGTACACACTGTTTGCAGCATATGACCCAGCCTCTATATAAGCTGGCGTCACATAGCGCCGCACGTCATGTCAGCTCTTACTAGTGTAGGGATAGGATGCTGCTGCTGTGAGGGAAGATTAGGAAAGAATCTGATATCAGAGCTTGGTGTTAAGTCTGCGATCTACAGCAATTTTTTTTGTGGCTGCAATGCAACATTTTTGTACCCTGCCCAGTGACACAGAAAAATAAGTTTTAATCCATCTGTTAGTTAGGTGGGCATCGGCTGCCATTTTGTGCAAGTGACAATATTGCAAGGGACAATAATTTGCCAGGGACAATAATTTAATCCTGTTCTCGTAGTTCAGTGGGCGACAAATACCCATTTTTAAAGTGCACCTGCATTGCATATGTGCCAGGGGAAGGGAAAATATAGGTAATCCATCTGTGATTTCAGGGACCCAGGTGATGACATATTCACTTTTTTTTTGTAAAGTACCCCTGTGCTGCATATGTGACAGTGTAATCAATTCAGTAAATCCATCTGTTATATTCTGGGGGGACAAATAATTTATTTATTTTTTTGCTAAAAATTACATTTGCTGCCTGCACTGAATTTCTGAGAATGAAATTTAATCAGTAAATACAACTGACAATGTGGGTAAAAAAAAAAAAACACTTTTTTTGCCATAAAAAACATTTGCGGTCTACACTGCATTTGTGAGAGTGAAATATAATCAGCAAATACAACTGGGACATTGTGGGTGAAAAAAATCCCTTTTTGTTTGCATAAAGTACATTTGCGGACTGCACTGCATTTCTAAGAGTGAAATATAATCAGTAAAAATGCAACTGGGACATTGCGGGTAAAAAAAAACACATATTTTTTTTGCCATAAAGTACATTTGCGGCCTACACTGCATTTCTGCAAGTGAAATATAATCAGCAAAAATGCAACTGAGACATTGTGGGTGAAAAAAATCCCTTTTTTTTTGCCATAAAGTATATTTGCGGCCTGCACTGCATTTCTGAGAATCAAATTTAATCAGTAAATACAACTGTGACATTGTGGGTGAAAAAAAAAAATCACTTTTTTTTGCCATAAAGTATATTTGCGGCCTGCACTGCATTTCTGAGAGTGAAATATAATCAGCAAAAATGCAACTGAGACATTGTGGGTGAAAAAAATCCCTTTTTTTTTGCCATAAAGTATATTTGCGGGCTGCACTGCATTTCTGAGAATCAAATTTAATCAGTAAATACAACTGTGACATTGTGGGTGAAAAAAACATCCCTTTTTTTCGCCATAAAGTACATTTGCAGCCTGCACTGCATTTCTAAGAGTGAAATATAATCAGTAAATACAACTGTGACATTGTGGGTGAAAAAAATCACTTCTTTTTGCCATAAAGTACACTTGCGGCCTTCGCTGCATTTCTAAGATTGAAATATAATCAGTAAATAGTGTTGATCGCGAATACTCGAATAGCGAATTTTTTTTTTTGAATATCGGCACATCTCTAATTCGTGAATATTTAGAATATAGTGCTATATATTCGTAAAAAACTAATATTGTTTTTTTTTTTCTCAATCTGAACTCAAGATACCATTAACGAAGATAGAGAATATGTTCTCTATCTTCGCTAATTCTAGCAAGCCAACCAATAGGAAAGTTATACGCCATTCAAAGTTTAATTTACAGTACGCATTATGAAACTTTGAACGGGGAATAACTTTCCTCTTGGTTGGCTTGCTAGAATTAACGAAGATAGAGAATATAGCGCTATATTCATATTCGTAATCTTTTTTAATTCTAGCAAGCCAATTAAACTTGCCCATACACAGCTCTAAGTTGGATGCGCAATGCAAGAATATTAAGTAACAACATTACTCGCATTGCGCATCCAACTTAGAGCGGAGTATATGCAACTTGCTTTACTATTGTTTGGCTGGGTAGAATTAACGAATATGACGAATACGAACATAGCACTATATTCTCTATATTCGCTAATTCTAGCAAGCCAATAGGAAAATTGCCTATAGACAGCTCTAAGTTGGTTGCGCAATGTGAAAATATTACTTTACCTATTTTTTGCAATAAATAGAATACTGACTCATTATTCTATTTATTGCAAAAAATAAGCAAAGTAATATTTTCGCATTGCACATCCAACTTAGAGCTGGGTACAGTCAACTTTCCTATTGGTTGGTTTGCTAGAATTAACGAATATAGAGAATATAGCGCTATATTCGTATTCATTATCTTTGTTAATTCTAGCAAGCCAAATAATATTAAGTAATATTACTCGCATTGCGCATCCAACTTAGAGCAGGGTATATGCAACTTACTTTACTATTACAGTTGGTTTGGTAGAATTATGGAATATGTTGCATATAGCGCTATAGTCGAAATTTATAAATATAGCAGTATATTCTCCATATTCGAAAATTATACCTAGCCGCCAGGCATGAGCGTAGGAAGCCCCCAAAATTTTGGGGGGACAGCACTTATGGGGCCCCTGTGTCCCCGCCCACCCTGAAGCCACACCCACATATCTCCCCCCATGGGGCCCCTGTGTCCACCCCCCACCCCCCAAGTGCCAAAAATCTCTTTCCCCCCCTTATGAGCCAGTGGGGCCGGTTTAAAAAGAAAAAAACACACACACACACAAAACAAGACACTTATACTTACCTCCATCCATCACAGCGATGCGATGCAGGCCTCTTCCGGCCTGTGTCCCGCGCTGTACGGCTCACAGATGGCGCGATGATGTCATCGCGCCACCTGTACCAACATCTGATAGGCTACAGGCCTAGTGCCGGCAGCCTATCAGAGGAGCAGGGAAGGGAGACGCCTCTCCTACTCCAAAGCACAGCCATCTGTATCGCTGTCCTGAGGACGGCGATACAGATGACTATGGAGATGAACGTTTCCACAATGGAAGCGTTCATCTTCCTGTGCCCCGCCACCGCCGCACACATTGCCCTGCTGCCACTGGGGGGGATTTTTGCATACCTGTCACCCCCGCATTATTTCCTGGGGGGGATCCGACCCCCCCATCCCTCCCCCCGCTCCCTACGCCCGTGCCGCCAGGCCCGCCAACATAAGGTAGTTGCTAGCTTAAAAGGCCTTATCCGAATCGATTCACACGCATATTTTATTATGTATGTGATTTTAAATATGTTTCCATTAGGTATGCGCTTTAATAGAATTTCATAAGGGCTATCCCATAGGGTTCGCTTGGTATAGGTAGAATATAATGCTATATTCATAAATTACGAATATAGCGATATATTTTAAATATTCAACAATTCTACCAAGTCAATCATTGCTATGCTAAATGCGTAAAGCTTTTATGCGATTCGATCAACGAGCATATTTGAAAGACGAATGTTTGCATAACTAAAGTATAGTCTCATTTGTAAGTCTGTGACCCACAAAGGCCACAAGTTATTTTCTATTAACCGGGCCGCTTTTTGTTTGTGGGACAATGTGAGAATTCACATCTATGACGCCTAAAGTTCCATTCAGTACTCACTTAGACTCTTTCAATATAGTTTATCTGATGCGAAAAAGTGGTACTTGAACACTCGCCGAAATCTATTCGCGTAAGAGCGTTTAGCTATTTTCCTATTGAGTTAGCTTGGGCGAATTGTTGAATAAGTAGAATATAGCGATATATTCGCAATACGAATATTCGTATTTTTTTTCTACAGTACATGTGAGGTGACTCATAATCCCTCCCTACTCCTAGCTTGAATAGCCAATGAGAAGGCTTTGTCACAGCTGAGCAACATCCTTAACAACCAATTGGAAAGAGGCCTACCCCTTCACTATATCAATAAAGGCACTCCCCGGCAGCCATTTTGTGGTGTTGGTTTTGAGAGTGAAAGATGCTGTGGTGTTTGTTGTCCAGAAAATTCGCTTTTCATAAATTTTTATTTATAATATAGCTATTTAGTGTTAGGTAGGGATCAGGGATTAGGGAATAGTGCAGTTAGGGTCCAAATAATTAAATATAGTTTAGAATAGGATTAGTTAGTAGGAAAATATAGTTAGTGTTAGGGCTTAGTGCAGCAGATAGGGTTTAATGTAGGGCATTAGGGACTTAAATAATATATATAGATAGTGAATCATAGTTTAGGTTAGGGTTTAGGGCTACTAATATTAAAGTTTATATTTGTCAGGGTAGGGTGTAGGTCAGGGTAGTTGGGGATAAAGTGTTGTAAATAAAATAAGAGTCCTAGTCCTGGTGTCTGTCCAGTTATTATTATCTTTTTAGTTTGTTAATTTTAAAAAGTATTTTATTTGTTTTACTTAGTGTTTGTGTTAGGTGTATAAAAAAAATTTTTTTTAGGTTTTAAGTGTTTTGTGTATAGTGTAGGTTTTTTCGTCTTTTGTCAAAGTGTGTTATTGTCTCTGTGTTTCAGTTAGTGTTTTTGTGTTAGTTGTTTATAAAAAAAAGTTTCAGGTTTTAACCCCTTAAGGACCAGGCCATGTTTTGCAAATCTGACCAGTGTCACTTTATGTGTGAATAACTTTAAAACAATTTTAATTATCCAGACCATTCTAAAATTGTTTTTTGTCACATATTATACTTCATAAAACTAGTAAAATTAAGTAATAAAAACTAGAGATGTCGCGAACATAAAATTTTCTGTTCGCGAACGACGAACGCGAACTTTTGCAAATGTTCGTGAACGGGCGAACCGGGCGAACGCCATATACTACAATAGGCAGGCGAATTTTAAAACCCACAGGGACTCTTTCTGGCCACAATAGTAATGGAAAAGTTGTTTCAAGGGGACTAACACTTGGACTGTGGCATGCCAGAGGGGGATCCATGGCAAAAAGCCCATGGAAAATTACGTAGTTAACGAAGAGTCGGGTTTTAATCCATAAAGGGCATGAATTACCTAGCATTCCTAAATTGTTCGGAATAACGTGCTTTGAAAACATCCAGTGTGTGTAAACGATCAGGTATGATGTTGTATCGATCAGGTAGTTTAAGGGTTACGCCCATTTCACAGTGACAGACCAAACCCTGACAGATCAAACTCCCCGTTTAACGCACCGCAAACAGTCCATTTGCACAACAGCAAACTCCCTATTTGAACAAGGTTGAATACCAAGTTAGCCATGTCCCGTTCCTTGTCCTCACTGACGTCATTGATGGTCTCTTCCTTCACCACGTACAACACCAAGGGTCCCCAAAAGGTGACAACAAGCCCCCTGGGACGCCTGCTGTGGTTGGTCTTCCACCTCCTCAAAGCCACCTTCCTCCTCTGACTCCTCTTCTTCAGACTCCTCTCTCTGCGTTGCCGCAGGTCCAGAAACTGACGATGACAAGGCTGCTTCTGGTGGTGATGGTGACCACAACTCTTCCTCTTCATGCTCATCTACGGCCTGATCAAGCACTCTTCGCAGGGCAAGCTCCAGAAAAAATGCATATGGGATGAGGTCGATGATGTTGCCTTGGGTTTTACTGACCAGGATTGTCACCCCCTCAAAAGGACGCATGAGTCTATAGCCATTGTGCATGAGCGTTCAGTAATGCGGCCAAAAAATACCCAGATCCGAAGAGGCTGTCCTCTTTTTTTAAAATAAAAAAAATCTGTTTTTACAAGTTTAATCTCTGTTTTGTCCCCTATCAGGGGCCGGGGTAAGGAATAGATTTTAGGAACCGGGAGATGGAAAAAGATGGTTGGTTCGTCCTCTTCCTTCCAATTTGGGGCACTGCGCGTGCACCGTGCAATGTACTGTGCCACCGTATATGAGTGGTGTGTTAAGTAGTACTATTCCTATCAGTTTAATCCCTGTTGTGTCCCCTATTAGGGGACGTGTATTGAACAGATTTTAGGAACCGGGAGATAGAAAAAGATGATTGGTCGGTCCTCTTACTTCCAATTTGGGGAACTGCGCGTGCGCCGTGCAATGTACTGTGCCACCAATACAAATAGTGAAAACAACAAAGATTAAAATGGTAAGTATAGTAAAGTCCCCTATCAGGGGATGTGTATTGAATTGAATCCTTGCATGGGGAGATAGAGAAAAAAGCTTGCTCTGTCCGCTTCCTTCTAATTTTGGGCACTTCCAATGGAATTTGCCACCAATGCAACTAGTGTTAACTTAAGTACTATTCATATCAGTTTAATCTCTGTTTTGTCCCTTTTCAGGGCCAGGGCTAGTGTAGTGAATAGATTTTTGGAACCGGGAGATGGAAAAAGACCCATGCTCGGTCCACTTCGTTTGAATTTTAGGTCACTGCGCGTGCGCCGTACAATGTACTGTGACACCTGATATGAGTGGTGGACAGTGGGCACAGTACAGTCAGTGCGTCTGACTCTCACTGGCAGGCAACTGCAGTTATATTAAAGGGTAAAAATTAAATGACTTTTTATCTGCAAGGTACTGTGCCACCCGATATGAGTGGTGGGCACTGGCAGTGGACACAGTACAGTCTGTGGGCCTGACACACACTGACAGGCAACTGCAATTATATTAAAGGGTAAAAATGAAATGACTTTATCTGCAAAGTACTGTGCCACCCTATATGAGTGGTGTGCACACAGTACAGTCTGTGGGCCTGTGGCCTCTCACACATGGGCAGGCAACTGCAATATATATATATATATATATATAGTGCAAAGAAGATGTCTCCAATGGCGGCACTCAACCGAGTGGAATGGCGTGCCCGCGGTCAAAAGGCAAACGAAGGAAGAAGACTGCGGCACCGCTGAGTAGTGAAACAAGGTGGATCCTTTATTCACCCTAGTGCATGCGACGTTTCGATCCTCTCAATGGGATCCGTATCAAGCTTGATACGGATCCCATTGAGAGGATCGAAACGTCGCATGCACTAGGGTGAATAAAGGATCCACCTTGTTTCACTACTCAGCGGTGCCGCAGTCTTCTTCCTTCGTATATATATATATATATATATATATATATAGAAAAAATAAATAAAAGCAGACTAATGTACCAGCCCTAAAAAGGGCTTTTTGGGGTGCTGTCGGGACGCTGTCCTTACAGCAGATGGCCCCTTTCACACAAGCGAGTTTTACGCACGGGTGCAATGCGTGACGTGGACGCATAGCATCCGCACTGAATCCTGACCCATTCATTTCAATGGGTCTGTGTACATGAGCGTTTTTTTTCACGCATCACTTGTGCGTTGCGTGAAAAAAGCAGCATGTTCTATATTCTGTATTTTTCACGCAGCCCTAGCCCCATAGAAGTGAATGGGGCTGCGTGAAAAACGCATTGCATCCGCAAGCAAGTGCGGGTGTGCTGCGTTTTTCACTGATAGTTGCTAGGAGATGTTGTTTGCAAACTTTCAGTTTTTTATCACGCACGTAAAAAACGCATCAAAACGCATTGCACCAGCGGAAAAAACTGAACGCAATCGCAGGCAAAACTGAATGGCTTTGCCTGTGAAATCACAGTTTTCACTGAACGCATCTGCAACGCATCCGGACCTAAGGCCCCATTCACACATCCGCAATTTTTGTCCGTATCCATTCCGCAATTCTGCGGAATGGATGTGGACCCATTCGCAAAAGATAGAGCATGTCCTATTTTTGTCCGCAGCCTGTAGACAAGAGTAGACATCTCTATGGGGAGTGTCGGCATGGTGTGTGGCGGATCTGAAATTTGTGGATCCGCAACACACTACAGGCGTGTGAATGGGGCCTAATCCGGTCACTCATGTGAAAGAGGCCGATGAGTCTTTGAGGACTGGAGTGGACACAGAACACTGGCCTAGCTAAAGCTTTCCCTATTAATTCAGCAGCAGCAGCAATCTCCCTGCTCTAACTAACACTGCAGCTTCAGAATGAATCTATGATGGATGCTGTCCTTGCTTTTTGATAGGAGGTGGGAGAGTCTGGGAGGGAGGGTATGCTGATTGGCTGGGAATGTGTCTGCTGACTGTGAGGTACAGGGTCAAAGTTTGCTCAATTATGACGTATAGGGGGCGAACCGAACATCGCATATGTTTGCATGCCGTGGGGAACGCGAACATGCGATGTTCGCCGGGAACTGTTCGGGACATCTCTATAGAGGAGAAGGAAGCTGAGTATGAGGAGGAGGAGGAAAAGAGAAATGGCCTGCAATCTTCAGTGGCGGAAGGACATTCTCAAAAATGCTATCCGCCTCTGGGCCAGTCCCCACTACATTTACCCAGTGGGTTGTTAGGGAGATATTACTCTCCTGCCCGTGCTTACTGGTCCACGTATTGGTGGTTATGTGCACGTTGCCACAGATAGCGTTGCACAGTGCACACCTGTTTTTGTCCACCATTTGGTTGTGCAGGGAAGGGATGGCTCACCTGCAAAAGTAGTGGCGGCTGGGAAACACGTACTGTGGGACAGCCACTGCTATAAGCTTTTTTTTAACTCTCCACCATTCAGAATGACAGCATTTCAAAGGATCAGGAATTTTGAAATCCAGCCATTCGGAGCCAGGGATCGCTGGTGGGTAGGGGGGTACTTCCTCTTTCTCTCCAGTGTTTGGGAGATGGACAGCTGAATGCTTCCATGGGATTCTGTGGAGATGCTTGGCGACTTTGACAGATGTGGTGGCGTTGCTGCCACATCCTCTGTCTGCTGGGTGGCAGGTGCCACTGTCACTCACTTGGGCTCAGGTTTAGAATGTTTATTTATTATTTTTCTGTATTTTATGTTATTTTAAGTCATTTCCCTATCCACCTTTTTTTACAGAGCAGTTGCCAGCACTTTACAGGGTTATTTTACAGCCATTTTAGTGCCCAAAAGTTCGAGTCCCAATTGACTTCAATGGGGTTCGGGTCCGGGGTCAAGTTCAGGTCAAGTTTTCATCATGAACACAAACTTTTTTTGTGAAGTTCGGCCGAGCCCGTCGATCCCGAACTTCCAGGTGTCCGCTCAACTCTAATTATAGGTTGAACTTATACCTGTATTTTTTTACAATCTTACTAACTATATATAGGTATGTAATGTTATGGGTGATTATGTCTGCCATATGTTTGTTGCTGTTCCTGAAATCAAATCAAATTAAATGAAAAATGGTTCTGTTTTCTCATTATGCATTAGGTGAAAATTGGCGACATATTGGCAATAATGTATGGTGAATAATATGGATGTCCACATAAATTTAATATGTAATGCGCATATGTCAGGTCCCTACCGGGGCCAGTGAGCGCACTGTTCTGCAGGCAGCGCTGCTGGCATTCGGTTTTCAGGGTAACTAGGCCAGGTCTCCCTATGTAGTAGTGCCCGCCAATCAGGTAATTGGTGTTATTCTTGGATCGCCTTACTAGATTTCTGGATTGATACTTATGAATTCCTGACCTCATTTGTGGACTTTGATTCTGACTCTTGCCTGACATTTTTGGACATTTAAATGATTTACTTCTGGCTTGGTTGATCTCTGTTTCTGTCTTGCCTGCTTTCCTGGTTCTGACTTTGGCGTGTTTTCGTTTTTTTTCTCATCGTTCCTGATCTAGTTTGATTTCTCACTCCTGGTTGACCCATTTAAGCTGTTCCACCCAGTAATATTTTAGCATTGATGATAAAAATAGGGAGGGGGGGATGTGGAACAGATAGTTCAGAGTTCACTGCTCCCTGCCATGACAGTATATTCCTATAGGAGGAGAACCTGCTGTATGCCATAACGAAAATCATAGCATACAATTTTGCCAACTTAATTTCTGTGTGAGAAATATAACACAGTAGCAAAGTAGAATATGAATTGTTCACTTAAAAACTGCATCTCTTTGGTTTTCTACAAGTTGGTGACAAGTACTTTCTATTTTTTTTTTTATGCCTGCTATCTCATAAACTAATGTCTCTGCCTCTTTTTTATCCTTTGGGAAATAGATGCATACAGAAGGGAAATCTAACTTTCAGTCCATGACTCATTAACAACCTGCATGGGTACTTTTAATGAGTTCAAATGAGAACCCTTGTAAGGTAATTTGTACAAACTACACAGCGTGGCTCACAGCAGGGAACGATAAACATCAATAACCTCTTATACGTTTGGTAGCAAGTTATGTCTTTCATAGCCTTTCATCCTTTAAAGTCTAATATTGTTGGAAACACATCTTAACAAGACCTACTTGTGCCAAAATTCAAAGTGTTAAATGACGCATCCCCCATTCTTTTTAGTGAGAATATGTCTGATTTTAACAAAACAAACATGCCTTTATTCTCTGGGTTGTTTGGAAATCCCAAGATGAAACAGAGTATAATTAATATAATCACAGATTGCTGTTGAAAGAAACAGTTACTGAAAGTCATCTTTGAAAACTTTTTTTTCATCTGCATTATTTACTCTGATGTAAGATCCAGCCATTTCTAAGGTTCAAATGGCAATTCTTAAAAAATGAGTACCATAACATAGTGTGTAAGGCTTAAAAAAAGACACATGCCCAACTAGTCCAGTCTATTAACCTGCAAAGTTGATCTAGAGGAAGGCAAGAATTGCATTTTTCTCATATTCCGTGGGGAAAAAATCCTTCCTGACTTCAGACTGGCAATTAAAGTAGCCCCCTTCAGAATTCTAGTAACTATAAACTGTAGTATTTTTCTTCTCAAGAAATGTATCCAGGCCCCTCTTGTACTCTTTTAGTGAGTTCACCATCACAACCATCTTTTGCAGAGATCACTTTTAAAGTACAGCTACATTGTCACTTTTCTGCATACAGTTTTGAAAGGCAAAGTCAGCAGTGGATCATAAAAGGAGAAAAAGTATACAGGACTGATACGACTTCACCTGGTTTTTCAATTCACTTGCTTCTAAAGCTGCATGCAGAAACTTGACTGTGTGGTCTCTTTCTTTACCTTTCCTCTTAGGCTACTTTTACATATGTGATACAGCCTTTTGGAAAACTATTCCAGGATAGAATGTCAGGAATCAGTCGGACAAAAAATGTTGTGCAATGATTTTTTTCTGGCCGAATCCTAGCAGCATATTTGCCTGGTAGGCAGTGGCGTAACTAGTGTTTTATGGGCCCCAGGACAAACTTTTAATTGCCCCCCCCCCCTTCAGTGGTACGGCATTAATGTCTGAATTCAGAAAGTGGGGCCTGCCGGCCATATGAGGGCAGGGGGCAGCAGCAAATAATGAGGGGGCAAAATGAAAAATACACAGAGAAGGGGAAAAAATGAAATCTAGTGAAAGAGGGGGCCACTGACAAAACCTTGGCAATAATAACCATGAGCAGCACTGTAGTATGAAGGATTTGCTGCCAATGCAGTGCCCTGCCCTCATATGGCTGGCAGGGCATGGCGGTGCTCATGGTTATTATTGTCTAGGTTTTGTCAGTGGCCCCCTCTCTCACTAGATTTCATTTTTTGCCCCTCTCTGTATATATTTAATTCATTTTGCCCCCTCGTTATTTGCTGGCTGCTCTCAGTATACAGTATAGAGGGGGAAAAATATTGTGACCATTCATCTAGAGCAAGCCAAAATGTAATCAGTCTTAACTTAGTGCCAGCAGAAGGGAGAAAAATTTACCAGCGGAGCATGACAATCACAAAGAGTGGGGAGATGAAGGAGATAATCACAGGGAACAGTGGGGAAGAGACACGAGGCAGCACAGCATCGGCACTTCAAACCGGGAGCCTGACAAAAGCTGGGGCAGAAGATTAGCAGAGCGGCAGAGAGAAGGATCACAAGGCAGTCGGAGGGCGTCAACCAATGCATCAGCCAGCGAGGCAGCAGTCAAGCAATGAAGGCTCTGGGTCTCTCAGAGATAGGTGCATCCCGCAGACCCAGTAGAGCGGCACATGTAGTACATAGTGTAGCGGGCAAGGACGGAAGGAGGGAGGCCAACGCAGCAACCTACGTCATCGCGTCTTGCTCCCTGAAAACAGCCGCACTTAAAAAAAATAAAAAAACATTTACAGGGCCCCTTCCCAGCCGCCCCTGCTGGTAGGCTGTATCTCCACTGGACTCCATTATAGTTAACTCTCAATGAGAGTTCAGGATGCTTTTAAGGATATCCCATTTTGTGGCTCTATTTTTATTTTTTAGGGCATTGTCCCACTTAGAGTGAGACTAATAATAACATGTCTACGCAGGTCAAATTTAGCTTTTACACCAAAAGGGATACCTCTATGCACTACAATATTTTTGTGCAGAGATATGAAGTCACACAGTCTCATAGATTATCTCAATTCCATATGTGGACTAGGTATAATAAAACATAACTTTTACTTCAGGTTACTTCTAAAAAGCATATACTAGCAGTGAGACAAACGAACATACATACACACACAAAAAATGCTACCCTCTGAGTCCGCAAGGGTAAGTACAGGGAGTGCAAAATTATTAGGCAAGTTGTATTTTTGAGGATTAATTTTATTATTGAACAACAACCATGTTCTCAATGAACCCAAAAAACTCATTAATATCAAAGCTGAATATTTTTGGAAGTAGTTTTTAGTTTGTTTTTAGTTTTAGCTATTTTAGGGGGATATCTGTATGTGCAGGTGACTATTACTGTGCATAATTATTAGGCAACTTAACAAAAAACAAATATATACCCATTTTAATTATTTATTTTTACCAGTGAAACCAATATAACATCTCAACATTCACAAATATACATTTCTGACATTCAAAAACAAAACAAAAACAAATCAGTGACCAATATAGCCACCTTTCTTTGCAAGGACACTCAAAAGCCTGCCATCCATGGATTCTGTCAGTGTTTTGATCTGTTCACCATCAACATTACGTGCAGCAGCAACCACAGCCTCCCAGACACTGTTCAGAGAGGTGTACTGTTTTCCCTCCTTGTAAATCTGACATTTGATGATGGACCACAGGTTCACAATGGGGTTCAGATCAGGTGAACAAGGAGGCCATGTCATTAGATTTTCTTCTTTTATACCCTTTCTTGCCAGCTACGCTGTGGAGTACTTGGACGCGTGTGATGGAGCATTGTCCTGCATGAAAATCATGTTTTTTTTGAAGGATGCAGACTTCTTCCTGTACCACTGCTTGAAGAAGGTGTCTTCCAGAAACTGACAGTAGGACTGGGAGTTGAGCTTGACTCCATCCTCAACCCGAAAAGGCCCCACAAGCTCATCTTTGATGATACCAGCCCTAACCAGTACTCCACCTCCACCTTGCTGGAGTCTGAGTCGGACTGGAGCTCTCTGCCCATTATCAATCCAGCCACGGGCCCATCCATCTGGCCCATCAAGACTCACTCTCATTTCATCAGTCCATAAAACCTTAGAAAAATCATTCTTGAGATATTTCTTGGCCCAGTCTTGACGTTTCAGCTTTTGTGTCTTGTTCAGTGGTGGTCGTCTTTCAGCCTTTCTTACCTTGGCCATGTCTCTGAGTATTGCACACCTTGTGCTTTTGGGCACTCCAGTAATGTTGCAGCTCTGAAATATGGCCAAACTGGTGGCAAGTGGCATCTTGGCAGCTAAACGCTTGACTTTTCTCAGTTCATGGGCAGTTATTTTGTGCCTTGGTTTTTCCACACGCTTCTTGCGACCCTGTTGACTATTTTGAATGAAACGCTTGATTGTTCAATGATCACGCTTCAGAAGCTTTGCAATTTTAGGAGTGCTGCATCCCTCTGCAAGATATCTCACTATTTTTGACTTTTCTGAGCCTGTCAAGTCCTTCTTTTGACCCATTTTGCCAAAGGAAAGGAAGTTGCCTAATAATTATGCACACCTGATATAGGGTGTTGATGTCATTAGACCACACCCCTTCTCATTACAGAGATGCACATCACCTAATATGCTTAATTGGTAGTAGGCTTTCGAGCCTATACAGCTTGGAGTAAGACAACATGCATAAAGAGGATGATGTGGTCAAAATACTCATTTGCCTAATAATTTAGCACTCCCTGTATAGTATGGGTGGATCTTACATGCTATGCAACCACTGCACCTATAATTTCCATGGATACCCTTTTGCAGCCAAGTTTTTGGTGTTGGTACTGGTGAAAATGGCTATTCACCGTCCAGTCTCGTACACTTTTACCTCTCCTGTAAGTTATACTGGGTTGTTTATTGATGGTTTCACAGAGGTCAGGGTCCATTCTAAGTACATGCCAATGTTTAGAGATAATTTCCCTTATGCCAGTGGAGGCCCCATTAAATGTAATGATGAAGCGTATTTCTTGTGTCTTTGTTAAAGGAACATTATTACTGGGTGTTACCTTTTCATTATGGGCAGGGCCTGGGCAGCCTGATAAGCAGGTGTTAGTGTATCAACAGGATAAACGCGATCAATAAATCTCCTTTTTAACCACTTCAGCCCCCCTAGCTTAAACCCCCTTAATGACCAGGCCACTTTTTACAATTCTGCACTACACTTCTTTCACCGTTTATTGCTCCGTCATACAACTTACCACCCAAATGAATTTTACCTCCTTTTCTTCTCACTAATACAGCTTTCATTTGGTGGTATTTCATTCTTGCTGACATTTTTACTTTTTTTGATATTTTACTTTTTTTGATGAAATTTTTGCAAAAAAACGACATTTTTCGCTTTCTGTTGTAAAATTTTTCAAATAACACTATATTTCAATTTAAATTTTTCTCAAAATTTATTGTTCTACATGCCTTTGATAAAAAAAAAATAGGGTTTACAAACTATGGTGCAAAAAAGTGAGTTTCCGCACTTTGATTTTCTGAGCACCTGTCCTGTTTCCTGACGTACTACAATGCCCAGACAGTAGAAACACCCCATAAGTGACCACATTTCGGAAAGTAGACACCCTAAGGTATTCACTAAGGGGCATAGTGAGTTCATGGAATTTTTTATTTTTTGTCACAAGTTAGCGGAAATTGAATTTTTTTTTTCAAAAAATAAAAACTTCCATGAATTCACTATGCCCCTCAGCGAATACCTTGGGGTGTCTACTTTCTAAAATGGGGTCACTTGTGAGGTTTTTCCACTGCCCTGGCATTTAAGTTTCTCCGCAATCATTACATGTATGGCCAAAATTAGGAGTTTTTGCTATTCTCCTTATATTGAGCATACGGGTAATGAGAACTTTTTTTTCCGTTCAGCCTCTGGGCTGAAAGAAAAAAATGAACGTCACAGATTTCTTTTGATCAATGTGGATGAAAAAATCTCTAAAAAATTTCTAAAAATAAAAATATAAAGAGGGGAAAGCTGTAAAGCTGTGATCGCTAAGGGTCCCTTAGGCCTCATTCACACGTCCACAATTCTGTTCCACAAAATTTTGTGGAACGGAATTGTGGATACATTCAATTCTATGGGGACAGACTTTGTCCTGCTCGGATCCGGAATTGCAGATCCGCACTTCTGGATCCGCAAAAATATAGAACATGTCCTATTCTTTTCCGCAATTGCGGACAAGAAAAGACATTTTCTATATAGCTCTTGCAATGTGCGGATCCGCAAAATGGGAAAAGCAGATTGCCGGTGTCCGTGTTTTGCGGATCCGCGGATATGCGGATCCGCAAAACACATAAGGACGTTTGAATGAGCCTTATAGGGGGTGATCAGTGACGGGGGGGGGTGACATGGGTGATCAGTGGGGGTGACAATCTTGCAATCCTGCGTACGGCAGTCGGAAGGGAGTTAAATCAGCTGCCTGTTTCCGAAATTCTAAATCATTGGAACAATTCCTCCTCACCCTTAGATATTGTCCTTGAGGGATCCCCCCCCCATGAGGGGGAAAGGATGACAGTTATCCCACCTGAGGAGGGAATTGGTTGAGGTGGGTTTGCGGAAAATTGATGTTTCTAGGCCGCCATCTGGATTTTTAATAATAAAAATATCCCAAAATTGGAGTTGTGTCACAACACATTCAGAAGTAAACCACAAACCAATCTGGTTCGTATTTAGACTGTTTGCCCATCCGGAGAAGGACTCAGGACTACCCCCCCAGATGACAAACACGTCATCTATGTAACGTGCCCACATTTGGACACACTGGAGCTCTGACATCACCTCATCCTGAAAAACAAGGATATTCTCCCACCAGCCCAGGAGCAAATTTCAGGTTCCGTATGGGGTTGCCCCTGTCGGGGCGGGTACTCTGTGTCTGTTAAGCAGATTAATTTAATAGCCCCTTGTCACCGTATACAGGGAGGACTACACGATAGGGCACAACAGGAGTGTCCATAACGCCATAAACCACAGGCACCTTCGATCACTAGTGCCTCTAATTGGGGCACTAATACCACCCACTGTCTCCAGACTGCAGATCTACTGGATGGGGTAAGATCCACCCATACTATACTTACCCTTGCGGCCTCAGAGGGTGGCATTTTTTGTATGTGTATGTATGTTCGTTTGTCTCACTGCTAGTACAGTCATGTGAAAAAATTAGGACACCCTTTGAAAGCATGTGGTTTTTTGTAACATTTTTAATAAATGGTTATTTCATCTCCGTTTCAACAATACAGAGAGATTAAAGTAATCCAACTAAACAAAGAAAACTGAAGAAAAGTCTTTTCAAGATCTTCTGTAAATGTCATTCTACAAAAATGCCTATTCTAACTGAGGAAAAAGATAGGACACCCTCACATGTATTCCCTCTTAAATTGGCTCAGATCTCACACAGGTATATCACACCAGGTGCACATAATTAGTAGATCGTTACTCTGCATGTTGAATGAGGCTTGCCCTATTTAAACCTCAGACATTTAGTTTGGTGTGCTCCTGACTGTTGAAGTGAGAGTGAGCACCATGGTGAGAGCAAAAGAGCTGTCAGAGGACTTCAGAAAAAGATTGTAGCAGCCTATGAGTCTGGGAAGGGATTTAAAAAGATCTCAAAGATTTTGAAATCAGCCATTCCACTGTCCGGAAGATAGTCTACAAGTGGAGGGCTTTCAAAACAACTGCCAACATGCCCAGGACTGGTCGCCCCAGCAAGTTCACCCCAAGAGCAGACCGCAAGATGCTAAAAAGAGGTCTCCAAAAACCCTAAAGTGTCATCTCGAGAACTACAGCAGGCTCTGGCTACTGTTGATGTAGAAGTACATGCCTCTACAATCAGAAAGAGACTGTACAAGTTTAACTTGCATGGGAGGTGTGCAAGGAGGAAACCTTTGCTTTCCAAGAGAAACATCGAGGCCAGACTGACATTTGCCAGAGATAAAGTTGACAAAGACCAGGACTTCTGGAATAATGTTCTTTGGACAGATGAGTCCAAAATTGAATTATTTGGACACAACAGCAGAGGACATGTTTGGCGTAAACCAAACACAGCATTCCAAGAAAAGAACCTCATACCAACTGTGAAGCATGGAGGTGGAAGTGTCATGGTTTGGGGCTGCTTTGCTGCAGCAGGACCTGGTCAGCTCACCATCATAGAATCCACGATGAATTCTACTGTGTATCAGAAGGTGCTTGAAGAACATGTGAGACCATCAGTTAGAAAATTAAAGCTGAAGCGGAACTGGACCATGCAACATGACAATGACCCAAAACATACTAGTAAATCAACCAAAGATTGGCTGAAAAGAAGAAATGGAGAGTCCTGGAATGGCCAAGTCAAAGTCCAGATTTGAATCCCATTGAGATGCTGTGGGGTGACTTGAAAAGGGCTGTACGTGCAAGAAACCCCTCAAACATCTCACAGCTGAAAAAGTTCTGCATTGAGGAGTGGGGTAAAATTTCCTCAGACCGATGTCGAAGACTGGTAGATGGCTACAAGAACCGTCTCACTGCAGTTATTTCAGCCAAAGGAGGTAACACTCGCTATTAGGGGCAAGGGTGTCCTATCTTTTTCCTCAGTTAGAAGAGGCATTTTTGTAGAATGACATTTACAGAAGATCTTGAAAAGACTTTTCTTCAGTTTTCTTTGTTTAGTCGGATTACTTTAATCTCTCTGTATTGTTGAAACGGAGATGAAATAACCATTTATTAAAAATGTAACAAAAAACCACATGCTTTCAAAGGGTGTCCTAATTTTTTCACATGACTGTATATGTTTTTTTAGAAGTAACCTGAACTAAATGTTGTTTTATTATACCTAGTCCACATGTGGAATTCAAATTTAGCTTTTCAGAAGTTTTTTTGACTCCTTGAAAAAACACTCTTTTGAACGACAATTGAAAGTTTTTTATATTATGGCCACTATTTCCTAGGTGTCCCCCAGCCTGCACATCTGTTGTTCTGTCAGGTCTATTGGTTAATATTAAGTTCAGTATGACCGTCTTTGGTTATTGATAAGAAGGCTGTTTCGGTTTCCCAGTCAATATCTGGGTAGTTGAAGTCTACCATAACAATGACCTCATTATGATTTGCTGCCTCATCTATTTCCTTTATTAGTAGATTTTCTGCGAACTGTAATATTAGGAGGCTTATAACAAACCCATATCAGTGTTTTATTATTGGTTTTCCCACTATGTATTTCTAACCACAGTGACATGTTCATTACCTTTATATTTATCTTCCCAGAGTGGACTTTTGACGGGACTTAACATAATTGCAAACCACTCTCCCTTTCCGTTTTTTACGATCCTTTCTAAACAGACAGTAACTCTGCAAGTTAACAGCAGAGTCATAGATATCATCCAGTCATGTCTCAGTTATTCCCATTATGTTATAGTACTCCTTAGATATTTCTTACTCCAGTTCACCAATTTTATTAGTCAGGCTTCTGGCATTATAGTACATACAATTAAGAGTAGTGATGAGCGAGCATGCTCGGCCGAGCACTGGTTCGGCTCGAGCATCGCTATGCTCGGCGCTCGGCTTTACTCGGCCGAGCACCATGTGTATTTGTTGCTCGAGTCTCTACACCGCACGTTTGTCGCCTTCTAAGCAGCCAATCAAGGTTCAGGTAAGTAATTCCCCTCAGTGTAAGGCCATAGCCATGTTAGCTGTAAGCCTTACACTGATTGGCTGGCCAAACACGTGATACCATTTCATATAGGAGCTGAGGTCCGGCGCTCGGCTCATTCAGGGACAGATAGCGTTTTGCTCTAAACTTACTGATTTTACTCCAAAAATGTTATAGAAAGACCTAACATTCCTTTTAAGGACTAGAAAGTGTGTTTGACAGCAGTGCAGCACTTTTTTTTTTTTTTTTTTTTTTTTTAAGAAGGGGTTTGATTCAGCACTATTAGGGACAGACGTCACCAGGAAGGGACAGATAGTGCTGGGCTTGAAAATCGCTATTTTACCTACCCAAACTTCTAAAAGACAGAAAGATATCAGATTAGTGACATCTACAATATGCCATCATAAAGCAGTGTTTTGGGCAAATATTATAAAAAAGGGCACACTACACCATCATGAATCACTATGTTAGGCAGACATTAGAAAAAGGGCTTATTCACTACAGTGTGCCTGGTACTGAGATATACACTGCACCATCATAAAGCACTGTGTTGGGAAGACATTATAAAAAGGGGCTTATTCACTACAGTGTGCCTGGTACTGAAATATACACTGCACCATCATATAAATTATTTTTTCTGGGGAAATTAACCTAACTTTTGCCACATCTGTGTGTGCGTTCAATCTGCAACCATTATATTAATTACTCCAGCAGAGAGGGATTTATATTTGCGCCATAGATAACTAGTTCTGGTCACATTTGAGTGTGCGTTTAGGCCACAACCGTATGTACAGTATTCCCGCCGAGAATACATTTTATTTGGGAAAAATGTGTATCCAATATAGAACTACATCCAAATACAGTGTGTATTGTCAAAATTCCATTATCTCTGACCTAGTGTAGTGCCGAAAATCTTTATTTTTCTGTATCCAGTACATTAAAGCAAGCCAATACAACGTGTATTGTAAAAGTGTCATTATCACTGTCCTAGTGTACTGCCGATAATCTTTTTTCTGTATCCAGTATCTTACTGGAAGCCAATACAGTGTGTATTGTCAAAATTACATTATCTCTGGCCTAGTGTAGTGCCCAAAATTTGTATTTTTCTATATCCAGTACATTACAGCAAGCCAATTCAGTGTGTATTGTAAAAATTTCATTATCTATGCCCTAGTGTAGTGCTGCCGAAAATTTTAATTTTTCTGTATCCAGTACATTACAGCAGGCCAATACAGTGTGTATTGTAAAAAATGTATTATCCCTGTCCTAGTGTAGTGCCGAAAATCTTTATTTTTCTGTATCCAGTACCGTACTGGAAGCCAATAGAGTTTTTATTGGTAAAATTACATTATCTCTGTCCTAGTACTGTATCCCGTACATTATAGCCAGTCAATACAGTGTGTATTGTAAAAATTTCATTATCTCTGGCCTAGTGTAGAGCCAAAATCTTTATTTTACTTTATCCAGTACCTCACTGGAAGCCAATAGAGTGTGTATTGTCAAAATTACATTTTCTCTGGGCTAGTTTAGTGCCAAAAATCGGAATTTTTCTGTATCCAGTATATTACAGAAAGCCAATACAGTGTGTATAGGGATGAGCGAACCCGAACTGTATAGTTCGGGTTCGTACCGAATTTGGGGGTGTTCAGGACATGAACCTGGAGCCGAAAATTTTCAAAAAAGTTCGGGTTCGGGTCCGTTGGTCGGCAATTTCTTTCCCCTTTCTGAAGGGCTGCACAGCAGCCAATCGGCTAGCGTTTTACTTCTTGCCCTAAGAAGCCATCACAGCCATGCCTACTAATGGCATGGCTGTTATTGGCCAAGTGCAGCATGTAACCCAGCCTCTATTTAAGCTGGAGTCACGTAGCGCCACACGTCACTCTGCTCTGATTAGTGTAGGGATAGGACGAAGCTGCTGTGAGGGCAAGATTAGGCAGGGAAAACTCAGCAAAAACACCTAATGAAGTGATCGATCTACAGCTGTGAAACATTCAACTTCTGCTAGTTAATTGCTCACTGGTTTTTAGGTTGCACAGAGCGTTTTTCTGTCACTTTTTTCTGGGGTAATCGGCGGCCATTTTGTGTCTTGTGCTGCACCAGCACAAGCTGCCACCAAGTCCATCAAACCATCAATAGTTTTTTTTTGCTATATCCTACATCAAGGGCTTGGCTGTGCTTATTTTCACCCCTAGAAACTCAGGATAGAAATTTCTATATTTTATTGAGGGGTTAAATTCAATTGCCAAAATAGCAATCCCCTAAATCTGGTGTCCCAGCAGTGGCTGGCAAAGTTTAATAGTGTCCGGCAAAGGATATATTTTGTTCTGGGGTGAAATTCAATAGCCAAAATAGCAATAACATAAATCAGTGGTTTCACCTGTGGCTGGCCAAGTTTAATAGTGTCTAGCAAAGGATATATTATGTTCTGCGGTGAAATTCAGTTGCAAAAATAGAAATACCGTAAATCTGGTGTTCCAGCTGTGACTGGACAAGTTTAATAGTGTCTGGCAAAGGATAAAATTTTTTCTGGGGTAAAATTCAATTGCCAAAATAGCAATACCGTAAATCTGGTGTCCCAGCAGTGGCTGGACAAGTTTAATACTGTCCGGCAAAGGATTTATTATTTTCTGGGGTAAAATTCAGTTGCCAAAATAGCAATACCGTAAATCCGGTGTCCCAACAGTGGCTGGACAAGTTTAATAGTGTCCAGCAAAGGATATATTTTTTCTAGGGTGAAATTCAATTGCCAAAATAGCAGTACCATAAATCAGTGGTTTCAGCTGTGGCTGGCCAAGTTTAATAGTGTCCGTCACAGGATAGATTTTGTTCAGGGGTGAAATTTAATTGCCAAAATAGCAATACCCTGAATCTGGTGTTCCAGCTGTGACTGGACAATTTCTCTAGTGTCCGTCAAAGGATATATTATTTTCTGGGGTAAAAGTCAGCAGCAAAAATAGAAATACAGTAAATCTGGTGTTTTAGCTGTTGCAGGCCTAGTTTAAATCTGTCCATAAAAGGGTATATTTTTTCTGGGGTGAAATTTAATTGCACAAATAGCAATACCCTGAATCTGATGTTCCAGCTGTTGCAGTCCTAGTTTAAATCTGTCCGTAAAAGGGTATATTTTTTTCTGGGGTGAAATTTAATTGCCAAAATAGCAATACCCTGAATCTGGTGTTCCAGCTGTTGCAGGCCTAGTTTAAATCTGTCCGTAAAAGGTAATATATTTTTCTGGGGTGACATCTAATTGCCAAAATAGCAATACCCTGAATCTGGTGTTCTAACTGTGACTGGACAATTTCCCTAGTGTCCGTCATAGGATATATTATTTTCTGGGGTGAAATACAGTTGCAAAAATAGAAATACAGTAAATCTAATGTTCCAGCTGTAGCAGGACAAGTTTAGTAGTATCGGTCAAAGGATAGATTTAGTTCTGTGGTGAAATACGGTTGCAAAAATATAAATACAGTAAATCTGGTCTTCCAGTTGTGACTGGATAATTTTCATAGTGTCCGTCAAAGGATAGATTTTGTTCAGGGGTGAAATACAGTTGCAAAAATATAAATACAGTAAATCTGGTGTTCCAGCGGTGACTGGACAAGTTTAATAGTGTCCGGCAAAGGATATATTTTTTCTGGGGTGAAATTCAATTGCCAAAATAGCAATACCCCTAATATGGTGTTCCAGCTGTTGCAGGCCTAGTTTAAATCTGTCCGTAAAAGGGTATATTTTTTTCTGGGGTGAAATTTAATTGCCAAAATAGCAACACCCTGAATCTGGTGTTGCAGCTGTGACTGGACAATTTCCCTAGTGTCCGTCAAAGATATATTATTTTCTGGGGTGAAAGTCTATAGCAAAAATAGAAATACAGTAAATCTGGTGTTTCAGCTGTTGCAGGCCTAGTTTAAATCTGTCCGTAAAAGGGTATATTTTTTCTGGGGTGAAATTCAATTGCCAAAATAACAATTCCATAAATCGGTGGTTTCCGCTGTGGCTGGCCAAGTTTAATAGTGTCCGGCAAATGATATATTTTTTCTGGGCTGAAATTCAATTGCCAAAATAGCAATACCGTAAATCTGGTGTACTAGCAGTGGCTGGCCAAGTTTATTACTGTCCGTCAAAGGATTTATTATTTTCTGTGGTGAAATTCAGTTGCCAAAATAGAAACAGTAAATCTGGTGTTCCAGCTGTGACTGGACAAGTTTAATAGTATCCGTCAAAGGATAGATTTTGTTCTGGGGTGAAATTCACTTGCCAATATAGCAATACCCTGAATCTGGTGTTTCAGCTGTTGCAAGCCAAGTGTTAATCTGTCCGTAAAAGGGTATATTACACTCAGCGTGCATCTCCAAGTATATTTCTTTCCGTAAAAGGGTATATTACAAAAAGTGTTACATTACAATTGCTGAAAGCATAATCCTGTAAATCTGCACGCACTATTGTGCATCTCATAGTGTATTTCTGTCAGTAATAGGGTATATTACACTCAAGGTGTTTATACAAGTGCTGAGAGGGTCATCCTCAACAACATTACACTTCACCAGGAACACCGGATTTAGGAGATTGGTAGCACAGAACACAATACCAGGAATAGTGTTGAGAGAACCCGACACTGACCCGAACATTTACACAAAAGTCCGGGTTCGGTGTTTCTATGGCGCTTTTCGAAAGGCTGCAAAGCAGCCAATCAACAAGCGTCATACTACTTGACCCAAGAGGCCATCAAAGCCATGCCTAATATTGGCATGGCTGTGATTGGCCAAGTGCAGCATGTGACCCAGCCTCTTTTTAAGCTGGAGTCACATGGTGCCGCCCGTCACTCTGCTCTGATTAGTGTAGGGATAGGATGCAGCTGCTGTAAGGGCGAGATCAGGCAGGGAAGACTCAGCAAAACCACTTAATGAAGTGATCGATCTACAGCTGTGAATCATTCAACTTTTGTTTTTTCTGGGGTGATCGGTGGCAATTTTGGGAACTTTTGGTGCACCAGCACATGTTTTGAGCTGCCACCAAGTTCAACATACATTTTTGGGTTCAATAGTAGGCTTTTTTTTTTTTTTTTTGCAATATCCTACATCAGAGGTTGTGCTTATTGTCACACCTTGAAACACAGGATAGAAATTGCTATATTTTATTGAGGGGTGAAATTCAATTGCCAAAATACCAATCCTCTAAATCAGTGGTTTCAGCTGTTGCTGGCCAAGTGTAATACTGTCCGTCAAAGATAGATTTTTTTCTGGGGTAACGTTCAATTGCCAAAATAACAACCCCCTAAATCTGGGGTTCCAGCTGTGGCTGGCTAAGTTTAATACTGTACGTCAAAGGATATATTTTCTTCTGGGGTGAAATTCAATTGCAAAAATACCAATCCCCTAAATCTGGTGTTCCAGCTGTGGCTGGCTAAGTTTAATACTGTACGTCAGAGGAAGAGGATAGATTTTTTTCTGGGGTGAAATTCAAATCTGGTGTTCCAGTTGTGGCTGGCTAAGTTTTATACTGAACGTTAAAGGATAGATTTTTTTCTGGGGTTAAATTCAATTGCCAAAATAACAATCCCCTATATCTGGTGTTCCAGTTGTGGCTGGCTAAGTTTAATACTGAACGTTAAAGGATAGATTTTTTTCTGGGATGAAATTTAATTGCCAAAATAACAATCTCTTAAATCTGGTGTTTCAGCTGTGTCTGCTAAGTTTAATACTGTACGTCAAAGGATAGATTTTTTTGTGGGAAGAAATTCAATTGCCAAAATACCAATCCCCTAAATCTGGTGTTCAAGCTGTGGCTTGCTAAGTTTCATACTGTGCGTCAAAGGATAGATTTTTTTGTGGGATGAAATTTAATTGCCAAAATAACAATCCCCTAAATCTGGTGTTCCAGCTGTGGCTTGCTAAGTTTCATACTGTGCGTCAAAGGATAGATTTTTTTGTGGGATGAAATTTAATTGCCAAAATAACAATCCCCTAAATCTGGGGTTCCAGCTGTGGCTGTCTAAGTGTAATACTGTACGTTAAAGGATAGATTTTTTGTGGGGCGAAATTCAAATTAACAAAATAACAATCCCCTAAAGCTGGTGTTCTAGCTGTGGCTGGCTAAGTTTAATATTGTACGTCAAAGGGTAGATTTTTTTCTGGGGTGAAATTCAATTGCCAAAATAGCAATACCATAATTCTGGTGTCTTAGCAGTGGCTGGCCAAGTTTATTACTGTCCATCAAAGGATTTATTATTTTCTGGGGTGAAATTCAATTGCCAAAATAACAATCCCCTAAATTTGGGGTTCCAGCTGTGGCTGGCTAAGTGTAATACTGTACGTCAAAGGATAGATTTTTTTCTGGGGTGAAATTCAATTGCCAAAATAACAATCTCTTAAATCTGGTGTTCCAGCTGTGGCTGTCTAAGTGTAATACTGTACGTTAAAGGATAGATTTTTTCTGGGCTGAAATTCAAATTGCCAAAATACCAATCCCCACAATCTGGTGTTCCAGCTGTGGCTGACCAAGTTTAATACTGTCCATCAAAGGATAGATTTTTTTCTGGGGTGAAATTCAATTGCCAAAATAACAATCCCCTAAATCTGGGGTTCCAGCTGTGGCTGGCTAAGTGTAATACTGTACGTTAAAGGATAGATTTTTTGTGGGGTGAAATTCAAATTGCCAAAATAACAATCCCCTAAAGCTGGTGTTCTAGCTGTGGCTGGCTAAGTTTAATATTGTACGTCAAAGGGTAGATTTTTTTCTGGGGTGAAATTCAATTGTCAAAATAACAATCCCCTAAATCTGGTGTTCCAGCTGTGGCTGGCTAAGTTTAATACTGTACATCAAAAGATAGATTTTTTTTCTGGGGTGAAATTCGATTGCCAAAATACCAATCCCCTAAATCAGGGGTTCCAGCTGTGGCTGTCCAAGTGTAATACTATCTGTCAAAGGATAGATTTTTTTCTGTGCTTAAATAAAATCCCGGAAATAGAAATCCTAAACATCTGTGCTTTCCGCTGTTTCTCTCCAAGTGTAATTTTGTCCGCAATAGGGTATATTACATTCAGCGTGTCAGCTTCTAGATGCAAGGCCTGAAAAAAAAATCCTCTATATTTGCACACGATAATGTACATCTCCTAGTGTATTTCTGTCCGTAAAAGGGTATATTACACTCAAGGTCTAAATACAAGGGCTGAAAGCCTAATCCTCTATATTTTGTGGCAGTGGAGCTGCCAGAAGGCCATAGGAAGGCCATTGAAGTGGCATATCTCACCCAGAGCAAGCTGGGTGAGAACAAGAAAGGTTGGGAAAATTAGTTTTTTCCTACTGTCTGCAGCAGTCAGGCTGGTAATGGGGATAATTATCAGCCAGCTGAGGATCTTGGATAAATCTGGGCTGAGCTCCTCAATCAGGTCTCCCAGTCTGGGAAAGGAGCAGGCTGTGTCAAGACCTGTGGGAGCCTGGACCCTCTAACCCTGTGTGGGGGTAAGCACTGTGGTGTTTTTGGGGAGCTGGGTAGTAGACCCGGATCCCGCTAGAGAGGGAGTGTATATATACTGTATAGTCAGTGGCTAGACGGCTGAGGTTTATTTTTATGATTTCATTGTACTGCTGTGATGATAATAAAGCTGGTCGTGGCCAGTTTGCACCCGAATCTACAGTGGTGGAGTAGCTTCTTGATGTGTGCAAATTGTCTAAGGTGTTAAGACGGCGATCTGGAAAAGCTAAATGACCCGGTGTTGTTACAATTTGCACACACTATTATGCATCTCCAAGTGTAATTCTGTCCATAAAAGAATACCTTTCAGCCAGGTCCTAAATACTAGGCCTAACATTGATATTCCCCTAAATCTGTGGTTTCTGCTGTGCCTGTATTAGTGTAATATGGTACATAAATAGATAGCCAGATAGTGTTAGGTGCCTGTAAATAAAGACCTTAATTTGAACTCTATACATCGGGCCAAATAAGTTTATCCTTATTGTGGTGAACGGTAACAATGAGGAAAACATCTAATAAGGGACGCGGACATGGTCGTGGTGGTGTTAGTGGACCCTCTGGTGCTGGGAGAGGACGTCGCCGTTCTGCCACAGCTACACATCCTAGTGAACCAACTACCTCAGGTCCAAGTATCCGATGAGGTCCTAGACCCCACATGGAATGAAGGTTGTGCCACTGACTTTCAGAGTTCAGAGGAAGAGGCAGTGGTGAGACCGAGCCAACAGCGTAGCAAAAGAGGGAGCACGTTGCAAAGGCAGAACAGCCGTCGCCAAGAGAGTTCGCCTGCCACTGGCCACTGCCACCAGGGAGCGAGCACACCAAAGGCAGCTTCAAGGAGTTCCCTGGCATGGCACTTCTTCACACAATGTGCTGACGACATGACACAAGTGGTTTGCATGCTGTGCCATCAGAGCCTGAAGCGAGGCATTAACGTTCTGAACCTTAGCACAACCTGCATGAGCAGGCATCTACATGCGAGACACAGGCTGCAGTGGAGTAAGCACCTTCAAAACCAAGAAAGGGCTCAGGCTCCTCCTGTTCCATCTCCGCTGCCAAGGATCGCAGGGCATCATTCTTTGCATCCTGTTGCCTCCTCCTCCTACTCGGCTTCCTCCCCGTCTTCTTCCACCGGCTCATACGGTCAGCCACAGACCTTCACCACCAACTTCAGCACAACCCAGGGTAATTGTCAGCAGGCCGTTCTGAAACTCATGTGTTTGGGGGATAGGCCCCACACCTTGCAGTAGTTGTGGCGGGGTATAGAACAACAGACCTGATGGTGTGCGATAATGGGCGAAATCTCGTTGCAGCTCTGGGACTTGCCGATTTGACACACATACCTTGCCTGGCGCATGTGCTGAATTTGGTGGTGCAGAAATTCATTCACAACTACCCCAACATGTCAGAGCTGCTTCGTAAAGTGCAGGCCGTCTGTGCGCGCTTCCGGTGTTCTCATCCTGCCGCTGCTCGCCTGTCTGTGCTACAGCGTAACTTCGGCCTTTCCGCTCACCACCTCATATGCGACGTGCCCACCAGGTGGAACTCCACCTTGCACATGCTGGAGAGACTGTGCGAACAGCAGTAGGCTATATTGAATATTAAGCTGCAGCACGCACGGGTGAGTCGCACTGCAGAACAGCACCTCTTCACCACCAATGACTGGGCCTCCTCCTGTGTGCTCTGTTGCACTGTTTCGAGTACTCCAACATGGCCTGTGGCGATGACGCCATTATCAGCGTTACAATACCACTTCTATGTTTCCTTGAGAAAACACTTAGGGCGATAATGGGAGAGGATGTGGCCCAGGCGGATGAGGAGGTGGAAGAGGGGTCATTTCTAACATTTTCAGGTGAGTCTTTTAAAAGTAGCTCAGAGGGAGGTCTTTTGCAACAGCAGAGGCCAGGTACAAATTTGGCCAGCCAGGGCCCACTACTGGAGGATGAGGAGGAGGTGAAGGAGGATGAGGATGAAGCATATTCACAGTGGGGTGGCATCCAACACAGCTCGGGCCCATCGCTGTTGAGTGGCTGGGGGGAAACGGAGGACGATGATGATACGCCTCCCACAGAAGACAGCTTGTCCTTACCTCTGGGCAGCCTGGCACACATGAGCGACTACATGCTGCAGTGCCTGCGCAACGACAGCAAAGTTGCCCACATTTTAACGTATGCTGACTATTTGGTGGCCACCCTGCTGGATCCCCGGTACAAAGACAACGACACCTTAATTCCCGCACTGGAGTGTGATAGGAAAATGCTCGCGTACAAGCGCACGCTGGTAGACGCGCTCCTGAGAGCGTTCCCAACTGACATGGGGGAACAAGTGGAAGCACGAGGTGGAGGCAGAGGAGGAGCAAGAGGTCGCCAACGCAGCAGTGTCACGGCCTGCTCCTCTGAAGGCAGGGTTAGCATGGTGGAGATATGCAAAAGTTTTGTCACAGCACCGCAGCTAACTGCACCACCAGCTAATAGGGAACGTGTTAGCAGAAGGAAGCATTTCAAAAACATGGTGGAACAGTACTTGTGCACACGCCTCCACGTACTGGTTTGGCCCCATTCAACTTCTGTGTCTCCAAATTGTCCACATGGCCAGAGCTATCCTTTTATGCCTTGGAGGTGCTAACCATTAGAAAACGCGGTGTGGTGTTTAACAAGCAGGATATGCTCAACCCATATGCAGTTGTGCATGTATATAGGGGAGCACATCCTGCACTTGTAGTCCATTGCTAGGGGCAATCAACAGCAAAAAATGCATACAATGGAAGATGCCAGCAACGGACTACAAGTACCACAATAACCATCCTACATACGATAACGATAATGTGGATGTGGAGAACAATCAAAAACATCACCATAGCAAAGGCAGGTGCACTCTGCGGCAATACTAAACCCTCAAACTGATAAAATTGAGGGGTTAGTTCAACATATCCTACTAGGAGGACATGTCTTAAGCTCGGACACCACGGCAAGGTCCCTCAAGTAGCCCGAGGCCCTACCACTCAACCTACCTGTGCCGTATGGGCGATACCAGGAGCCGTTGGGCATTACGGGAGCATAAGGCCTGACTCACAGACAGCTCACCAGTGACCTCCAGCATGTAACCATGCTTGCAATGGGAGGTGCCTGTGAGCCCCACCTGAGACCGGCTGATATGGCCCAGAGCCTCGCAGGTGCACCTGAATGTAGCCTGTAGATGAAAAGCAGGCACATTTAAATCAGAGTTTATACACTTGCCCTGCGGCCAGTGTATTGTCTGAACGTGTATTTAGCTCGGTAGGGGCGTCATTATAGACAAATGTAGCCGCCTGTCCACAGCCATCCCAGAGGACCTGTCCATCCCTTGTGCTGAATAGACATTTATAACTGCCTCGCCCTCAACCATACATTCTTGTACTCCAGGGCACTTCTTTATTGAATCCTCTTTTTTTAATTGTACCATTATTTTGGGGGCAACACCAAGTTGAATGAACCTTTCCTCTGTCTGGTTGCCAGGGGCCTACATTTCAGCTAATCGCCTGCTGCTTTGGTGCGTGACATGAAGCCTGATTTTCTGCTATGGGACCTCTCTCCTCTGTCTGGGTGCTGGGCCCAAATAACTGAAAGCTGCCTGTTCCATTGGTGGGTAAAATAATGCCTGTTTTGCTGCTATGGGACCTCTCTCCTCTGGGTGCTGAGGCTTAAATGACTGAAAGTGGCCTGTTTCATTAGTGGGTAACATGGTGCCTGTTTTGCTGCTATGGGACCTCTCTACTCTGTCTGGGTGCTGGGGCCTAAATAACTGAAAGTGACCTGTTCCATTGGTGGGTAACATGATGACTGTTTTGCTGCTATGGGACCTCTCTCCTCTGTCTGGGTGCTGGGGCTTAAATTACTGAAAGTGGCATGTTCCAATGGTGGGTAACATGATGCCTCTTTTGCTGCTATTGGACTTTTCTCCTCTGTCTGGGTGCCAGGGGTCTACATTTCAGGTAATCGCCTGATGCTTTGGTGGGTGACATTATCCTCTTTTTGATTTCGAATGACCTCTACTCTGTCTGGGTGTCAGGGGCCTATATGTCATTTAATCATTTGTTGTCTTGGTGGGAGATATTAAACTCTTTTTACTGTCAAATGACTGCCCCCTTTGTGTGGGTGTCAGGGGCCTATTTGTCGTTTAATCAGTTGTTGCTTTGGTGGGTGACATTATCCTCATTATACTGTCAAATGACCTCTACATTGTCTGGTTGTCAGGGTCCTATATTTTGTTTCATCGCTTGCTGCATTGGTGGGAGATATTAAACTCTTTATACTGTCAAATTACCTGTATATTGTCTGGTTGTCAGGGGTCTATATTTCATTTAATCGCTTGCTGCATTGGTGGGAGACATTCAACTCTTTTTATTGTCAAATGACTGCCCCATTGTGGGTGCCAGGGGCCAATATTTAGTTTAATTGCTTTCTGTCTTGGTGTGAGACATTAAACTCTTTTTACTGTCAAATGACCTCTCCTCTGTCTGGGAGTCAGGGGCCTACATAACTGATAATGGCCTGTTCCATTGCAGGTTGACCTAAGGCCTGTGTTACTGTTACAGGACCGCTCTCCTCTTTGCGGGTGCCATGGTCCTCCTGAATTAGTAAATGAGGCCTGTGGCACTGCTGGGTGAAATCAATACTGATTTTGCATGATTGTAACTCTCCTCTTTGTGGGTATCATGGGTCTGAATTTGTGAATGAGGCCTGTGGCATTGCTGGATGAAATCAATACTGTCTTGGCGTGATTTTAACTCTCCTCTTTGTGGGTCCCATGGGCCTAAATGTTTGAATGACGCCTGTGGCCCTGCAGGCAGACATGATTCCTTCTTGGCTGTGATGATAACTTCAACTCCCATGTATGGTTGCCATTGGCCTGAGTCTGTGTGTGAGGCATGTGACACTGCTGGCAGAAATGAATCCTTCTTGGCTATGATGTGAACTTAATCTCCCTTGTATGTTTGCCATGGCCCTGAGTCTCTGAATGAGGCATGTGGCACTGCAGGCAGACATGAATTCATTTTGGCTGTGATGAGAAATTCAACTCCCATAGCATTCCCACCTGACGCCACCCCAACCTTCTATTCCACCTCCAAGTTGCCAATTGATATTGGTTAATTTTTATTTATTTTATTTTAAGTCATTTTCTTATCCACATTTGTTTGCAGGGGATTTACCTACATTTGGATGCCTTTTGCAGCCATCTTTCCAGGGCAATTTGACAGCCTTTTTAGTGCCCAAAAGTTAGGGTCCCCATTGACTTCTTGGCCGAACTTCTCAAACCCGAACATCCAGATGTTTGCTCAACTCTATCCAAGAACATAACACTTTGCATAATACAATGTGAATGTCATGCTAAGGAAATAGACTACCTCAGCAAAGGTCAAACAGTCTCCAAGAATAGCGCTTTGATGAAGCTTTATCCCATCATTGTCCAAAATTGGTTGCTACGAATGAAGGACCTAGTAGTGGCATCTGTTGATGCCAGCCAGGGAGTGTTCTGCCCAGCCAAGTTTGAAAATCATTACAGATCATGTCTGCTTCAGTTTTGGTATTTATGTAGTGATTAGTGTGGTTATCGCACCATATAGCAGTGTAAAGTTGTATTACTCTTTTTTTTCTGCTGCATTGCGGGTGGTGCAAAGCATTGTGGGAGTGCAAAGCATCCTGGAAAGAGAAGTCTCCAGTCACTAGGACACATCAACAGAGCTGCCTTCTTCATATCTCCTTCTCAAACTCCACCATCCTTTAAATGCATATCTGGTTAGAGCTCTACCTTTGTTTCAGGGATGTTATGTTATGCAGAGCTGTTCGGTCAGTTGTAATTGTTACTCTGGAAGTTGTTACTACTGTTAGTTAGAATGTAGTCCTATGACTATTTACCATTGAGTAAAATGTACAGCTCCACACCTGATACTTGTTGGAGATGCCAATCACATAAAGGTTCCTTTCTACACATCTGGTGGTCTTTGCTCAAAATACTTAGCCTATGGAAACAGATTTTTGATTATTCCTAACATCCTATTTTCCAAACCAGGAGCATTTCCCAAATGCCCCAAAGTAGCATTATTAAACCTATTACCAAGTGACCTAACACCCAAACAAAAATGTTTACTAAGACACTTACTTGCTGCTGTAAGAACTCTCATAGCTTCCTATTGGAAATCTGATCTGACCCCTACTGTCCCTGAATGGATAGAGAAAGTTAACTCTATATATAGACTTGAAGAAATCTCTCACTGGGAATTAAGATCACAACACAAATTCATGGAAAAACTGGAGATCACATAGCAGGAAATATAAGCTTCCTACCATTTTATATAGACTCCCTTATCTTTGTAACGCCTACCACTTAAGTATAGAATACAACCCCACATTCCACCCTTCCCTCACTCTTGTTCCTCCTCTTTTTTTCCATATCTTCCCCCTCTTCTTTATAATACTCCGAGGTAACTTCCTGATCCAACTGTCTTAAGGAGCAGAGCACTTCCAATTATTCAATTTATTCTTGTAGTTTTACCGTACACTTATACAATGTCTCACTCATATGCATCGCGCAAAGAGTAGATCCTGTTGACCAATAAACAAGTTAGACTACAAAGAACAGTCCTCTTATTTGGAAGACAGGAATGGTTTATGCTGAATGTCAGACTGCACACTGTGTGAACGTGTATGAAGACAGAACACTGATACCACAACCAGTAGAAGCAACAGCAGCTAGTTCAGTATCATTAACATGATGAAAACATTTTTCCATGTGTCGTGCTAGCATGAAGCAAATCAGTAATCACAGACATACCGTCTCAACACCCAGGTTCAGTGTTAATTGCAAGTCTGGCCTTTTTCTGGCACATACCATGTTCCCTGATGCCATGGTCTTCTGAGTAAATTGTAACAGAGGCCCAAACTGGCCCAGTATGCTCTCTTTGTTCTTTCTTGCCCAGCCCGTAGTCTCATCTAAAAGAGGCATTTCAACGCATCATCGATTTTTATCAAAATTAATGAGGCATAGATCTGTGAGGATTTTCACACTCCTCCAGCTGAGGCCAATGAATACATCTGCCCTTAGTGACAGTGCCCATTCATGTCACTGCTACTGTTTGCCTGCCTACCATCATGTTCAGTACTGCATGGCTGCTTCTGCCGCCACTACCGCTACTCCCTGCTGCTGATCCCCTACTGACACTTCCATTATCCCTGCTGCCACTACCATTATTTCTAAACAGCCATCACTATCACTACTAGCACCCCTAAACCTCCATACATATAAACTGCCTTGTTTGTTCCATGCAGTGCTGCTGCTGCATTACTGCGGCTAATATTGGGGCTGCATGCCACCATTACCGTAACCTTTGCACACCCACATTGAACTGCTGCTACTCCCAATTGAAAGGGAGAATTTTTTCTACGCTCATTCAGAACAAGCCACTCTTTTTTTCGATAATTAACAGTTGTGTATGTACAAATTCAGGCAGGCATTCTGCCCCCATTAGTGCATAATTTTTGGACACTTGTAAAGAACAAGACACTTTTTCATCTGACATTTAACACTTGTGCATGTAGAAATACAGGCTTTCTGACCACATTAACCACCTCAGCCCCCCTAGCTTAAACACCCTTAACCACTGCAGCCCCCCTAGCTTAAACACCCTTAATGACCAGGCCACTTTTTACAATTCTGCACTACGCTACTTTCACCGTTTATTGCTCCGTCATGCAACTTACCACCCAAATGAATTTTACCTCCTTTTCTTCGCACTAATAGAGCTTTCACTTGGTGGTATTTCATTGTTGCTGACATTTTAACTTTTTTTGCCATTAATAAAAATTTAACAACATTTTTGCAAAAAAATGACATTTTTCACTTTCTGTTGTAAAATTTTTAAAAAAAAACTACATTTCTATATAAATTTTTCTCTAAATGTATTGTTCTACATGTCTTTGATAAAAAAAAATCCAATAAGTGTATATTTATTGGTTTGGGTAAAAGTTATAGCGTTTACAAACTATGGTGCAAAAAAGTGAATTTCCGGATTTTGAAGCAGCTCTGACTTTCTGAGCACCTGTTATGTTTCTTCAGGTGCTAGAATGTCAGGATAGTATAAATACCCCCCAAATGACACCATTTTAGAAAGAAGACACCCCAAAGTATTTGCGGAGGGGCATGGTAAGTTCATGTATCATTTCATTTTTTTTCACAAGTTAGCGGAAAATGACACTTTCTGAGAAAAAAAAAAAAAGTTTCAATTTCTGCTAACTTCTGGCAAAAAATAAATAAATCTCAGACGGACTCACTATGCCCCTCAGTGAATACCTTGGGGTGTCTACTTTCCGAAATGGGGTCATTTGTGGGGTGTGTTTACTGTTCTGGCATTTTGGGCGAGGCTAAATTGTGAGCCGCCATGTAAAACCTAAAAGGTACTCGTTGGAATTTGGGCCCCTTTGCGCACCTAGGCTGCAAAAAAGTGTCACTTATGTGGTATCGCCATACTCAGGAGAAGTAGGGCAATGTGTTTTGGGGTGTATTTTTACATATACCCATGTTGGGTGAGAGAAATATCTCTGTAAATTGTCAACTTTGTATAAAAAATTTTAAAAGTTGTCGTTTACAGAGATATTGCTCACACAAAGTATGGGTATATATAAAAATACACCCCAAAACACATTGCCCTACTTCTCCTGAGTATGGCGATACCACAAGTGTGCCACTTTTTGCAGCCTGGGTGCGCAAAGGGGCCCTAATTCCAATGAGTACCTTTAGGATTTCACAGGACATTTTTACGCATTTGGATTCCAGACTTCTTCTCACGCTTTAGGGGCCCCTAAAATGCTAGGACAGAATAAATACCCCACATGTGACCCCATTTTAGAAAGAAGACACCCAAAGGTATTCCGTGAGGGGTATAGTGAGTTCATGTAATTTTTTTTTTTTTTGTCACAAGTTAGTGGAATATGAGACTTTGTAAAAAACAAAATTAAAAAATAATAAAATATCAATTTCCGCTAACGTGTGCCAAAAAAAAAAAATTCTGTGAACTCGCCATGCCCCTCACAGAATACCTTGGGGTGTCTTCTTTCCAAAATGGGGTCACATGTGGGGTATTTATACTGCCCTGGCATTTTAGGGGTCCTAAAGCGTGAGAATCCAAATGCGTAAAAATGCCCTGTGAAATCCTAAAGGTACTCCTTGGAATTAGGGCCCCTTTGCGCATCTTGGCTGCAAAAAAGTGTCACTCATGTGGTATCGCCGTACTCAGGAGAAGTAGGGCAATGTGGTTTGGGGTGTATTTTTACATATACCTGTACTGTGTGTGAGAAATATCGCTGTAAACAACAACTTTTTAAATTTTTTTATACAAAGTTGTCAATTTACAGAGATATTTCTCTCACCCAGCATGGGTATATGTAAAAATACACCCAAAAACACATTGCCCTACTTCTCCCGAGTACGGCGATACCACATGTGTGACACTTTTTTGCAGCCAAGATGCTAAAGGCCCAAATTCCAATGAGTACCTTTTAGGAGGGCATTTTTACGCATTTTTCTTCTCACGCTTTAGGGCCCCTAAAATGCCAGGGCAGTATAAATACCCCACATGTGACCCCATTTTTGCATAAAAATGCCCTGTAAAATCCTAAAGGTACTCATTGGAATTAGGGCCCCTTTGCGCATCTTGGCTGCAAAAAAGTGTCACATGTGGTATCGCCGTACTCAGGAGAAGTAGGGCAATGTGTCTTCTTTCTAAAATGGGGTCACATGTGGGGTGTTTGTACTCTCCTGGCATTTTAGGGGTCTCCGCAATCATTACACGTATGGCCAGCATTAGGAGTTTCTGCGATTCTCCTTATATTGAGCATACGGGTAATGAGATTTTTTTTTTCCGTTCAGCCTCTGGGCTGAAAAAAAAATAAAAAAATGAACGGCACAGATTTTTTCATTCGCATCGTTCAATGTGGATGAAAAAATCTCTGCCAAAATCAGTGACTGCGGTGCGGTGGGCTGGGCGCTAACTACCTAACAAGTAGCTAACTAACTGGCGGTGATAAGGGACCCTTATGCCCAATTAACACGTCCGCTATTCTGTTTGCGGAACGGAATTGCGGACCCATTCATTTCTATGGGGACAGACTTTGTCCCGCTCGGATCCGGAATTACGGATCCGCACTTCCGGGTCTGCACTTCCGTTCCGCAAGAAAATAGAACATGTCCTATTCTTGTCCGCAATTGCGGACTAGAAAAAGCATTTTCTATATAGTTCTGGCAATGTGCGGATCTGCAAAATGCGGAAAGCACATTGCCGGTGTCCGTGTTTTGAGGATCTGCGGATCCGTGGATCCACGGATCCGCAAAACACATATGGACGTCCGAATGGAGCCTTACAAGGGGTGTGATCAATGACAGGGGGGTGATCAGGGGGTCTAGATGGGGTGATCAAGGGGTTAACAAGGGGTTAATAGGTGAGGGGGGGTGGGGGGGGGTTAGTGTAGTGTTTGGTGCAACTTTACATAGTTACCTGGTCCTCTGGTGGTTGATCCCAGCAAATGGGACCACCAGAGGACCAGGTAGCAGCTATATCAGACGCTGTTCACAAAACAGCGTCTGATATAGCTCTTTGATGCGATTTAATTCGCATCTACTGCCTGCCAGCGATGGATCATCGCTGGCAGGCTGTAGCAGAACTCCTGAGACGCGCGACACTGTGAAATCGCGCGCGTTCACAGGAAGTCTCGCGTCTCGCGAGATGACGCGCCGATGCGTCGTATCAGAACTACAGGACCGCCCGCAGGACACATCCATGCGTTAGGCGGTCCTGTAGTGGTTAATGACCAGGCCACTTTTTACAATTCTTCACTACACTAATTTCACTGTTTATTGCTCCGTCATGCAACTTACCACCCAAATGAATTTTACCTCCTTTTCTTCTCACTAATAGAGCTTTCATTTGGTGGTATTTCATTGTTGCTGACATTTTTACTTTTTTTGCTATTAATAAAAATTTAACAACATTTTTGCAAAAAAATTACATTTTTCAGTTTCTGAAGTGTATATTAGTGTATATAAGTGTATATTTATTGGTTTGGGTAAAAGTTATAGCGTTTACAAACTATGGTGCAAAAAAGTGAATTTCCGGATTTTGAAGCAGCTCTGACTTTCTGAGCACCTGTTATGTTTCTTCAGGTGCTAGAATGCCAGGATAGTATAAATACCCCCCAAATGACACCATTTTAGAAAGAAGACACCCCAAAGTATTCGTGGAGAGGCATGGTGAGTTCATGTATCATTTAATTTTTTTTCACAAGTTAGCGGAAAATGACACTTTCTGAGGAAAAAAAAACTAATAATAAAGTTTCCATTTCTGCTAACTTTTGGCAAAAAAAAATAAAATCTCCCACGGACTCACTATGCCCCTCAGTGAATACCTTTGGGTGTCTACTTTCCGAAATGGGGTCAATTGTGGGGTGTGTTTACTGTTCTGGAATTTTGGGCGGGGCTAAATTGTGAGCAGCCATGTAAAACCTAAAGGTACTCGGAATTTGGGCCCCTTTGCACACCCAGGCTGCAAAAAAGTGTCACACTTGTGGTATTGCCGTACTCAGGAGAAGTAGGGCAATGTGTTTTGGGGTGTATTTTTACATATACCCATGTTGGGTGAGAGAAATATCTCTGTTACCTGACAACTTTGTATAAAGAAAATTAAAAAGTTGTCATTTACAGCGATATTTCTCACACAAAGTATGGGTATATATAAAAATACACCCCAACACTCATTGCCCTACTTCTCCTGGCAATACCACATGTGTGCCACTTTTTTGCAGCCAAGATGCGCAAAGGGGCCCTAATTCCCATGAGTACCTTTAGGATTTCACAGGGCATTTTTACGCATTTGGATTCTCACGCTTTAGGACCCCTAAAATGCTAGGGCAGTATAAATACCCCACAAGTGACCCCATTGTGGAAAGAAGACACCCCAAGGTATTCCGTGAGGGGCATGGTGAGTTCACAGAAAAAAAATTTTTGGCACAAGTTAGCGGAAATTGATATATATATATATTTTTTTACAAAGTCTCATATTTCACTAACTTGTCGCAAAAAATAAAATTTTGCATGAACTCACCATACCCCTCACAGAATACCTTGGAGTGTCTTCTTTCTAAAATGGGGTCACATGTGGGGTGTTTGTACCTCCCTGGCATTTGAGGGTCTCCGCAATCATTACCCTTATGGCCAGCATTAAGAGTTTCTGCTATTTTTTTTTCCGTTCAGCCTCTGGGCTGAAAAAAAAAAAAAAGACCGGCACAGATTTCTTCATTCGCATCGATCATCGTGGATGAAAAAATCTCTGCCAAAATCAGTGACTGCGGTGCGGTGGGCTGGGCGCTAGCTAACAAGTAGCTAACTAACTGGCGGTGATAAGGGACCCTTATGCCCCATTCACACGTCCGCAATTCTGTTTGCGGAACGGAATTGCAGACCCATTCATTTCTATGGGGACAGACTTTGTCCCGCTCGGATCCAGAATTGCAGATCCGCACTTCCGGGTCTGCACTTCCGTTCCGCAAAAATATAGAGCATGTCCTATTCTTGTCCGCAATTGCGGACAAGATAAGGCATTTTCTATATAGTTCTGGCAATGTGCGGATCTGCAAAATGCGGAAAGCACATTGCCAGTGTCCGTATTTTGCAGATCCACGGATACGTGGATCAGATCCGCGGATCCACGGATCTGCGGATCCGCAAAACACATATGGACATGTGAATGGAGCCTTACAGGGGGATGATCAGTGACAGAGGGGTGATCAGGGAGTCTATATGGGGTGATCAAGGGTTTAATAAGTGACCGGGGGGGGGGGGTGCAGTGTGGTGCTTGGTGCAACTTTACGTAGCTACCTGGTCCTCTGGTGGTCGATCCCAGCAAATGGGACCACCAGAGGACCAGGTAGCAGGTATATCAGACGCTGTTAACAAAACAGCATCTGATATACATCTTTGATGCGATTTATTTCGCATCTACAGCCTGCCAGCGATTGATCATCGCTGGCAGGCTGCAGTATAACTGCCAAGTTGCGCCGCTGTGAAAGCGCGTGCGTGCGCTTTCAAAGCTAATCTCGCGTCTCGTGAGATGACGCGCCGATGCGTCCACCCAGAGTAACAGGACCGCCCGCCAGACTAGGCGGTCCTCAGGTGGTTAACACATAATTTTTGGATTCTTGCTCCCAAAAAGCAACAGTTATTTCCTATAATACTGTGTGTGTTTAAACACCATCTGCTTCCTATAAGGACAATTTTTGTTAGATTTCTATTGTGAAAAAGCACTGTCAAAGCTGAACGCAGACATATCTTCATTGTCACCCAGGCAGGCCCTCGGACAGGGCCGGCCTTAGGCATTCAGGCGCCCTGTGCGAACTAACCTTGTGGCGCCCCCCCCCCCCCCCAACATCAAATAACACTGATTTAAAGGGATTCTGACACCCCGTTTTACTCTATGGAGCTGCGGAAATGCATATATATATATAATAATTTTTTTACACACAATAAAACCACTCCTAATGAGAAAGATTTCATAATAAGGATCTGGAGAAGGGGCAGAGGGATAGCAGAGCTCCAGGAGCGCCGCTGCCTTCTGAAACAGCTGATCGGCCGGGGTCCCGAGTGTTCGACCCCTGCCGATCATATGCTGATGATCTATCCAGAGGAAATGTGTTATGTGCTGCTGTAGAGAATCTAATGTGTGTGCTTATGGAATGTAGTGTATAGGGATGGCAGTATGTGTAGATGATACAGTGTGTGTGTGTAGTGATAGAAAGACATTTGTGTATCAGGTATGCATTGTGTGTTTCTGAATGTGTGTACGGAATGCGTTGTGTGAATCTGTGTTTGTATGTGTAAGGGTTTCTGTGTCTGTAAAGGGGCACCATGTGTGATGGATGTCATTCTCCCCCTCCATTGTCACTCTCTCCCCTTCTTGACACTCTCCTTCCCACCCGCCTCCTTGTCACTCTTACTTCCCTCAAATCCCCCACGTCACCTTGTCAAAGTAATCCCCTGTCACCTTGTCACACTCCTTCCCCCTCACTTGTCACTTTTTTCTCAGCCCCCTCCATTGCCACTTTCTCTCAGCCCCCATTGTCACTTTCTCTCAGCCCCCATTGCCACTTTCTCTCAGCCCCCATTGCCACTTTCTCTCAGCCCCCCATTGCCACTTTCTCTCAGCCCCCCATTGCCACTTTCTCTCAGCCCCCCATTGCCACTTTCTCTCAGCCCCCCATTGCCACTTTCTCTCAGCCCCCCATTGCCACTTTCTCTCAGCCCCCTCCATTGTCACTTTCTCTCAGCCCTCCCCCATTGCCACTTTATCTCAGCCCCTCCCTCCATTGTCACTTTCTGTCAGCCCTCCCCCATTGCCACTTTCTCTCAGCCCCCCATTGCCACTTTCTCTCAGCCCCCCATTGTCACTTTCTCTCAGCCCCCCATTGTCACTTTCTCTCAGCCCCCCATTGCCACTTTCTCTCAGCCCCCCATTGTCACTTTCTCTCAGCCCCCCTCCATTGTCACTTTCTCTCAGCCCTTCCCCCATTGCCACTTTCTCTCAGCCCCCTCCATTGCCACTTTCTCTCAGCCCCCTCCATTGTCACTTTCTCTCAGCCCTCCCCCATTGCCACTTTCTCTCAGCCCCCCTCCATTGTCACTTTCTCTCAGCCCTCCCCCATTGCCACTTTCTCTCAGCCCCCCATTGCCACTTTCTCTCAGCCCCCTCCATTGTCACTTTCTCTCAGCCCTCCCCCATTGCCACTTTCTCTCAGCCCCCATTGCCACTTTCTCTCAGCCCCCCTCCATTGTCACTTTCTCTCAGCCCTCCCCCATTGCCACTTTCTCTCAGCCCCCTCCATTGTCACTTTCTCTCAGCCCCCCTTCCCTTATCACTATTTTGCTTCAAACTCCCCACCACTTACCACTTCCCTTGTCACTCTTTTGTTGCACCCCCCACTCCTCCCCTTGCCATTCTGATTTACTACTAATTTTTACCTTTAGAGTAGCATGGCTGAGCTCTGTTGTCCGCTGTGCAGGAGCATTTGATTTATGTACTGGCCGGACTGAAAGGAAGCACACACTAAGTGATCACTTCTTATCAGTCCGGCTGGGTACAGGAAACAAATGCTCCTGTACCGCAGTCCGGGGATCTCAGTCTCTGCCACACAGAGGCGCTTCCAAGTTCCTAGTGTCAGGCTCCCTGCTCACCTGCTGAGCCATGAGTGAGCGGAGGAGCAGTAGAGGGACAGGCAGTGCAATTACTTCTGCTGCCATCCGGCGCCCCTGTTGCTATGGCGCCCTGTGCGGCCGCACAGCCCGCACACCCCAAAGGCCGGCCCTGCCCTCGGATATGGGCATTGGAGTATTTCTTGAGCTAGCAGGAGAATCAAGAGCTAGCAGTGTTGCTGGTGACATCACCGACACTAATGGGCAGACTTTAGCACTGTCCTAGCAGTTTTACAGGCTATTGCAGTGCTAAAGCTCACCCATTAGTGCCGGTGACATCACCGGTTCTCCAGAAAAAGCCTTCAGCGCAGGCAAAGGAGTGCATTGGGGCATGACATGCTCTGATGTTCATGTCAGAGGGGCCGCTTGGGTGAAAATGGGGATGTCTGGGTTCAGCTCTGAACCTGGACAACCCCTTTAAAGACTCGGCCCATTTTTGTTTTTTCATTTTCATTTTTTCCTCCTCACATTCCAATATCCATAACTTTTTTTAAATGTTCTTCTCATATAACTATATGAGGGATTATTTTTGGAGAATAAGTTATGTTTTTTAATGGCATCATTAAAAAAAATCCTTGTGGGGTGAAATTGAAAAAAGTCCCACTATTCTGACAGGGTTTTTTGGGTTTTCATATTACAGCGTTCACTGTCCGCTAAAAATGACACGATGTCCTTATTCTGTAGGTTAGTACAATTAAGGTAATACCAAATGTTTATTACCTTTTTTGTTTTACTACTTTTTTTTTTTTGAAGAGAGAGAAAAAAAAAATTTAAAAAAAAAATTAAAAAATTTAGATTAGTTTTTTCCTACGAAAAACTTTGTATTCTCTAATTATGTTAACCTGGGACTTCCATTTGATAAATCAGGGGGGAGAGGCAGAACCCCAGCCTCTAACTATTATGGCTTTTACAACTAGAAACCCTTCTAGCCAATATTGAATAATTGCCTTAGGGAACTTCTTTTCAGGAGACAATATACCAAATATGGCAAATTCGAAATTTGGGATTTCGGTCGAATGCACACTTCTGCCTAAGGCCCCTTGCACACGACAGTATTTTGCGGACCGTATACTGGCAGTTTTTTCAGTTCAGTATACTGACAGTATACTGAACCATTCACTTCAATGGGTCTGCAAAAAATACTGAAGTGTCTCCGTATGCCTTCCGTTTCCGTTTTTCCATTTTTTCTGTTCCTTTTAAATATAGACCATGTCCTATTCTTAATATGGTTGATAACTGAGTAGGCACACAGAAATATGGATACATACAACAATTAAAATACAGCCTGGAAAATAAAACTGTTAAAATAAATATCAATCTGTAGAAATAAGTAACACCCTATAAAAATAGCATTCTATAAAAATGACCTGTTGAAATATAAATAGTCAAGAATGTCTGCTGCAGACATAGAGTATGTCTGCTGGAGGATATCGTGGGTTGTCCAATTTGTTGGAAATATCCGGTTTTAGCGTATTGGGGTTTAGTAGATATAGTCCTGGTATATAATAATGGTTTAATGACCGTGGATTGTGTCCATATAGTTCGCTACAAAGGGGGTTATCGGTACTTACGGTCCCGGTGGTTTTCTATCGTGCAGCGTCCCGCACCCACACTGACCTGAAGAATTTTCTTTTTACCGTCCCTCCTTACTGCGCGGTAAGATGTCTTAGTTGGATAATCCTCGCTATCTTGCTCGGCGTCTCACGTGACCTGGTGTTGGTCACGTGATATAACCTCCTCCGTGCATGTGATATAGTTACCTCCGTGCGTTCTTCCCCAAATCAGCTGATATATTTATGGGGAGGAGGAATATTTCCTTTCGGGATTCAATCTTTTAGAGCGCTCCTAGATTGGCTTAGCTTCTTGCCGGTATATTCTGCATACTGTAATTCACCAAACGCGTTTGAAGCTTGTGCTGGCTTCTTCCTCAGTGGTCTAGTATGCATATGTTGGTAGACTCCTTTTTATGGGGTAGATAGGATGTCCATAATCTCTGGGCTGGATTCCTGGATTGTGTGGATAAAGTGTCCATAATCTCTGGACTGGATTACTGGATTGTATAAAAGCAAGCTATACAGAAAGATAAAACTATATATATTCTGCATCATATAAGATAAATATATAATAAATATACGACAGAAAAAATTAATTATAGTAATCTTAATGGTTCTCCAATAAGAATGTGAATATAAGACATATAGAATGTGTATAAAATATCAAGTGTAAAAATATATAATATGTATATATGAAATATATGAAATTATTTCAGAGATATATCATGTGCATTGAAGAAATCCTTATAAAAAATCCTTATAAAAAATCCTTATAAAAAATGTGTATATTGAGTTATGAAATGTGCATATATTGAATTGTGGAATCAAAAAAATATATATATATAAAATAAAAATATATAATAAAAATATAAAAATATGGAATCACAAAAAATATATACAATATGTATATAATAATCAATGCACACTACATCATAATGTATGAGTCGCCTCCAGATGTATTGGGAGGAGGCTCCTCCCCAAGGACTGCTCAGAGTGCCGTAAAACAAAAGCACCTCCGAGCATTCATCGATGGAGGAGCCTCCTCCACGGGGATATCATAACTATTTCTCATTCTAAGAAACCGAAAATCTCCATATCAGCATTCATGCCATTTGGGCAGAGTGTATTAAAATCAAAGATTCTTCTAGATTCCTGACGTGACATTTTTTGGATATGATTCCCTCCCCTCCAATCCATTGTCACTTTCTCAAAAGCTGCAAACACCAGACCTGTTGGGTCCTGGTTGTGAGCTATCTTAAAATGCTTGGACAGGGAATGTTTTTCGTATCCTTTTTGATGTTCGAAATGTGTTCCGCTATTCTGCATTTTAATGTTCTTTAGTTCTCCCAATATACTGTTTATTACATGGGCATTTTATTATATATAATACATTTGTGGAGTTGCATGTTAGTAGGTCTCTGATTTTTATTTTGAAGCCATTCTTTGTTGATTCAACCATGTCTGTTCTTTTGGAAAGATAGTATTCTTACAGTTGCAGCAACTTCCGCATCTGTAGAAACCTTTTAAGTCATTCCACTGTATCCCTCCTCCTTTTTCTTTTTAACATTTTTTACTGTTGGGGCTACTTGTGATCCTAGATTTGGGGCTCTAGTATATACAATTTGGGGATTGGTGGATACTAGAGAACCTATCACCTTGTCTTTGCATATATGATGCCAGTGTCTCTTAATAATCTTCTCAATCTTTTTATATTGTGAGCTATATGGCAAAATTATGCGGGGTGTTATTTCTTGTTTATTATCTCCTTCCATTGTTATTTTATCTTTCGGTTTAAAAAACTGTTTTCTCTCTAATTTTTAACCTTTTCTAAGGCAAGGTCCACTTTATTTGGGAGGTATTTCTTGTTTATGAACTCATCTTTCATTTTAGCGGCTTCTCCCTCAAAGTCCTCTTCCCTGGTGCAGTTTCGTTTCAATCTCCGGAACTGCCCCAGGGGAATATTGAGTAACCATCTTGGGAGATGACAGCTAGAAAACAGTATATAGCTGTTTCTAGCTGTTGGTTTCGGAATGTGCTGCATATTAGTTTTTCTTTTCACTATCTTTTTTATCATCAGATCTAAGAATTCAGTTTGATTTTCATTGACGTTAGCTACGAATTTTAAATTAAATGGATTAATATTAATCTCCTCTAAAAAGATAAAAGATCCTTTTCTTCCTTTTTCCATATAAAAATGACATCATCTATGAATCTATGCCAGAGCACCAGGTCCGTCCCCATTCTTGGTTGGATGTATATATTTTCCCAATTAGCCATAAATAAATTTGCATAACTGGGGCGAACCTGGTGCCCATGGCTGTACCCCTTCTCTGTAAATAAAAATCAGAATCAAAATAAAAGTAATTGTGTGTAAGGATGAGTTTTACTCCCTCCGCCAGAAATTCAATCTGTTTCTTTGGGAGGTCACTATTTTCCTCTAATTGGTTCTTCATTGCTGTTATTCCCTGCTCATGATCAATGATAGTATATAATGAGCTTACGTCTAGGGTTCCAATTATCCAATTTGGTTCACAGATGGTATTTTCCAAAATATTAATAATTTCTGTTGTATCCTTAATATATGATTTTGTCTTTTTCACTACAGGTTGAAGTAGATGGTCTATGTACTGTGAAAGATTTGATGTTATTGATCCGATGCCCGATATTATGGGGCGTCCAGGGGATTTTAGATCTTTGTGTACCTTCGGGAGTATATAAAAACGGGTATTCTTTTTGTGTATTAATAATAAAATCATATTCTCTTTTTAATAATATGTTATTCTCAAGGCCTTTGTTACAATATGTAACCAGATCTTTGTCATATTTTTCAGTTGGATCTCCTTTCAATTTAATATAGGTTTCTATATCCCTTAATTGTCTTATGCATTCCTTTTTATATTGTTCTCTATCAAGGATTACAATCGCCCCTCCCTTATCTGCTGGGCGAATTATAATTTCTTCCTTTTCCTGTAGTTGTCTTATTGCATTTCTTTCTTGTTTCGTTAAGTTGTCCTTTACTCTTTCCATTTTGAGTTTTCTAATATCTGCCTCTACACATTGGCGGAAAGCTCCGATTTCCTGACCTATTTCCTGTCGGGGAATTTTTTCGAGTTTTTCTTTAGATTCGTGTGAATGTATTCATTCTTTTCTTTTTCTACTTCAATAGTGATCGGGTTTTTAAAAAATATTTTTTTAAACATAGTTTCCTAACAAATTTTTCAATCCCAATATATGTGTTGAATTTGTTTATAGTGACTGTTGGTGCAAATTTTAGACCTTTATTCAACAAATTATTTTGGGCTTTAGTGAGTGTTACAGTGCTTAAATTAATAATTAAATCACTTGCTAATTCCTGTGTCTGTGTCTTTCTCCATCCTCTACGTGTCCTATTCTTTCTTTTTGTGTTGGTGTCCTGTAATATTGGGTCCGTGTTTGTGTCGGGGTTCCTGATCTCATTCTCCGTGAGTGTGGTGTCTTCTGTTGGGAATTGTTCTCGGTGTTCTGATATTTGTGCTCGGTGTTCTGATATTTGTGATATTTGTGTCTCAAGTTGTACGTGTGATTTACTGGTGATGTTGATCTCCTCAGTGTAGTTTTTCTTGGTGCTTGATGTCTTGGGGATTGGTGTCTTGGTGATCTTTGGGATTGACGTGTTCTTGTCCTGTGGTGTGGTGGAGTCCCATCTAAAAATGGTTCTCTGATAAAGCTTCATATTTATTAGTCACCGGTATATTGTATCTATTTTGTTGTGTGTTATCTTCCTTTCTATGTGAAACCATATCCATTCTTTTTCTATATCTAAAAATCGTTCTCGATGTTCGGGATTTTTATTTCATTTGCCATTTTGTTTCTATTACTGTATTTTTTGTTTTTTACTAATAATTTCTTGTTCTGTCCTATCTAGACTTTTACAAAGTCTCTCTTGCCAAGTGTTAAATTCATTATTTTTAGGTAATTGTTCTATTTTTTGTTTTTTCTGTTCTATTTTTTCTGTTATTTGTGTCAGTAATTCTACCCTTCTCTTTATTATTAATTTAATTAAATCCATTGATTGTTTCAATAGCAACGCTTCCCATTCTTCGTTGAATGTGCTTCCTTCTAAATCTTGTGCTGGTGTTTTGTGTAACAACAGACCTTTTGGGACTATACCACATTCTATATATTGACTCAAAGATTTAATCTCCCACCTTTGTCTGAGTTGTTTTAGAAGGAGATTTTCTGTTTCCCGAAATATTTCAGACATATTTTCTTCATTTACTTCTAAAAATTCTGTCCCATCAAACTTAAATTGTTCTACTTTCTGTTTTTTAATTTCTGCATGGTTCCATATATCCATTGTTTAATTCGCTGGGGCTCTACCTTTTGGGTGGTTAGTTAAAATGTATACAAAAGAGATTTGTAAGGTGGCTCACAGCGAAAAAGACCACGGATACCTGGTGCTCTTACCCAAAGAATCTGGTCCACCCCACCAGAAAGACAAATAAGATATAATATGGTTAATAACTGAGTAGGCACACAGAAATATGGATACATACAACAATTAAAATACAGCCTGGAAAATAAAACTGTTAAAATAAATATCAATCTGTAGAAATAAGTAACACCCTATAAAAATAGCATTCTATAAAAATGACCTGTTGAAATATAAATAGTCAAGAATGTCTGCTGCAGACATAGAGTATGTCTGCTGGAGGATATCGTGGGTTGTCCAATTTGTTGGAAATATCCGGTTTTAGCGTATTGGGGTTTAGTAGATATAGTCCTGGTATATAATAATGGTTTAATGACCGTGGATTGTGTCCATATAGTTCGCTACAAAAGGGGGTTATCGGTACTTACGGTCCCGGTGGTTTTCTATCGTGCAGCGTCCCGCACCCACACTGACCTGAAGAATTTTCTTTTTTACCGTCCCTCCTTACTGCGCGGTAAGATGTCTTAGTTGGATAATCCTCGCTATCTTGCTCGGCGTCTCACGTGACCTGGTGTTGGTCACGTGATATAACCTCCTCCGTGCATGTGATATAGTTACCTCCGTGCGTTCTTCCCCAAATCAGCTGATATATTTATGGGGAGGAGGAATATTTCCTTTTCGGGATTTTTTACACTTGATATTTTATACACATTCTATATGTCTTATATTCACATTCTTATTGGAGAACCATTAAGATTACTATAATTAATTTTTTCTGTCGTATATTTATTATATATTTATCTTATATGATGCAGAATATATATAGTTTTATCTTTCTGTATAGCTTGCTTTTATACAATCCAGTAATCCAGTCCAGAGATTATGGACACTTTATCCACACAATCCAGGAATCCAGCCCAGAGATTATGGACATCCTATCTACCCCATAAAAAGGAGTCTACCAACATATGCATACTAGACCACTGAGGAAGAAGCCAGCACAAGCTTCAAACGCGTTTGGTGAATTACAGTATGCAGAATATACCGGCAAGAAGCTAAGCCAATCTAGGAGCGTCTAAAAGATTGAATCCCGAAAAGGAAATATTCCTCCTCCCCATAAATATATCAGCTGATTTGGGGAAGAACGCACGGAGGTAACTATATCACATGCACGGAGGAGGTTATATCACGTGACCAACACCAGGTCACGTGAGACGCCGAGCAAGATAGCGAGGATTATCCAACTAAGACATCTTACCGCGCAGTAAGGAGGGACGGTAAAAAGAAAATTCTTCAGGTCAGTGTGGGTGCGGGACGCTGCACGATAGAAAACCACCGGGACCGTAAGTACCGATAACCCCCTTTTGTAGCGAACTATATGGACACAATCCACGGTCATTAAACCATTATTATATACCAGGACTATATCTACTAAACCCCAATACGCTAAAACCGGATATTTCCAACAAATTGGACAACCCACGATATCCTCCAGCAGACATACTCTATGTCTGCAGCAGACATTCTTGACTATTTATATTTCAACAGGTCATTTTTATAGAATGCTATTTTTATAGGGTGTTACTTATTTCTACAGATTGATATTTATTTTAACAGTTTTATTTTCCAGGCTGTATTTTAATTGTTGTATGTATCCATATTTCTGTGTGCCTACTCAGTTATCAACCATATTATATCTTATTTGCCTTTGTGGTGGGGTGGACCAGATTCTTTGGGTAAGAGCACCAGGTATCCGTGGTCTTTTTCGCTGTGAGCCACCTTACAAATCTCTTTTGTATACATTTTTACCAACCACCCAAAAGGTAGAGCCCCAGCGAATTAAACAATGGATATATGGAACCATGCAGAAATTAAAAAACAGAAAGTAGAACAATTTAAGTTTGATGGGACAGAATTTTTAGAAGTAAATGAAGAAAATATGTCTGAAATATTTCGGGAAACAGAAAATCTCCTTCTAAAACAACTCAGACAAAGGTGGGAGATTAAATCTTTGAGTCAATATATAGAATGTGGTATAGTCCCAAAAGGTCTGTTGTTACACAAAACACCAGCACAAGATTTAGAAGGAAGCACATTCAACGAAGAATGGGAAGCGTTGCTATTAAAACAATCAATGGATTTAATTAAATTAATTATAAAGAGAAGGGTAGAATTACTGACACAAATAACAGAAAAAATAGAACAGAAAAAACAAAAAATAGAACAATTACCTAAAAATAATGAATTTAACACATGGCAAGAGAGACTTTGTAAAAGTCTAGATAGGACAGAACAAGAAATTATTAGTAAAAAAACAAAAAAATACAGTAATAGAAACAAAATGGCAAATGAAATAAAAAATCCCGAACATCGAGAACGATTTTTAGATATAGAAAAAAGAATGGATATGGTTTCACATAGAAAGGAAGATAACACACAACAAAATAGATACAATATACCGGTGACTAATAAATATGAAGCTTTATCAGAGAACCATTTTTTAGATGGGACTCCACCACACCACAGGACAAGAACACGTCAATCCCAAAGATCACCAAGACACCAATCCCCAAGACATCAAGCACCAAGAAAAACTACACTGAGGAGATCAACATCACCAGTAAATCACACGTACAACTTGAGACACAAATATCACAAATATCAGAACACCGAGCACAAATATCAGAACACCGAGAACAATTCCCAACAGAAGACACCACACTCACGGAGAATGAGATCAGGAACCCCGACACAAACACGGACCCAATATTACAGGACACCAACACAAAAAGAAAGAATAGGACACGTAGAGGATGGAGAAAGACACAGACACAGGAATTAGCAAGTGATTTAATTATTAATTTAAGCACTGTAACACTCACTAAAGCCCAAAATAATTTGTTGAATAAAGGTCTAAAATTTGCACCAACAGTCACTATAAACAAATTCAACACATATATTGGGATTGAAAAATTTGTTAGGAAACTATGTTTAAAAAAATATTTTTTAAAAACCCGATCACTATTGAAGTAGAAAAAGAAAAGAATGAATACATTCACACGAATCTAAAGAAAAACTCGAAAAAATTCCCCGACAGGAAATAGGTCAGGAAATCGGAGCTTTCCGCCAATGTGTAGAGGCAGATATTAGAAAACTCAAAATGGAAAGAGTAAAGGACAACTTAACGAAACAAGAAAGAAATGCAATAAGACAACTACAGGAAAAGGAAGAAATTATAATTCGCCCAGCAGATAAGGGAGGGGCGATTGTAATCCTTGATAGAGAACAATATAAAAAGGAATGCATAAGACAATTAAGGGATATAGAAACCTATATTAAATTGAAAGGAGATCCAACTGAAAAATATGACAAAGATCTGGTTACATATTGTAACAAAGGCCTTGAGAATAACATATTATTAAAAAGAGAATATGATTTTATTATTAATACACAAAAAAGAATACCCGTTTTTATATACTCCCGAAGGTACACAAAGATCTAAAAATCCCCTGGACGCCCCATAATATCGGGCATCGGATCAATAACATCAAATCTTTCACAGTACATAGACCATCTACTTCAACCTGTAGTGAAAAAGACAAAATCATATATTAAGGATACAACAGAAATTATTAATATTTTGGAAAATACCATCTGTGAACCAAATTGGATAATTGGAACCCTAGACGTAAGCTCATTATATACTATCATTGATCATGAGCAGGGAATAACAGCAATGAAGAACCAATTAGAGGAAAATAGTGACCTCCCAAAGAAACAGATTGAATTTCTGGCGGAGGGAGTAAAACTCATCCTTACACACAATTACTTTTATTTTGATTCTGATTTTTATTTACAGAGAAGGGGTACAGCCATGGGCACCAGGTTCGCCCCCAGTTATGCAAATTTATTTATGGCTAATTGGGAAAATATATACATCCAACCAAGAATGGGGACGGACCTGGTGCTCTGGCATAGATTCATAGATGATGTCATTTTTATATGGAAAAAGGAAGAAAAGGATCTTTTTATCTTTTTAGAGGAGATTAATATTAATCCATTTAATTTAAAATTCGTAGCTAACGTCAATGAAAATCAAACTGAATTCTTAGATCTGATGATAAAAAAAGATAGTGAAAAGAAAAAACTAATATGCAGCACATTCCGGAAACCAACAGCTAGAAACAGCTATATACTGTTTTCTAGCTGTCATCTCCCAAGATGGTTACTCAATATTCCCCTGGGGCAGTTCCGGAGATTGAAACGAAACTGCACCAGGGAAGAGGACTTTGAGGGAGAAGCCGCTAAAATGAAAGATGAGTTCATAAACAAGAAATACCTCCCAAATAAAGTGGACCTTGCCTTAGAAAAGGTTAAAAAATTAGAGAGAAAACAGTTTTTTAAACCGAAAGATAAAATAACAATGGAAGGAGATAATAAACAAGAAATAACACCCCGCATAATTTTGCCATATAGCTCACAATATAAAAAGATTGAGAAGATTATTAAGAGACACTGGCATCATATATGCAAAGACAAGGTGATAGGTTCTCTAGTATCCACCAATCCCCAAATTGTATATACTAGAGCCCCAAATCTAGGATCACAAGTAGCCCCAACAGTAAAAAATGTTAAAAAGAAAAAGGAGGAGGGATACAGTGGAATGACTTAAAAGGTTTCTACAGATGCGGAAGTTGCTGCAACTGTAAGAATACTATCTTTCCAAAAGAACAGACATGGTTGAATCAACAAAGAATGGCTTCAAAATAAAAATCAGAGACCTACTAACATGCAACTCCACAAATGTATTATATATAATAAAATGCCCATGTAATAAACAGTATATTGGGAGAACTAAAGAACATTAAAATGCAGAATAGCGGAACACATTTCGAACATCAAAAAGGATACGAAAAACATTCCCTGTCCAAGCATTTTAAGATAGCTCACAACCAGGACCCAACAGGTCTGGTGTTTGCAGCTTTTGAGAAAGTGACAATGGATTGGAGGGAGGGAATCATATCCAAAAATGTCACGTCAGGAATCTAGAAGAATCTTTGATTTTAATACACTCTGCCCAAATGGCATGAATGCTGATATGGAGATTTTCGGTTTCTTAGAATGAGAAATAGTTATGATATCCTCGTGGAGGAGGCTCCTCCATCGATGAATGCTCGGAGGTGCTTTTGTTTTACGGCACTCTGAGCAGTCCTTGGGGAGGAGCCTCCTCCCAATACATCTGGAGGCGACTCATACATTATGATGTAGTGTGCATTGATTATTATATACATATTGTATACATTTTTTGTGATTCCATATTTTTATATTTTTATTATATATTTTTATTTTATATATATATATTTTTTGATTCCACAATTCAATATATGCACATTTCATAACTCAATATACACATTTTTTATAAGGATTTTTTATAAGGATTTTTTATAAGGATTTCTTTAATGCACATGATATATCTCTGAAATAATTTCATATATTTCATATATACATATTATATATTTTTTACACTTGATATTTTATACACATTCTATATGTCTTATATTCACATTCTTATTGGAGAACCACTAAGATTACTATAATTAATTTTTTCTGTCGTATATTTATTATATATTTATCTTATATGATGCAGAATATATATAGTTTTATCTTTCTGTATAGCTTGCTTTTATACAATCCAGTAATCCAGTCCAGAGATTATGGACACTTTATCCACACAATCCAGGAATCCAGCCCAGAGATTATGGACATCCTATCTACCCCATAAAAGGAGTCTACCAACATATGCATACTAGACCACTGAGGAAGAAGCCAGCACAAGCTTCAAACGCGTTTGGTGAATTACAGTATGCAGAATATACCGGCAAGAAGCTAAGCCAATCTAGGAGCGCTCTAAAAGATTGAATCCCGAAAGGAAATATTCCTCCTCCCCATAAATATATCAGCTGATTTGGGGAAGAACGCACGGAGGTAACTATATCACATGCACGGAGGAGGTTATATCACGTGACCAACACCAGGTCACGTGAGACGCCGAGCAAGATAGCGAGGATTATCCAACTAAGACATCTTACCGCGCAGTAAGGAGGGACGGTAAAAAGAAAATTCTTCAGGTCAGTGTGGGTGCGGGACGCTGCACGATAGAAAACCACCGGGACCGTAAGTACCGATAACCCCCTTTTGTAGCGAACTATATGGACACAATCCACGGTCATTAAACCATTATTATATACCAGGACTATATCTACTAAACCCCAATACGCTAAAACCGGATATTTCCAACAAATTGGACAACCCACGATATCCTCCAGCAGACATACTCTATGTCTGCAGCAGACATTCTTGACTATTTATATTTCAACAGGTCATTTTTATAGAATGCTATTTTTATAGGGTGTTACTTATTTCTACAGATTGATATTTATTTTAACAGTTTTATTTTCCAGGCTGTATTTTAATTGTTGTATGTATCCATATTTCTGTGTGCCTACTCAGTTATCAACCATATTATATCATATTTGCCTTTCTGGTGGGGTGGACCAGATTCTTTGGGTAAGAGCACCAGGTATCCGTGGTCTTTTTCGCTGTGAGCCACCTTACAAATCTCTTTTGTATACATGTCCTATTCTTGTCCGCAAATCACGTTCAGTGGCTCCATTCAAGTCAATGGGTCCACAAAAAAAACGGAAAGCATACTGAAGTGCATCCGTATGTCTTCCGTATCCGTTCCGTTTTTTGCTGAACCATCTATTGAAAATTTTAACACCAGCCCAATTTTTTCTATGTTATTACTGTATACTCTATATGCCAAACGGAAAAACGGAACGGAACAACGGAACCGAAACAGAAACAAAACGGAAGCAAAATACTGAAAAAAGGGATCCGTTAAAAACGGACAGCAAAACACTGAAAAAAATTCATCAAAAATCCTATTCCAAAACTGACAAACAAAGGGACAGAACCACAGAAGAGGAATAAAGTTAGCGTCGAGACTTTTACATTTAGGGCAGCGAGAGCTCTTATCCTTTTGGGGATAGATTTTAGATAGCAACTTCGGGGTATAATATAAGCAGTGAATAATTTTGAACTGCATTAATCGATAGGGGAGGGACTTTATATGATTTTTATTATTTTTATATATTTCAGGCCAACATAGCATGGGGTGTCCCAATTCTGTCTCCCACTTACCAGGGCTTTTAAATTTAGTGATAACACCCAGTGCTTTTAGAAATTTACTATAAACCTGTGACATTTAAATTTTGTGTCCATTATTATTGTGGCAGAATTCCAGAAAAGAGTGTAAATAATCTTTATTAATTGTGTATCTATAAGTGTGCTTTAATTGCATATATTTAAATGCATTCAAAGGGGAATTATTAATCCTTGTAGCTGAAAATTCCATAAGAGAGCCAGAAAAGAATAAATGTGAAACATTAGTGATACCTTTCAAACTCCAGACTGACCAAGCAGGAACCTTACCCAATTCAAGTAAATTTCTGTTTCCCCAGGAGGAGGAGTAAATAAGAGGGCATGTGATACTTGTAAAAGAGATCTCGCCTTGTCCCAAACCCTCTGGAGCCTCACACTCAGTTCACACTTTCGCGTAAAACGCCGCGTTCGAACGCGCCAAAAAATGCACAACAGTACAGGAACCATGCATTCCAAAGGGGGTGGTTCATACTTGCGCGTTTTTATGCGCATTCGAACGTGCCTAAAAACGTCCGACGCATAAGCAAGTATGTTCGCGTTAATTTGGGCGTTTTTCGAGCGTTTGGTGCCAATATACTTCAATGGGAAACGCGATACGCGTGTTGTTCGGGCGTTTGTGCAGCGTAAAACGCGCCTATGGACGCGCGTTTTTCAAAGTTTGCAACATGCTGGATCAGCCACCATGGAATTTCACAGATTGGCCAAACTATATATAGCGAGGGCTGTTTGGTCATTGGCCAACTATGCAGTCAATCACATAAACGCGCGTCAAACACGCCTACACTATTTACCAAAACGCTTGAAAAAAACACGCGTTAACGCCCGTCTTGAACGAGCAAAAAACGCTAGGTTTCAAAACGCTCAGGTCTGAACCCAGTGTCAGACTTATGGGGCTGTTCTTACCATTTACTCCTATTTGGCCTGCATCCAAAAGAGAAAACAGGTTTACACCTGAATTTCTGAATAAACCAGAAATGTATTGGACAAGGAGAGAATCCCTCATATTTATACACCATTGCAATTGAGAAAATAAATAATAACCCTGAAAATAGGGAATCGAAAGCCCTGCATCTATTTCCTTTAACTAAAGATATTTCTTTTTCAGGCGTATCTGTTTCCTCCCCCAGATCAGATCATTTAACAACTTTTCCAATTGATAAAAGAAGGCATCCTCTATCCAAATGGGACATGGAGATAACACAAATAAAAGTATAGGTAGCAAGACCATGTTGACTAACGCAATTCTATCAGCTTGTGAAAAAGGAAGTTTTTGCCAGGCCCTTATTCTGTTTCTTACTCTGCCGATCACTGGACTTAGATTAAGTTTAGTATAGCTCTTTTATGAAGCACCTATTTTGATCCCCAAGTAATCAATAGAATCAGCTGGAGATAATATCCGTACAGGAGATCCATCACAACAAACTTCTTGATATAATGGTAGAAGCAAGGATTTAGACCAATTAATCGAGAACCCAGAAACGGAACTAAACTTTCCCATCACCTCCATGACCCGAGGTAAAACCCCTGGGCCATCTTTGAGGAACAAAAGAATATCATCTGCATAGTGACTTATTTTGTCTCCCTGACCTCCAATTCCAAATCCTTTAATAGCCACATCTTGGCGAATCGCGCAGGCTAGAGGTTCTATAAATAATGAAAATAACAGAGGGGAGAGGGGGCAACCCTGTTGGGTGCCGCAATGTAAATAATAAAGATGTTGAATTCACCCCTTGAATATTAACCCTGGCAGTCGAGTGGGCATACAATAGCTGCACCGATTTTATAAAATTATCCCCCATCCCCATAAGGGCCATTATCTGCCAAAGGTATGACTACTCCCCCCTGTCAAACGCTTTAGCCGCATCTAATGACAGGATGGAGCAGTCCAGCCCCTCCCCACCTTGAATATTTAAAAACGCCCTTCGTATTGAAGAAACTAAATGGCGGCCAGGAATAAATCCCGTTTGATCTGGATGGATTAATCCATGACTTTTTTTAAGTGATTTGCAAACAGTTTAGACAAGATTTTATAGTTTGTATTGAGTAAGGATATGGGGCGATAAGACCCCACACCTAACTCATCCTTGTTCTTTTTCAGACAATAATCGCCTCTCTCATAGAGGCAGGAAGAGAACGTGTCTTATACGATTCCTGAATTACCTGCAATATACATGGTAGAAGTACCCGAGCATGCTGTTTGTAAAGTTCGAATGGGAGCCCATCCGAGCCAGGTGCAGAATTGGATTTAAGTGCGTTCACTACCTCTTGGATCTCAGCTAGTTGAATAATCAAGTTCAGATCTTCTGTTTCAGGAGGGGAAAGGACAGGAATCTCGAGCACGGCAAAGAACTTAAACTTTAAAATATCAACAGATACCTCTGAAAGATCTAAAGAAGAAAAGCATTTGACAAATTCCTCCATTATCAATTGGAATGTATTTACTATTTGTCCGCCACTATCCCTGTTGGCCTAGTTTAAATCTGTCCGTAACAGGATATATTTTGTTTTGGGATGAAATTCAATTGCCAAAATAGCAATACCCTGAATCTAGTGTTCCAGCTGTTGCAGGCCTAGTTTAAATCTGTCCGTCACAGGGTATATTTTGTTCTGGGGTGAAATTCAATTGCCAAAATAGCAATACCATAAATCAGTGGTTTCAGCTGTGGCTGGCCAAGTTTCATAGTGTCCGTAAAAACACATATTTTGTTCTGGGGTGAAATTCAATTGCCAAAATAGCAATACCATGAATCAGTGGTTTCAACTGTGGCTGGCCAAGTTTCATAGTGTCCTGCAAATTATATATTTTGTTCTGGGGTGAAATTCAATTGTCAAAATAGCAATACCCTGAATCTGGTGTTTGAGCTATTGCAGGCCAAGTGTAAATCTGTCCATAAAAGGATACCTTTCATCCAGGGCCTAAATACTAGCCCTAAAAGAGATATTCACCTAAATCAGTGGTTACTGCTGTGCCTGGATTAGTGTAATACGCTACATAAATAAATAGGCAGATAGTGTTAGGTGCCTGTACAAAAAGGCCTGAATTTGAAATCAATACATTGGGCCAAATATTTTTTTCTTATTGTGGTGCTTGGTGAACGGTAAAAATGAGGAAAACATCTAGTAAGGGACGCGGACGCAGTCGTGGTGGTGTTAGTGTACCATCTGGTGCTGGGAGAGGACGTGGCCATTCTGCCACAGCCACAGGTCCTAGTGAACCAACTACCTCAGGTTCCAGTACCCGCCAGAATTTACAGCGATATTTGGTGTGGCCCAATGCCGTTCCTAGATGGTAAGACCTGAGCAGGTACAGGCGCGCTAGTCAATTGGGTGGCTGACAGTGGATCCAGCACGTTCACAAAATGATCTCCCACCCAGTCTTCTGCAGAAAGCGCACAGGTGGCACCTGAAAACCAAGCCCATCAGTCTGTCACATCACCCCCATGCATATCAGGGAAACTGTCTGAGCCTCAAGTTATGCAGCAGTCTCTTATGCTGTTTGAAGACTCTGCTGGCAGGGTTTCCCAAGGGAATCCACCTAGCCCTTCCCCAGTGGTGGAAGACATAGAATGCACTGATGCACAACACTGATGTTTCCTGATGATGAGAACATGGGAATACCACCTCATCGGAGTCCGCACGTCTCTGATGATGACGAATCACAGGTGCCAACTGCTGCGTCTTTCTGCAGTGTGCAGACCGAACAGGAGGTCAGGGAGGAAGACTGTGTGGAAAACGATGCAGGGGATGATGAGGTCCTAGACCCCACATGGAATGAAGGTCGTGCCACTGACTTTCATAGTTCAGAGGAAGAGGCAGTGGTGAGACCGAGCCAACAGCGTAGCAAAAGAGGAAGCAGGGGGCAAAAGCAGACAAGCCGCCGCCAAGAGAGTTCGCCTGATACTGGCCACCGCCACCAGGGACCGAGCACCCCAAAAGCAGCTTCAAGGGGTTCCCTGGCATGGCATTTCTTTAAACAATGTGCTGACGACAAGACCCGAGTGGTTTGCACGCTGTGCCATCAGATCCTAAGGCGAGGCATTAACGTTCTGAACCTTAGCACAACCTGCATGACCAGGCATCTACATGCAAAGCATGAACTGCAGTGGAGTAAACACCTTAAAAGCAAGGAACTCACTCAGGCTCCCCCTGCTCCCTCTTCTGCTGCTGCCTCGGCCTGTTCCTCCGCCTCGGGAGGAACGTTGGCACCTGCCGCCCACCAAACAGAGGATGTGCCACCGACACCACCACCTGCGTCACCAAGCATCTCCACCATGTCACACGGCAGCGTTCAGCTCTCCATCTCACAAACCTTGGAGAGAAAGCGTAAATTCCCTCCTAGCCATCGTCGAGCCTTGGGCCTGAATGCCAGCAATTCTAAACTACAGGCCTTTGAAATGCTGTCATTCAGGCTGGTGGACACAGACAGCTTCAAACAGCTGATGTCCATGGCTGTCCCACAGTATGGTGTTCCCAGCCGCCACTACTTCTCCAAGACAGCCGTGCCTTCCCTGCACAACCAAGTATCCGATAAAATCAAGTGTGCACTGCGCAACACCATCTGTGGCAAGGTCCACCTAACCACAGATACGTGGACCGGTAAGCACGGCCAGGGATGCTATATCTCCCTAAGTGCACACTGGGTAAATGTATTGGCGGCTGGGCCCCAGGCAGAGAGTTCCTTGGCGCACGTCCTTCCGCCGCCAAGGATCGCAGGGCATCATTCTTTGCTTCCTGTAGCCTCCTCCTCTTACGCGGCTTCCTCCTCCTCTGCTTCCACCAGCTCATCCAGTCAGCCACACACCTTCACCACAAATCTCAGCACAGCCCGGGGTAAACGTCAGCAGGCCATTCTGAAACTCATATGTTTGGGGGACAGGCCCCACACCGCGCAGGAGTTGTGGCAGGGTATTGAACAACAGACCGACGAGTGGTTTCTGCCGGTGGGCCTCAAGCCCGGCCTGGTGGTGTGCGATAATGGGCGAAATCTCGTCGCAGCGCTGGGACTAGCCGGTTTGACGCACATCCCTTGCCTGGTGTATGTGCTGAATTTGGTGGTGCAGAAGTTCATTCACAACTACCCCGACATGTCAGAGCTGCTGCATAAAGTGCAGGCCGTCTGTGCGCGCTTCCGGCGTTCAAATCCTGCCGCTGCTCGCCTGTCTGCGTTAAAGCGGAACTTCAGCCTTTCCGCTCACCGCCTCATATGCGACGTGCCCACCAGGTGGAACTCCACCTTGCACATGCTGGAGAGACTGTGCGAGCAGCAGCAGGCCATAGTGGAGTTTCAGCTGCAGCACGCACGCGTCAGTCGCACTGCGGAACAGCACCACTTCACCACCAATGATTGGGCCTCCATGCGAGACCTGTGTGCCCTGTTGCGCTGTTTCGAGTACTCCAACAACATGGCCAGTGGCGATGACACCATTATCAGCGTTACAATACCACTTCTATGTCTCCTTGAGAAAACGCTTAGGGCGATGATGAAAGAGGAGGTGGCCCAGGAGGAGGAGGATGAGGGGTCATATTTTTCACTTTCAGGCCAGTCTTTCAGAAGTGGCTCAGAGGGAGGTTTTTTGCAGCGGCGGCCAGGTACAAATGTGGCCAGCCAGGGCCCACTACTGGAGGACGAGGAGGATGAGGAGGAGCTGGAGGAGGATGAGGATGAAGCAGGTTCACAGCGGGGTGGCACCCGACACAGCTCAGACCCATCACTGGTGCGTGGCTGGGGGGATACGGAGGACGATGACGATACGCCTCCCACAGAGGACAGCTTGTCCTTACCTCTGTGGAGCCTGGCACACATGAGCGATGAAATGCTGCAGTGCCTGCGCAACGACAGCAGAGTTGTGCACATTTTAACATGTGCGGACTACTGGGTTGCCACCCTGCTGGATCCCTGGTACAAAGACAATGTGCCTACCGTACTTCCTGCACTGGAGCGTGATAGGAAGATGCGCAAGTACAAGCGCACTCTGGTAGACGCGCTCCTGAGAGCATTTCCAAATGTCACAGGGGAACAGGTGGAAGCCCAAGGCGAAGGCAGAGGAGGAGCAAGAGGTCGCCAACGCAGCTGTGTCACGGCCAGCTCCTCTGAGGGCAGGGTTAGCATGGCAGAAATGTGGAAAAGTTTTGTCTCCACGCCACAGCTAACTGCACCACCACCTGATACGGAACGCATTAGCAGGAGGCAGCATTTCACTAACATGGTTGAACAGTACGTCTGCACACCCCTCCACGTACTGACTGATGGTTCGGCCCCATTCAACTTCTGGGTCTCCAAATTGTCCACGTGGCCAGAGTTAGCATTTTATGCCTTGGAGGTGCTGGCCTGCCCGGCGGCCAGCATTTTGTCTGAACGTGTATTCAGCACGGCAGGGGGCGTCATTACTGACAAACGCAGCCGTCTGTCCACAGCCAACATGGACAAGCTGACGTTCATAAAAATGAACCAGGCATGGATCCCACAGGACCTGTGCCTCCCTTGTGCAGAATAGACATTTATAACTGCCTCCCCTCAACCATGTATTCTTGTACTCCGGGGTACTTCTTTATTGAATCCTCATTTTTTTAACTTTACCATGATCTTGCGGTGCAACCCAAAGTTGAATGAACCTTTCCTCTGTCTGCGTGCTGGGGCCAAAATAACTGAAAGTGGCCTTCTCCAGTGGTGGGTGATATGACGCCTTATTCCTTTCTGTGGGACCTCTCTCCTCTGTCTGGGTGCTGGGGCCTAAATAACTGAAAGTGGCCTTCTCCAGTGGTGGGTGATATGACGCATGATTCCTTGCTGTGGGACCTCTCTCCTCTGTCTGGGTGCTGGGGCCGAAATAACTGAAAGTGGCCTTCTCCAGTTGTGGGTGATATGACGCATGATTCCTTGCTGTGGGACCTCTCTCCAATTGATATTGGTTAATTTTTATTTATTTTATTTTATTTTAATTCATTTCCCTATCCACATTTGTTTGCAGGGGATTTACCTACATTTTGCTGCCTTTTGCAGCCCTTTAGCCCTTTCCTGGACTATTTTACAGCCTTTTTAGTGCCTAAAAGTTCGGGTCCCCATTGACTTCAATGGGGTTCGGGTTCGGGATAAAGTTCAGGTCGAGTTCGGATCCCGAACCCGAACATTTTCGGGAAGTTCGGCCGAACTTCCTGAACCTCCAGGTGTTGGCTCGTCTCTAAATATTTTAATATTATTTGGAGGTGGCAATACCTGTTATGTTTATTTTTTTATTGTTTAATTTTATATGTAAAATTGGGAAAGTGGGTGATTTGAATATAACTTTTAGCCAACTTAGGGGCCTAGAACCTTCTGATCTCTTGTCTCATAGATCATAATAGAGAAATATTATGGTCTATGGGATATGATGCTCTGTCTGCTAAGCTGTTCCTTACGCATGACTTTACAGGCAGTTTACCATGACAGGCTTGGGAACATTCTGCAGGCGCTGTCATGGTAACCAATTGGAGCCCTGTGATTTAACTGTGGAGGCTCCAATCAGAAAACAGATGCTACAATCTATATTGGCCATGGCATCTGAAAGGTAAAATGCCCAGGTTCAGTGTCATCGTCATTCCTGATATTTGTGGTAGGGTGTCTACTGAATTATACAGCTGGCACCTGCAATTTATGGCGTAGAGGTAGGTCATTGTAGCTGAAAGGGTAAAACATGCTTTTTGTTAACACTGTCAAATATATATTTAACCATAGCTATATATGTCGGTATCACACTGGCATTATTGGCTATTTCTGTCATTATGTTTGAGAGCTTGGGGAAGGGGAAGAAAGAACAGAAATTCATAAAATGTCATAGAAGACTAAAGAGTGTTTTGGGGAAATTTTTGGGACAAATTAAGCAACTTCCATTTGCAATTAATTGATTAGGGTCTGAACTGAAATTTTTAAACAATTTGTCGAAACATATATAGTCATACTAAAATGGTAAAATCACACTGTTCATCACATACACTGTTAAATAATAGTACTACTTTAACACTCTCTGGCATTCCCTGTATAGCTATAAGCCAGTCCAGTATCTGCCTGATGTCACTCTCCCCATGCTTCAAATCCCGCGCCTGTATACATTACCACCGGATCTGATCATGCATCGTACCACTGTGGACGGGGGCATTGAAGACGATACTGCACAAGTGGAGCTCAATGATGTGAATTTGTGGTTCTGGAAAAGGCAGGGCTATCTAGAGTGGCTAGCAGCAAAAATACCAGGACTTGAGCCAAGGGTATCACTATCTGGAGCCTTTCTTTACCTGTTGACAGAAGTAGGTGTTAGACTCATATTGTACTGCCTCTCTATCTCACAAGAGATGACCACATTCACAGTGAATAGTCATTCAGTGTAAACTGTAACCCTCAATTACTATTGGCCTGTTGGAGTGTTCAGCTGCACTCATGCAGGTCCAGGTATGGTTACCTATATAAAGAAAAGCCTCCCATTATATCTCACAAGATGTGACAAAATTTACAGTGACAAGGTAGTCAGAATAAACTGCACCTCAAACTAATATTGACCTGTTGGAGTGCTCATGACACCCACATGACACAAAGCCTCCCATTATAACTCAGAAGAGGTGACCACATGTACAGTGAACAGTTATTCAGAGTGCACTATGTCCTTAGGTATTATTGACCTGTTGGAGTGCTCAGCTGCATCCATGCAGGTCCAGGTATGGTTGCTCACATGACAAAAAGCCTCCCACTATATATAAAAAAGGTGACCACTTTCACAGTGCGAAGGCTCGCAATCACAGTATAAAAAAGGCTATGAACTCATATTGTTGTACATATAGAGTGGTATGTAAAAGTTTGGCCACTCCAGTTCAAAATTCTGTTACTGTGAACAGTTAAAGTGCATCTGTCAACAGATTTGTTCCCATGAAAATGGCTGACCTGTAGCATGTTCACTTGGCAGCTAAAGGCATCTGTGTCGGTCTATATGTGCCTGTGTTATTAAAAATGTTTTAATAAATGCAAATAAGTCTCTAAGAGAAAAGGCGGTATTGCTGTTACACATATAAGTTCTGTTCCCTGCAACTCTCTTCTGCCATCTGCAATGCAAGCCTTTGGGAGAAATCAGGTCCTAGCGTGATCATGTTTATACTGTCTGGCCCTGGCAATTAAAGTGGAGAGTTGCAGAGAGAGATGAGTAGGAGTAACGTCAATGTCCCTGTTGCTCCTAGAGGCTCATTTGTATGTATTAAAACGTCATTTTTCTCAGCAATGTGGGCATATATGAACATGGCAACAGCAACATGCAACAGGTCAGACAGTTTGTATGTGCAAATCTGTCCTTTAAGCAAGTTGAAGATTAAATAATCTACAAAAGATATAATCTTAAAGATAACACATTTCCTTAGCATTTTAAGCAAAAGCTATTTTTTATTTTTATCTTTTACAGTTTCAAAAAAACAAAAATGGAAAAGGGCCCAAAGCAAAACTTTGGGCACCCTACATGGTTAGTACCTAGTAGCATCACTTTTGGCAAGTATTACAGCTCGTAAATGCTTTTTGCAGCAGCCAAGAAAAAAAAGGCTTACCTTCTCCCTGGCTGTGACATGTTCCACTGCAATTGGACAGCTCACAGCCAGGGAGAAGGAGACGCCCTCCTAAGAAAAGCTGCCATCTGCTCTTCCTTGTACAGATGCTATTGATTAGCATACAGGGCACCAAAGCAAAACGGGGTGCACAGGAACACAACGGAGGAGTGGATCAATAAAAAAAGAGCGCAATAACATCTCCTAATCTGAGTGGGGTAGTGATTTTAGCAAGTAAAAACTGATGAAAGATCCTCTTTAACAGATTTTTTATAGCTGGTGTTAGGTTTGCTTCCAGAATTTGCTGTAATTATATTGAATCCATTCTTCCCTCTAGCTGTGACATGTCCCCAGTGCCATTGGCTGCCACACAACTCTGAAACATGATTGATCCACTCCAATGCTTAATAGTTGGAGAGGTGTTCTTTTCATAACATTCTGTGCTCTTTTGTCTGTAAATATAACTTTGCTCCTCGTGGCCAAAGAGTTCTATTTTAACCTCATCCATCCACTGGACTTTTTCCCAAATTAATCAGGCTTGTTCAGATGTTTTTTTGCAAACTTCTGAGGCTGAATTTTGTGGTGAAGATGCTGGAGAGGTTTTCTTCTGATGACTTCCACAAGGGCCATATTTGTGCTTGTGTAGTTGAACAGTAGGGCAATATAGCACAACTGTGGTCAGTTAAATTAGCCTTTCTTGCAATCCTACGAGCAGATATCTCAGAAATGTTTCTTGGTCTACCAGATCTTCTTTTGACATACACTGTTCCTATAACTTATATTTCCTAATTACATTTCGAATTGATGAAATAACAACCTGAAAACGCTTTGTTATCTTCTTATAGCCTTCTCCTGATTTTTGGGCCTCAGCCATTTTCATTTTGAAAGTGTAAGGAAGTTGAATACTTAAAAAAAATTGATTCAATCCAAATTAATTTGTCACAATGTGCGTTATAAATCAGCTACTTCCTAGCCTGCAGGGAGAGTGTATCTTGGTGTACATCACTGTGCAACTGTGCATTGCAGAAACATGCATAGCTAGTCCACTGTGGTAGGGAAACTGCTACTATTTGTCAGTATGACAGGTGACAGGTGTCACTCTTAGAATCAATTCACACTTCATTTAATTTGGTCAGTTATGGGTCAAAATTGACCAAATAACTAAATTGTGAAGCCTTGCAGGTCAAGGTTAACGTTAGGTATAACGTGCTTAACCGTGCAGTGGCCCAAGATTCTAGTAGCGAGAGAAAGAGGGCTCTACTTTTACACCATCTGCTGATTCCACATAGGTTGCTAGAGAACCTGCTTTGTTACATGCTGATACAAGTAGTGGGACCATGACAGAGAAGAGAGGGAATCAGCAGTATGTTTGAGTTGATATCACTGTTTATTTTTTCCTTCTTCTGATCAACCCAAAAAAAAATGGATTCTGTCTTTTGAGCATCCGCCTTCACACAGTCAGTATTTGGTCAGTAATTGATCAGCATAGGTAAGACCTAAAAAAAAATGAGTGGGTCCAAAACAGAGATAACGTGTTATGAGAATGTTTGAATGTCTTATGTGTTTTGTACCTGCTTCTGTCGTCCAAATCAAGAGCAAATCATGATGCTTTTTAGGTTCTTCTGATAGATCAGAGGAAGGGTAAAATAAACGGTGATGTCAAGAAGGCCAAACAGGGACACTACTGGCATTGTCACAGATTGGCAACAGGATGAGAAGTCAACATAGTGGCCCAGTCATGGAGTGGTGAGGGCGGCATCAGCATGAGTCAACATAGTGGCCCAGTCAGAGTGGGAAGGGTTGCATGAGAGGTCAACACAGAGGTGGGGGCAACAGTAGGGGCATTAATAGCAGAAGATAGTGGCAGTAGGAAAAGATGGCAGCAAATTCAGCAGGTGTGGGCATCAGGCAGTTGGCAGCATAAGAATAGCTGCTGAAGCACATGGCCAGAAATAACGGACCCATTTTCATAATGTTTTTATATAGCTGCCAGAATTATCTAGTCTGATGCATCAGGCACTGGCAAATGGAAATCGTGGCTGATCCACAACTGATTCATCTTTACAAAGGTCAGTTTCTCCAGATTTTGTGTTGAAAGGGGAGTTCTCTTTGGGTAACTATGCCCCCCGCCCCGCACTAAACACCCGCTCTGATGCCACACTACTAGCTGGGAAGGACAGTTTGCCCACAGAAAGTTGCAGCCACAAATCAAGTTTGGCTGCATAGTAGTCCAGGGGATCTTGGTCGTGGGTTGGCAGAGTGCAGTCCAAGTATGCCACCATCTGCTGGTTCAAGTTCTGCGCCATGTCCTAATGCTGCTGCTGATGGGTGATTTCTCCAGCAGGCGGGTGAAGAAAAGTTCTTATTACAGACTTTAGACTTAAGTTGCTGCTGTTGGAGCTGGTGCTGCTCCTGCACCCTCACCCCCACCTGCAGCAATCATAGCAGTGGAACATGAGCGTAGAGCGCCCAACGATCAGACCTTCTTGAGGAAGGGCAATGGCGCACATAGGCAGCGACTAGAGATGAGCAAATCTATTTGCAGATTCGGACATTCTTTATAAACAGGAACTGGGGGCTTGTCCTGATTGGCTGACAGGCTGACCGGCAGCCTCTATGAGCCAATCAGTGTGGACTAAAGAAGGGAGGTGCTTGTAAACAGCTACAGGATTGTCATTGTTGGGTTAGTTTTTGACCAGAGAGGATTATCTCTGCAGGAGAGCAATAAAAAATAATTTAGGGAACCATTATATAGTGCTAGGGTTTAGATTAGGGAGAGATTAGGGCTAGTAGTAGTAAGGAGAATAATTGGGTAGTAGATAGGGATAAGCGAAGTTCGGGTACCCGGACCTGAACCTGGACTTGTACACTTAAGTCCGGTTTCGGTGTTCAGGTGAATTTATTATTTTCCGTTATAACATGTTTATATTGGAAAATAATAGCATTCTTAAGAAAGAATGCAAAACAATATGGCCATTTAGGGGTTAAAAAAAGGAAACAAAAAAACCTCACCTCATCCACTTTATCGCTCTTCCGCAGCTTCTTCTATCTTCACTAGAGTTGAGCGAACCAGAACTGTATAGCAAATTTTCGGATGTTCGGGACACGGAGCCGAACCCGAACATTTTCATTAAAGTTTGGGTTCGGGTCCGTTGTTCGGCGATTCTTCCCGCTTTTTGAAAGGCTGCAGAGCAGCCAATCAGCAAGCATTTTACATCTTTGCCCTAAGAAGCCATCACAGCCATGCCTACTAATGGCATGGCTGTGATTGGCTGAGTGCAGCATGTGACCCAGCCTCTTTATAAGCTGGAGTCACGTAGTGCCGCACGCCACTCTGCTGCTGTTAGTATAGGGAAAGGTTGCTGCCAGTGCTCCCAGGGAGAGATTAGGAAAGAAATCTGTTGAACCTGGTGGTGTGAAATCTTTAAGCTACAGCAATCCTACATTTTTGTACCCAGCCCTGAGCCCAGTGTTACTGCAACGTTTTTTTTTTTTATCCATCTGTTACTGAGGTGGGGGTTGGCAGCGATTTTAGCCACTGTAGTGTCCTTGGAACTGCATGTGACCTGCATGTGTGCAGCCTGCCAGGGACATCAGTCTAATCCTTTTTAGTTGCTCAGTGAAGGAAAAAAGCCATTTTTCAGGCAGGTCAAGTCCCCTACATTACCTTTTGTATAATTTAGGGGTGACATAGTCCATTTCTGTAGTCTGGGGCAAAAATCTGTATTGTGGTGCTAAAGAGATTGTGCATACAACGCACCAAAACGTATTTTCAATTTCAGCAGTGAAATAGTGTATCAGTGTATTTTTGGGAAAAAAGTATTCCTGGTCCACAAAGCAGTTGTGCATACAGCGTACAAATACCTATCTTAAATTTAAGCACTGAAATAGTGCATTACTGTGTTTTAGGGAACCCAGTAATCAGCACATGTTAGAATGTGGCAGTAACTCGGCGGTCATTGCACATGCACTGCAGCATGTAGTCGCTCATGTGTGCCAGGCTTCCCAGAGGCAAAGACAAGCTGTCCTCTTTGAGGGAGGTGTATCGTTTGTGTGCTCTGTATCCTGCTCCTCCTCCTCCTCATCCTGCAGAACTGTGCCCTGGCTGGACAATTGTGTTCCAGGCCAGGGCCTATGTTGGTGCAGGAACCCACCCTCCAAGCCACTTGTATTTGGCTGGCCTTAAGTTAAGGATAAGGCGTGTATATAGTTTTGTTTGTTTATATTTAGTTTAGCTGCATTATAGTTATTTTAATATGTTTTTAAGTAAATTTGTAAATAGTTTGTTAATAGTTTGAGTGAAAGGGGGGGTGGGGGTGTTGTGTGTTCGATTAACTGAATTGATTTTCACTGTCTGGTGTTCAGGAATTTCTGCAACCCCAAATTCAGCACATGTGGCAGGCAGGGGATGTGCGTCAAACCGGCTAGGACCAGACCTGCTATTATATTAGCGCACAACACCAGGCCGGGCTGAAGGCTCAGTGGCACCAACCAATCATCGGTCTGTTGTTCCATGCCTGTCCACAGCTCCTGCGCGGTGTGGGCTTTGTCCCACAAACTCACAAGTTTCAAAACAGCCTGCTGTCGTTTCCCCCTGGCTTTGCTGCTGTGGGTGTTGAAGGTGTTACGCTGAGCGGATGAGGGGGTGGTAGAGGAGGAGGAGGAAGCCGAGTAGGAGGAGGTAACAGGAGGCAAAGAGAAATGCCCTGCAATCCTGTGGGACAGAAGGACATTCGCAAAAATGCTATGCGCCTCAGGTCCAGCCGCCACTGCATTTACCCAGTGTGCTGTTAAGAGAGATATAACGTCCCTGCCCATGCTTACTGGTCCATGTATCGATAGTTATGTGGATCTTGCCACAGATGGCGTTGCGCAGTGCCACTTGGTCACTTTTGTCCGCCACTTGGTTTTGCAGAGACCTACGTACTGTGGGACAGCCACCGCCATAAGGTTTTTAAAACTGTCCACCAGACAGAATGAAAGTATTTCAAAGGCCCAGGAATTTTGAAATCAAGGCATTCAGAGCCAGGGATCGCAGGTGGGTAGGGGGTATTTCCTCTTTCTATTTCTCTTTCTCTCCAGTGTTTGGGAGATGGATAGCTGATAGCTGAACACTTCCATAGGATTCAATGGAGATGCTTGGTGATGGTGCCAGATGTGGTGGTGTTGCCGCCACATCCTCTGTTTGCTGGGTGGCAGGTGCTACTGTCACTCACTTGGGCTCAGGTTTAGAACGTTTATTTATTATTTTTCTATATTTTATGTTATTTTAAGTCATTTTCCTATCCACATTTGTTTGCAGGGCATTTACCTACATTCTGCTGCCTTTTGCAGCCCTCTAGCTCCTTCCAGGGCTATTTTACAGCCATTTTAGTGTCCAAAAGTTCGGGTCCCCATTGACTTCAATGGGGTTTGTGTTCGGGGTCAATTTTGGGTTAAGTTCGGATCCCGAACCCAAACTTTTTTGTGAAGTTCGCCAAAACTCCTCGAACCTCAACTTCCAGGTGTTTGCTCAACTTTAATCTTCACTTAACAGGACCTGCCAAAGGCCTGCTGTGACGTCACATCGCTCTCCCATGTGGTGACGTCATCAGCAGTAACCGCAGTTTGCAGCAGCAACAGTAGATACAGTAACATCTGACGCTGTATCAGACCATTTTGTTTTTTCATTACCAAAGTTTGATTATTTGGGAGTGGGTGCAGCACCAGTCCACATAAGGGATCGCACATAAGCAATCAATAGTGTTCTGTCACCACCAGGTAGGAGGAAATTGCAGTCAGTTGCGGCCATTTAATAACCTTAGTTTACGGCGGCAACGATAAAAGCAGATGCAGTAACACCTGAGGCTGTATCAGACCGTTTTTTTTTTTTTTTCAAAGTTATTTAGGGGGTGGGTGCAGCCAGTCAATTAATTATAACCAAGTGAACACAGTAACTGCCACAGATGTCCCTATAGTAAATAATTCATACTTCAAGTGTCTAGTTGAACAATTTTCTTTTGGAGTTTTTTATTTTCTGATTCTTTGTCTTTGAATACACATATAAGTCACATTAGACAAAAATCTGTCTCAGGTGCCAAGTTCAAACTTTATTCACCAAGTAAGTCCTCAAAAGCAAACTCTCCTTGATTGTATTCTGTAGAAAGGGATTAGAACTTTTTTTTATTGTTTGTAATTTAGTTGTACAGAATACAAACAGCTCAATAGGTTGTCTGACTGTTACAGTAGGACGCCTACAACCACAACCTAGAAATGTTTGGAAAGAGAAGGTTCCCACTTCCAAACATAAGAGCCAGACCTTGTCCTCCAAGAGTAAGAACGTGGCTAGTAGCAGTGGCACAGGTCTTGTAGATGGTACCAATAGTAGTAGTAGTAGTAGTAGTAGTAGTACTACTACTACTAATAGTAGTAGTAGTCCACAGTTCCCCCTGACTCCCAAAAAGGGCAACATTAGAGGGGAAAGTGGATGAGATTGTGGACTGGATTGCTCACTCCTCCTCTCAATCACAGCAGGATGACGTGCCTTCTGAGTCTGACACCAAACCTTGGAGCTAGGGGCCAGAGAGGTGCTTCTGCTCGTCCTCCTTTCAGCCCCAGCGAAGTCTGTCATTTGGATTCTCTGCATCTACACTGCCCCCTCCTAGTGGTGTGTCTTCTTTTTTTTACCTAAGAACAGGCCACCAAACCCCACCGCACACTCTGGCAAATAGTCTTCAGAGTTTCCCTAATGACTTTTTAGAAAGCATTCAGCTTTTGGATTGTCCGGAAGTGGAGATTCATGAGGAGGCAAGGGACCCCATGCACAGCTGTGCTGGTGGTAGTATTAGTAGTGGCATCCATAGCCAGGATGGTGGAGGTAGTGGCTGTAGTGGCACTGTCACGGGAGGCGGGTGGCAGGCTTCTGCTCTCCCGCGCCGCCGCCGGCACCTGATATCACTGCAGGAGGGACGCTCGCTGTGCCCGGCTGCGCCTCCGGCTGCACCACGGCTGCCCGGCGTCTCTGTTGGCATGGCGATGGGGGACGCGGCGCGCCCGGCCGTGCTCCTCCTGCAGGGGTGACTGGCATTCTCCGTCGCCATGGGAACCAAGTAGGGCTGAGCGCTGAGCTGAGTATTCGGCGCTCGGCTAGTAGCAGGGAGAGGGGGTCATGTGACGCTGGCCAGGTCACATGATCCCTTTCCTCAACTATATTAACATGCAGCCTGCTGACCACAGGTTGCCTGTAATTACTCACTCAGGCTGTGTCCATATTTTCTTGCTTGTGTTTGACCTTTGGAATTGACCAGTGACCATCCCCTGACCTATCTACCACCTGCTCCTTGTACTTTCGCTACCTCCTGGATTTTACCTCGGCTCGTTATTGGATTTGTCTCTTGCCTCTCGGTTTTTGATACGACCTCTCGGACTGACCTCCTGTTGTCTTCCCTTGTGGGAGATTTTGCCTGTATTCTCTCCTCTCTTCCCTTGTCTCCGCTCTCTGTTTCCTTCCTGTCCTCTCTGCTCTGCACTTACGCAAGTTAGGGACCGTTGCGCCCCGTCGCCTAGGGCGGGTAGTGCAAGTAGGCAGGGACAGGGTTGGGGTGGCAGTCAGGTGGGTGCACTTCCTCCTACTTCCCGCATTGTGACAGGCACATTCAGAATGGGGAATCCGTAGGTGGGCCAAGGAGCTCAACATAACCTATCACAGTTTGATAAAATGTTGGAGAGATTGAAGAGTCCGATAATGATATCGTGTTTTTCAGGACATGGGAGTCAGATCGGGGTGGTGAGGAGGAGTTAACATCAGAGAACGAGGACAGTGGTAGTGGCAGCAACAAAACGGCATAGGCAAAGTAGGACCAGTCCTTCTTTGGGAACTGGGGAGGCCGCAAGTCGCAGGGGGATGATTCAGGGCTGAAGCGTGTAAAGGCTAAGGAAAGCTCTGCTACCTCTGGAAAGAGTGGGCAAAGAGCTAGCATCTGGAAGTTTTTTTTCACTTTGCCAGAAGATAGCAGCACTGCCCTGTGAAGGCGCTGTAAGCAGAAACTCAGCGGTGGGTCAAAAGAATCAAACTTAGGCACCACTGATCTGTGGAACCACGTGAAGCAGCGTCACCCCATGCAGTTGTCAATAAAAGGTGGTTGCCAGCTACCACAAGAAAAGATTGCTCCTTCTCCTGCACTCTTTTGGGTCAGCCAGTCCGCATCCATGGGCCATGACGTGGTGTGTTTTTCAACATGCTGCTTTTTAATGCCCTCAAATATGCCTTTGTCCAAAGCTTTGTGTGTCATTGTCATTCTGACATGATTTTTTACTGCTGTCATTCATCATACAGCTGAGGGAGGGGGACAGATGAGTTAAAATGAAAAAAAATTTACAAAGTAAGATAGGAGATTTTTATGAAAAATCTGTGTTTTAGATGACTATAGAGGGTTATACACCAATTTCCAAGGCAATTAGAGCAACTTTGGTTCAGAACTAATAGATAGAGTTGAGAAAACACCTGGATGTTCGGGTTCGAGAAGTTCGGCCGAACTTCCTGAAAATGTTTGGGTTCGGGATCCGAACTCGACCCGAACTTCACCCCAAACCCGAACCCCATTGAAGTCAATGGGGACCTGAACTTGTGGGCACTAAAAAGGCTGTAAAATAGCCCAGGAAAGGGCTAGAGGGCTGCATAGGGCAGCAAAATGTAGGTAAATCTCCTGCAAACAAATGTGGATAGGGAAATGAATTAAAATAAAATAAATAAAAATTAATCAATATCAATTGGAGAGAGGTCCCATAGCAGAGAATCATGCGTCATATCACCCATCACTGGAGAAGGCCGCTTTCAGTTATTTCGGCCCCAGCACCCAGACAGAGGAGAGAGGTCCCACAGCAAGGAATCATGCATCATATCACCCACCACTGAAGAAGGCCACTTTCAGTTATTTTGGCCCCAGCAACCACACAGAGGAGAGAGGTCCCACAGCAAGGAATAAGGCATTATATCACCCACCACTGGAGAAGGCCACTTTCAGTTATTTCGGCCCCAGCACCCAGACAGAGGAGAGAGGTCCCACAGCAAGGAATCATGTGTCATATCATCCACCACTGGAGAAGGCCACTTTCAGTTATTTAGGCCCTGGTGCCCAGATTGAGGAGAGGTTCATTCAACTTTGGGTTGCACCGCAAGATCATGGAAAAGTTAAAAAAATGAGGATTCAATAAAGAAGTACCCCGGAGTACAAGAATACATGGTTGAGGGGGAGGCAGTTATAAATGTCTATTCTGCACAAGGGAGGGACAGGTGCTGCGGGATCTATGCCTGGTTCATTTTTATGAACGTCAGCTTGTCCACGTTGGCTGTGGACAGGCGGCTGCGTTTGTTAGTAATGACGCCCCCTGCCGTGCTGAATACACGTTCAGACAAAACGCTAGCCGCTGGGAGAGGTCCCATAGCAGAGAATCAGGCTTAATGTCACCCACCAATGGAACAGGCCACTTTCAGATATTTTGGCCCCTGGCACCCAGACGGAGGAGAGGTTCATTCAACTTTGGCTCATTTGGTTTGCCCTGCAATATAATGGTAAAATTAAAAAAAGAGGATTGAATGAAGAAGTGCACTGGAGTCCAAGAATATATGGTTAAGGGTAGGTAGGTATAAATGTCTAATCTGCACAAGGGATGGACAGGTCCTGTGGGATCCATGCCTGGTTCATTTTTATGAATGTCAGCTTGTCCACATTGGCTGTGGACAGGCGGCTGCTTTTGTCTGTAATGGCGCTCCCTGCCGTGCTGAATACACGTTCGGACAAAACGCTAGCCGCCGGGTAGGCCAGCAGCTCCAAGGCATAAAAGGCTAGCTCTGGCCACGTGGACAATTTGGAGACCCAGAAGTTGAATGGGGCCGAACCATCAGTCAGTACGTGGAGGGGTGTGCAGACGTACTGTTCCACCATGTTAGTGAAATGCTGCCTCCTGCAAACACGTTCCGTATCAGGTGGTGGTGCAGTTAGCTGTGGCGTGGTGACAAAACTTTTCCACATCTCTGCCATGCTAACCCTGCCCTCAGAGGAGCTGGCCGTGACACAGCTGCATTGGCGACCTCTCGCTCCTACTCAGCCTTCGCCTTGGGCTTTCACCTGTTCCCCTGTGACATTTGGGAATGCTCTCAGTAGCGTGTCTACCAACGCGCGCTTGTACTCGCGCATCTTCCCATCACGCTCCAGTGCAGGAAGTAAGGTAGGCACATTGTCTTTGTACCGGGGATCCAGCAAGGTGGCAACCCAGTAGTCTGCACACGTTATAATGTGGGCAACTCCTCTGTCCTTGCGCAGGCACTGCAACATGTAGTCGCTCATGTGTGCCAGGCTGCCCAAAGGTAAGGACAAGCTGTCCTCTGTGGGAAGCGTATCATCATCGTCCTCCGTTTCCCCCCAGCCACGCACCAGTGATGGGCCCTTACTAGATGTTTTCCTCATTGTTACTGTTCACCACAATAAGAAAAAAATTATTTGGCCCAATGTATTGAATTCAAATTCAGGACTTTTTTTTACAGGCACCTAACACTATCTGTCTATTAATTTATGTACCATATTACACTAATCCAGGCACAGCAGTAACCACAGATTTAGGGGAATATCAATTGTTGGCCTAGTATTTAGACCCTGGATGAAAGGTATCCTTTTACGGACATATTTACACTTGGAGATGCACAGTAGCGTGTGAAAAAATATATAGGATTATGCTTTCAGCACTTGTATTTTAACACTTTGTGTAATATACCCTTTAACGGAAAGAAATACACTTAGAGATGCAAAACAGTGTGTGCAAATGTAGAGGATTATGCTGTATTTTAACACTTACTCTAATATACCCTTTAACAGAAAGAAATACACTTGAAGATGCACGGTAGCGTGTGAAGTTATTGAGGCAACATTAGTTTTGTGGACTGCCACTGGTGTTTTATGAGGTTTGACACCAGAGGTAGTGGGACATAACAATGTAAAGTCAAAACTAGGATTATTTCTGATCCTTACCTGTCCAGAGACAAAGTCTGCAAACACCACAATGGCGGAATTGTACCTTATAAACATGTTTATAACGGGAACCATGCGTGATCCACTTCTCTTGTAGACTATAAGTGAGTTTTTGGACAATCGGATTGACACCTCTGGTGGTGTCCAGGAATGCTAGCCCCGGCAGATCTCCTTCTGCCTGAGCAACCTGTACCTCTATCAACAAGGCACTGGGTTCCCTGAGCTTCTGGTAACCCCTACCCACTATTCTGGGGAAATGATCAATTCTCTTATATAAAGCATTTTCTATAGCTTCTATTGATCCATAACACTCATAAAGTCTTTCCCACACCATCTTTAGGCCTTTGCCCGGATAGTTTATGTTAATATCTCTGATTCTTTTAGCAAGTTCAGCAGACTCACTTCCGAGCCATTTTACCAAGAGATATCACTCCTCACTACAATAAAGATCTAAGTCCCTTAAGACCTTATGGCATTCTGGAAGGAGGCTCTCTATGTCCTGTAGTTCTTGGGGCGATGGGTGAACTTTATAAGTCCTCTGATAACCAGCTCCCATTTGACAAAGAACTTAGTGAAGTCCATGGCAGTGTGCTTAGCACCGATGCTACCCGGTGTGCTGTTATGTTGCGTGTGTCGTGTATCACCATACTTTTTTAGGGGTTTATGGCTTAAGGAAGTCTGTATAATACTGTTCTGACACTAAGATTGTCCCTTTAAGTCAAAGTGAAGGTTGTATCTTTTGTTTTGTAGGGTGGTAGTTGTGGCTGGCATCGATTTGTCGCATACCATCCTGCTCGAGGTACTGTGGTTCAACGTAGGATCTTTGGCACTCTGTATAAGCTGGTTGATCTACTGCATCATATTTGTAATCTGTCTTGGGATGCTGATGGACATATTCCGAGAAGCACTGTGCTGGATCTTGTTGATCTAGGTTTGGCCCAAGTACTTCACTGTGCTTCTCAGATTTGGGGAAGTCCATGGCTTCTAGGAACTGTGCTTTGACTATTGCAGCTTCTGGTTCTTTCTCTGCAGCAAGTTTTTCCAGTGATGCTTGCAGGCATGCTCTTTCTTTTTCCAGTGACGCTTGCAGGCATGCTCTCCCTTTTTTCATTGACGTTTGCAGCATGCTGTCTCTTTTTCCATTGATGCTTGCAGGCATGCTCTAAATTTGGTTTCATCTCTTGTGCAGCAATGAAAGACCTTACTTTTGCAGCCTCAGCTTCTGCATGGGCAAGAGCAGCCTTTTCTTTTATTGAGGACTTTCTAGAGAGGCTTACTTATGACCTGGTCCTGAATGATGATGCCTGGCTAGTGGACAATGTGTGCCTGTTTTCTGGCTGCTTAATGTCTCTGTGCAGACTTCAACATGGTCTGGATCGTGCGTCATTTGCTTTACTCTCACTTCTTCTGACTGTATGGCAGCCACAGCAATCTTGTATGCAGGACTGCATTCTAACTATCAGAAGTAACAACTCCCAGAGTAACAATTACAACTGATTGAACAGCTCTGCATAACATACTATCCCTGAAACAAAATTATAGTAGATCTCTCACCAGATATGCTTTTACAAGGATGGTCAAGTTTGAGAAGGAGATATGCAGAAGGACAGCTCTGCTGATTTGTCCTGGTGACTTCTCTTTCCCAGGATGCTTTGCACTCCCACAATGTTTTGCACCACCCAAAAAAAAGTGTAATACAACTTAACACAGCTATATGGTGCTATAACCACACTAATCACTAGAGAAATAACAAAACTGAGGCAGACATGACCTGTAATGATTCTTAAACTCGGCTGGGCAGAACAATCAGAGACAGGAAAGTGGGTGATTCTGCATGGGGTGGAGAGGAGCCTTCCAGTAGGTCACAAAAGCTTTGTATTGTGTAAAAGCTGTGTACACAGTGTTTCCTGGTAATAAAATAATTTGGCCTCCTCATTCCTCCATTTTGCTTTGATATGGAGGGTGTAAAAGCATGGCCATCCACTAATCATCATACTGTATCATGTGAATGATACAGCTGTCAATATATAGGCAAGCAAGCATACAGATTGCCATTCTGGCCAGAGTTGCAGAGTAGAGGAAAAAAAAAGAGGAGAACGTAGAAGGTTTCGGCATGTAAGGGCATAAATTGCTTCTTGGTTACTACTTCAAATTACCTTGATTTTCTATCCATGTCTCTTTATAATGCTTATTGTTAAAAAACAAACAAAAAAAAACAAACCTTGAAAATAACATATTACCCAGTGTTAAACCTTTTTTAGCTGGAGTATGGCCTCATATGCTGAAATCTTCTACTTTTTTTTTTTTTTTTTTTTCTGTTCATTAATATATTCTTATATGTGATTAAATCACTTATCAGTTGCAATAATTCTCATGTAATTTATATGTTCATGTGTATTTGTTCATGAGTGCATTCTCAGTGCATCAGGAATATCATTGTTGCACGTTCAGACAATGCTTTATTCAAACATAACCTTTCTGGAACTTTGCTACTTTATAAGGAGGTTCATAAAGGCAATACCAGTCTTATGGTGATTGTCTTAGAGAGGGTAAAAAAAAAAACTGTAAGTTGAGGGGATTGGAAAAAAAATACTTTTAGGGCTCATGAACATGACCATAGCCTGTTTTGTGGCCTGCAAATTGCGGATCGCAAACCACGGATACCAGCCGTGTGTGTTCCGCATTTTGTGGAATGGAATGTCCTACCTCTATAGAACAATTCTGTCCTTGTCTGTAAAAATAACAAGAACCAGACATGTTCTATGTTTTTGAGGGTGCAACGGAACGGATATATGAAGACAGAATGATTCAACTGTATATGCTACAGAGCCTGCACATGCTGTAAAAAAAATAAATAAAATAACTTATACTCACCTCACCGATCCCAAGCTGCTGCAGTTCCAACAGTGGCCGGTCCCTGCTGCACCTCACTTCCTGCTGCTAAATGCTGGAATGGCTGTGAATGCTGCTTAGTCAGTCAATCACCAGCTGCAGCAATGACCCACCTCAGACAGTAATTGGATCTTTAAAAAAATGAGCTATAAGTATCTCTCTTTGACTATTTAAAAATTTGCGTGGTATGGTAAACATGATACTACTAGAAGTTTGAACACTGTAGTCTGACTAATAATGCCGTTCCTCTTTTATATGTTTTGTTTTATCATAGTGGACTAAATATTTAGGACTGTTTTGTACACTTGTCAAAAAGACAGTGTGGTGCTAAAGTAGATTTATCATCTCCAGTTCTCTTTTACCTGCTCTACATTTTACATTATAGTTTCCATTATGAATCTGCACACACGGCAATATGTTCAGTACAGTCCTTACTTGTATGTATATATACTGTATGTTTATATATATATATATATATATATATATATATATATACACACACACACACACAATGGGGCATTACTGAATTTTCAAATTCCCATTGGCAATACACATGTGATTTGAGCCTTTCCCTCTGTTTCCAGATAAATCTGCCTATTCTCAAATTGTAGTCATATATAACTATCTTCCTGACTCATACCTAATATTTTCTATTCAAACAAAATGATACACCATTTCCACTTTTAAAACGGCACATTACTTTCATGATTGCATGAGACAATCCATCAGACAAAAATGGGCATTAAAATTAAATGGTAAAAAAGCTACACAAACCACTTAAGCGCACTCATTATTATTGCCCTTGCAACCTGAGGCCACTGGAGAATTTCTAATTTAGTCAGCATTATGCAGTTTGAAGTGTTTCATGTTCTGCATGGGAGCAGGCTGCAATTCAAATATCAGTGGCCATGAAAAATATGCACATACGTTTAGTATTAAAATCTCCAAGGGTATATCAGAAGAGACGGGCACATGTTGCTATGTGTGATGGAGACTTTTCTTGAATCAATCATTTAGACATAATTTATCACCATTTTTTTTTTTGTTGCCAAAGACATTTTCTTTTCGTTTGTTGAAGAGTTTTATTATGCATGCACATCCAGGAAAGGTAATAAGTCCCAAACCTTTGATGCTTAGAGTTACACGCCTTTGTTAGATACAGTAGTGGCATATACAACTTTCCCACTGACTCCCTTTGGTGAATCTGAGACTTTTTATGGGGTCAAAAAGGAAATATTAACACCAAATATCAAAATCCAGTTATTAGAATATGTTTAAGTGAAATAAATTATAAAATAATAGGAGCATTCAATTAATATTGGATAACATTTTTTTAAATTAGTCTTGCAATCAAGGCTCATGTATACACTTGTATTACGGCTTTTTTTGGTACAGACTAACCCTCAGTTCACACTTGCGCGTTTTACAGCGCGTTCGAACGCGCTGTAAAACGCATAACCGATGCAAACCAATGCTTCCCTATGGAACTGGTTCACATTTTCGCATTTTACAGCGCGTTCGAAAGCGCTGAAAAACGCCCGACGCATAAACAAGTACTTGAGCTTTTTTTTGGGCGTTTGTCGCGCGTTTTGGGCGTTCGAACGCGCGTTTATGAATTGGCAACATGCTGGAAAGGCCAAACTTCATATAGACAGGGATATTTGGTCATTGGACAACACTGCAGTCGATCACACAAACGCGCGTAAAACGCGCATTTACTATTGCCAAAAACGCGCACAAAAACGTGCAACAAAAATGCCCGGAAAACGCGCGTCTCAGAAATGCTCAGGTCTGAACCCAGCGTTAGACCCACAAGAGAGCTGACATCAAGGTACATGTGACCCCCGCTGTACCTCTGTAGGGTTTTTTCTCTTTGATTCTTGGCAGTAAAATATAATATGCTCAAAAACTTGCATGCAGCATATTCCTGCCCAACCCAGCCACATTCTTTCTCCAATTGTATTCATGCACCATTAAAGTACAAAAGATGATGGATGTCACAGTTTAAACTACAAAAAACGTAAGGAAAACAATTTGAATCAGCTTACCTGAGGCAGGGGCTACAGTTGTGTTCAAAATTATTCAACCCCCACTGAAATTGAGTGTTTTGGCCAGTTTGGCATTGATTCAGTCATCTTGTTTACAATTAAATCAAAGAGGCACTTGTAATTCAGACAAATATAACATAACATTTATAATGAAATAACCACCAATGTCTTTTCTGTGCTCAAATCATTATCAGTTTTATACAACCCCCAAGTGACATTCAATCGTAATACTTAGTACAACATCCTTTTCCAGTTATAACAGCTTTTAAACGTGAAGCATAGCTTGACACAAGTGTCTTGCAGCGATCTACGGGTATCTTTGCCCATTCTTCATGGGCAAAAGCCTCCAGTTCAGTCACATTCTTAGGCATGCGCGCTGCAACTGCTTTCTTTAAGTCCCACCGGATTTAAGTCTGGTGACTGCGATGGCCACTTCAAAATGTTCCAGCCTTTAATCTGCAACCATGCTCTAGTGCACTTGGAGGTATGCTTGGGATCATTGTCCTGTTGAAAGGTCCAACATCTCCCAAGCCTCAGGTTTGTGATGGACTGCATCACATTTTCATCCAATATCTCCTGGTACTGAAGAGAATTCATGGTACCTTGCACACGCTGAAGCTTCCCTGTACCTGTAGAAGCAAAACAGCCCCGAAGCATGATTGACCCCCCGCCATGCTTCACAGTAGGCAAGGTGTTCTTTTATTCATAGGCCTTGTTCTTCCTCCTCCAAACATAGCGTTAATCCATGGGCCCAAACAGTTCTAATTTTGTTTCATCAGTTCACAGAACACTATCCCAAAACGTTTGTGGTTTGTCCACATGACTTTTGGCATACTGCAGTCGACTCTTCTTATTCTTTGGAGACAGCAAGGGGGTGCGCCTGGGAATTCTGGCATGGAGGCCTTCATTACGCAGTGTGTGCCCTATTGTCTGAGCTGAAACTTTAGTACCCGCATCTGACAAATCTTTTTTCAGTTCCTCGGCAGTCACACGGGGACTTTTCTCCACTTTGCGCTTCAGGTAGCGCACAGCAGTTGAAGTCAGCATCTTCTTTCTGCCACGACCAGGCAGCATATTTACAGTGCCCTTTGCCTTGAATTTGCGAATGATGCTTCCTATGCATGGGCGTAGCTATAGGGGGTGCAGAGGTAGCAGTCGCTACCGGGCCCAGGAGCCTGAGGGGGCCCAAAGACCCTTGTGCCTCATAAGAAGACACACAAAGCACTGAGGGAAGGGGGCCCAAGCTGAACTCTTGCACCAGGGCCCATGAGCCGTTAGCTACGCCCCTGTTCCTATGGTGTCTCTTTGTAGGCTTAACCTCTTTGCAATATTCTTATAGCCATTGCCCTTCCTGTGAAGAGAAATCACCTCTTCTCTTGTCTTCCTGGACCATTCTCTTGACTTCACCATGTTTGTAAACACACCAGTAAATGTCTAGAAGGAGCTGAGTATCACCGTCATTTTACATCTTCCTAATTGGTGCTTATTATGCTTGATTGCTGCTCCTTGACATCCACAGATGTTTTCAATACCTGATCGAAAACACTTGAATGAACCTCTGTTCTTAAGAGTGGTAGTCTTTAACCACTTGAAGACCACAGGTTTATACCCCCCTAGTGACAAGGCCCTTTTTTACAAATCCGCACTACACTACTTTCACCGTTTATTGCTCCGTCATACAACTTACCACCCAAATGAATTTTACCTCATTTTCTTCTCACTAATAGAGCTTTCATTTGGTGGTATTTCATTCTTGCTGACATTTTTACTTTTTTTGCTATTAATAAAAATGTAACGACATTTTTGCAAAAAAATGAAATTTTTCACTTTCTGTTGTAATTTTTTTTTTAAAAACTACATTTCTATATAAATTTTTCACAAAATGTATTGTTCTACATGTCTTTGATAAAAAATAATCCAATAAGTGTATATTTATTGGTTTGGGTAAAAGTTATAGCGTTTACAAACTATGGTGCAAAAAAGTGAATTTCGGCATTTTAAAGCAGCTCTGACTTTCTGAGCACCTGTCATGTTTCTTCAGGTGCTAGAATGTCAGGAAAGTATAAATACCCCCCAAATGACACCATTTTAGATAGAAGACACCCCAAAGTATTCACGGAGGGGCATGGTGAGTTCATGTATCATTTCATTTTTTTTTCACAAGTTAGCGGAAAATGACACTTTGAGGAAAAAAAAATAATAATAAAGTTTCCGTTTCTGCTAACTTCTGGCAAAAAAAAATAAAAATCTCAGACGGACTCACTATGCCCCTCAGTGAATACCTTGGGGTGTCTACTTTCCGAAATGGGGTCATTTGTGGGGTGTGTTTACTGCTCTGGCATTTTGGGCGGGGCTAAATTGTGAGCAGCCATGTAAAAGCTAAAGGTACTCGTTGGAATTTGGGCCCTTTGCGCACCCAGGCAGCAAAAAAGTGTCACACATGTGGTATCGCCGTACTCAGGAGAAGTAGGGCAATGTGTTTTGGGGTGTATTTTTACATATACCCATGCTGGGTGAGAGAAATATCTCTGTAAATTGTCTTTTACAGAGATATTTCTCACACAAAGTATGGGTATATATAAAAATACACCCCAAAACACATTGCCCTACTTCTCCTGAGTACGGCGATACCACATGTGTGGCACTTTATTGCAGCCTGGGTGCGCAAAGGAGCCCTAAAACCAATGAGTACCTTTAGGATTTCACAGGACATTTTTACGCATTTGGATTCCAGACTTCTTCTCAGGCTTTAGAGACCCCTAAAATGCCAGGGCAGTAAAAATACCCCACAAGTGACCTCATTTTAGAAAGAAGACACCCCAAGGTATTCCATGAGGGGTATGGTGAGTTCATGTAAAATTTTATTTTTTGTCACAAGTTAGTGGAATATGAGACTTTGTAAAAAAAAAATATATATATCAATTTCCGCTAACTTGTGCCAAAAAAAAAAAAAATTCTGTGAACTCGCCATGCCCCTCACGGGGTGTCTTCTTTCCAAAATGGGGTCACATGTGGAGTATTTATACTGCCCTGGCATTTTAGGGGCCCTAAAGCGTGAGAATCCAAATGCGTAAAAATGCCCTGTGAAATCCTAAAGGTACTCATTGGTTTTAGGGCCCCTTTGCGCATCTTGGCTGCAAAAAAGTGTCACACATGTGGTATCGCCGTACTCAGGAGAAGTAGGACAATGAGATCTGGGGTGCATTTTTACATATACCCATACTGTGTGTGATAAATATCTCTGTAAATCACAACTTTTAAAAAAAATGTATACAAAGTTGTCAATTTACAGAGATATTTCTCTCACCCAGCATGGGTATATGTAAAAATACACCCCAAAACTCATTGCCCTACTTCTCCTGAGTACGGCGATACCACATGTGTGCCACTTTTTTGCAGCCAAGATGTGCAAAGGGGCCCTAATTCTAATGAGTACCTTTTAGGAGGGCATTTTTACGCATTTTTCTTCTCACTCTTTAGGGCCCCTAAAATGCCAGGGCAGTAGAAATACCCCACATGTGACCCCATTTTGGAAAGAAGACACCCCAAGGCCCCAAGGTACTCCGTGAGGGGCATGGCGAGTTCACAGAAGATTTTCTTTTTGGCACAAGTTAGCGGAAATTGATTTTTTAATGTTTTTTCTCACAAAGTCTCCCTTTCCGCTAACTTTTGACAAAAAGTTAAATTTTTCATGGACTCACTATGCCCCTCAGTAAATACCTCGGGGTGTCTACTTTCCGAAATGGGGTCATTTGTGGGGTGTGTTTACTGTTCTGGCATTTTGGGCGGGGCTAAATTCATGTGACCCCATTTTAGAAAGAAGACACCCCAAGGTATTCCGTGAGGGGTATGGTGAGTTCATGCAAAATTTTATTTTTTGTCACAAGTTAGTGGAATATGAGACTGTAAAAAAAAAAAAAAAATCAATTTCCGCTAACTTGTGGCAATTTTTTTTTTTCTGTGAACTCGCCAGTCCCTTCACGGAATACCTTGGGGTGTCTTCTTTCCACAATGGGGTCACTTGTGGGGTATTTATACTGCGCTGGCATTTTAGGGGTCCTAAAGCGTGAGAATCCAAATGCGTAAAAATGCCCTGTGAAATCCTAAAGGTACTCTTTGGTTTTAGGGCCCCTTTGCGCATCTTGGCTGCAAAAAAGTGTCACTCATGTGGTATCGCTGTACTCAGGAGAAGTAGGGCAATGTGTTTTGGGGTGTATTTTTACATATACCCATGTTAGGTGAGAGAAATATCTCTGTAAATTGACAACTTTGTATAAAAAATTTTAAAAAGTTGTCGTTTACAGCGATATTTCTCACACAAATTATGGGTATATATAAAAATACACCCGAAAACACATTGCCCTACTTCTCCTAAGTACGGCGATACCACATATGTGACACTTTTTTGCAGCCAAGATGCGCAAAGGGGCCCTAAAACCAATGAGTACCTTTAGGATTTCACAGGGCATTTTTACGTATTTGGATTCTCACGCTTTAGGACCCCTAAAATGCCAGGGCAGTATAAATACCCCACATGTGACCCCATTTTGGAAAGAAGACACCCCAAGGTATTCCGTGAGGGGCATGGCGAGTTCACAGAAAAAAATTTGGCACAAGTTAGCGGAAATTGATATATATATATATATATTTTTTTACAAAGTCTCATATTCCACTAACTTGTGACAAAAAATTAAATTTTTCATGAACTCACCATACCCCTCACGGAATACCTTGGGGTGTCTTCTTTCTAAAATGGGGTCACATGTGAGGTTTTTGTACTGCCCTGGCATTTGAGTGTCTCCGCAATTATTACACGTATGGCCAGCATTAGGAGTTTCTGCGATTCTCCTTATATTGAGCATACGGGTAATGAGATTTTTTTTTTCCGTTCAGCCTCTGGGCTGAAAAAAAAAAAATGAACGGCGCAGATTTTTTTATTCGCATCGATCAATGTGGATGAAAAAATCTCTGCCAAAATCAGTGACTGCGGTGCGGTGGGCTGGGCGCTAACTACCTAACAAGTAGCTAGCTAACTGGCGGTGATAAGGGACCCTTATGCCCCATTCACACGTCCGAAATTCTGTTTGCGGAACGGAATTGTGGACCCATTCATTTCTATGGGGACAGACTTTGTCCCGCTCGGATCCGGAATTACGGATCCGCGCTTCCGGGTCTGCACTTCCGTTCCGCAAAAATATAGAACATGCCCTTTTCTTGTCTGCAATTGCGGACAAGAAAAAGCATTTTCTATATAGTTCTGTGCGGATCTGCAAAATGCGGAAAGCACATTGCCGGTGTCCGTATTTTGCGGATCTGTAGATCCATGGATCCGCAAAACACATACGGACGTCTGAATCAGCCTTACAGGGGGGTGATTAGTGACAGGGGGGGTGACAGGGGGTGATCAGGGGGGGTGACATGGGTGATCAGGGGTTAATCAGTGATGAGGGGTGGGGGGGGGTGTGTGTTTAGTGATTGGTGCACTTTACCTATGTTTCCTCTGGTGGTCCCAAACAAAGGGACCACCAGATGAGCAGACAGCAGGCATATCAGACGCTGTTTACAAAACAGCGTCTGATATGTGATTTAAATGCGTTTTTTTCCGCATCTACAGCCTGCCAGCGCATGATCAGCGCTGGCAGGCTGTAGTTTCAGTTGTCCCGGCTCCGATCACATGAACGCGCACGCACGACGCGCGTGCGTTCATGCGAAATCTCAGGTCTCACGAGATGATGCCGATAGGCGTGATTGAGACCTGAGAGAGCCGCCGTGCTGACGCCCATCGGCGTTAGCGGGGCGGCAAGTGGTTAAGGGGTTGAATAATTGTGTCAATAAAGAAATCACAAAAAAAACATTTAATACTGTATTACAAAAACAATTGATGTCATTTTAGCTGCATTTGGTTCTTTAAAAAGTCCTTGTAAGATTTCATTCTGAACACAATTACAAATGTACACTAAATTCCCTAAAACCCTTTACAGCATTGGGGGTTGAATAATTTTGAACACAACTGTACACAATGACATGTGCCATGCAACACGAAGATTGCATTTTTGCATTGCGACATGTATCTAATGATTGTCAGTAATACACTATGTACTGTACCAGTCACAAACAATCCAACACTGTTGGAATTTTGGTCATATATGACTTCGCCATCAGAGGCACCAATGCAATTGATGTGCACCATGCGACTTGCCTGTGACTTGTATGTGTTTTTACTGCCAAATCACAACTGTAAAATAGTTTCACAACAGCAAGTTGCAGGCAAGTCACACAAATGTCTTTAGTTGCACAACTGTTCTGAGACTTGCCAACATGCCATTTAGCCTTGGTGTAAGGTACACAGGTGAGTTAATTTAAACTCATGCCTTCTAGACGCTGAATAGACGAACAGAAAATTTAGCAGTCAAGTGAAAAACTTTTAATATTACATGTGAAAATGTACAGAATTATGCTATATTAGATAATGGGCTATGGTCACTGCAGTCTACTTTTTCCATGTATTACAAAATGTGGAGACTTTTAAGGCATATACACTACACATACAATACAAATACAGTCTGAACAGAGACATCAGTATACCAAGAGTTGTAAAGCTTCCATATACCTTTAGTTGCTGTCAACCAAACTCTCTTTCAGTTGACAACACCTACACACTCAGCCGAGCGTGATGTGTTTCCAGTGGGGAGAAAACCACGGACAGTCACTTCAGCGATGGCTTATCTCTTGGGATAGCAAATAAAGAAAGATGTAACTCCCAGGTAAAAAGATCTTGCTAGTGCCACCTTCCGGAAGTGGCTCCATATGAGTGAAAGTCCATCTTTTAAACAAGCCATAGTACATGACAAGGGAAAATAGCCAAGCCAAATATATATCCCTGAACAGCTGTTTTGGGGTGCTTTCTCCTCATCAGCATGGAGTAGGATTTTGGCTGGCTGAGTGTGATGTTTTGAATGCATCTTAGGCAGGTTGCTGGCTCTCCTTAAAGAGACAAGCTGTTTATTTTAGCTCCAGTGCCAGGGGTAATTTATGGCCCACAATTTCAGATACATGGAATAAATAGTTTCCTCTGCACTTCAGGATAAAATTAACCAATTTTATTTCATACTTTAAAATCACAAAGCCCAGGACATGATCACAATGCTGACATGTTTCAGATGAAAGTTTTCAATCATTGTAGATAAGTGTCATAAAGGGTAAGGAACAGTGCAGCCCTGCACTTCACCCACACCACTGTCCCTAACTACTTTCTTGATCCACCTTAAATAGCGTGATGTCATAGTGTGGCTAGACTCATCGCAGGAGCACAAGCAGGTAAGTAAAGTACAAAAGGGGGGGTCTGTGGTGGTTTTGGATGCATGTTTATACTGCATGAGGGTTTACCAAATTTTGGATGATAAAAAGACATGTAGGAGGTTGACATATGACACCACATGTTTTGATACAGTCGTTAGTTTGGGAGATTTGTATTTAAATATCTATTGGTGGAATCTTTACTGGTTCCCATTTTTCAAGGTTTACCAAAAAGCCAGATGAATATTTTTCTGCCACATTTAAAACCATTATCTTGGGCACCGGGTTTCCGACTGAGAGAATCAGTCTCTGGGTTCATCCACATCTTCAGCTACTAGTGTGCAGAATTATAGGTAGAGATTAGTGTTTATCGAGCACCAAAGTGCTCGAGTGCTATGGTACTCGATTAGAAAATTTTCGGATGCTCGGGTGCTCTACAGAGCACCCGAGCACAATGGAAGTCAATGGGACAACTCGAGCATTAAACCAGGCACCCCTGCTCTGAAGAGGGAATGGTGTCTGGTTCACAGGAAAAAGTCAGAAATTGATGGAAACACCACTGAAATGGTTCAGGAACAGCATGGATGCATCTTGGACTCCCAGGGCGCTGCTTGGAACGATGTTGTCCAAGTAGTATGCCACTTTTACCCTGGGAACACACCTGAGCGTTTTCCAGCGCGTTCAAACACGCTGTAAAACGCACAACATGTGGAAAGCCATGCTTCCCTATGGGCATGGTTCACATGTGGGCGTTTTACAGCGCGTTTAAATGCGCTGAAAAACGCCAAACGCTGTCACTTCAGCATGAGCTTCTTTTGGGCGTTTTAACGCGCCTATTGACCATGCTGAAATAGGGGAGAATCATTGATGATGCGCGTTTCTTAGTTACAAAAAAAACGCGCATCCAAAAACGCGCGGAAAATGCGCGTCATACGCGCGATTCAGAAACGCTTAGGTGTGTTCCCAGCCTTACAGACTGACAATAATACGCACAAAACTGAAGGTAAAATCTATTTTAGAGGAAAATTTGTTAGGAAACAGTCTTTCCTGTATATTTACTTGTATATAAAGTGCAAGTGCTGCCAAAAATTTACAATGAAAAGGCACTCCGATACAACATGTATATCACATAAAGGAGGGGGTAATTCACATTGTGGTACAATTGTTCAGGTAGTGGGACTCCTACACTCATAAAGCCTATGCCTTAAGTGAAAGGGCTGCCAAAAATTACAAGGAATCGGCACTCCAATACACCATTTATTAAATATAAAGGAGGGCCTGCTGCCGAGCTAACCATCTAAAACATTAGGGGTGAGGCCTGCTGCTGAGCTGACCATCTAAAACATTATGGGCGAGGGCCTGCTGCTGAGCTGACCATCTAAAACATTAGGGGCGAGTGCCTGCTGCTGAGCTGACCGTCTAAAACATTAGGGATGAGGGCTTGTTGCTTATCTGACCATCTAGAATATTATGGGCGAGGGCCTGCTGCTGAGCTGACCATCTAAAACATTATGGGCGAGGGCCTGCTGCCGAGCTGACTATCTAAAACATTAGGGGTGAGGCCTGCTGCTGAGCTGACCATCTAAAACATTATGGGCGAGGGCCTGCTGCTGAGCTGACCATCTAAAACATTAGGGGCGAGTGCCTGCTGCTGAGCTGACCGTCTAAAACATTAGGGATGAGGGCTTGCTGCTTATCTGACCATCTAGAATATTATGGGCGAGGGCCTGCTGCTGAGCTAACCATCTAAAACATTAGGGGCGAGGGCCTGCTGCTGAGCTGACCGTTTAAAATATTAGGGTTGAGGGCTTGCTGCTGATCTGACCATCTAGAATATTACGGGTGAGGGCCTGCTGCTGGGCTGACTATCTTAGCGGTGAGGGCCCACTGCTTAGGGATAAGCGGCAGGGGCAATATTCGATTTTGCGATATAACACAAATATTTTGGTGAATATTTGCCAAATATTCGTAATTTCTAAATATTCTTGACGCACTAGCTACAAAAGTGATGAAAATGGTTGGCAGCAACTTTTGAGATAGTGAGGAAGAACTCTTGATCACTGTAAGTAATTGTATATTTCAGCACTGTTTTAGATTAAATTTTCATGCATGTCATTAACAATAGCCTGACAACAGGTCTGACAACATTATACTGATTGGTGAACTTAGTATTGTTGGGTTATCACAGCACTATTTCTGTGGCATGTATGTATGGACACTTGGACAGCAGAGAAATCTCTCTCACATGCACATTGCGCATTTATTCTCCAGCCACACACTATATATATATATATAAAAACACTATATACCCCACACATACATAGTCTATAGATTAACGTTTTTGTCCTGTGGGTCCAAAGAGGCTTTCTTTGATTTGCTGGTTCATTTAGCGTTACCAAGGATGCACCACAAGGAGGCGAACCAGCTGTACACTCCATACCGTACCATCACTTCACTAGACAGGTACATCTGCTCAGCTGGCCAATATACGATTGCTCAGACCCCACACACATACAAAAGCAACAGAATGCGATCTTATAACGGTAACTCTACAAACGTGTAATGCTCGTGGCTGTATTGAGGCCCGCATGTGCACCCTACATTACATATAACGTACCCATTCACTTCCAGGAGATGCGGTGCTGAACCCCACGGAAGCACCTCAGAGTGATTCCGTGGTGATTCTGGATGTGTCTCCAAACCTCAAAAAAGTAGTTCATGCACTATTTTTTTGTGGAACGGACAGATCACAGACCCTTTCAAGTAAAGGGATCAGTCTGCAGCAGATTCACGGATGTTGCCCGTGCATTGGGGGCCGCAATTGTGGTCCCCAATACACGGAAGGGCTGGCACACGTTTGTGTGCATGAGCGCCAAATCTAATATTTGACCTTTAAAGACGTAAATTGTTTTTGCTGTGTTGTTGATTACATTATTTTCAATCCATATATGTAAACAAATTGGGATTATATGCTTGCGTCTTTATCCTGCAGCGCATGTTGAAGAGGGAGTACGACAGGACCCAGGCCCATGATAAAAAAACAGAGGATTGTGAGGGGGATCCGCTTGGAACTGCGGCGTGAATTCCAAACAAGCCACAAAAAGATGGCTATTGTGAAAAAATGGTCTGACTTAATGAGGAGGTACGGGGAGCGGATCAGAGAGATCCGTGACAAAAAATGCCCAGGTACACTGCTTAGTTTCTTACATTACTTTTGTATCTATATATATATATATATATATATATATATAGTTATGCAAATAATTATTTCATCCCTTTACAAATGATTATTTTGTAGTACCTGGTGTGGCAATTATTAAATCAGCTGGTTACATCATACATTTCTACCTCGCTGAGAGTGTATATATATATATTTATGTGTGTGTGAAACGTACAAAATCAGCCGGTTACATCATACATCTCTACCTCACCATGAGTATATGTATATATATATATATATATATATATTTATACACACAGCAAGGTAGAGATGTATGATATGGGACCTTTCTCCTCTGTCTGGGTGCCAGGGGCCTACATTTCAGATTATCGCCTGTTGCTTTGGTGGGTGACATTATCCTCTTTTTAATGTCGAATGACCTCTACTCTGTCCGAGTGTCAGGGGTCTATATTTTATTTAAGTGCTTGCTGTCTTGGTGGGAGACATTTACCTCTTTTTACTGTCAAATGACAGCCCCATTGTGTGGGTTTCAGGGGTCTATATGTCGTTTAATCATTTGTTGTCTTGGTGGGAGATATTAAACTCTTTACTGTCAAATGACCGCCTCATTGCCATGGGTGTCAGGGGTCTATATTTCATTTAATTGCTTGCTGTGTTGGTGGGAGACATTTAACTTTTTACTGTCAAATCACTTCCCCATTGTGTGGGTGTCAGATGCCTATATGTCGTTTAATCATTTGTTGTCTTGGTGGGAGATATTAAACTCTTTTTAGTGTCAAATGACTGCTCCATTGCCGTGGGTGTCAGGGCCCTATGTTTCGTTTACTTACTTGCTGTGTTGGTGGGAGACATTTAACTCTTTTTACTGTCAAATTACTGCCCCATTGTGTGGGTGTCGGGGGCCTATATGTCGTTTAATCATTTGTTGTCTTGGTGGGAGATATTAAACTCTTTTTAGTGTCAAATGACTGCTCCATTGCCGTGGGTGTCAGGGCCCTATGTTTCGTTTACTTACTTGCTGTGTTGGTGGGAGATATTAAACTCTTTTTACTGTCAAATGACCGCCCCATTGTGTGGGTGTCAGGGGCCTATATTTCGTTTAATTGCTTGTTGTCTTGGCGGGAGACATTAAACTCGTTTTACTGTCAAATGACCTCTCCTCTGTCTGGGTAACAGGGGCCTACATAAATGATAATGGCCTGTTCTATTGCAGGTTGACCTGAGGCCTGTGTTGCTGTTACGGGACCGCTCTCCTCTTTGCAGGTGCCATGGTTCTCCTGAATTTATAAATGAGGCCTGTGGCACTGCTGGGTGAAATCAATACTGATTTGGCATGATTGTAACTCTCCTCTTTGTGGGTCCCGTGGGTCTGAATGTTTGAATAAGGCCTGTGGCCCTGCAGTACATAGTTTCTTCTTGGCTATGATGACAACTTCAACTCCCATGTATGGTTGCCATTGGCCTGAGTCTGTGAGTGAGGCCTGTGACACTGCTGGCAGACATGAATCCATCTTGGCTGTGATGTGAACTTCAACTCCCATGTATGGTTGCCATGGCCCTATGTCTGTGAATGAGGCCTGTGGCACTGCAGGCAGACATGAATCCTTTTTGGCTATGATGAGAACTTCAACGCCAATTTATATTGGTTAATTTTTATTTCATTTTAAGTAATTTACCTATCCACATTTGTTTGCAGGGGATTTACCTACATTCTGCTGCCTTTTGCAGCCTTCTAGCCCTTACCTGGGCTATTTTACAGCCTTTTTAGTGCCCAAAAGTTTGGGTCCCCATTGACTTCAATGGGGTTCGGGTCCGGGGTCAAGTTCGGGTCAAGTTTAGATCCCGAACATTTTTGTGAAGTTCGGCCTAACTTCTCGAACCCAAACATCCAGGTGTTCGCTCAACTCTAATAGTAATGAACCCTCATCAAGAGTGTAAATATGTGTACACAGCAAAATAAATCTGTACCCATAACATATACAGAAACATTAACCCTTTCTACCCCATGTCAGTTTTCTGGAGAAGAAAAGGTGAGCGCTACCATCAGTCCTGTGTCATGCCAACAGTAAAGCATCCTGAGACCATTCATTTGTGGGGTTGCTTCTCATCCAAGGGAGTGGGCTCACTCACAATTTTGCCCAAAAACACAGCCATGAATAAAGAATGGTACCAAAACACCCTCAAACAGCAACTTCTTCCAACAATCCAACAACAGTTTGTTGAAGAACAATGCATTTTCCAGTACGATGGAGCACCGAGCTATAAGGCAAAAGTGATAACTCAAGTAAAAAAAAAAAAAAAAAGTTCCAAAATACTGTGCCTCTCTGCTGTCAGCTTCGCGGTTTCCTGGTGTGCTGTGGGTTCAGTTCACACCTTGCAGTCAGTGTTCAATAAAATGGTCGCACTGCTGCTTCTCATATAAAGGTCTGGTTTCCTCTGAAATTCTCAATCTCAGTTGAAAACACGGAGAGTTGATCTCACTTTAGACCACGGTTCCTGATGTCCTTTTGGTTGTTTTAAAACTTGAGTGTTTGTGGGACAAACCCCGCACTGCGCAGACCGACCATTGGTTGGTGCCACTGAGCATCCAGTCTGGCCTGGTGTTGTGCGCTAATGGGCGAAATATACTAGCAGGTCTGGGCCTAGCCGGTTTGACACACATCCCCTGCCTGACACATGTTCTGAATTTGGGGTGCAGAAATTCCTGAACACCAGACAGTGAAAATCTATTCAGTCAATCGAACACACATAACACCCCCACCCCCCCCCCTTTCACTCAAACCATTAACAAACTATTTACAAATTTTCTTAAAAACATATTAAAATAACTATAATGCAGCTAAACTTACTATATAAAGAAACAAAACTATATACACGCCTTATGCTTAACTTAAAGGGTTTCTGTCACCAACTTTTGACATTATAAGCTGTCTGACATTAGCTATGTGCTAATGTCAGACCAGCTTGATAATGTCTTTTTTATAAAAATCCGCTGTATATATAGTCTGAAAAACTTACTTTTATATTATGTAAATTAGCCTCTAGGAGCAGGGGGGGCGTTGCCCTGCTCCTAGCGGCTCCGTCCGGCAACCTGCTGGCACGCCCCTTCACACTTTGATTGACAGTGCAGGGCAGCGATCCTCCTGCACTGTCTCGTTCTGAAATCGCGCGCCGCGCCGCCGCTCTGTATTCGGCGCAGGCGCGGTGAGCAGAGGACAGCAGGCACCAGCGTCCTCTGCTCACCGCGCCTGCGCCCGAATACAGAGCGGCGCGCGGCGCGCGATTTCAGAACGAGACAGTGCAGGAGGATCGCTGCCCTGCACTGTCAATCAAAGTGTGAAGGGCGTGCCAGCAGGTTCCGGACGGAGCCGCTAGAGCAGGGCAACGCCCTGCTCCTAGAGGCTAATTTACATAATATAAAAGTAAGTTTTTCAGACTATATATACAGCGGATTTTTATAAAAAAGACATTATCAAGCTGGTCTGACATTAGCACATAGCTAATGTCAGACAGCTTATAATGTCAAAAGTTGGTGACAGAAACCCTTTAAGGCCAACCAAATACAAGTGGCTCAGAGGGTGGGCATCTGCACCAACATAGGCCCTGGCCTGGAACACAATTGTCCAGCCAGGGCACAGTTCTGGAGGATGAGGAAGAGGAGTAGGAGGAATGCTGGGGGATACAGAGGACACAGACGATATACCTCCCTCAAAGAGGATAGCATGTCCTTGCCTCTGGGCAGCCTGGCAGACATGATTGACTTCATGTTGCAGTGCCTGCGCAACGACCGCCCAGTTTCTGCCACATTCTAACTTGTGCTGAATACTGGGTGGCCACCCTGCTGCATCCCCTTTACAAGGACAATGTGCTGTCCTTAATTCCCTCACTGGAGTGTAATAGGAAGATGAGCCCGCTAGTAGACACGCTGCTAATGGCAATCACACCTGACACCGGGGACTCAGTGGAAGCAAAAAGTGAAGGCAGAGGAGGAGGAGGAAGAATTTGCCAATGCAGCTGGGTCACCAGCAACACCTCAGAAGGCAGGGTTAGCATGGGAAAAATGTGGAAAAACTTTGTCATCACGCCACAACAACCTGCACCACCAGCAGATCTGGAACATCTTAGCAGGAGGCAGCATTTCAGCAACATAGTGGAACAGTACAAGTACTGACTGATGGGTCTGCCTAGGGGAATAGCTACAGGGGAAGCAGGGGAAGCAACTGCTTTGGGGCCGTGACCTAGAAAGGGCCCATTCAGTATTATACAATTAAATTATATACAGTGGCAGTATAGACAGTGTAGAAAGCGAATGGAACAGCTGCTGGGCCTAGTCTGAGAAAGAGATCTTTAGTAGCAACAGTCATAGTGGCATGAAAGGAAGGGGTTTGCGCAAAAATTACTGGGGGAGGGGGGCCCCATTCAAAAATTTGCTGTGGTGCCCAACCATTTCTAGCTACGCCACTGGGTCTGCCCCATTCAACTTTTGGGTCATCAAATTGGGCACATGTCCTGAGGTTGCCCTTTACGCCTTGGAGGTGCTGGCCTACCCTGCAACCACTGTATTGTCTGAACGTGTGTTTAGCACGGCTGGTGGCATTATCACAGACAAGGGCAGCCGCCTGTCCGCAGACAATGTGGGCAAGCTTTCGTTTATTAAAAAGAACCAGGCATGGATCCCACAGGACTTGTTTGTACCTTATACAGAATAGACATGTATACTGGCCTCACACAACCACTACCGTGCACTTACACTTGGTTTTATTTTTTATATTTTCCCAATGTTTTGGGGTCTACAGTACACTAATTTATTTTAAAAAAAAAGAAAAATGAAAAAACTGTTATTGGCGACTACATTTGGCTTCACAGCCCAAAAAGGCATTATTTCATGGAAAAATGTAACCGCCAATTGTAAGTAACCTGTCAGTTATGCAGTGCAGGGGTTTGTACCTAGCAAAAATTGTAATATTTCACTCAACAATTTAAAATCTATCCTTTGCCAGACAGTATTAAACTTGGCCAGCCACAGCTGGAACCACTGATTAACGGTATTGCTATTCTGTCAATAGAATTTCACCCCAGAAAATTATCTATCCTTTGACGGACACTATTAAACTTGGCCAGCCACAGCTGAAACCACTGATTTATGGTATTGCTATTTTGGCAATTGAATTTAACCCCAGAACAAAATATATCCTTTGCCGGACACTATTATACTTGGCCAGCTACTGCTGGAACACCAGATTTACGGTATTGCTATTTTGGCAATTGAATTTCACCCCAGAACAAAATCTATCCTTTGACGGACACTATGAAACTCGTCCAGTCACAGCTGGAACACCAGATTCAGGGTATTGCTATTTTGGCAACCGAATTTCAACCCAGAAAAAAAATATATCCCTTGCCGGACACTATTAAACTTGGCCAGCCACTGCTGGGACACCAGATTTACGGTATTGCTTTTTTGGCAATTGAATTTCACCCCAGAACAAAATCTATCCTTTGCCGGACACTATTAAACTTGGCCAGCCACTGCTGGGACACCAGATTTAGGGGATTGCTATTTTGGCAATTGAATTTCACCCCAGAACAAAATATATCCTTTGCCGGAGACTATTAAACTTGACTAGCCACTGCTGGGACACCAGATTTAGGGGGTTGCTATTTTGGCAATTGAATTTCACCCCAGAACAAAATATATCCTTTGCCAGAGACTATTAAACTTGACTAGCCACTGCTGGGACACCAGATTTAGGGGATTGCTATTTTGGCAATTGAATTTCACCCTAGAACAAAATATATCCTTTGCCGGACACTATTAAACTTGGCCAGCCGCAGCTAAAACCACTGATTTACTGTATTGCTATTTTGGCAAATTAATTTCACCCCAGAAAATTATCTAACCTTTGCCGGACACAATTAAACTTGGCCAGCCACTGCTGGGACACCAGATTTACGGTATTGCTATTTTGGCAATTGAATTTCACCCCAGAACAAAATATATACTTTTCCGGACACTATTAAACTTGGCCAGCCACTGCTGGGACACCAGATTTAGGGGATTGCTATTTTGGCAATTGAATTTCACCCCAGAACAAAATCTATCCTTTGCCGGACACAATTAAACTTGGCCAGCCACTGCTGGGACACCAGATTTAGGGGATTGCTATTTTGGCAATTGAATTTCACCACATAAAATAATCTATCCTTTGCCAGAAAGAAGACAGTATTACACTTGGCTAGCCACAGCTGGAACACCAGATTTAGGGGATTGCTATTTTGGCAATTGAATTTAACCCCTCAATAAAATATAGACATTTCTATCCTGAGTTTATAGGGGGTGACAATAAGCACAGCCAAGCCCCTGATGTAGGATATGGCAAAAAAAAACTAGTATTGATGGACTTGGTGGCAGCTTGTGCTGGTGCACCACAAGACACAAAATGGCAGCCGATCACCCCAGAAAAAAGTGACAGAAAAACGCTCCATGCAGCCTAAAAACCAGGGAGCTATTAACCAGCAGAAGTTTAATGTTCCACAGCTGTAGATCGATCACTTCGTTAGGTATTTTTGCTGAGTTTTCCCTGCCTAATCTCGCCCTCACAGCAGCTGCGTCCTATCCCTACACTAATCAGAGCAGAGTGACGTGCGGCGCTACGTGACTCCAGCTTAAATAGAGGCTGGGTCACATGCTGCACTTGGCCAATCACAGCCATGCCATTAGTAGGCATGGCTGTGATGGCTTGTTAGGACAAGAAGTAAAACGATAGCTGATTGGCTGCTGTGCAGCCCTTCAGAAAACGGGAAGAAATCGCCGAACAACGAACCCCAACATTTTTGAAAATGTTCGGGTCTGGGTCCGTGTCCTGAACACCCCAAAATTCGGTATGAACCCGAACTATACAGTTCAGGTTCGCTCATCCCTAGTTGCTATCAGTCAGGAATTGGCCCACAAGTTGATCGAGAGCTTTCCCAGTCGAATTGCAGAGGTCCTAAAAAAGAAGGATAAACACTGCAAATACTGACTCTTTGCATAAATGTCATGCATTTGTTGATAAAAGCCTTTTAAACGTATGAAGTGCGTGTAATTATATTTCAGTACATCACAGAAACAACTGAAACAAAGATCTAAAAGCAGTTTTGCAGCAAACTTTGTGAAAACTAATACTTGTGTCATTCTCAAAACTTTTGGCCACGACTGTACTTCATGATGACAGTGTTACAATATTGTCCATAAATTTTATTTTAATTCATAAAAATCCGGATTTTACTAAAAATCTTGCAAATTTATTATTTCAATTTCTCTACTTTTATAATAGATAGAAATACCTTCAAAAATAGTTATTACTTAACCCCTTCACGACCGCCATACGGCTATATACGGCCTATCTGCACATACCCCGTGCAGATAGCACGTGTATAGAGATGAGCGAACACCTGGAAGTTCGGGTTCGGGAAGTTCGGCTGAACTTCCCGAAAATGTTCGGGTTCGGGATCTGAACTCGACTCGAACTTTATCCCGAACCCGAACCCCATTGAAGTCAATGGGGACCCGAACTTTAGGCACTAAAAGGCTGTAAAATAGTCCAGGAACGGGCTAGAGGGCTGCCAAAGGCAGCAAAATGTAGGTAAATCCCTGCAAACAAATGTGGATAGGGAAATGAATTAAAATAAAATAAAATAAATAAAATTTAACCAATATCAATTAGAGAGAGGTCCCACTGCAAGGAATCATGCGTCATATAACCCAACACTGGAGAAGGACACTTTCAGTTATTTTGGCCCCAGCACCCAGACAGAGGAGAGAGGTCCCACAGCAAGGAATCATGCGTCATATCACCCACCACTGGAGAAGGCCACTTTCAGTTATTTCAGCCCAGCACCCAGACCGAGGATACAGGTCCCACATCAAGGAATCATGCGTCATATCACCCACCAACCACATAAAATAATCTATCCTTTGCCAGAAAGAAGACAGTATTACACTTGGCTAGCCACAGCTGGAACACCAGATTTAGGGATTGCTATTTTGGCAATTGAATTTAACCCTCAATAAAATATAGACATTTCTATCCTGAGTTTATAGGGGTGACAATAAGCACAGCCAAGCCCCTGATGTAGGATATGGCAAAAAAAACTAGTATTGATGGACTTGGTGGCAGCTTGTGCTGGTGCACCACAAGACACAAAATGGCAGCCGATCACCCCAGAAAAAGTGACAGAAAACGCTCCATGCAGCCTAAAAACCAGGGAGCTATTAACCAGCAGAAGTTTAATGTTCCACAGCTGTAGATCGATCACTTCGTTAGGTATTTTTGCTGAGTTTTCCTGCCTAATCTCGCCCTCACAGCAGCTGCGTCCTATCCCTACACTAATCAGAGCAGAGTGACGTGCGGCGCTACGTGACTCCAGCTTAAATAGAGGCTGGGTCACATGCTGCACTTGCTAATCACAGCCATGCCATTAGTAGGCATGGCTGTGATGGCTTGTTAGGACAAGAAGTAAAACGATAGCTGATTGGCTGCTGTGCAGCCCTTCAGAAAACGGGAAGAAATCGCCGAACAACGAACCCCAACATTTTTGAAAATGTTCGGGTCTGGGTCCGTGTCCTGAACACCCCAAAATTCGGTATGAACCCGAACTATACAGTTCAGGTTCGCTCATCCCTAGTTGCTATCAGTCAGGAATTGGCCCACAAGTTGATCGAGAGCTTTCCCAGTCGAATTGCAGAGGTCCTAAAAAGAAGGATAAACACTGCAAATACTGACTCTTTGCATAAATGTCATGCATTTGTTGATAAAAGCCTTTTAAACGTATGAAGTGCGTGTAATTATATTTCAGTACATCACAGAAACAACTGAAACAAAGATCTAAAAGCAGTTTTGCAGCAAACTTTGTGAAAACTAATACTTGTGTCATTCTCAAAACTTTTGGCCACGACTGTACTTCATGATGACAGTGTTACAATATTGTCCATAAATTTTATTTTAATTCATAAAAATCCGGATTTTACTAAAAATCTTGCAAATTTATTATTTCAATTTCTCTACTTTTATAATAGATAGAAATACCTTCAAAAATAGTTATTACTTAACCCCTTCACGACCGCCATACGGCTATATACGGCCTATCTGCACATACCCCGTGCAGATAGCACGTGTATAGAGATGAGCGAACACCTGGAAGTTCGGGTTCGGGAAGTTCGGCTGAACTTCCCGAAAATGTTCGGGTTCGGGATCTGAACTCGACCCGAACTTTATCCCGAACCCGAACCCCATTGAAGTCAATGGGGACCCGAACTTTAGGCACTAAAAGGCTGTAAAATAGTCCAGGAACGGGCTAGAGGGCTGCCAAAGGCAGCAAAATGTAGGTAAATCCTGCAAACAAATGTGGATAGGGAAATGAATTAAAATAAAATAAAATAAATAAAATTTAACCAATATCAATTAGAGAGAGGTCCCACTGCAAGGAATCATGCGTCATATAACCCAACACTGGAGAAGGACACTTTCAGTTATTTTGGCCCCAGCACCCAGACAGAGGAGAGAGGTCCCACAGCAAGGAATCATGCGTCATATCACCCACCACTGGAGAAGGCCACTTTCAGTTATTTCAGCCCAGCACCCAGACCGAGGATACAGGTCCCACATCAAGGAATCATGCGTCATATCACCCACCACTGGAGAAGGCCACTCAGTTATTTCGGCCCCAGCACCCAGACAGAGGAGAGATGTCCCACAGAAATGAATCATGCGTCATATCACCCAACACTGGAGAAGGCCACTTTCAATTATTTTAGCCCCAGCACCCAGACAGAGGAGAGAGGTCCCACAGCAAGGAATCATGCGTCATATCACCCACCATCGGAGAAGGCCACTCTCAGTTATTTCGGCCCAGCACCCAGACAGAGGAGAGAGGTCCCACATCAAGGAATCATGCGTCATATCACCCACCACTGGAGAAGGCCACTCAGTTATTTCGGCCCAGCACCCAGACAGAGGAGAGAGGTCCCACATCAAGGAATCATGCGTCATATAAACCATCACCGGACAAGGCCACTCTCAGTTATTTCGGCCCAGCACCCAGACAGAGGAGAGAGGTCCCACAGCAAGGAATCATGCGTCATATCACCCACCACTGGAGAAGGCCACTCAGTTATTTCAGCCCCAGCACCCAGACAGAGGAGAGAGGTCCCACAGCAAGGAATCATGCGTCATATCACCCACCACTGGAGAAGGCCACTCAGTTATTTCAGCCCCAGCACCCAGACAGAGGAGAGAGGTCCCACAGCAAGGAATCATGCGTCATATCAACCACCACCGGAGAAGGCCACTCTCGGTTATTTCAGCCCAGCACCCAGACAGAGGAGAGAGGTCCCACAGCAAGGAATCATGCGTCATATCAACCACCACCGGAGAAGGCCACTCTCAGTTATTTCGGCCCAGCACCCAGACAGAGGAGAGAGGTCCCACAGCAAGGAATCATGCGTCATATCAACCACCACCGGAGAAGGCCACTCTCAGTTATTTCGGCCCCACCACCCAGACAGTGGAGAGGTTCATTTAACTTTGGGTTGCACCGCAAGATCATGGTAAAGTTAAAAAAATGAGGATTCAATAAAGAAGTGCCCCGGAGTACAAGAATACATGGTTGAGGGGGAGGCAGTTATAAATGTCTATTCTGCACAAGGGAGGCACAGGTCCTGTGGGATCCATGCCTGGTTCATTTTTATGAACGTCAGCTTGTCCACGTTGGCTGTGGACAGGCGGCTGCGTTTGTCAGTAATGATGCCCCCTGCCGTGCTGAATACACGTTCATACAAAACGCTGGCCGCCGGCAGGATAGCACCTCCAAGGCATAAAATGCTAACTCTGGCCACGTGGACAATTTGGAGACCCAGAAGTTGAATGGGGCCGAACCATCAGTCAGTACGTGGAGACGTACTGTTCAACCATGTTAGTGAAATGCTGCCTCCTGCTAACACGTTCCGTATCAGGTGGTGGTGCAGTTAGCTGTGGCGTGGAGACAAAACTTTTCCACATTTCTGCCATGCTAACCCTGCCCTCAGAGGAGCTGGCCGTGACACAGCTGCGTTGGCGACCTCTTGCTCCTCCTCTGCCTTCGCCTTGGGCTTCCACCTGTTCCCCTGTGACATTTGGGAATGCTCTCAGGAGCGCGTCTACCAGCGTGCGCTTGTACTCGCACATCTTCCTATCACGCTCCAGTGCAGGAAGTAAGGTGGGCACATTGTCTTTGTATCGTGGATCCAGCAGGGTGGCAACCCAGTAGTCCGCACACGTTAAAATGTGGGCAACTCTGCTGTCATTGCGCAGGCACTGCAGCATGTAGTCGCTCATGTGTGCCAGGCTCCCCAGAGGTAAGGACAAGCTGTCCTCTGTGGGAGGCGTATCGCCATCATCCTCCGTATCCCCCCAGCCACGCACCAGTGATGGGCCTGAGCTGTGTCGGGTGCCATCCCGCTGTGAACCTGCTTCATCCTCATCCTCCAGTAGTGGGCCCTGGCTGGCCACATTTGTACCTGGCCTCTGCTGTTGCAAAAAACCTCCCTCTGAGCCACTTCTAACAGACTGGCCTGAAAGTGCTAAAAATGACCCCTCATCCTCCTCCTCCTCCTGGGCCACCTCCTCTTCCATCATCGCCCTAAGCGTTTTCTCAAGGAGACATAGAAGTGGTATTGTAACGCTGATAACGGTGTCATCGCCACTGGCCATGTTGGTGGAGTACTCGTAACAGCGCAACAGGGCACACAGGTCTTGCATGGAGGCCCAATCATTGGTGGTGAAGTGGTGCTGTTCCGCAGTGCAACTGACGCGTGCGTGCTGCAGCTGAAACTCCACTATGGCCTGCTGCTGCTCGCACAGTCTCTCCAGCATGTGCAAGGTGGAGTTCCACCTGGTGGGCACGTCGCATATGAGACAGTAAGCGGGAAGGCCGAAGTTCCGCTGTAGCGCAGACAGGCGAGCAGCGGCAGGATGTGAACTCCGGAAGCGCGCACAGACAGGCAGCACTTTATGCAGCAGCTCTGACATGTTGGGGTAGTTGTGAATGAACTTCTGCACCACCAAATTCAGCACATGCGCCAGGCAAGGGATGTGCGTCAAACCGGCTAGTCCCAGAGCTGCGACGAGATTTCACCCATTATCGCACACCACCAGGCCGGACTTGAGGCCCACCGACAGAAACCACTCGTCGGTCTGTTGTTCAATACCCCGCCACAACTCCTGCGCGGTGTGGGGCCTGTCCCCCAAACATATGAGTTTCAGAATGGCCTGCTGACGTTTACCCCGGGCTGTGCTGAAGTTAGTGGTGAAGGTGTGTGGCTGACTGGATGAGCTGGTGGAAGCAGAGGAGGAGGAAGCCGAGTAGGAGGAGGAGGCTACAGGAGGCAAAGAATGATGCACTGCGATCCTTGGCGGCGGAAGGACGTGCGCCAAGGAACTCTCCGCCTGCGGCCCAGCCGCCAATACATTTACCCAGTGTGCAGTTAGGGAGATATAGCGTCCCTGGCTGTGCTTTCTGGTCCACATATCTGTTGTTAGGTGGACCTTGCCACAGATGGCGTTGCGCAGTGCACACTTGATTTTATCGGATACTTGGTTGTGCAGGGAAGGCACGGCTGTCTTGGAGAAGTAGTGGCGGCTGGGAACAAGATACACCAGGCCAGTAGTTTAGAAATGCTAGCATTCAGGCCCAGCGCTCGAGGGTGGCTAGGTGGGAATTTACGCTTTCTCTCCAAGGTTTGTGAGATGGAGAGCTGAACGCTGCCGTGTGACATGGTGGAGATGCTTGGTGACGCAGGTGGTGTTGTCGGTGGTACATCCTCTGTTTGGTGGGCGGCAGGTGCCAACATTCCTCCCGAGGCGGAAGAAGAGGCTGAGGCAGCAGCAGAAGAGGGAGCAGGGGGAGCCAGAGTGAGTTCCTTGCTTTTAAGGTGTTTACTCCACTGCAGTTCATGCTTTGCATGTAGATGCCTGGTCATGCAGGTTGTGCTAAGGTTTAGAACGTTAATGCCTCGCTTCAGGCTCTGATGGCACAGCGTGCAAACCACTCGGGTCTTGTCGTCAGCACATTGTTTAAAGAAGTGCCATGCCAGGGAACTCCTTGAAGGTGGCTTTGGGGTGCTCGGTCCCTGGTGGCGGTGGCCAGTAGCAGGCGAACTCTCTTGGAGGTGGCTGTTCTGCTTTTGCCACCTGCTCTCTCTTTTGCTACGCTGTTGGCTTGGTCTCACCACTGCCTCTTCCTCTGAACTATGAAAGTCAGTGGCACGACCTTCATTCCATGTGGGGTCTAGGACCTCATCGTCCCCTGCATCGTCTTCCACACAGTCTACCTCCCTGACCCCCTGTTCGGTCTGCACACTGCAGAAAGACACAGTAGTTGGCACCTGTGTTTCGTCATCATCAGAGACGTGCGGACTCCGATGAGGTGGTATTCCCATATCCTCATCATCAGGAAACATCAGTGGTTGCGCATCAGTGCATTCTATGTCTTCCACCACTGGGGAAGGGCTAAGTGGATTCCCTTGGGAAACCCTGCCAGCAGAGTCTTCAAACAGCATAAGAGACTGCTGCATAACTTGAGGCTCAGACAGTTTCCCTGATATGCATGGGGGTGATGTGACAGACTGATGGGCTTGGTTTTCAGGTGCCACCTGTGCGCTTTCTGCAGAAGACTGGGTGGGAGATAATGTGCTGGATCCACTGTCGGCCACCCAATTGACTAGCACCTGTACCTGCTCAGGCCTTACCATCCTTAGAACGGCATTGGGCCCCACCAAATATCGCTGTAAATTCTGGCGGGTACTGGAACCTGAGGTAGTTGGTTCACTAGGACGTGTGGCTGTGGCAGAATGGCCACGTCCTCTCCCAGCACAAGAGGGTACAATAACACCACCACGACCGCGTTTGCGTCCCTTACTAGATGTTTTCCTCATTGTTACCGTTCACCAAGCACCACAATAAGAAAAAAAATATTTTGCTCAATGTATTGATTTCAAATTCTGGCTTTTTTTTTACAGGCACCTAACACTATCTGCCTATTTATTTATGTAGCGTATTACACTAATCCAGGCACAGCAGTAACCACTGATTTAGGGGAATATCTCTTTTAGGGCTAGTATTTAGGCCCTGGATGAAAGGTATCCTTTTATGGACAGATTTACAATTGGCCTGCAACAGCTCGAACACCAGATTCAGGGTATTGCTATTTTGGCAATTGAATTTCACCCCAGAACAAAATATATGTTTTTGCAGACACTATGAATCTTGGCCTGCAACAGCTGGGACACCAGATTCAGGGAATTGCTATTTTGGCAATTGAATTTCACCCCAGAACAAAATATATGTTTTGGCGGACACTATGAATCTTGGCCTGCAACAGCTGGGACACCAGATTCGGGGTATTGCTATTTTGGCAATTGAATTTCACCCCAGAACAAAATATATGTTTTGGCGGACACTATGAATCTTAGCCTGCAACAGCTGGGACACCAGATTCAGGGAATTGCTATTTTGGCAATTGAATTTCACCCCAGAACAAAATATATGTTTTGGCGGACACTATGAATCTTGGCCTGCAACAGCTGGGACACCAGATTCAGGGTATTGCTATTTTGGCAATTGAATTTCACCCCAGAACAAAATATATGTTTTTGCGGACACTATTATACTTTGCCAGCCACAGCTGAAACCACTGATTTATGGTATTGCTATTTTGGCAATTGAATTTAACCACAGAACAAAATATATGTTTTGGCGGACACTATGAATCTTGGCCTGCAACAGCTGGGTCACCAGATTAAGGGTATTACCATTTTGGCAATTGAATTTCACCCCAGAACAAAATATATGTTTTGGCGGACACTATTATATTTTGCCAACCACAACTGAAACCACTGATTTATGGTATTGCTATTTTGGCAATTGAATTTCACTCCAGAACAAAATATATGTTTTGGCGGACAATATTATATTTTGCCAGCCACAGCTGAAACCACTGATTTATGGTATTGCTATTTTGGCAATTGAATTTCACCCCAGAACAAAATATATGTTTTTGCAGACACTATGAATCTTGGCCTGCAACAGCTGGGACACCAGATTCAGGGAATTGCTATTTTGGCAATTGAATTTCACCCCAGAACAAAATATATGTTTTTGCGGACACTATTATACTTTGCCTGCCACAGCTGAAACCACTGATTTATGGTATTGCTATTTTGGCAATTGAATTTCACCCCTGAACAAAATATATGTTTTGGCGGACACTATTATATTTTGCCAACCACAACTGAAACCACTGATTTATGGTATTGCTATTTTGGCAATTGAATTTCACCCCAGAACAAAATATATGTTTTGGCGGACAATATTATATTTTGCCAGCCACAGCTGAAACCACAGATTTATGGTATTGCTATTTTGGCAATTGAATTTCATCCCAGAACAAAATATATGTTTTGGCGGACACTATGAATCTTGGCCTGCAACAGCTGGGACACCAGATTCAGGGTATTGCTATTTTGGCAATTGAATTTCACCCCAGAACAAAATATATGTTTTTGCGGACACTATGAATCTTGGCCTGCAACAGCTGGGACACCAGATTCAGGGTATTGCCATTTTGGCAATTGAATTTAACCACAGAACAAAATATATATTTTTGCAGACACTATGAATCTTGGCCTGCAACAGCTGGGACACCAGATTCAGGGTACTGCTATTTTGGCAATTGAATTTCACCCCAGAACAAAATATATGTTTTGGCGGACACAATTATAATTTGCCAGCCACAGCTGAAACCACTGATTTATGGTTTTGCTATTTTAGCAATTGAATTTCACCCCAGAACAAAATATATGTTTTGGCGGACACTATTATATTTTGCCAGCCACAGCTGAAACCACTGATTTATGGTATTGCTATTTTGGCAATTGAATTTCACCCCAGAACAAAATATATGTTTTGGCGGACACTATGAATCTTGGCCTGCAACAGCTGGGACACCAGATTCAGGGTATTGCTATTTTGGCAATTGAATTTAACCACAGAACAAAATATATATTTTTGCGGACACTATGAATATTGGCCTGCAATAGCTGGGACACCAGTTTCAGGGTGCTGCTATTTTGGCAATTGATTTTCACCTCAGAACAAAATATATGTTTTTTGCGTACACTGTGAATCTTGGCCTGCATCAGCTGGGACACCAGATTCACGGTATTGCTATTTTGGCAATTGAATTTCACCCCAGAACAAAATATATGTTTTTGCAGACACTATGAAACTTGGCCTGCAACAGCTGGGACACCAGATTCAGGGTATTGCTATTTTGGCAACTGAATTTTACCCCAGAACAAAATATATGTTTTGGCGGACACTATTATATTTTGCCAGCCACAGCTGAAACAACTGATTTATGGTATTGCTATTTTGGCAATTGAATTTCACCCCAGAACAAAATATATGTTTTGGCGGACACTATTATATTTTGCCAGCCACAGCTGAAACCACTGATTTATGGTATTGCTATTTTGGCAATTGAATTTCACCCCAGAACAAAATATACGTTTTGGCGGACACTATGAATCTTGGCCTGCAACAGCTGGGACACCAGATTCAGGGTATTGCTATTTTGGCAATTGAATTTTACCCCAGAACAAAATATATGTTTTGGCGGACACTATTATACTTTGCCAGCTACAGCTGAAACCACTGATTTATGGTATTGCTATTTTTGCAATTGAATTTCACCACATAAAATAATCTATCCTTTGCCAGACAGCAGACAGTATTATACTTGGCTAGCCAAAGCTGGAACACCAGATTTAGGGGATTGGTATTTGGGCAATTGTATTTACCCCCTTAATAAAATATAGAAATTGCTATCCTGAGTTTCTAGGGGTGACAATTAGCACAGCCAAGCCCCTGATTTAGGATATAGCAAAAAAAAACTAGTATTGATGCATTGATGGACTTGGTGGCAGCTTGTTCTGGTGCACCACAAGTCACAAAATGGCCGCCGATCACCCCAGAAAATAAGTGACAGAAAAACGCTCTGTGCAGCCTAAAAACCAGTGAGCAAGTAACTAGCAGAAGTTCAATCATTCACAGCTGTAGATCGATCTGTTCATTAGGTGCTGACTTTTCCCTGCCTAATCTCGCCCTCACAGAAGCTGCGTCCTCTCCCTATACTAATCAGAGCAGTGTGACGAGCGGCGCTACGTGACTCCAGCTTAAATAGAGGCTGGGTCACATGCTGCACTTGGCCAATCACAGCCATGCCATTAGTAGGCATGGCTGTGATGGGCTCTTAGGGCAAGAAGTAAAACGCTAGCTGATTGGCTGCTGTGCAGGAAGTAATCGCCGAACAACGAACTCGAACCTTTTTGAAAATGTCCGGGTTCGGGTCCGTGTCCCGGACACCCCAAAATTCGGTACGACCCCGAACTATGCTCGAACTGTTCGCTCAACACTACACGTGTATAGACGTCATGGCAGTTCTTTAATCCAAGCACTCCCAAGCGCTCAGAGCCCAATAATGCCTGCAAGGGACCAATCGGAGTGGTCCCTTGCCGAGGATCGCTCCGATAGGTTAGTCTATGCAGACTAACCCATCGGAGTGCACAATGTAAGAATGTCGGTTTCAGGCTGCGATCTCCACTCTGGAGATCGCAGCCTGAAATCGGATAAGTGCCCCCAGTGCCCCATATAAAATAAATACCCCCCACGCATGGCCATTATCCCCCCCATTGTCCCCAATCGCCCCAGGTGCCCCCTCTGCTCCTCCACTACTGCTTGTGCTGCCTGCATCAGCAGAGAGTGTTAGCTGTGACTTACAGCTAACACTCTACTGCAACGCCCGAGCCACCCGCGGCATCCATGGGGTTGAGAGGGAGGGAGCTCCCCCTCTCCTCCATCGCGCCGCCGCTGCGATCACAGAGGCGCGATGGTTGTAATGGCAACTAGACGCCTTACGAAGGTGTCCTGATTGCCATGTACCTAAGGCTGATCAGATCCTGAGGGGTCTGATCAGCCTTAGTGTAAATTAAGCATCACTACAAAGTGCATTGCAATAGATGACTACTGCAATGCACTGTATTGTGATCGGGCCCACTGAATATTCAGGATCCAGATGGGTCTTGAGAAATAAAATAAAAAGTGTAAAAAAAAAGTAAAAAAAATTAAAAAATAAATACAATTTTTAATTAAAATAGTCTTCTTTCATATCAATTCATTTATGCCATTAAAAAAATGAAATAAATAATAAAACTACACATATTAGGTATTGCTGCGTCCGTAATGACCAGCTCTATAAATATATTACATGATCCACCCTGTCCGATAAACATCATAAAAAAAAAAAAGTTAAAACTGTGTAAAAAAAGCAATTTTTGTCACCTCACATCACAAAAAGTGTTAACATCAAGCGATCAAAAAGGCGTATGTCCCACAGAATGGTACCAATAAAACCGTCACCTCATCCTGCAAAAAATGAGACCCTATCTAAGACAATCGATCGAAAAATAAAAAACAGTAAAATATGATTTTTTTTTGCTTCAAACTGTTATTATTGTGTTAAAGTGAAATAAATAAAAAAATTATACATATTAGGTATCTTCGTGGCCGAAAAAAACGGCTCTATAAAAATATTACATGACCTAACCCCTCAGGAGAACACCGTAAAACAAAAAATAAAAAAAAGTACCAAAAAAGCCATTTTTTGTCACGTAACATCACATAAAGTGCAACACCAAGCGATCAAAAAAGTATATGCCCCTGAAATTAGAATCAATCAAACCGTCACCTCATCCCGCAAAAAATGAGACCCTAACTAAGACAATCGGTCAAAAAATAAAAAAAAAAGCTATGGGTCTCAGACTATGGAGACACTAAAATATAATTTTTTGGTTTCAAAAATGCTATTATTGTGTAAAACTTAAATAAATAAGAAAAAGTTTACATATTAGGTATTGCCACGTCCGTAATGATCTGCTCTATAAAAATGACTCATGAACTAACCCCTCAGGTAAATGCTGTAAAGTAAATAAATAAAAACGGTGCCAAAACAGCCATATATTTGTTACCTTACCATAATATAGAGCAATAAAAATCATGTGTACACCAAAATAGTACCAATAAAACTGGCACCTTATCCCCTAGTTTCCAAAATGGCATCACTTTTTGGTAGTTTCTACTGTAAGGTGCATCGAGGGGCTTTAAATGGGACATGGCATCTAAAAACCAGTCCAGCAAAATCTGCCTTCCAAAAACCATATGGCGTTCCTTTCTTTCTGCGCTCTGCCGTGTGCCCTTACATCAGTTTACGAATACATGTGGGGTGTTTCTGTGAACCGCAGAATCAGTAATAAATATTCAGTTTTGTTTGGCTGTTAACCCTTGATGTGTTAAAGAAAAAATAATTAAAATGGAAAATCTTACAAAAAAGTAAAATTTTTAAATTTTATCTCCATTTTCCTTTATTTCTTGTGGAACTCCTAAAGGGTTAACAAAGTTTGTACAATCAGTTTTAAGTATCTTAAGGGGTGTAGTTTCTGCAATGGGGTCATTTATGGGGATTTCTACTATGTAAGCCCCACAAAGTGACTTCAGACCTGAAATGGTCCTTAAAAAGTGAGTTTTGGAAATTTTCTTAAAAATGTTAAGAATTGCTTCTAAAATTCTAAGCCTTCTAACGTCCTAAAAAAATGTAAAGTAGACATATGGGGAATGTTACGTAATAAACATTTTATGAGGTATCACTGTCTGTTTTAAAAGCAGAGAAATTGAAATTTTGAAAACTGCAATTCTTTCAAAATTTTTGGTAAATTTGGGTTTTTTCCATGAATAAGGGTGATCTATATTGACTCAAATTTATGTCAGTACAATGTGTCACAAGAAAACAATCTTAGAAAGGTTTTAATAAGTAAAAGTTTTCCAAAGTTATTACCGCATAAAGTGACACAGGTCAGATTTGCAAAATTAGAGGTGGACATGGGGGCATCAATGACCCTTGGTCATGAAAGGGTTAACATTCCCCATATGTGTACTTCATGTTTGGATCAGTTGTAAATGACGTTTAATTTATTCTTGATGTTACAAAGCTTTGAGGTTTTGAAGCAAATATAAAAATTTATTATCAAAAATTACCAAACCTAATTTTTGACAACCAATTCTACCAACCTTTTAATATGTAACTTTATGGGTCTTAAATAATGTAAACTACCCATAAATCATCCCATTTTTTAAACAACACCCCTCAAGCTATTCAAAAATTATTTTGCTAACTTTGTAAACCCTTTAGGTGCCTAAAGAGGATTCACTGGAAAATTAAATGACATTTTAATATTTTTTTAGCAGAATTTAAATTTTTATCTTTTTTTTATACAACCCAAGCGGTTGTATATAACAAGCGGCACATACATGGAAATTGTCCAGTATAAGGCCTACACATAACTTAGAAGGATAAGGACAACAGCAGCACTATATGTTAATGGTGTAGTATAAGGCCTACACATAGCTCCAAAGGATCAGGACAACAGCAGCAGCAGGTAGATGGTAAGTTAACAATGTAGTTTAAAACCTACACATAGCTCGACCTAAGTCAGCAGCAGTAACAGAGAGCAGCATGTTCTAGGTTTGCATGAGGAAAGTGTTCCCAGGAATGGGCCCCTGCCATAACGGTGAAACAACTAAAATAATTGTATGCAACCCCAACAGCAGCATGTTTGTTATTTGTGTACATCAGGAATGTCCTCCTATGCATAAAAAATGAAATATTTTTCATAGTAAATTTTTAATATAAATTTTTTTGAGATTGTAAGGGCCCCAATAAATGTGTCCAATATATATATATATATATATATATATATATATATAGAGAGAGAGAGAGAGAGAGAGAGAGAGAGAGAGAGAAATTCTGTGTTTAGTAACCAAAAAGCAACTTTTAGGTCCACACAATGGGACCATTCAAGCAGTGCCAAAAGTGGATAGTGCCATGTACAAAGCTAAATACCCAATCAGGTGATTTTTCAATTAAAAATATAATTACTTTCATCACCAAAAATTTGCCTGATTCGTAATGTGTCTATCAATAAATTATACTTTTGATAATAAGGTACATAATAGATAAGTAATAAAAAAGTATCCATACAGTGAGGAGAATAAATAACTTCACTAACACTATCTTGCTTAATAATATGTGCTTCATGCATCCGATTGACAAGTTAATTTTTTTTGTCAAAAAACAATTGTGTCTTAAAAAAAAATCAGCTGTTGCGATTAAAAACATAATGGAGTGGGCTAAGAACTAACCAGCATTTAGCAGAGATAGCATCCTGTTTTGTTAACTGTACATGTATGTCGGACCATACCTCCCGCCTTACAGAAAGTAACATGTGTTTGCATCGAATAAGGAAAGCACAAAGGCCGCGAGTGTCCATACACAGGGCGTTCACATGATAAAAGATCACGTTAGCACCTGAAATTGAACGCAAGCTGAGCCACAACCGCATCATATCTAAGCGGTCACATGATCGCAACCATGGAAATGAGTATAATAACTCCCAAAATGGTGACATGGCTTTAAGAACATTATATACTCCACAGTTTATACTGCAAATTTTAAAGTTGTGTTTATATAAAATTAGCATGTGCAAATTATCATTACATATTTGTCAATTAGTAACACAAAATATAAATGTATATATCGATATTTATATGTGGCAAAACGCATCATTCCCAAAACCGGATTACCACACAAGAGAGTATAACGCCAATCACACCCAGCCATGTAGAGAGGTCAACATGGAAGTCAGGCATCTTGTTCAGGATGACAGAAAACACTGTGTTTGAACCTAAATCTGTATTTAAAGAAACAATAAAAAAATAAAAATAATAAAACTATATTAGGTTCATCAATGAGTCCTGTACAATGTTAACTGCACAAGATCTTTTGACAACGAAAGGCCACATGCGGTCCCCACCTTGCTACAGTAAGAACCACAACAGCCCCCCCCAAACCCAAGTTAAGCAAAAAAAATATATAAAATAAAGTAAAAAAAAATATTTTGTGAATGAAGCATAACACCGCATGATTGTATTTTATTAAAAAGATCCATATATATATATATATATATATATATATATATATATATATATATTGACTATATCCGATAAAAAAAAAGCACATGCACACCAGTTTAAGAGAATTATAATAATCAATAGATGATGTCCAAGGGCAAATAAGTGATCCATTCTGGTTGTCCTCTTCAGGATCAGGACAGGCAGAATAAACAGGTAATTGTTCACACTTTACTATAATGCCGACACATAACTTGGCAGGATAAGGGCAAACAGTAGCAGGTAAATAGTAACGCAACAGTATAAGGCCGACACATCGATGTGCCAAACTCAGCAGGATCATGATAGACAGCAACATTTAAATGGTAACTCTGTAGTATCAGGGCTACACATTGCTTGACTCAACTCTGCAGAATCAGGACAGACCGAAGCAGGTAAATGGTAAACCTATAGTATAAGGCCTACACATAGCTGGGACTAACTCTGCTGATTCAGGACAGACTGCAGCAGCACCAAATACATGGTAACGGTCGAGTATAAGGCAAACTCATAACTCACAAATCACAGAAAAAACTATATATAAACCATCCTGCACCATATGGTATTAAATGTGCGGATGTATATGGATACATTTACAAAATAACAGAAAATAATGCACTATAAAAATAGATGCAAGCATAACATATGGACTAAGCCCTCACGCTTGATAAAAACTGAGACACTTGGTCAATACATTTTGATCAAAATACATCTAAGCCCACCTACCGGCGACAAGGTGGTCTCAGTTCAGACGGGTTCCTATGCTAACCTATGGTGTGCTACTCATAGCTCAGCCTAACTCTGCAGGACAGGTAGCAGCAGCAGCTAAAGGAAATGGTGTAGTATAAAGCCTACACACAAGTCAGCATGCTCAGAACAGAAAGCAGCAGCAGGTACATGTTAACGGTCAAGTATACAGCCTACAATAGCTTGGCCTAACTCAGCAGGGCAGGCAGCAGCAGCTAAAGGTAATGATGTATTATAAGGCCTACACATAGCTCAGCCTAACTCTTCAGGACAGACAGCAGCAGGTTCTAAGTTTGTAGCAGGAATGTGTTCCCAGGAATGGGACCCCACCAGACCTGGGCAACACCAAAAATAAACTAAGACACCTCTGACAGCAGCAAGTTCTAAGTTTTCAGCAGTAATGTGTTCCCAGGAATGGGCCCCCACCAGACCTGGGCAACACCAAAAATAAACTAATACACCTCTGACAGCAGCAGGTACTAAGTTGGCAGCAGAAATGTGTTCCCAGGAATGGGCCCCCACTAGACCATGGCAACACCAAAAATAAACTAAGACACCTCTGACAGCAGCAAGTTCTAAGTTTGCAACAGTAATGTGTTCCCAGGAATGGGCCCCCACCAGACCTGGGCAACACCAAAAATAAACTAATACACCTCTGACAGCAGCAGGTTCTAAGTTGGCAGCAGGAATGTGTTCCCAGGAATGGGATCCCACCAGACCTGGGCAACACCAAAAAGAAAAATAATACACCTCTGACAGCAGCAGGTTCTAAGTTTGCAGCAGGAATGTGTTCCCAGGAATGGCCCCCACCAGAGCAGGGCAACACCAAAAATAAACTAATACACCTCTGACAGCAGCAGGTTCTAAGTTGGCAGCAGGAATGTGTTCCCAGGAATGAGCCCCTACCAGACCAGGGCAACACCAATAATAAACCAATACACCACTGACAGCAGCAGGTTATAAATTGACAGCAGGAATGTGTTCCCAGGAATAGGCCCCACCAGACCAGAGCAACATTAAAAATAAACTAAGACACCTCTGACAGCAGCAGGTTCTAAGTTTGCAGAAGGAATGTTTTCCGAGGAATGGCCCCCACCAAACCAGGGCAACACCAAAAATAAACTAAGACACCTCTGACAGCAGCAGGTTCTAAGTTTGCAGCAGGAATGTGTTCCGAGGAATGGGCTCCCACCAGACCTGGGCAACACCAAAAATAAACTAATACACCTCTGACAGCAGCAGGTTCTAAGTTTGTAGCTGGAATGAGCAGGAATGTGTTCCCAGGAATGGGCCCCCACCAGACCAGGGCAACACCAATAAACAGCAATAAACAGCAAGACAACTCTGATGGCAGCCGGTTCTGTGTCGACAGCAGTAATGTGGTAACATGCATACAAAATGCTATATTTTACATTGTCAATTTTTGTTATCAAAAGGTATTTTAAGTTTTCAAAGCACACTATAAATTTGTACAAAATTAGGTATACACACCGCCTGCACCGTTCTGCTCTCAGTTTCCAAATCGGGCACATCGAGTCTGGAGCAGAACACTGCGGTAACACAGCCTGCGTCACCGTGTGCTGATTCCTCCAAGCCAGAGGGCAGTAGGAGTGGTGGAGTTAAGGAGCGGCTCTCTCATCCTCCTTTTGTCTGTGAGGAGGCATAAGTAAAGCTGCTTCCCCCATCCATACACGATCGGCGCCGCACACATGCTGGGCTCCGGCCATCGACAGGATCCATGTGTCCTCTGGCCGTCTGAGCACAGAAGGCAGTGATGAGCCATCTTTCCTCGGCCCAGGTCTGGAAGTTTCCTCGGCTCTGCCGCCGGGATCATTTCCCCTTCCCGTCGGTGATGACTCAACCACGGTCCCCGGTTGCTGGCCGGGTGCTCTGCAGCTACCTCCATTGCGCAGCCTGGATCATCAAACGCGGTTCAGGCTGCTGAATAAGCCTTTAGCTGCGAGGCTTGGCTACACACGGGGGGTAGTGTCACGAAACCCGCCCAGACATCAGTAGGAAGGGGCTGAGAGGCACCGGGGAGCACCAACACTGTCATCCATCAGAACAGAGTTAGTAGTCTGTTCTGAAGGATCAATTTAAGAGATCAATTTAAAGGATCAATAAATAAAATAATCTAGAAAAACATGATTTAAAACGGTAATCAATATAAAAAAATATATCAATAAAATAGTAAACAAATAAAAAATGTGTCAGTAAATAAATAAATAAATGTATACATGATTCGTACTAAATTTTGGGGTGTTCGGGACACTGAGACCACCTTGTCGCCTTGTAGGTGGGCTTAGATGTATTTTGATCAAATCATATTGACCAAGTGTCTCAGTTTTTATCAAGAGTGAGGGCCTAGTCCATATGTTATGCCTGCATCTAATTTTATAGTGCATTATTTTCTGTTACTGTGTTCGGGACACGGACCCAAACCCAAACCCCAACATTTTCATAAAAGTTCGGGTTGGGGTCCGTTGTTCAGCGATTCTTCCCGCTTTTTGCAAGCGTTTTGCATCTTTGCCCTGAGAAGCCATCACAGCCATGCCTACTAATGGAATGGCTGTGATTGGCTGAGTACAGCATGTGACCCAGCCTCTTTATAAGTTGGAGTCACATAGTACCACACGTCACTCTGCTGGTGTTAGTCTAGGGAAAGGTTGCTGCCTGTGCTCTCAGGAAGAGATTAGGAAAGAAATCTGTAGAACCTGTTGTTGTGCAATCCTCAAGGTACAGCAAATATTAAGGGAGGGTGCTTCTGCAATCCTACATTTATGTACCCAGCCACTGCAAAGGAATTATTTTTTTAATCCATCTGTTACTGAGGTGGGGATAGGCGGCCATTTTAGCCACTGCAGTGTCCTTGGAACTGCATGTGACCTGCATGTGTGCCAGCCTGCCAGGGACATCAGTCTAATCCTTTTTGATATCTCAGTGAAGGAAAAAAAGATTTTTTTCTGGCAGGTCAAGTCCCCTACATTACCTTTTGTATAATTTCGGGTTGACATAGTCTATTTCTGTAGTCTGGGACTTTTGATGCTATAGAGCACTTGTGCATACAATGCACAAAACCGTATTTTCAATTTCAGCAGTCAAATAGTGCATCAGTGTATTTGTGATCCTGATCCACAAAGCAGTTTTAAATACACCACCCAAATACATATTTGACATTCCTGCAGTCAAATAGAGAATCAGTGTGTTTGGGAAAAAACGCTATTCCTGGTCTACAAAACAGTTGTGCATACAGCGTACAAATACATATTTTATATTTCTGGAGGGAAATAGTGTATCAGTGTGTTTTAGGGAAAAAAAGCCATATTCTAGGCCCACAAAACAGTTGTGCATAAAGTGTAGAAATAACTATGTTTAATTTCCAGCCTTTAAATACTGCATTTGTGAATTTTGGTGACAAAACCCGTGTTCTGGGTCCCTAAACCAGTTGTGCATACAGCGTACAAATTCCCACGTTTAATTTCCAGCAGTTAAGTACTGCATTTGTATGTTATAGTGAAAAAAGCCGTGTTCTGGGTCCCCAAAGCAGTTGTGCATGCAGCATATAAATACCAATTTTAAATTATAGCATGGAAATAGTGCTTTAGTGCGTTTTACTGAAAAAGGCGTGTTCTAGGCCCACAAAACAGTTGTGCATAAAGCGTAGAAATTAGTGTTGAGCGAACAGTTCGAGCATAGTTCGGGTTTGTACCGAATTTTAGGGTGTTCGGGACACGGACCCGAACATTTTCAAAATAGTTTGGGTTCGGGTCCGTTGTTCGGCGATTTCTTCCCGCTTTCTGAAGGGCTGCACAGCAGCCAATCAGCTAGTGTTTTACTTCTTTCCCTAAGAGCCCATCACAGCCATGCCTACTAATGGCATGGCTGTGATTAACCAAGTGCAGCATGTGACCCAGCCTCTATTTAAGCTGAAGTCACGTAGCGCCGCATGTCACACTGCTCTGATTAGTGTAGGGAGAGGATGCAGCTTCTGTGAGGGTGAGATTAGGCAGGGAAAAGTCAGCATTAGCACCTAATGAAGTGATCGATCTACAGCTGTGAATGATTCAACTTCTGCTAGTTAATTGCTCACTGGTCTTTAGGCTGCACAGAGCGTTTTTCTTTCACTTTTTCTGGGGTGATCGGAGGACATTTTGTAACTTGTGGTGCACCAGAACAAGCTGCCACCAAGTCCATCAATCCATCAATACTAGTTTTTTTTTTTTTTTTGCTATATCCTACATCAGGGGCTTGGCTGTGCTTATTGTCACCCCTAGAAACTCAGGATAGCAATTTCTATATTTTATTAAGGGGTTAAATACAATTGCCAAAATACCAATCCCCTAAATCTGGTGTTCCAGCTTTGGATAGCCAAGTATAATACTGTCTGCTGTCTGGCAAAGGATAGATTATTTTCTGTGGTGAAATTCAATTGCCAAAATAGCAATCCCCTAAATCTGGTGTCTCAGCACTGGCTGGCAAAATATAATAGTGTCCTGAAAATTATATATTTTGTTCTGGGGTGAAATTCAATTGCCAAAATAGCAATACCCTGAATCTGGTGTCCTTAGCTAATGCAGGCCAAGTGTTAATCTGTCCGTAAAAGGGTATATTTTGTTCTGGGGCGAAATTCAATTGCCAAAATAGCAATACCATAAATCAGTGGCTTCAGCTGTGGCTGGCAAAGTATAATAGTGTCCGCCAAAACATATATTTTGTTCTGGGGTGAAATTCAATTGCCAAAATAGCAATACCCTGAATCTGGTGTCCCAGCTGTTGCAGGCCAAGTGTTAATCTTTCTGTAAAAGGATATATTTTGTTCTGGGGTGAAATTCAATTGCCAAAATAGCAATACCATAAATCAGTGGCTTCAGCTGTGGCTGGCAAAGTATAATAGTGTCCGCCAAAACATATATTTTGTTCTGGGGTGAAATTCAATTGCCAAAATAGCAATACCCTGAATCTGGTGTCCCAGCTGTTGCAGGCCAAGTGTTAATCTTTCTGTAAAAGGATATATTTTGTTCTGGGGTGAAATTCAATTGCCAAAATAGCAATACCATAAATCAGTGGCTTCAGCTGTGGCTGGCAAAGTATAATAGTGTCCGCCAAAACATATATTTTGTTCTGGGGTGAAATTCAATTGCCAAAATAGCAATCCCCTGAATCTGGTGTCCCAGCTGTTGCAGGCCAAGTGTTAGTCTGTCCGTAAAAGGATATATTTTGTTCTTGGGTTAAATTCAATTGCCAAAATAGCAATACCATAAATCAGTGGTTTCAGCTGTGGCTGGTAAAGTATAATAGTGTCCGCCAAAACATATATTTTGTTCTGGGGTGAAATTCAATTGCCAAAATAGCAATACCCTGAATCTGGTGTCTTAGTTGTTGCAGGCCAAGTGTTAATCTGTCCGTTAAAGGGTATATTTTGTTCTGGGATGAAATTCAATTGCCAAAATAGCAATACCCTGAATCTGGTGTTCCAGCTGATGCAGGCCAAGTGTTAATCTGTCCGTAAAAGGGTATATTACACTCAAGGTGTTTATACAAGTACTGAGATGGTCATCCTCATTAACTTCACACGCTACCGTGCATTACCCATTGGATTTCTGTCCGTTAAAGGGTATATTACATAAAGTGTTAAAATACAATTGCTGAAGGCATAATCCTACATATTTTTTCTCACGCTACTGTGCATCTCCAATTGTAAATCTGTCCATAAAAGGATACCTTTCATCCAGGGCCTAACTACTAGCCCTAAAAGAGATATTCCCCTAAATCAGTGGTTACTGCTGTGCCTGGATTAATGAAATACGCTGCATAAATAAATAGGCAGATAGTGTTAGGTGCCTGTATAAAAGGCCTGAATTTGAAATCAATGCATTGGGCCAAATATCTTTTTTCTTATTGTGGTGCTTGGTGAACGGTAAGAATGAGGAAAACATCTAGTAAGGGACGCGGACGCGGTCGTGGTGGTGTTAGTGTACCCTCTGGTGCTGGGAGAGGACGTGGCCATTCGGCCACAGCCACACGTCCTAGTGAACCAACTACCTCAGGTTCCAGTACCCGCCAGAATTTACAGCCATATTTAGTGGGGCCCAATGCCGTTCTAAGGATGGTAAGGCCTGAGCAGGTACAGGCGCTAGTCAATTTGGTGGCCGACAGTGGATCCAGAACATTCACGACATTATCTCCCACCCAGCTGGGGCCTAAATGACTGAAAGAGACCTTCTCCAGTGGTGAGTGATATGACGCCTTATTCTTTGCTGTGGGACCTCTCTCCTCTGTCTGGGTGCTGGGGCCTAAATAACTAAAAGTTAAGAATGAAGTTCCTGGACACCAATTTAGATGCTTCAGTGAATTATTTATTTATAAACTGCGGATAACCAGTAGATAATGTCACGTTTCGGCAGATGCCTTCATCGGACAACTGGATGTGCCGCTATAAAATGAGTGGGTGGCAGAGTTCTCTGTAGGGGTGCTTTGATCCTAATGGCGGTATAAAGATGACAGGGCTGTGCATGTGATTCATGTGAATCAGGCCTGGGAACCTTTTCCTGGAAGAACAACCAAAACATAGGAGTGCAACCCAACCTGCACACCATAAATAACTAAAAGTGACCTTCTCCAGTGGTGGGTGATATGACGCCTTATTCCATGCTGTGGGACCTCTCTCCTCTGTCTGGGTGCTGGGGCCTAAATAACTGAAAGTGGCCTTCTCCAGTGGTGGGTGATATGACGCATGATTCCTTGCTGTGGGACCTCTCTCCTCTGTCTGGGTGCTGGGGTTTAAATAATTGAAAGTGGCCTTCTTCAGTGGTGGGTGATATGACGCATGATTCCTTGCTGTGGAACCGAAATAACAGAAAGTGACCTTCTCCATTGGTGGGCGACTTAAAACCTGATTCTCTGCTATGGGACCTCTCTCCAATTGTTTGCAGGGCATTTACCTACATTTTGCAGCCCTCCAGCCCTTTCCTGGACTAATATACAGCTTTTTTAGTGCCCAAAAGTTCGAGTCCCCATTGACTTCAATGGGGTTCGGGTTGGGGATGAAGTTAGTGTCGAGTTCAGATCCCGAACCCGAACATTTTTGGGAAGTTCGGTCGAACTTCTCGATCCCGAACATCCAGGTGTTCGCTCATTTCTATTTACTAGGCACAGATTAATGCAAGTTGAAATATGAACACTTTTTTCAGATTCACTTCAGTATTGGATACAAAAACCCACAGATTGTGGACACTTTACTAGGCACAGATTAATGGCAGTTGTAATATACAGTGTTTTCAGATTCAGTTCAGTATGGGATATAAAAAAACGAGATTGTGGACACTTTATTAGGCCCAGATTAATGGAAGTTGTAATATAAACACTTTTTTATATTTATTTCAGTAGTGGATACAAAACCGCACAGATTGTGGACACTTTACTAGGCCCAGATTAAAGAAGTTGTAAAATACACACGTTTTTTAGATTCAGTTCAGTATGGTATAAAAAAAAAACACAGATTGACACTTTTTTTGGCCCAGATTAATGGAAGTGGTAAAAAAGTGTGCATATTAAGATTCAGTTCAGTTTGGGATACAAAAACCCACAGATTGTGGACAATGTACTAGGCCCAGATTAATGGAAGTTGTAATATATACATAGTTTTTAGATTCAGTTCAGTATGGAATGCAAACATCCACAGATTGTGGACACTTTACTAGGCCCAGATTAAAGGAAGTGGTAATAAACACACTTTTTCAGATTAAGTTCAATATGGGATACAAAAACCCACACATTGTGGACACTGTACTAGGCCCAGAAAAATGAAAGTTGTAATATACACACTTTTTTCAGATTCAGTTCAGTATGGGATACAAAACCAACAGATTGTGGACACTGCACTAGGCCCAGATTAATGGAAGTTGTAATATACACAGTGTTTTCAGATTCAGTTCAGTATGGGATACAAAAACCCACAGATTGTGGACAATGTACTAGGCCCAGATTAATGGAAGTTGTAATATACACACTTTTTTCAGATTCAGTTCAGTATGGGATACAAAAACCCACAGATTGTGGACACTTTACTAGTCACAGATTAATGCAAGTTATAATATAGACACTTTCAGTTTCAGTTCAGTATGGGATTCAAAAACCCACAGATTGTGGACACTGCACTAGGCCCAGATTAATGGAAGTTGCAATATACACGTTTTTTTAGATTCAGTTCACTATGAGATACAAAAACCCACAGATTGTGGACACTTTACTAGTCACAGATTAATGGAAGTTGTAATATACACAGTGTGTTCAGATTCAGTTCAGTATGGGATACAAAAACCCACAGATTGTGGACACTGCACTAGGCCCAGATTAATGGAAGTTGTATTATACACAGTGTTTTCAGATTCAGATCAGTATGGAATACAAAAACCCACAGATTGTGGACACTTTACTAGGCCCAGATTAATGGAAGTTGTAATATACACACTTTTTTCAGATTCAGTTCAGTATGGGATACAAAATCACACAGATAGTGGACACTTTACTAGGCACAGATTAATGCAAGTTATAATAGACAGAGTTTTCAAATTCAATTCAGTATACGATGCAAAAACGCACAGATTGTCGACTCTTTACTAGGCCCAGATTAATGGATGATGTAATATACACACTTTTTTCAGATTCAGTTCAGTAGTGGATACAAAAATGCACAGACTGTGGACACTTTACTATGCCCAAATTAACCACTTCAGCCCCTCTAGCTTAAACACCCTTAATGACAGGCCACTTTTTACAATTCTGTAATATGCTACTTTTACCGTTTATTGCTCCGTCATGCAACTTACCACCCAAATGAATTGTACCTCCTTTTATTCTCACTCATAGAGCTTTCATTTGGTGGTATTACATTGCTTCTGACATTTTTACTTTTTTTGCTATTAATCAAAAATGACCAAAATGTTTGCAAAAAAAATTTTTCACTTTCTGTTGTAAATTTTTTTAAAAAAAAACTACATTTCTATATACATTTTTCTATAAATGTATTGTTCTACATGTCTTTGATAAAAAAAAATCCAATAAGTGTATATTTATTGGTTTGGCTAAAAGTTATAGCGTTTGCAAACTATGGTGCAAAAAAGTGAATTTCCACATTTTGCAGCTCTGACTTTCTGAGCACCTGTTATGTTTCTTCATGTGCTAGAATGCCGGGATAGTATTAATACTCCCCAAATGACACCATTTTAGAAAGAAGACACCCCAAATTATTCGCGGAGGGGCATGGTGAGTTCATGTATCAAAGTTGTCATTTACAGAGATATTTCTCACACTCAGCAAGGGTATATGTAAAAATACACCCCAAAACACATTGCCCTACTTCTCCTGAGTACGGCGATACCACATGTGTGACACTTTTTTGCAGCCTGGGTGAGCAAAGGGGCCCAAATTCCAACGAGTACCTTTATTATTTCACAGGGCATTTTTACGCATTTAGATTCTCACGCTTTAGGACCCCTAAAATGACAGGGCAGTATAAATACCCCACATGTGACCCCATTTTGGAAAGAAGACACCCCAAGGTATTCGCTGAGGGGCATGGCGAGTTCACAGAAAAAAATTTTTTTTGCACAAGTTAGCGTAAATTGATATATATATATATATAATATTTTTTTACAAAGTCTCATTCCACTAACTTGTGACAAAACATAAAATTTTACATGAACTCACCATACCCCTCACGGAATATCTTGGGGTGTCTTCTTTCTAAAATGGGGTCACATGTGAGGTGTTTGTACTGCCCAGGCATTTGAGGGTCTCCGCAATCATTACACGTATGGACATCTTTAGGAGTTTCTGCGATTCTCCTTATTTTGAGCATACGGGTAATGAGATTTTTTTTTCCGTTCAACCTCTGGGCTGAAAAAAATAAATAAATGAACGGCACAGATTTTTTCATTTGCATCGATCAATGTGGATGAAAAAATCTCTGCCAAAATCAGTGACTGCGGTGCGGTGGGCTGGGCGCTAACTACCTGACAAGTAGCTAACTAACTGGCGGTGATAAGGGACCCTTATGCCCCATTCACACGTCCGCAATTCTGTTTGCGGAACGGAATTGCAGACCAATTCATTTCTATGGGGACAGACTTTGTCCCGCTCTGATCCGGAATTGCGGAAATCCGGAAAAGGCATTTTCTATATGGTTTTGGCAATGTGTGGATCTGCAAAATGCGGAAAGCACATTGCCGGTGTCCATGTTTTGCGGATCCGCAAAACACATATGGACATGTGAATGGAGCCTAACAGGGGGGTGATCAGTGACAGGTGGGTGATCAGGAAGTCTATATGGGGTGATCAGGGTGCTTTGTGCTACTTTACAAAGCTACCTGGACCTCTGGTGGTCGATCCCAGCAAATGGGACCACCAGAAGACCAGGTAACAGGTATATCAGACGCTGTTAACAAAACAGCATCTGATATACATCTTTGATGCTTTTTATTTTGCATCTACAGCCTGCCAGCGAATGATCATCGCTGGCAGGCTGCAGTATAACTGCCGAGCCGCGATCTGCTGTGAGCGCGCGCAGATAACGCGCCACCGCGTCAAGAAGGAACAAGCCTGCCTCCGTCTGGAAGCAACCCTGCATTAGGCAGTCGGCAGGCGGTTAATGGAAGTTGTAAAATACACACTTTTTTCAGATTCAGTTCAATATGGTATACAAAAACCCACAGATTGTGGACACTTTACTAGGCCCAGATTAATGGAAGTTGTAAAATACACACTTTTTTCAGATTCAGTTCAGTATTGGATACAAAACCGCACAGATTGTGGATACTTTACTTGGCCCAGATAAATGGAAGTTGTAATATACACACTTTTTTCAGATTCAGTACAGTAGTGGATACAAAAATCCACAGATTGTGGACACTGTACTAGGCCCAGATTAATGGAAGTTGTAATATACACATTTTTTTCAGATTCAGTTCAGTATGGGATTTGAAAACCCACATATTGTGGACAATGTACTAGGCCCAGATTAATGGAATATGTAATATTCACACTTTTTTATATACAGTTCAGTATTGGATACAAAACAGCACGGATTGTGGACACTTTACTATGCCCAGATTAATGGAAGTTGTAATATACACACTTTTTTCAGATTCAGTTCAGTAGTGGATACAAAAATGCACAGACTATGGACACTTTACTATGCCCAGATTAATGGATGTTGTAATATACACACTTTTTCAGATTCAGTTCAATATGGTATACAAAAACCCACGGATTGTGGATACTTTACTTGGCCCAGATTAATGGAAGTTGTAATATAAACAGTGTTTTCAGATTCAGTTCAGTGTGGGATACAAAAAGCCACAGATCGTGGACACTTTACTAGGCCCAGATTAATGGAAGTTGTAAAATACACACTTTTTTCAGATTCAGTTCAGTATGGTATAAAAAAAAAACACAGATTGTGGACAATGTACTAGACCCAGATTAATGGAAGTTGTAATATACACAGTGTTTTCAGATTCAGATCAGTATGGGATACAGAAACGCACAGATTGTGGACAATGTACTATGCCCAGATTAATGGAAGTTGTAATATACACACTTTTTCAGATTTAGTTCAGTATTGGATACTAAAACCAACGGATTGTGGACACTTTACTAGGTCCAGATTAATGGAAGTTGTAACAGAGTTTTTACATTCTGTTCAGTATTGGATACAAAAACCCACAGATTGTGGACACTTTACTAGGCCCAGATTAACCACTACAGGACCGCCTAACGCACGGATGCGTCCGGCGGGCGGTCCTGTAGTTCTGGGTTGACGCGCCATCTCGCGAGACTTCCAGTGAACGCGCGCGTGTTCACAGTGCCGCGTGTCTCACAAGTTGTACTACAGCCTGCCAGCGATGATTAATCGCTGGCAGGCTGTAGATGCGAAATAAATCGCATCAAACAAGTATATCAGACGCTGTTTTGCGTCTGATATACCTGCTAATTCCGGATCCGAGCGGGACAAAGTCTGTCCCCATAGAAATGAATGGGTCCGCAATTCTGTTCCGCAAACAGAATTGCGGACGTGTGAATGGGGCCTAAGGGTCCCTTATCTACGCCAGCAAGTTATCTACTTGTTAGGTTTTTAGCGCCCAGCCTACCGCACCGCAGTCACTGATTTTGGCAGAGATTTTTTCATCCACATTGATCGATGCGAATGAAAATCTGTGCCGTTCATTTTTATTCTTTTTTCAGCCCAGAGGCTGAACGGAAAAAAATAAATCTCATTACCCGTATGCTCAATATAAGGAGAATAGCAGAAACTCCTAATGCTGGCCATACGTGTAATGATTGCGGAGACCCTCAAATGCCAGGACAGTACAAACACCTCACATGTGACCCCATTTTAGAAAGAAGACACCCCAAGGTATTCCGTGAGGGGTATGGTGAGTTCATGTAAAATTTTATTTTTTGTCACAAGTTAGTGGAATGAGACTTTGTAAAAAAAAAAAAAAAAAAAAATATATATATATATACAGTTGTGTTCAAAATTATTCAACCCCCAGTGCTTTAAAGGGTTTTCGGGAATTCAGTGTACATTTGTAATTGTGTTCAGAATGAAATCTTACAAGGACTTTTTAAAGAACCAAATGCAACTAAAATGACATCAATTGTTTTTGTAATACAGTATTAAATGTTTTTTTGTGATTTCTTCATTGACACAATTATTCAACCCCTTAAAGACTACCACTCTTAAGAACAGAGGTTCATTCAAGTGTTTTCAATCAGGTATTGAAAACACCTATTGGATGTCAAGGAGCAGCAATCAAGCATAATAGGCACCAATTTGGCAAATTTAAAATGACTGTGATACTCAGCTCCTTCTAGACATTTACTGGTGTGTTTACAAACACGGTGAAGTCAAGAGAATGGTCCAGGAAGACAAGAGAAGAGGTGATTTCTCTTCACAGGAAGGGCAATGGCTATAAGAAGATTGCAAAGATGTTAAACATACCAAGAGACACCATAGGAAGCATCATTCGCAAATTCAAGGCAAAGGGCACTGTTGAAACGCTACCTGGTCGTGGCAGAAAGAAGATGCAGACTTCGACTGCTGTGCGCTACCTGAAGCGCAAAGTGGAGAAAAGTCCCCGTGTGACTGCTGAGCAACTGAAAAAAGATTTGTCAGATGCGGGTACTGAAGTTTCAGCTCAGACAATAGGGTGCACACTGCGTAATGAAGGCCTCCATGCCAGAACTCCCAGGCCAACCCCCTTGCTGTCTCCAAAGAATAAGAAGAGTCGACTGCAGTATGCCAAAAGTCATGTGGACAAACCACAAAAGTGTTCTGTGGACTGATGAAACAAAATTAGAACTGTTTGGGCCCATGGATCAACGCTATGTTTGGAGGAGGAAGAACAAGGCCTATGAAGAAAAGAACACCTTGCCTACTGTGAAGCATGGTGGGGGGTCAATCGTGCTTTGGGGCTGTTTTGCTTCTACAGGTACAGGGAAGCTTCAGTGTGTGCAAGGTACCATGAATTCTCTTCAGTACCAGGAGATATTGGATGAAAATGTGATGCAGTCCGTCATAAACCTGAGGCTTGGGAGACGTTGGACCTTTTAACAGGACAATGATCCCAAGCATACCTCCAAGTCCACTAGAGCATGGTTGCAGATTAAAGGCTGGAACATTTTGAAGTGGCCATCGCAGTCACCAGACTTAAATCCAATTCAGAACCTCTGGTGGGACTTAAAGAAAGCAGTTGCAGCGCTCAAGCCTAAGAATGTGACTGAACTGGAGGCTTTTGCCCATGAAGAAAAGGCGAAGATACCCGTAGATCGCTGCAAGACACTTGTGTCAAGCTATGCTTCACGTGTAAAAGCTGTTATAACTGGAAAAGGATGTTGTACTAAGTACTAAGAGTGAATGTCACTTGGGGGTTGAATAAAACTGTTAATGATGTGAGCACAGAAAAGACATTGGTGGTTATTTCATTATAAATGTTATGTTATATTTGTCTGACTTACAAGTGCCTCTTTGGTTTAATTGTAAACAAGATGACTGAAATGATCAAAATCAATGTCAAACTGTCCAAAACACTCAATTTCAGTGGGGGTTGAATAATTTTGAACACAACTGTATATATATATATATATATATATATATATATACATATATATATATATATTGTGGGGAGTCGCTCTGGTAGATAGCGGTGCGGGTGCAGTACAGAGGCAAAACAGGGAGTCCAGAAGGTGCAATGAACAGTGTTTTATTCACACTTGCACAAAAACAAACGATATAAACAGTCTCTTGGTGTTTGTTCACACATACCAGAAATCATGAGGCAAAACAAAACAGTCCAAATCAGGTTCTAGTCACCTGGGAGGTTTTAGGTGCAGGTTCGCACCTGGCTGTCAGTCCAGCCGCAAGACAGTCGCCGTCAGGCTTCCAGGTCGTCTGCACTCCTCCTTGCTGGGCTCTTGCGTCCAGCCCAGAGAACTTCCAAACACAAGTGACTCCACAGCCTAACAGCAGCTCCAGGACAATCACACCCACCTGCTGGTGCTGGCTGTGTTTTAAAGCCCAGCAAAGTCCGGCCTGGACCGTGGGGAGTAGGCACCCACCCAACTCTTTGCCTACTCCCAGTAAGAGCCGGCCCGGATTGGCTTTGCAGCCAAACTAACTATAAATGTCAAGCAGCACTAGCTGCTGCTGACACATAAAACCCGGCTCTCACCTCACCGAGGCCAGGAACCTCGGTGACACGTACCATGTGAGGCAGTGGACGCGGGACAGGGCATCTGCATTACCCTGCAAGCAGCCTGCCCTGTGTTCTACCGAAAATTTGAAATTTTGCAAGGATAGGAACCACCTGGTGACCCGAACATTCCTCTCCTTGGCCTGGCTCATCCACTTGAGAGGGGAATGGTCGGTCACCAGACGGAACCTCCTCCCTAACAGGTAATAGCGGAGAGATTCGAGTGCCCACTTGATAGCCAGGCACTCCCTCTCCACTATACTATACCTGGTCTCAGCTGGGGTGAGTTTACGGCTCAGGAAGACAACAGGATGTTCTTCCCCATTGACCTCCTGAGACAGTACTGCACCGAGACCTACCTCCGAGGCATCCGTCTGAACGACGAACTCCCTGTTGAAGTCGGGTGTCACCAAAACCGGGGACCCACACAGGACCGACTTCAACGCGGAGAAAGCCTCCTCCGCCTTCTCATTCCAGCTAACCTTCCCCGACTTTCGCCCCTTCAACAGGTCTGTCAACGGTGCTGCTATTGTGGCAAAGTGGGGCACAAACCGCATGTAGTACCCTACAATTCCCAGGAAGGACTTTACCTGCCTGGTGGTGACCGGTCGGGGCCAGTTACGAATGGCCTCTACCTTAGTTACCTGCGGCTTGATGACTCCGCGCCCAATAACATATCCCAGATATTTGGTCTCTTCCAACCCAATCGCACGCTTCTTTGGATTGGCGGTTAGACCAGCTTTCCTCAGGGCATCTACTACCGCCTGCACTTTGGGCAAATGGCTTTCCCAGTCGGTGCTGTGGATGATTACATCATCTAAGTAGGCCGAGGCGTACCGACGATGAGGTCGCAGCACAATATCCATTAACCTTTGGAAGGTGGCGGGGCGCCATGCAGGCCAAAGGGTAACACCTTGTAATGATACAGGCCCTGCGGAGTAACAAAGCGGTTTTTCCTTGGCCGCCTCCGTTAAGGGTACTTGCCAGTATCCTTTAGTGAGGTCTAGCATAGAAAAATAACGGGCTTGCCCTAAATTCTCAACAAGCTCGTCTACCCGGGGCATGGGATACGCATCGAACTTGGACACTTCATTTAATTTGCGAAAATCGTTGCAGAACCGCAACGTCCCATCCGGCTTGGGTATTAGAACTATGGGACTGGCCCACTCACTTTTCGATTCCTCAATGACATCAAGCTTCAACATTAATTGCACTTCCTCCGCGATGGCCCATCGCCGAGCCTCGGGTACCCGGTATGGTTTTAACCGGATTTTGGCCTGAGGCTCAGTGACGATGTCATGTTGGATGAGAGACGTGCGGCCAGGGAGGTCCGAGAACACATCCGTGTTTCGACTGATGAACTCCCTGACTTCCTGAACTTGTTTGGAAGACAGGCTGTCTGCAATTTTTACCGTGGCTACCGCTCGCAGGCCTCGAACTGTGGGGCTGGACCCTTGTCACCTAGAAGCCCTGGCCGGGGCTGTTGTCGTCAGCCGTGTCCCTGTCTTTCCACGGCTTCAGTAAATTCACGTGGTACACCTGCTCCGGCTTGCGCCGCCTGGCTGGTGTACTTTGTAATTTACTTCCCCTACCTTCTCGATAACCTCATAGGGGCCCTGCCACCTGGCTAGGAACTTGCTGTCAAGGGTGGGCACCAGAACCAAAACCCGATCTCCCGGGTTGAAGTTCCGTACCCGAGCCTGACGATTATACACCCTACTCTGGGCTTGTTGCGCTGCCTCCATATGCTCCCGGACCAGCGGCAACACCCTTTCCATCCGGTCCTGCATCTGGGTGACATACTCAATGACACTTTTGTGGGGGACAGGCTGTTGTTCCCACGCTTCCTTGGCGATATCCAACAGGCCCCGAGGGTGTCTGCCATAAAGCAGTTCGAAGGGCGAGAACCCAGTAGAGGCCTGGGGCACCTCTCGCACGGCGAACATGAGATAGGGCAGAAGCAGGTCCCAGTCCTTCCCATCTCTGGACACCACCCTTTTTAACATATTTTTTAGAGTTTGGTTGAACCTTTCGACAAGACCGTCTGTTTGCGGATGGTAAACGGACGTCCGTAACTGCTTTATACGCAACAATTTACACAGTTCCCTCATAACTTTGGACATAAAAGGGGTCCCTTGGTCGGTCAGAATCTCTTTTGGCAGGCCCACACGGGAAAACATTTCCATTAACTCTTTGGCAATGAGCTTAGCCGAGGTATGTCGCAGAGGCACCGCCTCTGGATACCGAGTAGCATAGTCCAGAACCACCAGGATATGTTGGTGACCCCTAGCAGACTTCGGTACGGGTCCGACCAGATCCATGGCAATACGCTCGAATGGGACCTCAATTATTGGGAGAGGGACCAGGGGACTTCTGTAATGCGGCTGGGGGCTATTTACCTGACAGGTCGGACAGGACTTACAGAACTCCTCTACTTCCTTAAACAAACCGGGCCAGTAAAATCGCTGTAGTACGCTGTCCTGCGTTTTCTGCCACCCCATGTGTCCCCCAAGAACATGTTGGTGGGCAAGCTCCATAACAAGCTTGCGGTATGCGGTGGGCACCACCAACTGTTCAACTGGCTCACCTCGGATTTGGTTCACTCGATACAACATATCCTGAAGAACAATAAATCACGGAAACATTAATTCAGCCCCAGGTTTCTGGGGTTTACCATCAATCATTACAACACTTTCCCAGGCCCTGATTAGGGTTTGGTCCCGGTGTTGTGCGGTCCCAAAATTTTCCCCGGAGACATTGAGGTCTGCCAACTCAGGTCCCGGTGGCAAGTCCTCCGTGTCTCCCACCATTACCCTCAGTGGGGTTGCCTCCCCCTCTACCGCTGGAGCAGTGGTCACCCCTACCGCTGGCCCTTCAGATTCGGGCTCCCAGGGTTCTGGCCTTCCAGTGGTATCAGGCCACTCTACTAGGGTTACCCCTGTCTCGGGTCCATCAGATACTTTTATTGCCGGCCACAGCGCCGGGAAACCTGGGAAGTCCCTCCCAAGTATCAGTTCATGTGGGAGTTTAGTAGCGACAGCCACCTCGTGGGTCCACTTACCAGCCGCTGTGGACAAAGTCACTAGTGCAGTGGGGTAGTCTTTTAGGTCTCCGTGGATGCACAGGACCCCGATTTTACGGCCGGTATACTCCACAGGCCGTACCAGGGCAGCCCTTACCAGGGAGACTAGACTCCCGGAGTCCAGCAGGGCCACCGCCAGAGAATCTCCCACCTCTACCTGACACAGGTGGTTATTGTCCTGCACCTCACGGGTGCCAGTTGCACACAGCTTCCGTGCATACAAGGAGTGGCGATAGCCGTAGTTCACTTCCATCGGCTCACCCTGGTGCGGACAGTCGACCCTGAGGTGGCCTGGCTCCTGACACCTCCAGCATACCACGGGAGGCGGAACCGCAGGGGGCACATTCCGTGCAGGTCTCTCTGTCGCCGGTCGTCGGAACTGGGGTGGAGGCCTCCGGGGTTTGACTGGCCCCTTCCCAGCAAGACTCCCCTGCAGGTTTCTGGTGGCCTCGTAACGCTCCACCAGATCAACCATTTCAAGGGCATTAGTGGGGGATACCTGGCCGATCCAGTGCTGAAGGGGGTAAGGTAGGGCCCTCCAGAACATGTCGGCCAGCAAACGGTCCAGTATAGCCGTCGGACTTAGAACCTCAGGCTGCAGCCACTTTTGCAACCTGTGCAGCAACTCATAGTACTGCGGCCTGGCGGGATCAGCCGATTAAAAAGCCCACTGGTGGACCCGCTGAGCCCGGACCAACACATTTACCCCCAGTCTGGCCAGGATCTCCCCCTTCACCGTGGGGTAATCAGCAGCCTGGTCATCTGCTAGGTCAAAAAAAACCTGCTGGGGTCCGGATGCCAGGAACGGAGCGACCACCTCGGCCCACTGGTCACGGGGTAACTTCTCCCTCACGGCTACCTTCTCAAAGACCGCCAGATACGTCTCAACGTCGTCCGAGGGGGTCATTCTTGGGATCGCCGCACGGACCGCTTTCCGGGCATCATGGACATGGTGGGACGCTCCTGCAGCTTGTAAAGCCATCACGTGCTGTAATAGTAGCTGGTTGGTCTCCCGCTGCTGCACGTTAGCCTCTATGAGAGCTTTCACAGCCGCCTCCATGTTGCCAGCAATTCCTACTTGTAGCTTTGCTGGTTTAATATATTCCATGCACTCGTGCCCAGCAAAACAAACAAACTTCGGCGTTCACGCCAGCCTCACTGCGCATGCCCGCATCCTCCACCAAATGTGGGGAGTCGCTCTGGTAGATAGCGGTGCGGGTGCAGTACAGAGGCAAAACAGGGAGTCCAGAAGGTGCAATGAACAGTGTTTTATTCACACTTGCACAAAAACAAACGATATAAACAGTCTCTTGGTGTTTGTTCACACATACCAGAAATCATGAGGCAAAACAAAACAGTCCAAATTAGGTTCTAGTCACCTGGGAGGTTTTAGGTGCAGGTTCGCACCTGGCTGTCAGTCCAGCCGCAAGACAGTCGCCGTCAGGCTTCCAGGTCGTCTGCACTCCTCCTTGCTGGGCTCTTGCGTCCAGCCCAGAGAACTTCCAAACACAAGTGACTCCACAGCCTAACAGCAGCTCCAGGACAATCACACCCACCTGCTGGTGCTGGCTGTGTTTTAAAGCCCAGCAAAGTCCGGCCTGGACCGTGGGGAGTAGGCACCCACCCAACTCTTTGCCTACTCCCAGTAAGAGCCGGCCCGGATTGGCTTTGCAGCCAAACTAACTATAAATGTCAAGCAGCACTAGCTGCTGCTGACACATAAAACCCGGCTCTCACCTCACCGAGGCCAGGAACCTCGGTGACACGTACCTCCCATCGATAACGGTACCTTGCACCTTACCACAATATATATATAATCAATTTCCGCTAACTTGTGCCAAAAAGTTTTTTTCTGTGAACTTGCCATGCCTCTCACAGAATACCTTGGGGTGTCTTCTTTCCAAAATGGGGTCACTTGTGGGGTATTTATACTGCCCTGGCATTTTAGGGGTCCTAAAGCGTGAGAATCCAAATGCGTAAAAATGCCCTGTCAAATCCTAAAGGTACTCATGGGAATTAGGGCCCCTTTGAGCATCTTGGCTGCAAAAAATTGGTACACGTGTGGTATCGCCGTACTTTTGGGGTCACATGTGGGGTATTTATACTGTCCTGGCATTTTAGGGGGACCAAAAGCGTGAGAAGAAGTCTGGAATCCAAATGCGTAAAAATGTACTCGTTGGAATTTGGGCCCCTTTGCTCACCCAGGCTGCAAAAAAGTGTCACACATGTGGTATCGCCGTACTCAGGAGAAGTAGGGCAATGTGTTTTGGGGTGTATTTTTATATATACCCATACTTTGTGTGAGAAATATCTCTGTAAACGACTTTAAATATCTCTGTAAACGATTTTAAAATTTTTTTACAAAGTTGACAGTTTACAGAGATACTTCTCTCACCCAACATGGGTATATGTAAAAATACACCCCAAAACACATTGCTCTTCTTCTCCTGAGTACGGCGATACCACATGAGTAACACTTTTTTGCAGCCTGGGTGCGCAAAGGAGCCCACTAGACACCAGGGAAATGGATTGAAAGGCCTACCGCGCCGCCCACCCGCAGCACCGCCCGCAATCCCCCCCCCTGCACCGCCCGGGGGGACACTAAGATGGCGGGGTGCAGGGGGGGGTTAAAATTTAACATTGGGGGCATATTTTAGTCTCTGATCCCCGCGGATCAGAGATCGCACATAGCGCAGCAAACTGCAGGTCTGAATTGACCTGCGGTTTGCTGCGATCGCTGACATGGGGTTTCACAGGACCCCCCTGGGCATTGTGCCAAGATGCCTGCTGATTGATTTCAGCAGGCATCTTGTTCCGATCACCGCCACGTGCGCAGCGGTGATCGGATATTCACAGGGCGTACATGTACGCCCTTGGTCCTTAAGTACCAGGACGCAAGGGCGTACATGTACGCCCTTCGTCCTTAAGGGGTTAAGGGTGTTTAAACTAGGGGGGCTGAGGTGGTTAATGGAAGTTGTAATATACACATTTTTTTCAGATTCAGTTCAGTAGTGGATACAAAAATGCACAGACTGTGGACACTTTACTATGCCCAGATTAATGGAAGTTGTAATATACACACTTTTTTCAGATTCAGTTCAGTATGGGATACAAAAAGCCAAAGATTGTGGATAATTTAATAGGCCCAGATTAAGGAAATATGTAATATACACACTTTTTTCAGACTCAATTCAGTATGGGATACAAAAACCCACAGATTGTGGACTCTTTACTAGGCCCAGAGTAATGGAAGTTGTAATATACACACTTTTTTAGATCCAATTCAGTAAGGGATACTAAAACCCACAGATTGTGGACACTTTACTAGGCCCAGATTAATGGAAGTTGTAAAATACACACTTTTTTCAGATTCAGTTCAGTATGGTATACAAAAACCAACAGATTGTGGACACTTTACTAGCCCCAGATTAATGGAAGTGGTAATAAACACACCTTTTCAGATTAAGTTCAGTATGGGATACAAAAACCTACAGATTGTGGACACTTTACTTGGCGCAGATTATGGAAGTTGTAATATACACACTTTTTTCAGATTCAGTTCAGTATGGGATACAAAAATGCACAGAATGTGGACACTTTACTATGCCCAGATTAATGGAAGTTGTAAAATACACACTTTTTTCAGGTTCAGTTCAATATGGTATACAAAAACCCACAGATTGTGGACACTTTACTAGGCCCAGATTGATGGAAGTTATAATATACACACTTTTTTCAGATTCAGTTGAGTATGGGATACAAAAACCCACAGATTGTGGACAATTTACTTGGCCAAGATTAATGGAAGTTGTAATACACACTTTTTTTTTTAGATTCAGTACAGTATGGTATAAAAAAAAACACAGATTGTTGACAATGTACTAGGCCCAGATAAATGGAAGTTGTAATATACACACTTTTTTTCAGATTCAGTTCAGTTTGGGATACAAAAACCCACAGATTGTGGACAATTTACTAGGCTAAAATAATGGAAGTTGTAATATACACACTTTTTTCAGATTCAGTTCAACATGGTATACAAAACCCACAGATTGTGGACAATGTACTAGGCCCAGATAAATGGAAGTTGTAATATACACACTTTTTTCAGATTCAGTTCAGTAGTGGATACAAAAACCCACAGATTGTGGACACTGTACTAGGCCCAGATTAAAGGAAGTCGTAATATACACAGTGTTTTCAGATTCAGTTCAGTATGGGATACAAAAATGCACAGACTGTGGACCCTTTAATACGCCCAGATTAATGGAAGTTGTAATATACACCCTTTTTTCTGATTCAGTTAAATATAGTATACAAAAACCCACAGATTGTGGACACTTCACTAGCACCAGATTATTGGAAGATGTAATATACACAGTGTTTTCAGATTCAGTTCAGTAGTGGATACAAAAATGCATAGACTGTGGACACTTTACTATGCCCAGATTAATGGAAGTTGTAAAATACACACTTTTTTTCAGATTCAGTTCAATATGGCATACAAAAAACCACAGATTGTGGACAATTTACTTGGCCAAGATTAATGGAAGTTGTAATATACACACTTTTTTCAGATTCAGTTCAGTATGGTATAAAAAAAAAACAGATTGTGGACACTGTACTAGGCCCAGATTAATGGAAGTAGTAATATACACATTGTTTTCAGATTCAGTTCCGTATTGGTTATAGAACACCACAGATTACAGACACTATATGAGGAACAGATTATTGGAATTTGTAATACTGACAGTGTTTTCTGAGGCAGGACATTATTGGTTACAGAGAACACCATAGATTTTGGAAACTAGACGTGACCCAGATTATTAAAGAGTCAGTCTGCGGATGATGTACAGTGTATGCCACTAATAGTTTCACTAATGCTTATAAAATAAAAATATCTTGCATCTGTGAAACTCACACAGTAGCCCTTAATAGGATTTTGAGTTCTTTGAAAAACTTTTGGTATTAAATACAGCAAATTTCTCTCCCTGCACTATCTTTCTCTTCCTTAGCATGGATGTCCCTGCCACTGCTGTTAAATATATTGTTGATCTAAACACACACATACAGTAGTCCTTAAAAGGACTTTTTGGTCTTTGAAAAGCTTTCTGTAACTAAAATCGCTGAAATTCGCTCCCTGCTCTGTCTTTCCCATTCTACCCTATGCTCTCCCTGACTACATCTGAGCCGAACATGCGTTATTGGGTGCTATATAACCTCTGATGACGCGTTCCGGCCAGCCAAATACTGTGATGCCAGCAGCTAACATGGCTACTGGCATTACAGTGAGGGCAGTACTTACCTGCACCTTTATTGGCTGCTTAAAACCCACGAAACGTGCAGGGTGGCGACTCGAGCATTCCGCTCGAGCACATGAGGTACTCGTGCCGAGCATAGCGATGCTCTAGCCAAACCGGTACTCGACCGAGTATGCTAACTAATCACTAATATTTAGCTTTTAGTTTTTTTTTGTTTTTTATTTATTTTATGTGCCAAGTAACTTTGGGGGACACAGGAGGACATGTGGGGGAAAAACCGTGGGATACTGTGTGGGGGCAATAATTATGGGAGGGATTACTATATGGGGGGCAATTTACTAAATGGGGGCAATATGGGAGAAACTACTGTGTGGGGCAAATTACTATATGGGGGCAGTGTGGGGGAAATTACTGTGTGGGGGAAACTAGTGTGTCAGAGCAGTGTGGCGTACACTACTGTGTGGGGGCAGTGTGGGTTACTCTCCTGTGTGTGGTACACTACTGTGTGGGGGGCAGTGTGGGGGATACTACTGTGTGGGGGGCAGTGTGGTTGACACTACTGTGTGGGGGCCACTACTGTAGGGGGGCAGTGTGGGGGACGCTACTGTGTGGGGGCAGTGTGGGGACGCTACTGGAACCCCTTTCTCTGGAACCCCCCCCCCTTAATACTTGACCACACCAGTACTTACACCAGTTTGATAAATTACCCCAAATGTCCCTATAGTGTCTACAGCAGCAATAATGTCCCCTAGAGTGCCCCAATAATAATAACACCCTATATTGTGCTCCAGACTATAATCCCTGTATAGTGTCCCCAAAAATAATAGAATTGCCCTTACAGTGCATCCCCAATAGCAACGCCCCCACGCTGCCCCCATATAGTCATTTCCCCACACTGCCCCCATAGTATTCCCCCCACAGTAATTTGTCCCCTACACAGTAGGGTCCCCCACACTGCCCTCACACAGTAGTGTCCCCCACACTGCCCCACACAGTAGTGTCCCCCACACTGCCCCACACAGTAGCGTCCCTCACACTGCCTCACACAGTAGCGTCCCCCACACTGCCCCACACAGTAGTGTCCCCCATACTGCCCCCCTACAGTAGTGTCCACCACACAGTAGTTTCCCCCACACAGTAGTGTCCACCACACTGCCCTCCACACAGTAGTATCCCCCACACTGCCCCCACACAGTAGTGTACCCCACACTGCCCCCACACAGTAGTTTCCCCCACACAGTAATTTCCCCCACACAGTCCCCATATAGTAATTTGCCCCACACAGTAGTTTCTCCCATATTGCCCCCATTTAGTAATTTGCCCCCCAAATAGTAATCCCTCCTATTATTATGTGCTCTTGTGTCCCCCAAAGTTACTTGGCACATAAAAAATAAAAAATAAAATAAAACAACAACTAAACGCAAGATATTAGTGATGAGTTAGCATGCTCGGTCGAGTACCGGTTTGGCTAGAGCATCGCTATGCCGCACGTTTCGTGGGTTTTAAGCAGCCAATAAAGGTGCAGGTAAGTACTGCCCGCACTGTAATGCCAGTAGCCATATTAGCTGCTGGCATTACAGTATTTGGCTGGCCGGAACGTGTCATTGGAGGTTATATAGCACCCGATGACGCATGTTGGGCTCAGACGTAGTCAGGGAGAGCATTGGGTAGGACGGGAAAGACAGAGCAGGGAGCGAATTTCAGCGATTTTAGTTACAGATAGCTTTTCAAAGGCCCAAAAGTCCTTTTAAGGACTACTGTATGTGTGTGTTTAGATCAACAATATATTTAACAGCAGTGGCAGGGACATCCATGCTAAGGAAGAGAAAGATAGTGCAAGGAGAGAAATTTGCTGTATTTAATACCAAAAGTTTTTCAAAGAACTCAAAATCCTATTAAGGGCTACTGTGTGAGTTTCACAGATGCAAGATATTTTTATTTTATAACCATTAGTGAAACTATTAGTGACATACACTGTACATCATCCGCAGACTGACTCTTTAATAATCTGGGTCACGTCTAGTTTCCAAAATCTATGGTGTTCTCTGTAACCAATAATGTCCTGCCTGAGAAAACACTGTCAGTATTACAAATTCCAATAATCTGTTCCTCATATAGTGTCTGTAATCTGTGGTGTTCTATAACCAATACGAAACTGAATCTGAAAACAATGTGTATATTACAACTTCCATTACTCTGGGTCTAGTACAGTGTCCACAATCTGAACGTTTTTGCATCCCATACTGAACTGAATCTGAAAAAAGTGTGTATATTACAACTTCCATTAATCTGGGCCTAGTGAAGTGTCCACAATCTGTGAGTTTTTGTATCACATACTGAACTTAATCTGAAAACATTGTGTATATTACAACTTTTATTAATCTGGTCCTAGTAAAGTGTCCACAATCTGTTGTTTTTTTATCCAATACTGAACGTAATCTGAAAAAAGTGTTTTTTATTACAACGTCCTTTAATCTAGGCCTAGTACAGTGTGCACAATCTGTGGGTTTTTGTATCCCATACTTAACTGAATCTAAAAACTCTGTCTATATTACAAATTCCATTAATTAGGCCTACTAAAGTGTCCACAATCTGTGGGTTTTTGTATTCCATACTGAACTGAATCTGAAAAAAGTGTGTATATTACAACTTACATTAATTTGAGGCAAGTAAAGTGTCCACAATCTGTGCGTTTTTGTATCACATACTGAAATGAATGTGAAAACTCTGAATGTGAAATGAATGTGAAAATGTCTATATTATTATTTGCATTAATCTATGCCTAGTAAAGTTTCCAAAAATCTGTTTTTGTATCGCATACTGAACTGAATCTAAAAAAATGTGTATATTACAACTTCCATTAATCTGTGCCTAGTAAAGGCACAGATCCTAGACGTGGCCAAACACCCTAGGCACGCCACTGCCCCTATTCATCGATCGTTCGGCCCTAATTCAGAGCAAATTACTGCAGGAGGTATAACAGGAGAGGACTATAACTCCCAGCATATCTAAGCCATTATTATTTAATATCAGAGCATATTACAGGGCGACATATAACAGGAGGGGACTATAACTCCCAGCATGTCCAAGCTGTTATTATGTAATAACAAAGTACATTACAAGAGGAGGTATACACGTCCCAGCATATCCAGGGTGTTGTAATGCACCCTGATATTATATAATAATGGCCTGGACAGGCTGAGAGTTGTAGTCTTCTCCTCTTATACCTCCTCTTGTAATGTACTCTGATATTACATAACAGGAGGTATAAGAGGAGAGGACTACAATTCCCAGCATTTCCCTTGCACTAACATTGAATCCGTACTTCTTCACATGCATGGCTGGCCTGTTTCTTCATTACTTTACTGCACTGCTGAGCTCCGCCTTCTGTTCTGGTCACATGATGGTGAGGTCATCACAGGCCTTTCATGCCCTTTTCTCTGCTGAGCTCCGCCTCCTGCATCTGACATTATTGCAGGTCCTGTCAGCACTAGGGTAATGATTTCTCATATATGTAAGGGAGAAGACTGTACACTGCATTGTAAAGTGCAGCTGATCAGCTGTCCATCCGTTTGCTTCCTGAGACGTTCAGCTAAACAGCAGCACTGAAGCAGGGGGCCCCTTAGACAATGGGGGCCCTGGACAATTGCCCAGTTTGCCCCCCCCCCCCAAACACCAGCCCTGGCCATGTTACGCACACAGTGTTTCCTGGAAATGAAGTAATTTGGCCTCCAATTTGGCAACAGCAAAATATTCCCCCCCTTTGCTTCATTATTTAAACAAGCAAGTAGTATTGAGCCAAGCAAAGCATTCAAAGCGGAATTTGGTCCCAAGTTTAGAAAAACTTAGATTTGCAAGGAATCAAAATGTCCTTACGCACAACACCATAAAGTACCAAAAAATGTAACTTTATTCAATTAGAAAATAGACAAAAATAGTAAAATATACCATAGGACTGGTAATAGCACCAATATGACACAAACAAGGAAAAAAAAATAGGAGAGGACCGCACGGTCAGCACATGAAGGGTACATACACAAAGTGCATAATAACAAGCAAACAACACTCCAAGGCTTATAAAAAAAGGAGACTAGCCCAAGGACAAAGTCCTCTATAAAGGCAGAACAAAAAGCTAAAGAGTGATGCAAAAATGGTATACCCTCCACAAATGTGTCGATCCTGTGGTCGCCTCCTCCCAACGTCGTTTCACCTAGACTGGCTTCTTCCGGGGATGAGTCTAACTGTTAACATCCCTCCTTAAATAAGGCTTCAAATCATGCTAGAATCAATCACAGGTGGAAATATGGGTCCGTATAGCAAGCATATCAACCAATAGGACGTTCCTCATCTGTCAGCGCGTCACGGACCTGTGATGACGTCATGGCCACGTGACCGCAAATGCGATCACCTGACCAATGACGCTTGCGTCACATGACCGCATAACCAAAGGGAATGAACAAAATGTCATACAATAGCGCCCGAAACCTATGATAATGTCATGGCCACGCGACCCAAAAGAAATAATAAATACCCAAAAGAAATAATAAAAGAGAAGTAAAAGGAAAAGGGAACAAGAAAAAGTGCTAGGTGGGAATAGGGTGATAAAGGGTGCATGAAGGGGGGAAGGAAAAAGAGATAGTACGTGCTATAAATACCCAAATTCTCACAATTCATAGTATAAAAATCACAAAAGCTGTATATAAAAGATATATATAAAAAAATACAAATTTCATATCATATATATATATAAGTGAAAACCTATAAATTTCATGTATTATATACATAAGTGACTACCCATAAATTTCATATAATGTATACATAAGTTAATACCCATAATATTAAAAGTAGTACAGCACAAGTAACTAACATCAAATTACAATACAGGGGTGTGGAAATTTTTAAAAAAACTACTTGTCGAAGGACTAAAGCGGGGGCTCAATCTACTTGTCCCTCATGACCATCTACTTGTCCTGAACTTGTACTAATGGTATACTGTATGGTGCGCGGGCCACAAGGAGACATTATGCTGTATAGGGGCAGGGCCACAAGGAGACGTTATCCTGTATGGGACGGGGGCCACAAGGAGACGTCATACTGTATGGGGCAGGGGCCACAAGGAGACGTTATGCTGTATGGGGGCAGGGCCACAAGGAGATGTTATGCTGTATGGGGGTGGGGGCCATAGGGAGATGTTATACTGTATGGGGGTGGGGGCCACAGGGAGACGTTATACTGTATGGGGGTGGGGGCCACAGGAGACGTTATACTGTATGGGGCGGGGGCCACAGGGTGACGTTATACTGTATGGGGGTGGGGGCCACAGGGTGACGTTATACTGTATGGGGGCGGGGGCCACAGGGTGACGTTATACTGTATGGGGCAGGGGCCACAGGGTGATGTTATACTGTATGGGGGCGGGGGCCACAGTGACGTTATACTGTATGGGGGCGGGGGCCACAGGGTGACGTTATACTGTGCGGGGGCAGCCCCAAGGTGACGTTATACTGTATGGGGGCAGCCGCTTGGTGACATTATACTGTATGGGGGCAACAGGGAGACATTATAGTTTATTAAGTGCCACCTTAAGTGCAGATTGCAGGCAGGGCCAGAGCCTCAGAAGACAGACAGCACTACCTTCATGTCTGACACCAGGGCTCTTAGGCTCCCTGCAGATGAGTGTTCCTCCCAGAGTCTGTCAACGGAGCTCCCGGCCTGACCTGCAAGCGCTGACTGGGGTTACATAGCATTATACTGATTTATGATGCTATGTAACCCTTACAGCTCTGGAATGTATTGGATAACGCTGACATAATGCTGTCAGTGTTATCCAACACATTCCAGAGCTGTAAGGGTTACATAGCATCATAAGTATAATGCTATGTAACCCCAGTCAGCGCTTGCAGGTCAGGCCGGGAGCTGCGATGTGGACAGGCTCCGGGAGGAACGCTCGTCTGCAGGGGGCCGTCTACTGTGCGCTCCTGTGCTGGCAGGTGGGCGGAGACTTCACAGGAGCCGGGAGCCGCCTGCAGGAAGTGATATGGACTCAGATACACGATGCAGGGGCAGGCTGACATAGATGTAGGAGCGGTCAGCTCGCGGCTAGCATATGACCGCTCCTATTACTGCCCAACCGACATGTCCCTGCTACTTGCCCGCACAGGGCTAAACAACTGTTCAAAGTACTTGCCCGGCGCCCGGAACTGCATGTCCCGGGCGTCGGGCGATAGGAATTCCACACCCCTGCAATAATATAAACCCAATAATGTGATAAACTACTTCTTCATAATAACTGTATGAATTGTTCCAATTATTCAACCAACTGAGCTACCAAATATCAATGACGTCATATCTGTATATTGCTAATGGACCGCTTTTCAACATGTACTTCAACTGGGCCGCCAAATGTTGATGACATCATTCCCATATACTTCTCATGGACCGCTCTTATCCACAATCCCACCATCATGGTTATTGTCTAAAAGCATACAAACACAGACAATAAGAGATAATATAATTAAAAACAAATATAGGATGATCAGCGGATACCAGGGGTCAAATAGCCCAGCAGACCCCCAATAGAAGGATACAACTATAAATAAGGTGAAAATAACATTTCCTCATTCAGTCCAGACAGAGTTAAGCTCCCCAATTCATAAATATAGCAACAAACTACGGACGTCTGAATGGGGCCTTAGATTCATTATGAAGCTGAAGTGTTAGTTAGAGCAGGGAGAGTGCTGCTGCTGCTGAAGTAATAGGGAAAGTGTTAGCTAGGTCAGTGTTCTGTGTCCACTACTGTCCTCAAAGATTAATCTGCTGTAAGGACAGCGTCCTGACAGCATCCCAAAAAGCCCTTTTTAGGGCTGGTACATCAGTCTGCTTTTATTTATTTTTTCTATATATATATTGCAGCTAGCTGCCCGTGTGTAAGAGGACACAGGCCCACAGACTGTACTGTGTGCACACCACTCATATAGGGTGGCACAGTACCTTGCAGATCAAAAAGTCATTTAATTTTTACCCTTTAATATAATTGCAGTTGCCTGCCAGTGTGTATCAGGCCCACTGACTGTACTGTGACCAGTGCCCACCACTCATATAGGGTGGCACAGTACCTTGCAGATAAAAAAAAAGTCATTTAATTTTTACCCTTTAATATAATTGCAGTTGCCTGCCAGTGAGTGTCAGGCCCACAGACTGTACTGTGCCCACTGCCAATGCCCATCACTCATATCGGGTGGCACATTACCTTGCAGATAAAAAAGTCATTTCATTTTTACCCTTTAATATAATTGCAGTTGCCTGCCAGTGAGTGTCAGGCCCACAGACTGTACTGTGCCCACTGCCAATGCCCACCACTCATATCGGGTGGCACATTACCTTGCAGATAAAGTCATTTAATTTTTACCCTATAATATAATTGCAGTTGCCAGCCAGTGTGTGTCAGGCCCACTGATTGTACTGTGCCCCCTTCCCAACACTCATATAGGGTGGCACAGTTCATTGCACGGCGCACGCGCAGTGACCTAAAGTTCAAACGAATCGGACCGAGCATGGGTCTTTTTCCATCTCCCGGTTCCAAAAATCAATTCACTACACCGGCCCTGGCCCTGATAAGGAACAAAACAGAGATTAAACTGATAGGAATAGTACTTAGTTAACACTAGTTGCATTGGTGGCAAATTCCATTGCAAGTGCCCAAAATTCGAAGGAAGCGGACAGAGCAAGCTTTTTTCTCTATCTCCCCATGCAAGGATTCAATTCAATACACGTCCCCTGAAAGATGACTTAAAGATTAAAATGGTAAGAATAGTAGTTCACACTATTTGTATTGGTGGCACAGTACATTGTGCGGCGCACGCGCAGTGCCCCAAATTGGAAGTAAGAGGACCGCCAATCATCTTTTTCCATCTCCCGCTTCCTAAAATCTATTCGATACACATCCCCTGATAGGGGACGTAACAGGGATTAAACTGATAGGAATAGTACTACTTAACACACCACTCATATAGAGTGGCACAGTACATTGCACGGCGCACACGCAGTGCACAAATTGGTAGGAAGAGGACCGACCAACGATATTCTCCCGGTTCCTAAAATTTATTCCATACATCGGCCCTGATAGGGGACAAAACAGAGATTAACTGGTAAGAACAGATTTTTTTAATTTAAAAAAAAATGGACAGCCTCTGCGGAGCTGGGTATTTTTTGGCCACGTTAGTGAACGCTCATACACAATGGCTGTAGGCTCATGGGTCCTTTTGCGGAGGTGACAAACCTGGTCAGTCAAACCCAAGGCAACATCATCGACCTCATCCCATATGCGTTTTTTCTGGAGCGTGCCCTGCGAAGAGTGCTGGATCAGGCCGTGGATGAGCAAGAAGAGGAAGAGTTGTGGTCACCATCACCACCAGAAGCAGCCTTGTCATCATCGATTGCTGGACCTGCGGCAACACAGAGAGAGGAGTCAGAGGAGGAGTAAGAGGAGGAAGGTGGCTTTGAGGAGGTGGAAGACCAACCACAGCAGGCGCCCCAGGGGGCTTGTTGTCACCTTTCGGCGAGCCTTGGTGTTGTACGTGGCTGGGTGGAGGAAGAGACCTTCAATGACGTCAATGAGGACAAGGAACGGGACATGGCTAGCTTGGTATCCAACCTTGTGCAAATGGGGAGTTTGCGGTTGTGCGTTAAACAGGGAGTTTGTGCGTTAAACAAGGAGTTTGGTCTGTCAGAGTTTGGTCTGTCACTGTGAAGCGGGCGTAATCCTTACACTACCTGATCAATATGACATCATACCTGATTGTATACACACACACACTGGATGTTTAAAAGCACGTTATTCCAAACAATTTAGGAGTGTTAGGTGAATTATGCTCTTTATTGATGAAAACTCGACTCTGCTTCAACTACGTAATTTTCCATGGGAGTTTTGCCATGGATCACCCTCCGGCATGCCACAGTCTAGGTGTTAGTCCCCTTGAAACAACTTTTCCATCACTATTGTGGCCAGAAAGAGTCCCTGTGGGTTTGAAAATTTGCCTTCCTATTGAAGTCTATGGCGGTTCGCCTGTTCGCGAACATTTGCGGAAGTTCAAGTTCGCGAACGGGAAATTTTATGTTCGCAACATCTCTAGTGGCAAGGACTCATGTGCTAGGGACAGGGCTGCTGTAAATGATTAATAGAAGAATATTTCAGAGGTAGATTGTAGGGAGAGTACAGAGATACTTATGCTGCATCAGTTTTATTTATTTATCTCCATATTTAGTTATTTCTACATCAGCTGTAAATTGAATTCAATACCAATAAGATGGAAGCCTTTATTATTCCTGTGCCAGCATGCCAACCAATACCATCCAGTCTGCACCCCTTAGAAGGGCCATGTCTTAATGGTGATCATCCTCATCTTTTGCTGGCATTACTTCTTCCAAATCATCCTTCAAAGTTTCCATGTCCTAGAAAAGTCAGCAAGATGCAGAAATAGGGAGAGCTGAATATTAATGATGATATATTCTCAGCGATATTAGATTATGTGGAAAAGCAGATGGCAGAAGGGCTCCCACCTGTAGGGCAGGAGAGTTCTGGGGTTGGAGAAGTTGGTATGCTAGAGCTGATTAATATTCAGTGTTTACTGTCAAATAACCTGCAGGAGATTGCAGGCAAGAACAGCAATAATATGCATATTGTCCCACCACCAACCAGCCAAACCCCATACCAGCAACAGCCAGTTTAAAGGTGCCGTGCGGCCATTAACAATAGGGACTTACTATACAGTGTGGTCTTCATATTAAATGACAGGCAGCTGCTGGCTAATTGGCCATCTGGTTCTTCACCACCTGCTGCATGGCCGCTCCGTGTGGCCGTACCCTAAGGCAGAGTGGCCTGGGTATACCCGATTTATAGCAATTCATGATAAATTTATTCATACTGAATTGAATTTCTTGGCTAACTTATGAGAAGTTGTAGAATCAAATTTTTCAAAGCTTCGCTTATCTCTACAAACAAGCATACAGCTTACTATTCTGGCCAGTGTTCCAAAGGACCCAGTTCTTTCTGGCTCCACCCTTCCTGAAATAATTGGTCATCATGGATGCCGTCGTCATCATCAACAGAAGCCTCCTGCTCTTCTTCCACCACCAGCTCCTCCAGTGGTAGCTCATCATCCTCCATAGGACTTTCTCTCTGTTCCTATCAGCTACAGAGCGGCTATCAAAATAAAGAACATGTTCTTCTTCTGCCGTCCCCTGTTGCATCAGCATGAACACCTGTTCATAAATATCAAGGGGGGTGTTACATCTTTCAAGCTGCAATTGTGCCTCCAGGTAAATCTGGTAACATCATCAAGGAGTATGAATATGCCACAGGCATCACATGCTCCCAGCTGAGGTGGTCTGATGCATGACAAAATAATTCACGGCTTTGTGCTGCTCGTACAAACTCTAGGACATCCAAAGTGGAATTCCAGAAATTTGGAACATCACATATTAAGCAGTGTAATGGTAGACCATTCTGTTGCTGCAAGTCTAGGAGGTCATTCCTTGCCACATAAGAATGGCTGAAATGCGAGCCATTGGATATGGTGCTGGCCATATCTCTTGGATATGACCAGCAACCTATGCAAGCCAGTGTTGCACAACTAGTTTATCAGTTTATCTTATGCACCGAGCATGTATTATTTACACCAAATGCAAAGCAGCCACAAAGTTTTCTGGCCTTGCCACTGACCACCTTGCCCAGTTGGATACAGCCAACAGGATGTTTGAAACTTGATGCACTTTAGCAACTGCTCACTTGTATGGCTGCTCTTGCCCAGGCCAGTTCAACTCTAACACGGTATGGAAACACTACATTTTACACTTTTGAAAGAAAAGAGGGGGAGGCGGAGTGATGCTCTGCCTTGCTGATGTTGGGAATATGTGGATGTCCATAGAGAGGGAGGTAGAGAAGGTTGATAAGTGCCTGATGTGGGAACCAGACCAATACAAATATGGAGGTGTCAATAGGACATGGCTTTGGTACTGCAGTGCTGTCTCACTACTACTGGCCAAAACACTGACCCAGTGTGTCATGAAAGACATGTATTGTCCCTGACCATTGCAGCTGCTCCAGGTGTCAATGGTGGCCTGCACCTTGCCACACAGCAAGAACTGCTTCTTGGCCACACATTCCGTTATCGATGGCTAATGATGGAACAAAGAAGGAGAAAAAGTAGTCTGAATGGGAGAGATAACATGGTATTGCTTGTGAATGCAGCCTGGCTGCCAGAAAGGAGATCTGAGAAGGAGGTGTCACAGACGTACCGAGACATATGGACGTCCCCGCGACAGTGAGTGGCAGGAGATATTTCACACTGGCAACACGTAGTTTGGTTTGACATGTTTACCTTGTGGATCAATAGGCGTCTGTATTGTTTCTGGTACTGGTCACACCCTTAACCTCCAGGTGTTGCTATTGTGGACTTATCCTATTTATAGTTCCTGGTGCTGCCATAGCTTCTTGGAAGTTAAGTGTTACCCTTGCCTTTGTATTTTGGCTTTTCTTTGTGTTGCATTTCTTTGTTGTTTTGTGTTAGGCCTTAGGGAGACTCCCTTTCATCTTTCCTTTTGGAGGAACATAAAATGCAAAAAGATTGTGGAGCCCCAGTTATGGGTCTACAACACAGTGAAAGCCAGATATCCCTCAAAGGAAGGAAAAACAAGCAAAGGGGTGTCTCCATTACAGAGATCACCAAAACCACCATATTAAGTGGCCCCTATGTCAAGATCCCGCTCTTTTACAAGCTTTAAGGATGTGACGGGGAAGACCTAAGCAAGTTATCCATCCACAGACAGCTGTTTCGGGGTGTTGCCCCTCATCAGTGTGGAGTAGGATTCTGGCTAACCGGGAGCAATGCTTTGGTGACTACTCAAACAAAGCAATAGCTGATCTTAGGGAGACCAGCTACAAAAATGCCGTGGAGCCTCACTTAAGAGTCTCAAACACAGCAATCCAAAGTGCAAAGCTCCCTGGGAAACATAAAATGCAAAAGATTGTGGAGCCCCAGTTATGGGTCTACAACACAGTGAAAGCCAGATATCCCTCAAAGGAAGGAAAAACAAGCAAAGGGGTGTCTCCATTACAGAGATCACCAAAACCACCATATTAAGTGGCCCCTATGTCAAGATCCCGCTCTTTTACAAGCTTTAAGGATGTGACGGGGAAGACCTAAGCAAGTTATCCATCCACAGACAGCTGTTTCGAGGTGTTGCCCCTCATCAGTGTGGAGTAGGATTCTGGCTAACCGGGAGCAATGCTTTGGTGACTACTCAAACAAAGCAATAGCTGATCTTAGGGAGACCAGCTACAAAAATGCCGTGGAGCCTCACTTAAGAGTCTCAAACACAGCAATCCAAAGTGCAAAGCTCCCTGGGAAACATAAAATGCAAAAGATTGTGGAGCCCCAGTTATGGGTCTACAACACAGTGAAAGCCAGATATCCCTCAAAGGAAGGAAAAACAAGCAAAGGGGTGTCTCCATTACAGAGATCACCAAAACCACCATATTAAGTGGCCCCTATGTCAAGATCCCGCTCTTTTACAAGCTTTAAGGATGTGACGGGGAAGACCTAAGCAAGTTATCCATCCACAGACAGCTGTTTCGGGGTGTTGCCCCTCATCAGTGTGGAGTAGGATTCTGGCTAACCGGGAGCAATGCTTTGGTGACTACTCAAACAAAGCAATAGCTGATCTTAGGGAGACCAGCTACAAAAATGCCGTGGAGCCTCACTTAAGAGTCTCAAACACAGCAATCCAAAGTGCAAAGCTCCCTGGGAAACATAAAATGCAAAAGATTGTGGAGCCCCAGTTATGGGTCTACAACACAGTGAAAGCCAGATATCCCTCAAAGGAAGGAAAAACAAGCAAAGGGGTGTCTCCATTACAGAGATCACCAAAACCACCATATTAAGTGGCCCCTATGTCAAGATCCCGCTCTTTTACAAGCTTTAAGGATGTGACGGGGAAGACCTAAGCAAGTTATCCATCCACAGACAGCTGTTTCGAGGTGTTGCCCCTCATCAGTGTGGAGTAGGATTCTGGCTAACCGGGAGCAATGCTTTGGTGACTACTCAAACAAAGCAATAGCTGATCTTAGGGAGACCAGCTACAAAAATGCCGTGGAGCCTCACTTAAGAGTCTCAAACACAGCAATCCAAAGTGCAAAGCTCCCTGGGAAACATAAAATGCAAAAGATTGTGGAGCCCCAGTTATGGGTCTACAACACAGTGAAAGCCAGATATCCCTCAAAGGAAGGAAAAACAAGCAAAGGGGTGTCTCCATTACAGAGATCACCAAAACCACCATATTAAGTGGCCCCTATGTCAAGATCCCGCTCTTTTACAAGCTTTAAGGATGTGACGGGGAAGACCTAAGCAAGTTATCCATCCACAGACAGCTGTTTCGGGGTGTTGCCCCTCATCAGTGTGGAGTAGGATTCTGGCTAACCGGGAGCAATGCTTTGGTGACTACTCAAACAAAGCAATAGCTGATCTTAGGGAGACCAGCTACAAAAATGCCGTGGAGCCTCACTTAAGAGTCTCAAACACAGCAATCCAAAGTGCAAAGCTCCCTGGGAAACATAAAATGCAAAAGATTGTGGAGCCCCAGTTATGGGTCTACAACACAGTGAAAGCCAGATATCCCTCAAAGGAAGGAAAAACAAGCAAAGGGGTGTCTCCATTACAGAGATCACCAAAACCACCATATTAAGTGGCCCCTATGTCAAGATCCCGCTCTTTTACAAGCTTTAAGGATGTGACGGGGAAGACCTAAGCAAGTTATCCATCCACAGACAGCTGTTTCGAGGTGTTGCCCCTCATCAGTGTGGAGTAGGATTCTGGCTAACCGGGAGCAATGCTTTGGTGACTACTCAAACAAAGCAATAGCTGATCTTAGGGAGACCAGCTACAAAAATGCCGTGGAGCCTCACTTAAGAGTCTCAAACACAGCAATCCAAAGTGCAAAGCTCCCTGGGAAACATAAAATGCAAAAGATTGTGGAGCCCCAGTTATGGGTCTACAACACAGTGAAAGCCAGATATCCCTCAAAGGAAGGAAAAACAAGCAAAGGGGTGTCTCCATTACAGAGATCACCAAAACCACCATATTAAGTGGCCCCTATGTCAAGATCCCGCTCTTTTACAAGCTTTAAGGATGTGACGGGGAAGACCTAAGCAAGTTATCCATCCACAGACAGCTGTTTCGAGGTGTTGCCCCTCATCAGTGTGGAGTAGGATTCTGGCTAACCGGGAGCAATGCTTTGGTGACTACTCAAACAAAGCAATAGCTGATCTTAGGGAGACCAGCTACAAAAATGCCGTGGAGCCTCACTTAAGAGTCTCAAACACAGCAATCCAAAGTGCAAAGCTCCCTGGGAAACATAAAATGCAAAAGATTGTGGAGCCCCAGTTATGGGTCTACAACACAGTGAAAGCCAGATATCCCTCAAAGGAAGGAAAAACAAGCAAAGGGGTGTCTCCATTACAGAGATCACCAAAACCACCATATTAAGTGGCCCCTATGTCAAGATCCCGCTCTTTTACAAGCTTTAAGGATGTGACGGGGAAGACCTAAGCAAGTTATCCATCCACAGACAGCTGTTTCGGGGTGTTGCCCCTCATCAGTGTGGAGTAGGATTCTGGCTAACCGGGAGCAATGCTTTGGTGACTACTCAAACAAAGCAATAGCTGATCTTAGGGAGACCAGCTACAAAAATGCCGTGGAGCCTCACTTAAGAGTCTCAAACACAGCAATCCAAAGTGCAAAGCTCCCTGGGAAACATAAAATGCAAAAGATTGTGGAGCCCCAGTTATGGGTCTACAACACAGTGAAAGCCAGATATCCCTCAAAGGAAGGAAAAACAAGCAAAGGGTGTCTCCATTACAGAGATCACCAAAACCACCATATTAAGTGGCCCCTATGTCAAGATCCCGCTCTTTTACAAGCTTTAAGGATGTGACGGGGAAGACCTAAGCAAGTTATCCATCCACAGACAGCTGTTTCGGGGTGTTGCCCCTCATCAGTGTGGAGTAGGATTCTGGCTAACCGGGAGCAATGCTTTGGTGACTACTCAAACAAAGCAATAGCTGATCTTAGGGAGACCAGCTACAAAAATGCCGTGGAGCCTCACTTAAGAGTCTCAAACACAGCAATCCAAAGTGCAAAGCTCCCTGGGAAACATAAAATGCAAAAAGATTGTGGAGCCCCAGTTATGGGTCTACAACACAGTGAAAGCCAGATATCCCTCAAAGGAAGGAAAAACAAGCAAAGGGGTGTCTCTATTACAGAGATCACCAAAACCACCATATTAAGTGGCCCCTATGTCAAGATCCCGCTCTTTTACAAGCTTTAAGGATGTGACGGGGAAGACCTAAGCAAGTTATCCATCCACAGACAGCTGTTTCGGGGTGTTGCCCCTCATGCCGTGCCCCTTTGCTTGTTTTTCCTTCCTTTGAGGGATATCTGGCTTTCACTGTGTTGTAGACCCATAACTGGGGCTCCACAATCTTTTTGCATTTTATGTTTCCCAGGGAGCTTTGCACTTTGGATTGCTGTGTTTGAGACTCTTAAGTGAGGCTCCACGGCATTTTTGTAGCTGGTCTCCCTAAGATCAGCTATTGCTTTGTTTGAGTAGTCACCAAAGCATTGCTCCCGGTTAGCCAGAATCCTACTCCACACTGATGAGGGGCAACACCTCGAAACAGCTGTCTGTGGATGGATAACTTGCTTAGGTCTTCCCCGTCACATCCTTAAAGCTTGTAAAAGAGCGGATCTTGACATAGGGGCCACTTAATATGGTGGTTTTGGTGATCTCTGTAATGGAGACACCCCTTGCTTGTTTTTCCTTCCTTTGAGGGATATCTGGCTTTCACTGTGTTGTAGACCCATAACTGGGGCTCCACAATCTTTTTGCATTTTATGTTTCCCAGGGAGCTTTGCACTTTGATTGCTGTGTTTGAGACTCTTAAGTGAGGCTCCACGGCATTTTTGTAGCTGGTCTCCTAAGATCAGCTATTGCTTTGTTTGAGTAGTCACCAAAGCATTGCTCCCGGTTAGCCAGAATCCTACTCCACACTGATGAGGGGCAACACCTCGAAACAGCTGTCTGTGGATGGATAACTTGCTTAGGTCTTCCCGTCACATCCTTAAAGCTTGTAAAAGAGCGGGATCTTGACATAGGGGCCACTTAATATGGTGGTTTTGGTGATCTCTGTAATGGAGACACCCCTTTGCTTGTTTTTCCTTCCTTTGAGGGATATCTGGCTTTCACTGTGTTGTAGACCCATAACTGGGGCTCCACAATCTTTTTGCATTTTATGTTTCCCAGGGAGCTTTGCACTTTGGATTGCTGTGTTTGAGACTCTTAAGTGAGGCTCCACGGCATTTTTGTAGCTGGTCTCCCTAAGATCAGCTATTGCTTTGTTCTTTTGGAGGAACAGGATGTCTCATTCTTGTCATTAGTACTAGGGTCCTTTAGGGTTAGATAGGTATTTAGGTATTCCTGTGTATGAACTCACCTACTCACCTGCTAGAAAGCTGAACATGAAGAGGAACTTCATCTTTCAGCATGACAATGACCCAAAGCATACATCCAAATCAACAAAGGAATTGCTTCACCAGAAGAAGATTAAAGTTTTGGAATGGGCCAGCTAGAGCCCAGACCTGAATGTGATTGAAAATCTGTGGGGTGATCTGAAAAGGGGTGTGCACAGGAGATGCCCTCGCAATCTAACAGATTTGGAGTGTTTTTGCAAAGAAGAGTGTGCAAATCTTGCCAAGTCAAAATGTGCCATGCTAATAGATTCATACCCAAAAAGACTGAGTGCTGTAATAAAATGAAAAGGTGATACAGCAAAGTATTAGTTTAAGGGTGTGCATACTTATGCAACCACATTATTTTATTTTAATATTTTTTCTTCCCTCTACCTAAAAGATTTCAGTTTGTTTTTAAATTGAGTTGTAAAGTTTATAGGTCACATTAAAGGTCGAAAAAGTTCTGAAATTATTTATCTTTGCCTCATTTTTTATACAGCACAGAAACCTTACATTTTAACGGTGTGTAGACTTTTTATATCCACTGTACCTCTAGGCTCTGTTCATACTGGTAGTCAGGGCTTTGATTAGGGTTTTTACTAGGAGGTGTCCATCTTCCTTCCCTAGTTCTTATACCTTATTTTCTTTTCCCTTTCCCTCTTATGTTCGGTGTGGGAGTTTCCCACACTAGAGCATGACAGGAGGATACTCTTGCTGCACAATTCTCCCACTGAATTGAGTGATGCCATTTAATGTCCCTAAGTTTTTTTCTGAATGCCCACAGCTTACTTTAATCCTGCAGATCTTGTACATGGCAATGCTTTTGTCTACCAGCACTGTGGAGAAAAACTGCCAGATGGGAGATACTCACACACTCTCTGCAGAGCTAGTGGCAGCCATGCCGACCTACGTCTTCCATGTTTTGAGCCTGCGCCAACATTATCAGTGTCATTACGAGTTCTTGAGCTGACCATAATAGAAGTGGTGGGGTTTTGTTGTCTCTACTAGTGATGAGCAGCATAGGCAATATTCGTTTTTGCGATATTTCCCAAATTTTTCACATAATATTCGCAATAAATTCTCTAATTCAAGATCTCGTCATTATTTTCACGATTGCGCAAATCGGCACTAACGATGCACATATGTTTTGCGCAATACATACAACTTCACATTTAAACAACTCTAAATAGATATTACTGATTGGTGCACTAAGTATTTTTGTGACATTACAGCACTATGTTTGTAGCATGTATGTATGAACAGCAGATAAACAGTAATGTATATCACACTACCTAACACCCTGCACTGGAATCAGCTATACTATATCACTGTCTAACCTACACTGACTATCTCCCACTAAGGCCTCATGCACATGACTGTATGTTTGGTCCGCGTCCTCGGGTGCAGACCCATTCACTTCAATGGGTCCGCAAAAGATGTGAGATATCAGAGACTCCGTGTGCTGTCCGCATCCGTTGCTCCATTCCATTGCCCCGCAAAAAAAATTGAGCATGTCCTATTCTTGTCCATTTTGCAGACAAGAATAGGCATCTCTATAATGGGCCGCCCATTCCATTCCGCAAATTGCAGAAGGCACACAGAGCGGCTTCCGTGTTTTGCGGATCCGCGGTTTGAGGATCCGCAAAACACACACGTTGTGTGCATAAGGCCTAACTAGCTGTATCATATATATTTGAGCTAACTATCTAATGTGATTGGATAAGGAATAACATCCAGATGAAAGCACAGAGCACAGCAATGTCACTGCTCTTTCTCTCAGAACTGCAAAAACACTGAATAAAATCGCTACTGGGGAGTTTCTTATATACTGAAAGGGTTGGCAACTTTCCTATTGGCTGCTAGGGATGTTGCTAAGCTCTGACAAAGATATTGCAGCCTTCTCATTGGACCACAAGCAAGAAGAGAGGTTACTGATGAAAAAAAATCTAGAATGTTCGAGATTACGAATATATAGCACTATATTCTACATCTTTGCAAACTCTCGAAGTGCCAATATTCGCAATAACAATTCACGATTAGAATATTCGCAATCAACACTGTTGTCAGTTGTCTGTGCGGGCGAAATGCGTGATGTGAACACATAGCACCCGCACTGAATTCTGACCAATTTATTGCAATGGGTCTGTGTACATGAGAGGTTTTTTTTTTCACGCATCACTTCTGCGTTGGTTGAAAAACGCAGCATGTTCAATATTCTGTGTTTTTCACTCAGCCCTGGCTCCATAGAAGTGAACAGGGCTTCAGTGAAAAACGCATTGCATCTGGATTCAAGTGTGGATGCAATGTGTTTTTCACTGATGGTTGCCAAGAGATGTTGTTTGTAAACCTGTGTGTGAAAAACGCAAAAAACACATTGCACCCACTCTGAAAAAAACTGAACAACTGAACACAATCACAGACAAAACTCACTGAACACACCCTGAACGCATCCTGACCTAATCCGTCATGCTTGTGTGAAAAAGGCCTAAGGCAACTCTTTAAGGGTACTGTAAAGAAAAAGAGGACGCAACTGAAAAGCTTCTCTGGGGTTGTAAAGAGGAGAGGCAGGAGAAATACTGTGACTCCTGGTTCCAAGGCATGTTTTCAGACTTAGAAGTAACCTCCACCTCATCCTACTGTTACTGAGAAGAGCCATCCGTTCCACAATCTCATCTTTTTTGTCCTCACTAATAACACTGTATCTTTCGGTAGCCAGGGAGCACTGTTGCCTACTACTACTACTCGATGGATGTCTGGTGCTGCTACTGCTGCTATTATCCACATACTGACCCTGGGAGGATGAAGTCTGAGCCTTATATTGTGCACTATTCTATTCTCCAGGTATTTTATTATGAGGTCTAAAAATGAAAAATCATGGGTTTGGTTCACAGAGATTAATAAACAGTACAAACAAAATTGCAAGTGTGTTTACTGCAATTTAAATGCAGAGGCACAATTAAATGTCCCTCCCCTTCTATAAACAATGTACACTTTTATTGACAATTTACTTTGGGGAAAATTATATTCATTGTCCTGTTCTAGAACAAAAACTAATTGATCAACTGAATGTCTCATTAACATTAGAAGAATTTAAAAATGCAATAGGGGATACACGTCACCATGGACGGATGGGCTCCCTTTTGAAATATACTGTATAGTAAATATGATGATGTCCTGCTTCTACTATTGCTGCAGACTAAAGATGAGCAAATCGAAGTTGACAAACTTGTTATGAGGGTCTATAGAACTCCAGCTTTCCTCTATAAAATCGGTCTTCGTCCTGACTCCTGTTGCCCTCGCTGCGGGGCCGGGAACGCCTCTCTGGTACATATGTTCTGGGATTGTCCTAAGTTAGGTACATACTGGACAGATGTTACTAGGATTATATTAATAGAATGAACACCATCCTACGATATGAAAGGGGAATATACTTGAAAAGGAAGTTAATAAGTAATAAGTCAATAAGTTTATATCTATTTGGCGGGGATGGTTAAGTGCTCCGGATCTAGTGTCAGGGACCCTTGCTGCAAAATGTGTAAGAGACCAAATTTCTGGGACTGGGTGACTGCGACGGCGGTAGGCTGGCTTGATATGGTGAGAACGCTGGACACTACGGCTGCACACTAATGTTTCGTAATAAACAATGTTACAAAACCAAAGGGATATGGCTCCTACAAGGCCAGGTCGTCTCACAGGTTCGAATTGTTCGAGATTGTTTGGAAGGGGCAAGGGGGGGGAGTTGGTTTAACGTTCGGGTCCTATGATGAAGAGTGTACACCCTGGATGTAATATGATAACTGCGTTCTCCTTGGAATTAATAAGCTGACACAACAACATTGTATTTATATTGTATGATACTATTCTCCTTTATTATACATGCCAATGTATGTTGCATTATACAGATTGTGTAATTGATGTACACTGTGTTCTACACTTTCAATAAAAACTATTTTGATAAAAAAAAAAAAACTTGTTAGGAAAATAGAGCAAAGAACTCTGGGAACCAGAGATCACCCACAATGCCATGCATGCAGCCAATCAGCAGCCAGCCAGCCCTGTTATGTCACAGCCCCATAAATAGCCTTAGTAGGGAGAGACGCCAGCAGGCACTAGGGAGAGTGCTAGAAAGGACTTGAAAACTTTTATTTTACTGAATAGAAGTTTAGGGAAAGAGCATTAAAAGTGTAGGGAAAGGATAGGGAGGAATTATTCCACAGTATTGAAGCAGAACAGGGTTCAATAGGGGAGTGTACAGCCTGGGTAGGAACAATCCTATTATACCTTGCTGAACTGACTGGGGATCCAAATTGCAAATTATATTGCTGTTTTCCGGTTTGTAATAGATAATACCTCTGTAATTCCAGCAAACCGTTCTTTTTATTGGGGTGCAAGGGCTGTGTGATACAGCCATTAACAGGATGGATTACTAGGAAATATTTCTACGTCTTATTAGCCCTTTTGCGATGCAGTTATATGTTCTAAAGCCTTTTTTGGCGTGTATTAGTGGCAAAAAAAGTATTATTTGCCATTCAGTGGTGCAGTTATATGTTCTAAAGCCCTTTTTGGCATGTATAAGTGGGCAAAAAAGGGCTTATTAGCCATTATGTGGTGAAGTAAGTAAATTACAGACCTTTTTGGTGTGTATTTGTGGCAAAAAAAAAAAAGTATTTGCCCTTCAGCGATGCAGTTATATGTTCTAAATCCTTTTTTGGGTGTATTAGTGGGGAAAAAAAGGGCTTATTAGCCATTGTGTGGGGAGGTGAGAAAATTACAGCTCTTTTTGGAGTGTATTAGCAGCAACAAAATGTGTTATTTGCGTTTCAGTGGTGCAGTTATATGTTCTAAAGGCTCTTTTGTCGTGTATTTGTGGCAAAAAAAGTATTATTTGCTGTTCAGCAGTGCAGTTATATGTTCTAAAACCTTTTATGGCGTGTATTAGTGAAAAAAAAGGGCTTATTAGCTGGTGTGTGGTGAAGTGACAAAATGACAGCCCATTTTGGCGTGTATTAGTGGCAAAAAAAAAAAAATTATTTGCCGTTTAGCGGTGAAGTTATATATTCTAAAGCCTTTTTTGGCATGTATTAGTGGGAAAAAAAGTATTATTTGCCATTGTGTGGTGAAGTGACAAAATTGCAGCCTTTTTGGGGGTGTATTAATTTCCTTTTTATTTACTTATTTGACCAAACAGGATGTCAGACAGAGAAGTGACAGGCCCTGCACAGGGGAGAGGCAGAGGCCTAAATGTTTCTGGCGCAGACACAGGTCACAGCAGAGTAAAGGGGCATGGCAGCAGGGGTCGCTTCCAGAGGGCTCAGCTCCCAGTGTCATCTAGTGGTCATGTCTTAACCAGCAACCCAGTGTTTCTTGAATGGTTGACTCGGTCATCCACTTTGTCCCAAGTGACATCAGACATTCCCAGCCAAGAGTCGGTGTGTTCATCAGACACAACCCTTAGTTGGCATGGCCCGGAAGCAGGCCCTGTGCCCTCACCTATCCTCAACCTGCCTCTGTCATTTTGTGTTACCTCATCCAGACAATTATTATATGCTGTGGGCTCAGCTCCACTATACAGCAAGGACGAGCTACTAGAGGACAGTCAGCAGCTACTGGCCAGCCAAAATGTGGAGAAGACATCTGCCGTTTCCTCTGATAGATGGGAAAGTAGTGATGAGGGGAGTGGCATGGGAGCTGGTGTTGCGAGCGGTCAGGCTCCTGTCTCAGAGACTGTTAAGGAGGATATCAGTGACGCACAGACAGTACTCGATGATGATGCAGCCGATCGCAATTGGGAGCCGGGTGACAAAGGGACTTCATCATCATCTGGAGAAGAGGGTGGCAGCTTGCGCGTGAGGCAGCGGTGGAGCCAATAAGTCAGTAGCGTGGCCGGGAGTCAGCAGGATGGCAGCAGTAAGAGGTCGGGAGTGAAACATCCCTGGGGTTGACCACCTGCTTCACAGGACCCTACCTGCCCGGGAAGTAGCGGTGCACGGGTTCACGGAGGCAGCGGCGGTAGCAGTCAGTCAGTGCGGAGTTTTGGGGGTAAAATCACCTATTCGGCAGTGTGGCAGTTTTTTGTTAAGCTGCCAGAGGAGGTGAACATGGCCAAATGTAGAATATGTGGGCAGACGGTAAAGCGTGGCCAGGGTGCCAACGTTGGCACCACAGCTCTGCGTCAACATATGCAGCATCACCATAAAGTGGCCTGGGACAACCGTGGCTCTGATGTGGTGGTCCAGCCTGCCACAGCAACCGCTATATCACCCAGTGGCATGCACCCGATTTCGGTCAGTCAAGGCTCCACCACCTCAGGCAAAGGGAGCTGTCTGTCCTTCCCATTATCTGCTGGTCCTGATGCTACTGCTTCTCCTCCTCCTTCTACTCAGTCATTCCATCAGCATTCGATCACCGAAACGATTGCCAAGAGACAACAGTATGCGTGCACGTATCCAATGGGAGAGAAGCTGAATGTGCTCCTGTCCAAGTTGCTGGTGCTGCAGTCCCTCCCTTTCCAAGTGGTGGACTCTGCACCTTTCAGAGAGCTGATGGCTTGTGCCGAGCCAAGGTGGAGAGTCCCAAACCGTCATTTTTTTGCCAAAAAGACAGTACCAGCCCTGCACATGCATGTAGAACAGAAGGTGGGCCAGTCCTTGAGCCTATCAGTGGCTGCCAAAGTTCGCGGCAGCGCTGATGTTTGGAGCTGTAACTACGGGCAGGGAAAATTCATGTCCTTTATGGCCCACTGGGTGAATGTGGTTCCTGCACAGCCACACCAGCAACTTGGCCAGGTGACGCCGTTTACTCCTCCACGTTGCCATGCCGTTGGTCATGCAACAATGTCCGCCTCTGCCTCCTCATCCTCTACTGTGTCCTCAGCCTTCACTGCAGAAACAATTCACAAGGGCCCTCCAGCATACCACATGTGCAGGGCATGGCGGTGTCACGCTGTTCTGCACCTCGTTTCCCTGGGCGAACGGAGTCACACACAGGAGGAACTGCTCCTTGTCCTTCGTCAAGAAATCGAATCCTGGCTTTCGGGAGCCAAACATGCCTGGGGTAGACGTCCCACTTCGTAGAAGCCTACTTGCCCGGAAAGTAGTGGTGCAGGGGTTCACGGAGGCAGTGGCGGTAGCAGTCAGTCAGTTTGGAGTATTGGAAGTAAAAACACCTACCCGGCGGTGTGGCAGTTTTATGTTAAACTGCCGAAGGAGGTGAACATGACCATTTGCCGTATCTGTGGGCAGAAGGTGAAGCATGGCCAGTGTGCTAATGTTGGAAACACGGCCCTGTGTCAACAGATGCAGCATCACCATAAAGTGGCCTGGGAGAACTATGGCTCCAATGTGGTGGTCCAGCCTGCCGCAGCAACTGCTGCATTACCCAGTGGCACACACCCGATTTCAGGAAGTCAAGGCTTCACCACCTCAGCAGAAGGGAGCTCTCTGTCCTTCCCATCATCTACTGGTCCTGATGCTCCTTCTCCTCGCCCTCCTACACCTCGTCAGTCATTCTGTCAGCAATGAATCACCAAAGCGATTGCCAAGAGACAACAGTATGCTTGCACTCATCCAACGGCGCAGAAGCTGAATGTGCTCCTGGCCAAGTTGATGGTGTTGCAGTCCCCCCCTTTCCAAGTGGTGGACTCTGCACCTGATGGCTTGTGCCGAGCCGAGGTGGAGAGTACCAAGCCGTCATTTCTTTTCCAAAAAGGCAGTATCAGGCCTGCACAAATATGTAGAACAGAAGGTGGGCCAGTCCTTGAGCCTGTCGGTTTCTACCAAAGTGCATGCAGCGCTGATGTGTGGAGCTGTAACTACGGTCCAAAACAATATATGTCCTTTATGGCCCACAGGGTAAATGTGGTTTCTGCCCAGCCAAACCAGCAACTTGGCCAGGTGACGCCGCTTCTGCCTCTACGTTCTCACGCCATTGGTATTTAGACAAGTTCCGCCTCTGCCTCCTCATCCTCCACCGTGTCCTCAGCCTCCACTGCAGGGACAATTCACGGTGCCCCTCCAGCATACCATATGTGAAAGGAACGGCGGTGTCATGCTGTTCTATACCTCGTTTGCCTGGGCGAATGAGATCACACAGGGGAGGAACTGCCTTTATCAAGAAATCGAATCATGGTGACCGACAATGGGAAGAACATGGTGTCAGCACTGCATCAAGGAGGGTTAAGCCATGGGCCCTGCATAGCACATGTGATCAATCTAGTTGTCAAGTGGTTCCTGAAGTCTTCCACCCATCTGCAAGACATCTGAAAAATGGCCAGGAAACTTTTCATTCACTTCAGACACTTGTACACTGCAAAGCACACCCTCCTTGAGCTGCAGCGGCAGAACGGCGTCCCCCAACATGCGCTGATATGCGACGGTTCCACCTGTTGGAATTTCACCCTCCATATGTTGGACCAACTATACGAACAGAGAAAGGCTATAAACAAGTACTTGATGATTCAAGAGGACAGGAGTACTCCCCTGTGTAACTTTTTGTGTCAGCCAGTGGCAGCAGCTCATGCGTGACACCTGCCTTTTTCTCAGGCCCTTTGAGGAGGCCACGTTATTTGTCAGTCGTCAGGACTACGGGATGAACAACATCATTCCACTGCTTCACATTCTGGAACAGATGCTGGTAAATCTGGCTGGTCAGGGTACTGGAGACATGGCGCCTAAATCTCATGGCCACATAAGCCCTGTGGGGACTGAACTGGAGTAGGAGGAGGACATTGGAGCACAAGCAATGTGTAGCGAAATGGGTGGTTTTTCTAAACAGGTGACAGGAGAGGAGGAGCAGCCTAAGGAGCAAGAGGGAGATGAGGCAGATGACCCAGGCACACCGTGGCAGTATGCAGTGGAGATGGAGGCAGGGAGTCCCTCCGACTCACTAGCGCAAATGGTCCACTGCATGCTCACTTGCTTATGTAGTGACAGCCGAATTATCACTATTTGGCAGGGGGATGACTTCTGGCTCTCCGCCTTGTTGGACCCTCGCTACCGGTCCAAAATGGGGGCCTTTTTTACACCTGCTGAGAGGGAGGACAAACTGAACTACTATAGAGACATCCTATGTAGTCAGTTGGCCGCTGCCTATCTGCACCATCGTACATCCTCTCTCAGGTCTGACCAGGGCGTGCTCACGTTCCACTGCTATGGCTGTTTTAGCAGGGTGGGGTGGTAGGAGCAGTACTAGCTCCATCAGCAGCAGATAAAGTCTAGAGTCGATGATAAGCAGCTATCTTAACCCGTCTAGTGAAGAAACTACTCACGGATCCGGTTTTCTAGAACAATTGGTACCGGATCCGGCATTAATACATTTCAATGGAAATTAATGCCGGCATTCTGTCAAGTGTTCCGGAATCTCCGGCCAAATACCGTAAGAGGGACTAAACTGAAGACACCCTGATGCATACTGAACGGAATGCTTTCCATTCAGAATGCATTAGGATAAAACTGAAGCGTTTTTCTCAGGTATTGAGCCCCTGTGACAGAACTCAATACCAGAAAACTTTAACGCTAGTATGAAAGTACCCTTAGCCTACAATATTCAGGGCAGTGTAGGTACCAGCTACATATATACCTTTTACAGACTGAGTTCCCAAACTGTAACCCAAAACCCACTTATTTATCTCAAAGTGCTAGCACTGCAATTTAACCTGAGTACTACAGTCCAGTGTAGTATATCTTCCATGTACTTTATAATTTAGTTATAATAGCCTGCCTACATTCAGTGCGCTGTTTCTGCTGTTCATAGAGTTCCCTGCACTGATGAATGCCAGGAAACGTCTAAGGCATATTGGTATGTCTTAGACTTTTTCCAGGGTGAGGGCTCTGAGTGCCACCTCTTTAATCACAGCTGGTGGCATTGTGACATCCAACCAGATGAAGCTGTTCTTTGCCAGCATCCAAAACATCACTTTTGTCAAAGTTAGTGTTGAGCGAATTGAAGTATCCAAAGTGGACTTCGATGCGCATTTTAGGAAAAATTTGATTAGCCATGAAGCCAAATTTCCTCAAGCTTCATGGTAATAAATCAATTTTTCCTAAAATGGTGGCTAAAAATAAAAAAATGTATACTGACCTAATCCACCTGATCATGGAGAGGCCATCCGCAACCGTCTTGATTAAAGAAAACGTGGCCTGGGTGATCACGTGGTGAAGTCATAAGGCTCACCGCAGGGGGGGTTTTCTTCAATCAAGGTCAGTATAATTTTTTTTTCTAACACCGGATTAAACCCATAGGATAAAAATGTGAGTCTGCATTGATCGCAGCACCGGTGGTGTTAAATGGCAAAGGGCGGTGAGATCGCCGTTTCCCATCATTGCGCCTACTCCATACAGTGAAAAGTTATTCCTGACAAAGTAATTGGTAACAAATCTAATTTCTTGACGAGCTGCCAAATTAAATTTTTCAAAGAGTAAAAAATTACCAAAAAGGCTAGAGGGTGACCACTGAAGAAGGGGATGTATGCAACCCCGAAACGCGTCTGGTCAGACCCCCCCATATGAATCTGTAAGAGATTATACACCAGAGTATTGAACGACCGTGGCTCAATCGGTATCAGGAGAAACCGGGAAGACCACGTGACAGGTGGCTGTATTACGGAGATCGCTTTGGCACAAGTTGGCGCACGTGTAATATCCCACCAGTGCGGTCAGGAACAAACAGCTTGGAGGACATCGACCATCGTCCAGAGCTGTCAAGACCTATCGGTCAGGACTCCGTTAAGACCTTTCCAATACTTACGCCGGCTTTACAGTTATATACCAAGTACTAAGTTTCAGCCGGATGCCGCTGATCAAGGGTAGCAGCGGAATGCCGCTGCACATGGTCTGAGCTACATCGCCTTACTTGCTTGACCCGTAAGGACATCATCCAGAGGTATTAATCTATATGGATTAATGTTACTGTTGGAAATTAAAGATGAGCAAACTTTTTTAGATTCACAGGGACGGATTGGGAACTGAAAGTGGCCGTGGAAAAAGCGTAGAAGGTGGACCATGACAAGTATTTTTTTTTTTTTTAGGTGCAATCTGTAGTTTTCATTAGTTGGCATTATTGAAGATTCAAAGATAAATGGTGGGGTAAGCTGAAGGGTATTCAGCTAACCCGAGGGAAGGGGAAACTGGAGGATAGGGAGCGCCAAGAGGGACTTTACAAGGAATAGATATGTTAAAGATATAATGTATGGAGACGAAAGTTAATGTTATAGACTGAATCGTACAATGCGGATAAAATTCGTCTAATGATTATAACATATACAAATAGTGAAAAATTTATAAGGAGGCTACTCTTAGTATCAGAATCAGTTGTTGGGACCACACTTGACTCTGGGAGAGTGTCCACAGTAAAATCAATAAAATCAGTAATAGTTACCAGTAAAATAAGTAGTAGTTACCAGTAAAGTAAATAAAAGCAAAGTATTCCTGGAGATCCTGGAATAAAACAGGATGCACTTACTTCACTAGGGGGCTGTCCACAGGATAAACTCAAGACACCTGGGACTAACACCCCCCGGCCAGGATCGCCTGTAGGTCTTAGTGAGTGATGGCAGCCGGAGAACCAGAAGCTTCAGATCAATCACTTTTATTCAAATACATATGTGGCTCGACGCGTTTCGGGGCTGGTACATTCCCCTTCATCAGGAGCAGGTGCATATAGTTACACAAGGGGTACAACACAATTTAAATAAGGACTTAAAATACCTGATTGGCTGACATGAAAATCGATTTCCCGCATTCAAAACAGGAAGCCGGATGGCCTCACTACCGGTCAAATGGAACGCAATATGCGTTCCACAGCGATGAGGGTGAAGTGAAAAACCGGATATCCGGTGTCATCACATCCGGTATCAGTGGAACGCATGCCAGACATAATAAATCACAAATAAAACATAATTCTGAATAGAACATATTTCTTAATGGGGGTTACACAATGTAAATAGGGAAGGGATAGTATTATATTACTATTATACTAATCAGGCCAAATTGGTGAAAGGCCGGTGAAGGGCATTACTTTCGGTCTACAGAGACCGCAAGGTGTCGACAAGACAAAAGACAAAAATGAATACAAAATAGATAAACACGCAAACATAGGTAACAAATGCCCAGCGAGTTGGCGGGGTGTACATAATATTCTATTGTATATAGTGCTGGTGGGGCCGGTCCAGGGATCAAGCTAAAATGTGAGGGAGTCACGTGCCTGCGGTAGCGTGGCAACGGGGGGTGTGTGCGGACCTGTCAGTAACGGGATCGCGCGATCACGTGAACGAATGTCAGAGCAGGTATCACGTGATCGCAAGGTCCTGGAAGGAGCTAAAAGGAAAGGATAGTCAAATATCATCGGGTCATAAAGGGATTAATATGTAACATATAAATTAATAAATATAAATCAATGACTGATATGTAAAATATGAATTAAGAAATATAAATTAGTATGAATAAATATAAATAAATATGAATTAATAGTAATGATTAGAGATGAGCGAACATTAAAAAAAAGTCCGTTGTTCGGCGTTCGGGTGGTGGTAAGTCGCGCATCCCGTTATGGATTCCACTATAGCGGCATATGGAATCCATAAGGGGCGGCTGCCACCAACCCGAACTTTTGCACAGCCGAAGGACCTGGGGTGACGTCACTGTCATGTGATCAGTGCAGGGGGCGTGGCTCAGCACGGGATCAAATCCAGTGCTGAGCCACGCCCCCTGCACTGATCACATGACAGTGACGTCACCCCAGGTCCTTCGGCTGTGCAAAAGTTCGGGTTGGTGGCAGCCGCCCCTTATGGATTCCATATGCCGCTATAGTGGAATCCATAACGGGATGCGCAACTTACCACCACCCGAACGCCGAACAACGGACTTTTTTTTAATGTTCGCTCATCTCTAGTAATGATGCATTGATAATTGGATTAGATAGATGAAATAATTAGTTAATTAATAAATACAATCAACCAGATGAAGAAATTAGATGGATAAATTAAAAAATTATTAAGTTAAAGAAATATATGTCACCTGAAAATGTATATATATAAAACTACTAGTACGATACAGTGATTTAGCTAAAAAGGTGTATGCCACCTGAAATATATATATAAAGCTAGCTACTAGTACAATACAGAAATACATACAAATGCAGTTACAAAATATAGGGTATAGAACCTGCAAAGAAATAAGGATCATGCTTGCACTAAAAGGTAAAAGACAAATGGAGATATATACGGTATTTAAAAAAAAAAAAAAAATGTAAAGAAATATATCCGTGTATATGTATTCCTATATTAAAAAAGATATTACGGTATAGTCCTGATGTGTGTATTCCTGATTGTTATAACTTTCTTCTTTTGTTTAATTGGATGCAATAATTGATCAGAGCCAGATTAGCTGATGGTTATATAAGGGTCAAAAAATGGGTCAATGAGATAATCAGAGTACCTGTAACAGTAGGAAACTCTGATATTACCACAAGGATTTAATGGTTTTCTAATCGCATTTCGCCTTGGCTATGAGACAAGGTTAAAGGAAACAACAAGAGGTCAGGGGAAATGACATGATGTAGTCGGATGGGTAGGCCCGGTTGGGAACCCTTTAGTAATTCGTATATTCTAACGATTCATTCAAACCGAAAGGAGCTAGTGTATTCAGTTTAAAGATCCGGAACATCTCCTTGCGGCATAGTAGCTGGAATGACTTGGGTACCCATTCCAGGGGGAGTACCCTGAGGGAAGAAGGGTCGTCCTCATGATGTAATGAATAGTGACGAGAAACACTGTGGGTAACCACTTTACGGGAGATGTTGGAGCGGTGGTCATTCATACGCTCCCTAAGTGGTTGGGTGGTACGGCCAACATAGTAAATATTGCAGGGGCAGAGAAGCAGATAAATCACAAAGGTAGTGCCACAGTCAATTCTATGCCGCAAGGAGATGGTCTCGGTGGTATTTATAAGTGAGAGACTGCTTATGTCATGGAGGATCATGGTACAACACTTGCAGCGTGTCTTCCCGCATCTAAAGGCCCCTATGGTGGTCTGAGGGTGAGGAATAGCAACGTTTTTCCTCGTACTAATGGGCAGTTTGGGGCAAGAGGGGGCCAGAATCTCTTTCAGAGTTCTAGCTCTGCGGAATGTGAGAATGGGGTCCGGAGGGATGGACTGACCAATGATTGGGTCCATTAGTAAAATGGACCAATGTTTTTGGAGAATTTTCCTAATGGTATTGTGTCTGACATTGTACCGACTAATGAGGTTCAGGGGAAATTTCGTAGTGTCCTTTTTAGTATTGGAGTTGCGGTTTGTGTAGTGGATGTCTCTTTTGGTGTTGAGAATCCTTTTTTTGGAGTCATTAATGAGCTGTTTTGGGTAGCCTTTATTATGGAATCTCTCTCCTAGCAATTCTATTTGTTTCTTTAGGGTTACACTGTCTGAACAATTTCTCTGTATTCTGCGCATTTGGCTGTAGGGAATATTGTTTTTCCATTTGAGGTGATGACAACTTTTGTAATCCAGATAACTGTTGGTGTCAACATGTTTGAAGTGAGTTTTGGTTATGATTAAATTATTTACTATTGTAAGGTGTAGATCTAGAAAAATGGCTTCTGAGGGGCTAGATTCCATAGTGAATGTGAGACCCCAGGTGTTACTATTTAATTCTTGTACAAGGGTTACCAGGTCTTCCATTTTCCCGTCCCAAATGAAGATAATGTCATCAATGTACCGTTTAAATAGACGGATCTTTGGATGTGTGAGGAGACCAAAGTGTTTCTCGAATTGGCCCATAAAAAGGTTGGCATACGATGGGGCAAATTTAGTCCCCATCGCTGTGCCTTTGTTCTGAAGGTACAGATTATCTTGGAATGTAAAATAATTGTGTTCAAGTATGAACTGAATAGATTTCAGGACAAATGAGATTTGAGAGTAGGGCATGCGTGAATCTGAGGTAAGTGTGTTTCTAATGGCCTCTAGACCCAAGGTATGTGAGATGTTGCTGTAGAGTGCAGCAACATCAAGGGTGACCCATAGAAAACCTTCCTCTCATTGAAATGATTCTAGTGTTTGGAGTAAGTGTGACGTGTCCTTCAAATAGGATGGTAACTCAAGGACGTAGCTCTGAAGGATACTGTCTATATATTCGGATAAATTGGTGGTGAGTGATCCTATTCCTGAAATAATAGGTCTGCCAGGGGGATTGGAAAGAGATTTGTGGATCTTTGGGAGGAAATAGAATCTGGCAGTGGTGGGATGAAGAATTTTCAAATACGATTTCAATTTTTTGTCAATGATACCAAAACTGTGGCCCTCGTCAATCAGTTCAAAAAGCTCCTTTCTGTAAATTGCTGTAGGGTCAGAGATTAGGGGGGAGTAATAATCAGTGTCGAAAAGGATCCGGAGAGATTCAGAAATATAAAAAACTGGTGTCCATGATGACTATACCGCCACCCTTATCGGCATTTTTAATTACGATATCTTTATTCTCGATGAGTGTTTTAATGGCTCTGTTTTGTCCAGGGGTAAGGTTAGTTGTTGTAAGTGAACCTGGATTGCCAAACATGCTTTTGAATTCAGTCATAACAATATTATAGAAGGTTTCGATATGTGGGCCTCTACTCTCCAGCGGGTAAAAATTGGATTTCAGTTTCACGTTGGAAGGGATAAAATTGATAGGGGGCCTAGAGGTATCTGGGTCAGAGAATAATGGGGAATTGTGAGTGAAAGTGGTAGGGGATTTTTTTAAAGAGAAATGTCTGTGGAGTGTAAGTTTGCGAGTAAACTGGTTGAGATCTACGAATAACTCAAATAGGTTAGGGGGGTTGGTGGGGCAGAAAGATAATCCCTTGCTTAGGGTCTTAATTTCTTCAAGGTTAAGGAGATGTTTAGACAAATTGAAGATGCCGCACTGTTTTGCAAAAGTATGTAAGTCAGGGATCAGTAGAACACTGGGAGAGGTATTTTGGATTTTAATTTTTTGTACCGAGGAGCGTCGGCGTCTGCCCCCTCTACGTCCTCTGCATCTGGGTTCGGACGTTTCTTTCGGATACTGGATAAGGGGGTATAGAAATGGGTGATTTTCAGAGTTTGAGCTGTTTAGGGGGTCTTTGGTAGGGATTGTTCGGTGGATTTGATGAATGGGCTCAGGGAAAGAAAGCTGGTGAGGATTTGTCTGGGTGGTGGAGTAGGATTGGGAGTCCTGATAGTCGGGGATACTTTCTCTAAAAAAGAGTCTTCGGTTAGGTTGGGTGGGAGAGCTAGGAACTGGTCTGATTCAGATGAAACGGAATGGATAGAAAAGTTGACGTTCTTAGGGTCCACATGATCTGAGGTGGGTGCTAATTTCAAGCAGGCAGTAGACTGGAGTGGATCGGGTAAGGGGATACCAGATCCGACTGGGGTGTTCAGAGTGTGAGAAGTGATGTTGATTCGGGGAGTAGTCGTGGAGAGGGGCGGACTAATGGTACCGAATGCAAGGGGGGAGCGCTGTTCGGAAGAAGATGTGTTAGTCACTCGCTGTCCTGGTGAGGTGGTGGAAGGAGTGGATGAGTCCCTAGTGGTAGGGCAGGGTAGTGAGGTGTCCCCAGGGGAGGGACCCAAGATAGCAAATGTGGATTTTGGTACAGGTTTTGTGGTCCCCTGGCGGTTTTTACTATTATAAAAGGTGAACCCTTTTGTAGGTATTTTCACTAACTCCGAATAAAGCCCTCTGTCAGGGTGTAAGAAAGAGCGTGGTTGTCGCTGGATCCGGGGTTTGGATCTCTCCCAGTTTCTGATTTTATTCTGGGAGTAGTCTGTGAGATCCCTCAATAGTTTTTTACACTTATCTCTGACGACCGTGCATTCGTATTGTCTGATGTACTCTCTTTTCTTGTTCAAGGGGTGTTTTGTATGATCTGTAAGTGAAAAAATTTTTAGAATAGAGGCCAGATTTTGACATAATTGTTTGCGCTTAGTAAGGAGTAGTCTCATTAATTGAAGGGAGAAATCGTCACTTATTTTTAACCAGTTGTTTGTAAAGAATTGGTCCTCAGGGAAGGATGGTTTTAGAGACTGTCTCAGGCCTCTAGGTATAATGTTCAGGTTTAAATAAATAGACAAAAAGTAGCCATCGGTTTCATTGCGAATAAAGTCTTTGACAAATTAAGAATGTTTAGTTTCGTAATTGGCTTTGTTGGTTGGTTATTCTTACTGTTAGATGTTGCTGTTTCTGCCCAGGTTCCATTAGGGGTAGCCTTTAATTTCTCAAAGTCCTGTGTATGTAGGATCCTTTTGACTTATCTTGAAATTCGTGATAGAATTTTTGGTAGATCAAATTGCAGGTAGTCCCACCCATCATCTGCCGTACTTCCATGGTCCGAAGGGGGGATCCCCCGATCGGTCCATAATAATGGAGAGAGAGAAAAAAAAAGAAAAAACAGAAGTTAATCCAAACACTCAGGGAGAGTTTTAGTCTCCAGGAGTAGTGAAAGAGAAGGCGTCAATAGGGTGGGTGAAAGATGGAATGGAAAAGTGGTTAGTAAGTAGGTCCCTGAGGAGGCAGCTCACCAGTGTCTCTACACAGAGGCACTGCAAGTAATCAAAGATAAATGGTGGGGTAAGCTGAAGGGTATTCAGCTAACCCGAGGGAAGGGGAAAATGGAGGATAGGGAGCGCCAAGAGGGACTTTACAAGGAATAGATATGTTAAAGATATAATGTATGAAGACGAAAGTTAATGTTATAGACTGAATCGTACAATGCGGATAAAATTCGTCTAATGATTATAACATATACAAATAATGAAAAATTAATAAGGAGGCTACTCTTAGGCCTCTTTCACACGAGCGTGTCCAGATTAGGTCCGGATGCGTTCAGTGAAAACTGTGCGATTTCACAGGCAAAGCCATTCAGTTTTGCCTGCGATTGCGTTCAGTTGTTCAGTTTTTTCCGCGCGGGTGCAATGCGTTTTGATGCGTTTTTCACGCGCGTGATAAAAAACTGAAGGTTTACAAACAACATCTCCTAGCAACCATCAGTGAAAAACGCAACGCACCCGCACTTGCTTGCGGATGCAATGCGTTTTTCACGCAGCCCCATTCACTTCTATGGGGCTAGGGCTGCGTGAAAAACGCAGAACATAGAACATGCTGCGATTTTCACGCAACGCACAAGTGATGCGTGAAAAAAAAACGCTCATGTACACAAACCCATTGAAATGAATGGGTCCGGATTCAGTGCAGGTGCAATGCGTTCATGTCACGCATTGCACCCGCGCGGAAAACTCGCTCGTGTGAAAGGGGCCTTAGTATCAGAATCAGTTGTGGGGACCACACTTGACTCTGGGAGAGTGTCCACAGTAAAATCAATAAAATCAGTAGTAGTTACCAGTAAAATAAGTAGTAGTTACCAGTAAAGTAAATAAAAGCAAAGTATTACTGGAGATCCTGGAATAAAACAGGATGCACTTACTTCACTAGGGGGCTGTCCACAGGATAAACTCAAGACACCTGGGACTAACACCCCCCGGCCAGGATCGCCTGTAGGTCTTAGTGAGTGATGGCAGCCGAGAACCAGAAGCTTCAGATCAATCACTTTTATTCATTATTTATTATTGAAAATTGCAGACAATACCTCATTTCTGTATACTAGGACACTGGGATAACAGCAGAAGTCTACTTTATTTGGTATCACAAAAATAAGTTAAAATGAACACATTTTAGCTTTCTTTTGTATAAGTACATAAAAAGATATAACTAAAGTTTTTATTGTAATTTACTTTGCCAGGAAAAGCTTTTTTTTTGTTAATTTTTTTATTACTTTTTGCATTTTCTTATCGTCCTCCCTAAGCTCTTGAACGCAATGATGGCAATAGCAAATCATGTTAGAGTTACAATGATATACATAGCTCTGGGTAACCACATGCTTGACAGCATACACAAAGAGCATGTTTAAAAACAAACTGGACCAGTGCATGTCTTATGCTTTTTCATATTCCAAAGCTTCCAAAAATAGTCTCTTATCAGGGACAGATGGTGTTTAAACACAGACTGTGTCATGAGAAAACGGTGGATTGTTAGGAGACCAAGCATTCAAAAATTATGTCTTGATGTGGTCAGAATGCCTGCCAATACAAAAGGCACATGTGTTAATTGTCAGTAGAAAAAGTAGCTTGTTCTGAATGAACCTGAAAAAATTCTCCCTTTTAATTGTGAGTTGCAGCAGTACAGTATGAATTTGGAAAGGGTAGAGTAATAAGAGGCATGTGGCTGCAATAGAAGCAGCAGAAATAAAGCATAGCATGGAACATACAGGGGATTGGCTTTCTATAGGTAGTAGTAGTGGTAGTTAGAGTTAAGCAAATCGAATCCAACAAAGTGGAATTCGATCCGAATTTAAGGATAAATTCGATTCACCACGAAGCCTAATTTCTTTGTGCTTTGTGGTAGCAAATTAGTTTAACCTGAAATAGTGTAAAAAAAAACAAAAAAAAAAAAAACTTATATTTTTAGGAAATTCGCTTATCTCTAGTGGTAGTAGTGGCACAAACGTAATGTTAAAAGTGGTGGAAGTAGGGGATTAGAAGCGAGTCGGTGGCAGTAGCATCAGTTATATAGTACATGTTGACAGGCAGGCAGACAAACAGCAGCAGTGGCATAATGGTGGCAGTGGCATAATGGCAGCAGTGGCAACTGCATGGAACATGATGGTAGGCAGGAATGCAGTTAGACAGTAACACTTGTAAGATAGGGCATTTTCCCCAGGATTGGTTAATTTTGACAAAAGTTATGTTTTGGACACTGATGGAGGACAATTTGGTCCATTTAGTATTAGCATTAGCGCCAGTGTTCCCTGATTTCCGTCTAAGGCGCGCCACGCGCGGGTGCATGGCCGCGCTTCTGCGCATCAATTATTGTGCCCTCGCCCCCTGCTCACCAATTTCTAATGTCCGCTGACCGGTCCGCTACTCAGCGCCACCCACATGATGATGACTTATTCAACATTCAGTGTGCGGTTCAGCAGGGCGCTGCCTCCACTCCACATTGCCGCACTACTGTTGCCTACTACTCCTTCTTATTCTGACCGGAAAAGGAGAGGAGGACTAAGCAGCACACGCACGCAGCAGCCAGCAGCAGAGCAAGGTAACCAGGAGGTTGTGGCAGGGTCATCTTAGAGGGCGGCTTTAGAATGTTTTTTTTTACCCTGCTGTGTCAGGGACAGGGAAACACAGCCAGGCTGCAACCTATCTGGTACGTGCTGTGCTGTGGAGATTGCCTACTGTACCCTTCATTGTGGTAAGGCCACGTTTTCTCCCTCCAACTACATACCAGAGTGAGGCACAGGGATATGAAGGGAATGGAATGGTAATGTTGTGTGGGAGACATGCATTGAAAGCCTGAAGCTCTCCTCACTTTGCAAAAATGAAAAGATGAATTTCTCTTTAAATTATGTTTATTTTTGAAGTTTTTGTATCCAAACATAATGCTTTCTGGACGAAGCAAAAGTGAACAGTATAAGCATAAATCAAACAGTGAAACCGTACAAAGTACAGAGAAAATCAATAGACATTATAAGCCCATTTCAAGCCTACAAATAATACATGAGAAAAACATAAGGTCGTAGTAATTATAGCGTTCACTCTTGAATCTCCTGCAAGAAAAGGGAGGGTCGGGAAAGGGAAAGAGGGGATCAGGGGTTACAGAAAGACATCAGTAAGAACTAGCATTCAGGGTAATAATTCAGTCTTGTAGATCATTGGGAACTCAGATCTTGTAGAGAGGAAGTCAATGACTTGGAATCAATGAATTGCAGCCACTGCTTCCAAGTCGAGTTGAATTTTTCTTCTTTGAATAGAATACACTAGCGTCTCTTCTCAAAGTCCTTGATTTTATTAAATTCGGTTAACCATTCAGAAATGGAAGGAGGAGAGGTTTGCAGCCATTTTCTAGGTATCAGTATCTTAGCTGAGCTAAGGATTAAGTCACATAGGTGGGATTTTACACTTTGCTGATTCGTATCATAAATGGAGAATAAAACCATATTAACAGATAATGAGATTTTAGTCTTGAATACCAAGTTGATCAGTTTCTGGATATTGGTCCAAAAAGCTGATAGGGAAGGACATTGATACCAGATATGCGCATATGTGCCAATGCCGTCTCCACATCTCCAACACGATTCAGATATCTCGGAATTGAATTTATGGAGAAGTACAGGAGTCCGGTACCATCTTGTAGTTAGTTTATATTGCGCTTTTTGTAAGGCACATGAAGGAGAGACGGAGAAGGCATTGCGAACCATAGTGAGTTTTTGTGACTCAGATAGACCACAGTGCAAGTCTTCACTCCATTTGGTACAGAACTTAGGAAGAGAAGAGGAGCAGTTGATGGCGTTGTAACACTTAGACAACAGATGGGAGACAGGGGCACCAGTTCGCATCAGGTTAGCAATCCAACTAATTTCTATCTGATGAGGGGTAAAGGAGATAAGGTTTTGGAGAAGCGATTGTAGTTTCAAGTATTGGGTAAATGGTACATCAGGAACGTTTAAGAGTCTACTTAAGTGAGCCTTATCTATTACTTTATTTGATACCAACAGCTCTTTAATTGGGAAAGGTTTCCCATCACGTGACTCTCTTAGAAGATTAGACCAGAAAGACCACGCTCTGGGTATTAAGCATGTTATCGGCATGTCAAGGGAAAATTTAGGTATCAAACCCTGGGACGCATTCAAACTACGCCAGATCTTTACCGCTGTATTAGTAAGTTTGGAGTCAGCTGTCAGCAGGGGACCTTGACGTTCAGGGGGAATCCAGAATAAATCTTCTAACCTAGATCTATTTATGAGTCTCTCAATTTCCACCCATTGCTTTCTAGGTGGATCAACATACCATTCCATCATTCTTGCCATGTGTGTTGCTCTGTAGTATTTTTCTGGGTCAGGTAAACCTATTCCTCCTGCCTTTCTAGATCTAGTCAAAAGATCGTATGCAATCCTGCTAGGTCTATCTTTCCATATGAATTTGGAGGTCTCCAATTTATATTTTTTGAAAAATGCTTTGGGAACATTCACTGGGAGAGTGCAGAAGGTGAAGAAGCTTAGGTAGAACTATCATTTTAAGGAGATTGACTTTCCCAAACCAAGATACCTATAGAAGTCTCCAGTCTTTCAATTGTCTCTCTAAATATTTCAGGAATGGGGGGAAGTTCAGTTTATACAAATCCTGAGGATTCTTACAAATATGCACACCAAGATATTTGAATGAATTTTCTGTCGATTTCTTAGTGCTTAGTTGTAAGATCTCCTGCCAAGATTTAGAGTCTACAGTTACATTATAAATAGTCGATTTAGAAAGGTTAATTTTAAAGTCTGATATTTCCGCAAAGTCCCTGAATTCTTTTAAGAGGTGGGGGAGGGAACATTTGGGATTGGTCAAGGAGAATAAGGCGTCGTCCGCAAATGCAGCTAGTTTGTATTCTTTAGGCCCGAGTTTGAAACCGCTTATATTTTTGTTATTGCGGATTTTAATAAAAAAGGGCTCAAGCGATAGGATAAAAAGGAGAGGTGAGAGGGGACATCCCTGACGTGTGCCGTTAGATATGTTAAAAGCTTCCGACAGAACGCCATTAACTTTGATTTTAGCTGCGGGGCATGTGTATAGGGCCATGATGTTTTGCACAAATAGGGGAGAAAATTGGAATTTGTTGAGAACCTCTCTAAGGTATGGCCAATACAGCCTGTCAAAAGCTTTCTCCGCATCGGAGGAGACCAGAGCTAGTGGAATGTGATTTGATTGAGCCTGTTCCATCATTTGTATAAGCTTAATAGTATTATCTTTTGCTTCCCGGCCGGGAAAAATCCCGCCTGGTCTCCTCCGATGAGGGTACTAATGATACGATTCACGCGGCAGGCTAATAGGGATGAGTAAAGTTTTAGGTCGACATTTAGTAGGGAAATTGGCCTATAATTGGCGCACATTGCTGGGTCCTTATCGTCCTTCGGGATAACAGTAATAAATGCGAGGAGAGATTCCTCTCTAAACTTGTCATCCTTTCCAATTGCATTGAAATAGCTTGTCAAATGAGGTGTTAGGACCTTTTTAAATTTTTGTAGTAATTTGCTGTCAATCCATCTGGGCCAGGACTTTTACCTAATTTCAGGGAATCAATGGCTTTAGAGACTTCTTCAATGGTAAAGGGAGTGGTTAGATCCTTATTTTGCTCTGGGGTTATGGTTGGGACTTCTAACTCGCTCAAGTATTTTCGAATTTTGGTTAACAATTGATCCGTGAGCTCTTTGGGTTCTGAAGCATGTATATTATAGAGTTCGTGGTAGAACTCCTTGAAAGCAGAGGCGATGTTCGGTGAGTCATGTACTGTTTTCTTGGGCGAGGTTTTAATTTTAATAACATTAGATCTGAGTCTTTCCTTTTTCACTATACGAGCTAGTTCCTTCCCACATTTATTTGCATAAGAGAAATGTCTACATTTGGCATAATATATATACTTTTGATATTCCGTCTCAAGTAAGTTCTTAACCTCTGACCTTAAGTTGGCTATTTCAGTTTCGGTTTTAATATCGGCCTTAGATTTATGAGATCTCTCTAGTATCCTAATGTCATCCAGTAATTTGTTAATTTTCAATGATCTTTCTTTTTTTTCTCTTGAACCTGCTTGTATCAAGAAACCTCTAATTACTGATTTGTGAGTATCCCAAATCAGGGAGGAACAATCTCTACCCGACATATTCTCCGAGAAAAAGTACTGAAGTTGGGTAGTGATGTGTTTAACAGTTTCATCTTTATTTAGCAAGCTCTCGTTCAGGATCCAATTATTAACCCGATGTGGTGCTTGACCCACCTTCAGGTGTAAGACGACTGGAGCATGATCGGAAAAGACCCTTACCTCGTAATCCACTTTCCAAACTAAGTCTATGTCTCTCTGAGAGATTAAAAACAAATCAATCCTTTAGTACGTCTTATGGACCGGGGAGAAAAAAAGAGTAGTCTCTCACGGTGGGGTGTAGTATTCTCAATTATCAACTACCGCATTATCTCTCAGCATATCATTAAATTGTTTCAACCTCTTAACAGGAATTTTAGTTCTGGAAGAGCATGAGTCCAATTTAAAATCAGGGGTTAGATTGAAATCGCCTCCGATTATCAATGTTCCTTCTGAGAAGGTCTCAATCAACTTGAAGACATTCCGAATAAACAAGGTCTGTTTTTCATTTGGAGCATACAGATTGACTAACGTAAAAATCCTGTTATTGATCAGACCTTTCAGCAAAATAAATCTGCCCTCCGGATCAATAATAATATCCCGCTTTGAGAAGTTTATTTTTTTACTGAGGGCGATAGAGACCCCTTTTTCTTTTTTTAATGGGGTGCACGCGTTGTACCATGTCCTATAAAATGTGTTTTTAATTGTAGGTGTTTGTGACTGTTTAAAGTGAGTTTCTTAAAGGAGCAGAATGTCCACTCTCTGCTTCTTAAAGAAATGTAATACCTGGCCACGCTTGGAGGGAGCATTAAGACCGTTGGCGTTAAAGGAAGCTAATTTGAGATCCATTCTGTCAACCCTAGGGGCTAACGATGTTGTGTAGAGGGATCACTTCGTGGGGATTGAGAGAAGGGGAGAATGGGTTATTTAGAAATGAAGGTACTATAGAAACGTAATGGTACTCCTCTTACTTGCAGAGGGGTAGTACCAAGAACAGTAAACTGCAGTATCAGGCCCTCAAAATGAGGGACTGAGGCAGAGCGCACCCAGGGTGTGCTCCTGCACGGGGGGGGGGGGGGGGAGATTAACAATGATCTAGTCACTAAGGACTAGTAGCACTTTTGCGCTTGTTAGTTAAGTAGAGATATGGTATTAATAACAAAATGTAAGTAAGGGGCTGGCTGCAAGCCAATGTCCCAGGAAATGGAACCTGAACATAAATAATTTCTCATTAACCTCTTTAGGACGCAGGGTGTACATGTACGCCCTTGTGTCCTGATACTTAAGGACCCAGGGTGTACATGTACACCCTGCGAATATCCGATCACCGCTGCGAACGTGGCGGTGATCGGAACCCGGTGCCTGCTAAAATCATTTAGCAGGCACCTTGGCACAATGCCCAGGGGGTCCTGTGACCCCCCCATGTCCGCGATCGCAGCAAACCGCAGGTCAATTCAGACCTACGGTTTGCTGCGCTTTCTGCAGTCTCTGATCAGATCAGAGACAAAAAAATGCCCCAACTTATAAATTTTAACCCCCTCCCCACCCGCACCCCGCCATATTAGTGTCCCCCCGGGTTGTCCAGGGGGGGGAAAATTGCGGGCGGTGCTGAGGGTGGGCGGTGCCGGCAAAAGCCTATTCAGACTTTGTAAAGTAAAAAAATACAGTAAGTACACTATATAGTGTACTTACTGTATTATATAGACACCAGATCCACTGGATCTACAAGAACCAAGTGGGTCTGGGTCAAAAGAAGTCAAAAAAGTGAAAAAAAAGAAATAAATAATAAATAAAAATAAGAAAAATACATATCACTGAATAAAAGTTAATAAAATCAAATACACTACACATATTAGGTATCGCCACGTCCGTAAAAATCTGCTCTATGAAAATATCACATGACCTAACCCCTCACGCAAATACCGTAAAAACAAACAAAAAAATGGTGTAAAAAAGCCATTATTTGTCACCTTGCATCACAAAAAGTGTAATATCAAGTGATCAAAAAGGCGTATGCCTCCCAAAATAGTACCAATAAAACCGCCATCTCATCCCGCAAAAAAATGAGTCCTTACATAGGAAAATCACCCAAAAAAATAAAAAAATATGGCTCTCAGACTATGGAGACACTAAAACATAATTTTTCAAAAATGCTATTATTGTGTTAAAGTAAAATAAATTAAAAAAAGTATACATATTAGGTATTGCCGCATCCGTAAAAACCTGCTCTATGAAAATTTCACATCATCTAACATCTCAGGTAATTACCGTTAAAAAAATAAAATAAAAACAATGTAAAAAAAAACATTTTTGTCACCTCACATCTCAAAAACTGTAATAGCAAGTGATCAAAAAGTTATATGCACCCAAAAATAGTGCCAATCAAACTGTCATCTCATCCAGCAAAAAATGATACCCAACATGGGACAATCGCCCCCAAAAAATAAGGCTCTCAGACTATGGAGACAATAAAACATGATTTGTTTTGTTTTAAAAAATGATAATATTCTGTAAAACTTAAATAAATAAATAAAAAGTATATATATTTGTATCGGCGCGTCCGTCGCAACCTGCTCTATAAAAATAACACATGACCAAACCCCTCAGGTGAAAACAACAAAAAAATAAAAAATAAATACTGTGTCAAGAGCCATTTTTGTCACCTTACATCACAAAAAGTATAATAGCAAGCGACCAAAATGTCATATGGACCCCAAGATGGTTCCAATAAAACTGACATCTCATCCCACAAAAAATGAACCCCTACATAAGACAGTCGCCCAAAAAAAAAAAAATATGGCTTTCAGAATGTGGAGACACTAAAAAAAATCATTTTTTTCAAAAATGCTTTATTATGTAAAACTGAAACAAAACCACAAAAATCGAAATTCTGAAATGTTATCTCTATTTGCCATTAACTCTTGTGGAAAACCTAAAGGGTTAATGACGTTTGTAAAATCAGTTTTAAATACCTTGAGGGGTATAGTTTATAGAATGGGGTCATTTTTGGGTGGTTTCTATTATGTAAGCCTCACAAAGTGACTTCAGACCTGAACTGGTCCCTAAAAAGTGGGTTTTTGGAAATTTCTGAAAAATTTCAAGATTTGCTTCTAAACTTCTAAGCCTTGTAACATCCCCAAAAAATGAAATAGCATTCCCAAAATGATCGATGCATGAAGTAGACATATGGGGAATGTGAAATCAATAACTTTTTTGCCGGTAATAATTTGTATTATAGAAGTTGAGAAATTGAAACTTGGAAAATTGCAAATTTTTCCAAATTTTTGGTAAATTTGGTATTTTCTTATAAATAAAAATGAAATTTTTTGACTCCATTTTACCACTGTCATGAAGTACAATATGTGACGAAAAAACAATCTCAGAATGGCCTGGATAAGTAAAAGCGTTTAAAATTATCCCCACATAAAGTCACACTGGTCAGATTTGCAAAAAATGGCCGGGTCCTTAGGGTGAAATAGGGCTGAGTCCTTATGGGGTTAATGTCTTCACTTGGCAGGCAGCATCTTACCCTGTCCCTGTCACAGGGTAAGGGTCCATTCACACGTCCGTGTGTGTTTTGCGGATCCACGGATCTGCAAAACACTGACATCGGCGATGTGCGTTCCACAATTTGCGGACCGCACATCGCCGGCACTCTCATAGAAAATGCCTTTTCTTGTCCGCAATTGCGGACAAGAATAGGACATGTTCTATTTTTTTTTGGAACGCAATTGCGGACCTGGAAGTGCAGATACACAATTGCGGACCCGGCCGGGACATCATCTGTCCCCATTGAAACTAATGGGTCCGCAATTCCGTTCCGCAAATGCGGAACAGAATTGCGGACGTGTGAATGGGGCCTAAGACGGTGCCTTGCCTGAAAAGTGAAGACATTAAAATCTCCCTGATTGTTACCATAGATCAGGCAGGAGCAGAGAGTACAGGGTAACCCTCAGTTCACACTTGTGCGTTTTACAGCGCGTTCGAACGCGCTGTAAAACGCATAACCGATGCAAACCAATGCTTCCCTATGGGACTGGTTCACATTTTCACGTTTTACAGCGCGTTCGAACGCGCTGAAAAACGCCCGACGCATAAACAAGTACTTGAGCTTTTTTTGGGGCGTTTTTCGCGCGTTTTGGCCCATAGACTTCAATGGGAACGTGCAACGCTTGTATTTTGCGCGTTTTTGACACTGTTTATGAATTTGCAACATGCTGGAAAGGCCAAACTTCATATAGACAGGGATATTTGGTCATTGGAAAACACTGCAGTCAATCACACAAATGCGCGTAAAACGCGCGTTTACTATTGCCAAAAATGCGCACAAAAACGCGCCTAAAACGCGCGAAAAATGCACGTCTCAGAAACGCTCAGGTCTGAACCCAGCGTAATTGAAAAACTTCATCTTCCATTTAGTTGAACACAACACTGCACAGCCCTTTTAAACCCTTAAGGACTCATCCCTATTTCACCTTAAGGACTCGGCCATTTTTTGCAAATCTGACCAGTCACTTTGTGTAGTGATAATAACTTTAAACCCACTTTTTAGGGACCAGTTCAGGTCTGAAGTCACTTTATGAGGCTTACATAATAGAAACCACCCAAAAATTACCCTATTCTAGAAACTACACCCCTCAAGGTATTCAAAACTGATTTTACAAACGTTGTTAACCCTTTAGGTTTTCCACAAGAGTTAATGGGAAATGGAGAAAAATTTCAGAATTTCGATTTTTTTGGAGAATTTTCCATTTTAATCCATTTTTTTCCAGTAACAAAGCAAGGGTTAACAGCCAAAAAAAACTTAAATATTTATTCTTTAGTTTGCAGAAACACCCCATATGTGGCCGTAAAATGCTGTATGGCCAAACGGCAGGGCGCCGAATGAAGGTAATGCCATATGGTTTTTAGAAGGCGGATTTTGCTGGACTGCATTTTTGACACTATGTCTCATTTGAAGCCCCCCGATGAACTCCTAGAGTAGAAACTCCATAAAAGTGACTCCATCTAAGAAACTTCACCCCTCAAGGTATTCAAAACCAGTTTTACAAACTTTGTTAACCCTTTAGGTGTTCCACAAGAGTTATTAGCAAATGGAGATGAAATTTTAGAATTTCTATTTTTTGTTACCTTGCCTCAAAAAAAGTGTAATATAGAGCAACCAAAAATCATATTTGCCCTAAAATAATGTGAACAAAACTGCCACCTTTTCCCGTAGTTTCCAAAATGGGGTCACTTTTTTGGAGTTTCTACTGTAGGGGTGCATCAGGGGGGCTTCAAATGGGACATAGTGTCAAAAAAACAGTCCAGCAAAATCTGCCTTCCAAAAACCATATGGCGTTCCCTTCCTTCTACGCCCTGCCGTTTGGCCATACAGCAGTTTACAACCACGTATGGCCACGTATGACCACGGGTGTTTATGCAAACTAGAGAATCAGGGCAATAAATATTGAGTTTTGTTTGGCTGGTGACCCTTGCTTTGTTACTGGAAAAATTGATTAAAATGGAAAATTTGCAAAAAAAACCAGCTGGTTTGGGAAAGTTTTTATGTTTTGTTATTTACATCGTTGAACTGACAGGTTAGAATATGTGCTATTTCTATAGAGCAGGTTGTTATGGACACGACAATACCAAATATGACAACTTTTTTTTTTTTTGTTTCAGTTTTTCATAACAAAGCATTTTTGAGAAAAATTATTTTTTCCACATTCTGAAAGCCATATTTTTAATTTTATTTTTTTGGCGACTGTCTTATGTAGGGACTCATTTTTTGTGGGATGAGATTGCGATTTGATTGCTACTATGTTGAGAGGCATACGCTTTTTTGATCGCTAGTTATTACACTTTTTGTGATGTAAGGTGTGTGGGGAATTGCTCTGGTAGACAGGCTTGCGGACGCAGTATAGAGGCAAGGTATACAGTTCTCTGGGTAAAGCAGAAGTGTTTTATTCACACTCGGCAAAACAGAAACAGTCTTTAGTGCTTGTTCACACAAGGCAAAACAGAAACAGTCTTTAGTGCTTGTTCACACAAGGTAAAACACCCGGCAAAAACATAAGTCCCACAGCAAGGTCACCTGAGTGGTCGGTGTTAGTTCACACCTGGCAGTTAGGTCGGCCACGCAAAGTTTCCACCAGCGGCTTCCAGGTAGACTGCACGCCTGTTTGCAGACTCTTGCTCTCAGCCCTGAGAGCTCCACAGCAACACCAGCAGCTTCCAGGATAATCACCTCCCACCTGCTGAGGTGGCTGCCTTTAAAGGCCCGGAAAAAGTCCGGCCTGGACCGTGGGGAATAGTCTCCCACCCAGCACTTGACTATTCCCAATAAGAGCCGGCCCGGATCGGCTTTGTAGCCATACTAAATATCAATGTGTCAAGCAGCACTAGCTGCTGCTGACACAAAAATCCAGCTCTTATCTCACCGAGGCCAGGAACCTCGGTGACACGTACCTTCCGTCGACGACGGAACCTTGCGCCCTCTTACATACCCCCTTTGTTCAACCCTGAGGGGTGAACACACATGAGACAGTGGACGCAGGACAGGGCATCCGCGTTACCCTGCAAGCGGCCTGCCCGGTGTTCTACTGAGAACTTGAAGTTCTGTAAGGACAGGAACCACCTGGTGACCCGAGCATTCCTCTCCTTGGCCTGGCTCATCCACTTGAGAGGGGAATGGTCGGTCACCAGACGGAACTTCCTCCCTAACAAGTAATAGCGGAGAGACTCGAGTGCCCACTTGATAGCCAGGCACTCCCTCTCCACTATACTATACCTGGTCTCGGCTGGGTTGAGCTTACGGCTCAGGAAGACAACGGGATGTTCTTCGCCGTTGACTTCCTGAGACAGTACAGCGCCGAGGCCTACCTCCGAGGCATCCGTCTGTACTATGAACTCCCTGTTGAAGTCGGGTGTCACCAAAACCGGGGACCCACACAGGGCCGACTTCAATGCGGAGAAAGCCTCTTCTGCCTTCTCACTCCAGTGAACCTTTCCGGACTTCCGTCCCTTCAACAGGTCTGTCAATGGTGCTGCTATCGTGGCAAAGTGGGGCACAAACCTCATGTAGTACCCTACAATCCCCAGGAACGATTTTACCTGCCTGGTGGTGACCGGTCGGGGCCAATTACGTATTGCCTCTATCTTATTTACCTGAGGTTTGATGAGTCCCCGCCCAATGACATACCCCAGATACTTGGTATCTTCTAACCCAATGGCACACTTTTTTGGATTAGCGGTTAGTCCAGCTTTTCTAAGGGCATCCACTACCGCCTGTACTTTGGGCAAATGGCTTTCCCAGTCGGTGCTGTGGATGACTACATCATCTAAGTAGGCCGAGGCGTACCGACGATGAGGTCGCAGCACAATGTCCATTAACCTTTGGAAAGTGGCAGGGGCGCCATGCAGGCCAAAGGGTAATACCTTGTAATGATACAGGCCCTGCGGGTAACAAAAGCAGTTTTTTCCTTGGCCGACTCCGTTAAGGGTACCTGCCAGTACCCTTTAGTGAGGTCTAGCACAGAAAAATAACGGGCTTGCCCTAAATTCTCAACAAGCTCGTCTACCCGGGGCATGGGATACGCACCAAACTTGGACACTTCATTTAACTTGCGAAAATCGTTGCAGAACCGCAACGTCCCATCTGGCTTGGGTATTAGGACTATGGGACTTGCCCATTCACTTTTCGACTCCTCAATGACATCAAGCTTCAACATTAATTGCACTTCCTCCGCGATGGCCCGTCGCCGAGCCTCGGGTACCCGGTATGGTTTTAACCGGATCTTGGCCTGAGGCTCCGTGACGATATCATGTTGGATGAGGGAAGTGCGGCCAGGGAGGTCCGAGAACACATCCATGTTCCGACTGATGAACTCCCTTACTTCCTGAACTTGTTTGGAAGACAGGCTGTCTGCAATTTTTACCGTGGTTACTGCTTCACAGGCCTCAAACTGTGGGGCTGGACCCTTTTCACCTAGAAGCCCTGGACGGGGGCTGTTGTCGGACGAGTCCCTATCTTTCCACGGCTTTAGTAAATTCACATGGTACACCTGCTCCGGCTTGCGCCGCCCTGGCTGGTGTACTTTGTAATTTACTTCCCTACCTTCTCGATTACCTCATAGGGGCCCTGCCACCTAGCTAGGAACTTGCTGTCAAGGGTGGGTACCAGAACCAAAACCCGATCTCCCGGATTGAAGTCCCGTACCCGAGCCTGACGATTATACACCCTACTCTGGGCTTGTTGCGCTGCCTCCATATGCTCCCGGACCAGCGGCAACACCCTTTCCATCCGTTCCTGCATCTGGGTGACATACTCAATGACACTTTTGTGGGGACGGGTTGTTGTTCCCATGCTTCCTTGGCGATGTCTAACAGGCCCCGAGGGTGTCGGCCATAAAGCAGTTCGAAGGGCGAGAACCCAGTAGAGGCCTGGGGCACCTCTCGCACTGCGAACATGAGATAGGGCAGAAGCAGGTCCCAGTCCCTCCCATCTCTAGACACCACCCTTTTTAACATATTTTTAACGTTTGGTTAAACCTTTCGACGAGACCATCCGTTTGCGGATGGTAAACGGACGTCCGCAACTGTTTAATACGCAGCAATTTACACAGTTCCCTCATAACCTTGGACATAAAAGGGGTCCCTTGGTCTGTCAGAACCTCCTTAGGCAGGCCCACCCGGGAAAACATTTCCATTAACTCCTTAGCTATGAGCTTAGCTGATGTATGTCGCAGGGGCACCGCCTCCGGATACCGAGTGGCGTAATCGAGAACGACCAGAATGTGTTGGTGGCCCCTAGCGGACTTCGGTATGGGCCCTATTAGATCCATAGCGATTCGCTCAAACGGTACCTCTATGATTGGTAGAGGTACCAGAGGACTACGGAAATGTGGCTGGGGGCTATTTACCTGACAGGTTGGACAGGACTTACAATAATTTTCTACCTCTTTGAAAACACTGGGCCAATAAAACCGCTGCAGTATGCGGTCCTGGGTTTTCTGCCATCCCAAGTGTCCCCCAAGAACATGTTGGTGGGCAAGCTCCATAACGAGCTTGCGGTACGCCGTGGGCACCACCAACTGTTCAATATTCTCACCCCGGATTTGGTTCACCCGATACAACATTTCCTGGTGAACAACAAAACGGGGAAGCATTAACTCCGCCCCAGGTTTTTGGGGTTTACCATCAATTACCACAACGTTCTCCCAGGCCCTGGCTAGGGTTTGGTCCCGGTGTTGTGCGGTCCCAAAATTTTCTCCGGAGACGTCCTCAGGTTCGGGACCCGGACATTTTTCTTCCCCACAAGTAGGCAACCCGTTCCTCCACAAAGACCAGAACAGGGGAAAGTCCCTCCCCAATATTGCGGCATAAGGGAGCCGTCTCCCCACTCCCACGACATGTGGCACCTCTTTCCCACCCACCGTCAGGGTAACCTTAGTAGTGGGATACTCCCGGCGATCCCCATGTATACAGACAATGGTAAGGGTTCGCCCTTCTGGGAGTTTTTCTGTTACCAACGACTCATGGACCAGAGTTACCAGGCTCCCAGAGTCCAGCAGGGCCTGCACGGAGTGTCCATTAACCATGATGTCACACATCGGAGGGGTGTCCGCGGCCAGCAGGGGGTCAGCTATATACACTGGTTGGGCAAAAAGAGAGGACCGGCGAGCGAACCCGCAGTCCATGGGTTCGGATGCCCTAGGGCAGTTGGCGGCCACATGTCCCCAGTCCTGACAATGCCAACACCTGACCCCCGCAGCCTCTCATAGTCCTTTGCCTCCTCACAGCTGAGGTCAAAATAGGCCTTTTGTGCGTCCCCCACCAGAAAAGGCGCCACCACCTCAGCCTATTGCTCCAATGGCAGCCTCTCTTGCTCGGCGGTTCTTTCAAACACCATCAGGAATGCCTCTATATCGTCTTCTGGACCCATTTTCCTGGAGGGCAGATCGGACTTTGTCCCTGGCGTTAGACACAGTCGGGGCTGTCGTGGTTGCAACTCCTGGCTGGGACGTTCGCACCGACTCCTGCAAGGCTATCAGCTGCTGCATTAGGAGATTGTTCGTCTGCTGCTGTGCACACATAGCCTCCTCATGTCTTTTTTGCTGTAGCTCATTAGCCTGTTGCTGCTGTAAAAGTAGCTGATTGGTCTCCCTCTGCTGCACGTTAGCCTCCATGAGAGCTTTCACAGCAGCCTCCATGTTGCCAGAAACCACAAAAGTTGCAGGCCTGATATATGACATGCAGTCCAACACAGCAAAAACAAAAACTTTCGGCGTTCACGCCAGCCTCACTGCGCATGCCCGCATCCGACACCAAATGTGGGGAATTGCTCTGGTAGACAGGCTTGCGGACGCAGTATAGAGGCAAGGTATACAGTTCTCTGGGTAAAGCAGAAGTGTTTTATTCACACTCGGCAAAACAGAAACAGTCTTTAGTGCTTGTTCACACAAGGCAAAACAGAAACAGTCTTTAGTGCTTGTTCACACAAGGTAAAACACCCGGCAAAAACATAAGTCCCACAGCAAGGTCACCTGAGTGGTCGGTGTTAGTTCACACCTGGCAGTTAGGTCGGCCACGCAAAGTTTCCACCAGCGGCTTCCAGGTAGACTGCACGCCTGTTTGCAGACTCTTGCTCTCAGCCCTGAGAGCTCCACAGCAACACCAGCAGCTTCCAGGATAATCCCCTCCCACCTGCTGAGGTGGCTGCCTTTTAAGGGCCCGGAAAAAGTCCGGCCTGGACCGTGGGGAATAGTCTCCCACCCAGCACTTGACTATTCCCAACAAGAGCCGGCCCGGATCGGCTTTGTAGCCATACTAAATATCAATGTGTCAAGCAGCACTAGCTGCTGCTGACACAAAAAATCCGGCTCTTATCTCACCGAGGCCAGGAACCTCGGTGACACGTACCTTCCGTCGACGACGGAACCTTGCGCCCTCTTACAGGTGAAAAAAAATGGCTTTTTTTATACCAATTTTTTTTTACGATATTTGCGTGAGGGGTCATGTCATGTGATATTTTTATAGAGCAGGTTTTTACAGATGCGGCGATACATAATATGTGTAGGGTATTTTATTTTTTTAATTTTTATTCAGTGATATGTGTTTTTTTATTTTTACTTTTTTTCACTTTTTTACTTTTTTTTTTACCCAGACCCACTTGGTTCTTTTAGATCCAGTGAATCTGGTGTCTATATAATACAGTAAATGTAACCCAATACAGTGTACTGTACTGTATTTTTTTTTTACTTTACATAGTCTAAGTAGACTTCTGCCTTTACCACAAGTCTGCTTAGGCTTTCAGCACCATGGAATGCGTCCTGCTGCCATGGTAACCATCACCCGCTGCCAGAACTGAGCAGTGGGCGATGGGGAGGGAGGGAAGGGGGCCCCCTCCCTCTGCAATCCCATCCTGTCGGGGGGCTGCAAAGGCTCAGCAGCCCCCCGATGGGAGAGGGAGCTCCAACCCTGTTAACCCCTTCCATACCGCAGTCCATATGGACCGTGGTATAGAAGAGGTTAAACGGCTGGCATGTGAACAAGCACAGATGCCAGCCATTTCTATCAGAGTGTCAGCAATGTGCTGACACTCTGATAGATCCACTAGACACCAGGGAATATTACAGAGGCCTCCCTCACGCTTCACGCCGCCCGCAACCACCACCCCTGCACCCCTGCAGCTACAATATGATTGGGGGCTGCAGTGGGGGGTTAAAGTAGAACTCTGCTGTTTTTCAGTGATCGCCAATATGGGGGGGTCACAGGACCCCCCTGGGCATTGTAACAAGGTACCTGCTGAATGATTTCAGCAGGTACCTTGTTCCGATCACTGCCGGCTGAGCAGCAGTGATCGGAAATACTCATGAAGTACCGGTACGTCATGTGTCATTAAGGGGTTAAAATCATCTCCTAGATTGTTCCCATAGATCAGGCAGGAGCAGAGAGTGCAGGGTAATTACAGAGCTTGCCATTCCATTCTCTTCATATCCCTGTGCCTCACTCTGCCCTCAGCATGGTATGTAGCTGGAGGGAGAAAATGTGGTCTTACCACAAAGAAGGGTACAGTAGGCAATTTCCACAGAACAGCACATTCCATATAGGTTGCAGCTTGGCTGTGCAGCACTTTCTTTTGCAATACAGAAGAAGCTGCAGCAAAGAAAAGTCAAAGTTCAAATGAGACCACAATGCTGTCTTTATAGTGTTAAAGAAACTATTCTCTCAATGAAGGACAAAGGCATATTCCATGTTCACCATCATATAACCAAGTGCGAAATAATAATTGTAACTTCTATAAAACTGCCTCTATGTACAAGAATATAACTACTATAATACTGCCTCCTAAGTACAAGAATATAACTACTATAATACTGCTCCTATGTACAAGAATATAACTACTATAACACTGCTCCTATGTACAAGAATATAACTACTATAATACTGCTCCTATGTACAAGAATATAACTACTATAATACTGCTTCTATGTACAAGAATATAACTACTATAATACTGCTCCTATGTACAAGAATATAACTACTATAATACTGCTCCTATGTACAAGAATATAACTACTATAACACTGCTCCTATGTACAAAAATATAACTACTATAATACTGTTCCTATGTACAAGAATATAATTACCATGGGGGCGGAGCCGGGCTGCTGACCAAGTCAGACGCATGTAGGAGAGGTCTCCTCCTTGTCACCCTGCAAACTGGCTAAAACTGCAGTCTAACTTTGCACAGAATGGGCAAAATTGGTAGAAGTATACCTGAAGACAAGTCTGAAGCATGCAAACCCGAACGGGGTGTCTCAGATATGGAGAAATTCCTGAATAAGAAGTAATCCATCACAGCACCTACTGCGTCCAAGATGGCGCGGCCGGACCTCGAGGACTGGGTGAGACATCCCGGGGATGAGGTGGATGCTGAGACAGACCAGCTGGGAGTGTCTGCACCGCTGAGCTTCGATCCGATATCCAGACAGTTTATACAGCAGGCTGTGTCGTCCGCACTCACTCCGGTCATGCATGACCTCAAGGAGATAAAAGCTGATGTAAAGCACATAGATCACCATGTGGAGACCCTTGAGAACAATCAATCAGCCATACTGAACTACGTCAAGGCTGCCAGCAATAACACCATGGCCTTTGCTGCCTCTCTGGACACAGCTTACTCCCTCATAGAAGACCAGGAGAATCGTAGTAGGAGGAAAAACCTCCATATACGGGGCCTCCCTGAAAGTTTTCTCCATAAACTTTGCCGGACACCGCAGGCGCCATCTTCTCCCTCCTGCTGGGGCCCACCAGAGCAGCTGAGGTTCAAATAGAGCGTATCCAGCTTGCTCTGCGGCCAAAGCCCAAAGATTCCGAAAACCCCAGGGACATAGTGTGTGGCCTCTTGAGGTATGTAGACACAGCGGCGTTGCTGCAGGCTGCTAGAAGCCAGAAAGAGGTTGTCTTTGAGAGGGCTAAACTTTCTCTCTACCAGGATCTTGCTCCTTCCACGCTCAATAAACGGAAGGCCTTGAGACCTCTTACAGATTACCTGCGCCACATTAAGACCCCATACAAATGGCTCTTTCCTTTTGGCTTTACTTTTGCGGTTGGAGGCCAAAGATGCATCATCCGACCAGGGGTGGACTGACCATTAGGGCACTCAGGCATGGACCGAGGGGCCGTGGCCAGTAGGGGGCCCACCTCCAGGGCAGACGCGGCGGCAGGGGACATCAGGAGATGAGCGCTTCCATTGCGCTCATCTCCATAGTCATCTGTATTGTGCAGCGGCAGAGGAGGGAGAGGCGTGTCCTCTCCCTGTTCCTCTGATAGGCTGCCAGCACTAGGCCGGCAGCCTATCAGAGGCCGGTGCAGGTGGCGCGATGACGTCATCGCGCCGCCGGAGCGGTACAGCTTGAGGCACAGGCCGGAAGAGGCCTGCATCGCATCGCTGGAGGTAAGTATAAGTGTTCATAATTTCTTTTCTTGGGGCTACTGGCACATAAGGGGGGACTACTGGCACTTAAGGGGGCTGCTACTGGCACATAAGAGGGACAGCTACTGGCACATAAGGGGGGACGGCTACTGGCACATAAAGGGACTACTGGCACATAAGGGGGGACTAATGGCACATAAGAGGGGCTACTGGCACATGAGGGGGGACTAATGGCACATGAGGGGGGCCTTCTGGCACATAAGGGGGGCTACTGGCACATAAGGGGGGCTACTGGCACATAAGGGGGAACTACTGGCACATAAGGGGGGACTACTGGCACTTAAGGGGGCTGCTACTGGCACATAAGGGGGACAGCTACTGGCACATAAGGGGGGACAGGCTACTGGCACATAAGGGGGGACTAATGGCACATATGGGGAGGCTACTGGCACATAAGGGGGGAGGCTACTGGCACATAAGGGGAGACGGCTACTGGCACATAAGGGGAGACGGCTACTGGCACATAAGGGGGGTGGCTACTGGCACATAAGGGGGGACTAATGGCACATAAGGGGGGCTACTGGCACATAAGTGGACTACTGGCACATAAGAGGGACTACTGGCACGTAAGGGGGGCTACTGGCACATAAGGGGGGGACGGCTAGTGACACAAAAGCGGAGACTACTGGCACATAAGGGGGACTACTGGCACATAAGGGGGAGGCTACTGGCACATATGAAGGGACGGCTACTGGGACATAAGGAGGGACGGCTACTGGCACATAAGGAGGGACGGCTAATGGCACATAAGGGGGGACGGCTACTGGCACATAAGGAGGGACGGCTACTGGCACATAAGGAGGGACGGCTACTGGCACATAAGGGGGGACTACTGGCACATATGGGGGGCTACTGGCACATAATAAGGGGGGGACTACTGGCACATGGGGGAAGCACAAGAGAGGCACTTATTACTGGCACATGGGGAGAGGCACAAGAGAGGCACTTATTACTGGCACATATGGTGGCATGGAGAGGCACGTGTTACTGGCACATTATTATGGGGCACTATGGGGGCTTCTACTGAGGCCACAAAGAATGGGTATTTTATATGGGGGGCTCTGTGTGGTACTAGTATTGGGGAGCACAGCGGCACAGTATTGGGGGTAGTAGGATGATTTGACCAGAAGATGGGAGCAGTGGCGTTGCTAGGGCTGGTGTCACCCGGTGCGGTAGAAAATGGTGTCACCCCAGACCCCCCCCCCCCCGAAGCAATAATGTTTTAGTCATATAACCAAAAATAACAGATACTCACTAGTGCTTAGGCCTCTTTCACACTTGCGTTTTTTCTTTCCGTGCTAGAGTTCCGTCCTCGGGGCTCTAAGACGGAAAGATACTGATCAGGATTGTCCCAGTGCATCTTGAATGGAGAGAAATCCGTTCAGGATGCATCAGGATGTCTTCAGTTCAGTATTCAAACGTTTTTTTGCCGTTGAAAAATCCACAGCATGCTGCGGATTTTCCTTGGGCCAAAAAGTTTGAAGGCATGCCGCAAGGACGGATCTGGAATTAATGCCCATTGAAAAGCATTAATCCAGATCCGACTTTAAGCTAAATGTTGTTTCGGCGCATCGCCGGATCTGACGTTTACCTTTCTGAATGGTAACCATGGCAGCTAGGACGCTACTAAAGTCCCGGCTGCCATGGAAAAGTAGTGGGGAGCCAGGGGAGGAGCTACTTACCGTCCATGCAGCTCCCAGGGTGCTCCACAATGACGTCACAGCGCCCCTACATCACATGGATAATGTGATCATGCGATGTAGGGGCGCTGTGACGTCATTGTGGAGCGTCCCAGGAGCCACACGGAAGGTAAGTAGCTTTTCCCCTGGCTCCCCACTACTTTTTCATGGCAGCCGGGACTTTAGTAGCATCCTGGCTGCCATGGTAACAACTGAAAGCATTTTGAAGACTGATCAGTCTTCAAATGTTTTCAGGTGTGTTGCGTTGTGACGGATCCGGTGGGCATTTCCGGCGACGGAAGTGCACGCCGGATCCTCACAACGGTAGTGTGAAAGGGGCCTTAGTTATTAATTCACTTACAGTCCGGTGTGTACGAAGTGTCTTCACATATAACTAAAGAGGAATTGCTGCTGTTATGTTAATGGATGCTATAACATTGCACCATCCTTCTGAACATACACATCTGTCATCCGCCTTACCTCATGATCCTGGAGCTGTGCTGTAGAGCTCGGCGGCCACTGTACAGCACAGCTCCAGGATCATGAGGCAAGGCGGATGACAGATGTGTATGTTCAGAAGGATGGTGCAATGTTATAGCATCCATTAACATCAGCAACAAGTCTGGGCTGGTTCAGGCTGTGCTGTGCCTGTGTGAGTGACGTGACCTGGGCTGGTGCAAGCTCAAGCGAAGCTACATCTTGGCGACCCCCCGCCCGCAGCTCACCTGGTCCTGGTCCTGTGTGCAGCAGCTGGCTTCTCCTCTGTGTGGTCCTGGTATCTTCGCTATGCTTCAATCGCTTGAAGACTGTACTTTTCGCCCTATAAGACTATAACACACACATAGGTTTTAGAGGAGTATAATAAGAAACAATATTTTCCACTATACCTCAGGTCAGACCACCAATGTTAATCACACCTCAGATCAGCCCCCGTGTCAGCCGTCAGCCCCCATCCATCATGCCCCCCATGTCAGCCGTCAGCTCCGATCCTTCATGATCCCCAATGGGGAAATGTTGGAGTCTGTACCATCGGGGGTAACATGATGAGGGACAATGTTGAAGTCTGACTGTGCCGGGGGTACATGATGTCACACCCCCCATGGCACAGATTCCAACATTGTCCCTCTCTTCATCATTGTCCCCTCATCATGTCACCCCCTTATTGTGTGCCAGTAGCCCCCCGCATATGTGCCAGTAGCCGTCTCCCCTTATGTGCCAGTAGCCATCTCCCCTTATGTGCCATTAGGCCCCCCTCATGTGCCAGTAGTCCCCCCCATATGTGCCAGTAGCCGTCCCCATATGTGCCAGTAGCCGTCCCCTTTATGTGCCAGTAGCCGTCCCTTTAAGTGCCAGTAGCCCCCTTTAGTGCCAGTAGCCCCCTTTAGGTGCCAGTAGCACCCTTTAGGTGCCAATAGCACCCTTTAGTGCCAGTAGCCCCCTTTAGGTGCCAGTAGCACCCTTTAGTGCCAGTAGCCCCCGTTAGTGCCAGTAGCCCCCGTTAGTGCCAGTAGCCCCCTTTAGTGTTAGTGCCAGTAGCCCCCAAAAAAAAAAAAAAAAAAAAAAAAGAAGAACACTTGTACTTACCACCAGCGATGCGATGCAGGCCTCTTCCGGCCTGTGTCTCGAGCTGTACGGCTCCGGCGGCGCGATGACGTCATCGCGCCGCCGGAGCCGGCCTCTGATAGGCTGCCGGCCTAGTGCTGGCAGCCTATCAGAGGAACAGGGAGAGAGAGGACACGCCTCTCCCTCCTCTGCTGCTGCTCCGCACGGAGATGAGCGCAATGCAAGCGCTCATCTCCGTCGCGCGTCTGCCAATAGTCAGTCCGCCCCTGGTGACACCCCATCAGACTGGTGTCACCTGGTGCGGACCGCACCCCCCGCATGAAAAAGTAGTAAACTAAGATTTTTTTTTGTTAAACTGCAGAGATGGAAAATGGCGACAACATGGCGGTCTGGTCTGAAGGTCTGAAAGGAGAAGACGAGGACAGAAAACATCTACATCAAAGAAGACGTCACTGGACGTAATAGGTAAGTGCCCTGTATTTCTGTAGTGATGAGATCAGAGGCATAATGATGGCGGTGTGACCAGGTAGTGGAGGCGAGATATAGGCGTGGCTGGAGGTATAACATAGGCGTGGCTGGAGGTAGGGCATGGGTGGGCCCTGGAAGGGGGCCCTTGATTTATTTTGCCCGGGGGCCCTGAGGGTTCTCAGTCCGCCCCTGCATCCGACTACCCTCGGACTTACAAACAGCATGGGAACTCCTGCAAACAGATCCGCTGGACATCCCCTCGTGGCTTCCATCTGCTGGATCCAGTGTCCCACTGACAGACCTACCGGAGATACAGACCTGGTCTCAGGCCCCATCGAAGAAGCAACCTGCTCACAAGCTGAGAGACACCTGAGACACCCCTTCTACTCGGTGTCCTGATGAGCACCTACAAGCAATCCATACTTAGATGTGACTTCGTATGTAGCCAACGAATGTTATCTCCGGCTCCTACTGAGCACGCAAGTATCACAGAACTCTTAGATTCAGAATATCCCCCCATTCATACTCTTAGCTAAAGTGTTGGGGATCCCAGCTTAGGCCAGACCAGCCACACACCACTTTTTTTTTTTTCTTTGTTAGCTGGACTTTTAAGTAGCTATTGTAAATGTAGTGCCAGGCAGTAGGGTGCACTGGTTCATGTATTGATGGATCAGACGCACACTGACCCCCCCATCTATACCAGGAGTTTCTGGGTGCAGACCTGGTACATGCGCCATAATGGGTGGTCTCCTACGCCCACTACATCGCATCTAATTGACCTGCTGCACTACCTCATGTTATGTTCTGTGTTGTTGCTGTTCTTTCCCCCCTTTTGCGGTCAATGATGCAGGCTGGTATACCCCGGCCACCAAACCTTTCGACTAGCATCCATGACTCCTAGTCTCAAGTGTACCTCATTCAATGTTAGAGGTTTCAATACCCCACAGAAGCGCTCTCAGGTCATTAGTCTGCTTAAAAAATCCCATTCAGATATATGCTTCCTTCAGGAGCTTCACTTTCGAGAGTCCAATATGCCTACTGTCTAAACGTGTCCCTTTTTACCTTAAAAACTACGCAAACTGACCCTGAAGGCCATTTCGTATTTGTGAAGGGCATGATAGGCACGCAGAAAATTACCTTAGCTAGCCTTTACAGCCCCAATAGAGGTCAAAAGCAGTGGATCAGGAATACTGTTATAAGTTAGAGTTGTTCACAGAGGGAATTTGGTTAATAGGCGGAGCCCTTAACGTCCCCTTAAATCCCCTCATAGACGCATCAGATGGCACCTCTCAGTTGACTCAATCGGTGATGGGGTTCATCAACAGCTACCTATCTGACGCCCACTTACTGGACACCTGGTGACTAGTTCACCCAGACGGACGCAACTATACCTTTTTCTCGGCCCCGCACAACACATACAAGAGATTAGATTATGTACTCCTTTCTAGCAACTCTATAGATATCGTAGAGAGCTCAACTATAAACCCTATAACGGTCTCAGACCATGCGCCAGTCTCCACGGTTTTGCGTTTCTCCTGACTTCCCACCCCATAGAAGCAATGGCGTCTAAATGAAATGCTTTTAGACAAGTCTTTGGATGTTAAAATCCTTGAACAGAAGCTGGAGCATTTCTTCTCTGAAAATGCCACCCCTGGAATGCCACTCACAATCCTATGGGAGACGCATAAAGCAGTACTACGAGGGGAGCTTATAGCTCTTGGTAGTAAAGTAAAAAATCATGCATTCCCTCCTTAAACAGATTGCAGATAAGGAGTCTATCCACAAGCATACTAAAAAACTTGACACCCAAGCAGACCTGACCCAATTACGATCCCAGCTCAAAGATCACCTTAATATCCTTTGCGCTAAAGCCTATCAGTACTCCCAGTTCCGATTCTATTCCCATGGGGACAAAGGAACGAAACTCATGTCCTCTCTTATTAAACAGAGGAAAGACTCCATGTATATCCAACACATAAAGTCGCACAGGGAGATATGCTGCATAAGACGACTGAGATAGCTGCGGAGTTTCAGAGATTTTACCAGCGGCTTTACAGCTTAATGGACCCTTCTGCGCCGTCAGACCCCTTATTAGAGCAGCTGAATCTACCCGAATCACGGCCCAGGAAGGGGACTCCATCTTAGCGCCAGCCACCGAGTCTGAAATACGGAAGATATTGTCATCATTGCCGCTGAGTAAAAGCCCTGGCCCAGAAAGCTTCCCCGTGGGCTATTATAAAAAGTTTTCTAGAATCCTGATTCCACATCTCACCTCCTGGTGCAACGCACTTCTCACCGGCTCCCACCTCTATAAGCAGTCTCTAGAAGCTAATGTCACCATTCTGCCCAAACATGGGAAAGACCCCACTATGTGCATCAGCTATAGGCCAATATCGCTCCTAAATGTCGATATTAAGCTTTGGGCTAAGTTATTGGCTACACGTCTGAGCCTACTATTCCCCAGGATTATCCACCCCGATCAGGCGGGCTTCGTACCAGGGAGGGAGGGGAACCATAATTCTTGTAGGGTTTTAGCAGCCATTCAATGGTCCTTACAAAAACACCTCCCATTGACCCTCCTCAGTGTAGACGCGGAGAAGGCCTTTGACCGGGTAAATTGGGAATTTATGAAGAAAATGCTGCATAGGTTTGGTATTCCGGAACGGTTTCGGGAGGCAGTCATGTCGCTGTACAGAATAAGAGTAAATGGCACCCTCTCACCATCCTTTCCCATACGTAATGGGATGCTGCAGGGCTGCCCCTTGTCTCCGGCCTTATACATCCTAGTCATGGAGACTCTTCTCCAGGCGATCAGAGATCACCCGGAGATCCGTGGAGTCCGGGCTGCTAACGATTCCATAGAATATATCAATGTCGCCTATGCAGATGATCTGCTAATCATGCTCTCTAACCCGGTCAGGGCCTTCCCGTGTCTGTTAGCATTGTTTGAGCAATATGGCAAATAGTCTAACTACAAAGTTAATCACTCGAAGTCCGAGGCCATGAATATAACAGCCCCCGTGAGTGTGGTAGCCAATCTTAAATCGACTACCCCCTTCCAGTATACATCCGCACATTTAATACCATATCGTGCAGGATGGTTTATATATAGTTTTTTTTGTGACTTCTTTGATTTGTCTTGAAGGAGTGGCACCTTCATGTGTGAATACGCTCCTATACTGGGAGTGATATTCAAGTGCACTTTTGCCCCACCTATCTAACAGGTGACCTTGATTAAGGTGGTACATATAGGTGTGTGTGTCTCTCCTCCCACCGGTTGCTGATGCACATGGAGGTAACTAGGGTCAGCACACCATATATGCGGGGACTGTGCTCCTGAAAAATGCGCCACAGCACAAATAGGTTAGTATAGTAACCCGCCTGAACTGAGACCACCTTGTCGCCGGTGGGTGGGCTTAGATGTATTTTGATCAAAATGTATTGACCAAGTGTCTCAGATTTTATCTAGTGAGGGCTTAGTCCATATGTTATGCTTGCATCCATTTGTAGAGTGCATTATTTTCTGTGATTTTGTATTATGTAGCCATATATATCCGCACATTTAATACCATATCGTGCAGGATGGTTTATATATAGAGGCCAAAAAATAAGAATAAGAACAAAAATCTCAGTAAACAACATAATTATAAAAACACAGAAATCCAGGCCTACTCTAATATCCCCACCTTATCCTTGGAATACAGTAATCAATTTGATAATATACAAAAAATGGTAAAGAAATTTTTACCTATTTTATACAATGATAGCTGTATAAAAGCAACCTTAGAACAGGGCTGCAGGTTTGTGTCAAGAAGACCCCCAACAATAGGTAACACTTTATCTCCGTCCATGTTCACACGGAATGCGATTTCCAAACCAAAAACTTGGCTAAAATATGCGGGGTTTACAAAATGCGGTAGTAATCGCTGCCGCACGTGTAGTTATGTGCTGAATGTGAAATTATTCCAGGATGTGACAGGAAACCAAAATTTCCCAATAAAAACATACATTAATTGCAATACTACTCACACAGTGAATGTCATTGAATGTAAACTAAAATATATAGGCAGTACAATAATTAGACTAAAAACTAAAATCCTAGAACACCTTAACTATGTATCAAATAGGTCTAGTGTGAATATCTCTAATGCAGCACGGCATTTCATTAATGTCCACAATCGTGATGTTAAATTATTTCAAGCCTATGCTATAGAAGAGGTAAAGAGCCCTTTAAGAGGGGGGAACCGAGAAAAAACAGTGAGACTAAGAGAAGCTTTTTGGATTTTTAAGCTGGGAACACGGTATCCAGCAGGTTTGAATTTACGTAAAGAACTGATGTATTGCTATCGAGGGATATTCATCCTGTTTTGGGAGTACTACAAGTACACTTTACATTTTTCTACTTAAATGTTTATTTGAATGTATGTTATATGAGTAAATGTGATGCAACAAGGAGAGGTCTAGATCTACTAATGGGCGAGTCATTTCACCTACACCCATACAGGTGTTTAAATTAAACTGTGATTATCCCCTCCCCCTATTTTGAGGGAGGTAACAGTAATTTATCACTGAATGCCTGTTGTAAAGAATAACGCGTCCGAATTAGACCTATCACTGAATATAACAAAGACGCTAAAATGTAACTTTTATTAATTTAGATTAAAACCAGGGTGCTGTGTTGCCATTTGTACATGTGTGTATCTCCTCGTCAGACGGTAAGCGCAATGTTGTCATGCACACTCCTACCGTCCTATAATTTGTATGAAGAGACTACAAACAACACATACAGAGTCACATCAATGAGTCCATCTAAAGTGTAGACCATAGATGCAAGTCCAAATGTGTATAAATGAGGTAACTAACAAGTATGCACTGTAGAGAGACATGCGCCAGTCATATGTTTAAATGACCCCTTGCTGCTCCTCAAGAAGCACTTTTATGCTGTAGCATACATGGTGCTGCCGGCTGGCTATTGATTACACCTAGGTATGCTTACAAAAGTGCCTCTCTATCACCCCCACACACCTCAATCACTCATATAGGCGGGTCTCCTGTCTCATTATATGCTCTGCGCGTTTCCTCTTATGTAGAATCATCAGGAGCCACAAACATTAAAGATACCTGCCTAAACGCTGCCACACTAACATGCTGTGGCGGCGTCCTCCGGCGCTGTGATGGCCGTGAGGCGGCCGCGCCGGCTGCCGCTTCAAATAGCTGAGGCCACACCCCTAAGGGGCGGATCAAGGGGCAGGGACAGTCCACTGAGCGCCCGCATTCACGTCGATACTATGACAACGCCGGACGCTCAGTGCCGCACATTTAATCCTGCTCCTCCTTCCTGTGACGATAAGTGGGATCTAATATGACAAGCTTCTCCTCAGAGGATACAATATCGGGAGGGACATCCCCATAACCAAACATGGTATACAATGAGCATATGTGCTGGAATTACTTGTCAACCCAGGAGGGATTGCTGGGCATTATGGTTCACCTCAGCGTTAAACCGTACCATACATGCCCACAGTATTCAATACCACAGGGATTGCTTAATAAAGCATTTACTGCTCACAATACACCAAAATTTGGGTAAGGTGTATTTTGATTAGTAAAGTGTCTGAAACTACAATACTACCAATGGATTGCATCATTTCTGCAGAAACGTTAGAGATATATGTCTATTATATAAAACAAAGCATACCACATGATGTCAATTTGATGCCATGGAGGATAATCAACAAACAACAATAAATTTAGTTGGGAGAAGAGTTTAAAGGGGGAAGAGTGGGGGGGGGGGATCAAAAAGAGAAACCCCCCTCAGTCTATGAAGCAGGCATAGGAAATCCGATCATTTAGACCCCCTGGTTGGACTGTACCCAGTCTAAAGGTCCACTCTGCTTCTTTACGCAGTACCCATTGGTCGAAATCTCCGCCCCTAGGTGATGGTCTTATGATTTCAATTCCCTGAAAGGAAATTGACCTCATATCTCCTGCATGACACCGATTTATATGTCTAGCAATATTTGTGTCCTCCTTTTTGCGGATGTCGGCCACATGTTCCCCTATCCTGCGACGAAACTCGCACGTGGTTTTGCCCACATATTGTAGGCCACACGTGCATGTCGCAAGATAGACCAACCCCGAGGATCTACAATTTATGAAGCACCGTATCTGATATAACCGCGCAGTAGTCGTGCTAGTGAAGGTATTGCCCATTTTGATAAAGGGACATGCAACACAACCGCTGCAATGGAAGGTGCCTTTGCTGGGGTTGGTAAGCCAAGTGCTCGGTGTATACTCCTGGAAAAAGCTATGGACCAGCCGGTCCTTCAGGTTCCTCCCTCTTCGGTAGGTCACCGAGGGTCTATCCGAGATGTATTCTGCCACATCTGGGTCCATCTTTAAGATGTGCTAATGTTTTTTCAGAATTCGAGTGACTTGTTCATTTGCACCATCAAATGTCCCTATGAGGCGGATAGAATCATCATCCCCAGCTTTTTCTCTTGGGTTCAATAGTGGCTCTCTCATACATGTGGTAGCATGTTGGTAGGCTGGTGTCAAAACCACCTGTGGATACCCCCGTCTCAAAAATCTGCTTTGGAGATCACGGGCCTTGCATCGAAAATCCGAGATGGACGAACAATTCCTCCTAACCCGGAGGTATTGTCCTCTCGGTATACCCCGCTTCAGGGGGCCCGGATGCCAACTGCCCCTGTCCCTAAAATCCTCTATGTCTTGCAAATGCTCCCCATCTTTTTTCCCGCCTCGTTTTTTACCAAACTTCGGAGACTTTTCTCGACTTGATCCACTGCTCTACTATCAAGCCATACACTTGAGGAGATGGTTACAATTACATGTATCTTGTTATCGCACATTAGGCATAGAGCTGGAGATCCTGCAACTCACACCGTCTCAAAGGACAGCATGGTGGGGCCTGACGTCCTCCTCCCTTCACTCGCACACTTTGTTGAAAGGTACATGTATGGTCGTCAGACATCTTAACAGAGGTGGGGAACTTCTGCCCAACCCTTCCATGTTGATGCCAGCTGACCTAGCTCCATACTCGGTCAGACCTACAGTGATGCAGGTTCCCCAGATCTGGAGCCGGCTCCACGATCACTGGACGGCAGACTTCATGGGTGGACTGCAGGGAGACTTGCAGAAAATAATGCACTCTACAAATGGATGCAAGCATAACATATGGACTAAGCCCTCACTAGATAAAATCTGAGACACTTGGTCAATATATTTTGATCAATGCCAATGCGCCACAGCACAAATAGGTTAGTATAGTAACCCGCCTGAACTGAGACCACCTTGTCGCCGGTGGGTGGGCTTAGATGTATTTTGATCAAAATGTATTAACCAAGTGTCTCAGATTTTATCTAGTGAGGGCTTAGTCCATATGTTATGCTTGCATCCATTTGTAGAGTGCATTATTTTCTGTGATTTTGTATTATGTAGCCATATACATCCGCACATTTAATACCATATCGTGCAGGATGGTTTATATATAGTTTTTTCTGTGACTTCTTTGATTTGTCTTGAAGGAGTGGCACCTTTATGTGTGAATACGCTCCTATACTGGGAGTGATATTCAAGTGCACTTTTGCCCCACCTATCTAACAGGTGACCTTGATTAAGGTGGTACATATAGGTGTGTGTGTCTCTCCTCCCACCAGTTGCTGATGCACATGGAGGTAACTAGGGGCAGCACACCATATGTGCGGGGACTGTGCTCCTGAAAAATGCGCCACAGCACAAATAGGTTAGTATAGTAACCCGCCTGAACTGAGACCACCTTGTCGCCGGTGGGTGGGCTTAGATGTATTTTGATCAAAATGTATTGACCAAGTGTCTCAGATTTTATCTAGTGAGGGCTTAGTCCATATGTTATGCTTGCATCCATTTGTAGAGTGCATTATTTTCTGTGATTTTGTATTATTTAGCCATATATATCCGCACATTTAATACCATATCGTGCAGGATGGTTTATATATAGAGGCCAAAAAATAAGAATAAGAACAAAAATCTCAGTAAACAACATAATTATAAAAACACAGAAATCCAGGCCTACTCTAATATCCCCACCTTATCCTTGGAATACAGTAATCAATTTGATAATATACAAAAATGGTAAAGAAATTTTTACCTATTTTATACGATGATAGCTGTATAAAAGCAACCTTAGAACAGGGCTGGGGGCGTGGCCGGATGCCGGGCAGGGAAGAAGCTCTGTGAGTGAGCTCTATCAGGATCCCCACCAAGTGGCACAAAGCACAGCAGCTACACTGCTCCTAGCTGCCCCATTCTTCTTCCACTCCTCTCTGATCCTCCACAGCACACCCTGATGATGACGAGAAGGGAGCGGCACCTCAGAAAATGACGGCCTTCTTCCCCCCTGCTCCAGGATCGAGGCAAGATGGCGCCGACACACATGGCAGGGAAGCAGCAGCAGCGCGCGCTTCTCCACAGGAGCGCAGTCCACAGCCTCAGCGCTCATCAGAGGACGGCAGCCCGAGGTCCCCAGTCCTTCCCTCTTCACATGTTCACCATATCCATGTTAGGGTGAGTGATTCGCCACCCCACAAATCTGTCTGTGAAACAGACTCCCCTCTCTCTCAGCCTCCTGCTGCCATATCTATACCGATCATGCAGGACATGCTTCTGGACCTTAAAAGGTCTATTCATAGTGATTTCAAAGAAACAATATCCATAATACATGCAGATATAGTCTCCATAGGAGAAAGGACTGCTCATTTGGAAGAAAAAATTGAAGAATTTGTTTCTACTCACAATTCCCTAGTGGACAGCCATAACCTAGTTGAAGATGAGCTGACTGCCATTAAATTAAAAATTGCGGACTTAGAGGACCGTTCTAGAAGAAATAATGTTCGTTTTAGAAATGTTCCAGAGTCTGTGAATGATGTTCAACTCCATGATTTCCTTACAGACTTACTTGCAGCGTACCTCCCAGAAGCTACAGGGGCGGATTTAACTATCGATAGGGCGCACAGGGTGCCCAAACCAAAATCTCTGCCTCCCTCGGTTCCAAGGGACATACTAGCTAGGATTCATTTTTTTCACATAAAGGAAGCACTCATGAGAGCTTCTCAGAAAGGAATTGACACGCTTCCTGAAAGATTTCAAAAAATATCACTCTTTACAGACCTATCCGCTGCTACTCTCTCCAGAAGAAGGGAGTTTCAGGCCTACACAAAAATTCTCCGTGATAATCATATACCATACAAGTGGGGCTACCCAGTCAAACTGATAGTACGTTATCAAAATACATCTCATGTGATGAATACTCCCCAAGACCTGGCTGATGCCTGTTCAAAATGGAACATTTCCATACCACAAGATGTCAACACAGGACTTTCTAAACCGCCTTCTCCAAGTTCCTCACCTCCCAAGAAGAAACATTCACCCCTTGCTCAGGAGTGGTTCAAAGTTGGATGACTGTTCATAGTTCCATTCCTTAGTTTCTAATCCACTACAATTACGTGGGGCTCCACGTTTCTTTGGTTGCTCACCTATTGTTGCTCTAGTGTATTCGCTTCCTAGATCCCTATTGTCTTATTCACCTCCCCCCTAGCGATTATATCGCTTACAGCTCTCTTATAACCCTGGTTTACATTGAACTAGGGTAGTCTGCAATGTTTAATATGTTTCTTGAAGTTTGGTTTTTGTTCTTCTATTTCTTTTTGTTTTTGAGGCGCTGCCGGGTATGCCTTATAGGTAATTCGCATGAATCAGATTTCCTAGACGCTCTGACCGTCTTGATATTCTTTTCCTCTACATCTGCAAAATGTGGTAAAACCGTAAATGCACCTTTTTTTAGTGGGGTGATGTTATTGGTGTGGGAGGGTGGCATTTTGAGCTATATCCGTACTATTTGAAATGGGACTGAAAATGTTATCTGCTAATGTTAGAGGGCTTAACAGTCCTTTTAAACGGTCCACTCTTTGGTCCAAATTTAAGAAACAAAATTGCGAGATTATTTGCATACAAGAGTCCCATTTGAATGCGGCAGATACGCATAGATTGCATCATCCCTCCTTCCCACACCTTTTCTTTGCTCCAGCGGACAAAAAAAGGGCAGGTGTTATCATTGGATTTAAAAAATCAGTATCTTTTCAGTGTATAAAAACTGTTGTAGATGACAAAGGTAGATACCTTATTATTGTATGTGAGATCAATAATTCCAAATTTACTTTGGTCAACCTATATGCCCCAAATAGTGATCAGCTTAGATTCATTAAACGTACCATTAGAAAAGCTCAGGACGTTAAACAAGGTACCCTTCTGATTTGTGGTGACTTTAACCTGTGCCCGAATTTGACTATAGATAAAAATCCTGCCCCCCCCCCAGCTAAAAAAAACTCAGCCCTTCGAGATTACCTCTATCAGGAAGGCCTCTATGAAACTTGGCGTACTTTTCATGCCAACGAAAGAGACTATTCTTTCTACTCCCACATTCATAAATCTTATTCACGCATAGACCTTTTTGTCACAGACAAATGGCTATTGCAAAAGATTAGCGCAGTTTCCATTATTAACATAACTTGGTCTGACCACGCTTTCTTATCCCTAAATCTGGCTGATAGTTACAATCGGGGCTCTACGTCTCCCTGGAGATTAAATAACTCTCTTTTGCAAAACTCCACCATCCGGGCGGATATTGAAAAATCCTTAAAAGAATATTTCCAATTTAATGATAACTCCTCAATTTCTGACCCCACCCTCTGGTGTGCACATAAGGCCTTCATTAGAGGTGTCTTCCTGAAACACGCTGCCATCCTCAAAAAAGCTAAGACAAAAGTCCTAGACTCTCTTTTACTTGAAGTTCAGTCTTTAGAAAGTCAATATAAATTATCTCTAGACCCTAAGTTTGAAGCCAAATTACGACAAGTCAGACATTCCCTTTACCTCCACCTTCATGATAAATATGAGTTCCATCTCCGTAAAACCAGAGCCAACCACTACTGGCATGGCAACAAAGCTTCAAAACTCCTCGCTAACAGAATTAAAAAAAGGGAGAGTAAGATTAGAATTCCATTTATATATAACAAATTAGGTCACAAAATCATCAATCCAAAAGGTATTGCTGAGGAATTTGCCCGCTACTATTCAGATCTCTATAACCTACATAACTCTTCAGACACCTTTCAGCCATCTGCTGACACTATTGAGAAATTTTTAAATGATATTTCTCTTCCTTCCCTAACCCCCACGCAAAAGCAGACTCTTAACAAAAGCATCTCTTTACAAGAGGTGCTTGATGCCATAAAATCCCTCAAGCCTAATAAATCCCCTGGCCCTGACGGCCTCACAAATGAATATTTCAGACTGTTATCCCCTATTCTCTCTCCCTCTATCTAGTAAGGATTTTTAATGTCTTTGCCACTCAAGGGACTATCCCCAAAGACATGCTGCACGCCCTGATTATCACTTTGCCTAAACCAGGCAAACTGACTGATTCACCAGCCAATTTCAGGCCTATATCTTTACTTAACTCAGACGTGAAGATCTATGCGAAAATTCTAGCGGGCAGATTATCTGGCACTCTACCCCAATTGATTGCTAATGATCAAATAGGGTTTGTCCCCAACCGCCAATCCTCTGATGGCACTAGAAGATTCATTGACCTGATTGATTGGGCTCGGGCCTCTCGGACGCCTTCTCTGCTTCTATCTCTTGATGCGGAGAAGGCGTTCGATAGGGTTCACTGGCAATTTATACGCATGACTTTACAAAAATTTGGGTTTGGAGGCTTTTATTTGTCGGCAACAATGGCACTATATTCTAACCCGAGCGCGTCGGTGTACTCCTCTAGTTTCCTATCCAATCCATTTGAAATTAACAACGGTACACATCTGGGCTGCCCAATGTCCCCCCTAATTTTCGCTCTGGTAATGGAACCCTTTGCTGAGCACATTAGGTCATCCCCATGGATCCAGGGCTTAAAAATTGTTCCCAAGATCACCGTATAGGGCTATTTGCTGATGACGTTCTTCTCGTCACCTCTAACCCTGTCGACTCTCTCCCAGCAATAAATGAAATCATAAACAGATTTAGTGAAGCTTCGTATTACAAAGTAAATTCTACCAAATCCCAAATGCTTAATATTGGGCTCTCTTCCAAAACCAAAAACTATATCTCCAGAAACTTTAACTTTCCGTGGTCACCTGACTCCTTGACTTATTTGGGGATTCAATTAACCCTTTTTTCCAAAGATCTTTTTCGAGCTAACTATGCCCTTCTTTTGGACAAGATTAAAAATTCATTACAAAACCTCCGGCTTGATACGCTTTCATGGATAGGTAAAATTGCTGCAATTAAAATGGTCATATTGCCTAAGATATTATATGTTTTTCGTAATGTGCCTATAATGGTCCACTCATATTTTTTGGGGAGACTACAGTCCCTGATTAACTCATGTATTTGGAGGAATAAAAGGCCCAGGGTAAAGGCAGACATTCTATATTTATCGTCCGCTGCAGGCGGTCTCAATATCCCGCGCATGAGACACTACTATTTAGCATCAATTCTAGACCAACTCAGGTACCTAATATCAGGTGACTCATCCAAAAAATGGGTTCCTCTGGAACTATCTCTGATACTCCCTTCATGCATTCAAAATGTCTTAATTTCCATAGCCGCTTTTGGTGCTATTCCTTCTATGAGCTCTGCAACCTTGCAGGCCGCATATAGGGTTTGGTACTCCTTGTCTAGACAGGACAAGAAACTTCCCTCGAATGTAAAGAATGCGTCTATTCGGGTCTGCGAAGTAGCTATCCCCGGTCTCAATATTCATACTTGGACAACAGCTGGCCTACATTCTCTCTACCAGTTATGGAATAATGGCAATTTTGTTGATTTCTCTTATGTTCATGATACTTTTGGCATCCCTAACAAGGAGTTTTTCAAATTCTTATAAATTAGACATCTGCTCCACTCCTCAAATTTTCTAGACAATACCCCCAATAATTTGTCCTTACACGACTGGGTTTGCTGCCCAATAGGTCCGAATAGGGGCATAACTAAAGGATATCAACTCTTGAAAGATCCCCCAAGTGACCCCCTGTCACAGACTAAAGGCCTTTGGAGCAGTGATCTGGGTATATCCATCTCCGATGCAGAATGGAAAGAAGCCTATTCTAATACCCAAAAATTTTCCAAATGCGCTAGCCATGTGGAAACTGCCAGAAAAATATTATATAGATGGTACTTTTCTCCACATTCTCTTAGCAAAATATTTCCTGATCTATCCCCATGTTGCTGGAGATGTGGGCATCCCTGTGGCTCCTTCCTACACATGTGGTGGGAGTGCCCTCCGGTTCTTGATCTATGGTCCAATGCCTTTGCTTTGATGTCATCCCTTTGTTCAACTACCATATTGCCCTCTCCTAAATTAGCCCTATTATCTATAGGTATTATGGATTTCCCTTCTACCTTCAGAACAGTACTAATACACATTATTATTGTTGTTCGCACCAAAGTAGCTCTGTCTTTTAAAAACAAGACTGTCCCCAATATCAAAAGAATCTATAGAGACTTAGACATTAACTGCCTCTTTGAGGGTCTTTGGGCCTCTTCTAATAATTCCAAACCCTCTTTCTGTAACAAGTGGGATGTTTGGCTTCAGGATTCCCGTTGCAGCGTCCCGACTTATGTTTACTCCTGAAAAACTATGCAACCTTTGATGTATCGTACAGTCATGCACTATAAATGTGTTGTGTTTACGATTGTATTACACTTGTCAATTCACTCTTTATGTGAATTTATTGTGAAATTGTTATATTTCCTTTTTGTCTCTGAAAAATTTCAATAAAAACTATTGTTCAAAAAAAAAAAAAAGAACAGGGCTGCAGGTTTGTGTCAAGAAGACCCCCAACAATAGGTAACACTTTATCTCCATCCATGTTCACACGGAATGCGATTTCCAAACAAAAAACTTGGCTAAAATATGCGGGGTTTACAAAATGCGGTAGTAATCGCTGCCGCACGTGTAGTTATGTGCTGAATGTGAAATTATTCCAGGATGTGACAGGAAACCAAAATTTCCCACTAAAAACATACATTAATTGCAATACTACTCACACAGTGTATGTCATTGAATGTACTGAATGTAAACTAAAAAATATAGGCAGTACAATAATTAGACTAAAAACTAAAATCCTAGAACACCTTAACTATGTATCAAATAGGTCTAGTGTGAATATCTCTAATGCAGCACGGCATTTCATTAATGTCCACAATCGTGATGTCAAATTATTTCAAGGCTATGCTATAGAAGAGGTAAAGAGCCCTTTAAGAGGGGGGAACCGAGAAAAAACAGTGAGACTAAGAGAAGCTTTTTGGATTTTTAAGCTGGGAACACGGTATCCAGCAAGTTTGAATTTACGTAAAGAACTGATGTATTGCTATCGAGGGATATTCATCCTGTTTTGGGAGTACTACAAGTACACTTTACATTTTTCTACTTAAATGTTTATTTGAATGTATGTTATATGAGTAAATGTGATGCAACAAGGAGAGGTCTAGATCTACTAATGGGCGAGTCATTTCACCTACACCCATACAGGTGTTTAAATTAAACTGTGATTATCCCCTCCCCCTATTTTGAGGGAGATACCAGTAATCAGGTACCTGACTATATAAACCCCATATAGACATACAGTTGTGTTCAAAATTATTCAACCCCCAATGCTGTAAAGGGTTTTAGGGAATTTAGTGTACATTTGTAATTGTGTTCAGAATGAAATCTTACAAGGACTTTTTAAAGAACCAAATGCAACTAAAATGACATCAATTGTTTTTGTAATACAGTATTAAATGTTTTTTTTTTGATTTCTTCATTGACACAATTATTCAACCCCTTAAAGACTACCACTCTTAAGAACAGAAGTTCATTCAAGTGTTTTTGATCAGGTATTGAAAACACCTGCGGATGTCAAGGAGCAGCAATCAAGCATAATAAGCACCAATTAGGCAGATTTAAAATGACTGTGATACTCAGCTCCTTCTAGACATTTACTGGTGTGTTATCAAACATGGTGAAGTCAAGAGAATGGTCCAGGAAGACAAGAGAAGAGGTGATTTCTCTTCACAGGAAGGGCAATGGCTATAAGAAGATTGCAAAGATGCTAAACATACCAAGAGACACCATAGGAAGCATCATTCGCAAATTCAAGGCAAAGGCCACTGTTGAAACGCTACCTGGTCGTGGCAGAAAGAAGATGCTGACTTCGACTGCTGTGCGCTACCTGAAGCGCAAAGTGGAGAAAAGTCCCCGTGTGACTGCTGAGGAAATGAAAAAAGATTTGTCAGATGCGGGTACTGAAGTTTCAGCTCAGACAATAAGGCGCACACTGCGTAATGAAGGTCTTCATGCCAGAACTCCCAGGGGCACCCCCTTGCTGTCTCCAAAGAATAAGAAGAGTCGACTGCAGTATGCCAAAAGTTATGTGGACAAACCACAAAAGTTTTGGGATAGTGTTCTGTGGACTGATGAAACAAAATTAGAACTGTTTGGGCCCATGGATCAATGCTATGTTTGGAGGAGGAAGAACAAGGCCTATGAAGAAAAGAACACCTTGCCTACTGTGAAGCATGGCGGAGGGTCAATTATGCTTTGGGGCTGTTTTGCTTCTACAGGTACAGGGAAGCTTCAGCGTGTGCAAGGTACCATGAATTCTCTTCAGTACCAGGAGATATTAGATGAAAATGTGATGCAGTCCGTCACAAACCTGAGGTTTGGGAGACGTTGGACCTTTCAACAGGACAATGATCCCAAGCATACCTCTAAGTCCACTAGAGCATGGTTGCAGATTAAAGGCTGGAACATTTTGAAGTGGCCATCGCAGTCACTAATCTTAAATCCGATTGAGAACCTCTGGTGGGACTTAAAGAAAGCAGTTGCAGCGGGCAAGCCTAAGAATGTGACTGAACTGGAGGCTTTTGTCCATGAAGAATGGGCGAAGATACCCGTAGATCGCTGCAAGACACTTGTGTCAAGCTATGCTTCACGTTTAAAAGTTGGTATAACTGGAAAAGGATGTTGTACTAAGTACTAAGATTGAATGTCACTTGGGGGTTGAATAAAACTGATAATGATGTGAGCACAGAAAAGACATTTGTGGTTATTTCATTATAAATGTTATGTTATATTTGTCTGACTTACAAGTGCCTCTTTGATTTAATTGTAAACAAGATGACTGAAATGATCAAAATCAATGTCAAACTGGCCAAAACATTCAATTTCAGTGGGGGTTGAATAATTTTGAACACAACTGTAGATCTCTCTTACTGTAAAGACAAAGAACCTTGAGTTCGAAACTGTCTGTAATGTGAAATATGCCTGATGTGATGCAATTTTACCAAGCAAGAAAATAAAGAGAAATTTTATCTTCATCTACAAAAGGAGTGCTGGAACGTCTTTTCTCCTACTGGTTCAACGTTAGTCTAACTCGACTGTTGTTCCGTGCACGCCACAGGCTAAAAAGGTGAGCTGGAAACCTAGCAACACATCTGATACAGGCGGCCCGGCTGCTTATTCCCCAAAAGTGTCTCAGCACCGAACCTCCAACACTCTCTGATTGGTTAGATAAGGTAGACAGCCTGCTCAGACTGGACGAACTAGCTAGCTGGGAAGCCAGGGCTCATGAAAAGCATCAGAAACTGTGGGCCCCTTGGATCGCCTACAGGCAAGCAAACCATTCAGACATCTCGATCGCAGCGAACCCTGATCCACTGCATACACTGCTCTCCCCCGCAGCACGTCATCTCAGAATTAAACTTGATTGTCATGAACTTGCTAATCGTGAGCATTTCATATGTTACAGCTGAACAAGCCAAATTGGCTTGTAGACCGCGATAGTCCAGTTTTAAGGACTCTCCCTTCTTTTTACCCCTTTTGGAATATTGTTAGTCTTCAAACAAAATGTTGCAGGTATATGTATAATCTATGACAGAAGAATGTACAAATTATACCACTGTGTATCACTATTGGCACTTATGAACCCTGTTTTAGTATGCCTTTTTGTATACCTATATCTCTCTGTTTGACTAAGCTCGTTTGTACTGCTTTCAATAAAAAGACAATTGACAAAGAATATAACTACTATAATACTGCTCCTATGTACAAGAATATAACTACTATAATACTGCTTCTATGTAAAAGAATATAACTACTATAATCCTGCCCCTATATTAATTAAATGTTCTATTATTATTTGGTCGAAAGGCTGATTGGGGGAGGGGGGATTGTAATGGGACTGCTACTGCTATAGAATATCTAAAATTAGCTTGTCAAGTAAAATGTTGCATGCAACAATCATTAAAGAGGTGGCCGACAAAAAAGGGGTGGGTCAAAGGGCATTGTCAATAGGCGGAGTCAATGGGGGCAGCAAAATTAGCTTTCGCCTAGGGTGGCAAAAATCCTTGCACCAGTCCTGTCTCAAAGAGAGATTGTTAAGAAAGAAGACAGAGAGCATACTGTGCCAGTTTGGGCCACTGTTCTAGTCTGCCTGCCCAGAAGTCCATGGGATCAGGGAACAGGTTATGCATCAGAAACAGGTCAGAGTCTAGGTAAGACTGAGTATTGAGGCGGGAAGTCTCTGCTTGCTGATTTGCCTCAGACTGGTGTGGCACATGAAAAAACTGTTCCATCACGTTGAGGAGACTGAATTGGCTGCTGCTACTACTAGTAAGACTTCTGATGCTTGTGGAGGCAGGATGTGGGTGACTTTGCGGGGGCGGAGAGGGGCTTTCCTTTCAAACAATCTGGCGGCGGATGTCTTGCTGCGTCAAGCTATGTATAAAACTGTTTCCTGGTAATAAAGTAATTTGGCCTCCCTTTCAGAAGGAGGAAAAAATTCCCCCCATTTTGCTTTGATAGCAAGGGTCCAGTAATCCTCAGACTGCATGATGTCAATAATGCACCTGTCAGCATATAAGAAAATTAGCATACAGCTCGCCATTCTGGACAGCGTGATTGAGGAGACAGTTCTTCCTGGCTCTGCCCCTCACTGAGACGGTTATTGTGGCCGGTGTCCTCGTAATCCTCCTCCTCGTGCTTCTACACCTCCAGTGGCAGCTGCTCATTCTCATCCTCCACCTCAATATAGGTTTCTGCTTGTGGGTCCCCAACAGCTACAGAGAGGACAACAAGATGCATTAGCTGTTCTTCAGCCATCATCCCATGCTGCATAAGCGTCAGCGTCTGTTCTAAGATAAAGATGAGGTGATGAGATCATTCATGCCTCAGTTGTCCCTATTGAAAAACTTTGTGGGCTCTTCTATGGGCTTCTTGGGTGAGCTGCCACTGCCTGACCACGAAACAACACATGCTCCCTCCTGAGGTGGTCTGGTGCATGATAGAATTGTTCACAGCTTTCTGTTACTCTGACATATGCTCTAGCATTTGCAATGTTGAAGTCCATCGAGTTGGATTATTGGATTAAACAATAAAACAGCAAACCATTCTGTCGCTGCAAGTGCAGGAAAGCATTCCTCATCATGCTTGAATTGCTGAAATTCAAGTACAGTCTGCTGGACATTGCCAGCACCTTTCACAAGCCAGTATACTTTTTAGAAAAGCATTGCACGACTAGATAATGATGATCACTTTGCCAAGTTGGAGTTGGCGGGGTTACAGCCAGCGGGATGTCTGCTATTTCATGTACTTTAGCAACTGCTCACCTGTGATGCTACTCTTGCCCAGGCTGATCAGCTCCAACACCACATGGCACCACTTGACATATGCGATAGGTAGGAGGAGGTGTGGAGGAAATGCTGTGCCCTGCTGCTGTTGGGGAGGGTCAAAAAGACCTGGCCTTGTTGCTGGGATGCTGCCTGGCCGTTGTCGCGAAACACATTGGACAGTGAAAGACATTTACTCTTGCCCGTAACAGCTATTCCAGGTGTCCACAGTTGTTTGCACCTTGTCGCACATTGAGTATCGCAATGAGGGGCCCACATTCTCTTAAACACCACACCACGTTTTCTAATGGCCCACATTCTCTGCCCCATGAGAGTACAAGGAATAGATGGCTTTTTGGGAGAAATAATGTCAGCTATGTATCTTCAAGTAAACATGAGCGCACACCATCAGCTCGCTAAAGGCAGCAGGCTCTACTTAATGGTACTGCAGAGAATGTACCGCTAGCAACTTGGCCAGGTGGAAATTAAACTTCTACACCGGCAGATTGTTGGGTGTGTAAAGTTTTTTCCTGGCCAGGCATACCACTATCAATGGCTGACAATGGAGCAAAGGAGGATGAGGAGGAGTCTGAGTGGCAGAGACAGAAAATAAAACTAATGATGTGAAAGATCGGTAGAAGGAGGCAACTCTTGTTGTGGTAGCTGGTTGCCACCTCTGTTTGCCCTGTTCTAGAGCTTCCATAGGGCAATGCTTCTGTCTTCTGGCAGCATGAAGAAAAACTGCCAGACAGGAGATACTCTCACAGAGCTAGAGGCAGTCGAGTTTGGCTTATCTCTGGCACTTTTTAGGCCTAATGCACCCACAGTGTCAGTGGCATCACCAGTTCCCAAAGCAGATATGGCCTTGTCAGTTATTTGAGAGGTGCTATTTATTGCTGTTGCTGCTGATGCTGACAGCACCTTCCTCCTCTGATGTTACCTTCCCCTCCTCAGCACCCTGATTCGGCTCCCAGGTCCTTTACAAAACACAGTTATCATCAGAGTCCTGTCCAAACTGTGAGATATAATGGTGGGCTCCTTGGCCCACCTCCCCTTCTTTGTATTTTCCCCGAATGCCACTGTCTCTGCCCCCACTGTCAATACCATGGCTACGGGTGTCACTATCACTAGAGATGAGCGAAGTTTTGAAAAATTTTATCTGGCAGCTACTCCGAAGTTTGACAAGAAATTCGAATGATCACAAATCTTTATGTTTAGACAAAAGGGCACCCATCTAATGGCAATATGTTAGTGCAATATTATATATATATATATATATATAATAGAGATGAGTTAATTTCCTAAAATCCGATTCATCTGCCAAGAAAGATCAATCTGGTTTAAATCAGTTCTACCCAAATCAAAAGTGCTTTAAATGCCATTAAAATTAGAAGACCACTTTTTTGGTGCTCATCTTAAAAAGTTTAACTTTCTTTTTTTTACAATTCAATCATAGTTGAACATGCATTAAACCTCTTCTGTTCCACTCCACCCTTGCTGACTGGGAGAGAAGAAAAAGTTAAAAATGGCACTTAGACAAAATGCCACCAAACGACCTTCATGAGGATGAGAGTAGTAGACATTAACAACGGATCACAATGACATAACTCTGACATCTAGTAAATGTATTTAGGAAAACAATAAGTAAACTTAAATTGAACCTGTCATCAACGTTATGCTGCCCTCACTCAGACCAGCACAAAGTAATGTCACTCATGAGCTAAAATTATGTGGTTGTCGAGAACTAGCATCATAATCATTGCAGCACAGGTCTTGAAAATAATCAAATCTACCTGAGAAGAGTTAGAGTTATTCATAAGCTCCTGCTCCCCCCCACCCATCTGCTGGTGATTGTCTTCACCTTACTTTTCTCCCTAGAAGAGAACTGCCAATCATCATCAGATGGGCGGGGAGAGCAGGAGCTTATGAATAAAACTGACTCTTCTCAGCGAGATTTGACTTTTTTTAAGGCCTGTGCTGCAATGATTAGGATGCTTGTTCTCAGCAACCACTTACTTTTAGCTCATGAGTGACATGCTGCTGAAATCAGTGTGTGTTTCACTACTTTATACTGTCCTCGTTGAGTTCAGCATAAAATTGATAACAGGTTCACTTTAACTTTTAACGCCCTATTATTTATTGTCAAGCAACCAAAAACACAGTATTCATAATTCTGGTGGTAGCCGTGATTTTTTTTGTTCACTATTTAGCACTGGGAACAACGTTATCTCCAATCCACTACTGTAATCATCACCCTGCGTGTCTTCTGCATTATTGGTGGTGTCTTTTGATTGAAAGCACTGACCAGAGTTCGATCCATGTGCCACAGAATTTTACTTCTCCAACCCCTGTCCCTTAACCCTCCCTCCTCCCACTGTAATTCCCTTTACCTCTTCCCCATCTCCAGAGATATCTTAAATACAGTTTTTAAATCCAGATTTATTTGGTCACTTTCATTTCCAACAAATGGAGATGTCTTATGCTTTACTATTTTTTATTGTATTTTGCTCTCCTGATTATGTTCAGATGCTTCTTGCCGATAGTTTGGTAATTATGTTTGTAATATTTTTTGAAAAATCTAATAAAACATGTTTAAAAAAAAAAAATAGAAGCAACACCAGCAACATACTAATGAACTGTCTTACCACAAATAATAACAATCTTTTTTTTATCATTCAGCTAATTGGCAGGATACATAGAAACATAGTTTCACACCTTTAACTTCTTTTCAAGATTCACAGTGCTCATCGGAAACAATATCTAATAATAGAGCAATGGCAAAGTTTCATGTTCTTTTTTTGCTCATAACAGCAATTAAATAAAGACAACTGATTTCTCTCCATGCTGTTGTTGACAGAACTAGTACTGACAGCCTTTTCTTTATGTTCCTTTGTGGGGAAAAACAATGGTAATTAGCATTATTCCCTTTCTCACCTTCTCATGAATACACAAACAATGGCACAAAATAAGTAAGATTAACATCTTTGAGATGCATTTCTTCAAATGTTTCTCCATTGACATGTTATACTATATATTGACTCTACCGTACATAATATACACATATGCAGATAGGTAATATAAAAAAGTTTTGTTTTCAATGTGTCAATTTCAATTTAATTAACATTTTAAAGTGCCGACTGCCTTTTGAAGAAAAAGAAAACTGGTTCCTTATCCATGTTCTAGCAATGTGAAATTAGGACACTTGGTGCAACAGTGCACTCTGTTGGGCAAAATGTATATCAAAAGCAATGTGATACCTAGATTTGAAAAATCAGTGTACAGTATATAAACCACTGAGGGACACAAATCAAAGTGTGGGTGCACTGTTGAAATTATGTGTCCAACATGTATTTACAGTGGAATCTGCAGCAGAAGTATAAGTCTAAGAACAGAAATGTAGTGTTCTTGTTGATCAGATCCAAGGGATAATGAATCCTGAAAAACACTATGGTCTAATGCTACCAGATAACTCCCACTAGGGTTCGTTAAATTAACTTTTAATAGAAATATTAAGAAAAAAGAAAAAAATGAAAATTGTGTCTATATCAAAAATAAGTAGTGACAAAATTATTGACAATAAAATTATTTAAAATAAGTGTCAGCAGGCAGCTGATAATTTTATTGTCACTAGTTATTTTTGGTGTACACATGGTTTTAATTTTTTCTTTTTTCTTAATATTTCTATTAAAAGGTAAGTTTTATTTCAACTATGTGAGGATGTAGCACCCGATGACGTGTTCGGCTTAGTATTAGTCAGGGAGAGCTGAGCATAGGAAGGGACAGACAGTGTAGGGAGTTTTATTGGAAGAATTTTATTAGAAAAACTTTACAGAGAATCAAAAGTCTTTTTAAGGACAATTGTGTATGACAGCAGCAACATATGTTTGTAGCGCAACCTGCGCTAAATTGTGTTTAATAGTCCAGTGTACTTTTTCCATAGGCGGTGTCCACTGTGGACCGTTAAATTACCTGCGCCACATGTCCTGTTTAAAGTGTGCGCATCCCTAAAATATCAGTGCCATCCAGTGTACTTTTTCCGTGGATGGTGTCCGCTGCAGACAGTTAAATTATCTGCATCCCATCTCCTGTTTGAAGTGTGCGCATCCCAAAAATATCAGTGCCATCCAGTGTACTTTTTCCATAGCCGGTGTCCGCTGCAGACAATTAAATTATCCACGTCACATCTCCTTTTTACCCTAAGTTCAAACCTGAGCGTTTTACAGCGCGTTCAAACGCGCTGTAAAACGCTCAACACATGAAAACCAATGCTTTCCTATGGCCCTGGTTCTCACTTGAGCGTTTTACAGCGCGTAACAAGTACTTGAGCATTTTTTGGGGCGTTTGTTGTGCGTTTTGTGATTGACACCACAGTAGTCAATCACAAGAACGCCCGTACGAACGCGCGTTTCCTATTTGCAAAAACGTTTTTAGAACGCTCAGGTCTGAACCCAGGGTTAAAGTGTGTGCATCCCCACAATATCAGTGCCATCCAGTGTACTTTTTCCATAGACGATGTCCCCTGCGGAAAGTTAAATTATCTGCGCCCCACCTCCTGTTTGAAGTGTGCGCATCCCTAAAATATCAGTGCCATCCAGTGTACTTTTTCCATAGTCGGTGTCCGCTGCAGACAATTAAATTATCCGCGTCACATCTCCTTTTTAAAGTGTGTGCATCCCTAAAATATCAGTGACATCCAGTGTACTTTTTCCATGCACGGTGTCCGCTGCAGACAGTTAAATTATCTGTGCCCATCTCCTGTTTGAAGTGTGCGCATCCCAAAAATATCAGTGCCATCCAGTGTACTTTTTCCATAGCCGGTGTCCGCTGCAGACAATTAAATTATCCACGTCACATCTCCTTTTTAAAGTGTGTGCATCCCCACAATATCAGTGCCATCCAGTGTACTTTTTCCATAGACGATGTCCCCTGCGGAAAGTTTAATTATCCGTGCAACATCTGCTGTTTAAACTGTGCGTATCCCTAAAATATCAGTGCCATCCAGTGTACTTTTTCCGTAGAGGGTGTCCGCTGCAGACAGTTAAATTATCCACGCCACAGCTCCTGTTTAAAGTGTGTGCATCCCCACAATATCAGTGCCATCCAGTGTACTTTTTCCATGTACGGTGTCCGCTGCAGACAGTTAAATTATCTGCGCCCCATCTCCTGTTTGAAGTGTGCGCATCCCTAAAATATCAGTGCCATCCAGTTTACTTTTTCCATAGTCGGTGTCCGCTGCAGACAATTAAATTATGCACGTCACATCTCCTTTTTAAAGTGTGTGCATCCCTAAAAAATCAGTGACATCCAGTGTACTTTTTCTATAGACGTTGTCCGCTGCGGACAGTTAAATAATCCGCGCTGTATCTCCTATTTAAAGTGTGCGCATCCCTAAAATATCAGTGCCATCCAGTGTACTTTTTCCGTAGAGGGTGTCCGCTGCAGACAGTTAAATTATCCGGGCCACATCTCCTGTTTAAAGTGTGTGCACCCCCACATTATCAGTGACATCCAGTGTACTTTTTCCATGCATGGTGTACACTGCGGACAGTTAAATTATACGCTCCACATCTCCTGTTTAAAGTGTGCGCATCCCTAAATTATCAATGACATCCAGCGTACTTTTTCCATAGACGGTGTCCGCTGCGGACAGTTAAATTATCCGCGCAACATCTTCTTTTTAAAGTGTGTGCATCCCTAAAATATCAGTGAAATCCAGTGTACTTTTTCCATAGACGGTGTCCGCTGCGGACAGTTAAATTATCTGCGCAACATCTCCATTTTAAAGTGTGCGCATCCCTAAAATATCAGTGCCATCCAGTGTACTTTTTCCATAGTCGGTGTCCGATGCGGACAGTTAAATTATCCATGTCACATCTCCTGTTTAAAGTGTGCGCATGCCTAAAATATCAGTGACATACAGTGTACTTTTTCAATAGACAATGTCCGCTTCTGACAGTGACATTACCAGGGAAATATCTCCAGTATAACGTGTGCGTTTAAAAAATTTATCTATGACATACAGTGTACTTTTTCCATAGACTTTGCGAACAGTGACATTACCTCTGTTACCTCTCCAATATATTGTTTCCTCATCCCAAGTATCTGTGACATTCGCTGTAATTTTTTATTAGCCGCTGGTGACAGCATTGATATTATTTGCGGGATATCTCCAGTGTAACGTGTGCATTTAAAATTTTTATCAGTGACATACAGTGTACTTTTTCAATAGACGGTGTCCGCTTCTGAGAGTGGCATTACCAGGGGGACATCTAAAGTGTAACGATTGCGTTTTATTTTTTTTATCTGTGACATACACTGTACTTTTTCTGTAGACGCTGCGAACAGTGACTCTCCATAAATCGTTTCCTCATCCAAAATATCTGTGACATTCCCTGTAATTTTTAATTTTTAATTAGCTGCTGGTGACAGCATTGACATTATCTGTGGGATATCTCCAGTGTAACGTGTGCGTTTGAAAAATAACGGAACACTGGGTGAACATTGTGGAGGCCAGGAGCGAGTCGTACCCTGGGATGGTACAGGTGCTACCGACAGCAAGAATTGCGGGCCCTACATCGATTAGGGTTTCCGCCAGCACCTACGTTAGTGGCTCCAAACCCCCTCTCCTCCTCCACCTCCTCCTCCACTTCCACCTCCGAATTATCCGCGTGCAGCACCAGTAAGCCATCAGTCGGTAGCTGGAAGCAGTGTAGCACTGCAGTGGGGAAGTGGCGACAGCCCGCACTGAAGCTGATATGCTTAGGGGACAAACAGCACATCACCGCAGAACTGTGGCAGGATATAAGAGACGAAACTGAGCTGTGGCTCCCGTCACTTAACCTTTAACCAGGCATGGTTGTGTCTGATAATGGCCAAAACTTGGTGGTTCAGCGGTTTCTTAAAACCTACTGGTGAAGGTGTGCCGCATATGTGCACATTTACGCAAGTTATCAACAGCTTCAGCTGGTCTGTCAACGCTGCAGCAATGCTTGAAATTGTGCTGGAACTCGACGTTCCAGGCTTTGTGAGCGGCAGACGGCAGTAGGGAAATACCAGCTGCAACATGGTCGTTGCCTTTTCAGTCAGCTTCCGCTATTCACAAGCGAAAAGAGGGCATGGATGTCTGACTTCTGTGAGGTTTTAAGAAACTTTGAGGAATCAAAACAGATGGTGAGCAGGTGATAACGCTATTATCAGCGTAACCATCCCATTTCTGTGTCTACTCAAACGCTTGCTGCTCACAATTAAGGACGACGCTTTGCATGTGGAAGAGGTGAAAATGGGGGAAGACATTACACAGGGTGATAGCCAGAGCACCCTCAGTTCGTCTTCTTAGCGCGAATTGGATGATAAAGAGGAGGAGGATCAGGAGATGGTTGCATCCGCAAGAGAGGGTAGTACCCATGGAAGTTTAATTCCATCTGTTCAGCGTGCATGGGCAGAGGATGAGGAGATAGAGAGTCATCCTCCTGAAGAAGAGTTCTCTGATGACAGAGAACTCTTGCCTGTTGGTACTCTGGCACACATGGCTGACTTCATGTTAGGCTGCCTTTCCCGCGACCCGCGCGTTATACACATTTTAGACAACAAGGATTACTGGTTGTTCACCCTCCTCAACCCCGGCTACAAAGAAAACTTCTCATCTCTCATTCCTCTGGTGGAGAGGACAAGCAAAACAGTGCAATACCAGAAGGTCCTTGTTGAAAAATTGCTCCAACAATTTCCATCTGACAGCGCATGTGGCAGAGTCCGTAGTTCCTTGGGCACCCGAGGAGGAGAGACAAGGGGAACACACAGCAATTCCAACAGAGGCAGGGGAACATTCTCCAAAGCCTGGGATAGTTTCCTGACACCACATCAGCACCCTCTCCCTGATGCGCGGCCAACTGTCACAAGGAGGGAAACATTTTGGAAGATGGTGAAGGAGTGCATAGCAGTCCGTGTCAGCATCCTCAATGATCCCTCAGTGCCTAAGAATAGAGATGGCCCGAACTATTCGCCGGCGAACATAGCTTGTTCGCGTTCGCCGCGGCGGGCGAACATATGCGATGTTCAGTCCGCCCCCTATACATCATCATTGAGCAAACTTTGACCCTGTACCTCACAGTCAGCAGACACATTCCAGCCAATCAGCAGCATACCCTCCCTCCCAGACACTCCTATCTCCTGGACAGCATCCATTTTAGATTCATTCGGAAGCTGCAGTCTTAGTGAGTGGAGAAACAGTGTAGCTGCTGCTGATTTAATAGGGAAATCGATAACTAGGCTAGTGTATTCAGTGTCTACTCCAGTCCTGAAAGACTCATCTGGTCTCTGCTGTAAGGGCAGCGTCCGGATAGCACCCCAAAAAGCCCTTTTTTAGGGCTGCTACATTAGTCTTCTTTTATTTATTTTTTCTAAATATATACAGTCATGTGAAAAAATTAGGACACCCTTTGAAAGCATGTGGTTTTTTGTTACATTTTTAATAAATGGTTATTTCATCTCCGTTTCAACAATACAGAGAGATTAAAGTAATCCGACTAAACAAAGAAAACTGAAGAAAAGTCTTTTCAAGATCTTCTGTAAATGTCATTCTACAAAAATGCCTCTTCTAACTGAGGAAAAAGATAGGACACCCTTGCCCCTAATAGCGAGTGTTACCTCCTTTGGCTGAAATAACTGCAGTGAGACGGTTCTTGTAGCCATCTACCAGTCTTCGACATCGGTCTGAGGAAATTTTACCCCACTCCTCAATGCAGAACTTTTTCAGCTGTGAGATGTTTGAGGGGTTTCTTGCACGTACAGCCCTTTTCAAGTCACCCCACAGCATCTCAATGGGATTCAAATCTGGACTTTGACTTGGCCATTCCAGGACTCTCCATTTCTTCTTTTTCAGCCAATCTTTGGTTGATTTACTAGTATGTTTTGGGTCATTGTCATGTTGCATGGTCCAGTTCCGCTTCAGCTTTAATTTTCTAACTGATGGTCTCACATGTTCTTCAAGCACCTTCTGATACACAGTAGAATTCATCGTGGATTCTATGATGGTGAGCTGACCAGGTCCTGCTGCAGCAAAGCAGCCCCAAACCATGACACTTCCACCTCCATGCTTCACAGTTGGTATGAGGTTCTTTTCTTGGAATGCTGTGTTTGGTTTACGCCAAACATGTCCTCTGCTGTTGTGTCCAAATAATTCAATTTTGGACTCATCTGTCCAAAGAACATTATTCCAGAAGTCCTGGTCTTTGTCAACTTTATCTCTGGCAAATGTCAGTCTGGCCTCGATGTTTCTCTTGGAAAGCAAAGGTTTCCTCCTTGCACACCTCCCATGCAAGTTAAACTTGTACAGTCTCTTTCTGATTGTAGAGGCATGTACTTCTACATCAACAGTAGCCAGAGCCTGCTGTAGTTCTCGAGATGACACTTTAGGGTTTTTGGAGACCTCTTTTAGCATCTTGCGGTCTGCTCTTGGGGTGAACTTGCTGGGGCGACCAGTCCTGGGCATGTTGGCAGTTGTTTTGAAAGCCCTCCACTTGTAGACTATCTTCCGGACAGTGGAATGGCTGATTTCAAAATCTTTTGAGATCTTTTTAAATCCCTTCCCAGACTCATAGGCTGCTACAATCTTTTTCTGAAGTCCTCTGACAGCTCTTTTGCTCTCACCATGGTGCTCACTCTCACTTCAACAGTCAGGAGCACACCAAACTAAATGTCTGAGGTTTAAATAGGGCAAGCCTCATTCAACATGCAGAGTAACGATCTACTAATTATGTGCACCTGGTGTGATATACCTGTGTGAGATCTGAGCCAATTTAAGAGGGAATACATGTGAGGGTGTCCTATCTTTTTCCTCAGTTAGAATAGGCATTTTTGTAGAATGACATTTACAGAAGATCTTGAAAAGACTTTTCTTCAGTTTTCTTTGTTTAGTTGGATTACTTTAATCTCTCTGTATTGTTGAAACGGAGATGAAATAACCATTTATTAAAAATGTTACAAAAAACCACATGCTTTCAAAGGGTGTCCTAATTTTTTCACATGACTGTATATTGCAGTTCCTGGCCTGCCCATGTGTGAAGAGCTGCAGGCCCACAGACTGTAGTGTGCCCTCTGCCAGTGCTGCCCATCAATCATACCGTGTGGCACTGGACTTTGCCTTCAAATAAGGCACATTATCTGTACACTTTAAAGGGAACCTGTCACCAGGATTTAGTGTATAGAGCTGGGGACATGGGCTGCTAGATGGTCGCTAGCACATTCGCAGTACCCAGTCCCCTTAGCTCCATGTGCCTTCATTGCGTCAAAAAAAGGATTTTTGTGATATGTAAATTAGCCTGATATGAGTCCTGTGTCCGGAGATGAGTCAAACTTCCTGAGCGCAGCACCGCCCCGCGTCCTCGGAATCTCCTCCTTACTGGCCGACGTCACATAGCTGGAGAGCCGAAATCTCGCGATGCGCGAGCTAGCGCATGCGTAGTTTGTTCCCTGTGCTGATGCCAGCACAGGATAGGAACATGATGCCGACACTGCGCATGCGCTAGCTCGCGCATCGCGAGATTTCGGCGCTCCAGCTATGGTGACGTCGGCCAGTAAGGAGGAGATTCCGAGGACGCGGGCGGTGCTGCGCTCAGGAAGTTTGACTCATCTCCGGACACAGGACTCATATCAGGCTAATTTACATATCACAAAAATCCTTTTTGACGCAATGAAGGCACATAGAGCTAAGGGGACTGGGTACTGCGGATGTGCTAGCGATCATCTAGCAGCCCATGTCCCCAGCTCTATACACTAAATCCTGGTGACAGGTTCCCTTAATCAAATTTCAGTTGCCTGCCGGCCAGTGTGTGTGTGTCAGGCCCACAGACTGTAGTGTGCCCTCTGCCAGTGCTGCCCATCAATCATACCGCGCGGCACTGGAAAATGCCTTAAAATAAGGCACCTTATCTGTACACTTTAATCTAATTTCAGTTGCCTGCCTGCCACTGTGTGTGTGTCAGGCCCACAGACTGTAGTGTGCCCTCTGCCAGTGCTGCCCATCAATCATACCGTGTGGCACTGGACTTTGCCTTCAAATAAGGCACATTATCTGTACACTTTAAAGGGAACCTGTCACCAGGATTTAGTGTATAGAGCTGGGGACATGGGCTGCTAGATGGTCGCTAGCACATTCGCAGTACCCAGTCCCCTTAGCTCCATGTGCCTTCATTGCGTCAAAAAAAGGATTTTTGTGATATGTAAATTAGCCTGATATGAGTCCTGTGTCCGGAGATGAGTCAAACTTCCTGAGCGCAGCACCGCCCCGCGTCCTCGGAATCTCCTCCTTACTGGCCGACGTCACATAGCTGGAGAGCCGAAATCTCGCGATGCGCGAGCTAGCGCATGCGTAGTTTGTTCCCTGTGCTGATGCCAGCACAGGATAGGAACATGATGCCGACACTGCGCATGCGCTAGCTCGCGCATCGCGAGATTTCGGCGCTCCAGCTATGGTGACGTCGGCCAGTAAGGAGGAGATTCCGAGGACGCGGGGCGGTGCTGCGCTCAGGAAGTTTGACTCATCTCCGGACACAGGACTCATATCAGGCTAATTTACATATCACAAAAATCCTTTTTTTGACGCAATGAAGGCACATAGAGCTAAGGGGACTGGGTACTGCGGATGTGCTAGCGACCATCTAGCAGCCCATGTCCCCAGCTCTATACACTAAATCCTGGTGACAGGTTCCCTTTAATCAAATTTCAGTTGCCTGCCGGCCAGTGTGTGTGTGTCAGGCCCACAGACTGTAGTGTGCCCTCTGCCAGTGCTGCCCATCAATCATACCGCGCGGCACTGGAAAATGCCTTAAAATAAGGCACCTTATCTGTACACTTTAATCTAATTTCAGTTGCCTGCCTGCCACTGTGTGTGTGTCAGGCCCACAGACTGTAGTGTGCCCTCTGCTAGTGCCCAACACTCATACCGGGTGGCATAGTACCTAACACGTGTAGTACCACTTATCTAAAAAAAAAATGACAGGCAGAGGCAGGCCACCCCGCTGGGGCCGTCGTGGTCGTGGTGCTGTGATTTCCACTGGCCCTGGAATAATGCCCAGTGTTCAGAGGCCACGTACCCTGAACCCGAAAAATTCTGAGGACATAGTTGACTGGCTCAGACAGGACACCCTATCTTCAACAGCTTCCGCTAAGAACCTTGACGCACCATCCTCCTCCAGCTCAGCTTCGGTCACCTTCTCTCAAGTTACCACACCCCCGCCCGCCGCCACCACCACCACTACCACCACAGCCACCACAGCCTCTTCACTTGATCCATCAGAGGAGTTATTTACACATCAGTTGGATGCAATTAGTGATGCGCAACCATTATTGCCAGATGATGTAGATTACGGGGATATGTCTCAGTCAGGCAGGATTACACACATGGACGTACAGTGTGATGATGATGATGATGATGATGATGTTGTACCCGCTGCTGCTTCCTTTGCTGAGGTGTCAGATACAAGTGAAGCGGTTGATGATGACGATGTGTCCACAGATGCCACGAAGAGAAGAAGAGGGGGAAAGTTCAGAAGGGGAGACAGAGAGAATGAGGAGACGAGTTGGAAGCAGGGGGAGGTCGTCGCAAGGAGTTAGTGGCACAGTCAGACAGCATGTATCGGCACCTGGGGTCAGCCAGACAGCACGCCAATCAACGCATGCTGTTGCCACCACCAGAATGCCGTCATTGCAAAGCTCAGCAGTGTGGCATTTTTTTGTGTGTCTGCCTCTGATAACAGCAATGCCATTTGCAACCTGTGCCAAAAGAAACTGAGTCATGGGAAGTCCAACACCCACCTCGATACAACTGCTTTGCAAAGGCACATGATCTCACATCACAAACGCCAATGGGATCCACACATGCGTACAAGCAGCACACAAACTCAAAGCCACCATCTTCCTCCTGGTCCTGCATCTTCAGCCACATCAACCACTGCTGTCCTCCTTGCCCCCTCTCAACCACTCGCCACTCCGCCTCTCACCTTCAGTAGTTCCATCTCATTTGCCCACAGTCAGGTGTCCTTTAAAGAAATGTTTGAGCGTAAGAAGCCAATGTCACAGAGTCACCCCCTTACCCGGTGTTTGACAGATGGCTTGATGGAACTCTTAGCCCGCTAGCTTTTACCATACCAGCTGGTGGAGTCTAAGGCCTTCAAAAAATTTGTCGCTACTGGGACACCACAGTGGAAGGTACCCGGATGAAATTTTTTTTTTTTTAAAAAGGCAATCCCAAACCTCTACTATGTTATTGAAAAGGAAGTCATGGCATCTCTGGCATACAGCGTTGGCATCTGACCACTGATGCCTGGTCTGCAAAGCACAGTCAGGGCAGGTATATTAAGTACACTGCGCATTGGGTCAACCTGCTGATGGCTGACAAGCATGGAATGCGTGGCTCCACAGCCTAGTTGGTGACACCGCCACCACTTGCAGGCAGGCCTATTGCCACCTCCTCTACTATTCCTACTCCATCCTCTTCGATATCCTCCTCGGCTGAGTCCTCTTCTGCTGCGGTGTCTGGCTGCACATCAACTGAATCCCCCCAGCTCCCCAGGGGCTATTCTACATCCCAGATACGACAGTGTCATGCTGTCTTGGGGTTGACTTGCCTGAAAGCAGAGAGCCACACAGGACCAGAACTCCTGTCCGCCCTGAACTCACAGGTGGATCAGTGGCTGACCCCGAACCAACTGGAGATCGGCAAAGTGGTGTGTGACAATGGAACAAATTAGTTGTCGGCATTGAATTTGGGCAAGTTGTCACATGTGCCATGCATGGCAAATGTGTTGAATCTCATCGTACAACGCTTTGTGTCTAAGTACCCAGGCTTACAGGACGTCCTCAAGCAGGCCAGGAAGGTGTGTGGCCATTTCAGGCGTTCCTACACGGCCATGGCGCACTTTTCCGATATTCAGCGGTGAAACAACATGTCAGTGAGGCGCTTGATATGCGACAGCCCGACGCGTTGGAATTCAACACTCCTAATGTTCGACCGCCTGCTCCAACAAGAAAAAGCCGTCAACGAGTATTTGTATGACCGGGGTGCTAGGACAGCCTCTGCGGAGCTGGGAATCTTTTTGCCACGTTACTGGACACTCATGCGCAATGCCTGTAGGCTCATGCGTCCTTTTTGAGGAGGTGACAAACCTAGTCAGTCGCACCGAAGGCACCATCAGCGACCTCATCCCATTTGTTTTCTTCCTGGAGCGTGCCCTGCGAAGAGTTCTGGATCAGGCTGTAGATGAGCATGAAGAGGAAGAGGAAGAGTTGTGGTCACAATCACCACCAGAAACAGCCTTGTCATCATCGCTTGGCCGACCTGCAGCAACGCTGGAAGAGGAGTATGAGGAAGAGGAGTCAGAGGAGGAATGTGGCAGCTTTGAGGAGGAGGAAGACCAACCACAGCAGGCACCCCAGGGTGCTCGTTGTTGTCACCTATCTGGGACCCATGGTGTTGTATGTGGCTGGGGGGAAGAACAGACCGTCAATGACATCAGTGAGGACGAGGAACGGGAAATGAGTAGCTCTGCATCCAACCTTGTTCAAATGGGGTCTTTCATGCTGTCATGTCTGTTGAGGGACCCACGTATAAAAAGGATGAAGGAGAACGATCTCTACTGGGTGGCCACGCTACTAGACCCCCGGTATAAGCAGAAAGTGGCAGAAATGTTACCAAATTACCGAAAGTCGGAAAGGATACAGCAGTTCAAAACCAAACAAAAAAATATGCTTTACACAGCTTATAAGGGGGATGTCACAGCACAACGGGAATCTAACAGGGGAAGAGGTGAGTGTAATCCTCCTCCTACCACGGCGGCAAGGACTGGATGGTTTACAGATGTGTTGTTGATGGAGGACATGCGGAGCTTTTTCAGTCCTACTCATCGCCACAGCCCTTCGGGATCCAGCCTTAGAGAACGACTCGACCGACAGGTAGCAGACTACCTCGCCTTAACAGCAGATATCGACACTCTGAGGAGCAATGAACCCCTTCACTACTGGGTTTGACCTGTGGCCTGAGCTATCCCAGTTCGCGATAGAACTTCTGGCCTGCCCTGCTTCAAGTGTCCTGTCAGAAAGGACCTTCAGTGCAGCAGGAGGCATTGTCACTGACAAGAGAAGTCGCCTCGGTCAAAAAAGTGTTGATTACCTCACCTTCATAAAGATGAATGAGGCATGGATCCCAAAGGGACTGACAGTGGGGGATACGTTTGACTAACAAAAGGCCTGATTACATGCCTTGGCCTCAAAATGATCCCCACGCTGCTGTATTTAATGTCTGCATACCGGATGACTTTCGTGAATTCTCCACCACCAACTATGGTTCAAGCCGCAATGTTTTAGTCACTTTTCTGCCTGTAAAACATTAATTTTTCCGGCCGCTGCTACAATAGCGGCTGCAACAATGCCATTATTTTTCTGTCCTATGGTGCAGCACTGTGGCTGCAAAAACAAACCAAAAAAAAGGCACATACAAGTGTCAATTCCCCTTTGTAATCGTTACCTTGTTGTGGTGAAGGGGCTTGCGTATCACAATGAAGCAATCATCACCTCTATAAGTGTGTTGGCAATGTTGCCACACCCCAGATGATAAGGCCGTTGCTTCATTATGGTCAGATATACCAACAAAAAACCCCACATTGCCTGGTGGGGGTACAGTATACAACACAACCGAAATAATGGCAAATAGTGTATTAACAAATATCATCTTTATTAAATCATTGATACAAAATACATGATACTCATAAGATTACAATTACACTGCATGATTAATGTGACTGATTAAAAACCCACTACTCCAGATCCAACTCACAGGGTATAATCTATATACATGAAATCGACCTTGTGCACAGAGTATGAATCAAGGTATATATTATTGTTCAAGGAGGGGAGGGAAGAGACATGGGGAATGTCAAGGAAGTACAATCATAATCTTCCCCAACGGAAAATCCCCATCCCAAACTGGTCTCCCTGGGCTATCTCAATCTTGTCACCCAGAACTGTACTCATAACCAGAAATAACCCTCGTTACCTCCAAAAAGACCCAGGAGCAGACCGGAGAGTGGTACCCCGACGCGCGTTTCGCCTCACTTCCTCAGGGGGCGTGTCGGCGTCCCTACGCACACAGGTTTAAATACCCCCTCCTCATCATTAAGATCATTACTATTGGATAGACACACCTGTTTTCCTTATGTTAGTATTATCCCTCTGTCTCACGTCCGCTCGGCCGCACCACCCAACGCGATGACGTCGTCAGCGCGGGGCAGAGCGGCGATCACGCGCACCATGTCACGTGACTGCCGACGTCAGACAGAGGGGTGTGACCTATCTGTCAGCTGACCGCAGGTCCTGTGCGGGAAAGAGTGGATAATCTTTCATTGCTCTTCATGGTCACCGGGACCCCACTTGCGAATACCACCAATAACAATAGTCCATGTATCTTCCCTACCCAGTGGACATTATAAAATATAGCATAAATAATTAAATTTTAAACCATTAGTGAAACAAAAATGAAAAACATTCTTTTACATTACGAATTGCCTACATATTGACAATATATAGTGTACTATACTCAGGTGAACACCTGTATCATAGTGTCATCGTGCTCACATATAAACAATTACAAATGACATGTGCTGAATTGCACTATTTGAATAATAAAAGAAAAGAAAAGAAAAGAAAAGAAATGAAAAAATATATAATAAATATATATAAAAATATAAAGTCATATATAAGACATAACACCCCAATGAGACAAATTACTATGCGTACATAAAATCCTCACACATCTCATAATCAAATGATAATAAAATATCTAAAAACATTAGTGTAAAGTGCATCAGGTGAACAAAGTGCAAGTGCAAAGTGATGGTGCAGTGCAAAACAATACCATGCAGTGATTGGGTGAAAAAATGAAATTTTTTTGTTTTGAAAGTATTTTTTAAAACATATCATGTACGCAAATATCCCTGACTCCAATAGATTATCACCTCTAATCACATATACATAAAGAGGAAATGAGAGAACTCCTTCACATTGTGCAAAAATATGCAAATATAGAGAAAAAAAAAAAAAAAAAAAAAACCCTATATAAAGTTGTCTTGCATCCGCAATGCATCCACTTTTCCATATGTGACCCAGTCGGTCTGACGCTGACAGTTCATCTTACTCCTAGGTCACTTATACCGGGACAGGTTATCCAGACTAGAGATCGAATGAGAGAGAGAGACCAAATAAATACACATAGACATATGTAAACACATATTGCAGGACAACCCGACACCACTGTTAAAATAAAACTTTAAAATAACGTTATATTGACATTAAAAAGCATTGCAAAACATCAACAACATTTGGATCCGGGATCTACCACGTGCCCCAACAGACAGGCATCAACAACAGGCCTTAAAACTCCACTACAAATAGGGAACAAAACTGTTTCCCTCGTTGAGGCCATGGGGAGTGATGGTGTTTAATAGAAAAATCCATTTAGTCTCTTTCTGTGCGAGTGTCCTCTTCCAGTCACCCCCTGATTGGGATGATGACTCTGTCAATCCCTCTAAACCTCAAAAGTGATCCGTCACAATCATGTTCTTCTTTAAAGTGACGGGCCACTGTGGTTAATTTGGTGGGATCCTCCTCATCTCTGGCCCCCTCAATTGCTAAAACATGCTCTCTAATTCTTCGTCGGAACTGTCTCGACGTCAGCCCTACATAAATTAGATTGCACGGACAGATGGCCCAGTAGATCACCCCTACCGTGGTACAGTTTATCGGATGTGTGATCCTATACTCCCTGCTGTTAGTGGAGTTATGAAATGTCGTGGCTCTGTCCATGTTGGCACAGGCCACACATTTCCCACACTCCCGATTCCCCACGGTACACCTCTGGAACCAAATAGGCCAGTTTGTTTCTTAGTATAATGACTATAGACCAGATGGTCTTTCAAATTCCTCGCTCTCCTATATGTAATCGCCGGATATTCCGCAATTGCCTCACATAATTGTGGGTCCAATTTGAGGATATCCCAATGTTTTTTTAACGCATCTCGCACCTGTCTCCATTGGTCATTGTACTGTGTGATAAATCGTATCTGCTCCATCTGTGGTTGGTGTCTCTTATTGTATATCAATTCATGTCTCTTTGCTCGTTTCGCTCTGCTGTAGGCCTTCTCTATGCATCTTGATCCATATCCTCTTTGTTGGAACCTGGTTCTCAAGTCTTCAGCCTGAAATTCAAACAGCTCGTCAGTCGAGCAAATTCTACGGGCCCTGAGGAACTGACCAACAGGGATACTCCTTACCAGATTTCCTGGATGGGATGACTGCGCCTGTAGTACAGAGTTGACGGAGGTCTCTTTCCTGTAAAGATCTGTCTGTATATCTCCTACGGAATCCACCTGGAAGGTCACATCCAGGAAGTCCATCTTGGTGCGCCCAACCTTGAAGGTAAGTTTGATATTCAGGTCATTTTGATTCAGTTGTCGAATGTATTCCGCAAATTCATCATATGAACCCTGCCAGATAATGAGTATATCATCGATATACCGACCCCAGTACTGTACATGTTCTGACAGTGGTAAGGGTCCGCTTGGAGGATCCGCCTCTCCCACAGCCCCAGGAATAGATTGGCGTATGAGGGCGCACAGGCCGCCCCCATCGCCGTACCCTGGAGCTGTAGGAAGTAGGACCCCCAAACATAAAAAAGTTGTGGGTAAGCACAAATTCCAACAAAGATATTACAAAGTTGCTCATCCCCTTACCCACATTCGACGTCTGCAGGAAGAATTGTGCGGCTCTCAGACCATCCTCATGTCTGATGGATGTATATAAGGACTCGACATCACAGGTCGCAATTAACATATCAGACTCCAGGTGAATATTCTCCATTTTTCTCAGGATATCCATCGTGTCCTTCAGGTAAGACGGTAATTCCTCAACCAGCGGATGTAAAAAGGAATCAATATATCTGCAGATGGGCTCACTTAGACTGTTCCGTCCAGAAACAATGGGCCTTCCAGGTGGATTCCGTGGATCTTTATGCACTTTAGGAAGGAAATAAAGGGTCGGTATAGTAGGATGTTCAATCAACAAATAGGATCTCTGTTTTGGAGTAATCATTCCTTCATCTACCCCATATTGTAACAGAGACCCCAATTCTTGTCTAAACTTATCTTGTGGATTAAAGGTTAGTTTCTTATAGCACTGGTTCTGGTATAACTGCCTATGCGCTTCCTTTTCATATAGATGAATAGGCCAGATTACCACGTTCCCTCCTTTATCCGCTGCCTTAATAACAATGTCATCCCACTTTTTAAGTTCTCCTAGGGCCGCCCTTTCACCCTTAGTACAGTTATCACTTCTGTGTACTCTTTGAATTTTCCTCAATTCACTCTCTACTAGTTGTACAAATATGCCCACATTCGGGTATAATGAGAGTGGTGGGAATTTCTTAGATCGTGGTATCAGATTAGATGGAAACTCACCAGGTAAAACTACATCCTCCTGTTCTTCAAGCAACGCCGTCAATGTGGCCACCGCCTCCCGTTCAGCTGGCAAAGTCAGATCACAAGTGGGTTTTTGTTTAAAATATTTTTTAAAAATAAGTCTCCGAGCAAAAAGGTGGAGATCTTTTACTGTAGAAAAAAGTCAAAATTAGATGATGGAGAAAATGACAGCCCCTTACTCAGTAGTGATAACTGATCTTCCGTCAACACATGTGTGGAGAGATTAATTACCTGTAGCTGTCGATCAGCCGCAGGACGCCTTTTATATTTGGGTTGGGCTGTATCTCCCATCTTCCGTTTGTTCACTCTGTGTGGATATTGTTTTCCACCTTGTTCAGAACTGCTACTTTCCTCCCCTGCCGAAGTGGCTGATGAGAGTGACATCGAGCGTGTTCTCCCTTGCTGTAGTTTGTTTTGAGACCAGGACGGATTTTTCCATCGGTATACTTTGTCATTTTCAAAATCCATTACATCACGCTGAAATTTTTTAACTTTTGTCGTTTTGATTTGTCGTTCCCATGTTAGAAATGTGTCCTCCATTTCCTTTTTGAACCCATCCATTTCTAGGTTTGTCATTTTTTCTGATATTGACTCCTGTAATGGAGATATTTCCAATTCCACCCTTGCGAGACTCTTCTTATTCTGTTCAATGATTAGTTGCATAAGAGAAACTGAGCACTCAGTGCAGATAGCTTCCCACCTTTTACAAAAATCTGCATCATCTTGGCCGTATGACGGGAAGGTTTGTACCCGAAGTCCTCTCGGGATCAACTTCTTTGCAATGTACTTTTCCAGAGTTGCTTTATTCCACCACAGCCTCATTCTTTTGTGGAGTAGGCTCTTTAATTGTGCCTTACTCTGTGACACACCTGGTCGACCCGGATCCTCACCAGACACATCAACATGCGCAAATACCGCGTCCACTTGGGAACACCAGGACTGGTCCCGTGACCGGAAGTCCATTGTATTTATTTGGTCTCTCTCTCTCATTCGATCTCTAGTCTGGATAACCTGTCCCGGTATAAGTGACCTAGGAGTAAGATGAACTGTCAGCGTCAGACCGACTGGGTCACATATGGAAAAGTGGATGCATTGCGGATGCAAGACAACTTTATATAGGGTTTTTTTTTTTTTTTTTTTTTTCTCTATATTTGCATATTTTTGCACAATGTGAAGGAGTTCTCTCATTTCCTCTTTATGTATATGTGATTAGAGGTGATAATCTATTGGAGTCAGGGATATTTGCGTACATGATATGTTTTAAAAAATACTTTCAAAACAAAAAATTTCATTTTTTCACCCAATCACTGCATGGTATTGTTTTGCACTGCACCATCACTTTGCACTTGCACTTTGTTCACCTGATGCACTTTACACTAATGTTTTTAGATATTTTATTATCATTTGATTATGAGATGTGTGAGGATTTTATGTACGCATAGTAATTTGTCTCATTGGGGTGTTATGTCTTATATATGACTTTATATTTTTTATATATATTTATTATATATTTTTTCATTTCTTTTCTTTTCTTTTCTTTTCTTTTATTATTCAAATAGTGCAATTCAGCACATGTCACTTGTAATTGTTTATATGTGAGCACGATGACACTATGATACAGGTGTTCACCTGAGTATAGTATACTATATATTGTCAATATGTAGGCAATTTGTAATGTAAAAGAATGTTTTTTATTTTTGTTTCACTAATGGTTTAAAATTTAATTATTTATGCTATATTTTATAATGTCCACTGGGTAGGGAAGATACATGGACTATTGTTATTGGTGGTATTCGCAAGTGGGGTCCCGGTGACCATGAAGAGCAATGAAAGATTATCCACTTTTTCCCGCACAGGACCTGCGGTCAGCTGACAGATAGGTCACACCCCTCTGTCTGACGTCGGCAGTCATGTGACATGGTGCGGCGTGATCGCCGCTCTGCCCCGCGCTGACGACGTCATCGCGTTGGGTGGTGCGGCCGAGCGGACGTGAGACAGAGGGATAATACTAACATAAGGAAAACAGGTGTGTCTATCCAATAGTAATGATCTTAATGATGAGGAGGGGGTATTTAAACCTGTGTGCGTAGGGACGCCGACACGCCCCTGAGGAAGTGAGGCGAACGCGCGTCGGGTACCACTCTCCGGTCTGCTCCTGGGTCTTTTTGGAGGTAACGAGGGTGATTTCTGGTTATGAGTACAGTTCTGGGTGACAAGATTGAGATAGCCCAGGGAGACCAGTTTGGGATGGGGATTTTCCGTTGGGGAAGATTATGATTGTACTTCCTTGACATTCCCCATGTCTCTTCCCTCCCTCCTTGAACAATAATATATACCTTGATTCATACTCTGTGCACAAGGTCGATTTCATGTATATAGATTATACCCTGTGAGTTGGATCTGGAGTAGTGGGTTTTTAATCAGTCACATTAATCATGCAGTGTAATTGTAATCTTATGAGTATCATGTATTTTGTATCAATGATTTAATAAAGATGATATTTGTTAATACACTATTTGCCATTATTTCGGTTGTGTTGTATACTGTACCCCCACCAGGCAATGTGGGGTTTTTTGTTGGTATAACTAATTTTTCCTGTATATTTACAGAGGTACTATTCAAGGAAAATACAATGGACTTCCGGTCACGGGACCAGTCCTGGTGTTCCCAAGTGGACGCGGTATTTGCGCATGTTGATGTGTCTGGTGAGGATCCGGGTCGACCAGGTGTGTCACAGAGTAAGGCACAATTAAAGAGCCTACTCCACAAAAGAATGAGGCTGTGGTGGAATAAAGCAACTCTGGAAAAGTACATTGCAAAGAAGTTGATCCCGAGAGGACTTCGGGTACAAACCTTCCCGTCATACGGCCAAGATGATGCAGATTTTTGTAAAAGGTGGGAAGCTATCTGCACTGAGTGCTCAGTTTCTCTTATGCAACTAATCATTGAACAGAATAAGAAGAGTCTCGCAAGGGTGGAATTGGAAATATCTCCATTACAGGAGTCAATATCAGAAAAAATGACAAACCTAGAAATGGATGGGTTCAAAAGGAAATGGAGGACACATTTCTAACATGGGAACGACAAATCAAAACGACAAAAGTTAAAAAATTTCAGCGTGATGTAATGGATTTGGAAAATGACAAAGTATACCGATGGAAAAATCCGTCCTGGTCTCAAAACAAACTACAGCAAGGGAGAACACGCTCGATGTCACTCTCATCAGCCACTTCGGCAGGGGAGGAAAGTAGCAGTTCTGAACAAGGTGGAAAACAATATCCACACAGAGTGAACAAACGGAAGATGGGAGATACAGCCCAACCCAAATATAAAAGGCGTCCTGCGGCTGATCGACAGCTACAGGTAATTAATCTCTCCACACATGTGTTGACGGAAGATCAGTTATCACTACTGAGTAAGGGGCTGTCATTTTCTCCATCATCTAATTTTGACTTTTTTCTACAGTAAAAGATCTCCACCTTTTTGCTCGGAGACTTATTTTTAAAAAATATTTTAAACAAAAACCCACTTGTGATCTGACTTTGCCAGCTGAACGGGAGGCGGTGGCCACATTGACGGCGTTGCTTGAAGAACAGGAGGATGTAGTTTTACCTGGTGAGTTTCCATCTAATCTGATACCACGATCTAAGAAATTCCCACCACTCTCATTATACCCGAATGTGGGCATATTTGTACAACTAGTAGAGAGTGAATTGAGGAAAATTCAAAGAGTACACAGAAGTGATAACTGTACTAAGGGTGAAAGGGCGGCCCTAGGAGAACTTAAAAAGTGGGATGACATTGTTATTAAGGCAGCGGATAAAGGAGGGAACGTGGTAATCTGGCCTATTCATCTATATGAAAAGGAAGCGCATAGGCAGTTATACCAGAACCAGTGCTATAAGAAACTAACCTTTAATCCACAAGATAAGTTTAGACAAGAATTGGGGTCTCTGTTACAATATGGGGTAGATGAAGGAATGATTACTCCAAAACAGAGATCCTATTTGTTGATTGAACATCCTACTATACCGACCCTTTATTTCCTTCCTAAAGTGCATAAAGATCCACGGAATCCACCTGGAAGGCCCATTGTTTCTGGACGGAACAGTCTAAGTGAGCCCATCTGCAGATATATTGATTCCTTTTTACATCCGCTGGTTGAGGAATTACCGTCTTACCTGAAGGACACGATGGATATCCTGAGAAAAATGGAGAATATTCACCTGGAGTCTGATATGTTAATTGCGACCTGTGATGTCGAGTCCTTATATACATCCATCAGACATGAGGATGGTCTGAGAGCCGCACAATTCTTCCTGCAGACGTCGAATGTGGGTAAGGGGATGAGCAACTTTGTAATATCTTTGTTGGAATTTGTGCTTACCCACAACTTTTTTATGTTTGGGGGTCCTACTTCCTACAGCTCCAGGGTACGGCGATGGGGGCGGCCTGTGCGCCCTCATACGCCAATCTATTCCTGGGGCTGTGGGAGAGGCGGATCCTCCAAACGGACCCTTACCACTGTCAGAACATGTACAGTACTGGGGTCGGTATATCGATGATATACTCATTATCTGGCAGGGTTCATATGATGAATTTGCGGAATACATTCGACAACTGAATCAAAATGACCTGAATATCAAACTTACCTTCAAGGTTGGGCGCACCAAGATGGACTTCCTGGATGTGACCTTCCAGGTGGATTCCGTAGGAGATATACAGACAGATCTTTACAGGAAAGAGACCTCCGTCAACTCTGTACTACAGGCGCAGTCATCCCATCCAGGAAATCTGGTAAGGAGTATCCCTGTTGGTCAGTTCCTCAGGGCCCGTAGAATTTGCTCGACTGACGAGCTGTTTGAATTTCAGGCTGAAGACTTGAGAACCAGGTTCCAACAAAGAGGATATGGATCAAGATGCATAGAGAAGGCCTACAGCAGAGCGAAACGAGCAAAGAGACATGAATTGATATACAATAAGAGACACCAACCACAGATGGAGCAGATACGATTTATCACACAGTACAATGACCAATGGAGACAGGTGCGAGATGCGTTAAAAAAACATTGGGATATCCTCAAATTGGACCCACAATTATGTGAGGCAATTGCGGAATATCCGGCGATTACATATAGGAGAGCGAGGAATTTGAAAGACCATCTGGTCTATAGTCATTATACTAAGAAACAAACTGGCCTATTTGGTTCCAGAGGTGTACCGTGGGGAATCGGGAGTGTGGGAAATGTGTGGCCTGTGCCAACATGGACAGAGCCACGACATTTCATAACTCCACTAACAGCAGGGAGTATAGGATCACACATCCGATAAACTGTACCACGGTAGGGGTGATCTACTGGGCCATCTGTCCGTGCAATCTAATTTATGTAGGGCTGACGTCGAGACAGTTCCGACGAAGAATTAGAGAGCATGTTTTAGCAATTGAGGGGGCCAGAGATGAGGAGGATCCCACCAAATTAACCACAGTGGCCCGTCACTTTAAAGAAGAACATGATTGTGACGGATCACTTTTGAGGTTTAGAGGGATTGACAGAGTCATCATCCCAATCAGGGGGTGACTGGAAGAGGACACTCGCACAGAAAGAGACTAAATGGATTTTTCTATTAAACACCATCACTCCCCATGGCCTCAACGAGGGAAACAGTTTTGTTCCCTATTTGTAGTGGAGTTTTAAGGCCTGTTGTTGATGCCTGTCTGTTGGGGCACGTGGTAGATCCCGGATCCAAATGTTGTTGATGTTTTGCAATGCTTTTTAATGTCAATATAACGTTATTTTAAAGTTTTATTTTAACAGTGGTGTCGGGTTGTCCTGCAATATGTGTTTACATATGTCTATGTGTATTTATTTGGTCTCTCTCTCTCATTCGATCTCTAGTCTGGATAACCTGTCCCGGTATAAGTGACCTAGGAGTAAGATGAACTGTCAGCGTCAGACCGACTGGGTCACATATGGAAAAGTGGATGCATTGCGGATGCAAGACAACTTTATATAGGGTTTTTTTTTTTTTTTTTTTTTTCTCTATATTTGCATATTTTTGCACAATGTGAAGGAGTTCTCTCATTTCCTCTTTATGTATATGTGATTAGAGGTGATAATCTATTGGAGTCAGGGATATTTGCGTACATGATATGTTTTAAAAAATACTTTCAAAACAAAAAAATTTCATTTTTTCACCCAATCACTGCATGGTATTGTTTTGCACTGCACCATCACTTTGCACTTGCACTTTGTTCACCTGATGCACTTTACACTAATGTTTTTAGATATTTTATTATCATTTGATTATGAGATGTGTGAGGATTTTATGTACGCATAGTAATTTGTCTCATTGGGGTGTTATGTCTTATATATGACTTTATATTTTTATATATATTTATTATATATTTTTTTCATTTCTCTTTTTCTTTCTTTTCTTTTATTATTCAAATAGTGCAATTCAGCACATGTCACTTGTAATTGTTTATATGTGAGCACGATGACACTATGATACAGGTGTTCACCTGAGTATAGTATACTATATATTGTCAATATGTAGGCAATTTGTAATGTAAAAGAATGTTTTTTATTTTTGTTTCACTAATGGTTTAAAATTTAATTATTTATGCTATATTTTATAATGTCCACTGGGTAGGGAAGATACATGGACTATTGTTATTGGTGGTATTCGCAAGTGGGGTCCCGGTGACCATGAAGAGCAATGAAAGATTATCCACTTTTTCCCGCATAGGACCTGCGGTCAGCTGACAGATAGGTCACACCCCTCTGTCTGACGCCGGCAGTCATGTGACATGGTGCGCGTGATCGCCGCTCTGCCCCGCGCTGACGACGTCATCGCGTTGGGTGGTGCGGCCGAGCGGACGTGAGACAGAGGGATAATACTAACATAAGGAAAACAGGTGTGTCTATCCAATAGTAATGATCTTAATGATGAGGAGGGGGTATTTAAACCTGTGTGCGTAGGGACGCCGACACGCCCCTGAGGAAGTGAGGCGAAACGCGCGTCGGGTACCACTCTCCGGTCTGCTCCTGGGTCTTTTTGGAGGTAACGAGGGTGATTTCTGGTTATGAGTACAGTTCTGGGTGACAAGATTGAGATAGCCCAGGGAGACCAGTTTGGGATGGGGATTTTCCGTTGGGGAAGATTATGATTGTACTTCCTTGACATTCCCCATGTCTCTTCCCTCCCCTCCTTGAACAATAATATATACCTTGATTCATACTCTGTGCACAAGGTCGATTTCATGTATATAGATTATACCCTGTGAGTTGGATCTGGAGTAGTGGGTTTTTAATCAGTCACATTAATCATGCAGTGTAATTGTAATCTTATGAGTATCATGTATTTTGTATCAATGATTTAATAAAGATGATATTTGTTAATACACTATTTGCCATTATTTCGGTTGTGTTCATTATGGTCAGACTAAAAGCGATCGGACGGCTGGATAATATTTCATAGAAAAAACATTAATTTACCTTTTTTTTTCATATGTTGTATGGGTTTTTAATACATAAAATAAAAAATCATAATAAAGTCTCTTAATAGTTTATTAGAAATGATGCAGACAATTAAAAAAATCCCTATCAATTCCAATACAAAGCAAGTACAGAGCTCAGAACTAAATTATTTCATGATGTCGTAATGGTTCGCTAATTCGACAATGGTTAATCAATTCGACCAGTTAGGGTCCGTAACAGGGATTAAACTGATAGGAATAGTACTAGTTAAGACACCACTCATATAGGGTGTCACAGCACATTGCTCTGTGCACGCGCAGTGCCCCAATTTGGGAGTAAGAGGACCAACCAAGCTGCTTTTTCCATCTCCCGGTTCCTAAAATCAATTCAGTTTGGTGTATGAGAGTTTGGTCTGTCACTGTGAAGGCAGTCGAAGGTACCCTGCCTACATTTTTTTTTCACAAAAGGCAATCCCTGATATGGGACGTAACAGGGATTAAACTGATACAAATAGTACTAGTTAAGACACCACTCATATCTGGTGTCACAGTAAATTGCACTGCGCAGAGGCAGTGACCGTGGATTAAAACAAAGGGGAGGGAGCCAGCGTTTTTTTAACCATCTCCCCGTTCGAAAAATCAATTCAATTCACCTTTCAGGGACCCTTGGTGTTGTACGTGGCTGGGTGGAGGAAGAAACCTTCAATGACATCTCCGGGACATGGCTAGCTTGGTATCCAACCTTGTGCAAATGGGTAGTTTGTGGTTGTGCAAATGGACTATTTGCGGTTGTTTGCCGTGCATTAAAAGGGGAGTTTGGTCTGTCAATGTCTGTGAAGCGGGCGTAACCCTTACACTACCTGATCGATACAACATCATACCTGATCGTATACACACACTGGATGTTTTAAACGACGTTGTTCAAAAAAAATTTGGATTGTTAGATGATTTATGCCTTTTATGGATTAAAACCCAACTCTGCGTCAACTACGTAATTTTCCATGGGAGTTTTGCCATGGATCCCCCTCCGGCATGCCACAGTCCAGGTGTTAGTCCCCTCGAAACAACTTTTCTATCACTATTGTGGCCAGAAAGAGTCCCTGTGGGTTTTAAAATTCGCCTGCCTATTGAAGTCTATGGCAGTTTGCCCGGTTCGCGAACATTTGAGGAAGTTCGCGTTCGCCGTTCACGAACGGAAAATTTTATGTTCGCGACATCATTACCTAACAACTACTGGGTTTCCAAGCTGGACACATGGCACGAACTGGCGCTCTACGCCTTGGAGGGGCTGGCCTGCCCTGCTGCCAGCGTTTTGTCTGAGCGGGTATTTAGTGCTGCTGGTGGCATTATAACAGATAAGCGTATCCGCCTGTCAACTGAAAATGCTGACAGGTTGACTTTTATAAAAATGAACAAGCTCTGGATTGCCCCTGACTTCGACTCCACCAGAGGAAAGCTAATGAACATAAAGGCACTTTAAATGTGTTGTTTATAATGTACTGAATACACTTTATTATTCCCATGCACCGCTTCTACCACAAAAAAGGGTATATGGTTGAATCTTCCTTTTCAAATCCTCCTCCTACTCTTCCATCATATCTACATGCTTATTCGTCGCATATAATGCCCTCGCATATATGCTCTCACATATAATGTTTTACAGGGTCAGCTCACCTGCAGGCCCTCACCTACAACCTTTTAGAGGGTCAGCTCACCCACAGACCCTTGCATATAATGTTTTACAGGGTCAGCTCACCTGCAGGCCCTTACCTACAACCATTTACATGGTCAGCTCACCAGCAGGCCCTCACCTACAATCTTTTACAGGGTCAGATCACCAGCAGGCCCTCACCCCTAATGTTTTAGAGGTTCAGCTCAGCAGCAGGCCCTTGCCCCTAATCTTTTAGATGATCAGATCAGCAGGCCCTTGCTCCAAATGTTTTTGAGGGTCACCAGCAGGCTGTCAGTCATAATTTTTCAAGGGTGTGTATGATGCCCTCCTTTATGTGTAACAAAGGGTGTATTGGTATGCCAGATACTTGTAATTTTTGGCAGCCCTTTCACTTAGTGCATAGGTTTTTTGAGTGTAGGAGTCCCACTACATGAACAATTGTACCACAATGTGAATGAGGCCCTCCTTTATGTGATATACAGGTTGTATCGGAGTGCTTTTTGGTTGTAATTTTTTGCAGCATTTGCACTTTATATACAAGTAAATATACAGGAAAGAATGTTTCCTAACAATTATCTTTGGTTTGGTGCGTATTATTGTCAGTCTGTAAAAGTGGCGTACTACATGGAAAACATTGTTCGCAGGAGCGACCTGGGCGTCCAAGATGCATCCTGACATCCTCCCCATGCTGTTCCTGAACCATTTTGGTGGTGTTTCTATAAATTTCTGACCTTTACCTATGAACCAGACACCCTCCCCTCTTTAGAGCAGGGGGGCCTGGTTTAATGCTCAGGTTTTCCCATTGACTTCCATTATACTTGGGTGCTAGGTAGAGCACCCGAGCATCCCAATGTGTTTGGCCCGAACACCCGAGCACTTGGGTGCTCGATCAACACTAATAACAGCCTAAGTATCTGCAACCAAACTATAAAGTTTGAGGCTTTTAATTAGTTTACCTTATTAGTACTCTGTGTCTCTATACATTAGGCAGGGTCTCTGGGGCCTACAGTCTACTCCTACAGCTCCTAAGTCCTAGGTTTCTAATGCAGTCACTATTGTCTAGGCTTCAGCTACTTTTATAACTTTTGGTCTACAGAGGCATCTAGTGGCCATGTGTAACAATGCAGGCATACATGAAATAACACTAGAGTACAGAAGAAATTACACAATACTGTGAGAAAAGACAGATGAGGGGTACTGCAAGTCTTAGAGGGGCGTCATCAGCCCATAAAACATAACTCCTTTTTTCTTTTATGCAGGTTTTATTTTAAGTAAATCAGTGGTAAGCTGAATACACGTAGATTTAGACATGTAATTCAGAATGTGTATTAAAAACGTTTTAACAATACTTCAGGCTTTCTATGTTGGGTGGACATTGTTGACCATTGCTTCTAATATATATTGTGGGGAGTCGCTCTGGTAGATAGCAGTGCGGGTGCAGTATAGAGGCAAAACAGGGAGTCCAGATAGTGCAATAAACAGTGTTTTATTCACACTTGCACAAAATAAAACAGTCTCTTGGTGTTAATTCACACACATAAGAAATCAAGCGGAAAAACAAGACAGTCCAAAACAGGCTCCAGTCACCTGGGAGGTTTTTAGATGCAGGTTCACACCTGGCTGTCAGTCCAGCCGTAAGACAGTCGCCGTCAGGCTTCCAGGTCGTCTGCACTCCTCCTTGCTGGGCTCTTGCTTCCAGCCCAGAGAACTTCCAAACACAAGTGAAACAGTCTAACAGCAGCTCCAGGACAATCACACCCTCCACACCCAGCTGCTGGCTGTGTTATAAAGGCCCTGGAAAACCCGGCCTGGACCGTGGGGAGTAGGCACCCACCCAACTCTTTGCCTACTCCCAGTAAGAGCCGGCCCGGATTGGCTTTGCAGCCAAACTAAATAGCAAGGTGTCAAGCAGCACTAGCTGCTGCTGACACACCAAAAATCCGGCTCTTACCTCACCGAGGCCAGGAACCTCGGTGACACGTACCTCCCGTCGACCACAGTACCTTGCACCTTACCACATACCCCCCTTTGTTCAACCCTGAGGGGTGAACACATGTGAGGCAGTGGACGTGGGACAGGGCATCTGCGTTACCCTGCAAGCGGCCTGCCCTGTGTTCCACGGAGAACTTGAAGTTCTGCAGGGATAGGAACCACCTGGTGACCCGAGCATTCCTCTCCTTTGCCTGGCTCATCCACTTGAGAGGGGAATGGTCGGTCACCAGACGGAACCTCCTCCCTAACAGGTAGTAGCGGAGAGATTCGAGTGCCCACTTGATAGCCAGGCACTCCTCTCCACTATGCTATACCTGGTCTCGGCGGGACTGAGCTTACGGCTCAGGAAGACAACGGGATGTTCTTCCCGTTGACCTCCTGAGACAGTACAGCACCGAGGCCTACCTCTGAGGCATCCGTCTGTACTATGAATTCCCTGTTGAAGTCGGGTGTCACCAAAACCGGGGACCCACACAGGGCCGACTTCAATGCAGAGAAAGCCTCTTCTGCCTTCTCACTCCAGTGAACCTTTCCGGACTTTCGTCCCTTCAATAGGTCTGTCAATGGTGCTGCTATCGTGGCAAAGTGGGGCACAAACCTCATGTAGTACCCTACAATCCCCAGGAACGATTTTACCTGCCTGGTAGTGACCGGTCGGGCCAGTTACGTATGGCTTCGACTTTAGTTACCTGCGGCTTGATGACTCCCCGCCCAATAACATATCCCAGGTATTTGGTCTCTTCCAACCCAATCGCACACTTCTTTGGATTGGCGGTTAGTCCAGCTTTCCTCAGGGCATCCACAACCGCCTGCACTTTGGGCAAATGGCTTTCCCAGTCGGTGCTGTGGATGATTACATCATCTAAGTAGGCCGAAGCGTACTGACGATGAGGTCGCAGTACAATATCCATTAACCTTTGGAAGGTGGCGGGGCGCCATGCAGGCCAAAGGGTAACACCTTGTAATGATACAGGCCCTGCGGGGTAACAAAGCGTTTTTCCTTGGCCGCCTCCGTTAAGGGTACCTGCCAGTATCCTTTAGTGAGGTCTAGCACAGAAAAATAACGGGCTTGCCCTAAATTCTCAACAAGCTCGTCTACCCGGGGCATGGGATACGCATCGAACTTGGACACTTCATTTAATTTGCGAAAATCGTTGCAGAACCGCAACGTCCCATCCGGCTTGGGTATTAGAACTATGGGACTGGCCCACTCACTTTTCGACTCCTCAATGACATCAAGCTTCAACATTAACTGCACTTCCTCCGCGATGGCCCGTCGCCGAGCCTCGGGTACCCGGTAGGGTTTTAACCGGATCTTGGCCTGAGGCTCAGTGACGATGTCATGTTGGATGAGAGACGTGCGGCCAGGGAGGTCCGAGAACACATCCGTGTTCCGACTGACGAACTCCCTGACATCCTGAACTTGTTTGGAAGACAGGCTGTCTGCGATTTTTACCGTGGTTACCGCTTTGCAGGCCTCGAACTGTGGGGCTGGACCCTTGTCACCTAGAAGCCCTGGCCGGGGGCTGTTGTCGTCGGCCGTGTCCCTGTCTTTCCACGGCTTCAGTAAATTCACGTGGTACACCTGCTCCGGCTTGCGCCGCCCCGGCTGGTGTACTTTGTAATTTACTTCCCCTACCTTCTCAATAACCTCATAGGGGCCCTGCCACCTAGCTAGGAATTTGCTGTCAAGGGTGAGTACCAGAACCAAAACCCGATCTCCCGGATTGAAGCCCCGTACCCGAGCCTGACGATTATACACCCTACTCTGGGCTTGTTGCGCTGCCTCCATATGCTCCCGGACCAGCGGCAACACCCTTGCCATCCGTTCCTGCATCTGGGTGACATACTCAATGACACTTTTGTGGGGGACAGGCTGTTGTTCCCACGCTTCCTTGGCGATATCCAACAGGCCCCGAGGGTGTCTGCCATAAAGCAGTTCGAAGGGCGAGAACCCAGTAGAGGCCTGGGGCACCTCTCGCACTGCGAACATGAGATAGGGCAGAAGCAGATCCCAGTCCTTCCCATCTCTAGACACCACCCTTTTTAACATGTTTTTTAAAGTTTGATTAAACCTCTCGACAAGACCGTCTGTTTGTGGATGGTAAACGGACGTCCGTAACTGCTTTATACGCAACAATTTACACAGTTCCCTCATAACTTTGGACATAAAAGGGGTCCCTTGGTCTGTCAGAACCTCTTTTGGCAGGCCCACACGGGAAAACATTTCCATTAACTCTTTGGCAATGAGCTTAGCTGAGGTATGTCGCAGAGGCACCGCCTCCGGATATCGAGTGGCATAGTCGAGAACTACCAGAATGTGTTGGTGGCCCCTGGCAGACTTTGGTACAGGCCCAATTAGATCCATAGCGATTCGCTCAAACGGGACCTCAATAATTGGAAGAGGTACCAGAGGACTACAGAAATGTGGCTGGGGGCTATTTATCTGACAGGTGGGACAGGACTTACAATACTCTTCTACTTCCTTAAACAAACCGGGCCAGTAAAATCGCTGTAGTATGCGGTCCTGCGTTTTCTGCCACCCCAGGTGTCCCCCAAGAACATGTTGGTGGGCAAGCTCCATGACCAGCTTGCGATACGCTGTGGGCACCACCAACTGTTCAACAGGCTCACCTCGGATTTGGTTCACTCGATACAACATATCCTGAAGAACAATGAATCGCGGAAACATTAATTCAGCCCCAGGTTTCTGGGGTTTACCATCAATTATTATGACACTTTCCCAGGCCCTGGTTAGGGTTTGGTCCCGGTGTTGTGCGGTCCCAAAATTTTCCCCGGAGACATTGAGGTCTGCCAACTCAGGTCCTGGTGGCAAGTCCTCCGTGTCTCCCACCATTACACTCAGTGGGGTTGTCTCCCCCTCTACCGCTGGAGCAGTGGTCACCCCTACCGCTGGCCCTTCAGACTCGGGCTCCCAGGGTTCTGGCCTTCCAGTGGTATCAGGCCACTCTCCTAGGGTTACCCCTGTCTCGGGTCCATCAGACAGTTTTATCGCCGGCCACAGTGCCGGGAAACCTGGGAAGTCCCTCCCAAGTATCAATTCATGCGGGAGTTTGGTAGCAACAGCCACCTCGTGGGTCCACTTACCAGCCGCTGTGGACAAAGTCACTAGTGCAGTGGGGTAGTCTTTTAGGTCTCCGTGGATGCACAGGACCCCGATTTTACGGCCGGTATACTCCACAGGCCGTACTCAGGGCAGCCCTTACCAGGGAGACTAGACTCCCGGAGTCCAGCAGGGCCACCGCCAGAGAATCTCCCACCTCTACCTGACACAGGTGGTTATTGTCCTGCCCCTCACGGGTGCCAGTTGCACACAGCTTCCGTGCATACAGGGAGTGGCGATAGCCATAGTTCACATCCATCGGCTCATCCCGATGCGGACAGTCGGCCCTGATGTGGCCTGGCTCCTGACACCTCCAGCATACCACGGGAGGCGGATCCGCAGGGGGTATATTCCGTGCAGGCCTCTCTGTCGCCGGACGCCGGAACTGGGGCGGAGGCCTCCGGGGTTTGACTGACCCCTTCCCAGCAAGATTCCCCTGCAGGTTTCTGGTGGCCTCGTAACGCTCCACCAGGTCGACCATCTCCAGGGCACTTACCGGAGACGCCTGGCCGACCCAGTGTTGGAGGGATAAGGCAGGGCCCTCCAGAACATGTCGGCCAGTAGACGGTCCAGCATAGCAGTCGGACTTAGAACATCAGGCTGCAGCCACTTTTGCAACCGATGCAGCAACTCATAGTACTGCGGCCTGGCGGGTTCAGCCGTTTTAAAGTCCCACTGGTGGACCCGCTGAGCCCGGACCAACACGTTTACCCCCAATCTGGCCAGGATCTCCCCCTTCACCGTGGGGTAATCAGCAGCCTGGGCATCTGCCAAGTCAAAAAAACTTGCTGGGGCCCGGATGCCAGGAACGGAGCGACCACCTCGGCCCACTGGTCACGGGGTAACTTTTCCCTCACGGCTACCTTCTCAAAGACCGCCAGATATGTCTCAACGTCGTCCGAAGGGGTCATCTTTGGGATCGCCGCACGGACCGCTTTCCGGGCATCATGGTCGTGGTGGGACGCTCCTGCAGCTTGTAACGCCATCACGTGCTGTAACAGTAGCTGGTTGGTCTCCCGCTGCTGCACGTTAGCCTCTATGAGAGCTTTCACAGCCGCCTCCATGTTGCCAGCAACTCCTACTTGTAGCTTTGCTGGCTTAATATATGCCATGCACTTGTGCCCAGCAAAACAAAACAAACTTCGGCGGTCACGCCAGCCTCACTGCGCATGCCCGCATCCGCCACCAAATGTGGGAGTCGCTCTGGTAGATAGCAGTGCGGGTGCAGTATAGAGGCAAAACAGGGAGTCCAGATAGTGCAATAAACAGTGTTTTATTCACACTTGCACAAAATAAAACAGTCTCTTGGTGTTAATTCACACACATAAGAAATCAAGCGGAAAAACAAGACAGTCCAAAACAGGCTCCAGTCACCTGGGAGGTTTTTAGATGCAGGTTCACACCTGGCTGTCAGTCCAGCCGTAAGACAGTCGCCGTCAGGCTTCCAGGTCGTCTGCACTCCTCCTTGCTGGGCTCTTGCTTCCAGCCCAGAGAACTTCCAAACACAAGTGAAACAGTCTAACAGCAGCTCCAGGACAATCACACCCTCCACACCCAGCTGCTGGCTGTGTTATAAAGGCCCTGGAAAACCCGGCCTGGACTGTGGGGAGTAGGCACCCACCCAACTCTTTGCCTACTCCCAGTAAGAGCCGGCCCGGATTGGCTTTGCAGCCAAACTAAATAGCAAGGTGTCAAGCAGCACTAGCTTCTGCTGACACACCAAAAATCCGGCTCTTACCTCACCGAGGCCAGGAACCTCGGTGACATGTACCTCCCGTCGACCACAGTACCTTGCACCTTACCACAATATATATATATATATATATATATATATATATATTTGTGGTAATGGCTACAGCCACGGGATGCCTGGATACCCTAGGGAGATAACACCAAGATTAACCTGTCTGAACGTGTCTTAGTTAAACAAAAAATGACACCGGAGGTATCTAATGCCCATCAACAAATTGTACACTCAATAGTGGAGCCTCTATTGCTAAAATGCCTGCAACATATATACAGTTGTGTTCAAAACTATTCAACCCCCGCTGAAATTGAGTGTTTTGGCCAGTTTGACATTGATTTTGATCATTTCAGTCATCTTGTTAACAATTAAATCAAAGAGGCACTTGTAAGTCAGACAAATATAACATAACATTTATAATGAAATAACCACAAATGTCTTTTCTGTGCTCACATCATTATCAGTTTTATTCAACCCCCAAGTGACATTCAATCTTAGTACTTAGTACAACATCCTTTTCCAGTTATAGCAGCTTTTAAATGTGAAGCATAGCTTGACACAAGTGTCTTGCAGCGATCTACGGGTATCTTCGCCCATTCTTCATGGTGTGGTAAGGTGCAAGGTGTCATATGCGATGGCAGGTACGTGTCACCGAGGTTGCTGGCCTCGGTGAGGTGAGAGCCGGGTTTTTGTCTGCAGCAGCTAGTGCTGTTTGACTCTTTTAAATAGCATGGCTGCAAAGCCGATCCGGGCCGGCTCTTACTGGGAGCAGCTAAAGAGTAGGGTGGGTGGCTGCTCCCCACGGTCCAGTCCGAGTTTTGGGCTGGGTATAAAACACAGCCATCAGCTGTGTCTGGTGTGATTATCCTGGAGCCTGCTAACAGGGCTGAGGAGTTCTCTGTGCTGGAGGACGGAGCTCAGCAAGGTGGTGTTTCCCTGCAACCTGAAGGAGGAATCGCCTGCGGCTGAACCGACTGCTAGGTGTGAACCCGCACTTAAACCACCCAAGGTGACTGGACCCTGTGTTGGCCTGTTTTTGGTTTTGCCACATGATTTCTGTTGTGTGTGAACTGTCACCAAGAGACTGTTTTCATTTCTGGTGTGCAAGTGTGAATAAAACACTGTTTGATGCACAATCTGGACTCCTTGTTTTGCCTCTAAACTGCACCCGCACCGCTGTCTACCAGAGCGACTCCCCACATTTGGTGTCGGATGCGGGCATGCGCAGTGAGGCTGGCGTGAACGCCGAACTTTGTTTTGCTGAGCAAAAGTGAATGTCCATATTAAGCCGGCAAAGTTGCAGCCTGTGATCCCCGACAAAATGGAGGCGGCTGTGAAAGCCCTCATAGAGGCTAACGTGCAGCAGCGGGAGACCAACCAGCTACTGCTACAGCACGTGATGGCGTTGCAAGCGGCAGGAGCGTCCCACCGCGTCCACGATGCCCGGAAAGCTGTCCGTGCCGCGATCCCTAAGATGACCCCCTCGGATGATGTTGAGACCTATCTGGCGGTGTTCGAGAAGGTGGCCGTGAGGGAGAAATTACCCGAGAACAGTGGGCAGAGGTCGTCGCTCCGTTCCTGGCGTCTGGACCCCAGCAAGTTTTTTGATTTGGCAGACGACCAGGCTGCTGATTATTCCACGGTGAAGGGGAGATCCTGGCCAGACTGGGGGTAAATGTGTTGGTCCGGGCTCAGCGTGTCCACCAGTGTGACTTTAACGTGGCTGAACCCGCCAGGCCGCAGTACTATGAGTTGCTGCACAGGTTGCAAAAATGGCTGCAGCCTGAGGTTCTGAGTCCGACTGCTATGCTGGACCGGCTGCTGGCTGACATGTTTTGGAGGGCCTTGCCTTACCCCTTCAACACTGGATCGGCCAGGTATCCCCCACCAATGCCCTTGAGATGGTCGACCTGGTGGAACGATATGAGGCCACCAGAAACCTGCAGGGGGTTCTTTTGGGAGGGGCCAGTCAAACCCCGCAAATCTCCACCCCAGTCCGGCGGCCGGCCAAACCCGCCCGGGAGGTACCTCTTGCAGATCCGTCCCCAGTGGTCTGCTGGCAGTGTCGGGAGCCTGGACACATAAGGGCCAACTGTCCACAGTGGGGGAACCCATGGAGACTAATTATGGGTACCGGGCTTCCATGTATGCCCGGAGACTGTGTGCGACCGGCATCCCGAGACAATGGACAGTCGTCATCTGTGCCAGGTGCAAGTCGGGGATAACCTGGCAGTGGCGCTGTTGGACTCAGGGAGCCTGGTAACCCTGGTAAGTGCTGCCCTGGTACAGCCCACCCAGTATACGGGCCGGAAAGTTGGGGTGGTGTGCATACACGGAGACTTAAAGGACTATCCCACTGCTGAAATGTCTCTGTCCACGGCGGCGGCACCTGGACTTGTGAAGTGGCGATCTCCGCCAAACTACCGTATGAACTAATAATTGGGAGAGACTTCCCTGGTTTTCCGTCACTATGGCCTGAGGTGAAAGTGACTAATAGCCCTGAGACAGGGGTAACCCTAGCAGAGTGGCCTGGTTCCTGTGGGAGGCCAGAGCCCTGGGAGCCCGAGTCCGAAGGGCCTGCGGTAGGGGTGACCACCACTTCTGTGATAGAGGGAGACACCCCCACTGAGTGTAATGGTGGGAGACATGGAGGACTTGCCACCAGGTCCTGAGTTGGCAGACCTCCACGTCTCCGGAGATAATTTTGGGACCGCCCAACACCGGGACCAAACCCTCACCAGGGCCTGGGAGAATGTGCTGGAAATTGATGGTAAACCCCAGAAACCAGGGGCTGACTTAATGTTCCCACGATTTATTGTTCTGCAGGATATGTTGTATCGGGTGAACCAAATCCGAGGTGAACCTGTTGAACAGTTGGTGGTGCCCACAGCGTATCGCAAGCTTGTCATGGAGCTTGCCCACCAACATGTTCTTGGGGGACACCTGGGGTGGCAGAAAACCCAGGACCGCATACTGCAGCGGTTTTATTGGCCCGGTGTGTTCAAGGAGGTAGAAGATTATTGTAAGTCCTGTCCAACCTGTCAGATAACTAGCCCCCAGCCACATTTCCGTAGTCCTCTGGTACCTCTGCCAATTATTGAAGTACCGTTTGAGCGAGTCGCTATGGATTTAATTGGGCCTGTACCAAAGTCTGCCAGGGGCCACCAACACATTCTGGTAGTTCTCGACTATGCCACTCGGTATCCGGAGGCGGTGCCTCTGCGACATACCTCAGCTAGGCTCATTGCCAAAGAGTTAATGGAGATGTTTTCCCGTGTGGGCCTGCCTAAAGAGGTTCTGACAGACCAAGGGACCCCTTTTATGTCCAAAGTAATGAGGGAACTGTGTAAATTGTTGCGTATAAAGCAGTTACGGACGTCCGTTTACCATCCGCAAACAGACGGTCTTGTGGAGAGGTTTAACCAAACTCTAAAAAATATGTTAAAGAGGGTGGTGTCTAGAGATGGGAAGGACTGGGATCTGCTTCTGCCCTATCTCATGTTCGCAGTGCGAGAGGTGCCCCAGGCCTCTACTGGGTTCTCGCCCTTCGAACTGCTTTATGGCAGACACCCTCGGGGCCTGTTGGATATCGCCAAGGAAGCATGGGAACAACAGCCTGTCCCCACAAAAGTGTCATTGAGTATGTCGCCCAGATGCAGGAACGGATGGAAAGGGTGTTGCCCTTGGTCCGGGAGCATATGGAGGCAGCGCAACAAGCCCAGAGTAGGGTGTACAATCGTCAGGCTCGGGTACGGGACTTCAATCCGGGAGATCGGGTTTTGGTTCTGGTACCCACCCTTGACAGCAAATTCCTAGCTAGGTGGCAGGGCCCCTATGAGGTGATCGAGAAAGTAGGGGAAGTAAATTACAAAGTACACCAGCCAGGGCGGCGCAAGCCGGAGCAGGTGTACCACGTGAATTTACTTAAGCCGTGGAAAGATAGGGACGCGGCCGACGACCCCAGCCCCCGGCCAGGGCTTCTAGGTGAAAAGGGTCCAGCCCCACAGTTCGAGGCCTGTGAAGCCGTAACCTCGGTAAAAATTGCAGACAGCCTGTCTTCCAAACAAGTTCAGGAAGTCAGGGAGTTTCTCAGTCGGAACACGGATGTGTTCTCGGACCTCCCTGGCCGCACGTCTCTCATCCGACATGACATCGTCACTGAGCCTCAGGCCAAGGTCCGGTTAAAACCATACCGGGTACCCGAGGCTCGGCGGCGGGCCATCGCGGAGGAAGTGCAGTTAATGTTGAAGCTCGATGTCATTGAGGAGTCGAAAAGTGAGTGGGCCAGTCCCATAGTCCTAATACCCAAGCCGGATGGGACGTTGCGGTTCTGCAACGACTTTCGCAAGTTAAATGAAGTATCCAAGTTTGGCGCGTATCCCATGCCCCGAGTAGACGAGCTTGTTGAAAGTTTAGGACAAGCCCGTTATTTTTCTGTGCTGGACCTCACTAAAGGGTACTGGCAGGTACCCTTAACGAGTCGGCTAAGGAAAAACCGCATTTGTTACCCGCAGGGCCTGTATCACTACAAGGTGTTACCCTTTGGCCTGCATGGCGCCCCGCCACTTTCCAAAGGTTAATGGACATAGTGCTGCGACCACATCGTCGGTACGCCTCGGCCTACTTAGATGATGTAGTCATCCACAGCACCGACTGGGAAAGCCATTTACCCAAGGTGCAGGCGGTAGTGGATGCCCTGAGGAAAGCCGGACTGACCGCTAACCCAAAGAAGTGCTCCATAGGGTTAGAGGAGACAAAATATCTGGGATATGTAATTGGGCGGGAGTTATCAAACCTCAGGTAACTAAGGTAGAGGCCATTCGTAACTGGCCCCGACCGGTCACCACCAGGCAGGTAAAGTCGTTCCTGGGGATTGTAGGTTACTACATGAGGTTTGTGCCCCACTTTGCCACAATAGCAGCGCCATTGACAGACCTGTTGAAGGGCGAAAGTCTGGGAGGGTTAGCTGGAGTGAGAAGGCGGAGGAGGCTTTCTCCGCGTTGAAGTCGGCCCTGTGTGGGTCCCCGGTTTTGGTGACACCCGACTTCAACAAGGAGTTTGTCGTACAGACCGACGCCTCGGAGGTAGGCCTCGGTGCGGTACTGTCTCAGGAGGTCAACGGGAAGAACATCCCGTTGTCTTCCTGAGCCGTAAGCTCAGTCCCGCCGAGTCCAGATATAGTATAGTGGAGAGGGAGTGCCTGGCTATCAAGTGGGCACTCGAATCTCTCCGCTACTACCTGTTAGGGAGGAGGTTCCGTCTGGTGACCGACCATTCCCCCTCAAATGGATGAGTCAGGCCAAGGAGAGGAATGCTCGGGTCACCAGGTGGTTCCTATCTCTTCAAAATTTCAAGTTTTCCGTGGAACACAGGGCAGGCCGCTTGCAGGGTAACGCAGATGCCCTGTCCCGCGTCCACTGCCTTACGTGTGTTCACCCCTCAGGGTTGAACAAAGGGGGTATGTGGTAAGGTGCAAGGTGTCATATGCGATGGCAGGTACGTGTCACCGAGGTTGCTGGCCTCGGTGAGGTGAGAGCCGGGTTTTTGTCTGCAGCAGCTAGTGCTGTTTGACTCTTTTAAATAGCATGGCTGCAAAGCCGATCCGGGCCGGCTCTTACTGGGAGCAGCTAAAGAGTAGGGTGGGTGGCTGCTCCCCACGGTCCAGTCCGAGTTTTGGGCTGGGTATAAAACACAGCCATCAGCTGTGTCTGGTGTGATTATCCTGGAGCCTGCTAACAGGGCTGAGGAGTTCTCTGTGCTGGAGGACGGAGCTCAGCAAGGTGGTGTTTCCCTGCAACCTGAAGGAGGAATCGTCTGCGGCTGAACCAACTGCTAGGTGTGAACCCGCACTTAAACCACCCAAGGTGACTGGACCCTGTGTTGGCCTGTTTTTGGTTTTGCCACATGATTTCTGTTGTGTGTGAACTGTCACCAAGAGACTGTTTTCATTTCTGGTGTGCAAGTGTGAATAAAACACTGTTTGATGCACAATCTGGACTCCTTGTTTTGCCTCTAAACTGCACCCGCACCGCTGTCTACCAGAGCGACTCCCCACAATGGGCAAAAGCCTTCAGTTCAGTCACATTCTTAGGCTTGCACGCTGCAACTGCTTTCTTTAAGTCCCACCAGAGGATTTCTATCGGATTTAAGTCTGGCGACTGCGATGGCCACTTCCAAATGTTCCAGCCTTTAATCTGCAACCATGCTCTAGTGGACATGGAGGTATGCTTGGGATCATTGTCCTGTTAAAAGGTCCAACGTCTCCCAAGCCTCAGGTTTGTGACGGACTGCATCACATTTTCATCCAATATCTCCTGGTACTGAAGAGAATTCATGGTACCTTGCACACGCTGAAGCTTCCCTGTACCTGTAGAAGCAAAACAGCCCCAAAGCATAATTGACCCTCCGCCATGCTTCACAGTAGGCAAGGTGTTCTTTTCTTCATAGGCCTTGTTCTTCCTCCTCCAAACATAGCGTTGATCCATGGGCCCAAACAGTTCTAATTTTGTTTCATCAGTCCACAGAACACTTTTGTGGTTTGTCCACATGACTTTTGGCATACTGCAATCGACTCTTCTTATTCTTTGGAGACAGCAAATGGGTGCGCCTGGGAGTTCTGGCATGGAGGCCTTCATTACGCAGTGTGCGCCTTATTGTCTGAGCTGAAACTTCAGTACCCGCATCTGACAAATCTTTTTTCAGTTCCTCAGCAGTCACACAGGGACTTTTCTCCACTTTGCGCTTCAGGTAGCACACAGCAGTCGAAGTCAGCATCTTCTTTCTGCCACGACCAGGTAGCGTTTCAACAGTGGCCTTTGCCTTGAATTTGCGAATGATGCTTCCTATGGTGTCTCTTGGTATGTTTAACATCTTTGCAATCTTCTTATAGCCATTGCCCTTCCTGTGAAGAGAAATCACCTCTTCTCTTGTCTTCCTGGACCATTCTCTTGACTTCACCATGTTTGTAAACACACCAGTAAATGTCTAGAAGGAGTATCACAGTCATTTTAAATCTGCCTAATTGGGGCTTATTATGCTTGATTGCTGCTCCTTGACATCCAGAGGTGTTTTCAATACCTGATCGAAAACACTTGAATGAACCTCTGTTCTTAAGAGTGGTAGTCTTTAAGGGGTTGAATAATTGTGTCAATGAAGAAATCACAAAACAAACATTTAATACTGTATTACAAAAATAATTGATGTCATTTTAGTTGCATTTGGTTCTTTAAAAAGTCCTTGTAAGATTTCATTCTGAACACAATTACAAATGTACACTAAATTCCCTAAAACCCTTTACAGCATTGGGGGTTGAATAATTTTGAACACAACTGTATCTGCATATACTGTGGGGAGTCGCTCTGGTAGATAGCGGTGCGGGTGCAGTACTGAGGCAAAACAAGGAGTCCAGAATGTGCAATAAACAGTGTTTTATTCACACTTGCACAACATAAATGAAAAACAGTCTCTTGGTGATAATTCACACATAACAGAAATAATGTGGCCAAACAAAACAGGCCAACACAGGGTTCAGTCACCTGGGAGGTTTAGGTGAGGGTTCACACCTAGCAGTCGGCCCAGCCGCAGGAGATTCCACCTTCAAGTTGCAGGGAAAAACGCCACCTTGCTGAGCTCTTTCCTCCAGGTCATAGAACTCCACAGGACTGTTAGCAGCTCCAGGACAATCACAGCCCCAGCTGCTGGTGCTGGCTGAGTTTTTAAACCCAGCCCAAAACCAGGACTGGGTCGTGGGGAGCAGCCACCCACCCTACACTTTAGCTGCTCCCGGTAGAGCCGGCCCGGATCGGCTTTGCAGCCATGCTATTTAAAACTATGTCAGTAGCACTAGCTGCTGCTGACATCAACAAAACGGCTCTCACCTCACCGAGGCTATGAACCTCGGTGACACATACCTGCCATCCACGACGGCACCCTGCACCTTACCACACCCCCTTTGTTCAGCCCTGAGGGGTGGACACATGTGAGGCAGTGGACGCGGAAAGGGCACCTGCATTCCCCTGCAAGCGGCCTGCCCTATGTTCCACGGAGAACTTGAAGTTCTGCAGGGATAGGAACCACCTGGTGACCCGAGCATTCCTCTCCTTGGCCTGGCTCATCCACTTGAGAGGGAATGATCGGTCACCAAACGGAACCTCCTGCCTAACAGGTAGTAGCGGAGAGATTCGAGTGCCCACTTGATAGCCAGGCACTCCCTCTCCACTATGCTATACCTGGTCTCGGCGGGACTGAGCTTACGGCTCAGGAAGACAACGGGATGTTCTTCCCCGTTGACCTCCTGAGACAGCACAGCACCGAGGCCTACCTCCGAGGCGTCGGTCTGTACGACAAACTCCCGGTTGAAGTCGGGTGTCACCAAAACCGGGGACCCACAGAGGGCCGACTTCAACGCGGAGAAAGCCTCCTCCGCCTTCTCACTCCAGCTAACCTTCCCAGACTTTCGCCCCTTCAATAGGTCTGTCAACGGCGCTGCTATTGTGGCAAAGTGGGGCACAAACCGCATGTAGTACCCTATCATTCCCAGGAAGGACTTTACCTGCCTGGCAGTGACCGGTCGGGGCCAGTTACGTATGGCTTCCACTTTAGTTACCTGCGGCTTGATGACTCCCGCCCAATTACATATCCCAGGTATTTGGTCTCTTCCAACCCAATCGCACACTTCTTTGGATTGGCGGTTAGACCAGCTTTCCTCAGGGCATCCACTACCGCCTGCACTTTGGGCAAATGGCTTTCCCAGTCGGTGCTGTGGATGATTACATCGTCTAAGTAGGCCGAGGCGTACCGGCGATGAGTCGCAACACAATATCCATTAACCTTTGGAAGGTGGCGGGGCGCCATGCAGGCCAAAGGGTAACACCTTATAATGATACAGGCCCTGCGGGTAACAAAAGCAGTTTTTCCTTGGCCGACTCCGTTAAGGGTACTTGCCAGTATCCTTTAGTGAGGTCTAGCACAGAAAAATAACGGGCTTGCCTAAATTCTCAACAAGCTCGTCTACCCGGGGCATGGGATACGCATCGAACTTGGACACTTCATTTAATTTGCGAAAATCGTTGCAGAACCGCAGCGTCCCATCCGGCTTAGGTATCAGGACTATGGGACTGGCCCACTCACTTTTCGACTCCTCAATGACATCGAGCTTCAACATTAATTGCACTTCCTCCGCGATGGCCCGTCGCCGAGCCTCGGGTACCCGGTATGGTTTTAACCGGATCTTGGCCTGAGGCTCAGTGGCGATGTCATGTTGGATGAGAGACGTGCGGCCAGGGAGGTCGAGAACACATCCGTGTTCCGACTGATGAACTCCCTGACTTCCTGAACTTGTTTGGAAGACAGGCTGTCTGCAATTTTTACCGTGGTTACTGCTTCACAGGCCTCGAACTGTGGGGCTGGACCCTTCTCACCTAGAAGCCCTGGCCGGGGGCTGTTGTCGTCGGCCATGTTCCTATCTTTCCACGGCTTTAGTAAATTCACGTGGTACACCTGCTCCGGCTTGCGCCGCCTGGCTGGTGTACCTTGTAATTTACTTCCCTACCTTCTCGATCACCTCATAGGGGCCCTGCCACCTAGCTAGGAACTTGCTGTCAAGGGTGGGTACCAGAACCAAAACCCGATCTCCCGGATTGAAGTCCCGTACCCGAGCCTGACGATTATACACCCTACTTTGGGCTTGTTGCGCTGCCTCCATATGCTCCCGGACCAGCGGCAACACCCTTTCCATCCGTTCCTGCATCTGGGTGACATATTCAATGACACTTTTGTGGGGACAGGTTGCTGTTCCCACGCTTCCTTGGCAATATCCAACAGGCCTCGAGGGTGTCTGCCATAAAGCAGTTCGAAGGGCGAGAACCCAGTAGAGGCCTGGGGCACCTCTCGCACTGCGAACATGAGATAGGGCAGAAGCAGGTCCCAGTCCTTCCCATCTCTAGACACCACCCTTTTTAACATATTTTTTAAAGTTTGGTTAAACCTCTCGACAAGACCGTCTGTTTGCGGATGGTAAACGGACGTCCGTAACTGCTTTATACGCAACAATTTACACAGTTCCCTCATAACTTTGGACATAAAGGGGTCCCTTGGTCTGTCAGAACCTCTTTTGGCAGGCCCACACGGGAAAACATTTCCATTAACTCTTTGGCGATGAGCTTAGCTGAGGTATGTCGCAGAGGCACCGCCTCCGGATACCGAGTTGCATAGTCGAGAACTACCAGAATGTGTTGGTGGCCCCTGGCAGACTTTGGTACAGGCCCAATTAGATCCATAGCGATTCGCTCAAGCGGGACCTCAATAATTGGAAGAGGTACCAGAGGACTACGGAAATGTGGCTGGGGGCTATTTATCTGACAGGTCGGACAGGACTTACAATAATTTTCTACCTCCTTGAACACACCGGGCCAATAAAACCGCTGCAGTATGCGGTCCTGGGTTTTCTGCCACCCCAAGTGTCCCCCAAGAACATGTTGGTGGGCAAGCTCCATAACCAGCTTGCGATATGCGGTGGGCACCACCAACTGTTCAACGGGCTCACCTCGGTTTGGTTCACCCGATACAACATATCCTGAAGAACAATAAATCGTGGGAACATTAATTCAGCCCCAGGTTTCTGGGGTTTACCATCAATTATTACGACACTTTCCCAGGCCCTGGTTAGGGTTTGGTCCGGTGTTGTGCGGTCCCAAAATTTTCCCCGGAGACATTGAGGTCTGCCAACTCAGGTCCCGGTGGCAAGTCCTCCGTGTCTCCCACCATTACACTCAGTGGGGTTGTCTCCCCCTCTACCGCAGCAGTGGTGGTCACCCCTACCGCAGGCCCCTTCGGACTCGGGCTCCCAGGGCTCTGGCCTCCCACTGGAACCAGGCCACTCTGCTAGGGTTACCCCTGTCTCAGGGCTATTAGTCACTTTCACCTCAGGCCATAGTGACGGAAAACCAGGAAGTCTCTCCCAATTATTAGTTCATAAGGTAGCTTTGTGGAGATCGCCACTTCATAAGTCCATGTGCCGGCCGCCGTGGACAGAGACATTACAGCAGTGGGATAGTCCTTTAAGTCTCCGTGTATGCACACCACACCAACTTTCCGGCCCGTATACTGGGTGGGCTGTACCAGGGCAGCACTTACCAAGGTTACTAGGCTCCCTGAGTCCAACAGCGCCACTGCCAGGTTATCACCAACTTGCACCTGGCACAGATGACGATTGTCTATTATCTCGGGGTGCCGGTCGCACACAGTCTCCGGGCATACATGGAAGCCCGGTACCCATAATTAGTCTCCATGGGCTCTCCCGGCGTGGACAGTCGGCCCTTATGTGTCCAGGCTCCCGACACTGCCAGCAGACCACTGGGGATGGGTCTGCAAGGGGTACATCCCAGGCGGGTTTGGCCGGCCGCCGGGTCTGGGGTGGAGATTTCCTGGGTTTGACTGGTCCCCTCCCAAAAGAACCCCCTGCAGGTTTCTGGTGGCCTCATATCGCTCCACCAGGTCGACCATCTCTAAGGCATTCCCAGGTGACACCTGGCCGATCCAGTGCTGGAGAGGGTATGGCAAAGCCCTCCAGAATACATCGGCTAACAGGCGGTCGAGCATAGCAGTGGGAGTCAGTATGTCTGGCTGCAGCCATTTTTGCAACCGTTGTAGCAAGTCATAATATTGTGGTCTGGCGGGTTCAGCCGGGTTGAACTCCCACTGATGCACCCGCTGGGCCCGGACCAAAACATTCACCCCCAGTCTTGCCAGGATCTCACCTTTCACGGTCGGGTAGTCAGCTGCTTGGTCATCTGGGAGGTCAAAAAATACTTGCTGGGGTCCAGACGCCAGGAACGGAGCGGCGACCTCTGCCCACTGTTCTCGGGGTAATTTCTCCCTCACGGCCACCTTCTCGAACACCGCCAGATAGGTCTCAACATCATCCGAGGGGTCATCTTAGGGATCGCTGCACGGACAGCTTTCCGGGCATCGTGGACGTGGTGGGACGCTCCTGCCGCTTGTAACGCCATCACGTGCTGTAGCAGTAGCTGGTTGGTCTCCCGCTGCTGCACGTTAGCCTCTATGAGGGCTTTCACAGCCGCCTCCATTTTGTCAGGGAACACAGGCTGCAACTTTGCCGGCCGAATATAGGACATCCAGTCGTGCCCAGCAAAAACAAACTTCGGCGTTCACGCCAGCCTCACTGCGCATGCCCGCATCCGACACCAAATGTGGGAGTCGCTCTGGTAGATAGCGGTGCGGGTGCAGTACTGAGGCAAAACAAGGAGTCCAGAATGTGCAATAAACAGTGTTTTATTCACACTTGCACAACATAAATGAAAAACAGTCTCTTGGTGATAATTCACACATAACAGAAATAATGTGGCCAAACAAAACAGGCCAACACAGGGTTCCAGTCACCTGGGAGGTTTAGGTGAGGGTTCACACCTAGCAGTCGGCCCAGCCGCAGGAGATTCCACCTTCAAGTTGCAGGGAAAAACACCACCTTGCTGAGCTCTTTCCTCCAGGTCATAGAACTCCACAGGACTGTTAGCAGCTCCAGGACAATCACAGCCCCAGCTGCTGGTGCTGGCTGAGTTTTTAAACTCAGCCCAAAACCAGGACTGGGTCGTGGGGAGCAGCCACCCACCCTACACTTTAGCTGCTCCCGGTAAGAGCCGGCCCGGATCGGCTTTGCAGCCATGCTATTTAAAACTATGTCAGTAGCACTAGCTGCTGCTGACATCAACAAAAACGGCTCTCACCTCACCGAGGCTATGAACCTCGGTGACACATACCTGCCATCCACGACGGCACCCTGCACCTTACCACAATACTCTGCAACGACCGTATCAATAGCAAAAAGAGAAACAAAGAGCAACATGCAACAGTATTGAAAAATTATCAAAAACTTATTGATCATATAATAATTACAAATCATAGAAGGAGGTGACAGAAGAACACAGACGCCACCCTGGACCCTGTAGCAAGATATACAACACATATCTAGCACTGCTGAAAAGATGTTACAAGAAAGCCTATCACTTAACTGTTGTATTATCAATATGGTATATCAAGCCTTACTAAGGCCTGTCAAAGTATCCGCAAATAAAGCCATAAAAAATACAAGTGTCTCTATACATTTGCAATGCAGATATTATGAGGCAACAGTAATAACACCAGCAGTGCTAACACAAACCCAAGAGGGTACTCACCAAAAAAGTAAATAGAGATAAGGGACCAGGATGGTGTCAGCCCCGACAGGTTCATAGGTAAAGGTCAGAAATTTATAGAAACACCACCAAAATGGTTCAGGAACATTGTTCTTCTGTCACCTCCTTCTATGATTTGTAATTTTTATATGATCAATAAAGTTTTTGATAATTTTTCAATACTGTTGCATGTTGCTCTTTGTTTCTCTTTTTGCTATTGATACGTGTCTTAGTTAACCTGACTGAATGGCTGAGTTGTGCCCTTTACCATTACCATGGGTAGGTCTATAAGGAGGCATACCCCATGGAAATAAAAATGAAAAGGGGGAGGGAGGGTGGGGCACCTGAGAACGCATGCCTGTGGGTGAGGCCGTGCCTCATTTATGAAGGCCTCCGACTCTCCCACAAATACAGGCTGACTCATCAGCCTTAACGACTTGTGGTCATGGCTACGGCCACGGGATGCCTCGAAAACCCTAGGGAGATAACACCAAGACTAACCTAACCTATCTGGACATGTCTTAGTTAACCTGACTAAATTGCTGAGTTGTGCCCTTTGCTGTTTCCTTGGGTGGGCCTATAAGGGGGCAAAAACCGAGCCGTGTAGTGTAGGAAAGAACTAAATTGGCAGTACAACCAATTCACAAAGCCAATATGTAAAGAGCAACAAATTCTCTGCATGGGGGTTCGGAATGCATCGGTCAAAACAAGAAAAGTCCGCTGTCCTATCTTGCTGATGACAAGGCCTGAGACATGATGCTTTGACGTTGCTGATGCAACCTCAATGTGGAACGAGTGATCTGAAATGGCATTGGGGGTCAATGCCTGGTGTAGCTGCTAGGGAACGAGAGTTGAGATGAGATGATAGCTCAGGCTTTGAACAGAAGTAGTGGGCTATCCGGGGCGGAGTCACCCAGAACCCACAATAATCTATTGAAAACCTTAACTGGGTACCAATCATAAAACAACTGAAAGTGCTTGGCTTCCATTGGTGAACTGACCTGCGATGTTTTGAAGGACCGGAGATACAGTGTGAAATGGTCTTTGCACCATTTGCGCCTGACCCTTGGTTACGCTTTAGGTTCTATCAGAAGAACTAGTAAATTTCCTTGGCCTCAGGAAACCGAAGAAACTGAGATACAGGGCCGCCTTTATAACTATGCTAGAATGGCGCCCAAAAGGATAACTATCTAGGGAGGAAGAAAGATTCCTGAATAGTTCCCCTGATATCGGCTCTTTTAAAGACAGTCCCTTCACTGTTCTTCTTTTATCGCTTGAGAATTCCAGACCAACCTACTAACTGGATCTTCTACCGTGAAGAAATGATGGACCCCGGCCAAATACAATTTAATTGTGTTGTAAGAGAGCCTAAGGCCAGTATGGCATACTAGGTCCTGTCGATGTCCTCCCGTGGCTGAAGGAGTGCAAATTTGCTATAAACGCTCCAGGGGTTTTTGTAATTTCTAGCCGTATTAACAGACCAAGACTTTTACACAAGAGACTTGGATGAAAAGATGTATGCCTTCATGATCAGATTGAAATGCTGGAGAGGAAGGCTCTACTTGTTCCGCCACCAGAATGACCTAATAGAAAGCATGAAAAATAAAATAATACAAAACATCTGCAACAATTTTTAATTTTTTATTAAAACCCTGAATGGAAGGGGCGACCTGGACATTGAGTTCTGAACACTTAAAGCAAGGAAGCAACAAACATTAGTGATTTACCATGTAAGCCTGAAACGTAACAGACGACAGACATTAGTAGTTAGTAAATGTAAGCCTGAAACGTAACAGGCGACAGACATTTTTAGTAAACGTAAGCCTGAAACGTAACAGGCGACCAACATTGTTAGTAAACGTAAGCCTGAAACGTAACAGGCAACAAACATTAGTTAGTAAACGTAAGCCTAAAACGTAACAGGCGACAGACATTGTTAGTGAACGTAAGCCTGGAACGTAAAAGGCGACAGACACTAGTAGTTAGTAAACGTAATCCTAAAACGTAATAGTAGACAGTCATGGAAATTAAAAAACATAGGCCTGAAACGTAACAGGCGACAGACATGGAAATTGATAAACTTAGTAAAAATACTGGGCACTCTCTTATATCTGGGATTTATGAACTCATACAATTTATTAAGGTAACCTAAAATTAATATACAACTAAGAATATATAAAAAATATAAAAAAATATATATCGCTCAGCACCTGAAAACCAGCAATGGAAAAATCTGAAGTCACAGCAATCACAAATAGCAACAATATAGCAGCCAATGTTCAATGGTATCAGCACATCATTATGCAAGGCAGCATATAGTCTTCACTTATAGCAGCACTTGACAGGGCAATGAACGGTCCCTTATATGGTTGATCCTGGATCCCTTTCAATACTGATAATTCCTTACAATATAAATAATTGGGCTGGGGCAAATGATCAGTTCAATCTCATGTGTAACATCGTATATTCACTCCGGTATGGGTCTGATTAACAAATGTCCCCAAATCAAATTGTATTATTATCGGCAGCAGTGTGGAGCGGTGTCCCACTCTTCTGGAACCAGCGGCGTTCCTCTGTAAATTTGTATAATCGCCGGCATGGTACAATGTTCTCCCTATTTGTGGGAGAAGGCTACGGTCTTATCCGTATGGACAGATAGTGTGGTATCTCCGCTTGTCCCCAGAATCGATGCCGTCTGAACATACATCACGCTGGCGTCTCCACGTAGCGTGGATCTTTCAGGAGAGCCGTTCAGAAGAGCCGTTCTTCGCGCGGCAGACGAGATATTTTGTATGGGGTCATACAAAATATATTTTAGATATTATTGGGAAATACCAAACGCATTACGTGGTATTATACCACTGAGGAAGGGGTCATATAATACCCAGAAATTCGTTTGGTATTCCCCAATAATATCAAGTGAATACTGGCTAATGTTAACCAAGGACATCTAATCCAAGGACAATTCGGATGTAGATTATTATATGCGGAGCAGGTGGATCTGTTGACTGAGAGCACCTCTATTCTGTATACTTACTGATCTGGTGCGACACTTTACACTGCTATTTATTGGAAATTGATAAACGTAAGCCTGAAACGTAACAGGTGACAGACATGGAAATTATTAAACGTAAGCCTGAAAAGTAACAGGCGACAAACATTGAAAGTAATAAATGTAAACCTGAAATGTAGCAGGCGATAGACATGCAAATTAGATGAGAAGCCGTACTTACAGAAACATCTGCAGCCCAAACACATCCCTTGAGCGCGAGGGCGGGATCCGAGTGGGCTTAATTTTATTTTTTTTTTAAACATAATGACATGTGAGGCTATGCCGAAAGTGCTGCAGCTGACACTATGAAAAACTTCCAGGCACCAGTTCTTACCACTAGGGGGCAGCAGAGCTTTAAAGTGCTTGAATAGTGGTTTGAAGCTGGATCTCCGGCTCAGTATAGTGTAGCAGAGCATAAGTTTTATTTATTTATTTATTTTTTATTTTTTAAAGGAGACTATACACACATGGACTGCCAGACAGCTGCCCCTGGCAGTGAGACGGACTGAAAACTAAGATACCGGTCATTTCTGCTGTCCAGAGCATGATGGTCACTAGCTGGACTTGAGCGGCCCACGTATCGGAAAGGGTCCTCAGGGGAGTGGCGCCGGCCTGAGTACTTAAGATGCTGGAACGGGGAGTAGGGGATCTGGAATGGCGGGTTCTGGAGAGGGAGTGCCGGGTCTGGGGCAGGAGCGACTGGGACTGGAGCAGGAGTGGGATTGGCCGCATCTCTCGGAGAAGTGGCCATAGCAGGGGGGGGGGGGCTGGGGAAGAGGCTGCATCTGCCCAGAGAACGGCCATGACTGGAACAACCCATGGAGAGGCGGAACTTGAGAAAAATGAGACCACAGGGTCATCTTCCTGGGAAAATGGGTCTATAAGGCAAGAACGGGCAAGAGAAAAAGTAACCACCGGGAGCGAGGGGAAGCAAGAATCTATAGAGGGTAAGTGGGAGAAAGTGAGAACCTGGGAGAAGGTGATGTCCAAAAGGGCAGGCTTGGGATGACTACATTTAAAAAAAACAATGAGACTACAATGGCGAAGCCGTGTGTGCGAGACTCTAATGGCGGAGCCATGCGTGCGAGACTCTATTGGCGGAGCCATGCGTGCGAGACTCTATTGGCGGAGCCATGCGTGCGAGACTCTAATGGCGGAGCCATGCGTGCGAGACTCTAATGGCGGAGCCTTGCGTGCGAGACTCTAATGGCGGAGCCTTGCGTGCGAGACTCTAATGGCGGAGCCATGCGTGCGAGACTCTAATGGCGGAGCCATGCGTGCGAGACTCTAATGGCGGAGCCATGCGTGCAAGACTACAATGGCGGAGCCTTGCGTTCGAGACTACAATGGCGGAGCCTTGCGTTCGAGACTACAATGGCGGAGCCATGCGTGCAAGACTACAATGGCGGAGCCATGCATATGAGACTCTAATGGTGGAGCCATGCATGCGAGACTCTAATGACGGAGCCATGCGTGCGAGACTCTAATGGCAGAGTCATGCGTGCGAGACTCTATTGGCAAAGTCATGCGTGCGAGACTCTATTGGCAGATTCATGCGTGCGAGACACTTTCTGCAGAACCAAGCGTGCAAGACTCTTATGGCGACACCATGCATTTTCTTTTGTTTTTTTTTTTGTAAATAACTGCACTAACTAAAATCCAGACGCAGATAGAAGACAAACTTCATTTAGCTAATCATAACACTTCATCAAGACATACAAAGCAAAAGTAAAAAATTTTTTTTATACATAGTAGGAACTCACTCCTAATGCCTAATTGGCCTCAGCTGAAGTAAACCAAGCAGATTGTTTTGGCCAGCTAAGGCAAGGAGACTAATCTTCGTGAATACAAATCAGAGGAGAGGAGACCAATCTGAGTGAATGTGAACCGAGTGAACCGAAGACAAAACATTAACACAAAATACAGTTTAAACTTTTTTTTTTTTTTCTATAACTGAACTGCTCTCCAGTAAAATAGCTATGTTTTAGTAGAATTGTTGCTATCCATCCATTATTCCACCTGACAATGCTGGTATAATATGGCATCTGGGTGCTAGACAGACGGATTTAAGGGAGCATGGTTAGTAGGGCAGAAAATGCTGGAGGTAGACACCCCGTGATTGCGACACTAGAGGCAACGAACGAAAAACCAGAATGGCGAAACCAGCAGAGACTGACGAAAACAGCCACCATGCGAGACCGTGAGCGTGCCGCACGTGCAAGTAAGCCGACGGCGTGGCCCCGAGAGCAGGTAAGGGAAAGCTCAGGGCGGGGAGGGAGATCAAGGATGATCCGTGTTCCTGAAACTGTTGGAACCCTACCTGACCTGCAAGACCGGCCAAAAACAAACCCAGAGCAGCGGTCGGCCCTGAGCCCGAGTCGTCCTTACCGTGAGAAGCTTTGGCCGGCTCAGGGCACCGCGGCCCATACATACTTACGAGTCGAGTGCACTTCAGCATAGCTGCTGCTGGTGTGAGCTGCTTGGGTCAGGGATGAAGACACGCCCCTCAGAATCTGAGAACGCATGCCTGTGGGTGAGGCCGTGCCTCGTTTATGAAGGCCTCTGCCCCTCCTACAAATTCAGGCTGACTCATCAGCCTTAACTATATATACATGGATATATATATATATATATATATATATATATATATATATTAGCAGAAGGACCCTTTTCGGGGATACTTAGGTCCCCTTCATCAGGTTAAAAGGCTCCATACAAAGTATGTAATGCACATATTTATATCTTTAAAAAAGCACCAGAAAAACGCACCTGGGGTGACTCCTGTTGGGAGGAGATGCCCTCCAGGTGTGCCCTCATTTGCATATAAACAGGCAGTTCAAAATGCATTAAATTATGTAGGTACAATGACATATTATAAACATGTAGTGATTTTTAATAAAATCACCGCTATTTGATGATAGGAGGTGGATAAAAGTGTGTTTTTGTTGTAGGTCACATGATTGCAACTCCAGCGGTCACGTGACCCATTTGCATTATCACATACATGTACGTGAGGAAATGCGGCTTCTGTTACTGATAGCCAGGCCCCTGCTGCATCCGCAAGCATCGCTGTATGCGGGGATGCTGGTGGATTAACCCTTTCACATGCCGCGGTCAGCACTGACCGCGGCACATGCGGGGTTTACAGAGGGAGGGAGCTCCCTCTGGTTCGGGTTTGCCGAGTTTGGCCGAACTTCCCTGCAATGTCCGGGTTCGGGACCCAAACTTGACCCCGAACCCCACTAAAATGGCTCTAAAAGAGTCATAGAAAAGGCTAGAGGGCTGCAAATGTGGGTAAGAGCATGACAAATGCCCTGCAAACAAATGTGGATAGGGACTAGAGATGGCCCGAACTATCCGCCGGCGAACAGTTCCCGGCGAACATAGCTTGTTCGCGTTCGCCTCTGCCGGGCGAACATATGCGATGTTCGGTCCGCCCCCTATACATCATCATTGAGCAAACTTTGACCCTGTACCTCACAGTCAGCAGACACATTCCAGCCAATCAGCAGCATACCCTCCCTCGCAGACCCTCCCACCTCCTGCACAGCATCCATTTTAGATTCATTCTGAAGCTGCAGTCTTAGTGAGAGGAGGGATAGTGTAATTGCTGCTGATTTAATTGGGAAATCGATAGCTAGGCTAGTGAATTCAGTGTCCACTCCAGTCCTGAAAGACTCATCTGATCTCTGCTGTAAGGAAAGCGTCCTGACAGCACCCCAAAAAGCCCTTTTTAGGGCTGCAACATTAGTCTGCTTTTTTTTTTCCTTTATATACATATTGCAGTTGCCTGGCCTGCCTGTGTGTGAGGAGGTGCAGGCCCACAGACTGTAGTGTGCCCACTGCCAGTGCCCACCCCTGTCATTCAGTGTGGTACAGGACTTTGCATCAAAAAAAGGCATTTAATTCTTACACTTTAGTGTAATTTCAGCTGCTTGCCTGCTGCTAGTGTGTGTCAGGCCGACTTCAACTGACTGTAGTGTGCCCACTGCCAGTGCCCACCCCTGTCATACCGTGTGGCACAGGACTTTGCTTAAAAAAAAGGCACTTAATTTTTACACTTTAATCTAAGGTTAGTTGCCTGCCAGTGTGTGTCAGGCTGACTTCCACTGACTGTAGTGTGCCCACTGCCAGTGCCCACCCCTGTCATCCCGTGTGGCACAGTACTTTGCATCAAAAAAGGCATTTAATTTTTACACTTTAGTGTAATTTCAGTTGCTTGCCTGCTGCCAGTGTGTGTCAGGCCCGCTTCCACTGACTGTAGTGTGCCCACTGCCAGTGCCAACCACTGATACCGGGTGGCACAGTAGCTTGCCGATAAATAAGGCATTTAATTTTTAGACAGTAGTCTAAATTCAGTTGCTTGCCTGCTGCCAGTGTCTGTCAGGCCCACTTCCACTGACTGTAGTGTGCCCACTGCCAGTGCCAACCACTGATACCGGGTGGCACAGTAGCTTGCCGATAAATAAGGCATTTCATTTTTACACATTAGTCTAATTCGGCACACGTCCCCGGATAGGGTACTTAACAGGGATTAAACTGATAGGAATAGTACTAGTTAAGACACCACTCATATAGGGTGCCACAGCACATTGCTCTGTGCACACGCAGTGCCCCAATTTGGGAGTATGAGGACCGACCAAGCTGCTTTTTCCATCTCCCGGTTCCTGAAATCAATTCAGTTTGGTGTATGAGAGTTTGGTCTGTCAATGTGAAGGCAGTCGAATGTACCCGGCCTAAAAATTTTTCACAAAAGGCAATCCCTGATATGGGACGTTAGAGGGATTAAACTGATGAGAATAGTACTACAGAAAATACCACTCATATTGGGTGTGACAGTAAATTGCACGGCGCAGACGCGGTCACCGTGGATTAAAACAGAGTGGAGGGAGCCAGCGTTTTTTTAACCATCTCCCCGTTCGAAAAATCAATTCAATAAATGGCCCCCAGATTGGGGACGTTAGAGGATTAAACTGATGAGAATAGTACTACAGAAAATACCACTCATATCGGGTGTGACAGTAAATTGCACGGCGCAGACGCAGTCACCGTGGATAAAAACAAAGGGGAGGGAGCCAGCGTTTTTTTAACCATCTCCCCGTTCGAAAAATCAATTCAATTGACCTTTCGGGGACCCTTGGTGTTGTACGTGGCTGGGTGGAGGAAGAAACCTTCAATGAAATCACCGGGACGTGGCTAGCTTGGTATCCAACCTTGTGCAAATGGGGAGTTTGCAGTTGTGCAAATGAACTGTTTGCGGTGCATTAAAAGGGAGTTTGGTCTGTCAATGTCTGTGAAGCGGGCGTAACCCTTACACTACCTGATCGATACAACATCATACCTGATCGTATACACACACTGGATGTTTTAAAGCACGTTATTCCAAACAATTTAGGAATGTTAGTTGATTTATGCCCTTTATGGATTAAAACCCGACTCTGCGTCCACTACGTAATTTTCCATGGGAGTTTTGCCATAGATCCCCCTCCGGCATGCCACAGTCCAGGTGTTAGACCCCTTGAAACAACTTTCTCATCACTATTGTGGCCAGAAAGAGTCCCTGTGGGTTTTAAAATTCGCCTGTCTATTGAAGTCTATGGCGGTTCGCCCGGTTCGCCAGTTCGCGAACATTTGCGGAAGTTCGCGTTCGCTGTTCGCGAACTGAAAATTTTATGTTCGCGACATCACTAATAGGGACATGACTTAAAATTAAATAAATTAAATAAAAATTTAAAATAATAATCTTGAACTAGGAGGAGGAGGTCCGTATGGAGTCATCCGGCATCTATTCGCCCCGCTGAAGGATTATTTTGAAAGTGTGTAGAAGGGGGCCCCATGCTGCAGATTTATCATGGAGACATCATGAAGATTTTACAACATATAACTACAGCACCCAACAATGTAAACGCTGCCGAATTTACAGAATATATTTCCCAGTAAGGTATGCAGTGCAGGGGTATTTTGAATGAATAAAGGGTTATAGATCACCCAACAATCTAAACGCCACCGACTTTACAGAATATATTTCCTAGTCAGGTTTGCCGGGCAGGGGTAGTTTGAAAGAAAAAAGGGGTCATGGAGCATCCCCGTCATCCGTCATCTATTCGCCCCGCTGAAGGATTATTTTGAAAGTGTGTAGAAGCCACACAGGGCCCCCACCCTGCAGATTTCTCATGGAGACATCATGAAGATTTTACAACATATAACTACAGCACCCAACAATGTAAACGCTGCCTAATTTACTGAATATATTTCCCAGTGAGTTATGCAGTGTAGGGGTAGTTTGAAAGAAAAAAGGGGTATAGATCACCCAACAATCTAAACGCCACCGAATTTACAGAATGTATTTCCCAGTCAGGTATGCAGGGCAAGGGTAGTGTGAAAGAAAAAGCGGTACAGATCACCCAACAATCTAAACGCCGCCGAATTTATAGAATATATTTCCCTGTCAGGTATGCAGTGCAGCAGGAACACACCCTCCAAGCCACTTGTGAAGGATTGGTCTGATAACTGTGAAAATGTTCACCTACAATCTAAGAGCTGGATTTACTTAATAAATTTCACCCTCAGAAATGTAGTTCAGGCCACAAATGTACTTTATTGCAAAAAATAAGTGATTTTTTTTACCAAAAATGTCACCGTAGTATTTACTGGTTATATTGCACTCTCAGAAATCTTGTACAAAAAGTGTGTTTTTTTCTACCAACATTGTAAATGCAGTATTTAATGGTTTTATTGGACTGTCAGAAATGCAGCACAGGCTGCAAATGTACTATATAGCACAAAAAGTTTTTGTTTTTTTTCAAACAACAATATAACTGCAGTATTTAACGGTTTTATTGGCCTGTCAGAAATATAGTGCAGGCTGCAAATTTACTTTATGGTTATATTGCACTCTCAGAAATGCAGCGCAGGCAGCAAATGTACTATCTAGCACAAAAAATGTGCTTTTTCTACCAACAATGTAAATGCAGTATTTAGGGGTTTTATTGGACTGTCAGAAATGCAGCGCAGACTGCAAATGTACTATCTAGCATAAAAAGTGTGCTATTTTAAACCAAAAATGTAAATGCAGTATTTAACGGTTTTATTGGACTGTCAGAAATGCAGTGCAGGCCAAAAAATTTACTTTCTAGCACAAAAAATGGGAATTTGCCAACCGACAATTTAACAGCAGTATTTACTGGTTTTATTTGACTGTCAGATATGCAGTGCCGGTGTCAGAAAGAGAAAAAATCGCTTTAGGTCCCACAAATATGTGACAGACTAATGTAATTGAATTATTTTCACTGCCAGGTATGCACTGCAGGACGCATGGGTACTTGACCGCCAAAAAAAGGGAATTTGTCCCTGTAGAATCTAACAGATGGATTTAATGAATATATTTTCCCTGTCAGATATTCAGCACAGGGGTAGTTCACAGAAAAATTTACTTTATGGTAAAAAATAAGTATTTTTTTTCACCAACAATGTCACAGTTGTATTTACTGGTTATATTGCACTCTCAGAAATGCAGCGCAGGCAGCAAATGTACTATCTAGTGCAAAAAGTGTGTTTTTTTCTACCAACAATGTAAATGCGGTATTTAATGGTTTTACAGTTCGGGTTTGCTCAACCCTAGATATGAGCGAATTTTTCTAAAATTCGATTCTCTGGTTCAATGAATTTTTGGGGAAAAAATCGGTTCGATACTAATTTGATAATGGCGAATTTCATTAAAATACTGCTATTTTCTGGCTGCAGAGAGCCTTTATAGTGGTGTAGAACACTGTGCCTTGCAGTAACACATGAAATAATACCGTGAGTCAGTATGACATGCAGATGACAGGCGTCACTCTTAGAATCACTGCACACTTCACTTATTTGGGCAGTCATGGAGCCAAAACTGACCAAATAACTTGTGTGAACTCAGCCTTACAGGGCGATGTTAGCGCCAAGAAGAAGTGCACTCCTTTTACACCGTCGTCAGCTGATTATACATAGATGTCTACAGAACTTGTTCTATTAAACGCTTAAACAAGTACTGTAGAGCCCCCCACAGACTGCAGAGGGTGTCAGCAGTAAGATTGTGTTAACGTCACTAATTATTTTGCCCTTCCTCTAATCCGTCAGAATAATAACCTATAAAAAACAGATCCCATCTATGGAGCATCCGCCTTCACTCAGGCAGCATTTGGTCAGTAATATATCAGTATTGCTAAGGCCAAAAATAACAGGACTGGATCCAAAACAGAGATGACATGTGAACGGAATATTTGCATGTCTTCTGTGTTTTGTACCCACTCCTGCTTTTGGCTACCAAATCACAAGCCAATTCGGAAGGGACCATGCTAGGCCTTACAGCTACTACACAGAGAGGATCCATTGTGCGTGTCATTTTTCCTTCCTTCTGACAGATCAGAAAAAGAGTCAAATAAATGATGATGCCAGCCAAGCCAAAAAGGCTAAATAGTGGCCCAGTCATGATGTGAGGAGGGTGGGAACAGCATGAGAAGTGGCCGAATGGCCCTATGACATAGTGTTGAGGTGTCAGCAGCAGCATGAGGAGGCCATAGAGTGTCATAATGACAGAGTGTGGAGTTGACAGCAGCATCAGGAGACCAAAGAGTGGCAAGGTGACATAGTGTGCAGGTGGCAGCAGCATGAGGAGGCCACAGAGTGGTAAGACAATGAGACATTGTAGAGGTGGCAGCAGCATGAGGAGGCCACAGAGTGGCACGATAACGAGAGATTGCGGAAGTTGCAGCAGCATGAGGAGGCCACAGAGTGGAAAGACGAAGAGAGATTGTGGAGGTGGCAGCAGCATGAGGAGGCCACAGAGAGGCACGATGACGAGAGATTGCGGAAGTTGCAGCAGCATGAGGAGGCCACAGAGTGGAAAGACGACAAGAGATTGTGGAGGTGGCAGCAGCATGAGGAGGCCACAGAGTGGCACCATGACGAGCGATTGTGGAGGTGGCAGCAGCATGAGGAGGCCACAGAGTGGCACGACGACAAGAGATTGCGGAGGTGGCAGCAGCATGAGGAGGCCTCAGAGTGGCACGATGACTAGAGATTGCGTAGGTGGCAGCAGCATGAGGAGGCCACAGAGTGGCACGATGACAGAGTGTGGAGGTGGCAGCAGCATAAGGAGGCCATAGGGTATCACAATAATAGTGTAGAGGTGGCATCAGCTGCAGCATCAGGAGGAGGTATAAAAACCTCTTATGATGTTGATGTACACCGCAGTGTAATAAAGTGCATTTGTGTAGATACATAATGATAAAACACAATTCCAGTGTAAATTGATTAATAGTTATGAGCGGCAACAGCTGCAAATTTTTATTAAAAAGGTCAAATCACCTGCTTCATCTTCGGTGGTATGGAGGGGGGAGGATGGCATCCTTGATTGTGTACTGCGCAAGTCTGTAATCCAGCCACTTCCGCCCTCAGCCCCCGAGACTCCAGTCATGTGACCCGGACCGTCCCCATGTGATCACATGAGGATGTCACGGTTCGAATGCTTGGGTCTAGAGGCGGGGGGAGGAGGCGGTCAGCCACATGACTGGCAGTGACATCAGAAGAGGGTGCATCCTACATGCCGTCATGGACAAAGTAAGAACATAGAGACACAAGTACCGAAATTAACCGGGATCGGAACCAAAGTATAAGTAAAAAGAAAATTTATAGCAAAACTTAGAATGACAGACACTCATTCTCTCATATCAGGATGAAAATGCCCCATATAGGATAATAAAGTAGGGCACACGCCACAGGGATAAGGGAGTTATTTGAGGAGATAAATATGTCTCAAAACAAAGACATAGAATAAATAAGAAAACTTGGCCATAACTGGTCAAGTAATGACCTCCATCTACACAATGAATCCACTGTGGGGGGCAGTAGGAGAGGCGGGTGTAGGTGTGTGTCACATGTCATGTAGCAACACATCTGGCACCTATTATGCCCACCAGTGGCGCAACACCTGTGTGTGTGTCATCTCACCAGTGGACAACATCTACCTCCCCATACTGGCGTGGGTAAAGACCATTCCACACACCACATCAGTCAACCATCATGTCCAAGAGTGGACCAACCCAATGACGTGCCAATCCACCGTTGGATCCCCACATTTGCATAGGAGATAAGTGTCTGACAAAAATACGTAAAACTCCATAAATCCCTATTGTCTGAACGGCAGTGCACATAAAGAGGACAACAAAGGACCTCATATTGTGGAAACAAAGTTTGAGAGTGAGCTTGTCTTCATAGATGGTCCAGTCCGGGTTCAAACCACAACAGGATGCGGGTCATTTTTATCCCCTCTGATGTCCACCAGACAAAGGTAGTATCGAATTTCTGTATAGAAAAGGAGAAAAAATAAAAATTAAATACAGCATTTCATATAACACCACAGTAAGATCAGACAAGGAGAGGAGCAAAGAAGAGAACAATCAGTGGCAACCCTGCCTGTCTACCCAAACAACCCCCATTTACATTCTGTAATAAGCCCATTTGATTTAAGAGTTTGTAGCCTGTAGATCCATTGTAATTCCCTGCGTTTCAAAATCAATTCTCTGTCGCCTCCTCTCCTAAGTGGTGGAACATGATCTATAATTCTAAACCTAAGGTCCTTCTCTTTGTGCCCAATATCAATGAAGTGTTTGGGGACTGGGAGGTCTTTCCTTTTCTGTCATAGCGAGGGTGATTAAGTCTTGTCTTCAGGTCCCATGTGGTCTCCCCCACATACAGTAGGCCACAGGGACACTGAAGCAAGTAAATCATGTACATGCTATCACAGGTAAGAAAATGTCGCATATCATGATGTGTCCCTAGTGGCGGATGTGAAAAGGAACCTCCTTTCATTTAGGGGCAATTGACACATCTTAAGCATGGATAGCAACCCCATCTCTTAGAGCCAATGTACGATTGTACACGTCTGCTCTAACTAACTTATCTCGGAGACAAGGTGGATGGCGGTATGACATGAGGGGGTGAGTGTAGAATAGTGGAATACCTCTCAAATTGCTGGTCAGGATGGACCATTGTTTCTTGATAATCCCACTGATCTGATTACTGTGTTCAGAGAAATTTGACACAAAGGCGATGCATTCCATTGCCCTCTGCTTGGGTTTAGGTTGGTAAGAAATGGCATTAGCCAAGTGTTTTTGTACTATTTAGTAGGATAACCCCTCTGTCTAAATTTCTCAGGTCTTGTACAATCCTCTTTACTCTCAAGAACTGGATGAATGGTAGAGATTTGATAGTGGTTCAAGGATGACAATTCTTATAACAAAAGTAAATTGTTATAATCGGTGGGTTTTGTGTACACATCCATACACAAATGATCTCCAGTCACATAGACTGTAGTGTCTAAAAACTGTACTTGTTCAGTTGAGAATGGTAAGGTGAATCTAATATCTGGATCAATGTGTTTTAGAAAGGAGGGAAAACTATGGAGTTGTGCCTCATTCCCTGTTGAAATCAGGAAGACATAATCTATGTATCGCCACCACCCCAACAAATAGTTGGAGTGGTGGAATACATAGATGTGGTCCTCCTCCAAGGTCGCCATATAAATGTTTGTGTACGTAGGTGCTACGTTGGACCACATAGCGGTCCCTCGTAGTTATAAATAGAATTGGTCCCTAAAAGCAAAATAATTATAGCGCAAAACGAAATCCAGTAAATCAATGATGAATGACCTGCATGCCGGTGTTAAATTCCTGGAAACAAGACATTTTTGAACAGCCAAGACACCTCTATTATGATTGATCGAGGTATAAAGGCTGGTCACATCCAATGAGGCCAGAATGGAACCTGGAGGCAGTGTAATGTGGGCAATCTTTTCCCAAAAATCCCCCTGTATCCCTAATATAGGATTTTGTATTCACTGCATATACCCGCAAGATTTTATCAAGAAAAAATGGCTACATTGGAAAAAATAGAACCCCTACCCGAAACGATCGGACGCCCAGGGTTTTTTTTAAAGTAATTTGTGGATCTTCGGTAAAATATACAAAAGTGGTGTTTGGGGATGTTTGACCAAAAGAAAAGTGTGTAGATCATTGTCTATAATCCCTCCCATTTTAGCTGCCTCCAGTTTCTGGCTAATGATTCTCATAATGTCAAATTTAGGATCAAATGGCAAACATTTGTATACATTCGTATCACTCAATTGAAGTTCAATCTCTGTGACATACGACACAGTGTCCATCGCCACCACCGCTCCACCTTTATAAGCAGGTTTGATGGTACATTTTTTGTTGTTACTTAGCTCAGAGATGGCTGTCATGTCTTCAGTGGTCATATTAGGATGATTCAAAAGTGTTACCAAGGCAGCCTCCCTGAGTTTCTTAACATCAAGGGTGACTGCTTAGATAAATGAGTCACGTGCTGAAGAAATAATTTAAGGTGTGAAATCACTCTTCAGATTAAAATTCATCTGCTTGAGAGTGAGTTAAGACTGTACGGCAGTTGAGACATTGTGTACATATTGATGTTCAGATGATTGATTGAAGTTTTTTTTTTTCTCTGAACCCATGATCCCTCCCTGCTTATTGCTTGTGGGCCAATGAAAAGGCTGCAATGTATTTGTCTGAACTTAGCAACATCCCTAGCAAGCAATAGGAAAGTTGCCTACCCCTTTACTATATAAGACCCTCCCCGGCAACCATTTTCTGCAGTTTTTTATTAAGTTCTGCAGTGTCATTGCTGTGCTCTGTGCTTTACTGTGTCACTAGTGTTGAGCGAACAGTTCGAGAATAGTTCGGGTTTGTACCGAATTTTGGGGTGTCCGTGACACGGACCCGAACCCGGACATTTTCAAAAAAGTTTGGGTTCGGGTTCGGTGTTCGTCGATTACTTCCCGCTTTCTGAAGGGCTGCACAGCAGCCAATCAGCTAGCGTTTTACTTCTTGCCCTAAGAGCACATCACAGCCATGCCTACTAATGGCATGGCTGTGATTTGCCAAGTGCAGCATGTGACCCAGCCTCTATTCAAGCTGGAGTCACATAGCGCCGCACGTCACACTGCTCTGATTAGTGTAGGGAGAGGACGCAGCTTCTATCAGGGCGAGATTAGGCAGGTTAAAGTCAGCAACAGCACCTAATGAACGGATCAATTTACAGCTGAGAATCATTGAACTTCTGCTAGTTACTTGCTCGCTGGTTTTTAGGCTGCACAGAGCGTTTTTCTGTCACTTATTTTCTGGGTTGATCGGCGGCCATTTTGTGACTTGTGGTGCGCCAGAAGAAGCTGCCACCAAGTCCATCAATCCATCAATACTATTTTTTTTTTTTGCTATATCCTACATCAGGGGCTTGGCTGTGCTAATTGTCACCCCTAGAAACTCAGGAAAGAAATTTCTATATTTTATTAAGGGGTTAAATACAATTGCCCAAATACCAATCCCCTAAATCTGGTGTTCCAGCTTTGGCTAGACAAGTATAATACTATCTGCTGTCTGGCAAAGGATAGATTATTTTCTGGGGTTAAATTCAATTGCCAAAATAGCAATACCATAAATCAGTGGTTTCAGCTGTGGCTGGCAAAATAGAATAGTGTCCGAGGTAACGCACACACGTACAGACGCACGTACACGATTCTTGAATAGTTGTATTATTGCGATAATAAAACTAACAGTGTAAAGTTGACTGTATTGCTCTAAGTTATATTCGCGTACGAATGTAACTTCTATTACAGCACACCAATACTAAAACTGACTAAGAGACAGCTTTAAGTTCTATTCGAGCACGATTGCAACTTTGGAACTTAAAGTGGTGTACGATTTTAAAAGTTGAGTACTAAAAGTTGGAATCGCAATGCGATTCTTATGTATTTGCTTAATCGCATTGCGATTACAACTTTGAGCTACCGATCACCATGGGAACGCCTCCTCCAGTAGAATGTACTGTCGCATGTGAGAATTAAGTTGAAATTGCAATGCGATTATTATATATCTGCTTAATCGCATTGCCGTTTCAACTTAGCATTGCTAAATAATTCCATCCATATTCGTTAACTTACTGACTCAGTAAGTTAGCGATATGGATGGAATTATTTAGCAATGCTAAGTTGAAATCACAATGCGATTAATCAAATATATAAGAATCGCATTGCGATTTCAACAATTCTCAGATCCGACAGTACATTCTACTGGAGGAGGCGTTCCCATGGTGATCGGTAGCTCAAAGTTGTAATCGCAATGCGTTTATTGCAGTATATTATCCCTCTGGGTGTCTTTTACAGCCTTTTTAGTGCCCAAAAGTTCGGGTCCCCATTGACTTCTATGGGGTTCGGGTTCGGGATGAAGTTCGGGTTGAGTTCGGATCACGAACCCGGACATTTTCCGGAAGTTCGGCCGAACCTCTCGAACCCGAACATCCAGGTGTTCGCTCATCTCTATGTGTCACATAACATTAGATGGTTAGTTAGTTGGTTAGCTTATATATATAATACAGAAATTTTGTGGGAGATAGTCAGTGTAGGTTAGATTGTGAGGTAATGTAGCTGTAGGTTCCAGTGCAGGGTGTTAGGTAGTGTGAAAGGTTCTATTGTCTATACATACATGCTACAGGCAAGTTGTTAACAAAAATACTTAGTGCAACAATCACTAATATGTAGTCAGACCTGCTAAAACGTGAAGTTGCATGTATTGCGCAAAATTATGCACATCATTAATTGCCAATTTTACGCAATCGCGAATAGATCGGAGCACTCTATCTGCATATAAAGCTATTGTAATGTTCTGCCATGCCAATCATTTTCTCCAGTCTCAGAAAACTTCTAGCAGCTTAAATAATGTAGCAATAGTGGCCCAAGCCTGTACTGCGCACGCATTACATGAATATTACATTGCTGATTTCGCAATCAAGAAAATAATCGCAAACTGTAAAATTCACGAATTTCTGATCGGTATTCGACCAAATCTTAGTAAATATTGCGAATTTGAATACTGACACTCATCACTACTCCTGTCTGCTTGGATCATCAAGAAATCGTTTATGGCCTTTCTTTTTCGTATAGTCGGTCCTACATATGGAGGGTGTAATTAAACCGGGTGAAAACGTTGCATAGCAGCCTATGTTGGGGGATGTCATTCTGCTGCTGCAGCTCAAGGAGGTTGTGCTTTGCGGTGTACGAGTGGCTGAAGTGTATGCAAAGTTTCCTGGCCATTTTAGGATGTCTTGCAGATGGGTGGAAGACTTTAGGAACCGCTTGACATCCAGATAGAACACGTGTGCCATGCAGGGCGCATGGCTCAGCCCTCCTTGACATAACGCCGACACCATGTTCTTTCCGTTGTCGATCACCATGGTTCTGATTTTGAGTTGTCACGGAGAAAGCCAGGATTCAATTTCTTGATGAAGGACACGGAGCAGTCTCTCTCCTGTGTGACTTTGTTCGTCCAGGCAAAAGAGGTGAAGAACAGCGTGACACCGCCGTGCCCTGCACATGTGGTATGCTGGAGGGGTACTGTGAATCTTCCCAGCAGTGGAGGCTGAGGACACGGTGGAGGATGAGGAGGCAGAGGCGGACATTGTCGCAGGACCAACGGCGTGAGAACGTTGAGGTGGAAGTGGCATCACCTGGCCAAGTTGCTGGTGTGGCTGTGCAGAAACCACATTCACCCAGTGCGTCGTAAAGGACATGTATTGTCCCTGACCGTAGTTACAGCACCACACGTCGGCGCTGCCGTGCACTTTTTCAGACACCGACAGGCTCAAGGACTGGCTCACCTTCTGTTGTACATATTTGTGCAGTGCTGATGCTGCCTTTTTGGCAAAGAAATGAAGGCTTGGGACTCTCCACCTCGGCTCGCCACAAGCCATCAGTTCTCTCAAAGGGGCAGAGTCCACTACTTAGAAAGGGAGGGACTGCAGAACCAGCAACTTGGCCAGCAGCACGTTCAGCTTCTGCGCCGTTGGAAGAGTGCAATCATACTGTTGTCTCTTGGCAATCGATTCGGTGATTGATTGGTGATGGAATGACTGATGAGGAATAGGAGGAGGAGGAGTAGGAGCATCAGGACCAGTAGATGATGGGAAGGACAAACAGCTCCCTTCGGCTGAGGTGGGGGAGACTTGACTGCCTTAAATCGTGTGCTTGACACTGGGGGATTTAGCGGTTGCTGCGGCAGGCTGGACCACCACATCAGAGCCACGGTTCTTTCTAGGCCACTTTATGGTGATGCTGCTTATCTTGACGCAGGGCCGTGATGCCAACATTGGCACCCTGACCACGCCTCACCTTCTGCCCACAGATTTTACAAATAGCCATGTTCACCTCCCCTGGCGACTTAACAAAAAACTGCCACACCGCCGAGTAGATGATTTTACCCCCAACACTCCACACTGAATGACTGCTACCGCTGCTGTTTCCGTGAACCCCTGCATCACTACTTTCCTGGCAGGTAGGCACCTGCAAAGCGGGCAATCTACCCATGACACATTTGGCTTCCAGCCACGCTAGTGACTTGCTGGCTCCGCCTCTGCCTCACGGGCAAGCTGCCACCCTCTTCTACCGATGATGATGAAGCCCCTAATTCACCCGGCTCCCAAGTGCGATCATCTACATCATCATCACGAGTACTGTCTGCACGTCACAGATGTCCTCCTCAACGGTATCTGGGTCAGGAGCCTGACCGCTCGCAAAACACCAGCTCCCACGCCACTCTCCTCATTACTACTTGCCTGTCTACCAGAGGAAGTGGCGGATGTCTGCTCCACATCTTGGCTGACCAGTAGCTGCTGACTGTCCTATAGTATCTCATCCTCGCTGTATATTGGAGTTGAGCCCACAGCATATAATACTTCTCTGGCTGAGGGAACAGAAAAGGACAAAGGCAGGTTGAGGACAGGTCTTGGCACAGGGCCTGCTCCTGGGCCATTCCAACTTAGGGTTGTGTCTGACGAACACATCAACTCTAGGCTGGGGGTGTCTGATGTCACCTGGGATGAAGTGGATGACCGAGTCAACCATTCAAGGACTGCTGGATTGCTGGTCAAGGCACGACTGCTAGATGACTCCAGGAGCTTAGGCCTCCCGCTGCGACTCCTGCTGCCACGCCCCCTTACTCTGCTGCAACCTGTGCCTGCGCCAGAAACATTTTGGCCTCTGCCACTACCCTGTGTAGGGCTTGGCACTTCTCTGTCTGACAGACTGTTAGATCAAATAAATAAAGGAAATTAAAACACCACAACGGCTAATAAGCCCTTTTTTTGCTGAACGGCAAATATATATATTTTTTGCCACTAATACTCGCCAAAAAGGGCTTTAGAACATATAACTGCACTGCTGAACAGCAAATGTCACAGTGCGGTTCACTGTGACAGTTTTCTGTGTAGGCTGGCTGCATGTGCCCCCGCGTACTGGCTGCAGGCCGCAACCTGTGCAAGCTGGTTGCTTGGGGCTGCGTGCTGGCTGCTGTGTCTGTGAACTTGCCTGTGAGTGTTGCTCTCCCCGTTTCTGTTTGTCTCTGGTGTCACAGGTCGGTTGTGCTCTTGCGTACTGGCAGCGGGTTTTTCCGTTTCTGCTTTTAAACATATAACTACACCACTGAACTGTAAATAATATATATTTTTTTGCCACTAATACATGACAAAAAGGGCTTTAGAATATATAACTGCACCGCTGAACGGCAAATAATATATACAGTAATTTTTTCCACTAAAACATGACAAAAAGGGCTTTAGATTATATAACTGCACCGCTAAACGGCAAACATATATATGTTTTTGCCACTAATACATGCCAAAAAGGGCTGTAATTTTCTCACTTCACCACACAACGGCAAACACTTTTTTTCGTGCCACTAATACATGCAAAAAAGGGCTTTAGAACATATAACTGCACCGCTGAACGGCAAATTAGTGATAAGCAGGAGGGGCAATATTCGAATTTGTGATATTTTGCCAATATTCATTAGAATATTCCTCATATATTCGCAAATATTCGTATTCGAGATTATTCTATTGATTGCGAAAAATCGGCAATGTAATATTCACGTAATATGAATATTCTAAAACACGAATATATAGCACTATACGTTTTTTAGAATATTCGTAATTTTTTATAATGTAATGTGAACAGTCATTGGCCCAAAAGCAACTTAAGGCTACTTTCACACTGGTGTTTCACGGATCCGTTTAAAATTAATCCGTCTTACAATAGTCAAAACGGATGAAAACTGTCGACTTCAGAACGGATCCGTTCAAACGGATGCGCCTGCAAAGTGGATCTGTTCTTTACGTTTGCTTCCGTTTTTGCTTCCGTTTAGCAGATCCGTTTTTAAAGAAGAAGGTGTCAAATAGTCCACCCAGTATGTGATTCTGAACCATGTTGCCAGCACACTTGCGTCTGTGATTAAGGTTTCTAGTCCTGAAAGTGAGATGGAGAAGACGAGACCAGGAAAGAAGAAGACGCCGGTATTGGATACACCCTATAACTTCAAAAAGGATGACCAGAGGTGTTTTTTCTGTACTGTATTTGGACCTTCGTGCGAATCCAGATTTTTTTTTCAATTATATGCGCATGACTATAGAAAGTTATGACCAGCTGCTGCAGCGCATTTCATCAAGCATTTAAAGACAGGATACCCGCTCCAGAAGGGCCATTTTTCCTGCAGAGTGGCTAATGGTGACTAGAGATGTCCCGAACTATTCGCCGGCGAACGGTTCCCAGTGAACATAGCTTGTCCGCGTCCACCGCGGCGGCGAACATATGCAATGTTTGTGTTCGCCCCTATACTTTATCATTGAGCAAACTTTGACCCTGTACCTCACAGTCAGCAGACACATTCCAGCCAATCAGCATACCCTCCCTCCCAGACCCTCCCACCTCCTATCAAAAAGCAAGGATGGCATCCATCTTAGATTCATTCTGAAGCTGCAGTGTTAGTAGTTGTAATCGCAATGCGATTAATATAACCTGTATTAATAGCATTGCGAATTTAACTTAGAGCTGGGTTCCTAATGGTTGTATTGCTAGAATATAACGAAGATTGAGAATATAGCGCTATATTCGTCAATTCTATCAATACAACCATTAGGAACTCAGATCTAAGTTGTAATCGGAATGCTCCTCATCCTCCTCGTCCTCCAGTAGTGGGCCCTGGCTGGCCACATTTGTACCTGGCCTCTGCTGTTGCACTTCTAACAGACTGGCCTGAAAGTGCTAAAAATGACCCCTTATCCTCCTCCTCCTCCTGGGCCACCTCCTCTTCCATCATCGCCCTAAGGCTCCTCTAAGGAGCCTAAGTGTTTTCTCAAGGAGACATCAAAGTGGTATTGTAACGCTGATAACGGCGTCATCGCCACTGGCCATTTTGGTGGAGTACTCGAAACAGCGCAACAGCGCACACAGGTCTCGCATGGAGGCCCAGTCATTGGTGGTGAAGTGGTGCTGTCCTGCAGATCGACTGACATGTGCGTGCTGCAGCTGAAACTCCACTATGGCCTGCTGCTGCTCGCAAAGTCTCTCCGGCATGTGCAAGGTGGAGTTCCACCTGGTGGGCACGTCGCATGTGAGGCGGTGAGCGGGAAAGCCGAAGTTACGCTGTAGCGCAGACTGGCGAGCAGCGGCAGGATGTGAACGCCGGAAGCATGCACAGACGGCCCGCACTTTTTGCAGCAGCTCTGACATGTCGGGGTAGTTGTGAATGAACTTCTGCGCCAGGCAAGGGATGTGCGTCAAACCGGCTAGTTACAGAGCTGCGACGAGATTTCGCCCATTATCACACACCACCAGGTCGGGCTTGAGGTCCACTAGCAGCAACCACTGGTCGGTTTGTTGTTCAATTCCAAACCACAACTCCTGCGCGGTGTGGGGCCTGTCCCCCAAACATATGAGTTTGAGTGTCCTGCTGACGTCTATCCCGGGCTGTGCTGAAGTTGGTGGTGAAGGTGTGTGGCTGACTGGATGAGCTGGTGGAAGCAGAGGAGGAGGAAGCCGAGTAGGAGGAGGAGGCTACAGGAGGCAAAGAATGATGCCCTGCGATCCTTGGCGGCGGAAGGACGTGCGCCAAAAAACTCTCCGCCTGGGGCACAGCCACCATTACATTTACCCATTGTGCAGTTAGGGAGATATAGCGTTCCTGGTCATGCTTACTGGTCCACGTATCTGTGGTTAGGTGGACCTTTCCACAGATGCCGTTGCGCAGTGCACACTTGATTTTATCGGATACTTAGTTGTGCAGGGAAGGCACGGCTGTCTTGGGGAAGTAGTGGCTGCTGGGAACAACATACTGTGGGACAGCCATCGCCATCAGCTGTCTGAAGCTGTCTGTGTCCACCAGCCTAAATGACAGCATTTCAAAGGCCAGTAGTTTAGAAATGCTGGCATTCAGGCCCAGGGCTTGAGGGTGGCTAGGTGGGAATTTACGCTTTCTATCCAAGGTTTGTGAGATGGAGAGCTGAACGCTGCCGTGTGACATGGTGGAGATGCTTGGTGACGCAGGTGGTGGTGTCGGTGGCACATCCTCTGTTTGGTGGGCGGCAGGTGCCAACATTCCTCCCGAAGCAGAGGAAGAGGCCGAGGCAGAAGAGGGAGCAGGGGGAGCCTGAGTGATTTCCTTGTTTTTAAGGTGTTTTCTCGACTGCAGTTCATGCTTTGCATGTAGATGCCTGGTCATGCAGGTTGTGCTAAGGTTCAGAACGTTAATGCCTCGCTTCAGGCTCTGATGGCACAGCGTGCAAACCACAAAGGGTCTTGTCGTCAGCACATTGTTTAAAGAAGTGCCATGCCAGGGAACTCCTTGAAGCTGCCTTTGGGGTGTTCGGTCCCTGGTGGTGGTGGCCAGTAGCAGGTGAACTCTTTTGGCGGCGACTGTTCTGCTTTTGCCCCCTGCTCCCTCTTTTGCTACGCTGTTGGCTTGGTCTCACCACTGCCTCTTCCCCTGAACTATGAAAGTCAATGGCACGACCTTCATTCCATGTGGGGTCTAGGACCTCATCGTCCCCTGCATCGTCTTCCACACAGTCTTCCTCCCTGACCTCCTGTTCGGTCTGCAGACTGCAAAAAGACACAGCAGTTGGCACCTGTGTTTCGTCATCATCGGAGACGTGCGGACTCTGATAAGGTGGTAATCCCATGTCCTCATCATCAGGAAATATCAGTGGTTGTGCATCAGTGCATTCTATGTCTTCCACTGGGGAAGGGCTAGGTGGATTCCCTTGGGAAACCCTGCCAGCAGAGTCTTCAAACAGCATACGAGACTGCTGCATAACTTGAGGCTCAGACAGTTTCCCTGATATGCATGGGGGTGATGTGACAGACTGATGGACTTGGTTTTCAGGTGCCACCTGTGCGCTTTCTGCAGAAGACTGGGTGGGAGATAATGTTGTGAACGTGCTGGATCCACTGTCGGCCACCCAATTGACTAGCGCCTGTACTTGCTCAGGCCTTACCATCCTTAGAACGGCATTCGGCCCCACAAAATATTGCTGTAAATTCTGGCGGGTACTGGAACCTGAGGTAGTTGGTTCACTAGGACGTGTGGCAGAATGGCCACGTCCACTCCCAGCACCAGGGGGTCTACTAACACCACCACGACCACGACCGCGTCCGCGTCCCTTACTAGATGTTTTCCTTATTGTTACCGTTCACCAAGCACCACAATAATAAAAAAAATATTTGGCCCAATGTATTGATTTCAAATCCAGGCCTTGTTTTACAGGCACCAAACACTATCTGCCTATTTATTTATGTACTGTATTACACTAATCCAGGGCACAGCAGTAACCACTGATTTAGGGGAATATCAATTGTAGGCCTAGTATTTAGACCCTGGATCACAGCTGGAACACCAGATTCAGGGTATTGCTGTTTTGGCAATTAAATTTCACCCCAGAACAAAATCTATCCTATGACGGACATTATTAAACTTGAGCAGCCACAGCTGAAACCACTGAGTTATGGTATTGCTACTTTGGCAATTGAATTTAATCACAGAAAAAAATATATCGTTTGCGGGACACTATTAAACTTGTCCAGCCACAGCTGGAACACCAGATTTACTGTATTTCTATTTTTGCAACTATATTTAACCCCAGAAAATAATATATCCTTTGATGGACACTAGGGAAATTGTCCAGTCAGTCACAGCTGAAACAACAAATTCAGGGTATTGCTATTTAGGCAATTAAATTTCACCTCAGAAAAAAACGATCCTTTGCCGGACACTATTAAACTTGTCCAGTCACAGCTGGAACACCAGATTTACTGTATTTATATTTCTGCAACTGTATTTCACCCCAGAACAAAATCTATCCTTTGACGGACACTATGAAAAATATCCAGTGACAGCTGGAACACCAGATATACTGTATTTATATTTTTGCAACTGTATTTCACCACAGTACAAAACCTATCCTTTGACGGACACTATTAAACTTGTCCAGTCACAGCTGGAACACCAGATTTACTGTATTTCTATTTTTGCAACTATGTTTCATCCGAGAAAATAATATATCCTTTGACGGACACTAGGGAAATTGTCCAGTCACAGCTGGAACACCAGATTCAGGGTATTGCTATTTTGGCAATTAAATTTCACCCCAGAAAAAAAATATACCCTTTTACGGACAGATTTAAACTAGGCCTGCAACAGCTGGAACACCAGATTTACTGTATTTCTTTTTTTGCTACTGACTTTTACCCCAGAAAATAATATATTCTCTGATGGACACTAGGGAAATTGTCCAGTCACAGCTGGAACACCATATTCAGGGTATTGCTATTTTGGCAATTAAATTTCACCCCAGAACAAAATCTATCCGGTGACGGACTCTATTAAACTTGTCCAGCAACAGCTGAGACCACTGACTTATGGTATTGCTATTTTGGCAATTGAATTTCACACTATAAAAAAATATACCCTTTTACGGACAGATTTAAACTAGGCCTGCAACAGCTGCAACACCAGATTCAGGGTATTGCTATTTTGGCAATTAAATTTCACCCCAGAAAATAATATACTCTTTTACGGACAGATTCAAACTAGGCCTGCAACAGCTGGAACACCAGATTTACTGTATTTCTATTTTTGCTACTGACTTTTACCCCAGAAAATAATATATTCTTTGATGGACACTAGGGAAATTGCCCAGTCACAGCTGAAACACCAGATTCAGGGTATTGCTATTTTGGCAATTAAATTTCACCCCAGAACAAAATCTATCCGGTGACGGACTCTATTAAACTTGTCCAGCAACAGCTGAGACCACTGACTTATAGTATTGCTATTTTGGCAATTGAATTTCACACTAGAAAAAAATATACCCTTTTACGGACAGATTTAATCTAGGCCTGTAACAGCTGGAACACCAGATTCAAGGTATTGCTATTTTGGCAATTGAATTTCACCCCAGAAAAAAAAAATATTCTTTGCCGGACACTATTAAACTTGTTCAGTCACAGCTGGAACACCAGATTTACTGTGTTTATATTTCTGCAACTGTATTTCACCATAGAACAAAATCTATCCTTTGACGGACAGATGTAAACTTGTCCAGTCACAGCTGGAACACCAGATTTACTGTATTTCTATTTTTGCAACTGCATTTCACCCCAGAAAATAATATATCCTTTGACGGACAGTAGGGAAATTGTCCAGTCACAGCTGCAACACCAGATTCAAGGTATTGCTATTTTGGCAATTAATTTTCACCCCAGAAAAAAATATACCCTTTTACGGACAGATTTAAACTAAGCCTGCAGCAGCTGGAACACCAGATTTACTGTATGTCTATTTTTGCTACTGATTTTCACCCCAGAAAATAATATATCCTTTGACGGACACTAAGGAAATTGTCCAGTAACAGCTGGAACACCAGATTCAGGGTATTGCTATTTTGGCAATTGAATTTCACCCCAGAAAAAAATATACCCTTTTAAGGACAGATTTAAACTAGGCCTGCAACAGCTGGAACACCATATTCAAAGTATTGCTATTTTGGCAATTAAATTTCACCCCATAAAAAAATATACCCTTTAACGGACAGATTTAAACTAGGTCTGCAACAGCTGGAACACCAGATTCAGGGTATTGCTATTTTGGCAATTAAATTTCACCCCAGAAAAAAAATATACCCTTTTACGCACAGATTTAAACTAGGCCTGCAACAGCTGGAACACCAGATTTACAGTATTTCTATTTTTGCTACCGACTTTCACCCCAGAAAATAATATATCCTTTGATGGACACTAGGGAAATTGTCCAGTCACAGCTGGAACACCAGATTCAGGGTATTGCTATATTGGAAATTAAATTTCACCCCAGGACAAAATCTATCCTGTGACGGACACTATTAAACTTGGGCAGCCACAGCTGAAACCACTGATTTATGGTATTGTTTTTTTTGTAATTGAATTTCACCACAGAAAAAAATATATCAATTGCCAGACACTATTAAAGTTGTCCACCCACAGCTGGAACACCAGATTTACGGTTTACGATATTTTTGCAACTGAATTTCACCCCAGAAATTTATCTATCCTTTGCCAGACACTATTAAACTTGTGCAGCCACTGCTGGGACACCAGATTTACCATATTGCTATTTTGGCTATTGAATTCCACCCCAGAACAAAATATATCCTTTGCCGGACACTATTAAACTTTGCCAGCCACTGCTGGGACACTAGATTTAAGGGATTGCTATTTTGGCAATTGAATTTAACCCCTTAATAAAATATAGAAATTTCTATCCCGAGTTTCTAGGGGTGACAATAAGCACAGCCAAGCCCCTGATGTAGGATATAGCAAAAAAAAAAAAAACACTAGTATTTATGGATTGATTGACTTGGTGTCAGCTTTTACTGATTCACCACAAGACACAAAATGGCTGCCGATCAAAGTGTGGGGTGGGAAGAGATAGGAGGGCGAGTGGGTGTGAACCTTCACTTCGATCACGCCTATTTCCAGAACCCAAAATGAGCGCCAGTGTTTTAGTAGATAAGGGTATCTATAAATAACAGGGTATATTCCATAAAAATAGTCTTACTAAAAAGTAGTTGGTACATATACTACAATGACTAAAATTAGAATTAAAATTTAAGATCAAAAAGTCAAAGTAATCGTATATTTCAACTTACTTCACGAGGGGGGTGGTTTACTAGGATAAGCATAAAACACCTGTAAACCAGTTACCCCCCCAGCCAGGATCGCTTCAATGATGTTAACAAATTGGAGGCAGCCAACTCAAGGGGGCTTCTGTGCAATTGTCTTTTATTCCAATAAAATCCGGCTCGGCATCGGGTCATGTGATTGCGTTTCACTGGCCAAAATACTCCGGTCGTGGAACGCAATATCAAGAACAACATTGGAGACGACATGAAGAAAGGAAGGAGCATATAAGTAGTATGAAGGAGCAAGAGTATGTGTTTAAACAAGAATGTGATGTTAAGATTAATAAAGTCTATGTAGTTTGTTGTCCTTGGGTAATATAGGAAAGTATATGTGTATGTGGGATAACTCATAGGTGGATATGGGATATGAATGAGTGCTTCCAAACAGATGAAACTGTTAGTATGAGTGTTATGGCAGTTGTATGAAATATATGCAGGGATGAAACAATGGCTGTAAGGAGCAGGACAGGAAAAAGGATACAGTAATGCGGCATGTGGTCCATCAGGAGGGGCTCAGGATGCCTGTAGAAAGATGGGAGAAATGATTAGTAAGGTGACACAGTCATATATGGTATTGGGTGACTGATAAATCACACATTCACAACAAGTCACATCATCAATTGCACTCGAGCAAGACATCACATATCATGGTGCAATATAGAGAAAGTTTATTATAACAGACATTGGATCTCATATTCCTTGTTCATTCCTTTGGGATGAAGGGTTTGTAAGGTGTGGATCCAGTAAGCCTTTGTTAGCTTGAGAGTTCTGATCCTGTTGCCTCCTCTCTGAGGTTGAGGAACTTGTTCTATGATCTGGAACTTAACTTCTTTCCGACTGCCGTACGCAGGATTGCGTCCTGCGGGCGGTCGGTTTATTCCTCCTGGACGCGCTCCTGAGCCCAGTGGAACGCAAATGGAACGCACCGCCGGGCTCAGGACATGTGTGTCACCAGCTTGCCAGCCAATGATCAGCGCTGGCAGGCTGGTGATTTTCAAAATCTCCTATGGAAAATGGAGATATAGGATTTATTTGTAAATATATAGTATTTATAAGGGATCTGTGCCATGTGCTGGGTCCTTTTCATCGGTTGGACCCAGCACAGAGCACAGATCCCAAGTAAGTGCACCAATCACTACACATCAGGCCCTGATCACCCCCCATCACCCTAATTAACCCCTTGATCACCTGTCAATACATAGTGAAAGGGAAAAAAGTAATCATTGTCACTTTTGTGAACTGTCACTTTTTTTTCCACCAGTATTGAATGCTAGGTTTAGGTTAGTTTAGGTCCCCTTTGGTAGGTAGTTAGCATTAGCGCCCAGCCCACCGCACCCACTGATTCGCTGATTAGCGTAGCGCTAATCAGCGTTTGTACTTTTATAGTATCTGTAAGTGATCAGAACTGATGACGGTCAGATCTAAAATAGTATTACTATCACTTTAGTTCGCCCTCCACCCCAAACGCAGTGTTTGCTCGATCAGACCTGATCGGTCGCCCACACCTGCGTTCACCCACGCCCGCCCCGCCGCAGTGACAAAATTTTTTTTTTTTTGTATCACTGCACAATCACTTCACAAGCGCTGCGGCGATAAAAAAATCAGTTTTGATCTTTATCAATCGCATAAACAGGCTTGCTTTTTTTCTTGGGTAGTCTCAGGGAATACCCCCTAAATTTAGTCGCCCAAATGTCAAACAAGGGGTATTCCTCTGAAGAGGCCTACAGGATTCTGACCAAGTCGGATGAGGAATGGGAACCCTCATCTGACGAATCTAGCGGGTCAGAATACGAACCTGTAGAGAGCAGTGGCAGTCTGACCCAAAATTCGGACGAGGAGGTTGAGGTCCCTGATACCACCAGGCGTACCCGGCCCCGTGTCACTAGACCGCAGGTAGCGCAGGATCCGATTCAAGGGCAGCAGAGTGGGGCTGGGGCTGGCGCTGCCAGATTACGTGGTGAGGCACACACCAGAAGCGCAGCCCGTCCTGGACCTTCTACCAGCACTGCCGTACAACATGGTGAAGTGGCGAGCACCAGAAGGGCAGTTGAAGCTGGTACGGTGGCACGTGCACTAATTCCCCCATCGCAGCCACCGCGCAGACAGGCCCGTAGAGCCCCTAGAGTCCCTGAGGTGCTGGCAAATCCTGATTGGCAGCCCCCAACTTCAGTCGCACCAGTAGTTCCCCCTTTCACCGCCAGTCAGGAGTTCGGGTGGAGACAGCTCAGATAGGATCGGCGCTGGGGTTTTTTGAGCTGTTCTTCACTGTGGAGCTCTATGACTTAGTCGTGGCAGAAACAAATCGGTATGCCACTCAATTTATAAACGCCAACCCGGGAAGCTTCTATGCCCAGCCTTTCTGGTGGAAACCAGTCCAAGTTTCCGAATTTAGAACTTTTCTGGGCCTTCTCATTAACATGGGCATTACAAAAAAGCATGAATTGCGGTCATATTGGTCCACGAACCCAATTCATCACATGCCCATGTACTCTGCTGCCATGTCCAGGACACGTTTTGAGACCATCCTGCGTTTCCTGCATTTTAGTGACAACACCACCTCCCGTCCCAGAGGCCACCCAGCTTTTGACCGGCTCCACAAAATTCGGCCCCTCATAGACCATTTCAACCAGAAATTTGCAGATTTGTATACCCCCGCACAAAACATCTGCGTAGACGAGTCCCTAATACATTTTACCGGGCACCTTGGCTTCAAACAGTACCACCCGACTTGCGAGGGGGCAGAGGGCTGCATTGTGTAACGAAGAACTGCTTGCGGTGAAATGGAGAGACAAGCGTGAGGTTTACATGCTCTCCTCCATTCACGCAGATACGACAGTCCAAATTGAACGGGCAACCAGTGTCGTTGAAAAGCCACTCTCAGTCCACAACTATAACCTCCACATGGGAGGGGAGGACTTCAATGACCAGATGTTGGCCCCGTATTTGATTTCCCGTTGCACCAGACGCTGGTATAAAAAGGTGTCTGTATATTTATTTCAATTGGCTGCCTATAATAGTTACGTTCTCTACAGTAAGGCTGGGAGAACAGGATCCTTCCTCAAATTTCGGGAAGAGATAATTTCGGAACTCCTGTATCCAGGAGGTTCCGTGGCCCCATCCACCAGTGTAGTGAGCCGTCTACACGAGCGACACTTCCCCAGTGTCGTTACCGGTACCTCAACCCAACCGCCACCCTGAAAAAAATGTCGTGTCTGTAGCAGGAGTGGAATAAGGCGTTATTTCTGTCCTGACTGTCCTGACCACCCTGCCCTATGCCTAGAGGAGTGTTTCCGGAAGTACCACACTCAGGTACACTTAGGCACCTAGCGACAGCACATCACAGGTAGTTTTTACAATCAGGCTCAAGGGTCTCTCAGGATACTAGGTTTTGAGAAACCCTAACACATAGGGGATGGTGCTGCTGTGCTACTGCATAAGTGTGAAACGGTAGAAACCTCTCCTTTCACTTGGGATAACGTGTATAGTGTACTTCTCACCATCTCTGTGTGATTTACACTTTACACATTGTCCCATGGGAAAGGAGAGGTTTCTGCTAGGAAAATAAAGAGTGAAAAAATCTTGAGTTAGTTCAGGTTTTAAAAGTTCCGTTTTTTTTTCATGTTCAGGTTTTATTCATGTTTTATAAAGTTTGTAACGTTCAAGTTATGTGCCTGCTGCCTGATTTTTCTTCTTTTTTTTTTCCCCTAACCACCCTTTATTTTCCAGGTAGATCAACGGACCAACCGATGAAAACGCCGCAGCACTGATGTGAATTCTGAGAGAAGCATTGCGCTGCTGTCAGAAGACACGTGAAGTCGGTGTATGCGGCGCTGCAAGACGAGATTTCTCCTCTGCAGGACAGGTACGTTTGCCCAGGCATATGAGCTGAGGAGAGGTGTTGGAGTTCATATGCTTTGGCAAACACTTTGTATCAAAAAATCTGGCAAAGATGTCTTCTTCCACAACGATCGATTGATCAATGTGAATGGAGAAATCACGTTTGCCAGGACATAGGAGCTGAAGTGGGTATGGATGTTTGGGCGGAGCCCCTATGTCCTGGCAATCGCCAGGCCCCTCTTTTTTTTTTTGCATATTTTTTGGCAGAGATTTTTTCATCCACATCGATCGATGTGAATGAGGAAATCTGTGCCGTTCATTTTTTCTTTCAGCCCAGAGGCTGAACGGAAAAAAAATCTCATTACCCGTATGCTCCATATCAGGAGAATAGCAGAAACTCCTAATGCTGGCCATACGTGTAATGATTGCGGAGACCCTCAAATGCCAGGGCAGTACAAACACCTCACATGTGACCCCATTTTGGAAAGAAGACACCCCAAGGTATTCGCTGAGGGGCATATTGAGTCCATGAAAGATTGGATTTTTTGTCACAAGTTAGCGGAAAGGGAGACTGTGAAAAAACTAAAAAAAATCAAATTCCGCTAACTTGAGCCAAAAAAAAAATCTTCTATGAACTCACCATGCCCCTCACAGAATACCTTTGGGTGTCTTCTTTCTAAAATGGGGTCACATTTGGGGTATTTATACTGCCCTGGCATTTTAGGGGCCTTAAAGCGTGAGAAGAAAAATGCGTAAATATGCCCTCCTAAAAGGTACTCATTGGAATTGGGGCCTCTTTGTGCATCTTGGCTGCAAAAAAGTGCCACACATGTGGTATCGCCATACTCAGGAGAAGTAGGGCAATGTGTTTTGGGGTGTATTTTTACATATACCCATGCTGGGTGAGATAAATATCTCTGTAAATTGACAACTTTGTATAAAAAAAATTGAAAAAGTTGTCATTTACAGAGATATTTTTCACACCCAGTACGGGTATATGTAAAAAAACACCCCAAAACACATTGCCCTACTTCTGCCGAGTACGGCGATACCACATGAGTGACACTTTTTTGCAGCCAAGATGCGCAAAGGGACCCTAAATCCAATGAGTACCTTTAGAATTTCACAGGACATTTCTACTCATTTGGATTCCAAACCGCTTCTCACGCTTTAGGGGCCCCTAAAATGCCAGGGCAGTAAAAATACCCCACAAGTGACCCCATTTTAGAAAGTAGACACCCCAAGGTGTTCTGTGAGGGGTATAGTGAGTTCATGTAAAATTTTATTTTTTGTCACAAGTTAGTGGAATATGAGACTTTGTAAGAAAAAAGAAAAGAAAAAAAAAAAAAAACATTTCCGCTAACTTGTGACAAAAAATAAAAACTTCCATGACTTCACTATGCCCATCAGCGAATACCTTAGGGTGTCTACTTTCCGGAATGGGGTCACTTGTGGGGTATTTTTATTGTCCCGGCATTTTAGGGGCCCCTAAATCGTGAGAAGGAGTTTGGAATCCAAATGCGTAAAATTGCCCTGTGAAATCCTAAAGGTACTCATTGGTTTTAGGGCCCCTTTGCGCATCTTGGCTGCAAAAAAGTGTCACTCATGTGGTACTCAGGAGAAGTAGGGCAATCACTTTTGGGGTGTATTTTTATATATACTCATACTTTGTGTGATAAATACCGCTGTAAACGACAACTTTTTAAAAAATTTTATACAAAGTTGTCAATTTACAGTGATATTTCTCTCACCCAACATGGGTATATGTAAAAATACACCCCAAAACACATTTCCCTACTTCTCCTGAGTATGGCGATACCACATGTGTGCCACTTTTTTGCAGCCAAGATGCGCAAAAGGGCCCTAAATCCAATGAGTACCTTTAGGATTTCACAGGGCATTTTTACGCATTTGGATTCTCACGCTTTAGGGGCCCCTAAAATGCCAGGGCAGTAAAAATACCCCACAAGTGACCCCATTTCGGAAAGTAGACACCCAAAGGTATTCGCTGATGGGCATAGTGAGTTCATGGAAGTTTTATTTTTGTCACAAGTTTGCGGAAAATGAAATTTTTTGAAAAAAAAAAAAACATTTCCGCTAACTTGTGACAAAAAATAAAAACTTCCATGAACTTACTATGCCCCTCAGTGAATACCTTAGGGTGTCTACTTTCCTAAATGGGGTCATTTATGGGGTGTTTCTACTGTCTGGGCATTGTAGTACGTCAGGAAACAGGACAGGTGCTCAGAAAGTCAAAGTGCGGAAATTCACTTTTTTGCACCATAGATTGTAAAAGCTATAACTTTTACCCAAACCAATAAATATACACTTATTGCATTTTTTTTTATCAAAGACATGTAGAACAATACATTTGGAGAAAAATTTGTAGAGAAATGTAGTTTTATTTGACAAATTTTCAAACAGAAAGTGAAAAATGTCAATTTTTTAAAAAATTTCATCAAAAAAAGCAAAATATCAAAAAAAGTAAAAATGTCAGCAGCAATTAAATACCACCAAATCAAAGCTCCATTAGTGAGAAGAAAAGGAGGTAAAATATATTTGGGTGGTAAGTTGTATGGCCGAGCAATAAACGGTGAAAGTAGTGTAATGCAGAATTGTAAAAAGTGGCCTCGTCATTAAGGGTGTTTAAGCTAGGGGGGCTGATGTGGTTAGGTTGTGAAATGGAATGCTTATACTTGTCAAAATGGTCTGGAACTGGTAAAAGTAAGTTCTTTCGCCGTATCGTTTATTTGTGTTGGCAAATCCTGTCTCGTGCTTTTTGAGAGGTTTCTCCCACATATGCTATTCCGCAGGGGCATTTTATGAGTCTGAGTCGCAGGTAAAAAAGCTGTTGATAGTGAAGGATTTACCTGTTTGCAGATGTGTGAATTGGGAGCCTTTCTTTATATTAGAGCACTGAAAACATGTCAAACACGGAAAAGTACCTTTTTCTGAGTTTGAAGAAAGAGTTGCTTGGGTAAACGTATGTCAGAGGCCAAATCTGCCCTGACTAAGTTAACTCTTAGATTCTGTGGACTGCGGTTACATGATAAAACAGGATTATGGAATTCTTGGACTTTGGGGTACACTTTTTTTTGTAATGGCCAGTAATTACGGAAAATGTGAAGTATCTTGTTGGAGCTGGGGTGAAAGGTGTGAACAAAAGGGATTCTTTTAGTGATGTCCTTTGTTTTCTTTTTTTGTGTATTTATTCTAAAGATGGATTCTTGATACCCTCTTGCTGTAAATCTTTGTTTCATTTTGTTTTTCCTTTCCTTCCGGGTGGTGGGATCCTCTACTATGGTTTGCACTCCTTTAAGCTGAGAGATTGGGAGGGATTTTTTGGTCATCGGTGGGTGAAAGCTTGTAAAATGGAGTAAGTTATTGTCATTAGTAGGCTTGCGGTAAAAGTCGGTTATAAGTTTACCTTGGGAGTTTATTGTCACGACTGTATCTAAAAAGGCTATTGAAGATTTACTGTAATGTATGGTAAACTGGAGTTCTGCCCAAACTGAATTCAGGTAAGAAGGTGAGGAGCGATTCTTCCGTTCCTCTCCAGATGTAAAATGCATCGTCTATGTATCTTTTCCTTGTTAGACAATGGGATACATAGAGATGGTGAGTGTATATGTAAATTGTCTCAAAATTGGCCATGAAACAGTTAGCATAAGGCAGGGCCACGTTGGACCCCATAGAGGTAACCTGTACCTGTAGGTAGAATGTGTCTTGAAACATAAAGAAGTTATGGTACAGTACTAGTTTCAAAAGATCTAGGCAGAGTGCAATGACATCTTCATGTAATTTGGTATTGGACAACAATGTGGTTACTGTGGCAAGGCCCTTCTCATGTTGTATTCAAGTGTGACATCCCAGGTGACAAGAATGGTATCAGATGGTAATGGATCCAATTGTCTGATCAGGTTGAGGAAGGATGTGGTGTCTAAGAGAAAAGATTTGGTATGTTTGATATGAGGTGTGAAAATCTTCTCAAGAAAAATGGACAGAGCGGACAAGATGGATTCAGTGGATGCCACTATGGGACGGCCTGGGGGATTCTGTAGGTTTTTGTGAATTTTTGTTAAAACATAGAAAACAGGTGTAATGGGATGGTTTTTAGTCAGGACGTTAACAATGGAGGTATCAATTGCGCCTTTGGAGTGATGGTGTTTAAGAGTATTATTGATGAGGGAGGCTATGGTCGTGGTTGGATTATGATTTCATTATTTGTAAACAGTCGTGTCATTAAGTTGTCAACGGATTTCCGTAACATATTGAATTTTGTCCATTATAACTAATGCTCCGCCTTTATTGGCTGGTTTAAAAACTAGATTTTTCATCTGCTTCAAGGAATTTAAAGCTACTCAGTGTTATTCAGATTATTTTTGTACTTGTAATGGCCCTCTGTGACTCCTTTTTATGAAATTTTTCGTATCCCTCTTTACTAGGTTTATAAATGTCTCTATAGCAGGCTGTTTTTTGGGGGGCATGTATGTGCTTTTGGTACGCAAACCTAGATCAGAGGAGGATATGAGGGCACCCTCTTTTGTGGTAGACTGTACCCCTGTGTTTTCTTCCAAGAAGTGTGCTCGGAGGCAGATACTCCTGAAAAAAAAGTAGTAGGTTAAGTTCTAATTCAAAGGTGTTTAGAGAGTACGACGGGCAGAAGGATAATCCTTTTTGGAGTAAAGTAAGTTCAGCTGGGTTAAGGGGAGTCGAGAAGATGTTTATCACCAGGGACTCTGATGGGGGTTGTGTGTGTACAGTTTCAGATGGAACAGGTGTATACGGTACCTGAGATCTTGTCATGACAGTTGGTACTTGTTGTGACATTCCCGTGTTCTCCGGGTGTTCCTTGGTCTGCGTTGTTCCTCTGGTCTGTGCCGATGATGAGATTCCATTCTTGAGGCTGATCTTTGAGAATCCAAAGATGAGGACCTTCCACTTGTCCTCGGACGATGTCCAATGGAATTGTGCCAGTAGTAAACCCTGTTGTTCCAATAATCTTCAGTATCTCTAAATCAGTATATTCATCTTTGCACATCAGGCTTTGTAGCTGGGTTTCAATGGCCTGGATCTTATCTTTCAGATCCATCATGGTTGAATGAAGATACATCAGGGTGAGGGTCATAATGTCAGTTGAGCATTTGTTAAGAATATGCTCAAATTTGGTGCAATATTCAGGGTTGTCCTTAAAGAAAGTGGGGCGTGTCCTTATGCGCAGGCCCCTGGAGATCATATTAGTTTTGAGATATTCTGCCAGCATAACGCTGTGTAGTTCAAAGTTCTGTAGCCTTTTTGTCTCCCGCTCGAGTTCTCTTTTCTGCAATTCTACTGCTGGTGTTTGTAGAAAGTCACTGGATGAGGTGACCTGTTCCAGAATTACCGAGATCTCTATTTCTAGTTTTTCTACTATACTGTTATAATTCTTATTGACTCCGCAGTGACCTAGAAATTTAAATAGATATTTCTGTACTGTACCACAATTTCTTTTCCTTGACTATCTATATATAAGCTATATGACTTACCTGGGGAACCTCGGTCTGTATGTGTCTGTCCAGCACTGGAAAACAAGTGAAATATGTCAGTTGGTTAAAGTGCTATATATTCGTTTTTTAGAATATTGGTCATTTTTTTTTTCTATCTGAAGTCATGATTCCTCCCTGCTTAAGTTGCTTTTGGGCCAATGACTGTTCACATTAAATTGGAAAAAATTACGAATATTCTAAAAAATGAATATTTACATTACGCGAATATTACATTGCCGATTTTTTGCATAAGAGAAAATAGATTAAATAATTAAGAATATTCTAATTCTCTACAGACTACAGTATTGCAGCCTTCTCCCATTGGCCCACAAGCAAGAAGCGGGTAGGTATACTAGGTAATGGGTTCAGATGAAAAAAAAGAAAAAATGAATGTTCATTTTTACGAATTTATATCACTATATTCGAAATATTCCTGATAAAAATTGGCAATTTGAATATTCTTGCTCAACACTACGGCAAATATATATTTTTTTGCCACTAATACATGCCAAAAAGGTCTATAATTTTCTCACTAAACCACACAACGGCAAATACTTTTTTTTGTGCCATTAATACAGGCCAAAAAGGGCTTCAGAACATATAACTGCACCGCCGAACGGAAAATAATATATATTTTTCTTCCACTCAGCCCCGCTATGCTGTAGCTTTCTCAGCTCTGCTATTTTGTCTGGATTAAATAGGAACTTTTCCTCTTCTGCTGGAACTTAGCTTAGCTGTCTGTAATCTGTCTTTTACTTGAATCCTAGGAATCTTTCTTCCTGGCTTCAAACTTACTTAGCTTGGTATTAAGGCAATGCAAGCCCAGGAGGGTACAAGCAACCATGTAGCACTCACAGGTAGGGCCTGCAGGCCCAGCAGAGCATACAGTGCTCTGCTGGCCGACACACAACCTTTCCCTGAGGAGGGTAGACTAGACTGACTCCTAACCAGGGCCGGCCTTAGGCATTCAGGCGCCCTGTGCGAACTAACCTTGTGGCGCCCCCCCAACATCAAATAACACTGATTTAAAGGGATTCTGACACCCCGTTTTACTCTATGGAGCTGCGGAAATGCATATATATATATAATCATTTTTTTACACACAATAAAACCACTCCTAATGAGAAAGATTTCATAATAAGGATCTGGAGAAGGGGCAGAGGGATAGCAGAGCTCCAGGAGCGCCGCTGCCTTCTGAAACAGCTGATCGGCCGGGGTCCCGAGTGTTCGACCCCTGCCGATCATATGCTGATGATCTATCCAGAGGAAATGTGTTATGTGCTGCTGTAGAGAATCTAATGTGTGTGCTTATGGAATGTAGTGTATAGGGATGGCAGTATGTGTAGATGATACAGTGTGTGTGTGTAGTGATAGAAAGACATTTGTGTATCAGGTATGCATTGTGTGTTTCTGAATGTGTGTACGGAATGCGTTGTGTGAATCTGTGTTTGTATGTGTAAGGGTTTCTGTGTCTGTAAAGGGGCACCATGTGTGATGGATGTCATTCTCCCCCCTCCATTGTCACTCTCTCCCCTTCTTGACACTCTCCTTCCCACCCGCCTCCCTTGTCACTCTTACTTCCCTCAAATCCCCCCACGTCACCTTGTCAAAGTAATCCCCTGTCACCTTGTCACACTCCTTCCCCCTCACTTGTCACTTTTTTTCTCAGCCCCCTCCATTGCCACTTTCTCTCAGCCCCCCATTGTCACTTTCTCTCAGCCCCCATTGCCACTTTCTCTCAGCCCCCATTGCCACTTTCTCTCAGCCCCCCATTGCCACTTTCTCTCAGCCCCCCATTGCCACTTTCTCTCAGCCCCCCATTGCCACTTTCTCTCAGCCCCCCATTGCCACTTTCTCTCAGCCCCCCATTGCCACTTTCTCTCAGCCCCCTCCATTGTCACTTTCTCTCAGCCCTCCCCCATTGCCACTTTATCTCAGCCCCTCCCTCCATTGTCACTTTCTGTCAGCCCTCCCCCATTGCCACTTTCTCTCAGCCCCCCATTGCCACTTTCTCTCAGCCCCCCATTGTCACTTTCTCTCAGCCCCCCATTGTCACTTTCTCTCAGCCCCCCATTGCCACTTTCTCTCAGCCCCCATTGTCACTTTCTCTCAGCCCCCTCCATTGTCACTTTCTCTCAGCCCTCCCCCATTGCCACTTTCTCTCAGCCCCCCTCCATTGCCACTTTCTCTCAGCCCCCTCCATTGTCACTTTCTCTCAGCCCTCCCCATTGCCACTTTCTCTCAGCCCCCTCCATTGTCACTTTCTCTCAGCCCTCCCCCATTGCCACTTTCTCTCAGCCCCCCATTGCCACTTTCTCTCAGCCCCCTCCATTGTCACTTTCTCTCAGCCCTCCCCCATTGCCACTTTCTCTCAGCCCCCCATTGCCACTTTCTCTCAGCCCCCCTCCATTGTCACTTTCTCTCAGCCCTCCCCATTGCCACTTTCTCTCAGCCCCCCTCCATTGTCACTTTCTCTCAGCCCCCCTTCCCTTATCACTATTTTGCTTCAAACTCCCCACCACTTACCACTTCCCTTGTCACTCTTTTGTTGCACCCCCCACTCCTCCCTTGCCATTCTGATTTACTACTAATTTTTACCTTTAGAGTAGCGTGGCTGAGCTCTGTTGTCCGCTGTGCAGGAGCATTTGATTTATGTACTGGCCGGACTGAAAGGAAGCACACACTAAGTGATCACTTCTTATCAGTCCGGCTGGGTACAGGAAACAAATGCTCCTGTACCGCAGTCCGGGGATCTCAGTCTCTGCCACACAGAGGCGCTTCCAAGTTCCTAGTGTCAGGCTCCCTGCTCACCTGCTGAGCCATGAGTGAGCGGAGGAGCAGTAGAGGGACAGGCAGTGCAATTACTTCTGCTGCGCTGCTAGCTGTGTATGTCGGCCGGGGGCGGGCTGTCGGCCATCCGGCGCCCCTGTTGCTATGGCGCCCTGTGCGGCCGCACAGCCCGCACACCCCAAAGGCCGGCCCTGCTCCTAACTAACTAAACTCCTTCCTCTCTAAAGAGGGCTGGAGATGGAAGGAAGGCTCCATCCCAAAGAACTATCTCTGCACAGATTGCCACCATCTGCTGGTGAACTAGGCACATTACGCTTAAACATTGCATTTGCAAGGAAATGAATACATGCACATTGCAGGAAATGGCAAAAAAAATAAAAGATATGACACAGCATGACACATAATTCACCAATAAAGATAGTGGGGTTACAAAAGAGGTTGTAATGCCACTCTGGGGTATTACACATGCCATTAAGGCGCTCGACACGGACGCTGCTTTGGGGGTGGTATGCTGTATGGAAAGCTTGGGTGACCCCCAAAGCCCTCATTACTTCTCCTGTATAGTGGGAACCCCTGTCTGATTTAATAACTTCAGGGACACCATACCTGCACAGCAGTTCACTGACCAGCTTCTTTGCTGTGTTCTTTGCATTTGACTTTGCTATTGGGAAGGCTTCCGGCCACCCTGAAAAGAGATCAACACACACAAGGACAAATTCAAATACTCCTACCTTAGGCAGTTGTATATATTTTATCTGCAGTCTCTGGAATGGGTAAAGTGACCTGGGGGGTGTGCTTGCTTGATGTCTTCACCATTTGACTGGGATTGTTCAATGCACAGACCATACATCCTTTTACACACCGAGCTGCTACTATAGAAAATCCTGGAGCAATTCAACCTGCATTAACCACACTTACCATGGCACCTTTTGATAGGTGAGTGGGCTTGTGGGCTTCCTGAGCCATAGCTGGGTATAGAGGGCATAGTACACAAATTTTGTCCTTGTTTCTACAAATTCCATATTCATCAGGTTTGGCCAGTGTTTTGCCCAAAGTTATTTTTCCTCAGGAGGAGCTTGTTCAACCATTCTTTGAAATGTACTTACTGAAATGTCCTCAGGTCTCAAGGCTCTCACCAGGGTGGCAACAGCATTTAGTGGCTTGAGTACAGATTGTTTGACTGCCTTGTCTGCTCGATCATTGCCTTTCGCTTTCACCGTGATACATCTTGTATGAGCCTTCAACTTCATAATAACAACCTTCTCTGGTAATAACAGAGAGTTCATAAGTTCAAGTACAGAGTCTTTATTTTTAATTGGCTGGCCTGCTAATGTTAGAAAGTCTCTAGGGCGCCTCTAGCTACAGGATCTAATCTAGCTGAAAAGTACGCCACGGGCCGCTGGCAGCAGGGCTGGCGCCACCCATAAGCAGAGTAGGCCACCGCGTAGAGCGCACTCTTGCTGGGGGCGCCAGCTCTGCTCTGGCCTTATTAGCATTAGCACCAGTGTTCCCTGATTTCCGTCTAAGGCGCACCACGCGCGGGTGCACGGCCGAGCTGCTGCGCATCAATTATTGTGCCCCTGCTCACTACTTTCTAATATCCGCTGACCAGTCCGCTACTCAGCACCGCCCACATGATTATGACTTATTCAACATTCAGTGTGCGGTTAAGCAGGGCACCCACTCCACATTGCCGCACTACTGTTGCCTACTCCTCCTTCTAATTCTGACTGGAAAAGGAGAGGAGGACTAAGCAGCACACGCACGCAGCAGCCAGCAGAGCAAGGTAACCAGGAGGACGTGGCAGCGTTATCATAGATGGCAGCTTTAGAAAGTTTTTTTTTTACCCTGCTGTGTCAGGGACAGGGAAGCACAGCCAGGCTGCAACCTATATGGTATGTGCTGTGCTGTGGAGATGGCCTACTGTACCCTTCATTGTGGTAAGGCCACATTTTCTCCCTCCAGCTACATACCAGAGTGAGGCACAGGGATATGAAGGGAATAGATTGGTAATGTTGTGTGGGAGACATGCATTGAAAGCCTGAAGCTCTCCTCACTTTGCAAAAATGAAAAGATGAATTTATCATTAACCTCATCCTGACCGCAGGCTGTAGAAGTAAAATAAATCGCATCAAACATGTATATCAGACAGACGCTGTTTTGTTAACAGCGTCTGATATACCTGCTACCTGGTCCTCTGGTGGTCCCATTTGCTGGGATCGACCACGAGACGACCAGGTAGCTATGTAAAGTAGCACCAAGCACCACACTACACCCCCCCTGTCACTTATTAACCCCTGATCACCCCATATAGACTCCCTGATCACCCCCCCTGTCATTGATCACACCCTTGTATGGCTCCATTCAGATGTCCAGATCCGATGCAGATCCGCACATTGCCAGAACTATATAGAAAATGCCTTTTCTTGTCCGCAATTGCGGACAAAAATAGGACATGTTCTATATTTTTGCGGAACGGAAATGCAGACCCGGAAGTGCAGATCCGCAATTCCGGATCCGAGGGGGACAAAGTATGTCCCCATAGAAATGAATGGGTCTACAATTCCGTTCCGCAAACAGAATTGCGGACATGTGAATGGGGCAAAAGGGTCCCTTATCACCGCCAGTTAGTTAGCTACTTGTTAGGTAGTTAGCGCCCAGCCCACCACACCGCAGTCACTGATTTTGGCATTTGACATTGATCGATGTGAATGAAGAAATCTGTTCTCTTTTTTTTTTTTTCAGCCCAGAGGCTGAACGGAAAAAAAAAAATCTCATTACCCGTATGCTCAATATAAGGAGAGTAGCAGAAACTCCTAATGCTGGCCATACATGTAATGATTGCGGAGACCCTCAAATGCCAGGGCAGTACAAACACCTCACATGTGACCCCATTTTAGAAAGAAGACACCCCAAGGTTTTCCGTGAGGGGTATGGTGAGTTCATGTAAAATGTTATTTTTTGTCACAAATTAGTGGAATATGAGACTTTGTAAAAAAAAAAAAAAAAAAAAAAAATTTTTATATATATATATATATATATATATATATATAAATTTCCGCTAACTTGTGCCAGAAAAAAAAATAATAATTTCAGTGAACTCGCCATGCCCCTCACGGAATACCTTGGGTGTCTTCTTTCCAAAATGGGGTCACATGGCCCTGGCATTTTAGGGGCCCATTGGAATTAGGGCCCCTTTGCGCATCTTAGCTGCAAAAAAGTGTCAGACATGTGGTATCGCCGTACTCAGGAGAAGTAGAGCAATGTGTTTTGGGGTGTATTTTTATATATACCCATAATTTGTGTGAGAAATATCTCTGTAAACAACAACTTTTTTGTCACGAGGGTAGAGAGAAGGGGAGAGAGAGAGAGAAGGGGAGAGAGAGAGAGAGAAGAGAGAGAGAGAGAGAGAGAGAGAAGGGGAGAGAGAGAGAGAGAGAGAGAGAGAGAGAGAGAGAGAGAGAGAGAGAGAGAGAGAGAAGAGAGAGAGAGAGAGAAGGGAGAGAGAGAGAGAGAGAGAGAGAAGGGGAGAGAGAGAGAGAGAGAGAAGGGGAGAGAGAGAGAGAGAGAGAAGGGGAGAGAGAGAGAGAAGGGGAGAGAGAGAGAGAGAAAGAGAGAAGGGGAGAGAGAGAGAGAGAGAAGGGGAGAGAGAGAGAGAGAGAGAGGGAGAGAGAGAGAGAGAGAAGGGGAGAGAGAGAGAGAGAGAGAGAGAAGGGGAGAGAGAGAGAGAGAATGGGAGAGAGAGAGAGAGAAGGGGAGAGAGAGAGAGAGAGAGAAGGGGAGAGAGAGAGAGAGAGAAGGGGAGAGAGAGAGAGAGAGAGAGAGAGAGAGAGAACAGCCAAAGGGAAGCAAAAGAAAGTGGACCAGAGGTAGCCAAAAACAAAGACGAGACGAGTCAACTAGCCGAGGTCAGTCCAGGAGGTCAAGTCAGAACCAGGAAGAGGCAAAGGCAAATCCGTAAACAAACCGAGGTCGAAATCCTAGAGGTAACGTCAAGGTACAGGGAGCAGGCAGAAGAGGTGTCAAGAGGCGAATCCAGGTTCAATTCCAAAGGTAGCAAATAACAAAAAGTACACAGCCTATAGGACAAAAATCACAGGCAACCTGTGGCCAGCAGGCCGCCTGTATTTATAGTGGGAGTGAGGGTCCTCTCCTGCCTCCGGCACTGTCTTCCTGCTAAATCCTGCGCCGCCGCTCTGTATTCGGCACAGGCGCGGTGAGCTGAGGACAGCAGGCACCAGCGTCCTCAGCTCACCGCGCCTGTGCCGAATACAGAGCGGCGCCACAGGATTTAGCAGGAAGACAGTGCCGGAGGCAGGAGAGGATCGCTGCCCGGCACTGTCAATCAAAGAAAGAAGGGGCGTGCCAGCAGGTTGCCACACGGAGCCGCTAGGAGCAGGGCAACACCCCCCCTGCTCCTAGAGGCTAATTTACATATTATAAAAAGACGTTTTTTAGCCTAAATATACATCGGATTTTTATAAAAAAGACATTATCAAGCTGCTCTGACATTAGCACATAGCTAATGTCAGACAGCTTATAATGTCAAATCGTGATGACAGAAACCCTTTAACTGTCCTAAGGTTAACTTAATAGGTTTAATAAGTCTTGGATTGTCATATAAACTCATTTGCATACACATGGCCAAGAAATGCTAATGAGCAATATAGCAGTATCTGCCTTGTTTGTAAACTGAAACACGATTTGCATGGCTTTCCCATAGTCCCATGTTAAGCAAATGAGTTTATATGACAAAACAGAATAGAAAGATTATAAAATTAGTCTTTGGACAATTGCAAAACAAAAAAAAAACTATGCAGCCTTCCTAATCAGTGAGATGAGAGCTAGGTGGCATATTAAAAAAAAATAATAATAATTTTTTTGTCACCCTAATGATAATCATCTATGTGCACAGGTCCCCCTAGATACCTAACACTAAACAGACAATTTTCCTTTTGGAAAAACTTGTTAAAACCCAGGCTGCCTTGCTAAGGTATGCTGATGATCTGTCTGTCTGATGGATTGTTGGTCCTGCATATACCTGGTGCTTGGTGGCCATAGGGGAGAACTATTCTGTGTTGTTAATTGGATGTTTTATGTAATAATACAAATAATAATAATTTTGTCTTTGTCTGTTTTATAAAGGACAAAAATTAGGGCTTCATTAACTATTGTACCATGTGTTTGATTATTACATCTTAAAGGGATACTGACTATCTGTTCCTGCTGTACCATCCACTTCCTGGTGGTGGGTTTTGTTTTGTTTGATTGAAGTGTATAATTCTGCCGTGCTGCGCATGCGCCTAGGAAGTTTATTCTTCACTAGGAATAAGTCACTATAGTGCATGCACATTCAGGACAGCACATGGTACAGACTGGAGAAAATGAGTCAAGCACGGCCAGCAGAATCCCTGACAGAGGAAAATTATGAATAAAAACGTTTTATAGACATTATGCAAAGACAGTGTTTGATGATAATAGCATAGTTTTTCTCAGATCAAGGATCCTAATACAGGAAAATATATATATATACTTCTATAGGGTAAAACAGCCTGTCCCTTTAAGGTATAATACTCAATCAAACATGGTACAATAGTTAATTAAAAAATGTAATCTTTGTATTTTATAAAACAGACAAACACAAACTTACAGATATTTACCCTAGCCTGCCTATCATAAAATCTTATTATTATTGTTTGTATTATTACATAAAACATTCAATTGACAACACAGAACAGTTCTCCCCTATGGCCGCCAAGCACCAGGTATATGCAGGACCAACAATCCATCAGACAGACAAATCATCAGCATACCTTAGCAAGGCAGCCTGGTTTTTAACCAGTTTTTCCAAAAGGAAAATTGTCTGTTTAGTGTTAGGTATCTAGGGGGACCTGTGCACATAGATGATTATCATTAGGGTGACAAATTATTTATTTATTTTTTTTAATATGCCACCTAGCTCTCATCTCAATGATTAGGAAGGCTGCATAGTTTTTTTTTGTTTTGCAATTGTTCTAAGACTAATTTTATAATCTTTTTATTCTGTTTTGTCATATAAACTCATTTGCATAACATGGGACTATGGGAAAGCCATGCAAATTGTGTTTCAGTTTACAAACAAGGCAGATACTGCTATATTGATCATTAGAATTTCTTGGCAATGTGTATGCAAATGAGTTTTAAATGTTGGGAAATGTTTATGCAGCTCTCTTAGGCAGTGAGAGAGGAGTTAGGCTGGCATATAAAAAAAACAATTACAATTTTTGTCGCCCTAATGATAATGGTCTAGGGTCCAGGCCCCTCTAGATAGCCAACCAATGCTAAGCAATTTCTCTCCTCTTGGATTGAGAACTTATGTTTGTATGTGTTAAAACTCATGATTGTCATTGTAAGGTATGCTGATGCCCTGTCTTATAGATAGTCAGCCTGCACATACCTGGCTTTTGGCATGATCTGAGTGGTTTATGTTAAATGTGATAGAAAATGATCATTAATAATATATCATTTTTAGAAAGGGCTTTTCTTGGTTTGAGGGTTGGGGTGGACAGAGGACTATACTCTCCCTGCTTTAACACTGCAGCTTTAAATTGAATTCACTATGCCTGGCTTTGGTAGGAAGGTAAGCTGAATGTAAGAATGCAGGGCGAATTGAACATAGCATAATGTTTGCTGGCAGAAGCGAACGCGAACAAGCAATGTTCGCAGGGAACTGTTCGCTGTCGAACAGTTCGGGACATCTCTAATGACCAACACCTCCGAACTGCACACATCACTTGCATGACCTTGATTCCATGTGGGATCTAGACCTCATCAATCATCTTCCACATCATCTTCCACCCACTCTTCACCCCTGCCCTCCTTGTCGGTCACACTGCAGAAAGCCGAAGCAGTTGGCACCTGTGTTTTGTCATCATCAGAGACGTGCTGCGTTGGTCTTACCATGTCCAAATCTGGAAACATAAATGGTTGGGCATCGGTGCACTCAATCTCTTCCACTTCTGGGGCGGTGCTATGTGGATGGTCCATGGAAACCCTGCCAGCAGAGTCATCAAAAAGCATAAGAGACTGCTGCATTACATGGGGCTCAGACTGCTTGACTGATTTGCAAGTGGGTAAGTTGGAAGACAGATGCCCATGGGCTGAAGGTGCCAACTCTGAGCTTTCAGCAGGAGATCGGGTGGGAGACAATGTGAAGGAACTGGAGGCACTTTCAGCCACCCAATCTACTACCGCCTGTATTTGTTTTGGCCTCACCATTTGTAAAGCGGTATTTGGGCCTACAAAATAACGCTGAACGTTCTGACACCTACGCGCACCTGAGGAAGGTGTTTTATTTGAATGTGTAGCTGGCACAGATCGACCATGACCTATCCTGCAACTGGAGCGCCAGAAACACCAGCAGTACCATGACCAGGGCCATGACCCTTATTTGACGCTCTCCTCATTCTCTGCGGTCACCCACTGAACTAACAAATGGATTGACTAAATTTTCCTACTTTATTTTCCTGTCAGGTATGCAGTGCAGGGGTACTTCACAGCAAAAAATGGGTATATGTCAACCAACAATCTAACCGACAAATTACCTAAATTTATTTCCCTGTCAGGTATGCAGTGCAGGACTACTTCAAAGCAAAACATGGGTATAAGTCACCCAACAATCTAACAGACGGGTTAACTATATTTACTTCCCTGTCAGGTATGCAGTTCAGGGGTACTACACAGCAAAAAATGGGTGTAAGTCACCTAACAATCTAACAGACGGGTTTACTATTTTTATTTCCTTTGTCAGGTATGCAGTGCAGGGGTACTTCACAGCAAAAAATGGGTATAAGTCCCCCAATAATCTAACAGACAGGTTTACTAAATTCATTTCCCTATCAGGTATGCAGTGCAGGGGTACTTCACAGCAAAACATGGGTATAAGTCACCCAACAATCTAACAGACGGGTTTACTATATTTATTTCCCTGTCAGGTATGCAGTGCAGGGGTACTTCATGGCAAAAAATGGGTATAAGTCACCCAAGAATCTAACTGATGGGTTTACTAAATTTATTTCCCTGCCAGGTATGCAGTGCAGGAGTACTTCACAGCAAAAAATGAGTAAAAGTCTCCCAACAATCTAACAGAAGGGTTTACTATTAGTGTTGAGCGAACAGTTCGAGCATAGTTCGGGTCCGTACCGAATTTTGGGGTGTTCGTGACACGGACCCGAACCCGAACTTTTTCGTAAAAGTTCGGGTTCGGGTTCGTCGTTCGGCATGTATTTTGGCGCATTTTGAAAGGCTGCAAAGCAGCCAATCAACATGCATCATACTACTTGCCCTAAGATGCCATCGCAGCCATGCCTACTATTGGCAAGGCTGTGATTGGCCAAGTGCAGCATGTGACTCAGCCTCTTTATAAGCTTGTGCGCACGTCGGGACGTGCTCACTCCCGATGTGAATAGAACAGGGATAGACGCAGCTGATGCTAGGGCGAGAATAGGCAGGGATAATTGAATAACTGGAAGCAAATTTCTCTCCTCCACCTGTGATTCATCTGAACAACTGCAGCTGAGCTGCTTTTTTGATAGGGATTGGCTATTTTTAGAGTGGCCAGAGTGATTTTCCATCCACATGTACCTGGGCTGACCGCCGGCCGCCATTTTGCGACTTGTAGTGCTGCAGCAGAAGCTGCCACAGTGTGCATTCCAAAGCTCCAAACAAGACTGATTTGCAAGTGGGTAAGTTGGAAGACAGATGCCCATGGGCTGAAGGTGCCAACTCTGAGCTTTCAGCAGGAGATCGGGTGGGAGACAATGTGAAGGAACTGGAGGCACTTTCAGCCACCCAATCTACTACCGCCTGTATTTGTTTTGGCCTCACCATTTGTAAAGCGGTATTTGGGCCTACAAAATAACGCTGAACGTTCCTGACACCTCACGCGCACCTGAGGAAGGTGTTTTATTTGAATGTGTAGCTGGCACAGATCGACCATGACCTATCCTGCAACTGGAGCGCCAGAAACACCAGCAGTACCATGACCAGGGCCATGACCCTTATTTGACGCTCTCCTCATTCTCTGCGGTCACCCACTGAACTAACAAATGGATTGACTAAATTTTCCTACTTTATTTTCCTGTCAGGTATGCAGTGCAGGGGTACTTCACAGCAAAAAATGGGTATATGTCAACCAACAATCTAACCGACAAATTACCTAAATTTATTTCCCTGTCAGGTATGCAGTGCAGGACTACTTCAAAGCAAAACATGGGTATAAGTCACCCAACAATCTAACAGACGGGTTAACTATATTTACTTCCCTGTCAGGTATGCAGTTCAGGGTACTACACAGCAAAAAATGGGTGTAAGTCACCTAACAATCTAACAGACGGGTTTACTATTTTTATTTCCTTTGTCAGGTATGCAGTGCAGGGGTACTTCACAGCAAAAATGGGTATAAGTCCCCCAATAATCTAACAGACAGGTTTACTAAATTCATTTCCCTATCAGGTATGCAGTGCAGGGGTACTTCACAGCAAAACATGGGTATAAGTCACCCAACAATCTAACAGACGGGTTTACTATATTTATTTCCCTGTCAGGTATGCAGTGCAGGGGTACTTCATGGCAAAAAATGGGTATAAGTCACCCAAGAATCTAACTGATGGGTTTACTAAATTTATTTCCCTGCCAGGTATGCAGTGCAGAGTACTTCACAGCAAAAAATGAGTAAAAGTCTCCCAACAATCTAACAGAAGGGTTTACTATTAGTGTTGAGCGAACAGTTCGAGCATAGTTCGGGTCCGTACCGAATTTTGGGGTGTTCGTGACACGGACCCGAACCGAACTTTTTCGTAAAAGTTCGGGTTCGGGTTCAGTCGTTCGGCATGTATTTTGGCGCATTTTGAAAGGCTGCAAAGCAGCCAATCAACATGCATCATACTACTTGCCCTAAGATGCCATCGCAGCCATGCCTACTATTGGCAAGGCTGTGATTGGCCAAGTGCAGCATGTGACTCAGCCTCTTTATAAGCTTGTGCGCACGTCGGGACGTGCTCACTCCCGATGTGAATAGAACAGGGATAGACGCAGCTGATGCTAGGGCGAGAATAGGCAGGGATAATTGAATAACTGGAAGCAAATTTCTCTCCTCCACCTGTGATTCATCTGAACAACTGCAGCTGAGCTGCTTTTTGATAGGGATTGGCTATTTTTAGAGTGGCCAGAGTGATTTTCCATCCACATGTACCTGGGCTGACCGCCGGCCGCCATTTTGCGACTTGTAGTGCTGCAGCAGAAGCTGCCACAGTGTGCATTCAAAGCTCCAAACAAGTCAGACATCTACACCTGGGATTCAGACCAATAGCGATTTAGCAGCACAGTCCAAGGCTATTTTTTTAAAGGTTGTGCAGACCATTTTGTGGCACATGTTACTGGGCTGATAGGCGGCGGCCATCTTGGGACTAGTGCTGCAGCACAATCTCTCCCAACGTCCATTAATCACTTGTAATAGTGGTCTGTGCCATAGAAATCCTACATCAGGGACTTGGGTGTGCTTGTGTCACCCCTACTAATACCAGTCCACCTGTAATCCATACAGTGAAAAGCCATGAAAGTATTCCAGTGAGGGAATTTTTTTTATTTAAAAAAGGCCAAGTTAGTTTATCTGGCGTTCAATATACTAGATACAGTTAGGCCTGCGTTTCATACATCTGGAATTAGCAAACTAATGTGCTGGGGTTGGGAAAACATATATGTACCCATACTAGAATCTGTCAAAGAAAGCGGTACTCACATATAACAGTCATTCCATCTGTAATCCATACAGTCAAAAGACTGAAAGTATTCCAGTGAGGGAATTTTTTTATTTAAAAAGGCCAAGTTAGTTTATCTGGCGTTCAATATACTAGATACAGTTAGGCCTGCGTTTCATACATCTGGAATTAGCAAACTAATGTGCTGGGGTTGGGAAAACATATATGTACCCATACTAGAATCTGTCAAAGAAAGCGGTACTCACATATAACAGTCATTCCATCTGTAATCCATACAGTCAAAAGACTGAAAGTATTCCAGTGAGGGAATTTTTTTATTTAAAAAAGGCCAAGTTAGTTTATCTGGCGTTCAATATACTAGATACAGTTAGGCCTGCGTTTCATACATCTGGAATTAGCAAACTAATGTGCTGGGGTTGGGAAAACATATATGTACCCATACTAGAATCTGTCAAGAAAGCGGTACTCACATATAACAGTCATTCCATCTGTAATCCATACAGTCAAAAGACTGAAAGTATTCCAGTGAGGGAATTTTTTATTTAAAAAGGCCAAGTTAGTTTATCTGGCGTTCAATATACTAGATACAGTTAGGCCTGCGTTTCATACATCTGGAATTAGCAAACTAATGTGCTGGGGTTGGGAAAACATATATGTACCCATACTAGAATCTGTCAAGAAAGCGGTACTCACATATAACAGTCATTCCATCTGTAATCCATACAGTCAAAAGACTGAAAGTATTCCAGTGAGGGAATTTTTTTATTTAAAAAGGCCAAGTTAGTTTATCTGGCGTTCAATATACTAGATACAGTTAGGCCTGCGTTTCATACATCTGGAATTAGCAAACTAATGTGCTGGGGTTGGGAAAACATATATGTACCCATACTAGAATCTGTCAAAGAAAGCGGTACTCACATATAACAGTCATTCCATCTGTAATCCATACAGTCAAAAGACTGAAAGTATTCCAGTGAGGGAATTTTTTTATTTAAAAAGGCCAAGTTAGTTTATCTGGCGTTCAATATACTAGATACAGTTAGGCCTGCGTTTCATACATCTGGAATTAGCAAACTAATGTGCTGGGGTTGGGAAAACATATATGTACCCATACTAGAATCTGTCAAAGAAAGCGGTACTCACATATAACAGTCATTCCATCTGTAATCCATACAGTCAAAAGACTGAAAGTATTCCAGTGAGGGAATTTTTTTATTTAAAAAAGGCCAAGTTAGTTTATCTGGCGTTCAATATACTAGATACAGTTAGGCCTGCGTTTCATACATCTGGAATTAGCAAACTAATGTGCTGGGGTTGGGAAAACATATATGTACCCATACTAGAATCTGTCAAGAAAGCGGTACTCACATATAACAGTCATTCCATCTGTAATCCATACAGTCAAAAGACTGAAAGTATTCCAGTGAGGGAATTTTTTATTTAAAAAGGCCAAGTTAGTTTATCTGGCGTTCAATATACTAGATACAGTTAGGCCTGCGTTTCATACATCTGGAATTAGCAAACTAATGTGCTGGGGTTGGGAAAACATATATGTACCCATACTAGAATCTGTCAAAGAAAGCGGTACTCACATATAACAGTCATTCCATCTGTAATCCATACAGTCAAAAGACTGAAAGTATTCCAGTGAGGGAATTTTTTTATTTAAAAAGGCCAAGTTAGTTTATCTGGCGTTCAATATACTAGATACAGTTAGGCCTGCGTTTCATACATCTGGAATTAGCAAACTAATGTGCTGGGGTTGGGAAAACATATATGTACCCATACTAGAATCTGTCAAAGAAAGCGGTACTCACATATAACAGTCATTCCATCTGTAATCCATACAGTCAAAAGACTGAAAGTATTCCAGTGAGGGAATTTTTTATTTAAAAAAGGCCAAGTTAGTTTATCTGGCGTTCAATATACTAGATACAGTTAGGCCTGCGTTTCATACATCTGGAATTAGCAAACTAATGTGCTGGGGTTGGGAAAACATATATGTACCCATACTAGAATCTGTCAAAGAAAGCGGTACTCACATATAACAGTCATTCCATCTGTAATCCATACAGTCAAAAGACTGAAAGTATTCCAGTGAGGGAATTTTTTTATTTAAAAAGGCCAAGTTAGTTTATCTGGCGTTCAATATACTAGATACAGTTAGGCCTGCGTTTCATACATCTGGAATTAGCAAACTAATGTGCTGGGGTTGGGAAAACATATATGTACCCATACTAGAATCTGTCAAAGAAAGCGGTACTCACATATAACAGTCATTCCATCTGTAATCCATACAGTCAAAAGACTGAAAGTATTCCAGTGAGGGATTTTGCTTATAAAAAATAATATATTTCATTGTGGTGCGAGTTGAATCGCAACAATGAAGAAAAATACTATTAAGGGACGAGGGCGCGGTCGTGGTGGTGTCCGTGGAGCCTCTGTTGCTGGTAGAGGGCGTGGCCGTTCGGCTCAGGCGCACACAGTAGGGAACGAACTCCCTCAACTAGCCGGCAGAATGTACCGCAATATCTCGTGGGGCCCAATGCCGCTCTTAGGATGGTAAGGCCTGAGCAGGTACAGGCATTAATCGATTGGGTGGCCGACAGTGCTTCCAGCACGTTCACCACATGGTCTTCCACCCAGTCTTCTGCGGAAAGCGCACAGGTGGCACCTGAAAACCAAGCCCATCAGTCTGTCACATCACCCCCAAGCATATCAGGGAAGCGGTCTGAGCCACAAGTTATGCAGCAGTCTCTTCTTCTGTTTGAAGACTCTGCTTCCAGGGTTTCCCAGGGGCGTCCACCTAGCCCTTCCCCAGTGGAGGAAGACATACCATGCACTGACGCACAACCACTTATGTCTCCAGATGAAGAGGACATGGGAATACCACCACAGCAGAGTCACCGACTCTCTGATGATGACGAAACACAGGTGCCCACTGCCGCGTCTTTTGCAGTGTGCAGACTGAACAGGAGGAGGTCAGGGAGGGAGACTGGGTGGAAGACGATGCAGAGGACGATGAGGTCTTAGACCCCACATGGACTGAAGGTCGTGGCGATGACTTTCACAGTTCAGAGGAAGAGGTAGTGGTGAGACCGAGACAACAGCGAAGCCAAAGAGGGAGCAGGGGCCAAAGCAGACGAGCCGCCGCCCCCAGAGTTCGCCTGCTACTGGACATCGCCAACAGGGACCCAGCCCCACAAAGGCAGCTTCAAAGAGTTCCCTGGCATGGCACTTCTTTAAACAATGTCCTACCGACAAGACCCGAGTGACTTGCACGCTCTGCCATCAGAGCCTGAGGCGAGGCATTAACGTTCTGAACCTCAGCACAACCTGCATGACCAGGCATCTACATGCAAAGCATGAACTGCAGTGGGGTACACACCTTAAAAACCAGGCACTCGCTGAGGCTCCCCCTGCTCCCTCTACCGCTGCTGCCTCGGCTTCCGCCTCGAGAGGAATGTTGCCACCTGCCGAGCAGCAAACAGAGGATGTGCCACCGACACCACCACCACCGCCACCGTCAACTAGCGTCTCCACTATATCACACAGCAGCGTTCAGCTCTCAATATCTCAAACCTTAGAGAGGAAGCGCAAATTCCCCGAGTCACCCTCGAGGCCCTTGGCCTGAACGCCAGCATTTCTAAACTGCTGGCCTTTGAAATGCTGTCATTCCGGCTGGTGGACACAGACAGCTTCAAACAGCTGATGGCCATGGCTGTCCCGCAGTATGTGGTTCCCAGCCGCCACTACTTCTCCAAGACAGCCGTGCCTTCCCTGCACATGCAAGTGTCCGATAAAATCAAGTGTGCACTGCGCAACGCCATTTGTGGCAAGGTCCACCTAACCACAGATACGTGGACCAGTAAGCACGGCCAGGGACGCTATATCTCACTAACTGCACACTGGATGAATGTAGTGGCGGCTGGGACCCCGGCGGACAGTTCCTTGGCGCACGTCCTTCCGCCCTCTAGGATCGCAGGGCATCATTCTCTGCCTCCTGTAGTCTCCTCCTCCTACTCGGCTTCCTCCCCCACTGCTTCCACCAGCTCATCCGGTCAGCCACACACCTTCACCACCAACTTCAGCACAGCCCGGGGTAAACGTCAGCAGGCCATTCTGAAACTCATATGTTTGGGGGACAGGCCCCACAGCGCAAAGGAGTTGTGGCGGGGTATTGAACAACAGACCGACAAGTGGTTTCTGCCGGTGGGCCTCAAGCCAGGCCTGGTGGTATGCGATAATGGGCGAAATCTCGTGGCAGCTCTGGGACTAGCCGGTTTGACGCACATCCCTTGCCTGGCGCATGTGCTGAACTTGGTGGTGCAGAGGTTCATTCACCACTACCCCAACATGTCAGAGCTGCTGCATAAAGTGCGGGCCGTCTGTGCGCGCTTCCGCCGTTCACATCCTGCCGCTGCTCGCCTGTCTGCGCTACAGCGGAACTCGGCCTTCCCGCTCACCGCCTCATATGCGACGTGCCCACCCGGTGGAACTCCACCTTGCACATGCTGGAGAGACTGTGCGAGCAGCAGCAGGCCATAGTGGAGTTTCAGCTGCAGCTGCGCTCGCGTCAGTCGTACTGCCGAACAGCACCACTTCACTACCAATGATTGGGCCTCCATGCGAGACCTGTGTGCCCTGCTGCGCTGTTTCGAGTACTCCACCAACATGGCCAGTGGCGATGACACTGTTATCAGCGTTACAATACCACTTCTATGTCTCCTTGAGAAAACACTTAGGGCAATGATGTTAGAGGAGGTGGCCCAGGTGGAGGAGGAGGAGGAGGATGAGGGCTCGTTTCTAACACTTTCGGGCCATTTTGTTCGAAGTGGCTCAGAGGGAGGTTTGTTTAAGCAGCAGAGGACAGGTTCACAAGTCGCCAGCCAAGGCACTGTACTGGAGGACGAGGAGGATGAGGAGGAGGAGGTGGAGGGGACGAGGATGACGCAAGTTCACAGCGGGGTGGCAGCCCAGGCCCATCACTGGTGCGTGGCTGGGGGATACGGTGGACGATGACGATACGCCTCCCACAGAGGACAGCTTGTCCTTACCCATGGGTAGCCTGGCCCACATGAGCGAATATATGCTCCAATGCCTGCGCAACGACAGCAGAGTTGCCCACGTTTTAACGTGTGCAGACTACTGGGTGGCCACCCTGCTGGATCCCCGGATTAAAGACAATGTGCCCACTTTAATTCCTGAACTGGAGCGCGACCGTAAGATGCTTGCGAGTACAAGCGCTGCGCTGATAGAGGCGCTCTTGAGAGCATTCCCACATGTCACAGGGAACAGGTGGAAGGTGAAGGCAGAGGAGTGGCAAGAGGTCGCCAACGCAGCTGTGTCACGGCCAGCTCATCTGAGGGCAGGGTTAGCATGGCAGAAATGTGGAAAAGTTTTGTCTCCACGCCACAGCTATCTGCACCGACACCTGATACGGAACGTGTTAGCAGGAGGCAGCATTTCACTAACATGGTTGAACAGTATGTCTGCACACCTCCACATCCTGACGGATGGTTCGGCCCCATTCAACTACTGGGTTTCGAAATTGTCCACGTGGCCAGAGTTAGCATGTTATGCCTTGGAGGTGCTTTCCTGCCCGGCGGCCAGCGTTTTATCTGAGCAGCGTATTCAGCACGGCAGGGGCGTCATTACTGACAAGCGCAGCCGCCTGTCCACAGCCAACGTGGACAAGCTGACCTTCATAAAGATGAACCAGGCATGGATCCCACAGGACCTGTCCCTCCCTTGTGCAGAGTAGTCCTTATTAACTGCCTAAAACATGTCTTGTTGTGCTACGGGCCACTTCTTTATTTGATACAAATTTTATGAAACCCACAGTTGAATGAAACTCTTCTCTGTCTGGGCGCCGGGGCCTAACCAGATGAAAGTGGCCGGTTAAACTAACGGGTGACATGAAGCCATAACCTCTGCCATGCTACCTCTGTCTTCTGTCTGGGTGCTGAGGCCTAAGTCAAATAAAGCGGTCTTCTGCTGTGCTGGGGGATATGAAGCTAATCTCTGACCTCTCTCCTCTGTCTGGGTCCAAAGGCCTAAATCACTGAAAGAGGCCTTCTCCTGTGGTGTGTGATATGATGCCAGAATATGTGCTGTGGGGCCTCTCTCCTCTTCCTGGGTGCAGGGGTCAAATAAACTAAATTGTGGCCTACTCCTGTGGTGGTTGATATGATGCCTGATTCTCTGATGTGGAACCTCTCTCCTCTGTTTGGGTGAAGGGGTCAAAGTAACTAAATGGTGGCTTCTCCTGTGGTGGCTGATATGATGCCAGAATATGTGCTGTGGGGCCTCTCTCCTCTTCCTGGGTGCAGGGGTCAAAGTAACTCAATGGTGGCTTCTCCTGTGGTGGCTGATATGATGCCAGAATATGTGCTGTGGTGCCTCTCTCCTCTTCCTGGGTGCAGGGGTCAAAGTAACTAAATGGTGGCTTCTCCTGTGGTGGTTGATATGATGCCTGATTCTCTGCTGTGAAACCTCTCTCCTCCATCTGGGTGTAGGGGTCAAAGTCTTTCAAAGTCGCCTTCTCCTGTGCTGATTGATATGAAGCTGATGGTTGTGCCATCTGACATGGTTGCCGGGGTCCCATTAAATTGGGGCCTACTCCTGTGGTGGTTGATATGATGCCTGATTCTCTGATGTGGAACCTCTCTCCTCTGTTTGGGTGAAGGGGTCAAAGTAACTAAATGGTGGCTTCTCCTGTGGTGGCTGATATGATGCCAGAATATGTGCTGTGGGGCCTCTCTCCTCTTCCTGGGTGCAGGGGTCAAAGTAACTCAATGGTGGCTTCTCCTGTGGTGGCTGATATGATGCCAGAATATGTGCTGTGGTGCCTCTCTCCTCTTCCTGGAGTGCGGGGTCAAAGTAACTCAATGGTGGCTTCTCCTGTGGTGGCTGATATGATGCCAGAATATGTGCTGTGGTGCCTCTCTCCTCTTCCTGGGTGCGGGGGTCAAAGTAACTCAATGGTGGCTTCTCCTGTGGTGGCTGATATGATGCCAGAATATGTGCTGTGGGGCCTCTCTCCTCTTCCTGGGTGCAGGGGTCAAAGTAACTCAATGGTGGCTTCTCCTGTGGTGGTTAGTATGATGCCAGAATATGTGCTGTGGGGCCTCTCTCCTCTTCCTGGGTGCGGGGTCAAAGTAACTCAATGGTGGCTTCTCCTGTGGTGGCTGATATGATGCCAGAATATGTCCTGTGGTGCCTCTCTCCTCTTCCTGGGTGCAGGGGTCAAAGTAACTAAATGGTGGCTTCTCCTGTGGTGGTTGATATGATGCCTGATTCTCTGCTGTGAAACCTCTCTCCTCCATCTGGGTGTAGGGGTCAAAGTCTTTCAAAGTCGCCTTCTCCTGTGCTGATTGATATAAAGCTGATGGTTGTGCCATCTGACATGGTTGCCAGGGTCTGATTCAATGGGGGCCTACTCCTGTGGTGGGTGATCTAAATGCCTGATTCTCTGCTGTGAAACCTCTCTCCTCCGTCTGGGTGTAGGGGTCAAAGTCTTTCAAAGTCGCCTTCTCCTGTGCTGATTGATATGAAGCTGATGGTTGTGCCATCTGACATGGTTGCCGGGGTCCCATTAAATTGGGGCCTACTCCTGTGGTGGGTGATCTAAATGCCTGATTCTCTGCTTTGAAACCTCTCTCCTCCGTCCGGGTGTAGGGGTCAAAGTCTGTCAAAGTCGCCTTCTCCTGTGCTGATTGATATAAAGCTTATGCTTGTGCCATCTGACATGGTTGCCGGGGTCTGATTCAATGGTGGCCTACTCCTGTGGTGGGTGATCTAAATGCCTGATTCTCTGCTGTGTAACCTCTCTCCTCCGTCTGGGTGTAGGGGTCAAAGTAACTAAATGGTGGCCTACTCCTGTGGTGGGTGATATGATGCCTGGTTCTCTGCTGTGGGACCTCTCTCCTTTGTCTGGGTGCTGTGGTCAAAATAATAGTAAGTGACCTTCTCCATTGGTGGGTGACTTGAAGCCTGATTCTGTGCTATGGGACCTCACTCCAATTAATATTGTTTAATTTTTATTTATTTTATGTTAACTCATCATTTCCCTATCTACATTTGTTTGCAGGGGATTTAACTACATTTTGCTGCCTTTTGCAGCCCTCTAGCCCTTTCCGGGTGTGTTTTACAGCCTTTTTAGTGCCCAAAAGTTCGGGTCCCCATTGACTTCTATGGGGTTCGGGTTCGGGATGAAGTTCGGGTCGAGTTCGGATCCCGAACCCAACATTTTTCGAAAGTTCGGCCGAACTCGTCGAACCCGAACATCCAGGTGTTCGCTCAACTCTATTTACTATATTTATTTCCCTGTTAGGTTTGCAGTGCAGGGGTACTTCACAGCAAAAAATGGGTATATGTCACCCACCCAACCAACAGACGGATTCACTAAATTTATTTCCCTATCAGGTATGCAGTGCAGGGGTACTTCACATCAAAAAATGGGTATAAGTCACCCAATAATCTAACAGATGGGTTTACTAAATTCATTTCCCTATCAGGTATGCTGTGCAGGGGTATTTCACAGCAAAAAATGGGTATATGTCATCCACCGAACTAACAGATGGATTTACTAAATTTATTTCCCTGTCAGGTATGCAGTGCAGGAGTACTTTACAGCAAAACATGGGTATAATTCACCCAACAATCTAACAGATGGGTTTAATATATTCATTTTCCTGTCAGGTATGCAGTGCAGGGGTACTTCACGGCAAAAAATGGGTATAAGGCACCCAAGAATCTAACAGATGGGTTTACTAAATTTATTTCCCTGTCAGGAATGCAGTGCAGGGGTACTTCACAGCAAAAAATGAGTAGAAGTCACCCAACAATCTAACAGAAGGGTTTACTATATTTATTTCCCTGTCAGGTATGCAGTGCAGGGGTACTTCACAGCAAAAAATGGGTATATGTCACCCACCCAACCAACAGACAGATTCGCTAAATTTATTTCCCTGTCAGGTATGCAGTGCAGGGGTACTTCACGGCAAAAAATGGGTATAAGTCACCCAAGAATCTAACAGATGGGTTTACTAAATTTATTTCCCTGTCAGGTATGCAGTGCAGGGGTACTTCATAGCAAAAAATGAGTAGAAGTCACCCAACAATCTAACTGAAGGGTTTACTATATTTATTTCCCTGTCAGGTTTGCAGTGCAGGGGTACTTCACAGCAAAAAATGGGTATATGTCACCCACCCAACCAACAGACAGATTCACTAAATTTATTTCCCTGTCAGGTATGCAGTGCAGGGGTACTTCACAGCAAAAAATGGGTATAAGTCCCCCAATAATCTAAAAGACGGGTTTACTAAATGTATTTCCCTGTCAGGTATGCAGTGTTGGGGGAACTTCACAGCAAAAAATGGGTATAAGTCACTCAACAATCTAACAGACGGGTTTACTAAATTTAATTCCCTGTCAGGTATGCAGTGCAGGGGTACTTCACAGCAAAAAATGGGTATAAGTCACTCAACAATCTAACAGATGGGTTTACTATATTTATTTCCCTGTCAGGTATGCAGTGCAGGGGTACTTCTTACCAAAAAATGGGTATATGTCTCCCGCCGAACTAACAAACGGATGCATGTAGGACTCCAGGGATAATACTTAGTCACAGTAACATAACCATATTGTCCTGATGGTCCGGGGGCTTCGGGAGCCATAGGGGCGAACAGGTCTGTGACGTCTATCTTGGGTGTCTGAGTAGATAGGATTCTAGTCTCAGTCAATACCGGATAATTGCCTGCTGGTCAATGTGCCCCACAAACCCCACAAGTGTCAATCCAGTCTGGGTTCTGATTTCCACAGACGTTACACGTCCATCCCTCTGGTTCACTCCTGGACTCTCTAGTAGGGGCACTGGCCAGGGGGTATGGAGGTGGCGTATCTCCAGTTTTCTCACATTTCTGTTTCTGAGTAGTGATGAGCTGCAGGGGCAATACTCGAATTCCCGATATTGCACAAATATTTGGACAAATATTCATCATAAATTCATAAACTCGAATTTGCAATTATTTTCTTGATTGTGAAAATCGGCAATTTAATTTTCGCGTAATGCGTGCGTAATACAGGCGTGGGTCAGTATTGCTACATTTTTCAAGCTGATAGAAGTCTCCTGAGACTGGAGAAAATGGTAGGCACTGCAGAAAATTACAATAGCTTTATATGCAGATAAAGTGCTCCGATATATTCGCGATTGCGCAAATCGGCAATTAGTGATGAGGATATTTTTGCGCAAGACGTGCAACTTCACATTTTATCAAGTCTGACTACATATTAGTGATTGGTTCACTAAGTATTGTTGTGACCTTGCCTGTAGCAACCTTGCGACCTGTAGCGACCTGTTGTGACCTTGCCTGTATGTATGGACAGCAGAACCTATCACACTACCTAACACCCTGCACTGGAAATTATCAGTTACACTATATCACAATCTAACCTACACTGACTATCTCCCACTAAATATCTGTATTAAATATATAAGCTAACTAACTATCTAATGTAATGGAACACAGTAAAGCACAGAGCACAGCAATGACACTGCTGTCTCTCAGAACTGAACAAAAAACTGCAGAAAATGGCTGCTGAGCAGGGTCATATATAGTAAAGGGGTAGGCAACTTTCCTATTGGTTGCTAGGGATATTGCTAAGCTCAAACAAAAACATTGCAGCCTTTTTATTAGCCCACAAGCAAGAAGCAGGGAGGGATCATGGGTAGTGTTGAGCGAACAGTTCGAGCATAGTTCGGGTTCGTACCGAATTTTAGGGTGTCCGGGACACGGACCCGAACCCGGACATTTTCAAAAAAGTTCGGGTTCGTTGTTCGGCGATTACTTCTCGCTTTCTGAAGGGCTGCACAGCAGCCAATCAGCTAGCGTTTTACTTCTTGCCCTAAGAGCCCATCACAGCCATGCCTACTAATGGCATGGCTGTGATTGGCCAAGTGCAGCATGTGACCCAGCCTCTATTTAAGCTGGAGTCCCGTAGCGCCGCACGTCACACTGCTCTGATTAGTGTAGGGAGAGGATGCAGCTTCTGTGAGGGCGAGATTAGGCAGGGAAAAGTCAGCAACAGCACCTAATGAACGGATCGATCTACAGCTGTGAATGATAGAACTTCTGCTAGTTACTTGCTCACTGGTTTTTAGGCTGCACAGAGCGTTTTTCTGTCACTTATTTTCTGGGGTGATCGGCAGCCATTTTGTGACTTGTGGTGCACCAGAACAAGCTGCCACCAAGTCCATCAATCCATCAATACTAGTTTTTTTTTTTTGCTATATCCTACATCAGGGGCTTGGCTGTGCTAATTGTAACCCCTAGAAACTCAGGATAGCAATTTCTATATTTTATTAAGGGGATAAATACAATTGCCCAAATACCAATCCCCTAATTCTGGTGTTCCAGCTTTGGCTAGCCAAGTATAATACTGTCTGCTGTCTGGCAAAGGATAGATTATTTTATCTGGTGAAATTAAATTGCCAAAATAGCAATACCATAAATCAATGGTTTCCGCTGTGGCTTGCAAAGTATAATAGTGTCCGCCAAAACATATAATTTGTTCTGGGGTGAAATTCAATTGCCAAAATAGCAATACCCTGAATCTGGTGTCCCAGCAGTTGCAGGCCAAGATTCATAGTGTCCGCAAAAACATATATTTTGTTCTGAGGTGAAATTCAATTGCCAAAATAGCAATACCATAAATCAGTGGTTTCAGATGTGGCTGGCAAAGTTTCATAGTGTCCTGCAAATTATATATTTTTTTCTGGGGTGAAATTCAATTGCCAAAATAGCAATACCATAAATCAGTGGTTTCAGCTGTGGCTGGCAAAGTATAATAGTGTCCGCCAAAACATATATTTTGTTCTGGAGTGAAATTAAATTGCCAAAATAGCAATACCCTGAATCTGGTGTCCCAGCTGTTGCAGGCCAAGATTCATAGTGTCCGCAAAACATATATTTTGTTCTGGGGTGAAATTCAATTGCCAAAATAACAATACCATAAATCAGTGGTTTCAGCTGTGGCTGGCAAAGTATAATAGTGTCCGCCAAAACATATATTTTGTTCTGGGGTGAAATTCAATTGCCAAAATAGCAATACCCTGAATCTGGTGTCCCAGCTGTTGCAGGCCAAGATTCATAGTGTCCGCCAAAACATATATTTTGTTCGGGGGTGAAATTCAATTGCCAAAATAGCAATACAAGATCCAGCAAAATAAATCCCTTTAAAATATACCTTTTAATAATCCTATAAAAAATCATGGACACCCGGTCCAAAATAGATCAAAAAACACCCACAACAAAGATTTTGTTGTGGGTGTTTTTTGATCTATTTTGGACCGGGTGTCCATGATTTTTAATAGGATTATTAAAAGGTATATTTTAAAGGGATTTATTTTGCTGGATCTTGTGTTTTGAATTTTGTCCCTATTCATTGTTAGTATAGTAATATGCTGGATTTTGCCAAAATAGCAATACCCTGAATCTGGTGTCCCAGCTGTTGCAGGCCAAGATTCATAGTGTCCGCAAAAACATATATTTTGTTCTGGGGTGAAATTCAATTGCCAAAATAACAATACCATAAATCAGTGGTTTCAGCTGTGGCTGGCAAAGTATAATAGTGTCCGCCAAAACATATATTTTGTTCTGGGGTGAAATTCAATTGCCAAAATAGCAATACCCTGAATCTGGTGTCCCAGCTGTTGCAGGCCAAGATTCATAGTGTCCGCAAAAACATATATTTTGTTCTGGGGTGAAATTCAATTGCCAAAATAACAATACCATAAATCAGTGGTTTCAGCTGTGGCTGGCAAAGTATAATAGTGTCGGCCAAAACATATATTTTGTTCTGGGGTGAAATTCAATTGCCAAAATAGCAATACCATAAATCAGTGGTTTCAGCTGTGGCTGGCAATGTATAATAGTGTCCGCCAAAACATATATTTTGTTCTGGGGTGAAAAATTTGCGATTTGAATATTCACGCCCAACACAATTTATGAGTATACAACAATCTACCTCGTACAACTTCTCCTTTTCATCCCTCAGTTTCAACCTCATGAGCTACCTTTATCCATGTATCAACCACTTCTTCACATTTATGATCCGTTATCCAACCACAATGCGTCCTTCTGAATCTTTCCCAGACTTCTGGGTTAAGATTCCCATACTTTATCCCTGCCTTCTCCAACACTCCTTTCAGATTTTTCATACCCTCTTTAACTCCTCTTTCCTTCACCAATGTTTTGGAGTCTTATAATCTTCTGGAATACTGAAATTATTCCCCAATGCTATTCAACTGTACCAGAACAACTATAGAAAGTAACAAAATTCAGATGACTATACCTTAGTTTCCTCAGAGTTTCCTCACTATTTTCACCTAGTGTACTCTGTTTGCTAGATTTATTATACAAATTAAATGTCTTAACAATAGCAAAGACAGGTGCACTCTGCGGTCTTACTAAATAGTGATGAGCGGCAGGTGCCATATTCGATTTCGACGAAATTCGCGAATATTCGAATGAATATTCGTTTCATATTCGTCGAAATCGAATATTCGTCATTTTTTCTAGTTATCGCGATTAACATGCGATTTAAATAATCGCATATTGCGATTTGTACTTAAGGCTACTTTCCTATTGGTTTCATATCTAGAATTAGCGAGGATGACGAATATGACGAATGTATTCGTCTATTCCTCAAAACGAAGATAACGAAGTATTCTACATCTTCGTTTTAGCTACCTATTCGTCAACCTCGCTAATTCTAGCAATCAAATAGGAAGGTTGACTTACCAGACAGCTGTGTTAAATTCGCTATGCGATTTTTTTTTTTTTTTAATACAATAATTATATTACTTGATAAAATTATTATAAGTATTCTATTTATTTAAAAAATAATAAAAAAATCGCATAGCGAATTTAACACAGCTGTCTGGTAAGTCAACCTTCCTATTTGATTGCTAGAATTAGCGAAGTTGACGAATAGGTAGCTAAAACGAAGATGTAGAATACTTCGTTATCTTCATTTGAGGAATATGACGAATACATTCGTCATATTCGTCATCCTCGCTAATTCTACCAAGCCAACCATAACTTCTGTGCTCATGGAGCGTCCCCATCACCATGGGAACGTCTCCATATACTAAAATGTACTGTCGGATTTGAGGAATTACTTTGAAATCGCAATGCGATTAATTCAAGTTATATTAATCGCATTGCGATTTCAACTTAGAGCTGGGTTTATAATGGTTCAGCTTGCTAGAATTAACAAAGTTAACGAATAACTAACGAATATGGAATATAGCAGCAGTGCTAAGTTGAAATCGCAATGCGATTAATTTAACTTAAAGTATTCGCATTGCGATTCCATCTTAGAGCGGAGTTCCTAATGGTTGTATTGCTAGAATATAATGAAGATTGAGAATATAGCGCTATGTTCTCAATCTTCGTTATATTCTAGCAATACAACCATTAGGAACCCAGCTCTAAGTTCAATTCGCAATGCGATTAATATAACCTGTATTAATCGCATTGCGATTACAACTTTTACGAAGACTGAATTCTCAATCTTCGTTATATTTTAGCAATACAACCATTAGGAACCCAGTTCTAAGTTGAATTCGCAATGCGAACATATACTCGCATTGCGAATTAAACAGAGCTGGGTTCCTAAATTTTTGTTAGTTCTAGATAGCCATAGCCAAACAATAGTGAAGTAAGGGCTCTTTCACACTGGCGTTTTATCTTTCTGTCCTAGAGTTCCGTCCTCGGGGCTCTAGGACGGAAAGATACTGATCAGGATAATCCCAATGCATCCTGAATGGAGAGAAATCCGTTCAGGATGCGTCTGGATGTCTTCCGTTCAGTACTGAGACTTTTTTGCCGTAGCAAAATCTGGAGCATGATGCGGATTTTCTCCGGACCCAAATCCTGAAGGCATGCCGGAAAGAAGGATCCGGAATTAATGGCCATTGAAAAGCATTTATCCAGATCCGGCTTTAAGCTAAACGTCGTTTCGGCACATCGCCGGATCCGACGTTTAGCTTTTGTGAATGGTCACCATAGCAGCCAGGACGCTAAAGTCCCGGCTGCCATGGTAAAGTGTAGTGGGGAGGCAGGGGAGAAGTATACTTACCATCTGTGCGGCTCCCGAGTCCCGGGCCCTCCACAATGAATGATGTCAGAGCGCCCCATGAGCATGGATCACATGATCCATGGGCGTATGGCTCTCTGACGTCATTGTGGAGCACCCCGGGAGCCGCACGGACTGTAGTATCTGCTCCCCGGCTCCCCACTACTTACTATGGCAGCCGGGACTTTAGTAGAGTCCTGGCTGCCATGGTTACCTAAAAGCATATTGAAGACTGATCAGTATTCCAATGCTTTCTGTTGTCTTGCGTTGTGACGGATCCGGCGGGCATTTCTTGCGACGGAAGTGCACGCCGGATCCTCACAAGGCAAGTGTGAAAGAGGCCTAAGTTGCATATACCCCAATGCAAGAATATTACTTTGCATACTTTATTTTTTAAGTACATGTCTCTCTTAAAGGGGTGGTCACTCTTAAAGGGCAATGCCGGGTCATCATCAGCTAGGAGATGGCTAAAAAGCACCGTAAAGGGATGCAGAAAATGGAGGAGCTACTTTCCCAACTCACAATGTTCCCATAGAGGCCTTTTTATTTTGTTAATAAATAGTTTTTCTGAGTTATAACGCGTGATTTCAGTTTTTATAATGTTATGTTATGGTGTAATTCTTACTGATAACTTTATTTATTGTAAGGCCCCACCATTAACAAAGACTGCTGCTATTATCCTCACCACTATGAGTTCTGTGTAGGCCTATACTACCTGCGGCTGCTGTATGTCATCATACTGATGAGTTTTGGATGGAAAAAAATTGCCTTAATGTAACCAGAGTTATTAAAATAAAACAGAAAACCAAAAATGATTTAAAACCAAACCAAACTTTATAAATAAAATAAAAAAAATTGTTTAAAGAAACATAAAATAAAAATTAAATAAAACTAAGGCAGGGCTTTCAGGACATCATGCTGGTTGATCAGCTCCGTTATGGCCTTCTGATGCCACTCCTCCATGGCCTTCATATCTTGGCTGATCTTCAGCTGCAAAGCCCTCATCCGCCTGGAGTGCTCCCGCTGCAGCAGAATTATTTTATTTTTCATTTCTTTTATTACTGTACAAAAAAAATAATATATTAAAAATCAGATTAAATAACTTTTATTGATTAGTGTATAAAGGAGCTGGCCATTAAAATCACAATCAGTTATATAGTTCTTTACTTAGGAATATTTCAATAGAGTATTTTATTTAAAATATTTGTGGAATCAGTTGACTGTTTGATTGGTACTATTTTGGGGTGCATACGTCTTTTTGATCGCTTGGGTTTGGAATTTATGTCATGGAACGTTACAAAATATGTATACTGTATAAAATATGTCTGTTTTTGACAGTTTTAAAAAAAAATATTTGTATGGGATTTGCCAAAGGGGTAAGAACACGCTATATTGTTATAGAGCTGCTTTTTACGGATGCGGCTATACCAATTATGTGCACTATATTATTTATGTAATTTTTAGATTACATAAATGAATATATATGAGAAGACGATTTCTAATTTATTCTTCTTTAAAAAAAATTTTTAGTCTTTTTTGTCTTTCAATTTTTTTATTTTGTTTTATGTATCTATTTTCTTTTTATCAAAAACCATCTGCATAGTCTATTGTAATACACTGTATAGTCAGTGCCACACTTACACTAAGGCTGATCAGACCTCAGGGTCTGATCGGCCTTAGGTAAATGGCAACTAGGACGCCATTTGTAAGGCGTCCGGGTGCCATGGAAACCATCTTGCCGTTGCGGAAGCAGCAGCGGCAAGATGGAAGAGAAGAGGAGCTTTCTTCCTCTCAACCACATAGATGTCGCTGGCCTGAAACAGGCTTTTTTTAAAGTGCTGCGCTATGATTGGTTAGTCTGCAGAGACAAAACAATCGGAGTGCTTACTAGCAAGGGAACACTATGATTGGTCCCTTGCCGGCTTACCACTTGTGTCTGCTCCTGGGGAGCTGTGACTCCGGGGCTGTGACACTTTATAGTGTCACAGCCCCAGGAGCTAGTTTAGGCGTGGCCGTACATCACAATGCAGCAAGTCACTTGTTATTTGGTCGTACAGTTATGTCAGAAAGCATGAAGGGGTTAAAGGATAAAGATTTAACATGTTTGTTATGGTTTTCTGGAAGAAACTGACACCAGTGACTGAGTTAAAACACCCACAACACATATTATTTACCCTCCTGGCGGGGGTGGTCACCAGCTCCTCCTCCTCCTCATTCTCCTCATGAGAACCGGGATGGTCTGAGGGTCCGGCATCCTCATGCTGTGGGGTAGGGGCAGAGGGTCCTGCCTGCTCCTGCTCCTCCTCCTCCGACACCTCCTCCTCCACCACCACTGCCTTTTTGAAGGCCTGCGGCGGACTGAGGGGACGGGATCACCTATAATGGCAAAATTTTCTTAAGTTATAAAAACCTCGTAAAGCATAACTGTACCTATACATTACAGAGTGTTGCTGAAAGATACAAGAGTCATGTAAGCATTGTACCTGGGCAGATTTTGTTCCGTATCTCAGTGATCCGCTCCTGGTGTCTCCTCTTCAGGTCGGACCACTTTTTATAATGGCCATCCGCTTGTGTGTGACATTGTGGTCACGGTATAGCTCATAACCGATCCTCCTAAGGATCCGCTGCTTGTCCACGCGGGACCTGGTGGTGTCGTACTTCATCTCAAGCATTCGCTGCAGGATAAAAATGCAACCATATAATCCCAAATTTGTCAAATAAAAGTATTAGAAATGAATGTCATCATCTCAACACAACAAAAAATGTTTCAGTGTTTGAAAGTAAAACATTAGATTTAACGTTACAGTTATACAATCGAATTATATTTAAATTGTATGTGTGTGTAGTATGAGCAATCGGATATTGGCCATCTGAGGAGAGATGTACCCGTCTAGTGAGGTAACGGTACAGTATGGGGTGTACAGCTGGTCCGCCTCCACATGGTGCACCCTGGGTAACGCTAAATGAACCAGCAAATAATGGCGGTCAAACATTACTTCTCCTAACCAACCAGACGCATATTAGAATCCAAAGACTATGTGTGTGTGTGGAGGGATATACACTGTGGGGTATACGGTGTGGAGTATACGATGTGGGGTATGCACTGTGAGGCAGGAAAATGGATGTGCATTGTGCATATGAGAGATGTTTCTCAGCTGTCCAATGTGTCCATACATACATGCTACCAGACATAGTGGTGTGATGTCTTAACAGTACTTAGTGCACCTATCATTAACCCCTTCACGCCCAATGACATAGCTGTACGTCATCTGGCGGTTGTGGCACTCTTTGGAGGTGCGCTACTGGAGGTCGGGTTCCCACCCCTTAGTATCAAGAAGGAAATAAACTCCAGTTTATGCGTTGAAGATAAGTTTCTTTTAATCAGAAGTGCGGTAAATCATATACATGCGTGTGACGTTTCGGCCACAATACGGCCTTCATCAGACTGATACCGCTCTGAGGACTGTTTGGAAAATGGGCGTGTTGGTAGCAAAAGTAGACCACTGTCTATGTAGATATGCGGACGCAGGCCTTCCCTGCTATCGGGTCCCCATTACAGCAGCACGGTGACCCGATAGCCACCGCACTCCGCCGCCCAATTACACGCAAAAGCCGCAAACCGCAGGTCTGAATTGACCCCCGGCACATTGTCCCAAGGTGCCTGCTGATTGATTTCAGCAGGCACCCAGTTCTGATCACTGCCCGCCGCGTAGTGGTGATCGGAACTATACATGATGTACCGTTGTGTCATGTGTCCTTAAGGGGTTACAAACCCGTAAAAATGGCGTGGCATTGCTTTTATTTTGCATTTTTGGACATTTTGCATTTTGTTTGGCTTCCCAATACATCTTATGCAATATTAAATGGCGGAGTTAGAAAGTACAACTTGTCCCGCAAAAAACAAGCCCTCATATGGCTATGTGAACAGGCAAATAAAAAAGTGATGGCTCTTTGAAGGCAGTGAGCGAAATAAGAGGCTAACAAAAAAAACTCTGGCTTTGACAGGGTTAATATGCCCTGAAGCAAGAAAAATGTGAATTTGTATAAATACATTGGAATAACAAGCCTGTGATATGTAATACAGTGCTGTAATGTGGAATTACTTACAGTAATCAGGAGATCTTCCTCGACTTCTTTAAAATTGCTTGAGACCATTTTCATGCGCGTCACACACGAGTATTGCACTGCGATTCAACCTTCCTCCTGTCAACAAACTCGCAAGACAAAGCCACACCCGTATAGGCTCACACGAATATTTCAATGCGATTCTCGCGATAGAAGCACCATGTGCATATTGCGAATGCAACTTAGGCAACTTCCTATTGGTTGTCTTGATGGAATGAAGGATTATTGACAATATACCCCGCTGTAAGTTAGATGCGCAATGCGAGTAAACTTACTCAAATTACTCGCATTGCGCATCCAACTTAGTTCTGTGTATAGGCAACGTCCTAACAATGGTTGGCTTGCTAGAATAAACGAATATGACGAATACGAATATAGCGCGATATTATCTATATTCGTTAAGTCTAGCAAACAACCAATAGGAACGTTGCCTATACACAGAAATAAGTTGGATGCGCAATGCGAGTAATTTAAGTAAGTTTACTCGCATTGCGCATCCAACTTAGACAACTTTCCGATTGGCAATAGTAGTTGCCGCCTATGCCTAAAGCCTATTCCACGCTCTAAGTTGGATGCGCAATGCGAGTAATTTAAGTAAGTTTACTCGCATTGCGCATCCAACTTAGACAACTTTCCGATTGGCAATGGCAATAGTAAAGTTGCCTAAAGCCTATTCCACGCTCTAAGTTGGATGCGCAATGCGAGTAAACTTACTTAAATTACTCGCATTGCGCATCCAACTTAGTTGCCTTGCTTGCTAGAATTAACGAATATGACGAATACGAATATAGCGCTATATTCTGTATATTCGTTAATTCTCGCAACCCAAGTACCCCGCCCCTACCATTAGGAACGTTGACTATACACAAAATTAAGTTGGACGCGCAATGCGAGTGATTTTAGTAAGTTTACTCGCATTGCGCATCCAACTTTTACCATGGTCTAGATAACCGTGATTCTTAAATCCGACAGTACATTCTAGCATGGAGGCGTTCCCATGGTGATGGGGACGCTCCATGCGCAGAGGAAGTTGGCACTCGGCAGACGGGCACTGACTGGAGCGGGAGGGGAGCATGGAGTCCTCGGACATGTAAGAATAAATGCTTTTAGGAAGTGGGAGGGAACAACTTTAAAAAAAAAAAAAAAAAAAAAAACGAATTTTCGAATTTGCGAATATATAGCATTATATTCGAAATATTCGCGAATTAGCGAAGTGCCGATATTCGCGATTTAAATTCGCTATTCGAATATTCGCGCTCAACACTATTACTAAACCCTCACACTGATGTTAAAATTGAGAGGTTAGTTCGACATATCCTACTAGGAGGACATGTCTTAAGCTCGGGAACCACACCAAGGTCTCTCAAGTACCACATCACCACATCACGTTTTCTAATGATTTGTATCTTCTTATGTTTGGATGTGCTTACTTTTCATCTACAGGCTACATTTAGGTGCAGCTGTTAGGCCCTGGGCCATATCAGCCAGTCTGGGGTGGGTCTCATAGTCACCTTTCACCTCCCATTGCAAGCATGGCTACCTGCTGGAGGTTGCTGGGAAGCTGTTTGTTAGTCAGGCTTTATGCTCCCGTAATTCGCCCACTGGCTCCTGGTATCGCCCATACGGCACAGGTAGGTGAGTGGTAGGGCCTCGGGCTACTTGAGAGACCTTGGCGCGGTGCCCAAGCTTAAGACATGTTCTCCTAGTAGGATATGTCGAACTAACCTCTCAATTTTAACATCAGTGTAAGGGTTTAGTATGACCGCAGAGTGCACCTGACTTTGCTATTGTTAAGTTTTTGATTGTTGTCCACATCCACATAATCGTTACCTTATGTAGGATGGTTATTGTGGTACTTATAGTCGGTTGCTGGCATCTTCCATTGTATGCATTTTTTTACTGTTGATTGCCAGCAACGTACTACAAGTGCAGGATATGCTCCCCTATACACATGCACAACTGGATATGGGTTTGAGCATATCCTGCCTGGTTAACACCACATTACATTTTCTAGTGGTTTGTACAAATCAAATGTCTACAAACTGGACATCGGAGTCAAAGGACTTTGATTTCTCTTTCTATAATGTTCTGCAATTTTCCAAACACAGTAAAGAACAAACAGTCTATATTCTGTGACTCCGAGCCAGACCAAAAACATCCTAATCAAAGTTATTCATGATCATAAACTAAACCCAACAATCATAGGTATTTTCAACTTTCAAGGCTCTTTATCAATATGGACTCGACTGTAAAAGTACTTTATACGTACGTTCCTTCAACCATCCCTCAAACAAAAAAAACAGTCAGGAAGGCACAGATATAATGTAAGATAGAGTTTCTTACCTTTCAGCGCTGTCTTTTATATCTGTCCGTCCCAGTCTGGACTATCCAAGTTGTCGAAAGATCAATTAAGTGTTCCTTAGTTGAGCCCCACATTGGGCGCCAAGTTTTGTTGGGGCAAAACCCCCTTCTTATATTATTGTCGGGGTCCTATTTGATGTGGATGTACAAGCGCTCAGAGAACTGACACAGACACAAGTAGCAGCTGAATCAGGTTCTGATTTATTACACACCAGCATACATCTTTATAACACTACAGACTAACATAGACAAGTAAGGCACACCGCCAAGGGAGTGGAAATCGAAACTAGTGATTTGGTTAGTTATTCATATAAGGCAATACTTTCACACCATACTAATAGAGATGGCCCGAACTATCCGCCTGCGAACAGTTCCCGGCGAACATAGCTTGTTCGCGTTCGCCTCAACGGGCGAACACATGCGATGTTCGGTCCGCCCCCTATACATCATTATTGAGCAAACTTTGACCCTGTACCTCAAAGTCAGCAGACACATTCCAGCCAATCAGCAGCATACCCTCCCTCCCAGACCCTCCCATCTCCTGAACAGCATCCATTTTAGATTCATTCGGAATTTGCAGTCTTAGTGAGAGGAGGGAGAGAGTAGTTGCTGCTGATTTAATAGGGAAATCGATAGCTAGGCTAGTGATTTCAGTGTCCACTCCAGTCCTGAAAGACTCATCTGATCTCTGCTGTAAGGACAGCCTCCTGACAGCACCCCAAAAAGCCCTTTTTAGGGCTGCAACATTAGTCTGCTTTTTTTTTTCTCCATATACATATTGCAGTTGCCTGGCCTGCCTGTGTGTGAGGAGCTGCAGTGCCAGTGCCCACCCCTGTCATCCCATGTGGCACAGGACTTTGCATCAAAAAAAGGCATTTCATTTTTAGTGTAATTTCAGCTGCTTGCCTGCTGCCAGTGTGTGTCAGGCCCACTTCCACTGACTGTAGTGTGCCCACTGCCAGTGCCAACCACAAATACCGGGTGGCACAGTAGCTTGCCGATAAATAAGGCATTTAATTTTTAGACAGTAGTCTAAATTCAGTTGCTTGCCTGCTGCCAGTGTGTGTCAGGCCCTCTTCCACTGACTGTAGTGTGCCCACTGCCAGTGCCCACCACTCATACCGGGTGGCACAGTACCTAGCATGCGTAGTACCACTTATCTAAAAAAAAAATGACAGGCAGTGGCAGGCCACCCCGCAGGGGCTGTCGTGGTCGTGGTGCTGTGATTTCCACTGTCCCTGGAATAATGCCCAGTGTTCAGAGGCCACGTACCCTGAACCCAAAAAATTCTGAGGACATAGTTGACTTGCTTAGACAGGACACCCAATCTTCAACAGCTTCCGCTAAGAACCTTGACGCACCATCCTCCTCCAGCTCAGCTTCGGTCACCTGCTCTCATGTTACCACGCACCCGCCCGCCGCCGCCACCACCACCACTACCACCACAGCCACCACAGCCGCTTCACTTGATCCGTCAGAGGAGTTATTTACACATCAGTTGGATGCAATTAGTGATGCGCAACCAATATTGCCAGATGATGTAGATTACGGGGATATGTCTCAGTCAGACAGGATTACACACACGTACAGTGTGATGATGATGATGATGATGTTGTACCCGCTGCTGCTTCCTTTGCTGAGGTGTCAGATACAAGTGAAGCGGTTGATGATGACGATGTGTCCACGGATGCCACGTGGGTGCCTGCTCGAAGAGAAGAAGAGGGGGAAAGTTCAGAAGGGGAGACAGAGAGAATGAGGAGACGAGTTGGAAGACAGCATATATCGGCACCCGGGGTCAGCCAGACAGCACGCCAGTCAACGCATGCTGTTGTGACCACCAGAATGCCCTCCTTGCAAAGCTCAGCAGTGTGGCATTTTTTTTGTGTGTCTGCCTCTGATAACAGCAATGCCATTTGCAACCTGTGCCAAAAGAAACTGAGTCGTGGGAAGTCCAACAACCACCTCGGTACAACTGCTTTGTGAAGGCACATGATCTCACATCACAAACGCCTATGGAATCAACACATGAGTACAAGCAGAACACAAACTCAAAGCCACCATGCTCCTTCTGGTCCAGCATCTTCAGCCACGTCAACCACTGCTGTCCTCCCTGCCCCCTCTCAACCACCCGCCACTCCACCTCTCACCTTCAGCAGTTCCTGCTCATCTGCCCACAGTCAGGTGTCTGTCAAGGACATGTTTGAGCGTAAAAAGCCAATGTCACAGAATCACCCCCTTGCCCGGCAACTGACAGCTGGCTTGACGGAACTCTAAGCCCGCCAGCTTTTACTATACCAGCTGGTAGAGTCTGAGGCCTTCAAAAAATTTGTCGCTATTGGGACACCACAGTGGAAGGTACCCGGACGAATTTTTTTTTCAAAAAAGGCAATCCCAAAACTCTACCATGTCATTGAAAAGGAAGTCATGGCATCTCTGGCATACAGTGTTGGGGCAAGGGTCCATCTGACCACTGATACCTGGTCTGCAAGGCACGGTCAGGGCAGGTATATCACGTATACTGCGCATTGGGTCAACCTGCTGACGGCTGACAAGCATGGAATGCGTGGCTCCGCAGCGGAGTTGGTGACACCACCACGACTTGCAGGCAGACCTACTGCCACCTCCTCTACTCCTACTCCATTCTCTTCGATATCCTCCTCGGAGTCCTCTTCTGCTGCGGCGTCTGGCTGCACATCAACTGAATCCCCTCAGCTCCCCAGGGGTTATTCCACATCCCGGATACGACAGTGTCACGCTGTCTTGGGGTTGACTTGCCTGAAAGCAGAGAGCCACACAGGACCAGCACTCCTGTCCGCCCTGAACGCACAGGTGGATCAGTGGCTGACCCCGCACCAACTGGAGATCGGCAAAGTGGTGTGTGACAATGGAAGCAATCTGTTGGCGGCATTAAATTTGGGCAAGTTGTCACATGTGCCGTGCATGGCACATGTGTTGAATCTCATCGTACAACGTTTTGTGTCTAAGTACCCAGGCTTACAGGACGTCCTCAAGCAGGCCAGGAAGGTGTGTGGCCATTTCAGGCGTTCCTACACGGCCATGGCGCACTTTTCCGATATTCAGCGGTGAAACAACATGTCAGTGAGGCGCTTGATATGCGACAGCCTGACGCGTTGGAATTCAACACTCCTAATGTTCGACCGCCTGCTCCAACAAGAAAAAGCCGTCAACGAGTATTTGTATGACCGGGGTGCTAGGATAGCCTCTGCGGAGCTGGGAATCTTTTTGCCACGTTACTGGACACTCATGCGCAATGCCTGTAGGCTCATGCGTCCTTTTGAGGAGGTGACAAACCTAGTCAGTCGCACCGAAGGCACCATCAGCGACCTCATCCCATTTGTTTTCTTCCTGGAGCGTGCCCTGCGAAGAGTTCTGGATCAGGCTGTAGATGAGCATGAAGAGGAAGAGGAAGAGTTGTGGTCACAATCACCACCAGAAACAGCCTTGTCATCATCGCTTGGCCGACCTGCAGCAACGCTGGAAGAGGAGTATGAGGAAGAGGAGTCAGAGGAGGAATGTGGCGGCTTTGAGGAGGAGGAAGACCAACCACAGCAGGCACCCCAGGGTGCTCGTTGTTGTCACCTATCTGGGACCCATGGTGTTGTATATGGCTGGGGGGAAGAACAGACCGTCAATGACATCAGTGAGGACGAGGAACGGGAAATGAGTAGCTCTGCATCCAACCTTGTTCAAATGGGGTCTTTCATGCTGTCATGTCTGTTGAGGGACCCACGTATAAAAAGGATGAAGGAGAACGATCTCTACTGGGTGGCCACGCTACTAGACCCCCGGTATAAGCAGAAAGTGGCAGAAATGTTACCAAATTACGGAAAGTCGGAAAGGATGCAGCAGTTCAAAACCAAACAAAAAAATATGCTTTACACAGCTTATAAGGGGGATGTCACAGCACAACGGGAATCTAACAGGGGAAGAGGTGAGTGTAATCCTCCTCCTACCACGGCGGCAAGGACTGGATGGTTTACAGATGTGTTGTTGATGGAGGACATGCGGAGCTTTTTCAGTCCTACTCATCGCCACAGCCCTTCGGGATCCAGCCTTAGAGAACGACTCGACCGACAGGTAGCAGACTACCTCGCCTTAACAGCAGATATCGACACTCTGAGGAGCAATGAACCCCTTCACTACTGGGTTTGCAGGCTTGACCTGTGGCCTGAGCTATCCCAGTTCGCGATAGAACTTCTGGCCTGCCCTGCTTCAAGTGTCCTGTCAGAAAGGACCTTCAGTGCAGCAGGAGGCATTGTCACTGACAAGAGAAGTCGCCTCGGTCAAAAAAGTGTTGATTACCTCACCTTCATAAAGATGAATGAGGCATGGATCCCAAAGGGACTGACAGTGGGGGATACGTTTGACTAACAAAAGGCCTGATTACATGCCTTGGCCTCAAAATGATCCCCACGCTGCTGTATTTAATGTCTGCATACCGGATGACTTTCGTGAATTCTCCACCACCAACTATGGTTCAAGCCGCAATGTTTTAGTCACTTTTCTGCCTGGAAAACATCAATTTTTCCGGCCGCTGCTACAATAGCGGCTGCAACAATGCCATTATTTTTCTGTCCTATGGTGCAGCACTGTGGCTGCAAAAACAAACCAAAAAAAAAGGCACATACAAGTGTCAATTCCCCTTCGTGATCGTTACCTTGTTGTGGTGAAGGGGCTTGCGTATCACAATGAAGCAATCATCACCTCTATAAGTGTGTTGGCAATGTTGCCACACCCCAGATGATAAGGCCCTTGCTTCATTATGGTCAGACCAAAAGCGATCGGACGGCTGGATAATATTTCATAGAAAAAACATTAATTTACCTTTTTTTTTCATATGTTGTATGGGTTTTTAATACATAAAATAAAAAATCATAATAAAGTCTCTTAATAGTTTATTAGAAATGATGCAGACAATTAAAAAAATCCCTATCAATTCCAATACAAAGCAAGTACAGAGCTCAGAACTAAATTATTTCATGATGTCGTAATGGTTCGCTAATTCGACAATGGTTAATCAATTCGACCGGATAGGGTCCGTAACAGGGATTAAACTGATAGGAATAGTACTAGTTAAGACACCACTCATATAGGGTGTCACAGCACATTGCTCTGTGCACGCGCAGTGCCCCAATTTGGGAGTAAGAGGACTGACCAAGCTGCTTTTTCCATCTCCCGGTTCCTCGAATCAATTCAGTTTGGTGTATGAGAGTTTGGTCTGTCACTGTGAAGGCAGTCGAAGGTACCCGGTCTAAATTTTTTTTCACAAAAGGCAATCCCTGATATGGGACATAACAGGGATTAAACTGATGAGAATAGTACTACAGAAAATACCACTCATATCGGGTGTGACAGTAAATTGCACGGCGCAGACGCAGTGACCGTGGATTAAAACAGAGTGGAGGGAGACAGCGTTTTTTTAACCATCTCCCCGTTCGAAAAATCTATTCAATAAATGGCCCCCAGATTGGGGACATTAGAGGGATTAAACTGATGAGAATAGTACTACAGAAAATACCACTCATATCGGGTGTGACAGTAAATTGCACGGCGCAGACGCAGTGACCGTGGATTAAAACAGAGTGGAGGGAGCCAGTGTTTTTTTAACCATCTCCCCGTTCAAAAAATCTATTCAATAAATAGCCCCCAGATTGGGGACGTTAGAGGGATTAAACTGATGAGAGTAGTACTACAGAAAATACCACTTATATCGGGTATGACAGTAAATTGCACGGCGCAGACGCAGTCACCATGGTTTAAAACAGAGTGGAGGGAGCCAGCGTTTTTTTAACCATCTCCCCAGTCGAAAAATCTATTCAATAAATGGCCCCCAGATTGGGGAGTCGGGGACTTTAGAGGGATTAAACTGATGAGAATAGTACTACAGAAAATTCCACTCATATCGGGTGTGACAGTAAATTGCACGGCGCAGACGCAGTGACCGTGGATTAAAACAGAGTGGAGGGAGCCAGTGTTTCTTTAACCATCTCTCCGTTCGAAAAATCTATTCAATAAATGGCCCCCAGATTGGGGACGTTAGAGGGATTAAACTGATGAGAGTAGTACTACAGAAAATACCACTCATAACGGGTATGACAGTAAATTGCACGGCGCAGACGCAGTCACCATGGTTTAAAACATAGTGGAGGGAGCCAGCGTTTTTTTAACCATCTCCCCGTTCGAAAAATCTATTCAATAAATGGCCCCCAGATTGGGGAGTCGGGGACTTTAGAGGGATTAAACTGATAAGAAAAGTACTACAGAAAATACCACTCATATCGGGTGTGACAGTAAATTGCACGGCGCAGACGCAGTGACCGTGGTTTAAAACAGAGTGGAGGGAGCCAGCGTTTTTTTAACCATCTCCCCGTTCGAAAAATCTATTCAATAAATGGCCCCCAGATTGGGGACGTTAAAGGGATTAAACTGATGAGAATAGTACTACAGAAAATACCACTCATATCGGGTGTGACAGTAAATTGCACGGCGCAGACGCAGTGACCGTGGATAAAAACAAAGGAGAGGGAGCCAGAGTTTTTTTTAACCATCTCCCCGTTCGAAAAATCAATTCAATTCACCTTTTGGGGACCCTTGGTGTTGTACGTGGCTGGGTGGAGGAAGAAACCTTCAATGACATCACCGGGACGTGGCTAGCTTGGTATCCAACCTTGAGCAAATGGGGAGTTTGCGGTTGTGCAAATGAACTGTTTGCGGTGCATTAAAAGGGGAGTTTGGTCTGTCAATGTCTGTAAAGTGGGCGTAACCCTTAGACTACCTGATCGATACAACATCATACCTGGCTGGGTGGAGGAAGAAACCTTCAATGACATCACCGGGACGTGGCTAGCTTGGTATCCAACCTTGTGCAAATGGGGAGTTTGCGGTTGTGCAAATGAACTGCTTACGGTTGTTTGCGGTGCATTAAAAGGGGAGTTTGGTCTGTCAATGTCTGTAAAGTGGACGTAACCCTTAGACTACCTGATCGATACAACATCATACCTGATCGTATACACACACTGGATGTTTTAAAGCATGTTATTCCAAACAATTTAGGAATGTTAGTTGATTTATGCCCTTTATGGATTAAAACCCGACTCTGCGTCCACTACGTAATTTTACATGGGAGTTTTGCCATAAATCCCCCTCCGGCATGCCACAGTCCAGGTGTTAGATCCCTTGAAACAACTTTCCCATCACTATTGTGGCCAGAAAGAGTCCCTGTGGGTTTTAAAATTCGCCTGCCTATTGAAGTCTATGGCGGTTCGCCCAGTTCGCCCGTTCGCGAACATTTGCGGAAGTTCGCGTTCGCTGTTCGCGAACTGAAAATTTTATGTTCACGACATCACTACATACTAACAGAATTTTTAATGGTTAAAAACTTCTGCAGCATCTTATCTCAAGGTTAGCATTCTTTATCAGGGCATCATGAAACACAGAAAGAACAGATAACTTTCTTGCACACCAAACGCTGATAAGGGAGTGAGGGAGCGACTACCTTGGCCTTGTAACCAGAACATTTGGTCTATACACAGAAACTATCACATTCTTACAGCCTGCTGAGTAATTTTCCACATATGCACAAGATGGGGAAAATACTGATACAAAATGGATTCTCATCCCTTACATAACTATGGTGGCTCTTTCAGATCTCATGGGGTGGGCATCAATCATCAGCTCAGAAAGAGCATTATTAATTACCTTGGCGATGGAACCACATGGTTCAGGACCACAAAACACAGATAACAGCATTTTTGGAGCCACCCAGCATTCTAGAAGCGAAAACCAGTTCAAGGGGGTTTCATTGACCATAGCTGGTTTCAACTTAATTTCCGATAATACATTTTCGGCTGGAACATTTTCCTGAGACACAAGGGTTTCTTCCCCAAATTCCTTAGCTAAACATAGCTTCAACTGATTACGGTGTACAATTTTTAGGTTATCGTGACTAGAGATGAGCGAATCGAGGCAGACGAAGTGGAATTCCATCCGAATTTCAGGAAAAAAACGATTTTCACCGAATGCGAATTTCCTTGCGGTTCAGGGTAACAATTTTTTCCTAAAATGGCTGCTACACATGTGAAGATATGGGGCAAGGAACTCAGGGAAGGCGAGATCACCCATACTGACATGCATGCAGCCAATCAGCAGCCTGTGATGTCACAGCCCTATAAATAGCGCAGCTATCTTAGATTCTGCCATTCACCAGCGTGCTTAGTGCAGGGAGAGACATGTGTGCAGGCGCTGGGGAGTGATAGGAATGACTTGATTGTAGTGAAAAATAACGATTTACAAGTGCAGGGAAAGATTACTCAAGGTGTAGGGAAAGGATAGGAAGGAATCATTTCACCAGCATTTGAACAGGGTTCAGTCGAGGAGGTGACAGCCTGGGTAATGGGAACTATCCGATTACACCTTGCTGCACTGACTGGAGATCCAAATTGCGATTATACAGCTCTGTAATTCCAGCAAACCTGTCTTATTAGGGTGCAAGTGCTGTTTGATACAGGCATTAATAGGGTTTATTACAAGGAAATATTTCTATGTTTTATTTGCCCTTGTGCAGTGCAGTTATATGTTCTAAAGCATTTTTTGGCTTGTATTAGTGGGAAAAAAGGGCTTATTAACCGTTGTGTGGTGAATCACGAAAATCACAGCCCTTTTTGTCGTGTATTAGTGGCAAAAGTAAAATATATTTGCCACTTAGCGGTGCCGCTCAGAAGTGCAGTGATATATTCAGAAGCCCTGTTTGCTGTGTATTAGTGGAAGAAAAAAAATGATATTCGCCGTTCATCGTTGCATTTATCTGTAAAAAAGACTTTTGTGTAAAAGTTTAAAAAAATTAGGGCCTAATTGCAGTTCTGAGATGCAGTGATATATTCTGAAGCCCAGTTTGCCGTGTATTACTAACGAAATAAAAATATATTCGCCGTCCAGCGTTGCACTTATCTGTTGAAAAGCCTGTTGTGTAAAAGGATAAAAAAATGAGGGCCTAATTGCCGTTCTGCGGTGCAGTGATATACTCTGAAGCCTAGTTTGCCGTGTATTAGTGGAAATAGAAAATCTATTCGCCGTCCAGCGTTTCACTTATCTGTTTAACCCCTTTAGGACACAAGACGTACCGGTAGGGCATGTTGCCCGAGTCCTTAAGGACACATGACGTACCGGGGGGTGCAGGGGGGGGGTTGCAGGCGGCGGGAGGCGGTGCGGGGGGCGGGATCGCGATTGCGATCCCCCGCCCGCCTCCTCTGTAATGTTTCCCTGGTGTCTACTGGATCTATCAGAGTGTCAGCACACTGCTGACACTCTGATAGAAACGGCTGGCATCTGTGCTTGATCAGATGCCAGCCGTTCAACCCCTTCTAACGCGGTCCGTACGGACCGCGGTATGGAAGGGTTAACAGGCAGGGAGCTCCCTCCCTCTACCATCGGGGGGCTGCTGTGCCTTTGCAGCCCCCCAACAGGATAGGATCACAGAGGGAGGGAGCCCCACTTCCTCCTCATCCATCACCCGCTGCTTTCTTATGGCAGCGGGTGATGGTTGCCATGGAGACAGGACGCTTTCAGAAGCGTCCTGCTCTCCATGTTGCTGAAAGTCTGAATAGACCTGCTAAAGGTCTATTCAGACTTTGTAAAGTACAAAATACAGCACAGTGCACTATATAGTGTACTGTACTGTATTATACAGACACCATATCCACTGGATCTTTCAGAACCAAGTTGGTCTGGGTCAAAAAAAAATGTAAAAAAGTGAAAAAATGAAAAAAAATAACATATCACTGAATAAAAAATAAAATAAATACACTACACATATTAGGTATCGCCGCGTATGTAAAAACCTGCTCTATAAAAATATCACATGACTGAACTAAAAAAAAAAAAAATGGTGTAAATAAGCCATTTTTTGGCACCTTACATCACTAAAAGTGTAATACAAAGCGATCAAAAAGGCGCATGCCTCCCAAAATAGTACCAATCAAACCGCCATCTCATCCCGCAAAAAATGAACCCCTACCTACAATTGGCCAAAAAATAAAAAAACTATGCCTCTCAGACTAAATCATGATTTTTTTTGTTTCAAAAATGCTTTTTAGTGTTAAATGTAAAAAAAACTAAAAAGTAGACATATTGGGTATCTCCCCATCCATAAGAATCTGCTCTATTAAGATACCACATGACCTAACCCCTCAAGTAAACACTGTAAAAATAATTAAATAAAAACTTTGTCAAAAAGCCATTTTTTTGTCACCTTACATCACAAAAAGTGTAATAGCAAGCGATCAAAAAGTCATATGACCCCCCAAATAGTGCCAATCTCACCGTCACCTCATCCCGCAAAAATTATACCCAACCTGAGACAATTGCCAAAAAACTGAAAAATATATGGCTCTCAGACTATGGAGACACTAAAACATGTTTTTTTTTAATTCAAAAAGGATATTATTGTGTAAAACCAAAATAAATAAAAAAAGGTATACATATTATGTATCGCCGCTTCCGTAAGGACCTGCTCTATAAAAATTTAACATGACCTAACCCCTCAGATGAACGCCGTAAACATAAAAAATAAAAAAACATTGTCAAAAAAGCAATTTTTTTGTCACCTTACATCACAAAAAGTGTAATAGTAAGCGATCAAAAAGTCATTTGCACCCTAAGATAGTAGCATTCGAATCGCCATCTCATCCCGCAAAAAATGAGCCCCTACATGGGACAATCGCCCAAAAAAAAAAAAAATATGGCTCTCAAACTATGGAGACACTAAAACATGATTTTTTTTTGTTTAAAAAATGATATTATTGTGTAAAACTTATATAAATAAATAAAAAGTATACATATTATGTATCGTCGCGTCCGTCACAACCTGATCTACAAAAATAACACATGACCTAACCCCTCAGCTGAACACAGCAAAAAAATAAAAATAAATGCAGTGTCAAAAGCCATTTTTGTCACCTTACATCACAAAAAGTGTAATAGCTAGCGACCAAAATGTCATATGCACCCCAAGATAGTGCCAATCAAACCGCCATCTAATCCCCCAAAAAATGAGCCCCTACATAAGACAGTCACCCAAAAAAATAAAATTAAACTATGGCTTTCACAATGTGGAGACACAAAAAAATAATTTTTTTCAAAAAAACAAAAAACCCCAAAAAGTAGTCATATTTGGTATTGTCGCGTCCGTAACAACCTGCTCTATAGAAATAGCACACAATCTAACCTGTCAGTTCAACGATGTAAATAACAAAAAATAAAAACGGTCCAAAAACAGCTATTTTTTTGCAAATTTTCCATTTTAATCCATTTTTCCAGTAACAAAGCAAGGGTTAACAGCCAAACAAAACTCAATATTTATTGCCCTGATTCTCTTGTTTGCATAAACACCCCATATGTGGTGGTAAACTGCTGTATGGCCAAACGGCAGGGCACAGAAGGAAGGGTACGCCATATGGTTTTTGGAAGGCAGATTTTGCTGGACTGGTTTTTTGACACTATGTCCCATTTGAAGCCCCCCGATGCACCCCTACAGTAGAAACTCAAAAAAAGTGACCCCATTTTGGAAACTACGGGATAAGGTGTCAGTTTTGTTGGTACTATTTTAGGGTAAATATGATTTTTGGTTGCTCTATATTACACTTTTTTTGAGACAAGGTAACAAAAAATAGAAATTCTGAAATTTCATCTTCATTTGCCAATAACTCTTGTGGAACACCTAAAGGGTTAAAAAAGTTTGTAAAACTGGTTTTGAATACCTTGAGGGGTGCAGTTTTTTAGATGGAGTCACTTTTATAGAGTTTCTACTCTAGAGATGCATCGGGGGGCTTCAAATGTGACATGGTGTCAAAAATCCAGTCCAGCAAAATCTGCCTTCCAAAAACCATATGGCGTTCCTTTCCTTCTGCGCCCTGCAGTTTGGCCATACAGCAGTTTACGACCACATATTGGGTGTTCGTGAAAACTGCCGAATCGGTAGAATAAATATTAATTTTTGTTTGGCTATTAACCCTTGTTTTGTTACTGGAAAAAATGTATTAAAATGGAAAATTTTATAAAAAAAATTGAAATTCTGAAATTTTATCCCCATTTGCCATTAACTCTTGTGGAAAACCTAAAGGGTTAATAACATTTGTAAAATCAGTTTTGAATACCTTGAGGGTTGTAGTTTCTAGAATGGGGTCATTTTTGGGTGGTTTTATTATGTAAGCCTCACAAAGTGACTTCAGACCTGGACTGGTCCCTAAAAAGTGGGTTTTTGGAAATTTCTGAAAAATTTCAAGATTTGCTTCTAAACTTCTAAGCCTTGTAACATCCCCAAAAAATAAAATGATCCCCAAATCCTAAAATGATCGATACATGAAGTAGACATATGGGGAATGTAAATCAATAACTTTTTTTGGCGGTATTACTATGTATTATAGAAGTAGAGAAATTGAAACTTGGAAAATTGCAAATTTTTCAAAATTTTTGGTAAATTTGGTATTTTTTTATAAATAAAAATGACATTTTTCGACTTCATTTTACCATTGTCATGAAGTACAATATGTGACGAAAAAACAATCTCAGAATTGCCTGGATAAGAAAAAGCGTTTTAAAGTTATCACCACATAAAGTAACACTGGTCAGATTTAGAAAAAATGGCCTGGTCCTTAAGGTGAAATAGGGCCGTGTCCTTAAGGGGTTAAAAGCCTTTTGTGGAAAAGTGAAAAAAAATGCGTACTAGTGATATATTCAAAGCCCTGTATTAGCGGAAGAATTGCTGTGTATTAGCGGAATAAAAAAATATATATTCGCCGTCCAGCGTTGCACTTATCTTTTTAAAAGCTTATTGTGCTAAAGTAAAAAAAAAAAGGGCCCTTATTGCCATTCTGGGGTGCTGAAATATATTCTGAAGCCCAGTTTTACTTGTATTTGTGGCGAAATAAAAAATATTTGATCTAACAGTATGTCAGACAGAAAAGTGCCAGGCCCTGCACAGTGGAGTGGCAGAGTTCTAATTCTGGCACAGGCAGGGGTCGCAGCAGAGTAAGGGGGCGTGGCAGCAGGGGTCGCAGCGAGAGGCCTGAGCTCCCGTTGTCAACTAGCGGTCGTGTCTTGACCAGCAACCCATCGGTTCTTAAATGGTTGAATCGGTTATCCACTTCGCCCCACGTGACAGCAGACACCCCCAGCCAAGAGTCGGTAGGTTCCTCTGACACGTCGCTTAGCTGGCATGGTCTGGGAGAAGGCCCTTTGCCTTTACCTGTCCTCAACCTGCCTCTGTCCTTTTCTGTTCCCTCAGTCGGAGAAGTATTATATGCTGTGGGGTCGGCTCCACTTTTCAGCAAGGATGAGCTACTAGAGGACAGTCAGCAGCTACTGCCCAGCCTAGATCTGGAGGAGACATCCGCCACTTCCTCCACTAGGCAGGAAAGTACTGATGATCAGAGTGGCATGGGAGCTGGTGTTGCGAGCAGTCAGACTCCTGACTCAGAGATGGTTGAGGAGGACATTGGTGATGTGCAGACAGTACTCGATGATGTAGCTGATTGCACTTGGGAGCTGGGTGATGAAGGGGCTACATCATTGGGACAAGAGGGTGGCAGCTTGCCCGTGAGGCACAGGCGGAGCAAGCAAGTCGCTAGCGTGGCTGGGAGTCAGCAGGGTGGCAGTAGTGACAGGTTGGGAGTGAAACATCCCTGGGGTTGACCACTCGCTTCACAGGAGCCTACCTGCCCGGGAAGTAGCGGTGCACGGGTTCACGGAGGCACCGGCGGTAGCAGTCAGTGCGGTGTTTTGGGGGTAAAATCACCTATTCGGCAGTGTGGCCAAATGTAGAATATGTGGGCAGAAGGTAAAGCGTGGCCAGGGTGCCAACGTTGGCACCACAGCTCTGCGTCAACATATGCAGCATCACCATAAAGTGGCCTGGGACAACTGTGGCTCTGATGTGGTGGTCCAGCCTGCCACAGCAACCGCTATATATCACCCAGTGGCAAGAACCCAGTTTCGGTCAGTCAAGGCTCCTCCACCTCAGGCAAAGGGAGCTGTCTGTCCTTCCCATTATCTGCTGGTCCTGATGCTACTGCTTCTCCTCCTCCTTCTACTCGTCAGTCATTCCATTAGCATTCGATCACCGAAGCGATTGCCAAGAGACAACAGTATGCGTGCACTCATCCAACGGCACAGAAGCTGAATGCGCTCCTGTCCAAGTTGGATCTATAACTACGGGCAGGGATAATACATGTCCTTTATGGCCCACTGGGTAAGTGTGGTTCCTGCACAGCCACACCAGCAACTTGGCCAGGTGACTCTGTTTCCTCCTCCACGTTGCCATGCCGTTGGTCATGCGACAATGTCTGCCTCTGCCGCCTCATCCTCCACCGTGTCCTCAGCCTTCACTGCAGGAACAATTCACAGGGGCCTTCCAGCATACTACATGTGCAGGGCATGGCGGTGTCACTCTGTTCTGCACCTCGTTTCCGTGGGCAAACGGAATCACACACAGGAGGAACTGCTCCGTGTCCTTCGTCAAGAAATCAAATCCTGGCTTTCTCCGCGACAACTCAAAATCGGAACCATGGTGACCGCCCAACAACGGGAAGAACTTTGTGTCAGCACTGTGTCAATTGAGGGCTTAGCCATGCACCCTGAATGGCACACGTGTTCAATCCTGAAGTCTTCCACCCATCTACAAAACATCCTAAAAATGGCCAGGAAACTGCATGCAGGGCATCCCCCAACATAGGCTGATATGTGACGTTTCCACCCGTTGGAATTCCACCCGCCATAAACGATCTCGATGTCAGCCTGTGGCAGCTCATGCGTGACACCTGCCGTTTGCTCAGGCCCTTAGAGGATGCATGTTATTTGTCAGTCACCAGGACTACGGGATGAACAATGTCATTCCACTGCTTCATGTCCTAGAACAGATGGTGGTAACAGAGGCTGCTCAGGGGACTGGAGACGTGGCGTATAGATCTCACGGCCACATGAGCCCTGTGGGGGCTGAATTGGAGGAGGAGGAGGACAATGGAGCACAAGCAATGTGTATCAAAATGGGTGGTTTTTCTACATAGGTGACAGGAGAGGAGGAACAGGACCAGCCAGAGGAGCTACAGGGCGATGAGTAAGATTAGGCAGAGGACCCAGACACACCGTGGCAGTATGCAGCGGAGATGAAGGCCTGGAGTCCCGCCGAGTCACTTGCATAAATGGCCCAATGCATGCTCACTTGCTTGCGTAATGACAGCTGAATTGTCACCATTCAGCAGAGGGATGACTTCTGGCTCTCCACCTTGTTGTACCCCTTCTACTGGTCCAAAATGGGGGCCTTTCTTCCACCCGCTGAGAGGGAGGACAAACTGAACTACTATAGAGGCATCCTATGTAGTCAGTTGGTCGCTGCCTATCTGTGCCATCATCCATCCTCTCGCAGGTCTGACCAGGGGGGCTCTCTGTGCTCACGTTCCTCTGCCATGGCTGCTGGTGAGAGGCATGGTGGCAGGAGCAGTACCAGCTCTATTAGCAGCAGCCTGAGTCTACAGTCGCTGATGAGCAGCATTCTTCACCCGCATAGTGAAGTAAGTACTCACCTGAAGCAGCAGCTAAACCTGGAGCAGGACCTGAACCAGCAGGTGGTAGCATACTTGGACAGCACCCTGCCACCCCACATTGAAGTTCCACTGGACTACTGGGCAGCCAAACTGGATTTGTGGCCGCAACTAGCAAAGTTTGCCCTGGAAAAACTGTCCTACCCAGCCAGTAGTTTGGCATCAGAGCGGGTGTTTAGTGCGGCGGGGGCCATAGTTACCCCAAGAAGAACTCGCCTGTCCATCCAAAATGTGGTAAGACTGACTTTGTCAAGATGAATCAGGCATGGATCAGTGAGGATTTCCACCCACCAATACCTGATGCATCAGACTAGATCATCAATGGTGCCACACCAACACTTGGACAAAAAAAACCATTTCCTCTGGCTACCTGACTCAGCTACTATTCTGATGCAGCCACCGGCCTTATTCCACCCATCTGATGCCAAGTGCTCCTTCTTACATCATCAGCGGGTAATGTTATTGCCACCCACCTTCACACTCTGTTGTCGTGTCACTCTGTGGCCTCCTCATGCTGCTGCCACCTCCTGCTGCCACCTCCACACTCTGTCGTCGTGCCACTCTGTGGCCTCCTCCTGATGCTGCTTCCGCCACCTCCACACTCTGTCATTGTGCCATTCTGTGGCCTCCTGATTATGATGCTGCCACCACCTCCACACTCTGTCATTATGCAACCCTGTGGCCTACTCCTGATGCTGCTGCTGCCACCACCTCCACACTCTGTCATTGTGCCACTCTGTGGCCTCCTGTTTATGCTGCTGCCACTTCCAGACTCTGTCGTTGTGCCACTCTATGGCCTCCTTATGCTGCTGCCACCACCACACTCTTTCATTGGGCCACTCTGTGGTCTCCTCATTCTGCTTCCACCTCACCACTATGTCATAGGGCCACTCTGTGGACTTCTCCTGCTGTTCCCACCCTCGCCACTTCATGACTGGGCCACTATTTTGCCTTTTTAGCTTATCTTTTATTTGACCCTTTTTCTGATCTGTCAGAAGGAAGGAAAAATGAGATACACAACGGATCCTCTCTGTGTAGCAGGTGTAAGGCCTGTATGGTCCTATCAGAATTGGCTTGCAATTTGGTAGCCAAAAGCAGGAGTGAGTACAAAACACAGAAGACATGCAAATTTTAGGTTTACGTGTCATCACTGTTTTGGATCCCTCCTGTTTTTTTGGCATTAGCAATACTGATGGATTACTGACCAAATGCTGACCGAGTGAAGGCAAATGCTCAACATACAGGATCTGTTTTTTGGGGGTTATTGTTCTGACAGATCAGAGGAAGGGAAAAATAATCAGTGATGTCAACACAAACTTACTGCTGACACCCTCTCCACTCTGTCAGGGGTGGCTCTACTTTTATAAGCGTTTAATAGAACAGGTTCTGTTTACATCTATGTGGAATCAGCTGACGACGGTGTAAAAGGAGTGCGCTTCTTCTTGACACTAACATTGACCTGTAAGGCTAAGTTCATACTTGAGTTATTTGGTCAGTTTTGTGCCCGTGACTACCCAAATAAGTTAAGTGTGTAGTGATTCTAAGAGCGACGCCTGTCATCTGCATGTCATATGGACTCACAGTATTATTTCACTACCAAAACAGACTCCAAATGCATGTTACTGCAAGGCACAGTGTTCTACAAAACTATAAAGGCTCTCAGCAGCCGGGAAATAGCCATTTTTTTAACGTAAGTCGCCGTGAATATATTCGGATCTAACTGAATTTTTCCAGAAAAATTTAGCTAACCGGCGAATTGAATTTTTAAAAAATTTGCTCTTCTCTAATCGTCACCCTATTTATTTATTATTGATTTGTGTTCAGAGATTAATGTATAGGGTGTGGTTGAACAATGTGGTGTATGGTTATATAGCAAAATCAATTTCGATACCAATGTTAGCCATTTGTTTTCTCACACTCTGGCAGCTTACACAATAGATTTATTATGTTTTGGTTCAATTTTTTCATTACATTGTGGGTGATAGGCAGTTGTACATATTTTTTTTATATTATACAATGTGCACAATTTTTGCAATAACTGTGACTCAAATGCTGAACCCTGGTCCATCAGAATATTTTCTGGTGGTCTGTAGACCTAAATCAACCTCTTTCCAAACACATCAACAGTGATTTGTGCTGATAAGTCTTTGACTGACCTTACATGGCATACTTGTTATAGTGGTCGATGATTGTTAGAGTGTACAAATACCCATTTCAACTTGGTTTTAATTTAACATGGTCCAAGCTCAAATGGCCTATGACTATCAATTGGGTGCAGTGGTGCTTTTTGTCTAGTCTGGTCATCCCTATTGATGGTACAAATAGTACACTCGCAACACAATGTCATTTTCTATGTCATCTTGCATTTATTTATTTTTTGACCCCAAAATGTCCTAATTGATTGTGGTATGCATCCAGGATCAGAATGGCATCCTACCTGGGTACTACAATCTGTTTAATACAGTCAAGTAATAAAAAATAAATAAATATTCAGACTCCTGTACTCCACTTTGCTATTCAAATAGATGCTTTATTCAAAGAGCAGTTACCAGTCAAAAAACGTTTTTTGTCATATAGCCTTCTTCAGTATAACTGGTTGAACTGCATAAAAGAGGAAGTGTGAGGATGAAGATAAAGTACCCACAGTGGGTAGCAGAATGCTGCAATGCGATCGGGCTATAGAAGGCTATATGCCGAAAAACGTTTTTTGACTGGTAACCGCTCTTTGAATAAAGCATCTATTTGAATAGAAAAGTGGAGTACAGGAGTCTGAATATTTATTATTACCTGCCCACACACTCTATCAATTGGAGTACCATCCAACCTTACATCATAATACAGTCAAGTGTCAGAGGATCAATAATGCAATGTTTGGGCTGACCCTTCTCATAAAAGAGGTGTTTCCTCTGTCTCAACAGTTTGAGTACCTCAGGGTTGATTGTTTCTCTCTGATGGGGTATAAGAATCTTACCAGTTTGTAGCACAGTCCTTAGTTCCCGTAAAATTCTGCTTTCACGTTGTAATTGTACTGACCACTTTTTCAGGTAACAAACATTAAACAGCACTCCAAACCAACCTTGGGTAAAGTTCATTGTATTACTCTGGGTAAAAAAATGGTGCACGCAGATGAGGACCCAGGCTCTTTGCCAGTACCGAAACAATAGAAGGGATTCAGAGCACTCATCAGTTCCTATAATCTTGTTGTCAATTTAGAAGTAAATAAATATAGAGACGTTTCAACGTGAAGTCTTTATCAAGCAGTGAAAATTACAACAGAGTATACCTTAAATAGCCCTATACGTGGGTGTGGAAAAGCTGACACCTACTTTGTGGGTGTGCATAACAAATGACCTCTTAGTGTGCTGAATTGAAGAGTGCTGTGGATCCCTTCTATTGATTCACTACTTCAGGTACGCACATCAATTGCATGATGAAAAGACTGTCAGTTTAAAAGCCACTTTTGACAGTAAGGCAGCAAGCATAACAAGAACTTCCCACCAAGTTTAAAAAAACGGATATACTTACCATGGAAAATTGTATTTGTTATTTGACATAAAAACAAAAAGCAAAAAAGGTTTAACTTGACAGCTATTGTTGAAAATGTTAAAATTAATAAATAAGGGGTTAAAACAGATATATTTGCAATTTCACTTACAAAAAAGGCTGACCTTTTATAATTATGACACTAGAGGGCACCAAAACTCCTCCAGTATGATCCCTATAATGTTAAAGCTGGGGCTAAGAATACACTGACAAAAAGGGTTGCCAAAAAAATAGGTGACTTTTTTCATGTGTCCGTGACAAAAAATAGACGTGTCCATGATCTTTTTTGAGGCTGGTGGTATTTGACTTGATTATTTTGTTGGTAACTATCATAATTTTACAGGTCACAGTAAATGCTGGTAATGAGTCCTTATCAGTATACTGAACTGTAAACATGAATTACATATCTTTATCATTCATTTTGGTTTTCCAGTTTGTCCGTAAAAAAATGTTGGCTGCCCGTGATTTTGGCATAAGTAGTCCAGAAAAATGAAAAAAATCTGGTTTGCAACCCTGCTGACAAATCATTAAAAAAAAGGCAACCAAATGAGCAATGAATACATACATATAATAATAAATGTAGAATTGATAATAAATAGTCAATCATGAATAGATAAATAAATAATGTATTGATAAATAATAAACTTTACTAGTAGCAAAAATCATAAAATGACTTTGGTCATAATTAGTGTTGAGAGAAAAGATCGAGAATAGTTCGGGCTCGTACCAAATTTTAGGGTGTTCGGGACACGGACCCGAACCCGAACATTTTCTAAAAAGTTCGGGTTCGGGTTTGTTGTTTTCTTCCCACTTTCTGAAGGGCTGCACAGCAGCCAATCAGCTAGCATTTTACTTCTTGCCCTAAGAGCCCATCACAGCCATGCCTACTAATGGCATGGCTGTGATTGGCCAAGTGCAGCATGTGACCCAGCCTCTATTTAAGCTGGAGTCACGTAGCGCCGCACTTCACACTGCTCTGATTAGTGTAGGGAAAGGACGCAGCTGCTGTGAGGGCAAGATTAGGCTGTGAATGATTCAACTTCTGCTAGTTACTTGCTCACTGGTTTTTAGGCCACACAGAGCGTTTTTCTGTCACTTTTTTTCTGGGGTGATCGGTGGCCATTTTGTGACTTGTGGTGCACCAGAACAAGCTGCCACCAAGTCCATCAATTCATCAAAACTAGTTTTTTTTTGCTATATCCTACATCAGGGGCTTGGCTGTGCTAATTGTCACCCCTAGAAACTCAGGATAGCAATTTCTATATTTTATTAAGAGGTTAAATACAATTGCCAAAATACCAATCCCCTAAATCTGGTGTTCCAGCTTTGGCAAGCCAAGTATAATACTGTCTGCTGTCTGGCAAAGGATAGATAATTTTCTGGGGTGAAATTCAATTGACAAAATAGCAATACCATAAATCTGGTTTTACAGCTGTGGCTGGCAAACTATAATAGTGTCCGCCAAAACATATATTTTGTTCTGGAGTGAAATTCAATTGCCAAAATAGCAATCCCCTAAATCTGGTGTCACAGCTGTGGCTGGCAAACTATAATAGTGTCCGCCAAAACATATATTTTGTTCTGTGGTGAAATTCAGGTACATAAAGGGACCAGCCCCCTAAGAGGGAGACCGATAGTCTCAGGCATTGGGAGTATGTGCCAAAATATCGGCATCTACATTGATAAAATCCTAATGCCTTTCGTAGTATCCCTTCCGTCATACGTGAGGGATACTATGGACCTCTTGAAGAGACTGGAGGGCATCAATGTGGAACGACGGGCTGTCCTGGGCAGTATTGATGTTGAGGCGCTGTATTCCTCCATCCCCCATGCTGCAGGATTGAGAGCGGTGGAATACTACCTCAGCATGAGGGGGTGTCAGTATACAGCGCATAACAAATTCACTTTGAAGTTATTGGAATACCTATTAACTCACAATTTTTTCTTGTTTGGCACTAAGCTTTACCACCAGCTCAGGGGCACGGCCATGGGATGCTCCTGTGCGCCGGCCTACGCTAATCTGCTCCTGGGCTGGTGGGAGGCAACCAGGGTTTTTTCGGACACGATAGTCGTTAAGTACCGGGCCCATAGGATTATGGGTCCGGTACATCGATGACATTTTTGTAATATGGAACGATACTCTGCCATCCTTTGCAGAGTTTGTGGCTAAACTGAACTGCAATGATATTGGCCTCAGATTTACCCATGAGGCTAGCACAGATACCCTCCCTTTCCTGGATATCTCTATCTCACGTAAGGGACCAGATGAACTATCAACAACCATTTTTCGTAAACCTACCTCCACAAACTCCGTCCTACATTGGAGCAGTAGCCATTTTATCCCTTTGAAAAGGGGCATTCCATTTGGGCAGTATCTACGCCTGCGGCGTAACTGCTCTGAAGAGACGGAGTTTAGGAGACAGGCGAACGATCTAAGAGAGAGATTCCTGAGTAGAGGATACCCAGATGAAATCTTGAGGAAAGCATTCCATAGGGCAGTCACCATGGATCGTGCAGACCTGCTCACACCCAGAAATAAAACTGAGGGAGAGAGAAAGATCCGTCTGATAACAACTTTTGATGGGAGTACGGATCGCATGAGAGGGATTCTTAAAAACACTGGCAGGTACTGATGGTGGACCCAGACCTGAGAGAGGTCATCCATGATTATCCCCAAATCACATTCAGAAGGGGAACTAGCCTCAGAGATTCCCTCGTACATAGCCACTACACCCCGCCACCTGGTAGAGGCACATGGCTGGACCAGAAAACAGTAGGCTGTTACAGATGTGGAGGGTGTGTGGCTTGCAGTATCGTGGTGAATGGCAAAACGTTCTACAGTACAAACTTGCAGCGGTCCTTTCCTATTAAGGAATTTATCAATTGTAAAACCCTGGGGGTTATCTATAAGATCACCTGTATATGCAAGCAGGAATACATAGGGAAAACCAGGAGAGAGCTGCGCCGCAGACTGGGGGAGCACCTTAATGACATTGCAAACAAGAGGGATACTCCAGTATCTAGGCATATTCATGAATGCCACCAGGGAAACCCCAAATGTATTACAGCAATGGGCATTGAGAGAATTGCTCCCCCGGTCCGTGGAGGTGACTGGGATCGTCTCCTGCTCCAGAGAGAAACACGCTGGATATTTACTCTAAGAACGGCTTCACCCACAGGTCTAAATGAACAGACTAGTTTTAGTTGCTTCGTTTAAAATTATTTCAACTAAACCTTACTCCTCCATATTTGACAAATTCCTTGACATCCGCGGCCCGGTACAATATCTGAGGATAACTCAGCTTAAGTTTCAGGTTTGACCTGGCCTGCATTAAATGCCATTTCCAATTGAGCGCGTCTTCATAACAGAAGATGCGCAAAGAGCGATTACCGGGAGAAGCGTCCCTGTCTCCTGGCAACCGCACTTGAAGTCTCGCGATATCAGGCGAGACTGAGCGCTATGAAGTTACTCAAATCACTAGCGCGAGTCTGACGTCTCCTTCACATTTGGATGGTGTTGCGCATGCGCCTGTTGACACGCAGCGCTCCACGTCAGGGAGGTACGTCATCCAAGCCTCGATCTGGACACAGGATTTAAATACTGGCGCGATTTAGCGCCATACAGGCTACATCCAGCCACAAGACGCCTGAGTGGGACCGGCATCAGTTGTCCTCACTCCATATACAGCACTACCTGGATTCCATCTTTCTTTTTATCTAGGGATCGGACCAGAGAGCGAACAGCCCCTAGGCTCCCCATGTTTCCCCTGATGAGCAATTCTTCTTGCGAAACATGCATGTAGGGACCTGGCAGCAAAGGGCCTATTAGGGCGGATCTAATTCCAGGGTTAGGTTCCGGTACATACCCGACCGCGGGGTCCGCGGCAGGGGTATAAGGACTATTGTAGTCGTAGGCAGGGATTACCAGGGTTAGTTATCTATTCCCTTCACCTGCCTCATACCGGAACGCCTGGTTACCAAACTCTGAGACCTCCACACATATTGGTAAGGAGGCCAGTGTATGACTCAAGGACAGATCTACATGGTGCGGTAAGACCACCGGTTTAATCTTATTATACCTGGGTGCCGCCGTGCACACTTGCCATTTGGATCTTCCTGGAACCTAAAAACGCAGGTTCCAGTCGTGTTTTTTTTTTTTTTTTTTTGTGTCCCACTTATTTATCATCTAGTTAAGGGTCAATTTTCTAATAATTATCTATTAAAAGTTATATTTTAATTTACTCATTCATGCATATGTATCACCCCTTTGTTATGTTGCATTAACCCTTGGTGATCTAACGTGTAATTTGTATCGACACTTTATTATTGTGAAATTCAATTGCCAAAATAGCAATACCATAAATCTGGTGTCCCAGCACTGGCTGGCAAAGTATAATAGTGTCCGCCAAAACATATATTTTGTTCTGGGGTGAAATTCACTTGCCAAAATAGCAATCCCCTAAATCTGGTGTCCTAGCACTGGCTGGCAAACTATAATAGTGTCCGCCAAAACATATATTTTGTTCTGTGGTGAAATTCAATTGCCAAAATAACAATACCATAAATTTGGTGTCTCAGCACTGGCTGGCAAACTATAATAGTGTCCGCCAAAACATATATTTAGTTTGTAGTGAAATTCACTTGCAAAAATAGCAATCCACTAAATCTGGTGTCCCAGCTCTGGCTGGCAAAGTATAATAATGTCCGCCAAAACATATATTTTGTTCTGGGGTGAAATTCAATTGCCAAAATAGAAATACCCTGAATCTGGTGTCCAAGCTGTTGCAGGCCAAGTGTTAATCTGTCCGTAAAAGGGTATATTTTGTTCTGGGGTAAAATTCAATTGGCAAAATAGCACTACCATAAATCAGTGCTTTCAGCTGTGGCTGGCAAAGTATAATAGTGTCCGCCAAAACATATAATTTGTTCTGGGGTGAAATTCAATTGCCAAAATAGCAATACCCTGAATCTGGTGTCCCAGCTGTTGCAGGCCAAGATTCATAGTGTCCGCAAAAACATATATTTTGTTCTGGGGTGAAATTCAATTGCCAAAATAGTAATACCCTGAATCTGGTGTTCCAGCTGTTGCAGGCTAAGTGTTAATCTGTCCGTAAAAGGGTATATTTTGTTCTGGGGTGAAATTCAATTGCCAAAATAGCAATACCTTGAATCTGGTGCCCCAGCTGTTGCAGGCCAAGTGTTAATCTGTCCGTAAAAGGGTATATTTTATTCTGGGGTGAAATTCAATTGACAAAATAGCAATACCCTGAATCTGGTGTCCCAGCTGTTGCAGGCCAAGTTTTAATCTGTCCGTAAAAGGGTTAATTTTGTTCTGGGGTAAAATTCAATTGCCAAAATAGCAATACCCTGAATCTGGTGTCCCAACTGTTGCAGGCCAAGTGTTATATACCCTTTTACGGACAGATTTTTGTTCTGGGATGAAATTCAATTGCCAAAACAGCAATACCATTAATCAGTGGTTTCAGCTGTGGCTGGCAAAGTATAATATTGTCCGCTAAAACATATATTTTGTTCTGGGGTTAAATTAAATTGCCAAAATAGCAATACCCTGAATCTGGTGTCCCAGCTGTTGCAGGCCAAGTGTTAATCTGTCCGTAAAAGGGTATATTTTATTCTGGGGTGAAATTCAATTGCCAAAATAACAATACCCTGAATCTGGTGTCCCAGCTGTTGCAGGCCAAGTTTTAATCTGTCCGTAAAAGGGTTAATTTTGTTCTGGGGTAAAATTCAATTGCCAGAATAGCAATACCCTGAATCTGGTGTCCCAACTGTTGCAGGCCAAGTGTTATATACCCTTTTACGGACAGATTTTTGTTCTGGGGTGAAATTCAATTGCCAAAACAGCAATACCATTAATCAGTGGTTTCAGCTGTGGCTGGCAAAGTATAATATTGTCCGCTAAAACATATATTTTGTTCTGGGGTTAAATTAAATTGCCAAAATAGCAATACACTGAATCTGGTGTCCCAGCTGTTGCAGGCCAAGTGTTAATCTGTCCATAAAAGGGTATATTTTATTCTGGGGTGAAATTCAATTGCCAAAATAGCAATACCCTGAATCTGGTGTCCCAGCTGTTGCAGGCCAAGTGTTAATCTGTCTGTAAAAGGGTATATTACACTAAAGGTGTATATACAAGTGCTGAGAGGGTCATTCTCATTAACTTCACACACTACCGTGCATCTCCCATTGTATTTCTGTCCGTTAAAGGGTATATTACACAAAGTGTTAAAATACAATTGCTGAAGGCATAATCCTACATATTTTTTCTCACGCTACTGTGCATTTCCAAGTGTAAATTTGTCCATAAAAGGATACCTTTCATCCAGGGCCAAAATACTAGCCCTACAATAGATATTTCCCTAAATCAGTGGTTACTGTTGTGCCTGGATTAGTGTAATACGGTACATAAATAAATAGGCAGATAGTGTTAGGTGCCTGTAAAAAAAGGCCTGAATTTGAAATCAATACATTGGGCCAAATATTTTTTTTCTTATTGTGGTGCTTGGTGAACGGTAACAATGAGGAAAACATCTAGTAAGGGACGCGGACGCAGTTGTGGTTGTGTTAGTGGACCTTCTGGTGCTGGGAGAGGACGTGGCCATTCTGCCACAGCCACACGTCCTAGTGAACCCACTACCTCAGGTTCCAGTACCCGCCAGAATTTACAGCGATATTTGGTGGGGTCCAATGCCGTTCTAAGGATGGTAAGGCTTGAGCCGGTACAGGCGCTAGTCAATTGGGTGGTCGACAGTGAATCCAGCACGTTCACAACATTATCTCTGACCCAGAAAGCGCACAGTTGGCGCCTGAAAACCAAGCCCATCAGTGTGTCACATCACCCCCATGCATATCAGGGAAACTGTCTGAGCCTCAAGTTATGCAGCAGTCTCTTATGCTGTTTGAAGACTCTGCTGGCAGGGTTTCCCAAGGGAATCCACCTAGCCCTTCCCCAGTGGTGGAAGACATAGAATGCACTGATGCACAACCACTGATGTTTCCTGATGATGAGGACATGGGAATACCACCTCATCGGAGTCCGCACGTCTCTGATGATGACGAAACACAGGTGCCAACTGCTGCGTCTTTCTGCAGTGTGCAGACCGAACAGGAGGTAAGGGAGGAAGACTGTGTGGAAGACGATGCAGGGGACGATGAGGTCCTAGACCCTACATGGAATGAAGGTCGTGCCACTGACTTTCATAGTTCAGAGGAAAAGGCAGTGGTGAGACCTAGCCAACAGCGTAGCAAAAGAGGGAGCAGGGTGCAAAAGCAGAACAGCCGCCGCCAAGAGAGTTCGCCTGCTACAGGCCACCGCCACCAGGGACCGAGCACCCCAAAGGCAGATTCAAGGAGTTCCCTGGCATGGCACTTCTTTAAACAATGTGCTGACAACAAGACCCGAGTGGTTTGCACGCTGTGCCATCAGAGCCAGAAGCGAGGCATTAACGTTCTGAACCTTAGCACAACCTGCATGACCAGGCATCTACATGCAAAGCATGAACTGCAGTGGAGTAAACAGCTTAAAAGCAAGGAACTCACTCTGGCTCCCCCTGCTCCCTCTTCTGCTGCTGCCTCGGCCTATTCCTCCGCCTTGGGAGGAACGTTGGCACCTGCTGCCCACCAAACAGAGGATGGGCCACTGACACCACCACCTGCGTCACCAAGCATCTCCACCATGTCACATGGCAGCGTTCAGCTCTCCATCTCACAAACCTTGGAGAGAAAGCGTAAATTCCCACCTAGCCACCCTCAAGCCCTGGGCCTCAATGCCAGCATTTCTAAACTACTGGCCTTTGAAATGCTGTCATTCAGGCTGGTGGACACAGACAGCTTCAAACAGCTGATGTCCATGGCTGTCCCACAGTATGTTGTTCCCAGCCGCCACTGCACAACCAAGTATCCGATAAAATCAAGTGTGCACTGCACAATGCCATCTGTGGCAAGGTCCACCTAACCACAGATACGTAGACCAGTAAGCACGGCCAGGGACGCTATATCTCCCTAACTGCACACTGGGTAAATGTAGTGGCGGCTGGGCCCCAGGCGGAGAGTTCCTTGGCGCACGTGCTTCCGCCGCCAAGAATCGCAGGGCATCATTCTTTGCCTCCTTTAGCCTCCTCCTCCTACACGGCTTCCTCCTCCTCTGCTTCCACCAGCTCATCCAGTTAGCCACACACCTTCACCACCAACTTCAGCACAGCCCGGGGTAAACGTCAGCAGGCCATTCTGAAACTCATATGTTTGGGGGACAGGCCCCACACCGCGCAGTAGTTGTGGCGGGGTATTGAACAACAGACCGACGAGTGGTTTCTGCCGGTGGGCCTCAAGCCCGCCCTGGTGGTGTGCGATAATCGGCGAAATCTCAGCTCTGGGACTAGCCGGTTTGACGCACATCCCTTGCCTAGCGCATGTGCTGAATTTGGTGGTGCAGAAGTTCATTCACAACTACCCCGACATGTCAGAGCTGCTGCATAAAGTGCGGGCCGTCTATGCGAGCTTCCGGCGTTCACATCCTGCCGCTGCTCGCCTGTCTGCGCTACAGCGGAACTTCGGCCTTCAGGCTTACCGCCTCATATGCGACGTGCCCACCAGGTGGAACTCCACCCTGCACATGCTGGAGAGACCATAGTGGAGTTTCAGCTGCAGCATGCACGCGTCAGTCACACTGCGGAACAGCACCACTTTACCACCAATGATTGGGCCTGCATGTGAGACCTGTGTGCCCTGTTGCACTGTTTCGAGTACTCCACCAACATGGCCAGTGGCGATGACACCGTTATCAGTGTTACAATACCACTTCTATGTCTCCTTGAGAAAATGCTTAGGGCGATGATGGAAGAGGAGGTGGACCAGGAGGAGGAGGGGTCATTTTTAGCACTTTCAGGCCAGTCTGTTACAGTCAACGTAGACAAGCTGACATTCATAAAAATGAACCAGGCATGGATCCCACAGGACCTGTGCCTCCCTTGTGCAGAATAGACATTTATAACTGCCTCCCCCTCAACCATGTATTCTTGTACTCCGGGGCACTTCTTATTATTGAATCCTCATTTTTTTTACTTTACCATGATCTTGCGGTGCAACCCAAAGTTGAATTAACCTCTCCTCAATCTGGGTGCCAGGGCCTAAATAACTGAAAGTGGCGTTCACCAGTGGTGGGTGTTATGACGCATGATTCCTTGCTGTGGGACATCTCTCCTCTGTCGCGTCGCTGGGGCCGAAATAACTGAAAGTGGCCTTCTCCAGTGGTGGGTGATATGATGCATGATTCCTTGCTGTGGGACCTCTCTCCTGGGTCTGGGTGCTGGGCCAAAATAACTGAAAGTTGCCCTCTCCAGTGGTGGGTGATATGACGCATGATTCCTTGCTGTGGGACCTCTCTCCTCTGTCTGGGTGCTGGGGCCGAAATAACTGAAAGTGGCCTTCTCCAGTGGTGGGTGATATGATGCATGATTCCTTGCTAGGGGACCTCTCTCCCCTGTCTGGGTGCTGGGGCCGAAATAACTGAAAGTGGCCTTCTCCATTGGTGGGTGATATGACGCCTTATTCCTTGCTGTGGGACCTCTCTCCTCTGTCTGGGTGCTGGGCCTAAATAACTGAAAGTGGCCTTCTCCGGTGGAGGGTCATATGACGCCTTATTGCTTGCTGTGGGACCTCTCGCCTCTGTCTGGGTGCCGGGGCCGAAATAACTGAAAGTGGCCTTCTCCAGTGGTGGGTGATATGACGCCTAATTCATTGCTGTGGGACCTCTCTCCTCTGTCTGGGTGCGGGGGCCGAAATTACTGAAAGTGGCCTTCTCCAGTGGTGGGTGATATGACGCATGATTCCTTGCTGTGGGACCTCTCTACTCTGTCTGGGTGCTGGGGCCAAAATAACTGAAAGTGGCCTTCTCCAGTTGTGGGTGATATGACGCATGATTCCTTGCTGTGGGACCTCTCTTCTCTGTCGGGTCGCTGGGGCCGAGATAACTGAAAGTTGCCCTCTCCAGTGGTGGGTGTTATGACGCATGATTCCTTGCTGTGAGAGCTCTCTCCTCTGTCTGGGTGCTGGGGCCGAAATAACTGAAAGTGGCCTTCTCCAGTGGTGGGTGAAATGACGCATGATTCCTTGCTGTGGGACCTCTCTCCTCTGTCTGGGTGCTGGGCCTAAATAACTGAAAGTGGCCTTTTCCAGTGGTGGGTCATATGACGCCTTATTCCTTGCTGTGGGACCTCTCTCCTCTGTCTGGGTGCTGGGACGAAATAAATGAAAGTGGCCTTCTCCAGTGGTGAGTGATATGACGCATGATTCCTTGCTGTGTGACCTCTCTCCTCTTTCTGGGTGCTGGGTCCGAAATAACTGAAAGTGGCCTTCTCCATTGGTGGGTGATATGACGCCTTATTCCTTGCTGTGGGACCTCTCGCCTCTGTCTGGGTGACAGGGCCGAAATAACTGAAAGTAACCGTCTCCAGTGGTGGGTGATATAACACCTTATTCCTTGCTGTGGGACCTCTCTCCTCTGTCTGGGTGCTGGGGCCGAAATAACTGAAAGTGGCCTTCTCCAGTGGTGGGTGATATGACACATGATTCCTTGCTGTGGGACCTCTCTCCTCTCTCTGGGTGCTGGGGCCGAAATAACTGAAAGTGGCCTTCTCCAGTGGTGGGTGATATTACGCATGATTCCTTGCTGTGGGACCTTTCTCCTCTGTCTGGGTGCTGGGGCCGAAATAACTGAAAGTGGCCTTCTTCAGTGGTGGGTGATATGATGCATGATTCCTTGCTGTGGGACCTCTCTCCTGGGTCTGGGTGCTGGGCCAAAATAACTGAAAGTTGCCCTCTCCAGTGGTGGGTGATATGACGCATGATTCCTTGCTGTGAGACCTCTCTCCTCTGTCTTGGTGCGGGGGCCGAAATAACTAAAAGTGGCCTTCTCCAGTGGTGGGTGATATGACGCATGATTCCTTGCTGTGGGAACTCTCTCCTCTGTCTGGGTGCTGGGGCCGAAATAACTGAAAGTGGCCTTCTCCAGTGGTCGGTGATATAACACCTTATTCCTTGCTGTGGGACCTCTCTCCTCTGTCTGGGTGCTGGGGCCGAAATAACTGAAAGTGGCCTTCTCCAGTGGTGAGTGATATGACGCATGATTCCTTGCTGTGGGAACTCTCTCCTCTGTCTGGGTGCTGGGGCCGAAATAACTGAAAGTGGCCTTCTCCAGTGGTGGGTCATATGACGCCTTATTCCTTGCTGTGGGACCTCTCTCCTCTGTCTGGGTGCTGGGACGAAATAAATGAAAGTGGCCTTCTCCAGTGGTGAGTGATATGACGCATGATTCATTGCTGTGTGACCTCTCTCCTCTTTCTGGGTGCTGGGTCCGAAATAACTGAAAGTGGCCTTCTCCATTGGTGGGTGATATGACGCCTTATTCCTTGCTGTGGGACCTCTCGCCTCTGTCTGGGTGCCGGGGCCGAAATAACTGAAAGTAACCGTCTCCAGTGGTGGGTGATATAACACCTTATTCCTTGCTGTGGGACCTCTCTCCTCTGTCTGGGTGCTGGGGCCGAAATAACTGAAAGTGGCCTTCTCCAGTGGTGGGTGATATGACACATGATTCCTTGCTGTGGGACCTCTCTCCTCTCTCTGGGTGCTGGGGCCGAAATAACTGAAAGTGGCCTTCTCCAGTGGTGGGTGATATTACGCATGATTCCTTGCTGTGGGACCTTTCTCCTCTGTCGCGTCGCTGGGGCCGAAATAACTGAAAGTGGCCTTCTCCAGTGGTGGGTGATATGATGCATGATTCCTTGCTGTGGGACCTCTCTCCTGGGTCTGGGTGCTGGGCCAAAATAACTGAAAGTTGCCCTCTCCAGTGGTGGGTGATATGACGCATGATTCCTTGCTGTGAGACCTCTCTCCTCTGTCTTGGTGCGGGGGCCGAAATAACTAAAAGTGGCCTTCTCCAGTGGTGGGTGATATGACGCATGATTCCTTGCTGTGGGAACTCTCTCCTCTGTCTGGGTGCTGGGGCCGAAATAACTGAAAGTGGCCTTCTCCAGTGGTCGGTGATATAACACCTTATTCCTTGCTGTGGGACCTCTCTCCTCTGTCTGGGTGCTGGGTCCGAAATAACTGAAAGTGGCCTTCTCCAGTGGTGGGTGATATGATGCATGATTCTTTGCTAGGGGACCTCTCTCCCCTGTCTGGGTGCTGGGGCCGAAATAACTGAAAGTGGCCTTCTCCATTGGTGGGTGATATGACGCCTTATTCCTTGCTGTGGGACCTCTCTCCTCTGTCTGGGTGCTGGGCCTAAATAACTGAAAGTGGCCTTCTCCGGTGGTGGGTCATATGACGCCTTATTCCTTGCTGTGGGACCTCTCTCCTCTGTCTGGGTGCTGGGGCCGAAATAACTGAAAGTGGCCTTCTCCAGTGGTGGGTGATATGACACATGATTCCTTGCTGTGGGACCTCTCTCCTCTCTCTGGGTGCTGGGGCCGAAATAACTGAAAGTGGCCTTCTCCAGTGGTGGGTGATATGACGCATGATTCCTTGCTGTGGGACCTCTCTACTCTGTCTGGGTGCTGGGGCCAAAATAACTGAAAGTGGCCTTCTCCAGTTGTGGGTGATATGACGCATGATTCCTTGCTGTGGGACCTCTCTTCTCTGTCGGGTCGCTGGGGCCGAGATAACTGAAAGTTGCCCTCTCCAGTGGTGGGTGTTATGACGCATGATTCCTTGCTGTGAGAGCTCTCTCCTCTGTCTGGGTGCTGGGGCCGAAATAACTGAAAGTGGCCTTCTCCAGTGGTGGGTGATATGACGCATGATTCCTTGCTGTGGGACCTCTCTCCTCTGTCTGGGTGCTGGGCCTAAATAACTGAAAGTGGCCTTTTCCAGTGGTGGGTCATATGACGCCTTATTCCTTGCTGTGGGACCTCTCTCCTCTGTCTGGGTGCTGGGACGAAATAAATGAAAGTGGCCTTCTCCAGTGGTGAGTGATATGACGCATGATTCATTGCTGTGTGACCTCTCTCCTCTTTCTGGGTGCTGGGTCCGAAATAACTGAAAGTGGCCTTCTCCATTGGTGGGTGATATGACGCCTTATTCCTTGCTGTGGGACCTCTCGCCTCTGTCTGGGTGCCTGGGCCGAAATAACTGAAAGTAACCGTCTCCAGTGGTGGGTGATATAACACCTTATTCCTTGCTGTGGGACCTCTCTCCTCTGTCTGGGTGCTGGGGCCGAAATAACTGAAAGTGGCCTTCTCCAGTGGTGGGTGATATGACACATGATTCCTTGCTGTGGGACCTCTCTCCTCTCTCTGGGTGCTGGGGCCGAAATAACTGAAAGTGGCCTTCTCCAGTGGTGGGTGATATTACGCATGATTCCTTGCTGTGGGACCTTTCTCCTCTGTCTGGGTGCTGGGGCCGAAATAACTGAAAGTGGCCTTCTCCAGTGGTGGGTGATATGACGCATGATTCCTTGCTGTGGTACCTCTCTCCTCTGTCTGGGTGCTGGGGCCTAAATAACTGAAAGTGGCCTTCTCCAGTGGTGGGTGATATAATGCATGATTCCTTGCTGTGGGACCTCTCTCCTGGGTCTGGGTGCTGGGCCAAAATAACTGAAAGTGGCCCTCTCCAGTGGTGGGTGATATGACGCATGATTCCTTGCTGTGAGACCTCTCTCCTCTGTCTTGGTGCGGGGGCCGAAATAACTGAAAGTGGCCTTCTCCAGTGGTGGGTGATATGACGCATGATTCCTTGCTGTGGGAACTCTCTCCTCTGTCTGGGTGCTGGGGCCGAAATAACTGAAAGTAGCCTTCTCCACTGGTGGGTGATATGACGCCTTATTCCTTGCTGTGGGACCTCTCTCCTCTGTCTGGGTGCTGGGCCTAAATAACTGAAAGTGGCCTTCTCCGGTGGTGGGTCATATGTCGCCTTATTGCTTGCTGTGGGACTTCTCTCCTCTGTCTGGGTGCGGGGGCCGAAATAACTGAAAGTGGCCTTCTCCAGTGGTGGGTGATATGACGCATGATTCCTTGCTGTGGGACCTCTCTCCTCTGTCTGGGTGCTGGGGCCAAAATAACTGAAAGTGGCCTTCTCCAGTTGTGGGTGATATGACGCATGATTCCTTGCTGTGGGACCTCTCTTCTCTGTCGGGTCGCTGGGGCCGAAATAACTGAAAGTTGCCCTGTCCAGTGGTGGGTGATATGACGCATGATTCCTTGCTGTGAGAGCTCTCTCCTCTGTCTGGGTGCTGGGGCCGAAATAACTGAAAGTGGCCTTCTCCAGTGGTGGGTGATATGACGCATGATTCCTTGCTGTGGGACCTCTCTCCTCTGTCTGGGTGCTGGGCCTAAATAACTGAAAGTGGCCTTTTCCAGTGGTGGGTCATATGACGCCTTATTCCTTGCTGTGGGACCTCTTTCCTCTGTCTGGGTGTTGGGGCCGAAATAACTGAAAGTGGCCTTCTCCAGTGGTCGGTGAAATAACGCCTTATTCCTTGCTGTGGGACCTCTCTCCTCTGTCTGGGTGCTGGGACGAAATAAATGAAAGTGGCCTTCTCCAGTGGTGGGTCATATGACGCCTTATTCCTTGCTGTGGGACCTCTCTCCTCTGTCTGGGTGCTGGGACGAAATAAATGAAAGTGGCCTTCTCCAGTGGTGAGTGATATGACGCATGATTCATTGCTGTGTGACCTCTCTCCTCTTTCTGGGTGCTGGGTCCGAAATAACTGAAAGTGGCCTTCTCCAGTGGTGGGTGATATAACACCTTATTCCTTGCTGTGGGACCTCTCTCCTCTGTCTGGGTGCTGGGCCTAAATAACTGAAAGTGGCCTTCTCCAGTGGTGGGTCATATGACGCCTTATTCCTTGCTGTGGGACCTCTCTCCTCTCTCTGGGTGCTGGGGCCGAAATAACTGAAAGTGGCCTTCTCCAGTGGTGGGTGATATTACGCATGATTCCTTGCTGTGGGACCTTTCTCCTCTGTCTGGGTGCTGGGGCCTAAATAACTGAAAGTGGCCTTCTCCAGTGGTGGGTGATATGACGCATGATTCCTTGCTGTGGTACCTCTCTCCTCTGTCTGGGTGCTGGGGCCGAAATAACTGAAAGTGGCCTTCTCCAGTGGTGGGTGATATGACGCATAATTCTCTGCTATGGGACCTCTCTCCAATTGATATTGGTTAATTTATTTTATTTTATTTTAATTCATTTCCCTATCCACACTTGTTTGCAGGGCATTTACCTACATTTTGCTGCCTTTTGCAGCCGTCTAGCCCTTTCCTGGACTATTTTACAGCCTTTTTAATGCCTAAAAGTTCGGGTCCCCATTTACTTCAATAGGGTTTGGGTTCGGGATAAAGTTCGGGTCGAGTTCGGATCCCGAACCCAAACATTTTCGGGAAGTTCGGCCGAACTTCTCGAACCCGAACCCGAACATCCAGGTGTTCACTCATCTCTAGTCATAATAAATAATAAATGATGTATGGATAAATAATAACCCATCCCCAGTAGCCATAATTTGCGATGAGCGAATCGATCTCGGAGTGGGAAGAAAAGGGACTTTGCAGCCAGAGCTCTGTACAGTATTAGAATGTATTGGCTCAATGAGCTGAAGTTATTATTTTGCGAAGTCTCGCGATTAATTTTTCTTTATTTTATTTTTTTTAATTCTTTTCCATATCCACATTTGTTTGCAGTGCATTTACCTACATTTTGCTGCATTTTGCAGCCGTCTAGCCCTTTCCTGGACTATTTTACAGTCTTTTTAATGCCTAAAAGTTCGGGTCCCCATTGACTTCAATAGGGTTTGGGTTCGGAATAAAGTTCGGGTCGAGTTCGGATCCCGAACCCGAACATGTTCGGGAAGTTCGGCCGAACTTCTCGAACCCGAACATCCAGGTGTTCGCTCATCTCTAGTCATAACAAATAGTAAATAATGTATGGATAAATAATAAACCATCCCCAGTAGCCATATTTTGCTATGAGCGAATCGATCTCGGAGCGGGAAGAAAAGGGACTTTGCAGCCAGAGCTCTGCACAGTATTAGAATGTATTGTCTCAATGAGCAGAAGTTATTACTTTGCGAAGTCTCACGAGACTTCGTGTAATAACTTCATGAATTAATTATTACTGTAAAAAATCCTTGGTATCGAACTCATCAGAGCCAATACATGCTAATACTGTACAGAGCTCCCACTCCGTACAGTATTACAAAAAGGTCTTATGCGAATCGACTTCTGATAAAGCATCCAAAGTCGATTCACTCATCCCTAACCATAATCATAATCATAAAATGATTTTGGTCACTTCATTGAGGCCATAGGGTTGTATGGACTCAATTTGTAAATCCAGAATGCTTCTCTTTTTTCAAAATGGTGATATGTATGTATAGGTATATAATCTATAGGCATAATCCTGAGACATTCACAACTCCCTTCATGCTGGAGGAGGCAGTGTCTAAATAGGCCCTGTTTCAAATTCTTTCTCGTAATGTTGTATATCTGTTGGTTTAATCTTTTATGAAGGGCTTGTGTAGCATATTCCACATACTGGAAGCCTCATGTACATTCTACCAGATATATCACATATTCCGACTTAGAATTTAACTGATGTTTAACTAGGAAAGTGGTCTTGCTCTCATTAGATTGGAATGTTGTCCTACTGTGGCCTTTGACTTAAAGACACTGGCATCTCTTGCCCTGCATCTGAACATCCTAAGTTTACCGTGTGCACCAATAGTCTTTTTTGCGGCCTGTGTTGTTTCAAAAGGCTAGGTGCTATCATATTCTTCATTGTGGGGACCCTCCCATAATTAATAGTTGGTAGCTGTGAGTTGTTTTTCTGTAAAAATGGATGACATCTCAGCAAAGACCAATGCTTACATAAAATATTTCTGATTTCCCTATGCGATGAAGAGTAAGTGGTAATAAAATTCAATTTGAGGTTCTTGGTGGACTCACTTATATAACATTTTAGGCTTCAAACACTCATCCTGGTTGAGATAACCTTTTTCGCTAAATCTTTTCTTTAAAACTGTTGCCTGTCTATAGAAAGTGGGACTGATTCTCTGGAATTGGCTGTACAGGATGTTCAGCAGCCACTTCTTATAGTTGTGGCTTGAAATGTTCAGATAGCTGATACAATCAACTGCTTGGAAATATGTTGAAGTAATACACTGGCCCTCTGTGTGGGTGATCAATGAATCCAAAAACTCAATTTTATTGACAATGTTATTGTGGTTAAGAGAGAAAGAGATGCCCCACTCATTATAATTTAGTTCTTTGTGGAAGGCCATTTTAGAAGTTTCATCTCCTTCTCAGAACAGATAATTAATGTATTTTTTAAAGAATATTATATTATCACTATAGCGAACATCATTTATAATATATATGGATTTAAACCTGCTCATAAATAAGTTAGCATAAGTAATAGGGGTCCTGAGTAAAATACACAGCTTCTGTTTGTGTGTAATGAGAGCGATGTGACATCCATTGTTACCAACTAGAGATGAGCAAAATTTTCAAGAATGTGATTTGGATGCTCGTGAATTTTTCCAGAAAATTTGATCCAAATTAATATGTCACAAAGCGCATTATAAATCAGCTATTTCCTGGCTACAGGTAGAGTGTATCTCGGTGTACATCACTGTGCATTGCAGAAACATGCATAGCTAGTCTGCTGTGACAGTTACTTTGAGTCAGTATAGCAGGCAGGTGTCAAGTGTCAAAAACTGACCAAATAACTAGTGTGAAGTGAGCGTTACAGGTCAATGTTAACATCAAGTATAATGTACTTAAACGAGTAGAGTGCCAAGATTCTACTATAGAATAAAAGAGCAGTCTCCTTTTACACAGTCTGCTAATTCCATAAAGATTGCTAGAGGACCTGTTTTGTCACACGCTGATATAAGTAGTGGGCCCATGACAGAGTGGAGAGGGTGTCAGCAGTAAGTTTGTGTTGACGCCACTGTTTATTTTTCCTTTCTTCTGATCTGTCACAAGAACAACCCTAAAAAAACCGAATCCGGTCTTGTGAGCATCCGCCTTCAGAAGGTCAGTATTTGATCAGTATTGGCAAGACCCAAAAAAACAGGAGTGGGTCGAAAATAGAGATGACATTGCAATGTGCCGCCCCCCCAGGGACGATCGTGTCCTGGGTTTATAGGAATGCCGAGTGGTGGGGTGTGGTCTTAATAGACTGTGTGTGTGTCACAGTGCTCCTACCTGGACACCATCGCTCCTCAGGGTTAGGCTCCAAAGCAATAAAGGAAAGAATAATGGTGGAGAATAAGTTGAGTCCAGCCTTTATAAAGTTCGACAGCTTTACTTGAATAAACTTGCATCAATACAAGAAGTGATTGTTCTCTTGGTTCCAGCAGGTTTTGGCATAAACTGGCAGGCAAACTGGGATATTTTTCTTTATCCTTCTCTGCTGTGCTAAACTCAGCTTTAGTCTGGTAGCTGGACTCTGCAGTGATTCTGGTACCTTTGGAGTGGGGTGCTTTTGGCTGTTAACCCCCTTGTGACACTCTATCTGTAAATCTGTAAGTCATGTGTGAGTCAGGGTCTCTATTAGCTGCTTCCCTTCAGAGATACTGCTCCTGCAGGAGAAGGGCCTTCATCTTACATCTCGACATGTCTGCTTCCAACACTAGCATCCATTAAGACTGACCCTGAACTGACTGGACACTTCCCCTCCCTTGAAAGAACTAGCCCACTTCTGCCCAAAATTATTACAACAAGTAATGGTAATATTTCCATGTCTTCTGTGTTTGGCTTCCAAATCCTGAGCAAATCCTGATGCATGAGTTTTGGCTATTTGCTCCTGAAATAGGTTTTAGTAATATGGAAAATAAGTCCTGCATGCAGGGCTTTAATGGCCACTATCACACGGTCATTATTTGGTCAATTTTTTGCATCAGTATTGGTAAGACCAAAAAAACAGGAGTGAGTCCAATATAGAGGTGACACATGATGGGAATATTTTCATGTCTTCTGTCTTTTGTACCCACTCCTGCTTTTGGCTTCCAAATAATGAACAAATCCGGATGCAAAATACTAACCATGTGACTGGCCTTATGGATGCACCAGACAGGATTCCTTCTGACATATCAAAAGAAGAGTAAAATAAATGGTGATGTAAACAAGGCCAAACAGGGACACTAGTGGCCCAGTCACAGAGTGGTGAGGGTGACAACAGCATGAGAAGTGAACATAGTGGCCCTGTCACAACATAGTGAGGTTGGAAACAGCATGAGCAGTCAGCATAGGGGCCCCATCATAGAGTGGTGATGGTGGCAACAGCATGAGGAGTCAACATAGTGGCCTGGTCACAGAATGGGGATTTGGGGGGATAACAGCAGTGGAAATAACAGCACAAGATAGCAAAATACTGGCAGTAGGAGAAGAGGGCATCAGAGGAAACAGGTGTGTGGCATGAAGCAGGTGGCAGCATCAGGATAGTGGCTGAAGCAGGTTGTAAAGGGTCATTTTTCACACTGTTTTGGTGTGGTTGCCAGAATGATTTAGTCTGATATATCAGGCACTGGCGTGTGAAAATCCTGGCTGATCCACGCCTGATTCATCTCTACAAAGGTTAGTCTCTCAACATTTTGTGTTGAAAAGTCAATACTCATCGGGTACTTATGCCCCCCACTGCACTAAACACCAGCTCTGAGTTTGGTTACCCAGTGGTCAAGGGAATCTTGGATGTGGGGGTGGCAGGGTGCAGTCTAAGTATGCCACCACCTACTGGTTCAGATTCAGCTCCATGTCCTGCTGCTGCTACTGCTGGGTGTTGCTGCTACTGCCCCCCCCCCCTCCAGCAGTCATGGCAGTGGAGCATAAGCGCAGAGGGCCCTTCCCCTGGTCAGACTTTTATTAGGATGAGAAATGGTGCACATAGGCAGTGACCAACTGTCTAAATATGATGTCTCAATAGTAGCTGAGTTTATCCTTCCTCCCAACAGGTGATAAAAAAGGTCCCCATTTTAGACCAGTAGTGAGGGTCTAACAAAGAGGAGAGCCAATAGTCACCCCTCGGCCAAATGGGGATAATGCGGCTGTCACTACACAATCAACTCAGCATGCATCTGGTCATTTGCACAAGGGAATCAGAGTGACTCCCTGCCTCCATCTTCACTACATACTGCCACAGTGTGCATCGGTGTCATCTGCCTGGTCTTCCTTATCTCCCACCAGCTCGTACGTCAATGTCCTCCTCCTCTGCCAGTTCAGCCCCCACAGAGCTTAGGTGGCTGTGAGATGTAGGCGCCATGTCTCCTGTCCCCTGGTCAGCCAGATATATCAGCATCTGTTCCAGGACATGAGGAGTGGAATGACATTGTTCATTCCATAGTCCTGACAACTGACAAATAAAGTGGCCTCCTCAAAGGGCCTGAGCAAACGTCAGATGTCACATATGAGCTGCCACTGGCTAATGTCGAAGTTACACAGGGGAGTGCTCCTGTCTGCCTGCATCATCAAGAAATCATTCACGGCCTTCCTATGCTCATATAGTGGAAGCGTCTTGTGTTAAGCAATATTGTTTAGAAATGAGCGAACACCTGGAAGTTCGGGTTCGGGAAGTTCGGCCGAACTTCCCGAAAATGTTCGGGTTCGGAATCCGAACTCGACCCGAACTTTATCCCGAACCCGAACTCCATTGAAGTCAATGGGGACCCGAACTTTTAGGCACTAAAAAGGCTGTAAAATAGTCCAGGAACGGGCTAGAGGGCTGCCAAAGGCCGCAAAATGTAGGAAAATCCCCTGCAAACAAATGTGGATTGGGAAACTAATTAAAATAAAATAAAATAAATAAAATTTAACCAGTATCAATTGGAGAGAGGTCCCACTGCAAGGAATCATGCGTCATATCACCCAACACTGGAGAAGGCCACTTTCAGTTATTTTGGCCCCAGCACCCAGCCAGAGGAGAGAGGTCCCACAGCAAGGAATCATGCATCATATCACCCACCACTGGAGAAGGCCACTTTCAGTTATTTCAGCCCAGCACCCAGACCGATGATACAGGTCCCACAGCAAGGAATCATGCGTCATATCACCCACCACTGGAAAAGGCCACTTTCAGTTATTTCGGCCCAGCACCCAGACAGAGGAGAGAGGTCCCACAGCAAGGAATCATGCGTCATATCACCCACCACCGGAGAAGGCCACTTTCAGTTATTTCGGCCCCAGCACCCAGACAGAGGAGAGAGGTCCCACAGCAAGGAATCATGCGTCATATCACCCACCACTGGAGAAGGCCACTTTCAGTTATTTATGCCCCACCACCCAGACAGAGGAGAGAGGTCCCACAGCAAGAAATCATGTGTCATATCACCCACCACCGGAGAAGGCCACTTTCAGTTATTTCGGCCCCAGCACCCAGACAGAGGAGAGAGGTCCCACAGCAAGGAATCATGCGTCATATCACCCACCACCGGAGAAGGCCACTTTCAGTTAATTCGGCCCCACCACCCAGACAGAGGAGAAGTTCATTCAACTTTGGGTTGCAGCGCAAGATCATGGTAAAGTAAAAAAAATGAGGATTCAATAAAGAAGTGCCCCGGAGTACAAGAATACAAGGTTGAGGGGGAGGCAGTTATAAATGTCTATTCTGCACAAGGGAGGCACAGGTCCTGTGGGATCCATGCCTGGTTCATTTTTATGAACGTCAGCTTGTCCACGTTGGCTGTGGAAAGGCGGCTGCGTTTGTCAGTAATGACGCCCCCTGCCGTGCTGAATACACTTTCAGACAAAACGCTGGCCGCCGGGCAGGCCAGCACCTCCAAGGCATAAAATGCTAACTCTGGCCACGTAGCCAATTTGGAGACCCAGAAGTTGAATGGGGCCGAACCATCAGTCAGTACGTGGAGGGGTGTGCAGACGTACTGTTCAACCATGTTAGTGAAATGCTGCGTTCCGTATCAGGTGGTGGTGCAGTTAGCTGTGGCGTGGAGACAACACTTTTCCACATTTCTGCCATGCTAACCCTGCCCTCAGAGGAGCTGGCCGTGACACAGCTGCGTTGGCGACCTCTTGCTCCTCCTCTGCCTTCGCCTTGGGCTTCCACCTGTTCCCCTGTGACATTTGGGAATGCCTTCAGGAGCGCGTCTACCAGCGTGTGCTTGTACTCGCGCATCTTCCTATCACGATCTAGTGCAGGAAGTAAGGTGGGCACATTGTCTTTGTTCCGGGGATCCAGCAGGGTGTCAACCCAGTAGTCCGCACAGGTTAAAATGTGGGCAACTCTGCTGTCGTTGCGCAGGCACTGCATCATGTAGTCGCTCATGTGTGCCAGGCTCCCCAGAGGTAAGGACAAGCTGTCCTCTGTGGGAGGCGTATCGTCATCATCCTCTGTATCCCCCCAGCCACGCACCAGGGATGTGCCTGCGCTGTGCTGGGTGCCACCCCGCTGTGAACCTGCTTCATCCTACTCCTCCACATCCTCCTCGTCCTCCAGTAGTTGGCCCAGGCTGGCCACATTTGTACCTGGCCTCTGCTGTTGCAAAAAACCTCCCTCTGAGCCACTTCTAACAGACTGTCCTGAAAGTGCTAAAAATGACCCCTCATCCTCCTCCTCCTCCTCCTCCTGGGGCACCTCCTCTTCCATCATCGCCCTAAGCGTTTTCTCAAGGAGACATAGAAGTGGTATTGTAACGCTGATAACGGTGTCATCACCACTGACCATGTTGGTGGAGTACTCGAAACAGCGCAAAAGGGCACACAGGTCTCGTATGGAGGCCCAATCATTGGTGGTGAAGTGGTGCTGTTCCGCAGTGCGACTGACGCGTGCGTGCTGAAGCTGAAACACCACTATGGCCTGGTGCTGCTACAGTCTCTCCAGCATGTGCAAGGTGGAGTTCCACCTGGTGGGCACGTCGCATATGAGGCGGTGAGCGGGAAGGCCGAAGTTCCGCTGTAGCGCAGACAGGCGAGCAGCGGCAGGATGTGAACACCGGAAGCATGCACAGACGGCCCTCACTTTGTGCAGCAGCTCTGACATATCGGGGTAGTTGTGAATGAACTTCTGCACCACCAAATTCAGCACATGCGCCAGGCAAGGGATGTGCGTCAAACCGGCTAGTCCCAGAGCTGCGACAAGATTTCGCCCATTATCGCACACCACCAGGCCGGGCTTGAGGCCCACCGGCAGAAACCACTCGTCGGTCTGTTATTCAATACCCAGCCTCAACTCCTACGCGGTGTGGGGCCTGTCCCCCAAACATATGAATTTCAGAATGGCCTGCTGACGTTTACCCCGGGCTGTGCTGAAGTTGGTGGTGAAGGTGTGTGGCTGACTGGATGAGCTGGTGGAAGCAGAGGAGGAGGAAGCCGAGTAGGAGGAGGAGGCTACAGGAGGCAAAGAATGATGCCCTGCGATCCTTGGCGGCGGAAGGACGTGAGCCAAGAAACTCTCCGCCTGCGGCCCAGCCGCCACTACATTTACCCAGTGTGCAGTTAGGGAGATATAGCGTCCCTGGCCATGCTTACTGGTCTACGTATCTGTGGTTAGGTGGACCTTGCCACAGATGGCGTTGCGCAGTGCACACTTGATTTTATCGGATACTTGGTTGTGCAGGGAAGGCACGGCTGTCTTGGAGAAGTAGTGGTGGCTGGAAACAACATACTGTGGGACAGCCATGGACATCAGCTGTTTGAAGCTGTCTGTGTCCACCAGCCTGAATGACAGCATTTCAAAGGCCAGTAGTTTAGAAATGCTGGCATTCAGGCCCAGGGCTTGAGGGTGGCTAGGTGGGAATTTACGCTTTCTCTCCAAGGTTTGTGAGATGGAGAGCTGAACGCTGCCATGTGACATGGTGGAGATGCTTGGTGACGCAGGTGGTGTTGTCGGTGGCACATCCTCTGTTTGGTGGGAGGCAGGTGCCAACATTCCTCCCGAGGCAGAGGAAGAGGCCGAGGCAGCAGCAGAAGATGGAGCATGGGGAGCCAGAGTGAGTTCCTTGCTTTTAAGGTGTTTACTCCACTGCAGTTCATGCTTTGCATGTAGATGCCTGCTCATGCAGGTTGTGCTAGGGTTCAGAACGTTAATGCCTCGCTTCAGGCTCTGATGGCACAGCGTGCAAACCATTCGGGTCTTGTCATTAGCACATTGTTTAAAGAATTGCCATGCCAGGGAACTCCTTGAAGCTGCCTTTGGGGTGCTCGGTCCCTAGTGGCGGTGGCCAGTAGCAGGCGAACTCTCTTGGCGGCGGCTGTTCTGCTTTTGCCCCCTGCTCCCTCTTTTGCTACGCTGTTGGCTCGGTCTCACCACTGCCTCTTCCTCTGAACTATGAAAGTCAGTGGCACGACCTTCATTCCATGTGGGGTCTAGGACCTCATCGTCCCATGCATCGTCTTCCACACAGTCTTCGTCCCTGACCTCCTGTTCGGTCTGCACACTGCAGAAAGACGCAGCAGTTGGCACCTGTGTTTTGTCATCATCATGAGACGTGTGGACTCCGATGAGGTGGTATTCCCATGTCCTTATCATCAGGAAACATCAGTGGTTGTGCATTAGTGCATTCTAAGTCTTCCACCACTGGGGAAGGGCTAGGTGGATTCCCTTGGGAAACCCTGCCAGCAGAGTCTTCAAACAGCATAAGAGACTGCTGCATAACTTGAGGCTCAGACAGTTTCCCTGATATGCATGGGGGTGACGTGACAGACTGATGGGCTTGGTTTTCAGGTGTCACCTGTGCAGAAGACTGGGTGGGAGATAATGTTGTGAACATGCTGGATCCACTGTCGGCCACCCAATTGACTAGCACCTGTACCTGCTCAGGCCTTACCATCCTTAGAACTGCATTGGGCCCCACCAAATATCGCTGTAAATTCTGGCGGGTACTGGAACCTGAGGTAGTTGGTTCACTAGGATGTTTGGCTGTGGCAGAATGGCCACGTCCTCTCCCAGCACAAGAGGGTACACTAACACCACCACGACCGCGTCCGCGTCCCTTACTAGATGTTTTCCTCATTGTTACCGTTCACCAAGCACCACAATAAGAAAAAAAATATTTGGCCCAATGTATTGATTTCAAATTCAGGCCTTTTTTTTACAGGCACCTAACACTATCTGCCTATTTATTTATGTAGCGTATTACACTAATCCAGGCACAGCAGTAACCACTGATTTAGGGGAATATCTCTTTTAGGGCTAGTATTTAGGCCCTTGATGAAAGGTATCCTTTTATGGACAGATTTACAATTGGCCTGCAACAGCTCGAACACCAGATTCAGGGTATTGCTATTTTGGCAATTTAATTTCACCCCACAACAAAATATTTGTTTTTGCGGACACTATGAAACTTGGCCTGCAACAGCTGGGACACCAGATTCAGGGTATTGCTATTTTGGCAATTGAACTTCACACCAGAACAAAATATATGTTTTTGCGGACACTATGAATCTTGGCCAGCCACAGCTGAAACCACTGATTTATGGTATTGCTATTTTGGCAATTGAATTTCACCCCAGAACAAAATATATGTTTTTGCGGACACTATTATAGTTTGCCAGCCACAGCTGAAACCACTGATTTATGGTATTGCTATTTTGGCAATTGAATTTCACCACAGAAAATAATCTATCCTTTGCCAGACAGCAGACAGTATTATACTTGGCTAGCCAAAGCTGGAACACCAGATTTAGGGGATTGGTATTTGTGCAATTGTATTTAACCCCTTAATAAAATATAGAAATTGCAATCCTGAGTTTCTAGGGGTGACAATTAGCACAGCCAAGCCCCTGATGTAGGATATAGCAAAAAAAAAAAATAGTATTGATGGATTGATGGACTTGGTGGCAGCTTGTTCTGCTGCACCACAAGTCACAAAATGGCCGCCGATCACCCCAGAAAATAAGTGACAGAAAAACGCTCTGTGCAGCCTAAAAACCAGTGAGCAAGTAACTAGCAGAAGTTCAATCATTCACAGCTGTAAATCGCTCCTTTCATTTGGTGCTGTTGCTGACTTTTCCCTGCCTAATCTAGCCCTCACAGAAGCTGCGTCTTCTCACTACACTAATCAGAACAGTGTGAAGTGCGGCGCTACGTGACTCCAGCTTAAATAGAGGCTGGGTCACATGCTGCACTTTGCCAATCACAGCCATGTCATTAGTAGGCATGGCTGTGATGGGCTCTTAGGGCAAGAAGTAAAACGCTAGCTGATTGGCTGCTGTGTCAGAAAGCGGGAAGTAATCGCCGAACAATGAACCCGAACCCGAACTTTTTTGAAAATGTCCGGGTTCGGGTCCATCTGCCGGACACCCCAAAATTCGGTACGAACCCGAACTATGATCAAACTGTTCGCTCAACACTAATATTGTTGAATATTATTCTGCCTTTGCAGCTCAAGGAGGGCATGTTTTGCAGAGTAAGAGTGGCTAAAGTGCATGCACAAAGAAAAAACACAATACAACAGCACTCTGCAAACACAAATAAATTACAATAATTCCACAGTTGTAGAAAATTTTCTGGTGCTAGTGCTATCCTTATTTCATAAATTTTAGACTTGGCCAGATTTGGCAGACATGCTTGCCGAGTTATGTCTCTAGGATAATGACATGTAAGGCGTGGTTAGTCTATTTGAGCCTGCCAGTAGGTAAATTCATAGCTTTTACCTCCAGCATCCACCGGAGGATGCTGAGTTGAACAGCACAGGTGGCTCAGCCTCCTGGCTGGGTGTATGTAAATTTATTGTTGTGTAACAAGAATCTGTTTTTGGGTTCACTACTACGTCTAAGTAAAATTGGCAAAACTGGTGTCGGAGTTGCTTTCCTCGTTTGTGACTTTTCTGTATCCTGGGGAGTCCACCCCGGGACACGGCTTACAGTTCCACATGCATGTCCACTCTGCCTTTTACTGCTTTTGGTGCCACAAAGGCCTCCATTAAATTTAGGGAATGCATGCCGAGCCCACTCTATACCTTACCTCTCCTGGTACCAGAAGGCTTCTAATGAATGTAGAGAGAGCAGGTTACAGCTTTATACCTACAGTTGTGTTCAAAATTATTCAACCCCCAATGCTGTAAAGGGTTTTAGGGAATTTAGTGTACATTTGTAATTGTGTTCAGAATGAAATCTTACAAGGACTTTTTAAAGAACCAAATGCAACTAAAATGACATCAATTATTTTTGTAATACAGTATTAAATGTTTTTTTTTGTGATTTCTTCATTGACACAATTATTCAACCCCTTAAAGACTGCCACTCTTAAGAACAGAGGTTCATTCAAGTGTTTTCGATCAGGTAATGAAAACACCTATTGGATGTCAAAGAGCAGCAATCAAACCTAATAAGCACCAATTAGGCAGATTTAAAATGACTGTGATACTCAGCTCCTTCTAGACATTTACTGGTGTGTTTACAAACATGGTGAAGTCAAGAGAATGGTCCAGGAAGACAAGAGAAGAGGTGATTTATCTTAACGGTAAGGGCAATGGCTATAAGAAGATTGCAAACATGTTAAACATACCAAGAGACACCATAGGAAGCATCATTCGCAAATTCAAGACAAAGGGCACTGTTGAAATGCTACCTGGTTGTGGCAGAAAGAAGATGCTGACTTGACTGCTGTGCGCTACCTGAAGCGCAAAGTGGAGAAAAGTCCCCGTGTGACTGCTGAGGAACTGAAAAAGATTTGTCAGATGCGGGTACTTAAGTTTCAGCTCAGACAATAAGGCGCACACTGCGTAATGAAGGCCTCCATGCCAGAACTCTCGGGCGCACCCCCTTGCTGTCTCCAAAGAATAAGAAGAGTTGACTGCAGTATGCCAAAAGTCATGTGGACAAACCACAAAAGTTTTGGGATAGTGTTCTGTGGACTGATTAGAACTGTTTGGGCCCATGGATCAATGCTATGTTTGGAGGAGGAAGAACAAGGACTATGAAGAAAAGAACAAATTGCCTACTGTGAAGCATGGCGGGGGGATCAATCATGCTTTGGGGCTGTTTTGCTTCTACAGGTACAGGGAAGCTCCAGCGTGTGCAAGGTACCATGAATTCTCTTCAGTACCAGGAGATATTGGATTAAAATGTGATGCAGTCCGTCACAAACCTGAGGCTTGGGAGACGTTGGACCTTTCAACAGGACAATGATCCCAAACATACCTCCAAGTTCACTAGAGCATGGTTGCAGATTAAAGGCTGGAACATTTTGAAGTGGCCATCGCAGTTAGCAGACTTAAATCTGATTGAGAACCTCTGGTGGGACTTAAAGAAAGCAGTTGCAGCACGCAAGCCTAAGAATGTGACTGAACTGGAGGCTTTTGCCCATGAAGAATGGGCGAAGATACCCGTAGATCGCTGCAAGACACTTGTGTCAAGCTATGCTTCATGTTTAAAAGCTGTTATAACTGGAAAAGGATGTTGTAATAAGTACTAAGATTAAATGTCACTTGGGGGTTGAATAAAACTGATAATGATGTGAGCACAGAAAAGACATTTGTGGTTATTTCATTATAAATGTTATGTTATATTTGTCTGACTTACAAGTGCCTCTTTGATTTAATTGTAAACAAGATGACTGAAATGATCAAAATCAATGTCAAACTGGCCAAAACACTCAATTTCAGTGGGGGTTGAATAATTTTGAACACAACTGGACACTAATTAAAATCAGCCTATGGGACAGACAGGCTAGTCAGGGGTGCATTCCCTGGATTTAATGGAGGCCATTATGGCACCAAAAGTGGTAAAAGACAGAGTGAACCTAGCATGCATGTGGAACCTGCATTCTCTGTATTTTATGGTGGCCAGTATGGCACTATAACAGGTAGTATTTAGTGTTAGGTTCCCGTCTTATAGAGATCGCCTGAAAGCCGGCAGATGGGCACAAATAATTTTATACAAAATTCTCCAATAATCTCGAATTTATAAAATAAGCGAACCATTAGCACCAGAAAATTTTCTATAACTGTGGCATTATTGTACTTTATTTGTAAAAACAATAAATAATAATTGTTGCAAAATTATGGTTATGCAGCAGTCCTGAATATTGAAGAGTAGGTCATTTCTCTTCCAAAAGTCACAAAAACAGAAGGGGTTATCAGGTCCGCGTTATTCAATCCACTGTAGACATAGACCTCAGCACCGCACCTTCCACCTCTACGTCAAACGTAGTAATCTTTATTGCAAAGCACCAACCAATAATTTCCAATGCCCTGGACACCTTTCAATGGAAATGGACACAAATTGCGCAATACCCAAATGAATAAGGAATTTCCAATTTTATTCTACAGGTTTGCTGCTTTGTTATCAGCATAAAAACATGAATCACATGCCCGACCCGGGTTTCGCCTCTGTGCTTCGTCAGGGGCTATTCACTGCTCTGCACCTGAGGCAATTTCAAACCTCTGTGCTGCAGCATTAGTTTCCGATTGTGCAAAACTACTTCCATAGATCAAAGGCCAAAAAATACACACAAGTTTAAAATCCGATACATTAAATATATATATGGTAAAAAATAAATACATAATATAGGAACATCATATATAAATAAATCTTTAAAACACCATTCGTAAAAACTTCGAACCAAATTTTTATACGATCAGAATTTTGAATTATGATGTGTACTGCATACATCGGCAAAAATTAATGACTAACAAACTCCAAATACTATCTGTATAGAACTTTCAAAAATTAATATACCTTTTGTAATGGAACGCCTGGCACCCCGACTGGGCACCTTCTGCTGATGCTTGCTCCTAGCTAGTGTTGAGCGAACAGTTAGAGAATCGTTCGGGTCCGTACCGAATTTTGGGGTGTCCGTGACACAGACCCGAACACGGACATTTTCAAAAAAGTTCGGGTTCGAGTCCGGTGTTCGTCGATTTCTTCCTGCTTTCTGAAGGGCTGCACAGCAGCCAATCAGCTAGCGTTTTACTTCTTGCCCTAAGAGCCCATCACAGCCATGCCTACTAATGGCATGGCTGTGATTGGCCAAGTGCAGCATGTGACCCAGCCTCTATTTAAGCTGGAGTCACGTAGCGCCGCACGTCACACTGCTCTGATTAGTGTAGGGAGAGGACGCAGCTTCTGTGAGGGCGAGATAGGCAGGGATAAAGAAGTGAATGATCTACCTTTCTACACCTGTGCATCAGAACAACTCAGCTGAGCTGTTCACTGAAAGTCACTATTTTGTTGAGACTGGCCAGAGCGATTTTTACTGGCACATGTAACTGGGCTGACCGGCGGTGGCCATTTTGGGACTTGTGGTGCGCCAGCACAAGCTGCCACAGAGTCTAAACCAGAGCTCCAAAGAAGTGAAAAATCTACACTTGTGAATCAGAACAACAGCGATTCAGCTGATCAGTCAAAGTCTATTTTTTTTCTGGCTGGGCAGACCGTTTTCTGGCACATGTTACTGGGCTGATAGGCGGCGGCCATTTTGGGACTTGTGGTGCTACAGCAAAAGCTGCCACAACGTCCATTAATCTCACGTAATAGTCGATTTTTTCATAGATATACTACATCAGGGGTTTGGCTGTGCTTGTGTCACCCATACTAACTGCAAAGATATTTAATATATCAGTGGTGAAACTGAAAGTAACCCACTTGGATAGCAAATCCCATGAATGTGCTGTTCCAGCTAGGCTAGCCAGTGCCACTACAGCCAAGTCCAATACTGTCAGCCAGAAATTTTTATTTTTTTTATGTACCAGAAATATAAATTAAAAAAAGCTTTCACCGTAATAATAAAATTATTCTGGTGTTAGACCAGAAGAAGCACTCCTGTTGTAAATAATACTGTAAAAAGGCTTAGGCAATATTTCTCCCAGTGTGGGAAATTTATCTAGCAAAACTAGCATTTTAAAAATTCCGGTGTTCTGAAATACCAGCAGTCCTCTTGTAATTAATACCGCAAAAAGGCATTATATCGTCCAGTGTTGTAATTTTGGTGAAAAAAAGGCCAATTTAATCAATCTGGTGTTAGTTACACCAGAAACAGTAGGCCTCACGTTTTTACTCCTGTAAAAAGGAATACCGGGAAAAGGCATTACATTGTCCAGTGTTGTAATTTTGGTGAAAAAAAGGCCAATTTAATCAATCTGGTGTTAGTTACACCAGAAACAGTAGGCAGCACATTTTTACTCCTGTAAAAAGGAATTAATACCGGAAAAAGGCATTACATTGTCCAGTGTTGTAATTTTGGTGAAAAAAAGGCCAATTTAATCAACCTGGTGTTAGTTACACCAGAAACAGTAGGCCGCACGTTTTTACTCCTGTAAAAAGGAATTATATCTCCCCGTGTGGGAATCTATGTACCAAAACTAGCATATTAAAAATTCTGATGACCAATTTGCAGCAGTTTTCTTGTAATTAATACTGGAAAAAGGAATTATATCTTCCAGTGTGGGAATTTATGTACACAAACTAGCATTTTAAAAAATCTGGCTTCCAATTAGCAGCAGTCTTCTTGCAAATAATACCTGAAAAAGGCATTACATTGTCCAGTGTTGTAATTTTGGTGAAAAAAAGGCCACTTTAATCAATCTGGTGTTAGGTACACCAGAAACAGTAGGCCTCACGTTTTTACTCCTGTAAAAAGGAATTAATACCGGAAAAAGGCATTACATTGTCCAGTGTTGTAATTTTGGTGAAAAAAAGGCCAATTTAATCAATCTGGTGTTAGTTACACCAGAAACAGTAGGCAGCACGTTTTTACTCCTGTAAAAAGGAATTAATACCGGAAAAAGGCATTACATTGTCCAGTGTTGTAATTTTGGTGAAAAAAAGGCCAATTTAATCAATCTGGTGTTAGTAACACCAGAAACAGTAGGCCTCACGTTTTTACTCCTGTAAAAGGAATTATATCTCCCGTGTGGGAATCTATGTACCAAAACTAGCATTTTAAAAATTCTGGTGTCCAATTTGCAGCAGTTTTCTTGTAATTAATACCGGAAAAAGGAATTATATCTTCCAGTGTGGGAATTTATGTACACAAACTAGCATTTTAAAAATTCTGGTGTCCAATTAGCAGCAGTCTTCTTGTAATTAATACCTGAAAAAGGCATTACATTGTCCAGAGTTTTTTAATTTTGGTGAAAAAAAGGCCAATTTATTCAATCTGGTGTTAGGTACACCAGAAACAGTAGGCCTCACGTTTTTACTCCTGTAAAAAGGAATTATTACCTGAAAAAGGCATTACATTGTCCAGTGTTGTAATTTTGGTGAAATAAAGGCCAATTTAATCAATCTGGTGTTAGTTACACCAGAAACAGTAGGCAGCACATTTTTACTCCTGTAAAAAGGAATTAATACCGGAAAAAGGCATTACATTGTCCAGTGTTGTAATTTTGGTGAAAAAAAGGCCAATTTAATCAACCTGGTGTTAGTTACAACAGAAACAGTAGGCCGCACGTTTTTACTCCTGTAAAAAGGAATTATATCTCCCCGTGTGGGAATCTATGTACCAAAACTAGCATATTAAAAATTCTGATGACCAATTTGCAGCAGTTTTCTTGTAATTAATACTGGAAAAAGGAATTATATCTTCCAGTGTGGGAATTTATGTACACAAACTAGCATTTTAAAAAATCTGGCTTCCAATTAGCAGCAGTCTTCTTGCAAATAATACCTGAAAAAGGCATTACATTGTCCAGTGTTGTAATTTTGGTGAAAAAAGGCCACTTTAATCAATCTGGTGTTAGGTACACCAGAAACAGTAGGCCTCACGTTTTTACTCCTGTAAAAGGAATTAATACCGGAAAAAGGCATTACATTGTCCAGTGTTGTAATTTTGGTGAAAAAAGGCCAATTTAATCAATCTGGTGTTAGTTACACCAGAAACAGTAGGCAGCACGTTTTTACTCCTGTAAAAGGAATTAATACCGGAAAAAGGCATTACATTGTCCAGTGTTGTAATTTTGGTGAAAAAAGGCCAATTTAATCAATCTGGTGTTAGTAACACCAGAAACAGTAGGCCTCACGTTTTACTCCTGTAAAAGGAATTATATCTCCCGTGTGGGAATCTATGTACCAAAACTAGCATTTTAAAAATTCTGGTGTCCAATTTGCAGCAGTTTTCTTGTAATTAATACCGGAAAAAGGAATTATATCTTCCAGTGTGGGAATTTATGTACACAAACTAGCATTTTAAAAATTCTGGTGTCCAATTAGCAGCAGTCTTCTTGTAATTAATACCTGAAAAAGGCATTACATTGTCCAGAGTTTTTTAATTTTGGTGAAAAAAAGGCCAATTTATTCAATCTGGTGTTAGGTACACCAGAAACAGTAGGCCTCACGTTTTTACTCCTGTAAAAAGGAATTAATACCTGAAAAAGGCATTACATTGTCCAGTGTTGTAATTTTGGTGAAAAAAAGGCCAATTTAATCAATCTGGTGTTAGTAAGACCAGAAACAGTAGGCCGCACGTTTTTACTCCTGTAAAAAGGAATTATATCTCCCTGTGTGGGAATCTATGTACCAAAACTAGCATATTAAAAATTCTGGTGTCCAATTTGCAGAAGTTTTCTTGTAATTAATACAGGAAAAAGGAATTATATCTTCCAGTGTGGGAATTTATGTACACAAACTAGCATTTTAAAAATTCTGGTGTCCAATTAGCAGCAGTCTTCTTGCAATTAATACCTGAAAAAGGCATTACATTGTCCAGTGTTGTAATTTTGGTGAAAAAAAGGCCAATTTAATCAATCTGGTGTTAGGTACACCAGAAACAGTAGGCCTCACGTTTTTACTCCTGTAAAAAGGAATTAATACCAGAAAAAGGCATTACATTGTCCAGTGTTGTAATTTTGGTGAAAAAAAGGCCAATTTAATCAATCTGGTGTTAGTTACACCAGAAACAGTAGGCAGCACGTTTTTACTCCGGTAAAAAGGATTTAATACCGGAAAAAGACATTACATTGTCCAGTGTTGTAATTTTGATGAAAAAAAGGCCAATTTAATCAATCTGGTGTTAGTTACACCAGAAACAGTAGGCCGCACGTTTTTACTCCGGTAAAAAGGAATTAATACCGGAAAAAGGCATTACATTGTCCAGTGTTGTAATTGTGGTGAAAAAAAGGCCAATTTAATCAATCAGGTGTTAGTTACACCAGAAACAGTAGGCAGCACGTTTTTACTCCTGTAAAAAGGAATTAATACCTGAAAAAGGCATTACATTGTCCAGTGTTGTAATTTTGGTGAAAAAAAGGCCAATTTAATCAATCTGGTGTTAGTTACACCAGAAACAGTAGGCCTCACGTTTTTACTCCTGTAAAAAGGAATTAATACCTGAAAAAGGCATTACATTGTCCAGTGTTGTAATTTTGGTGAAAAAAAGGCCAATTTAATCAATCTGGTGTTAGTTACACCAGAAACAGTAGGCCTCACGTTTTTACTCCTGTAAAAGGAATAATATCTCCCCGTGTGGGAATCTATGTACCAAAACTAGCATATTAAAAATTCTGGTGTCCAATTTGCAGCAGTTTTCTTGTAATTAATACCGGAAAAAGGAATTATATCTTCCAGTGTGGGAATTTATGTACACAAACTAGCATTTTAAAAATTCTGGTGTCCAATTAGCAGCAGTCTTCTTGCAATTAATACCTGAAAAAGGCATAACATTGTCCAGTGTTGTAATTTTGGTGAAAAAAAGGCCAATTTAATCAATCTGGTGTTAGGTACACCAGAAACAGTAGAGCCTCACGTTTTACTCCTGTAAAAGGAATTAATACCAGAAAAAGGCATTACATTGTCCAGTGTTGTAATTTTGGTGAAAAAAAGGGCAATTTAATCAATCTGGTGTTAGTTACACCAGAAACAGTAGGCAGCACGTTTTTACTCCGGTAAAAATGAATTAATACCGGAAAAAGGCATTACATTGTCCAGTGTTGTAATTTTGGTGAAAAAAAGGGCAATTTAATCAATCTGGTGTTAGTTACACCAGAAACAGTAGGCAGCACGTTTTTACTCCTGTAAAAAGGAATTAATACCGGAAAAAGGCATTACATTGTCCAGTGTTGTAATTTTGGTGAAAAAAAGGCCAATTTAATCAATCTGGTGTTAGTTAGCACCAGAAACAGTAGGCCTCACGTTTTACTCCTGTAAAAGGAATTATATCTCCCGTGTGGGAATCTATGTACCAAAACTAGCATTTTAAAAATTCTGGTGTCCAATTTGCAGCAGTTTTCTTGTAATTAATACCGGAAAAAGGAATTATATCTTCCAGTGTGGGAATTTATGTACACAAACTAGCATTTTAAAAATTCTGGTGTCCAATTAGCAGCAGTCTTCTTGTAATTAATACCTGAAAAAGGCATTACATTGTCCAGTGTTTGTAATTTTGGTGAAAAAAGGCCAATTTAATCAATCTGGTGTTAGGTACACCAGAAACAGTAGGCCTCACGTTTTTACTCCTGTAAAAGGAATTAATACCTGAAAAAGGCATTACATTGTCCAGTGTTGTAATTTTGGTGAAAAAAGGCCAATTTAATCAATCTGGTGTTAGTTAGACCAGAAACAGTAGGCCGCACGTTTTTACTCCTGTAAAAGGAATTAAATCTCCTGTGTGGGAATCTATGTACCAAAACTAGCATATTAAAAATTCTGGTGTCCAATTTGCAGAAGTTTTCTTGTAATTAATACAGGAAAAGGAATTATATCTTCCAGTGTGGGAATTTATGTACACAAACTAGCATTTTAAAAATTCTGGTGTCCAATTAGCAGCAGTCTTCTTGCAATTAATACCTGAAAAAGGCATTACATTGTCCAGTGTTGTAATTTTGGTGAAAAAAGGCCAATTTAATCAATCTGGTGTTAGGTACACCAGAAACAGTAGGCCTCACGTTTTTACTCCTGTAAAAGGAATTAATACCAGAAAAAGGCATTACATTGTCCAGTGTTGTAATTTTGGTGAAAAAAGGCCAATTTAATCAATCTGGTGTTAGTTACACCAGAAACAGTAGGCAGCACGTTTTACTCCTGTAAAGGATTTAATACCGGAAAAAGGCATTACATTGTCCAGTGTTGTAATTTTGATGAAAAAGGCCAATTTAATCAATCTGGTGTTAGTTACACCAGAAACAGTAGGCAGCACGTTTTACTCCGTAAAGGATTAATACCGGAAAAAGGCATTACATCTGTCCAGTGTTGTAATTGTGTGTGACAAAAAGGCCAATTTAATCAATCAGGTGTTAGTTACACAAGACAGTAGGCAGCACGTTTTACTCCTGTAAAGGAATTAATACCTGAAAAAGGCATTACATTGTCCAGTGTTGTAATTTTGGTGAAAAAAGGCCAATTTAATCAATCTGGTGTTAGTTACACCAGAAACAGTAGGCCTCACGTTTTTACTCCTGTAAAAGGAATTAATACCTGAAAAGGCATTACATTGTCCAGTGTTGTAATTTTGGTGAAAAAAGGCCAATTTAATCAATCTGGTGTTAGTAACACCAGAAACAGTAGACCTCACGTTTTACTCCTGTAAAAGGAATTATATCTCCCGTGTGGGAAGCTATGTACCAAAACTAGCATTTTAAAAATTCTGGTGTCCAATTTGCAGCAGTTTTCTTGTAATTAATACCGGAAAAAGGAATTATATCTTCCAGTGTGGGAATTTATGTACACAAACTAGCATTTAAAAATTCTGGTGTCCAATTAGCAGCAGTCTTCTTGTAATTAATTCCTGAAAAGGCATTACATTGTCCAGTGTTGTTAATTTTGGTGAAAAAGGCCAATTTAATCAATCTGGTGTTAGGTACACCAGAAACAGTAGGCCTCACGTTTTTACTCCTGTAAAAGGAATTAATACCTGAAAAAGGCATTACATTGTCCAGTGTTGTAATTTTGGTGAAAAAAGGCCAATTTAATCAATCTGGTGTTAGTTAGACCAGAAACAGTAGGCCGCACGTTTTACTCCTGTAAAAGGAATTATATCTCCCTGTGTGGGAATCTATGTACCAAAACTAGCATATTAAAAATTCTGGTGTCCAATTTGCAGAAGTTTTCTTGTAATTAATACAGGAAAAGGAATTATATCTTCCAGTGTGGGAATTTATGTACACAAACTAGCATTTTAAAAATTCTGGTGTCCAATTAGCAGCAGTCTTCTTGCAATTAATACCTGAAAAAGGCATTACATTGTCCAGTGTTGTAATTTTGGTGAAAAAAAGGCCAATTTAATCAATCTGGTGTTAGGTACACCAGAAACAGTAGGCCTCACGTTTTTACTCCTGTAAAAAGGAATTAATACCAGAAAAAGGCATTACATTGTCCAGTGTTGTAATTTTGGGGAAAAAAAGGCCAATTTAATCAATCTGGTGTTAGTTACACCAGAAACAGTAGGCAGCACGTTTTTACTCCGGAAAAAAGGATTTAATACCGGAAAAAGGCATTACATTGTCCAGTGTTGTAATTTTGATGAAAAAAATGCCAATTTAATCAATCTGGTGTTAGTTACACCAGAAACAGTAGGCCGCACGTTTTTACTCCTGTAAAAAGGAATTAATACCGGAAAAAAGGCATTTCATTGTCCAGTGTTGTAATTGTGGTGAAAAAAAGGCCAATTTAATCAATCAGGTGTTAGTTACACCAGAAACAGTAGGCAGCACGTTTTTACTCCTGTAAAAAGGAATTAATACCTGAAAAAGGCATTACATTGTCCAGTGTTGAAATTTTGGTGAAAAAAAGGCCAATTTAATCAATCTGGTGTTAGTTACACCAGAAATAGTAGGCCTCACGTTTTTACTCCTGTAAAAAGGAATTAATACCTGAAAAAGGCATTACATTGTCCAGTGTTGTAATTTTGGTGAAAAAAAGGCCAATTTAATCAATCTGGTGTTAGTTAGACCAGAAACAGTAGGCCGCACGTTTTTACTCCTGTAAAATGGAATTATATCTCCCTGTGTGGGAATCTATGTACCAAAACTAGCATATTAAAAATTCTGGTGTCCAATTTGCAGAAGTTTTCTTGTAATTAATACAGGAAAAAGGAATTATATCTTCCAGTGTGGGAATTTATGTACAAAAACTAGCATTTTAAAAAATCTGGTGTCCAATTAGCAGCAGTCTTCTTGCAATTAATACCTGAAAAAGGCATTACATTGTCCAGTGTTGTAATTTTGGTGAAAAAAAGGCCAATTTAATCAATCTGGTGTTAGGTACACCAGAAACAGTAGGCCTCAAGTTTTTACTCCTGTAAAAAGGAATTAATACCAGAAAAAGGCATTACATTGTCCAGTGTTGTAATTTTGGTGAAAAAAGGCCAATTTAATCAATCTGGTGTTAGTTACACCAGAAACAGTAGGCAGCACGTTTTTACTCCGGTAAAAAGGATTTAATACCGGAAAAAGGCATTACATTGTCCAGTGTTGTAATTTTGGTGAAAAAAAGGGCAATTTAATCAATCTGGTGTTAGTTACACCAGAAACAGTAGGCAGCACGTTTTTACTCCGGTAAAAAGGAATTAATACCGGAAAAAGGCATTACATTGTCGAGTGTTGTAATTTTGGTGAAAAAAAGGCCAATTTAATCAATCTGGTGTTAGGTACACCAGAAACAGTAGGCCTCACGTTTATACTCCTATAAAAAGGAATTAATACCTGAAAAAGGCATTACATTGTCCAGTGTTGTAATTTTGGTGAAAAAAAGGCCAATTTAATCAATCTGGTGTTAGTTAGACCAGAAACAGTAGGCCGCACGTTTTTACTCCTGTAAAAAGGAATTATATCTCCCTGTGTGGGAATCTATGTACCAAAACTAGCATATTAAAAATTCTGGTGTCCAATTTGCAGAAGTTTTCTTGTAATTAATACAGGAAAAAGGAATTATATCTTCCAGTGTGGGAATTTATGTACAAAAACTAGCATTTTAAAAAATCTGGTGTCCAATTAGCAGCAGTCTTCTTGCAATTAATACCTGAAAAAGGCATTACATTGTCCAGTGTTGTAATTTTGGTGAAAAAAAGGCCAATTTAATCAATCTGGTGTTAGGTACACCAGAAACAGTAGGCCTCAAGTTTTTACTCCTGTAAAAAGGAATTAATACCAGAAAAAGGCATTACATTGTCCAGTGTTGTAATTTTGGGGAAAAAAAGGCCAATTTAATCAATCTGGTGTTAGTTACACCAGAAACAGTAGGCAGCACGTTTTACTCCGGTAAAAGGATTTAATACCGGAAAAAGGCATTACATTGTCCAGTGTTGTAATTTTGGTGAAAAAAGGGCAATTTAATCAATCTGGTGTTAGTTACACCAGAAACAGTAGGCAGCACGTTTTACTCGGTAAAAGGAATTAATACCGGAAAAAGGCATTACATTGTCGAGTGTTGTAATTTTGGTGAAAAAAAGGCCAATTTAATCAATCTGGTGTTAGGTACACCAGAAACAGTAGGCCTCACGTTTATACTCCTATAAAAAGGAATTAATACCTGAAAAAGGCATTACATTGTCCAGTGTTGTAATTTTGGTGAAAAAAAGGCCAATTTAATCAATCTGGTGTTAGTTAGACCAGAAACAGTAGGCCGCACGTTTTTACTCCTGTAAAAAGGAATTATATCTCCCCGTGTGGGAAGCTATGTACCAAAACTAGCATATTAAAAATTCTGGTGTCCAATTTGCAGCAGTTTTCTTGTAATTAATACAGGAAAAAGGAATTATATCTTCCAGTGAGGGAATTTATGTACACAAGCTAGCATTTTAAAAATTCTGGTGTCCAATTAGCAGCAGTCTTCTTGCAATTAATACCTGAAAAAGGCATTACATTGTCCAGTGTTGTAATTTTGGTGAAAAAAAGGCCAATTTAATCAATCTGGTGTTAGGTACACCAGAAAAAGTAGGCCTCACGTTTTTACTCCTGTAAAAAGGAATTAATACCGGAAAAGGGCATTACATTGTCCAGTGTTGTAATTTTGGTGAAAAAAAGGCCAATTTAATCAATCTGGTGTTAGTTACACCAGAAACAGTAGGCAGCACGTTTTTACTCCTGTAAAAAGGAATTAATACCGGAAAAAGGCATTACATTGTCCAGTGTTGTAATTTTGGTGAAAAAAGGTCAATTTAATCAATCTGGTGTTAGTTACACCAGAAACAGTAGGCAGCACGTTTTACTCCTGTAAAAGGAATTAATACCGGAAAAAGGCATTACATTGTCGAGTGTTGTAATTTTGGTGAAAAAAGGCCAATTTAATCAATCTGGTGTTAGGTACACCAGAAACAGTAGGCCTCACGTTTTACTCCTGTAAAAGGAATTAATACCTGAAAAAGGCATTACATTGTCCAGTGTTGTAATTTTGGTGAAAAAAAGGCCAATTTAATCAATCTGGTGTTAGTTAGACCAGAAACAGTAGGCCGCACGTTTTTACTCCTGTAAAAGGAATTATATCTCCCCGTGTGGGAAGCTATGTACCAAAACTAGCATATTAAAAATTCTGGTGTCCAATTTGCAGCAGTTTTCTTGTAATTAATACCGGAAAAGGAATTATATCTTCCAGTGTGGGAATTTATGTACACAAGCTAGCATTTTAAAAATTCTGGTGTCCAATTAGCAGCAGTCTTCTTGCAATTAATACCTGAAAAGGCATTACATTGTCCAGTGTTGTAATTTTGGTGAAAAAAAGGCCAATTTAATCAATCTGGTGTTAGGTACACCAGAAACAGTAGACCTCACGTTTTTACTCCTGTAAAAGGAATTAATACCGGAAAAAGGGCATTACATTGTCCAGTGTTGTAATTTTGGTGAAAAAAGGCCAATTTAATCAATCTGGTGTTAGATTACACAGAAACAGTAGGCAGCACGTTTTTACTCCTGTAAAAGGAATTAATACCGGAAAAAGGCATTACATTGTCCAGTGTTGTAATTTTGGTGAAAAAAAGGTCAATTTAATCAATCTGGTGTTAGTTAGACCAGAAACAGTAGGCCTCACGTTTTACTCCTGTAAAAGGAATTATATCTCCCGTGTGGGAATCTATGTACCAAAACTAGCATTTTAAAAATTCTGGTGTCCAATTTGCAGCAGTTTTCTTGTAATTAATACCGGAAAAAGGAATTATATCTTCCAGTGTGAGAATTTTGGGGCTAAAAAATAATATATTTTATTGTGGTGCGAGTTGAATCGCAACAATGAGAAACATTCTATTAAGGGACGAGGACGCGGTCGTGGTGGTGTCCGTGGAGCCTCTGTTGCTGGCAGAGGACGTGGCCGTTCGGCCTCAGGCGCACAAAGTAGTGAACCAACTCCCTCAAGTAGCCGGCAGAATTTACAGCGATATTTGGTGGGGCCCAATGCCGTTATGAGGATGGTAAGGCCTGAGCAGGTACAGGCATTAGTCGATTGGGTGGCCGACAGTGCTTCCAGCACGTTCACCACATTGTCTTCCGCCCAGTCTTCTGCGGAAAGCGCACAGGTGGCACCTGAAAACCAAGCCCATCAGTCTGTCACATCACCCCCATGCATATCAGGGAAACTGGCTGAGCCTCAAGTTATGCAGCAGTCTCTTATTCTGTTTGAAGACTCTGCTCCCACGGTTTTCAGGGGCGTCCACCTAGCCCTTCCCCAGCGGTGGAAGACATTCCATGCACTGGCCTACAACCACTTATGTATCCAGATGATGAGGACATGGGAATACCACCACAGCAGAGTGACCGAGTCTCTGATGATGACGAAACACTGGTGCCCACTGCCGCGTCTTATTGCAGTGTGCAGACTGAACAGGAGGAGGTCAGGGAGGAAGACTGGGTGGAAGACGATGCAGAGGACGATGAGGTCTTAGACCCCACATGGACTGAAGGTCGTGCCGCTGACTTAAATAGTTCAGAGGAAGAGGCAGTGGTGAGACCGAGACAACAGCGAAGCCAAAGAGGAGCAGGGGGCAAAAGCAGAACAGCCGCCGTCCAGAGAGTTCGCCTGCTATTGGCCAGCGCCAACAGGGACCCAGCACCCCAAAGGCATCTTCAAGGAGTTCCCTGGCATGGCACTTCTTCAAACAATGTGCTGACGACAAGACCAGAGTGGTTTTGCACGCTGTGCCATCAGACCCTGAGGCGAGGCATTAACGTTCTTAACCTGAGCACCACCTGCATGATCAGGCATCTACATGCAAAGCATGAACTGCAGTGGAGTACACACCTTAAAAACAAGGAACCCGCTCAGGCTCCCCCTGCTCCCTCTACCGCTGCTGCCTCGGCTTCCGCCTCGAGAGGAATGTTGCCACCTGCCGAGCAGCAAACAGAGGATGTGCCACCGACACCACCACCACCGCCACCGTCACCTAGCGTCTCCACTATTTCACACAGCAGCGTTCAGCTCTCCATCTCTCAAACCTTTGAGAGGAAGCGCAAATTCCCACCTAGTCACCCTCGAGGCCCTTGGCCTGAATGCCAGCATTTCTAAACTACTGGCCTTTGAAATGCTGTCATTCCGGCTGGTGGACACAGACAGCTTCAAACAGCTGATGGCCATGGCTGTCCCCAGTATGTGGTTCCCAGCCGCCACTACTTCTCCAAGACAGCCGTGCCTTCCCTGCACATGCAAGTGTCCGATAAAATCAAGTGTGCACTGCGCAACGCCATTTGTGGCAAGGTCCACCTAACCACAGATACGTGGACCAGTAAGCACGGCCAGGGACGCTATATCTCCCTAACTGCACACTGGGTAAATGTAGTGGCGGCTGGGCCCCAGGCGGAGAGTTCCTTGGCGCACGTCCTTCCGCCGCCAAGGATCACAGGGCATCATTCTTTGCCTCCTGTAGCCTCCTCCTCCTACTCGGCTTCCTCCTCCTCCTCTGCTTCCACCAGCTCATCCAGTCAGCCACACACCTTCACCACCAACTTCAGCACAGCCCGGGGTAACGTCAGCAGGCCATTCTGAAACTCATATGTTTGGGGGACAGGCCCCACACCGCGCAGGAGTTGTGGCGGGGTATTGAACAACAGACCGACCAGTGGTTGCTGCCGGTGGGCCTCAAGCCCGGCCTGGTGGTGTGCGATAATGGGCGAAATCTCGTGGCAGCTCTGGGACTAGCCGGTTTGGCGCACATCCCTTGCCTGGCGCATGTGCTGAATTTGGTGGTGCAAAAGTTCATTCACAACTACCCAGACATGTCAGAGCTGCTGCATAAAGTGCGGGCCGTCTGTGCGCGCTTCCGGCGTTCACATCCTGCCGCTGCTCGCCTGTCAGCGCTACAGCGGAACTTCGGCCTTCCCGCTCACCGCCTAATATGCGGCGTGCCCACCCGGTGGAACTCCACCTTGCACATGCTGGAGAGACTGTGCGAGCAGCAGCAGGCCATAGTGGAGTTTCAGCTGCAGCACGCACGGGTCAGTCGCACTGCGGAACAGCACCACTTCACCACCAATGATTGGGCCTCCATGCGAGACCTGTGTGCCCTGTTGCGCTGTTTAGAGTACGCCACCAACATGGCCAGTGGCGATGCCACTGTTATCAGCGTGACAATACCAATTCTATGTCTCCTAGAGAAAACGCTTAGGGCGATGATGGAAGAGGAGGTGGGCCAGGGCCAGGAGGAGGAGGAGGAGGATGACGGGTCGTTTTAGCACTTTCAGGCCAGTCTGTTAGAAGTGGCTCAGAGGAGGTTTTTGCAACAGCAGAGGGCAGGTACAAATGTGGCCAGCCAGGGACCACTACTGGAGGACGAGGAGGATGAGGAGGAGGTGGAGGAGGATGAGGATGAAGCAGGTTCACAGCGGGGTGGCACCCAGCACAGCGCAGGCACATCCCTGGTGCGTGGCTGGGGGATACAGAGGATGATGACGATCGCCTCCCACAGAGGACAGCTTGTCCTTACCTCTGGGGAGCCTGGCACACATGAGCGATTACATGCTGCAGTGCCTGCGCAACGACAGCAGAGTTGCCCACATTTTAACGTGTGCTGACTACTGGGTGGCCACCCTGCTGGATCCACGGTACAAAGACAATGTGCCCACTTTACTTCCTGCACTGGAGCGTGATAGGAAGATGCGTGAGTACAAGCGCACGCTGGTAGGCAGCGCTCCTGAGAGCATTCCCAACTGTCACAGGGGAACAGGTGGAAGGCCAAGGCCAAGGCAGAGGAGGAGCTAGAGGTCGCCCACGCAGCAGTGTCACGGCCAGCTCCTCTGAGGGCAGGGTTAGCATGGCAGAAATGTGGAAAAGTTTTGTCTCCACGCCACAGCTAACTGCCCCACCACCTGATACGGAGCGTGTTAGCAGGAGGCAACATTTCACTAACATGGTTGAACAGTACGTCTGCACACAACTCCACGTACTGACGGATGGTTCGGCCCCATTCAACTTCTGGGTTTCCAAATTGTCCACGTGGCCAGAATTAGCATGTTATGCCTTGGAGGTGCTGTCCTGCCCGGCGGTCAGCGTTTTATCTGAACGTGTATTCAGCACGGCAGGGGCGTCGTACTGACAAAGCGCAGCCGCCTGTCCGCAGCCAACGTGGACAAGCTGACGTTTATAAAAATGAACCAGGCATGGATCCCACAAGACCTGACCCTCCCTTGTGCAGAGTAGTCCTTAATAACTGCCTTAAACCATGTTGTCTTGTACTCCTGGCCACTTCTTCATTGAAAAATCAATTTTGAAATTAAGTAGGATCTTGGGGTGCAACCCAGAGTTGAATGAACCTTCCCTCTGTCTGGGTGCCGGGGCCAAAAGTACATGAAAGTGTCCTTCTCCTGTGCTGGGTGATATGAATGTTATACTTGTGCTGTCTGACATGTCTCCTTTGTGTGGGTGCAGGGGCCAAAGTCACTGAAAGCGGCCTTCTCCTGTGGTGGGTGATCTAAATGCCTGATTCTCTGCTGTGGGACCTCTCTCCTCTTTCTGGGTGCAGGGGTCAAAGAAACAAAAGGTGGCCTACTCCTGTGGTGGTTGACATGATGCCTGATTCTCTGCTGTGGGACCTCTCTCCTCCGTGTGGCTGCAGGGTCAAGGTCTCTAAAAGTGCCCTTCTCCTGTGGTGGTTGATGTAAAACTGATGCTTGTGCTATCTGACCTGTCTCCTCTGTGTCGGTGCTAAGGCCTAAGTCACTGAAAGCGGCCTTCTCCTGTGCTGGCTGATATAAATGCCTGAATCTCTGCTGTGGGACCTCTCTCCTCCGTGTGGCTGCAGGGGTCAAAGTCTCTAAAAGTGCCCTTCTCCTGTGGTGGTTGATGTAAAACTGATGCTTGTGCTATCTGACCTGTCTCCTCTGTGTCGGTGCTAAGGCCTAAGTAACTAAATGGTGGCCTTCTCCTGAGCTGGTTGATATAGATGCCTGATTATGTGCTGTGGGACCTCTCTCCTCTTTCTGGGTGCAGGGGTCAAATTAACTAAAGGTGGCCTACTCCTGTGGTGGGTGATCTGTAAAACTGATGCTTGCGCTATCTGACCTGTCTCCTCTGTCTCGTTGCTAAGGCCTAACTCACTGAAAGTGGCCTTGTCATGTGCTGGGTGATATAAATGTTATACTTGTGCCATCTGACATGGTTGCCGGGGTCCCATTAAATGGTGGCCTACTCCTGTGGTGGGTGATCTAAATGCCTGATTCTCTGCTGTGAAACCTCTCTCCTCCGTCTGGGTGCAGGGGTCAAAGTCTCTCAAAGTGGCCTTCTCTTGTGCTGGGTGATGTAAAACTGATGCTTGTGCCATCTGACATGGTTGCCGGGGTCCCATTAAATGATGGCCTACTCCTGTGGTGGGTGATCTAAATGCCTGATTCTCTGCTGTGAAAACCTCTCTCCTCCGTCTGGGTGCAGGGTCAAAGTCTCTCAAAGTGGCCTTCTCCTGTGCTGGGTGATGTAAAACTGATGCTTGTGCCATCTGACATGGTTGCCGGGGTCCCATTAAATGATGGCCTACTCCTGTGGTGGGTGATCTAAATGCCTGATTCTCTGCTGTGAAACCTCTCTCCTCCGTCTGGGTGCAGGGTCAAAGTCTCTCAAAGTCGCCTTCTCCTGTGCTGGGTGATGTAAAACTGATGCTTGTGCCATCTGACATGGTTGCCGGGGTCCCATTAAATGGTGGCCTACTCCTGTGGTGGGTGATCTAAATGCCTGATTCTCTGCTGTGAAACCTCTCTCCTCCGTCTGGGTGCAGGGTCAAAGTCTCTAAAAGTGGCCTTCTCTTGTGCTGGGTGATGTAAAACTGATGCTTGTACCATCTGACATGGGTGCAGGGGTCAAATTAACTAAATGGTGGCCTACTCCTGTGGTGGGTGATATGATGCCTGAATATGTGCTGTGGGGCCTCTCTCCTCTTTCTGGGTGCAGGGGTCAAAGTAACTAAAAGTGGCCTTCTCCTGTGCTGGATGGTATAAATGTAATGCTTGTGCTATCTGACATGTCTCCTTTGTCTGGGTGCTAAGGCCTAAGTCACTGAAAGTGGCCTTCTCCTGTGGTGGTTGATATGATGCCAGATTCTCTGCTGTGGGACCTCTCTCCTTTGTCTGGATGCTGGGGTCGAAATAATAGTAAGCAACCTTCTCCATTGGTGGGTGATTTGAAGCCTGATTCTGTGCTATGGGACCTAACTCCAATTAATATTGGTTAATTTTTATTTATTTTATGTTAAGTCATCATTTCCCTATCTACATTTGTTTGCAGGGGATTTACCTACATTTTGCTGCCTTTTGCAGCTCTCTAGCCCTTTCCGGGAGTCTTTTACAGCCTTTTTAGTGCCCAAAAGTTCGGGTCCCCATTGACTTCTATGGGGTTCGGGATGAAGTTTGGGTTGAGTTCGGATCACGAACCCGGACATTTTCCGGAAGTTCGGCCGAACCTCTCGAACCCGAACATCCAGGTGTTCGCTCATCTCTACTCCTAGCACTTCCCGAGGGCTCCAAGCACTCCTCTTACAAGAGCTTATACTCAGGGGGTATTGTGATATACTTATTAATGTATACAATATAATATTAGGTCACATAAACCACCTATTCCTGCTAAATATATATTAAAATCACATAAAGCACGGAATAAAATTTAACTTTTAATAATACCTCCTAAAACAAAAGGGAGGGGAGAAGAGGGAAAATTACTTTACAAGAACTCGACTATTAGTGGATCCCAAAAGTAGGACCAAAAGAAAAACTAGTGCAAAAAAAAGGGGAAAAAGTGTGTTAATAACACTAGGGGGGGCTCAATGGCCACGGGATGCCAGGAAAATAGTACAGGGGAAGGGATCTGACCCCTATGTGGCCCAGTGGCCCTATAGGTGGATGGCCCCTGGTCTCGTGCCTAAACTACCCCACCCTAAATGCTCCTTAATATATCTCAAGCCCAACGCGTTTCCCCACTTCGTGGTTCATCAGGGGAATAGTATGAGTAGTATAAACAAAAATGAAAAAATATATAAATAAATAAACAAACTAATGTTTAAAAGATCACGCTTCTGATTTGAATTAATTGATATGGCGCCACAGATAGATAACTTCAACATATCATCAAATTAGTCCAGTAATAGTGGATAATTAAACAGATATACTTTACAGACAGCGAAACTGCTTTAAAGTTAATATCTATGGTTTAAACACATGATTCAGATATTTCATGTGAAAACACCTCACACATAAATGATAAATTAAAGACATCCATGATTCAGCCATTAAATTCATCAATAATCAACAACATGATTCAGGACGGTTAGATAATCAACTCCATGATTCGTAATAGAGCCATTAATGTAAGGTGATAGCCTAGTCACAATGCTAGTGATGATCCCATATGATAGGAGATCAGCAGGTGGCTGTAGAGGCAGGACATAGAGGAGCAATAGGCATTGACTATATCACACTGCACCCAGGGATCCTCAAGCGATATCAGTATCATGTAGAAAGGTAAGTATGCAGTAAGTTCTCTACTCTCCATAACGTCATAGTGCACTAGAGGTTCCACATTTAATACTCACAAAACCGATGTCAGTACTTGATATACCTAAAAACAGGCACAAACAGAAAGTTTCGCTCAGTACTATGCCCCAAACCGAGTTGTCCTTAAAAGCATACTGGTCTATTACTTACTCCATGATGTCCCACTAATAGCGCCGCAAGTGTCTGCTGTTAATCCTATGAATGCACCTACAATGGACCTACATACGCTGCCTTAAATAGCGAGGGAACCTGATTCAATTTCCTCCGCTGAACCGCACGCTAAAAGGCAAATTGCGCTCCAATAGCCAGATATCCTCCGTATGGAACGCATATGCACCTCACTCAGGCGGATATCTGGTATGTGGATACCACGCTATACTCCATTAACCGGATCTCACCCAGTTGGAACGCACACGCGCCTCAAACCTGGCGAACATCCGGTATGTGGAACGCATATGTGTTCTACCCGATTACTACATCCGTCCATGGACAAAACTGGCGCTCCAAAGGGGATCTAAGTATTTCACTGGTTTAAAAAATTTAATGAGTCATGTCACTATGTTAAATCTATAATCCGTACGCTATCTGAGTAGACCTTTATAGTTCAAAAAACAAAAACACACAAATGAAATAGAATTTATCATGATAATAAACACTCCACAACTCAAGTTATTTAATGAAGTCTAGATACATTACCTAATAGGATGCCTATAGGTTAAAGGGATCCTGATAAGCTGGACATTGGGACAGGTAGCTCCTTCCCATTATTCCATTGACGATTTCACATATGACACTTCATGTGTCGATTAGAGCAAACGCTGTTTCTCATTACATACTGGTCACTAACTTGTATCACCATATACACCAACATGCCAAGAAATGACATGCATATTTAAAGAAAGCAAAAGAAAGTTAATCTTTCATTTAATCCATTTGGGGTCTGTGATTTAAACCAGTAGATCCATTCTGATTCTTTTTACAAAATGTGACAATCCCAATCTCCTTTACGAGGGGATTCCCTGACTAATTCAAGGACCAAAAAAGTCAAGGATTCAGGTCTACCGTTATGTATCCCAACTACATGATTTGCCACTGGTGTATTGTTTTTCTTATGAACATCATTCACATGCTCGCAGATACGTCTGCGTAGTTCACGGTAGGTCTTCCCTATATAATCCTTAGGGCATGAGCACTGGCATAGGTAGATAACCCCTTTGCTTCTGCAATTGACAAAGTCCCTAATGTAGTATGTCATCCCAGTATAGGAGCATCTATTTTGCTTAGTGTTACAAATATATTTGCATGCTTTACAGCCACCACATCTAAAAATTCCAAGCGGTTGCCTCTCCAACCAAGTACCAGATTTCTTAGGAGGCACATAGTGACTACGCACAAGGTGATCCCTTAAGCTCCTTCCTTTTCGAAAGGTGATACTGGGAGTTTGTGTAATTGCACCACTAAGATCAGGGTCCATAAGTAGGATAGGCCAGGATTTATCCAGAATGCTCCGTATCTCTTTATTAGCGGAGTCATACATGGATATAATCCGAATAATATTCGAATTCTTGACTTTGTCCTCCTGCTGTTCCCTTCTGGGGGTTAGTAAGTCATTTCTATTTTGTTCCTCTGCAAACCTGAAGGCCCCCCCTAAGACAGGACTAGGATAGCCTCTGTCAAGGAATCGATCACGAAGTCATCTTGATTCATGATAAAAATTCTCTTTCTCAGATCAATTACGCCTCATTCTGAGAAATTGGCCTTTGGGTATGTCCCGTTTTTGTGCTGGTGGATGGTAGCTGGACCAATGAAGGAGACTATTCGTCGCAGTAGGTTTCCTATATATGGTAGTACTGAGAGTGTCCCTCTGTTTACTAACAGTAACATCTAAGAAGGTAATGGACTGGTCGCTGGCTTCGTGAGTAAACGACAAACCAATAGAGTTGTCATTCAATTCACAAACTAACCGCTCAAAGTCTTTAAGGTCACCCTTCCAAATGATAAAGATGTCATTGATAAATCGCGTCCAAAAGGCGATTTTCTCAATCCACCAAACTGGGCTGTCAGAGAAAATGATGGTGTCCTCCCACCAGCCCAGGAGGAGGTTAGCATATGAGGGTGCACAAGAGCTCCCCATTGCCGTCCCCTTGAGCTGGTGGTAGTACCGCCCATCAAACAAGAAGTAATTATGGGTTAATACAAATTCCATAAGATCAATGATCAGTTGATTGTGTTCATTGAAGAATACACCTCTAGTCCTCAAAAAATATGACACAGCCTCTAAACCCCTTGTATGTGGTATAGAACTATATAGGGACTCAACGTTGATGCTCCCCAAGATGTAGTCAGAGTCAAAGTGTAGTCCATTGTATCTCTAGTGTACGATGGTAGTGAGAATACAAATGGACTTAGAATTTTGTCGATATAGACACCACAATTTCGTGTCAATGACCCAACCCCTGACACTATCGGTCATCCTCTCAGGGGTGACCCCCCTTTATGGATTTTCGGTAATCCAAAAAAGTAGGAATACATGGCTTCTTAGGTAATATATATTGATATTCCAATTCTCCAATGAGCCTACTGTTAATAGCTTTGTCAAGGATCTTTGTTAATTCACTCAGAAAAGGTTCAGTTGGATCACCCATGAGGACCCTACAACATTCTTTATCTGACAGTAATTTCAAACACATTTCCATATATTTAGCGGAGTCCATTACAACTTAGTTCCTCCCGTTGTCTGCTGGTTTTATAATAATCTGGTCAACTTTCTCGAGGCCCGAAGAGCCAAGAGTTCTTCACTCGATAAATTAGAGTATCTAGGGGATGAGGTTCCCAGTTTTTCAAAGTCATGAATCACCATCTCAAGAAATATATCTATATGGTCAGATGCCACAGGAGGAGGTAATCTTCTGCTCTTAGGTCTCAAATCTGTAAATGGACCTTGCCCGGGTAACCTGGAGCCTTCCTCCCATAGACCCGCAAGTAAATGAAGATCCGGTAGATCACTAATCTGGACCCCTAATTGTTCACAAGTCTGTCTATCCGAGTTCCTCATGAATTTGAACCATTTCAATTTTCTGTCAAATAAATGAAGATCCTTGATCTAAGTAAAAGTATTGAGTCGAGTGGTCGGGACGAATGATAACCCCTTTTGTAATACCCTCAGCTCAATATCAGTTAGAACATATGAGGAGAGATTAACGATCTTCAGGCCCTCTTCTGTACTTCGGTTGCCCCCTCCCCTGTCTTGGAACGATCTCGTAACTGGTATGGAAGGGGGGCCTTGCTTAAAAAAACGGAGGCTGTTGTGGGAGTAGTTTCTGTAGTTGCCTGTATAGACAAGGATGGTTGATAGGGCAATGAACCACCATAACCACCCCTCCTTTGTCTCCCCCAGTTCTGCCATCTTCTCCCTCCTCTGCCTACTCTGCCTCTCCCGGTGCGCCCCCTATTGGAATTATAGAATTTTTGATGGTTAGAATCAGAGACAGAGATCTCGGGATATTGTGCTTACTAACTGTCACCGGGGCCATAGTCACAGGGCAAGAGGCTGGCAAGCAGGCCTCTCCAACTCCCAGTGACAAAGGTGCTTTTGTCACACCTTTATACTACATCCTAAATGGGGGAACCGCAGGTAACGGGAGACAATTAATCGTATGTTAAGAATGTTTATTCGTATATTACATTTTTTTGTATTTTCCAATTCATAAACTATATACGTTCGTGTATCGTATTTCATTCATATAGTATGAAGGAATAGAGTAAACAGACTAGATCAAACTGACCGATTTTATATCCCACTTTATGTTCATCCCACTGGGCTGGAGGATGCCAATCTAGTAGATCCATTCAGCTTCTCTTTTTTTAATTTGTTTAAGTGGGTTTCCTCCTCTCCAATGTTTTCGTACTAATTCTACACCGCAGAAGAAAAGGCCTTTGGGATTTTTATCATGGTACTTTTTAAAGTGTGCAGATACACTATGGCCATGATTTATCATACCTTCACTCCAGAATTCTGGCATCAAAAAGTCCCAAAATAGGGCATTTGCGACTTTTCACACTCATTTGCGCATAATTTTGCGACTTTTTTACATGTGCATACCACTCACTCCAGTTTTGTAAAAATGGGCGTGGTTAGCCATGTTAATGAGTTTCACTCCAGATTTATCATTGGGACTTTTTTAAAAAGTCGCAAAAAAGTCGCAAAAACGTCCCAATTTCACTCCAGTGAGGACCATGCTTATCTTATTCGACTTTTTAATAGAACATGCGACTTTTTTGTAAATATGTGCGACTTTTGTAAAGCCGTTTACTGAAGGATTAACTGCTGCCATCAAACCACATTTATCACGGTATAAAAGGACCATTAATTAGAGATGAGCGAACACCTGGATGTTCGGGTTCGAGAAGTTCGGCCGAACTTTATCCCAAACCCAAACCCCATTGAAGTCAATGGGGACCCAAACTTTTGGGCACTAAAATTAGAATAAAATAAAATAAATAAAAATTAACCAATATCAATTGGAGAGAGGTCCCATAGCAGAGAATCATGCGTCATATTACCCACCACTGGAGAAGGCCACTTTCAGTTATTTCGGCCCCAGCACCCAGACAGAGGAGAGAGGTCCCACAGCAAGGAATAAGGCATCATATCACCCACCACTGGAGAAGGCCACTTTCAGTTATTTCAGCCCCAGCACCCAGACAGAGAAGAGGTTCATTCAACTTTGGGTTGCACCGCAAGATCATGGTAAAGTTAAAAAAATGAGGATTCAATAAAGAAGTGCCCCGGAGTACAAGAATACATTGGTGAGGGGGAGGCAGTTATAAATGTCTATTCTGCACAAGGGAGGCACAGGCCCTGTGAGATCCATGCCTGGTTCATTTTTATGAACGTCAGCTTGTCCACGTTGGCTGTAGACAGGCGGCTGCGTTTGTCAGTAATGACGCCCCCTGCCGTGCTGAATACACGTTCAGACGAAACGCTGGCCGCCGGGCAGGCCAGCACCTCCAAGGCATAAAAGGCTAACTCTGGCCACGTGGACAATTTGGAGACCCAGAAGTTGAATGGGGCCGAACCATCAGTCAGTACGTGGAGGGGTGTGCAGACGTATTGTTCAACCATGTTAGTGAAATGCTGCGTTCCGTATCAGGTGATGGTGCAGTTAGCTGTGGCGTGGAGACAACACTTTTCCACATTTCTGCCATGCTAACCCTGCCCTCAGAGGAGCTGGCCGTGACACAGCTGCGTTGGCGACCTCTTGCTCCTCCTCTGCCTTCGCCTTGGGCTTCCACCTGTTCCCCTGTGACATTTGGGAATGCTTTCAGGAGCGCGTCTACCAGCGTGTGCTTGTACTTGCGCATCTTCCTATCATGATCTAGTGCAGGAAGTAAGGTGGGCACATTGTCTTTGTTCCGGGAATCCAGCAGGGTGGTAACCCAGTAGTCCGCACACGTTAAAATGTGGGCAACTCTGCTGTCGTTGCGCAGGCACTGCAGCATGTAGTCGCTCATGTGTGCCAGGCTCCCCAGAGGTAAGGACAAGCTGTCCTCTGTGGGAGGCGTATCGTCATCGTCCTCCGTATCCCCCCAGCCACGCACCAGTGATGGGCCGGAGCTGTGTCGGGTGCCACCCCACTGTGAACCTGCTTCCTCCTCATCCTCCTCCACCTTCTCCTCATCCTCCTCGTCCTCCATTAGTGGGCCCTGGCTGGCCACATTTGTACCTAGCCTCTGCTGTTGCAAAAAACCTCCCTCTGAGCCACTTCTAACAGACTGGCCTGAAAGTGCTAAAAATGACCCCTTATCCTCCTCCTCCTCCTCCTCCTCCTCCTCCTGGGCCACCTCCTCTTCCATCATCGCCCTAAGCATTTTCTCAAGGAGACATAGAAGAGGTATTGTAACGCTGATAGCGGTGTCATCGCCATGTTGGTGGAGTACTCGAAACAGCGCAACAGGGCACACAGGTCTCGCATGGAGGACCAATCATTGGTGGTGAAGTGGTGCTGTTCCGCAGTGCGACTGACGCTTGCATGCTGCAGCTGAAACTCCACTATGGCCTGCTGCTGCTCGCACAGTCTCTCCAGCATGTGCAAGGTGGAGTTCCACCTGTTGGGCACATCGCATATGAGGCGGTGAGCGGGAAGGCCGAAGTTACGCTGTAGAGCAGAAAGGCGAGCAGCGGTGGGATGTGAACGCCGAAAGCGCGCACAGATGGCCCGCACATTTTGAAGCAGCTCTGACATGTCGGGGTAGTTGTGAATGAACTTCTGCACCACCAAATTCAGCACATGCGTCAGGCAAGGGATGTGCGTCAAACCGGCTAGTCCCAGAGCTGCGACAAGATTTCGCCCATTATCGCACACCACCAGGCCGGGCTTGAGGCCCACCGGCAGAAACCACTCGTCAGTCTGTTGTTCAATACCCCGCCACAACTCCTGCGCGGTGTGGGGCCTGTCCCCCAAACATATGAGTTTCAGAATGGCCTGCTGATGTTTACCCCGGGCTGTGCTGAAGTTGGTTGTGAAGGTGTGTGGCTGACTGGATGAGCTGGTGGAAGCAGAGGAGGAGGAAGCCGAGTAGGAGGAGGAGGCTACAGGAGGCAAAGAATGATGCCTTGCGACCCTTGGTGGTGGAAGGACGTGCGCCTAGGAACTCTCCGCCTGGGGCCCAGCCGCCACTACATTTACCCAGTGTGCAGTTAGGGAGATATAGCGCCCCTGGCCGTGCTTAATGGTCCACGTATCTGTGGTTAGGTAGACCTTGCCACAGATAGCGTTGCGCAGTGACACATGATTTTATCGGATACTTGGTTGTGCAGGGAAGGCACGGCTGTCTTGGAGAAGTAGTGACGGCTGGGAACAACATACTGTGGGACAGCCATGGCCATCAGCTGTTTGAAGCTGTCTGTGTCCACCAGCCTGGATGACAGCATTTCAAAGCCATTAGTTTAGAAATGCTGGCATTCAGGCCCAAGGCTCGAGGGTGGCTAGGTGGGAATTTACGCTTTCTCTCCAAGGTTTGTGAGATGGAGAGCTGAACACTGCCGTGTGACATGGTGGAGATGCTTGGTGACGCAGGTGGTGGTGTCGGTGGCACATCCTCTGTTTGGTGGGCGGCAGGTGCCAACGTTCCTCCCGAGGCGGAGAAAGAGGCTGAGGCAGCAGCAGAAGAGGGAGCAGGGGGAGCCAGAGTGAGTTCCTTGCTTTTAAGGTGTTTACTCCACTGCAGTTCATGCTTTGCATGTAGATGCCTGGCCATGCAGGTTGTGCTAAGGTTCAGAACGTTAATGCCTCGCTTCTGGCTCTGATGGCACAGCGTGCAAACCACTCGGGTCTTGTCGTCAGCACATTTTTTAAAGAAGTGCCATGCCAGGGAACTCCTTGAAGCTGCCTTTGGGGTGCTCGGTCCCTGGTGGCGGTGGCCAGTAGCAGGCGAACCCTCTTGGCAGGGGCTGTTCTGCTTTTGCCCCATGCTCCCTCTTTTGCTACGCTGTTGGCTCGGTCTCACCCCTGCCTCTTCCTCTGAACTATGAAAGTCAGTGGCACGACCTTCATTCCATGTGGGGTCTAGGATCTCATCGTCCCCTGCATCGTCTTCCACACAGTCTTCCTCCCTGACCTCCTGTTCTCCTGTCTCTTATGCTGTTGAGTCTTCAAACAGCATAAGAGACTGCTGCATAACTTGAGGCTCAGACAGTTTCCCTGATATGCATGGGGGTGATATGACAGCCTGGGCTTGGTTTTCAGGCGCCACCTGTGCGCTTTCTGCAGAAGACTGGGTGGGAGATAATGTTGTGAACGTGCTGGATCCACTGTCGGCCACCCAATTGACTAGCGCCTGTACCTGCTCAGGCCTTACCATCCTTAGAACACCAAATATCGCTGGCGGGTACTGGAACCTGAGGTAGTTGGTTCACTAGTATGTGTGGCTGTGGCAGAATGGCCACGTCCTCTCCCAGCACCAGAGGGTCCACTAACACCACCACGACCGCGTCCGCGTCCCTTACTAGATGTTTTCCTCATTGCTACCGTTCACCAAGCACCACAATAAGGAAAAAAATATTTGGCCCAATGTATAGATTTCAAATTCAGGCCGTCTTTTACAGGCACCTAACACTATCTGCCTATTTATTTATGTAGCGTATTACACTAATCCAGGCACTGCAGTAACCACTGATTTAGGGGAATATCTCTTTTAGGGCTAGTATTTAGGCCCTGGATGAAAGGTATCCTTTTATGGACAGATTTACACTTGGAGATGCACAGTAGCGTGAGAAAAAATATGTAGGAAAAAATATGTAGGATTATGCCTTCAGCAATTGTATTTTAACACTTTGTGTAATATACCCTTTAACGGAGAGAAATCCAATGGGAGATGCACGGTAGCGTGTTGAGGATGACCCTCACAGCACTTGTATATACACCTTGAGTGTAATATACCCTTTTACGGAAAAATTAACACTTGGCCTGCAACAGCTGGAACACCAGATTCAGGGTATTGCTATTTTGGCAATTGAATTTCACCCTAGAACAAAATATACCCTTTTACGGACAGATTAACACTTGGCCTGCAACAGCTGGGACACCAGATTCAGGGTATTGCTATTTTGGCAATTGAATTTCACCCCAGAACAAAATATATGTTTTGGCGGACAATATTATTCTTTGCCAGCCACAGCTGTGACACCAGATTTATGGTATTGCTATTTTGGCAATTGAATTTCACCCCAGAACAAAATATATGTTTTGGCGGACACTATTAGAGTTTGCCAGCAAGTGCTGGGACACCAGATTTAGGGGATTGCTATTTTGGCAAGTGAATTTCACCCCAGAACAAAATATATGTTTTGGCGAACACTATTATATTTTGCCAGCCACAGCTGTGACACCAGATTTATGGTATTGCTATTTTGACAATTGAATTTCACCCCAGAACAAAATATATGTTTTGGCGGACACTATTAGAGTTTGCCAGCCAGTCCTGGGACACCAGATTTAAGGTATTGCTATTTTGGCAATTGAATTTCGCCCCAGAACAAAATATATGTTTTGGCAGACACTATTAAAGTTTGCCAGCCAGTGCTGGGACACCAGATTTAGGGGATTGCTATTTTGGCAATTGAATTTCACCAAAGAAAATTATCTATCCTTTGCCAGACAGCAGACAGTATTATACTTGGCTAGCCAAAGCTGGGACACCAGATTTAGGGGATGGGTATTTTAGCAATTATATTTAACCCCTTAATAAAATATAGAAATTGCTATCCTGAGTTTCTAGGGGTGACAATTAGCACAGCCAAGCCCTTGATGTAGGATATAGCAAAAAAAAACTAGTATTGATGGATTAATGGACTTGGTGGCAGCTTGTTCTGCTGCACCACAAGTCACAAAATGGCCGCCGATCACCCCAGAAAAAAAGTGACAGAAAAACGCTCTGTGCAGCCTAAAAACCAGTGAGCAAGTAACTAGCAGAGGTTGAATCATTCACAGCTGTAGATCGATCACTTTATTAGGTGCTTTTGCTGACTTTTCCCTTCCTAATCTCGCCCTCACAGCAGCTGTGTCCTCTCCCTACACTAATCAGAGCAATGTGACGTGCGGCGCTACGTGACTCCAGTTTAAATAGAGGCTGGGTCACATGCTGCACTTGGCTAATCACAGCCATGCCATTTGTAGGCATGGCTGTTAAGGTGCTCTTAGGGCAAGAAGTAAAACGCTAGCTGATTGTCTGCTGTGCTGCCCTTCAGAAAGCGGGAAGAAATCGACGAACAACGAACCCGATCTTTTTTGAAAATGTTCTCGAACTGTTCGCTCAACACTATTTTTGGCCATTTTTTGTTTGCGCCGAAATCCTCCATGTTTCTATAAGTGGGCCTAGCGTCCCCTGATGAATCTAGTGCCCTTATGTTTATAGGGGCAGCTGTTGATGAAACGCGTTGCGACGCCTTGCGCGCACCTTGGGGGAGACTCTTCTTTATTGTCATGCTGGTTTACTAGACCATGTTGTGTACATTGAGACACACTGCTTTTGAGGACCTTTCCTGGGTCAGGAGCCACCCCATGCGGGGTTTTTTGGACCTCGTGTATTTGTTTGTATAGGGTGTAACAGGCCAAGTAGGGTCATAATAGGGCCTTCCACATCTTTGTCTACATTTATCCTTAATTTGGCTCTTCCACTCTAGTATGTACACTCACCTCTCCACGGAGTTCTTGATATTGACGGATTATGTTTTGTGTCTGTGTCCTTTGTGGGGCCTTTTTTGCTTTTTTACATTGTGACTATTAAAGGTTATGTTTTAGGAATATATGTTGCTCCCAGTATTTTTAATTGTTTGGCAAGAGTCCGAGCAACGAGTAGGGCCTGTACAATACGTATCAGATGTTCCCTGGTTTATTTGTGTTTTTTTTTTTATAGTTCCTGACACACACTGGCAGGCAACTGAAGTTATATTAAAGGGTAAAAATCAAATAACTTTTTTTTATCTGCAAGGTACTGTGCCACCCAATATGAGTGGTGGGCACTGGCAGTGGGCACAGTACAGTCTGTGTGGGCCTGACACACACTGGCAGGTAACTGAAATTATATTGAAGGTAAAAATTAAATGGCTTTGTTATCTGCAAGGTACTGTGCCACCCGATATGAGTGGTGGGCACTGGCAGTGGGCACAGTACAGTCTGTGTGGGCCTGACACACACTGGCAGGCAACTGAAATTACATTAAAGGGTAAAAATTAAATGACTTTTGTTACGGTATAACCCGGTATAGTGAGGGTTAATACCGTTCGGGCGATTCCCCTGGAGAAGAGCACAGCAACCCACAACCGCTGGAATCCACCGAACTGGAACCACACGAAGTCCTCCTCTCCTGGAACAGGCAAGAGAACGTTCTGACGTAGCAATTCCCCCCAAGTACGAGACGAGGCTCCGTATTGATGGTAAACAGGAATTCTCACTTTATTGAGGGCTACCTGCCCGGTATTTATGCAGGTCTCCCACCTGGTGGACACTCCCCTAGGGGACCAGAAGGAAGACTGCGACACGGGATACAGCAGCCAATCACACACAATGGGACAATACAGACACCCCCAGAATATCCCTCCCCTCTGCCTGTGATACAATCACCCTACACAGGTTAATGTAATCATCACAGGCAGGAGAATACACAATGTCTTCTGTCCTGGAGACAATTGAGGAGTCATTCAATTATCTCTCAGGACAAAGGGAAATCTCCAATACACACGTGGGGACAATAGGACAGACATCACTATTCAATATACAATGTCCCACCCTTTACAGTACACACAGACATTTAACATATCCCCAGATGGCTTGGATCTGAGCGCTCAATATATCCAAGGATAGAGGCAGACTCCATTGAGCACATGGTTGCAAAAGGACATAAAATTACACAATGTTACAATTACTACATAAAACATATACATGCAACATATCTCCAGATAGCTTAGGTCTGAGCGCACATTATTGAATGGCGCTCAGACCACACACATCCAGTTCAATTGCCATGGAGCGAAAGTCTTTCCCATAGTCTTTCATTATACGAATGGGCTTCATAGCAGAGCAATCTGGGGCATCACCGCTCAAACAGGACAAGCATACATGGGGCCATAGTCGCAGGGCAGGAGGCGAGCAATCTGTCCCCTCCAAAACCCAGTGGCGCGGTTGGTTTCGCCACACATCTCCCCTTTTCCAAACAGACTAACAGGGTATCTGACCTTCTGCCAGTCAGTGCCCTTGTTAGTCCAGCAGCCCACCCACAAAACAGAAACAGCAGTACAGCCCACCCACAATAAATGGTTACTACACCTGAGCAAGGGATAAACCTGTCCATGTCCATGTGCCTCACTACAGCTGTGTGGGGGACTGGTAGACTGCCTGAGTGGGTTGCTGAGTGGGCAGAGACCAGCGGTACTCTGCCCTGGTGCCAGCGCTACCACGGAAGTAGCCTGGTTGGAGCCTGGTTAGTTGTAGGGGAGACCGACTGTCTCCCTTTAGATAGACCACCATGCTGCTGTGGGGAGACCGACTGTCTCCCCTTTGGCTAAATGGCCCTGTTGCTGGGGACAGGACCGACTGTCCCTACCCCTGTGCTGTGAGTGCAGAGACCACGGTCCCATCTGCACTGTTGTGGGGCTTACTGTCTCCCCTGGTGCGTTAAACTGTCGCCGGGGATGGAGACCAGGCTCCCAATTCCCTGTACATCACACGGCCGATGGGGAATGGAGACGATGCTCTTCTCTCCCTGCAAAACATACTGCCGCTGGGGAGCAGGACCGACTGTCCCTACTCCTTAAAATCCGTCTGCCGCTGGGGATCTGGGCCGACTACCCAGCATCCCTGTAGGGCCGGTGGAGAGCTCTCGGTCCCATCTCCACTGTTGTGGGGCTTACTGTCTCCCCCTGGTGCATTAAGCTGCCGCTGGGGAGAGGGGGTAACAACCTCCTCTTCCAGACATTCTTCCAGCTGCTGGAGAGGGACACCGCCTGTCTCCGCTCCCAATACAGTGTCCTGATGCTGGGAAAGGAGACTGGGCTCTCTATTCCCTGCTGGACACTCTGCCTCTGGGGAGGGAGGACAAGGCTCTCCTCTCACAGTAAGTCACTCTGCTGCTGGGGGCCAGGACCGACTGTCTCTGCCCCCTGTAACTTAGCCTGCCGCTGGGGAGAGGGGGTAACAAGCTCCTCTCCCAGACATACTTCCAGCCTCTGGGAAGGAGACCGACTGTCTCCGCTTCCAATACAGTGTCCTGCTGCTGGGGAAAGGAGACTGGGCTCTCTATTCCCTGCCGGACTCTCTGCCGATGGGGAGGGAGGACAAGGATCTCCTCTCCCAGTAAGTCACTCTGCTGCTGGGGGCCAGGACCGACTGTCTCTGCTCCCTGTAACTCAGCCTGCCGCTGGGGAATGGAGACTGGGCTCCCAATTCCCTGCAGGACCGGTGGAGAGACCTCGGTCCCATCTCCACCGGCCACCTGGAGTTCTTCCCAGTAGACCTTCACAATATCCTCCCAGCTGAAGGGCTCTGGACCTGGGTCTGACACTCTGCTCTCTCGCTGAGCCCTCTCACTGGAGTGGAACAGCTGCTGGTAGTCCTGTTCCAGCTCCATCTCCCGGGTCACCAGGTGGACCAGGTCTTGCTCAATTTTGTGAGTGTCGTCCCAGTCATACCTGCTCTCCCGCCACTCAAAGAGGTCCCTGAACCGGGCTTGTGTAGGGCTCCCAAACTCCAGCTCTGAAAAAGTCTCCCATAACAAGCCAGGACCATCAAACTCCTCTCCCTCTGGCATGTCATGCTCGGCTGTCCGGGTAGGTACCGAGCTTCATACCACCAGAGTGCCTGGTAGGCATCTTCCAGCCACATCTCCCGCCTTACCAGGTGCTTCAGGTCTTCTACCCACTCTTCCAGGGGCTGCTCTCCTAGGAAGGGCATCCGCAGGGCTACTCGCTTCTGCTGTCGCTGCTCGTCCTTGGGGAGCCTCTCATCCCGCAGATACTCCACAATACCCAGTGCCTGGTACCAGATGCCTTTGCGGACTGCATCTCGGTCATCCATGACACCCTCATCATACTCCACTAGTGGTTCCATACCGGTGCTGTACTGGGACACGCTTTGCCCTCAAATTCCACGGTGCCTTCTGTTGCTGTCCTTCTGGCTGTAGGAACGATCCCGCTGCTTGCCACCAGTTGTTACGGTATAACCCGGTATAGTGAGGGTTAATACCGTTCGGGCGATTCCCCTGGCGAAGAGCACAGCAACCCACAACCGCTGGAATCCACCGAACAGGAACCATACGAAGTCCTCCTTTCCTGGAACAGGCAAGAGAACGTTCTGACGTAGCAATTCCCCCCAAGTACGAGACGAGGCTCCGTATTAATGGTTAAACAGGAATTCTCACTTTATTGAGTCCTACCTGCCCGGTATTCATGCAGGTCTCCCACCTGGTGGACACTCCCCTAGGGGACCAGAAGTAAGACTGCGACACGGGATACAGCAGCCAATCACACACAATGGGACAATACAGACACCCCCCGCATATCCCTCCCCTCTGCCTGTGATACAATCACCCTACACAGGTTGATGTAATCATCACAGGCAGGAGAATACACAATGTCTTCTGTCCTGAAGACAATTGAGGAGTCATTCAATTATCTCTCAGGACAAAGGGAAATCTCCAATACACACGTGGGGACAATAGGACAGACATCACTATTCAATATACAATGTCCCACCCTTTACAGTACACACAGACATTTAACATATCCCCAGATGGCTTGGATCTGAGCGCTCAATATATCCAAGGATAGAGGCAGACTCCATTGAGCACATGGTTGCAAAAGGACATAAAATTACACAATGTTACAATTACTACATAAAACATATACATGCAACATATCCCCAGATAGCTTAGGTCTGAGCGCACATTATTGAATGGCGCTCAGACCACACACATCCAGTTCAATTGCCATGGAGCTAAAGTCTTTCCCATAGTCTTTCATTATACGAATGGGCTCCATAGCAGAGCTATCTGGGGCATCACCGCTCAAACAGGACAAGCATACATGGGGCCATAGTCGCAGGGCAGGAGGCGAGCAATCTGTCCCCTCCAAAACCCAGTGGCGCGGTTGGTTTCACCACAACTTTTTTATCTGCAAGGTACTGTGCCACCCGATATGAGTGGTGGGCACTGGCAGTGGGCACAGTACAGTCTGTGTGGGCCTGACACACATTGGCAGGCAACTGAAATTACATTAAAGGGTAAAAATTTAATGACTTTTTTATCTGCAAGGTACTGTGCCACCCGATATGAGTGGTGGGCACTGGCAGTGGGCACAGTACAGTCTGTGTGGGCCTGACACACATTGGCAGGCAACTGAAATTACATTAAAGGGTAAAAATTTAATGACTTTTTTATCTGCAAGGTACTGTGCCACCCGATATGAGTGGTGGGCACTGGCAGTGGGCACAGTACAGTCTGTGTGGGCCTGACTCACACTGGCAGGCAACTGAAATTATATTAAAGGGTAAAAATTAAATGACTTTTTTATCTGCAAGGTACTGTGCCACCCGATATGATCGGTGGGCTCTGGCAGTGGGCAGAGTACAGTCTGTGTAGGCCTGACACACACTGGCAGTCAACTGAAATTATATTAAAGGGTAAAAATTAAGTGACTTTTATCTGCAAGGTACTGCGCCACCCTATATGAGTGGTGTGCACACAGTACAGTCTGTGGGCCTGCGGTTTCACACACATGGGCAGGCAACTGCAATATAAGGATGCTGTCCTTACAGCAGATGAGTTTTTGAGGACTGGAGTGGACACTAGTAGCTAACGCTTTCCCTAGAATCCCTATATTAATTCAGCAGCACTCTCCCTTCTCTAACTAACATTACAGCTTCAGAATGAATCTAAGATGGATGCTGTCCTTTCTTTTTGATAGGAGGTGGGAGGGTCTGGGAGGGAGGGTATGCTGATTGGCTGGAATGTGTCTACTGACTGTGAGGTACAGGGTTAAAGTTTGCTCAATGATGATGTATAGGGGGCAGACCGAAGATCGCATATGTTCGCCCGCAGCGGCGAACGCGAACAAACGATTTTCGCCGGGCACTGTTCGCCGGCGAATAGTTCGGGACATCTCTAATGCACTATACCAGTACCGCACATCTCATAATACTGTCATACCCCACATACACTCATCTATATCCCATATAATTCCACACAAGCATACATTCCTTTGCGTTACATGTGGACATCATACTACATTCATTTATTTATCGCTACAGCACTATAATATACGCTCATCTATATCCCATATAATCTCACACAAGCATACATTCCCTTGCGTTACATGTGAACATCACTATAATAAACAACTCCTGCTTTTTTATTTCACTGTATGCTCCCTCCTCCCTTTTCTCCAATGTAGATCTGCATATTTGCATTCCACGACAGTGTGCTTCCGGCCAGTGGAACGCAATCACATGAGCCGATGCGTTCCACATGCCGATCCACTTCCGGCAAGTGGAACGCACAGCGTCTCACGTGCTCCTGCCTCCGGGGCCCACCTACTCCAATGGCGTGCTTCACGGCACCTACAAAGCACAGCCGCAATCTGCGATGGGCATACACAGAACCACAGGTGCTACCTGCACCAAACCGCATTGGTGTGCTACCTCTCTTCTATTCTCCATTCCTACAGCGGCACAGGTAAGGTCCATCTGCTCAGACGCTAAGGGGGTTAACTTTATATGACCTATGATGACTTATGCACTATATTTAACTCTATGTACTGATCTATTTCCATGCCCAAAGATCGGGGACCCTATTGTAATCTACTTGACCATTATAAGTTCCTCTAACACCCATAGAAAGGTGATTTAATAAGCTGTATAGGCATTACTGTATTATATCTCCTTGACCATATATCAGCTACATATAAGCCATGAGACTTACCTGGGGGACCCCTGGCCTTCTAATGTCTGCCCGGCACTGGAAAATAAACTGAAGATGTCAGTTGATTTATGCATTTTCTCTACTTTAACCACTTAAGCCCCCCTAGCTTAAACACCCTTAATGACCAGGCCACTTTTTACAATTCCGTACTATACTACTTTCACCGTTTATTGCTCCGTCATACAACTTACCACCCAAATGAATTTTACCTCCTTTTCTTCTCACTAATAGAGCTTTCATTTGGTGGTATTTCATTGCTGCTGACATTTTTACTTTTTTTGCTATTAATCAAAAATGACCGAAATTTTTACAAAAAAATGACATTTTTCACTTTCTGTTGTAAAATTTCTACATTTCTATATAAATTTTTCTCTAAATTTATTGTTCTACATGTCTTTGATAAAAAAAGTCCAATAAGTGTATATTTATTGGTTTGGGTAAAAGTTATAGCGTTTACAAACTATGGTGCAAAAAAGTGAATTTCGGCATTTTGAAGCAGCTCTGACTTTCTGAGCACCTGTCATGTTTCTTCAGGTGCTAGAATGTCAGGAAAGTATAAATACCCCCAAATCACACCATTTTAGAAAGAAGACACCCCAAAGTATTCGCGGAGGGGCATGGTGAGTTCATGTATCATTTCATTTTTTCACAAGTTAGCGGAAAATGACACTTTCTGAGAAAAAAAAAAAAAAGTTTCAATTTCTGCTAACTTCTGGCAAAAAAAAAGAAATCTCAGACGGACTCACTATGCCCCTCAGTGAATACCTTGGGGTGTCTACTTTCGAAAAGGGGTCATTTGTGGGGTGTGTTTACTGTTCTGGCATTTTGGGCGGGGCTAAATTGTGAGCCGCCATGTAAAACCTAAAGGTACTCGTTGGAATTTGGGCCCTTTGCGCACCCAGGCTGCAAAAAGTGTCACTTATGTGGTATCGCCGTACTCAGGAGAAGTAGGGCAATGTGTTTTGGGGTGTATTTTTACATATACCCATGTTGGGTGAGAGAAATATCTCTGTAAACTGACAACTTTGTATAAAAAATTTTAAAAGTTGTCGTTAACAGAGATATTTTTCACACACAGTATAGGTATATATAAAAATACACCCCAAAACACATTGCCCTACTTCTCCTGAGTACGGCGATACCACATGTGTGACACTTTTTTGCAGCCTGGGTGCGCAAAGCTCTAAAACCAATGAGTACCTTTAGATTTCTGAGGCCATTTTTACGCATTTGGATTCTCACGCTTTAGGGGCCCCTAAAATGCCAGGACAGTATAAATACCCCACATGTGACCCCATTTTGGAAACAAGACACCCCAAGGTATTCCGTGAGGGGTATGGTGAGTTCATGTAAAATTTTATTTTTGTCACAAGTTAGTGGAATATGAGACTTTGTAAAAAACAAAATTAAAAAAAAATATATATATCAATTTCCGCTAACTTGTGCCAAAAATAAAAATTCTGTGAACTCGCCATGCCCCTCACGGAATACCTTGGGTGTCTTCTTTCCAAAATGGGGTCACATGTGGGGTATTTATACTGACCTGGCATTTTAGGGGCTCCTAAAGCGTGAGAATCCAAATGCGTAAAATGGCCTGTGAAATCTTAAAGGTACTCATTGGTTTTAGGGCCTTTGCGCACCTTGGCTGCAAAAGTGCCACTCATGTGGTATCGTCGTACTCAGGAGAAGTAGGGCAATGTGTTTGGGGTGTATTTTTACATATACCCATGCTGCGTGTGAGAAATATTGCTGTAAACGACAACTTTTTACATTTTCTTATTCAAAGTTGTCAATTAACAGAGATATTTCTCACACAAAGTATGGGTATTTGTAAAAATACACCCCAAAACACATTGCCCTACTTCTCCTGAGTACGGCGATACCACATGAGTGACACTTTTTTGCAGCCAAGATGCGCAAAGGGGCCCTAAAACCAATGAGTACCTTTTAGGAGGGCATTTTTACGCATTTTTCTTCTCACGCTTTAGGGCCCCTAAAATGCCAGGGCAGTATAAATACCCCACATGTGACCCCATTTTGGAAAGAAGACACCCCAAGGTATTCTGTGAGGGGCATGGCGAGTTCATAGAAGATTTTTTTTTTGGCACAAGTTAGCGGAAATTTATTGTTTATTGTTTTTTCTCATAAAGTCTACCTTTCTGCTAACCTTTGACAAAAAGTTAAATTTTTCATGGACTCACTATGCCCCTCAGCGAATACCTTGGGGTGTCTTCTTTCCAAAATGGGGTCATTTGTGGGGTGTTTGTACTGTTCTGGCATTTTGGGTGGGGCTAAATTGTGAGCAGCCATGTAAAACCTAAAGGTACTCGTTGGAATTTGGGCCCCTTTGCGCACCCGGGCTGCAAAAGAGTGTCACTTATGTGGTATCGCCGTACTCAGGAGAAGTAGGGCAATGTGTTTTGGGGTGTATTTTTACATATACCCATACTTTGTGTGAGAAATATCTCTGTAAATTGACAACTTTGAATAAAAAAATTAAAAAGTTGTCGTTTACAGTGATATTTCTCACACACAGTATGGGTATATGTAAAATACACCCAAACACATTGCCCTACTTCTCCTGAGTTCAGCGATACCACATGAGTGACACTTTTGCAGCCAAGATGCGCAAAGGGGCCCTAAAACCAATGAGTACCTTTAAGATTTCACAGGGCATTTTACGCATTTGGATTCTCACACTTTAGGACCCCTAAAATGCCAGGGCAGTATAAATACCCCACAAGTGACCCCATTGTGGAAGAAGACACCCCAAGGTATTCCGTGAGGGGTATGGCGAGTTCACAGAAAAAAAATTTGGCACAAGTTAGCGGAAATTGATTTTTTTTTTTTTTTTTTACAGTCTCATATTCCACTAACTTGTGACAAAAAATAATATTTTACATGAACTCACCATACCCCTCACGGAATACCTTGGGGTGTCTTCTTTCTAAAATGGGGTCACATGTGAGGTGTTTGTACTGCCCTGGCATTTTAGGGTCTCCGCAATCATTACACGTATGGCCAGCATTAGGAGTTTCTGCGATTCTCCTTATATTGAGCATACGGGTAATGAGATTTTTTTTGTGTGGTGATTTGGTGCACTTATAAAAGTTTCTTTGGTGGTCTCAAGCAAAAGGGACCACCAAAGGAACGATCAGCAAGCATATCAGACGCTGTTAACAAAACAGCGTCTGATATGCCATTTTTAACTTCTACAGCCTGCCAGCGCACGATCAGCGCTGGCAGGCTGTAGTTTACCTTGTCCCCGACGTGATCCTGTGAACGCGCGCACGCGCGCGCGCACGTTCGCAGGAAATCTCGCCTCTCGCGAGATGACGCGCAGGCGCGTCAAGGAGGAACAGACCGCCCGCCCGCCCTGCGTGAGGCGGTCGGCAAGAAGTTAAAGAGGTTGTCCGGTCCTAAAATCAAAATTCTTTTTATGTGCTCCTAACACCCCTCACCATGCATACATATGCCCCCAATATCTGTTTTTCAAGTCTGAGCTTTCCTTCCCCCCTAGAAGACATCAGGTTATCCTGGCAGATCTGTTTACTTTCTCCCCTTCTTGTTTTGTTGAATACATAACTTTATTGATACACAAGCCTGGCTGCACTGCACAGAGATGAGTCACAGGCTGGCCACGCCCCCACACTGCTTTGTCTGCAGCAGCTACTCCCATTACAACTCCTGTGTCCATCTTTCTGCACACAGACATGAATCTACTTTTCAGTCAGTGTCTAAATCCCATCACTGACTGTCCACAGGCACTGCCCTCATCATCTCCAGAGTGTGAAAAACAGCTTGAATCAGCAAGCGTATCCAATCATATATGTATCTAATCCTATCCTGTGTGATACAGCCTGCAGAGCGGTGTATCAAATCCCAACACTATATATCTATCTATCTCTCCATCTATGTATCTACATCTATCTACCAATCTATCTATCTATCTATCTATCTATCTATCTATCTATCTATCTACATCTATCTATCTATCTATCTATCTAGAGTAGGGAAGGTACTATACATCTACCTGCTCTACATTCCTTCAAAAAACAAGGGAGGAGTTACAGGAGAAGAAAAGGAGGAAATGGTTACGAGACATGGAGGATTATACAAAGGGTTACGTTTATGTATGGCAAGGAGACATAAAGAAAAATCGACGTGGAGGTGATAGAAGAGGGCCAGCAAGTCGACCATTTGATATTATGAGATCGGGACCCAAGACTACATCACAGGAAAATGCAACGGACTCTTTTTTAGATCCAAATCGGGACATCCCAGAACCAGGCGGGGAGGTAGACGTCACCATAGGTGGAGAAAACAAAAGCAACAAGAGAACACAACGGCAGAAGCTGGCAACAAGGAAGAAAACACAATGGTAAATATTTCATCTACTGTATTGACTCAGTCACAATACTCAGTGTTAAACAAAGGACTTTCCTTTTGTCCTGTTTCCCGGACTGATTGGTTCAGAACTGAAATTGATTTATGCAATTTTATGAGATCAATTAAATTAAAGATCTGGTTCTCTGGGCAAGAGAGTTCGGGGTCTTCCAGTCATACTGGAACCTCTGAGCTTTCGTTACGTAATACAGGGTTATTTTTAAAGAGTAATTTCAATCCTGAAATAGAACACCCTGCAATAGAAACTTTCAGGCTAGCAGTCAAACGGGATCTTGAGGGTCTAAGAGCAGACACAGAGGATAAACCTTTGAGAAAGAGCAATATGACTAGTGATGAGATTGCTGCACTTCAGTCACTGGCTTCCGACCACAGCCTCACCATCAAATCAGCTGATAAGGGTGGTGGGGTTGTGGTCATGGATACCGGTGACTATGTGCAGGAAATTCAGGGACAATTGGGTGATACACAGGTATATAAATTGGTGAAACATGATCCGAAATATGAACTCTTGAGAGAGTTGCGAGATATTCTGAATGATGCACGAATGGGGGGCATCATTGATGATAAGTTATTTACCTACTTGTATTGTGAGAAGCCATGTACGCCAATTTTATATACACTCCCGAAGATTCACAAGAGTTTAGAATCTCCCCCTGGACGCCCAATTGTGTCTGGGAGGGGTTCTCTTTTTTGCAATGTAGCAATATTCTTGGATAAAATCCTGCGGAGATATGCCATGTCTGCCAAGTCCTTCATTAGAGATACGGGGGATTTCTTAACTAAAATCAGGGGGTTACGTGTACCTGAGGGTTCCGTCCTTGTATCTTTCGATGTGTGTAGTCTATACACCTCGATAGATCATGGGCGGGGCCTTCAGGCTATACGGGATTGTTTAAGTGGATCTGATTATACCCAGGAATGCCAGAACTTTATTCTAAATTTATTGCAGTTTGTATTGACCAAAAATTATTTTTTATTTCAGGACGATTTCTACATTCAGATGCGTGGTGTGGCGATGGGGTCTAACGTGGCGCCGACTTATGCTAACATCTATATGTCCCACCTGGAGGAGAGGTTTGTGTATGGCAGCCCCCACTCCAGACATGTTCTGGGGTGGTGGCGCTATATAGATGACATTTTCCTGGTGTGGACCGGCGCCACGTTGGACCTCCTCGCCTTCCACGCATATCTGAATGAGATCGATCCCACAGTAAAATTTACAGTAGTGCACTCGACTCAAACAATGCAGTTCCTGGATACAGAGATTCAAATACATGATGATACCTTATCAACAGACCTATATGTGAAACCAACCGACAAAAACACGCTATTAAGGTATGATAGCTATCATCCACGTCCTATGGTGAGGTCTTTACCTTTTAGCCAACTTTTAAGAGTGAAAAGAATAGTGGGGGATGAGTGTAAGAGGAAGAATAGGATGACAGAGATGGGACAGAAATTTACTGCCCGTGGATACCCCAAAAAATTGATTTATGAAAGTCAAGTTAAAGCTGCACAAGATACCCAAAGACAAAAAAAGACATCTAATCCACGCCTTCCATATATTTCACAATACTCAGCTGAGAGTCCTGCAATTGCATCTATTGTGAGAAGACATTGGAGAATTCTCTCCAATAGCTTTCCACAGATCATGGAATTTCAGGTACCTCCATTGTTCTCCTACCAAAGGAATAGAAATATAGGGGACAGAATAGTAAAATCAGATGTGGGGAGTAATAAGAAAGACATTAGATCATTTTGTGGATCCACTCGGACTGGATGTTACCCTTGCCACAATTGTGTTAATTGTTGTTTATTATTGAAGGGTAATACATTTTTAGCCCTGTGATCAAGAAGACTTTTAAGATAAAACAGTACCTAACCTGTGACTCATCGTACGTGGTCTACCTACTGACCTGCCCTTGTGACTTATGGTATGTGGGGGAGACCACGTGGGATGTTAAAACAAGACTCAACCAACATAGATACTCTATAAGAAAAGAAAAAATGAACGTACCTGTCTCAAAACATTTTAAGGAAGCAGGACATACGGAGGGAGATCTCAGATTCAGGATTTTGGAACAAATACAACTAGGTAGACGTGGTGGAGATAGAAGTAAGATGTTAAAAAAGCGAGAATTATACTGGATTTTTACATTACGAACACTGAGACCTATGGGTCTTAATGTAGATTTTAGGATTGTATGAGGTTGTTGCTCATGGTATTTCCGCTGTTCCCTTGCTCCTCCTATTTGTTATATGTTATGTAGCAAGTGCACATTTGTATGAGATAATAATTGTGTCCTTGTGTGATTTTTTTATAGATGGATCCAAGCTAAAAATTCCTTCTGCAATCTAGGAGACTTCAGGAACACCGGGAATCCCTGAAGGCGTAGAGATATTTTTCATTTTTTTATTTTTTTTTTTTTTATAAATACTCTGATGGTCAATAAGAACAATGTTGATGATGAATTAATTATTAAATAATCCTTACATCTATACAGATATGACTTAGCTGGTCGGCACCTCTCTTTACAGTGATTCTATATGAGATTTCTAATTGGTCACATGACAATATATCCCTATTAGAGTTGAGCGAACACCTGGATGTTCGGGTTCGACGAGTTCGGCCGAACTTTCAAAAAATGTTCGGGTTCGGGATCCGAACTCGACCCGAACTTCATCCCGAACCCGAACCCCATAGAAGTCAATGGGGACCCGAACTTTTGGGCACTAAAAAGGCTGTAAAACACACCCGGAAAGGGCTAGAGGGCTGCAAAAGGCAGCAAAATGTAGTTAAATCCCCTGCAAACAAATGTAGATAGGGAAATGATGAGTTAACATAAAATAAATAAAAATTAAACAATATTAATTGGAGTGAGGTCCCATAGCACAGAATCAGGCTTCAAGTCACCCACCAATGGAGAAGGTCACTTACTATTATTTTGACCACAGCACCCAGACAAAGGAGAGGTCCCACAGCAGAGAACCAGGCATCATATCACCCACCACAGGAGTAGGCCACCATTTAGTTACTTTGACCCCTACACCCAGACGGAGGAGAGAGGTTACACAGCAGAGAATCAGGCATTTAGATCACCCACCACAGGAGTAGGCCACCATTGAATCAGACCCCGGCAGCCATGTCAGATGGCACAAGCATAAGCTTTATATCAATCAGCACAGGAGAAGGCGACTTTGACAGACTTTGACCCCTACACCGGACGGAGGAGAGAGGTTTCAAAGCAGAGAATCAGGCATTTAGATCACCCACCACAGGAGTAGGCCCCAATTTAATGGGACCCCGGCAACCATGTCAGATGGCACAACCATCAGCTTCATATCAATCAGCACAGGAGAAGGCGACTTTGAAAGACTTTGACCCCTACACCCAGACGGAGGAGAGAGGTTTCACAGCAGAGAATCAGGCATTTAGATCACCCACCACAGGAGTAGGCCCCCATTGAATCAGACCCTGGCAACCATGTCAGATGGCACAACCATCAGCTTTATATCAATCAGCACAGGAGAAGGCGACTTTGAAAGACTTTGACCCCTACACCCAGATGGAGGAGAGAGGTTTCACAGCAGAGAATCAGGCATCATATCAACCACCACAGGAGAAGCCACCATTTAGTTACTTTGACCCCTGCACCCAGGAAGAGGAGAGAGGCACCACAGCACATATTCTGGCATCATATCAGCCACCACAGGAGAAGCCACCATTGAGTTACTTTGACCCCTGCACCCAGGAAGAGAGAGAGGCCCCACAGCACATATTCTGGCATCATACTAACCACCACAGGAGAAGCCACCATTGAGTTACTTTGACCCCTGCACCCAGGAAGAGAGAGAGGCCCCACAGCACATATTCTGGCATCATATCAGCCACCACAGGAGAAGCCACCATTGAGTTACTTTGACCCCGCACCCAGGAAGAGGAGAGAGGCACCACAGCACATATTCTGGCATCATATCAGCCACCACAGGAGAAGCCACCATTGAGTTACTTTGACCCCTGCACCCAGGAAGAGGAGAGAGGCCCCACAGCACATATTCTGGCATCATACTCAACCACCACAGGAGAAGCCACCATTGAGTTACTTTGACCCCTGCACCCAGGAAGAGGAGAGAGGCCCCACAGCACATATTCTGGCATCATATCAGCCACCACAGGAGAAGCCACCATTGAGTTACTTTGACCCCCGCACCCAGGAAGAGGAGAGAGGCACCACAGCACATATTCTGGCATCATATCAGCCACCACAGGAGAAGCCACCATTGAGTTACTTTGACCCCTGCACCCAGGAAGAGGAGAGAGGCACCACAGCACATATTCTGGCATCATATCAGCCACCACAGGAGAAGCCACCATTGAGTTACTTTGACCCCTGCACCCAGGAAGAGGAGAGAGGCCCCACAGCACATATTCTGGCATCATATCAGCCACCACAGGAGAAGCCACCATTTAGTTACTTTGACCCCTTCACCCAAACAGAGGAGAGAGGTTCCACATCAGAGAATCAGGCATCATATCAACCACCACAGGAGTAGGCCACAATTTAGTTTATTTGACCCCTGCACCCAGGAAGAGGAGAGAGGCCCCACAGCACATATTCTGGCATCATATCACACACCACAGGAGAAGGCCTCTTTCAGTGATTTAGGCCTTTGGACCCAGACAGAGGAGAGAGGTCAGAGATTAGCTTCATATCCCCCAGCACAGCAGAAGACCGCTTTATTTGACTTAGGCCTCAGCACCCAGACAGAAGACAGAGGTAGCATGGCAGAGGTTATGGCTTCATGTCACCCGTTAGTTTAACCGGCCACTTTCATCTGGTTAGGCCCGGCGCCCAGACAGAGAAGAGTTTCATTCAACTGTGGGTTTCATAAAATTTGTATCAAATAAAGAAGTGGCCCGTAGCACAACAAGACATGTTTTAGGCAGTTAATAAGGACTACTCTGCACAAGGGAGGGACAGGTCCTGTGGGATCCATGCCTGGTTCATCTTTATGAAGGTCAGCTTGTCCACGTTGGCTGTGGACAGGCGGCTGCGCTTGTCAGTAATGACGCCCCCTGCCGTGCTGAATACGCGTTCAGATAAAGCGCTGGCCGCCGGGCAGGAAAGCACCTCAAGGCATAACATGCTAACTCTGGCCACGTGGACAATTTCGAAACCCAGTAGTTGAATGGGGCCGAACCATCCGTCAGGATGTGGAGAGTGTGCAGACATACTGTTCAACCATGTTAGTGAAATGCTGCCTCCTGCTAACACGTTCCGTATCAGGTGTCGGTGCAGATAGCTGTGGCGTGGAGACAAAACTTTCCACATTTCTGCCATGCTAACCCTGCCCTCAGATGAGCTGGCCGTGACACAGCTGCGTTGGCGACCTCTTGCCACTCCTCTGCCTTCACCTTCCACCTGTTCCCCTGTGACATGTGGGAATGCTCTCAAGAGCGCCTCTATCAGCGTAGCGCTTGTACTCGCGCATCTTACGGTCGCGCTCCAGTTCAGGAATTAAAGTGGGCACATTGTCTTTATACCGGGGATCCAGCAGGGTGGCCACCCAGTAGTCTGCACACGTTAAAACGTGGGCAACTCTGCTAGTCGTTGCGCAGGCATTGGAGCATATATTCGCTCATGTGGGCCAGGCTACCCATGGGTAAGGACAAGCTGTCCTCTGTGGGAGGCGTATCGTCATCGTCCACCGTATCCCCCAGCCACGCACCAGTGATGGGCCTGGGCTGCCACCCCGCTGTGAACTTGCGTCATCCTCGTCCCCCTCCACCTCCTCCTCCTCATCCTCCTCGTCCTCCAGTACAGTGCCTTGGCTGGCGACTTGTGAACCTGTCCTCTGCTGCTTAAACAAACCTCCTCTGAGCCACTTCGAACAGACTGGCCCGAAAGTGTTAGAAACGAGCCCTCATCCTCCTCCTCCTCCTCCACCTGGGCCACCTCCTCTAACATCATTGCCCTAAGTGTTTTCTCAAGGAGACATAGAAGTGGTATTGTAACGCTGATAACAGTGTCATCGCCACTGGCCATGTTGGTGGAGTACTCGAAACAGCGCAGCAGGGCACACAGGTCTCGCATGGAGGCCCAATCATTGGTGGTGAAGTGGTGCTGTTCGGCAGTACGACTGACGCGAGCGTGCTGCAGCTGAAACTCCACTATGGCCTGCTGCTGCTCGCACAGTCTCTCCAGCATGTGCAAGGTGGAGTTCCACCGGGTGGGCACGCCGCATATGAGGCGGTGAGCGGGAAGGCCGAAGTTCCGCTGTAGCGCAGACAGGCGAGCAGCGGCAGGATGTGAACGGCGGAAGCGCGCACAGACGGCCCGCACTTTATGCAGCAGCTCTGACATGTTGGGGTAGTGGTGAATGAACCTCTGCACCACCAAGTTCAGCACATGCGCCAGGCAAGGGATGTGCGTCAAACCGGCTAGTCCCAGAGCTGCCACGAGATTTCGCCCATTATCGCATACCACCAGGCCTGGCTTGAGGCCCACCGGCAGAAACCACTCGTCGGTCTGTTGTTCAATACCCCGCCACAACTCCTTTGCGCTGTGGGGCCTGTCCCCAAACATATGAGTTTCAGAATGGCCTGCTGACGTTTACCCCGGGCTGTGCTGAAGTTGGTGGTGAAGGTGTGTGGCTGACCGGATGAGCTGGTGGAAGCAGTGGAGGAGGAAGCCGAGTAGGAGGAGGAGGCTACAGGAGGCAGAGAATGATGCCCTGCGATCCTAGGGGCGGAAGGACGTGCGCCAAGGAACTGTCCGCCGGGGCCCAGCCGCCACTACATTCATCCAGTGTGCAGTTAGTGAGATATAGCGTCCCTGGCCGTGCTTACTGGTCCACGTATCTGTGGTTAGGTGGACCTTGCCACAAATGGCGTTGCGCAGTGCACACTTGATTTTATCGGACACTTGCATGTGCAGGAAGGCACGGCTGTCTTGGAGAAGTAGTGGCGGCTGGGAACCACATACTGCGGGACAGCCATGGCCATCAGCTGTTTGAAGCTGTCTGTGTCCACCAGCCGGAATGACAGCATTTCAAAGGCCAGCAGTTTAGAAATGCTGGCGTTCAGGCCAAGGGCTCGAGGGTGACTCGGGGAATTTGCGCTTCCTCTCTAAGGTTTGAGATATTGAGAGCTGAACGCTGCTGTGTGATATAGTGGAGACGCTAGTTGACGGTGGCGGTGGTGGTGGTGTCGGTGGCACATCCTCTGTTTGCTGCTCGGCAGGTGGCAACATTCCTCTCGAGGCGGAAGCCGAGGCAGCAGCGGTAGAGGAGCAGGGGAGCCTCAGCGAGTGCCTGGTTTTTAAGGTGTGTACCCACTGCAGTTCATGCTTTGCATGTAGATGCCTGGTCATGCAGGTTGTGCTGAGGTTCAGAACGTTAATGCCTCGCCTCAGGCTCTGATGGCAGAGCGTGCAAGTCACTCGGGTCTTGTCGGTAGGACATTGTTTAAAGAAGTGCCATGCCAGGGAACTCTTTGAAGCTGCCTTTGTGGGGCTGGGTCCCTGTTGGCGATGTCCAGTAGCAGGCGAACTCTGGGGCGGCGGCTCGTCTGCTTTGGCCCCCTGCTCCCTCTTTGGCTTCGCTGTTGTCTCGGTCTCACCACTACCTCTTCCTCTGAACTGTGAAAGTCATCGCCACGACCTTCAGTCCATGTGGGGTCTAAGACCTCATCGTCCTCTGCATCGTCTTCCACCCAGTCTCCCTCCTGACCTCCTCCTGTTCAGTCTGCACACTGCAAAAGACGCGGCAGTGGGCACCTGTGTTCGTCATCATCAGAGAGTCGGTGACTCTGCTGTGGTGGTATTCCCATGTCCTCTTCATCTGGAGACATAAGTGGTTGTGCGTCAGTGCATGGTATGTCTTCCTCCACTGGGGAAGGGCTAGGTGGACGCCCCTGGAAACCCTGGAAGCAGAGTCTTCAAACAGAAGAAGAGACTGCTGCATAACTTGTAGCTCAGACCGTTTCCCTGATATGCTTGGGGGTGATGTGACAGACTGATGGGCTTGGTTTTCAGGTGCCACCTGTGCGCTTTCGCATGAAGACTGGGTGGAAGACCATGTGGTGAACGTGCTGGAAGCACTGTCGGCCACCAATCGATTAATGCCTGTACCTGCTCAGGCCTTACCATCCTAAGAGCGGCATTGGGCCCCACGAGATATTGCGGTACATTCTGCCGGCTAGTTGAGGGAGTTCGTTCCCTACTGTGCGCCTGGGGCTGACGGCCACGTCCTCTACCAGCAACAGAGGCTCCACGGACACCACCACGACCGCGTCCTCGTCCCTTAATAGTATTTTTCTTCATTGTTGCGATTCAACTCGCACCACAATGAAATATATTATTTTTATAAGCAAAATCCCCTCACTGGAATACTTTCAGTCTTTTGACTGTATGGATTACAGATGGAATGACTGTTATATGTGAGTACCGCTTTCTTTGACAGATTCTAGTATGGGTACATATATGTTTTCCCAACCCCAGCACATTAGTTTGCTAATTCCAGATGTATGAAGCATGCAGGCCTAACTGTATCTAGTATATTGAGCATCAGATAAACTAACTTGGCCTTTTTAAATAAAAAAAATTCCCTCACTGGAATACTTTCATGTCTTTTGACTGTATGGATTACAGATGGAATGACTGTTATATGTGAGTACCGCTTTCTTTGACAGATTCTAGTATGGGTACATATATGTTTTCCCAACCCCAGCACATTAGTTTGCTAATTCCAGATGTATGAAACGCAGGCCTAACTGTATCTAGTATATTGAGCGCCAGATAAACTAACTTGGCCTTTTTAAATAAAAAAAATTCCCTCACTGGAATACTTTCAGTCTTTTGACTGTATGGATTACAGATGGAATGACTGTTATATGTGAGTACCGCTTTCTTTGACAGATTCTAGTATGGGTACATATATGTTTTCCCAACCCCAGCACATTAGTTTGCTAATTCCAGATGTATGAAAGCATAGGCCTAACTGTATCTAGTATATTGAACGCCAGATAAACTAACTTGGCCTTTTTAAATAAAAAAAATTCCCTCACTGGAATACTTTCAGTCTTTTGACTGTATGGATTACAGATGGAATGACTGTTATATGTGAGTACCGCTTTCTTTGACAGATTCTAGTATGGGTACATATATGTTTTCCCAACCCCAGCACATTAGTTTGCTAATTCCAGATGTATGAAAGCACAGGCCTAACTGTATCTAGTATATTGAGCGCCAGATAAACTAACTTGGCCTTTTTAAATAAAAAAATTCCCTCACTGGAATACTTTCAGTCTTTTGACTGTATGGATTACAGATGGAATGACTGTTATATGTGAGTACCGCTTTCTTTGACAGATTCTAGTATGGGTACATATATGTTTTCCCAACCCCAGCACATTAGTTTGCTAATTCCAGATGTATGAAAGCATGAGCCTAACTGTATCTAGTATATTGAGCGCCAGATAAACTAACTTGGCCTTTTTAAATAAAAAAATTCCCTCACTGGAATACTTTCAGTCTTTTGACTGTATGGATTACAGATGGAATGACTGTTATATGTGAGTACCGCTTTCTTTGACAGATTCTAGTATGGGTACATATATGTTTTCCCAACCCCAGCACATTAGTTTGCTAATTCCAGATGTATGAAACGCAGGCCTAACTGTATCTAGTATATTGAGCATCAGATAAACTAACTTGGCCTTTTTAAATAAAAAAATTCCCTCACTGGAATACTTTCAGTCTTTTGACTGTATGGATTACAGATGGAATGACTGTTATATGTGAGTACCGCTTTCTTTGACAGATTCTAGTATGGGTACATATATGTTTTCCCAACCCCAGCACATTAGTTTGCTAATTCCAGATGTATGAAAGCATGAGGCCTAACTGTATCTAGTATATTGAGCAGCCAGATAAACTAACTTGGCCTTTTTAAATAAAAAAATTCCCTCACTGGAATACTTTCAGTCTTTTGACTGTATGGATTACAGATGGAATGACTGTTATATGTGAGTACCGCTTTCTTTGACAGATTCTAGTATGGGTACATATATGTTTTCCCAACCCCAGCACATTAGTTTGCTAATTCCAGATGTATGAAACGCAGGCCTAACTGTATCTAGTATATTGAGCGCTAGATAAACTAACTTGGCCTTTTTAAATAAAAAAAATTCCCTCACTGGAATACTTTATGGCTTTTCACTGTATGGATTACAGGTGGACTGGTATTAGTAGGGGTGACACAAGCACACCCAAGTCCCTGATGTAGGATTTCTATGGCACAGACCACTATTACAAGTGATTAATGGACGTTGGGAGAGATTGTGCTGCAGCACTAGTCCCAAGATGGCCGCCGCCTATCAGCCCAGTAACATGTGCCACAAAATGGTCTGCACAACCTTTAAAAAAATAGCCTTGGACTGTGCTGCTAAATCGCTATTGGTCTGAATCCCAGGTGTAGATGTCTGACTTGTTTGGAGCTTTGGAATGCACACTGTGGCAGCTTCTGCTGCAGCACTACAAGTCGCAAAATGGCGGCCGGCGGTCAGCCTAGGTACATGTGGATGGAAAAATCACTCTGGCCACTCTAAAAATAGCCAATCCCTATCAAAAAAGCAGCTCAGCTGCAGTTGTTCAGATGAATCACAGGTGGAGGAGAGAAATTTGCTTCCAGTTATTCAATTATCCCTGCCTATTCTCGCCCTAGCATCAGCTGCGTCTATCCCTGTTCTATTCACATCGGGAGTGAGCACGTCCCGACGTGCGCACAAGCTTATAAAGAGGCTGAGTCACATGCTGCACTTGGCCAATCACAGCCTTGCCAATAGTAGGCATGGCTGCGATGGCATCTTAGGGCAAGTAGTATGATGCATGTTGATTGGCTGCTTTGCAGCCTTTCAAAATGCGCCAAAATACATGCCGAACGACGAACCCGAACCCGAACTTTTACGAAAAAGTTCGGGTTCGGGTCCGTGTCACGAACACCCCAAAATTCGGTACGGACCCGAACTATGCTTGAACTGTTCGCTCAACACTAATCCCTATATGCTCCTTTGGCAAGATATTGAGCCGAATATGATAATACTGAAAGTGGATAAAATGAGGGTAAAGGGTATGGTGAGCACGATTCATAGTGATGATCACTGATGACGTATGAACCATCCCGGGTATGGATCGCTAAATCAAGGGATTGAGGTAGCGATAGTAATGCCGCCCCAAATTGATATGTCCATATTAAGTATAAGTTGATTTTGAGATACAAACAAAGGAGCTGATTAAATCATCTGATATGACGTATAAGGAGTTGATCATGTGATGTAGTTACGGCTAGAGGTAGCAATTGAATAACACGTGATGGCTGTGTCAGCGATGACGCAGGTTAGACATGCGCAATGGGGAGTGCTGACTGGCTGAGCCATCTTTGTTATGGTATAGTGAAGGGAGTTAATTGTCAACGCGCGCAAGCGCGATGTGGATTATATGACGCCGTGGGATCCCTGTCTTCCTGGACTCGCCATGAGGGTTGCAGGTTTTTAATCACTAACACTGTTACACCTGAGCACATAATATGACTAATTATGTATCGTTATACACTTATGTGGATTTATAACACTTATGTATATGCACAAGCACTTTATTATTATACATGAATTGTTGAGATCTATGCGATGGAATGAATTTTTATAAGAGAAATTATTTATGTCACCAATTTGATACAATATTATGCACTTTTTGATAATTAATGCAATTATGATGTTTAATTGTTTGGCCTTTATATGACACGTATTGAGCACTTGTATGCATAGCTTGAGAAAGACCGCAAGGAGCGGTTGAAACGTCGCTGTCAGACGAATGGGTGAATAAATTTTACACTTTTTCAAAGATACCGGAGTGCTGCTGGCATTTTTCTACTCTATCTATCTATCTATCTATCTATCTACATCTATCTACATATCTATCTTTCTATCTATTTATCTATCTATCTATCTATCTATCTATCTATCTATCTCTCTATCTACATCTATCTATCTATCTATCTATCTATCTATCTACATCTATCTACATATCTATCTTTCTATCTATCTATCTATCTATCTATCTATCTATCTATCTCTCTTTCTACATCTATCTATCTCTCTATCTATATCTATCTATCTATCTATCTATCTATCTATCTATCTATCTATATATATCTATCTTTCTATGTTTCTTTCTATCTATCTCTCTATCGATCTATATTTCTATCTCCTATCTATCTATCTATCTATCTATCTATCTATCTATCTATCTATCTCTCCATCTATGTATCTACATCTATCTACCAATCTATCTATCTATCTATCTATCTATCTATCTATCTATCTATCTCTCTATCTACATCTATCTATCTATCTATCTATCTATCTATCTATCTATCTCTCCATCTATGTATCTACATCTATCTATCTATCTACATCTATCTATCTATCTATCTATCTATCTATCTCTCCATCTCTCCATCTATGTATCTACATCTATCTATCTATCTACATCTATCTACATATCTATCTTTCTATCTATTTATCTATCTATCTATCTATCTATCTATCTATGTATCTCTCTTTCTACATCTATCTATCTCTCTATCTATATCTATCTATCTATCTATCTATATCTATCTTTCCATGTTTCTTTCTATCTATCTCTCTATCGATCTATATTTCTATCTCCTATCTATCTATCTATCTATCTATCTATCTATCTATCTATCTATCTATCTCTCCATCTATGTATCTACATCTATCTACCAATCTATCTATCTATCTATCTATCTATCTCTCCATCTATGTATCTACATATATCTATCTCTCCATGTATCTAAATCTATATATATATATCTGTATATCTATCTATCTATCTATCTATCTATCTATCTATCTATCTATCTACATCTATCTACATATCTATCTTTCTATCTATTTATCTATCTATCTATCTATCTATCTATGTATCTCTCTTTCTACATCTATCTATCTCTCTAGCTATATCTATCTATCTATCTATCTATCTATCTATCTATATCTATCTTTCTATGTTTCTTTCTATCTATCTCTCTATCGATCTATATTTCTATCTCCTATCTATCTATCTATCTATCTATCTATCTATCTATCTATCTATCTATCTCTCCATCTATGTATCTACATCTATCTACCAATCTATCTATCTATCTATCTATCTATCTATCTATCTATCTATCTATCTATCTCTCTATCTACATCTATCTATCTATCTATCTATGTATCTCTCTTTCTACATCTATCTATCTATCTATCTATCTATCTCTCTATCTACATCTATCTATCTATCTATCTATCTATCTATCTATCTATCTACATCTATCTACATATCTATCTTTCTAAATCAAATCAAATCAAATCAGCTTTATTGGCAGGACTAATTACAATTTAGCATTGCCAAAGCAAGTGGGAAATAATTGGGTAGGGTTGAGGGATGGGGACACTTCCAGGGTGGGGATATAGGAGTCCATGGTATATCAGGCTCCTCTCAGTCTATGGCAGGCAGTAATATATTGTGCCGCTATGGCCGCCGTGTTCTCCTCTTCCCCCAGCAGTACGGAGAGTCTCTCTTCCTCCTCCATGGAGGTGAAGTCTGGGCAGAGATCAGTCAGTCTCCTGAAGTGAGCGTCCCTCACTGCTGAGTATTTGGGGCACCGCAGCAGGAAATGAGCCTCATCCTCCACGGCCTCCTGGTCGCACTGTTGGCACAGTCTGCTCTCCCTGGGCTGGTACCTCTGTCGGTGACGCCCAAATTCAATAAGCAGGCCATGGGCGCTCAGTCTATAGCGGCTCAGGATCTGTCGGTCTCTTGGATTGGGGAGTTTCTCCAGATATGAGGCCAGTTTGTACTCCCTCTGCAGGCTCTGGTATACCGTCAGCTTCTGGGAAGTTTGTATGTCGTTCCTCCAGACGCTGGTATACTCCTCTTTGCCCTTGTGTATCATCTTGTTGATTTCCCCCTTTGCCAGGCTGTACTGGTCGGTGGCTTGGGCAGGCTGGGTTTGGGTGACTTGTTGTCGGGTGCTTTGTCTTTCTGGGGCTTGTTGGTGTAGCAGGGCTTTGTGATGGTAGGAGCTGGGATTGCTGCTATGCAGGTGGGCTCTGAATGATAGCGCCCTCTTCTGGACAGCAAAGTAAAGTGGGAATCTGCCCAGTTCTGCCCGACAGGCGCTGTTTGAGGTGCTCCTGTGGACCTGGAGAAAGTGTTTGCAGAGTTCTAAGTGGAAAAGTTCTGTTGGTCCAGAGTCCCACTTTGCCCAGTCTGGGTATGTGTCTGGGCCCCAGACTTCGCTGCCATACAGGAGGATTGGGGCAATGATGGTGTCAAGGATTTTAAGCCAGACGGTCACTGGTGCCTTCAGGTGATACAGACGCCTTCTGATGGCATAGAAGGTTCTGCTTGCCTTGTCTTTCAGTGTTTCCATGGCTTTCTTAAAACACCCTGATTGGCTGATTTCTAGGCCCAGGTAGGTGTAGCTGTCAGTTTCTGATAGTGGACGGTTGTTTAGCAGGAAGGGAGGTCGCCCGGCTGCTTTCCGGTTTCTTTTCTGGAACACCATGATGTTGGTTTTCTTTGGATTGATGGGCAGTGCCCAAGTGGTACTAAACTTCTCCAGGATTTTCAGGTTATCTTGGAGACCTTTCTCAGTTGGTGATAGTAGCAGAAGATCATCTGCATAAAGGAGAAATTTCACCTCGGTGTCATGGAGGGTAAGATCGGGTGCTGAGGAGGACTCCAGAACCGCCGCCAGCTCATTAATATAGATGTTAAAGAGGGTTGGACTGAGGCTGCAGCCCTGCCTGACTCCTCGGCTCTGCCGGAAATAAGCCGTTCTCCTCCCATTCACCTTCACGCTGCATCTATTCTCAGTGTAAGAACTTCTGATGACATCATACATTTTTCCTCCTATTCCACTTTCAAGAAGTTTCAGGAATAGGCCCGGGTGCCACACTGAGTCGAAGGCCTTCTTAAAGTCCACAAAGCAGGCATAGATCTTTCCATGCTTTGTATTGTGGACGTGGCTCTTGATGAGGCTCTGCAGGGTGTAGATGTGGTCCGTGGTGCGGTGGTTTGGCATGAAGCTTGCTTGGCTTCTGCTGAGGACGTTGTGCTGGGTGAGGAAGCTGAGGATCCTCTTATTCAGGATACTGCTGAGGAGTTTCCCCAGGTTGCTGCTGACGCATATCCCTCTATAGTTGGCTGGGTCGTACCTGTCTCCACTCTTGTGTATGGGGGTGATGATGCCCTGGTTCCAGCTCTGGGGGAAGTAGCCAGCACTCAGCACAACGTTGTAGAGTTTTACCAGTGCGGCCTGGATACCTGGCGGTCTGTATTTGATCATTTCTGGAAGGATCCCATCTGGGCCACTGGCTTTTTTATTCTTGATCACTGAGATCCTCTCTGTTATCTCCTGCAGTGTGATCGGTGTGTCTAGAGGGGTTTGGAAGTCTTTGATTTTGTCCTCCATGTCCTTCAGCTTTTTCACAATTTCTTTTTGTTCTGGGCTTTGGTCCTCCCTTGAGATGTCTTTATAGAGATCCTTGAAGTATTGGAGCCAGATGTTGCCGTTTTGGATGTGGAGGTTGGTGTTCTTACTGGTTTTGTCCATGTGTTTCCATAGCTCCCAAAAGGAGTTTTCCTGGAGAGCATCGTGGAGTTGGAGGAGCTTGGATGAGATGTGGCCTTGCTTTTTCTTTCTGAGGATGGTTTTGTATTGCCTTTGTATGTTGTTGTAGGCTTCCCTCAGACTGGGGTTATTCGGATCTTGGTGTTTCCTATTTGAAGCTATTCTTAGCGCCTTCCTTATATCTTTACACTCCCTGTCAAACCAACTATTGGGTTGTTGCTTTCTTGGCCTTTTGTTGCATCTTTTGAGGTCAGACATTTCCGCCATTGTGTATAGTATATTTTTAAAGTCCCTTACTGCGAGATTTACTCCTTCTGGGTTCAGCTCATATACTTTACTATGGAAGTTATGGAGCATCTCCTGGATCTCTGCGCTGTTTATGGTCTCCATATACTTTGGGGCTGACATGTTGGACCATTTAAAAGATGGCGGTAGGCTGAAGAGGCCGGACTGCTGTGATGTTTGTGCCAGTGGTTTACTTGTGGTTTTAATGTATAGGAGCAGTTGGTTGTGGTCTGACAGGTGTGTCTGTGGGGTGACTATGAAGCCACCAATATTTGTGGGGTCCATATCTGTGATAGCATAGTCTACCACACTGTTGCCTACATGGGAGTTTATCTATCTATCTATCTATCTATCTCTCTATCTACATCTATCTATCTATCTATCTATCTCTCTATCTCTCTATCTACATCTATCTATCTATCTATCTATCTATCTATCTATCTATCTATCTCTCTATCTACATCTATCTATCTATCTATCTATCTATCTACATCTATCTACATATCTATCTTTCTATCTATCTATCTATCTATCTAATAATAAGAAAAAATGGTGAGCAGCACACTTGCAAAAATCTGGTGCAAAAACCGCCCAAAAAGACCCGGACCGCGGTCAATTGAGTATAGGAGAAAAAAGGTCGGCAGCACTCAAAAAATAAAGTGAAAAAAGTATGATTTATTACCCAAAACAGCAACGTTTCAGCTCTCACATTGGAGCCTTTTTCAAGCCATGGCTTGAAAAAGGCTCCAATGTGAGAGCTGAAACGTTGCTGTTTTGGGTAATAAATCATACTTTTTTCACTTTATTTTTTGAGTGCTGCCGACCTTTTTTCTCCTATCTATCTATCTATCTATCTATCTATCTATCTATCTATCTATCTCTCCATCTATGTATTTACATCTATCTACCTATCTATCTATCTATCTATCTATCTATCTATCTCTCCATCTATGTATCTACATCTATCTACATATCTATTTTTCTATCTATCTATCTATCTATCTATCTATCTCTCTATCTATCTATATTTCTATCTCCGATCTATCTATCTATCTATCTATCTATCTATCTATCTATCTCTCCATCTATGATAGATATAAAGATAGATATATAGATAGATGTAGATACATAGACAGAATAGATATATAGATTTAGATACATAGATAGATACATAGATAGATAGATTGATATATAGAAGTAGATAGATAGATAGATAGATAGATGTAGATACATAGATACAGTTGTAGATATATATATATATATATATATATATATCTATTTATATATATATATATATATATATATATATATCTATTCTACATATATATATTTATATATAGATATTGTGGGCTACAAAACAAAGCATTGCTGAAAAATTGATTTTACACATTAGACGATTATTACATTAGATTATGTCATGAGGGAATCACTTACATCGCGATTACCTCACTGTCGTTTACGGCGCATGAGCTGTGGTGCTATTCTGCTGTGTAGAATAGCCGCAGGCGCCTGCGCAGTTCGGGAACGGAGGGGAAAGCGGCGCATGCGCACTGCTGCTGTGTGTACTGCGCCTGCGTCGGCAAAGAAGACAGAGGCCGGCGCTTCAGCTTGTGGAAGACGGTGACGTCATTAGTGACGCTCCGTCTTCTGCAAGCCACAGGAAAAGAAGACAGGAAGAAAGGGAGACTGATTTCGGCCGGAAGTTCAGAAGACAGACCTGCAGAGACCACGTGACCTATAGGAAGATCTCGGGAACAGCAACAGTGATTAAGGTAAGTATGTCATTAATAATATTATCTCCACAGGTTATATTTAAATACCAAATAAAAAACTTTGGCCGAAGAACCCCTTTAAGTTCAAATATATATGTCTGTAAAGATCACAATATTATTGATGACAGCCCACTGGATAATTAGTTATCATACTATTAGTTATCATACTATAAGAATATTGTATGTCGTCCATGGTACTATGAATGTTTGGATACGCACTTTACGCATACTGAATTATACCATATGTTATTTCATCTTTGATTGTAGTGTCTGATGAAGGCTATTAAAGCCGAAAACGTTAACACATATTGCCGCATGTCACTGTATTTCTGCAAAATAAAAAGCATTTCAAGAATTCCTCTCATTGCTGTGATTTCTGCTGAAGCACGATTGGGGTGAGAACCCTATACACAGCACTTATTGACCCAGTGTGAACAAAATTTTGTTCCATATATATAATTATATTCAAAAGATAGCCAGGTTATACCAGCATGGTCCATATCACTATATACAAGAAGATGTCTAGCTTATACCACCAGTAAATATATAATTATATACAGGAGATAGCCAGGTTATACCAGCATGGCCCATATCACTATATACAAGAAGATGTTTAACTTATACCAGCCGTAAATATATAGTTATATACAGGAGATAGCCAGGTTATACCAGCATGGTCCATATCACTATATACAAGAAGATGTTTAACTTATACCAGCCGTAAATATATAGTTATATACAGGAGATAGCCAGGTTATACCAGCATGGTCCATATCACTATATACAAGAAGATGTCTAGCTTATACCACCAGTAAATATATAGTTATATACAGGAGATAGCCAGGTTATACCAGCATGGTCCATATCACTATATACAATAAGATGTCTAACTGATACCAGCCGTAAATATATAATTATATAAAGGAGATAGGCAGGTTATACCAGCATGGTCCATATCACTATATACAATAAGATGTCTAACTTATACCAGCCGTAAACATATCATTATATAAAAATAGATATTATGTAAAAATGCTGGGATGTACATTTTCTTCAGAATGTTATTCAGATACAAAGAATGCATTTCACCTCATGCTTTGCTGCTTGGACGGACAGTTGACTACCTGAGATATCTAGTAGGGGAGAAGGCTCGAGCACACGGGATGTTCGGCCGAACACTGCCGAGTGCCGAGCATCACGATGCTCGAGCCAAACAGGTGTTCGGTCGAGCATGCTCGCTCAACACTAATGTATGTATGTAGGTTCCACGATCACTCAAAAACGCAACCATCGATTACAATGAAATTTGGTATACACATCCCTTGCTACCTGGAAAGAAATCTTGTGGGGGTTAAATGCCCCTACACAGCAGCTGCATGGAGTTTGTATGCTCCAACTGTTTTAGCTACACACATATTGCTCTATAACTCAAAAACTCATTGATCAATTTCTACTAAACTTGGTACACATATCACTTACTATCTGGGAAAGAATACTGCGGAGAGTTTCTGTCTGTCCCCGATGTCTGTCTGTCTGTTCTTTATGCGCGACTAAACGACTGGACCGATGGACCCTGTAAAACATTTTGGTTGAGGGCCTGCTGGGGAGCTGACCCTATAAAACATTATGGTTAAGGGCCTGCTGGTGAGCTGACCCTGTAAAACATTACGGTTGAGGGCCTGCTGGTGAGCTGATCCTATAAAACATTATGGTTAAGGGCCTGCTGGTGAGCTGACCCTGTAAAACATTACGGTTGAGGGCCTGCTGGTGAACTGATCCTATAGAACATTATGGTTGAGGGCCTGCTGTTGAGCTGACACTGTAAAACATTATGGTTGAGGGCCTGCTGGTGAGCTGACCCTCTAAAACATTATGGTTGAGGGTCTACTGGCGAGCTGACCCTCTAAAACATTATAGGTGAGGGCCTGCTGGCGAGCTGGCCCTCTAAAATATTATTGTTGAGGGCCTGCTGGCGAGCTGACCCTCTAAAATATTATTGTTGAGGGCCTGTTCGTTAGCTGACCCTCTTTAAAAATTGTAGTGGAAGGAATATATACAATCTGGATGAGGAGGAGGAGAAAACAAGATTCAACCATATACACTTTTTTTGTGGTGGAAAAGGTGCATGGGAATACACTACAGTAGAATGAGTACATTATAAAAAATACCTTGAAATTGCCTTTATGTTCATCAACATCTCAGCTCTCCTCTGGTGGCGTTGAGAAGTCAGGGACAATCCACGCCTTGTTCATTTTTATCTGAGTCAACCTGTCAGCATTGTCAGTGGACAAGTGGATACACTTATCAGTTATAATGCCACCAGCAGCACTAAATACACGCTCATACAAAACGCTGGCAGCAGGGCAGGCCAGCACCTCTAAGGCATAGAGAGCAAGTTCGTGCAACATGTCCAGCTTGGACTCCAAGTAGTTGTAAGGCACTAAGGGATCATTTAGGACGCTGACACAGTCTGCAATGTATTCCTTAACTATCTTCCAAAAGTTTTCCCTCCTTGTAGCACTAGGCCACGCTTCAGGGTGAGGTTGCTGGCGGGTGTCATGAAAGTGTCCCATGCCCTGGAGAGTGTTGCCCTTCCTCTGTTGGAACTGCTGTGTGTTCTTCTTGTCTCCTTTTCTCGGTTGCCTAAGGAAGTACTGACTCGTTGTCAGATTGAAAATTTTGGAGCAATCTCTGAACAAGTACCTTATGGAATTGTACCATTTTACTCGTCCTCTCCACCACATGAATGAGAGATGAGAAATTCTCTTTGTAGCAGGGGTCGAGAAGGGTGAACCCCCAGTAATCTGTGTTATCTAAAATGCGTATAACGCGAGGGACGCGGGAAAGGCAGCCTAACATGAAGTCAGCCATGTGTGCCAGAGTACCAACAGGCAAGACGTCGATGTCAACATCAGGATGATTCTCCATCCCTCCTCCTACTCCTCTTCTGCCCATCCACACAGAACAGATGGAATTAAAGTTCCATGTGTACTACCCTCTGTAGCAGAGGCAACTGTCTCCAGCTCCTCCTCCTCCTCTTCATGGTTCAATTTGCGCTGAGAAAACGAATTGTGGGTGGTCTGGCTATCACCCTGTGTAATGTTCTCCCCCATTTCCTTGTCTGCCACATTCAGAGTGTCCTCCTAAATTGTGAGCAGCGATCGTTTGAGTAGACACAGCAGTGGGATGGCTACACTGATAATAGCGTTATTGCCTCTAACCATCTGTGTGGATTCATCAAACTCTGACATCAATGCCCACTCCTTGCTTGTGAATAATGGCAGTTGACTGGAAAGGTGACAACCATGTTGCAGCTGGTATTCCACAACTGCCCTCTGCTGATCACAAAGCCTGGCTAACATGTAGGACGCAGAATGATCAGCGCATGATCACGTCACACAATAGACGGTGAGCTGGAAGCCGCAAGTGCTGCTGCAGCATTGACAGACCGGCTGAAGCTGTGGACGACTTGCGGAAATGGGCACATATGCGGCGCGCCTTCACTAGTAGCGCTTTAAAATTGTGTTAGGTTTTGATAAACCGCTGAACCACTAAGTTTGAGACGAGTGCTAGGCATGGGATGTGTGTCAGGTTGCCGAGCTCCAAAGACGGCACCAAGTTATGGCCATTATCAGACAAAACCATGCCTGGTTGTAGATTGAGTGGCGAGAGCAACAGCTCAGTCTGGTCCCTTATACCCTGCCACAGCTCTACGGCAGTGTGCTTTTTGTCCCCTAAGCAGATCAGCTTCAGCACAGCCTGTTGACGCTTACCCACAGCAGTGCAACACTGCTTCCAGCTAGCGACTGATGGCTGACTGCTGTTGGAGGTGGAAATGGAGGAGGAGGCAGTGGAGGAGGAGAAGTGGGGGTTGGAGCCAGTAAGATAGCGGCTGGCAGAGACCCTGATGGACGTAGGGCCCGCAATCCTGGGCGTGGGTAGCACCTGTGCCCTCCCAGGGTACAACTCACTTCCAGCCTCCACAACATTCACCCAGGTGGACCTTCCAAGTAAGTCTGTTGGTCAGGGCACGGGTTATGTTTAGGCCTGTGGATGGGTGGGTATTTGCGCTTGCGTTCAAATGCCTGTGTTATCGACATTTGGACGATGTGTTGGGAAAGGGCAGTGAAAGTTGTTGCTAACGGTTCATGCGAAGGTCCAGGAGCAGGGCGATGGGCATCCGGGGCCTTTGACAGGGGATTGTCCAGCAGTGCGTAACACAGGTGAAGAGGATGCAGTGGTGTGACCCGCAGACCCAGATTGTGGACCCAGGCATTCTGACCACTTATTAGGGTGCTTGGATGCCATGTGGCGCATCATGCTGGTTGTGGTGAGGTTGCTAGTGTTCATGCACTTTGTCATTTCGGTACAGCACAGGTTGCAAACTTCCACTCTTTTGTCGCCTGCGCTTTCCTCAAAAAAGCGCCATACTACAGAACACCTACCCCTTGGCAAGGTAGATTTACACATGGGGGTGCACGGTGTAACGGTTGCGGGCCTGTTTGGTGTGAGCCGATGTATCCTTTTTGCAACCCCACTGCCTCTTCCAGACTGTTGCGGTGCTGCGGATTCCTCCAGCTCTGTACTGCTGTCCTTGCTCGGCTTTTCACCTTCCCATGTTGGGTCAGTGACCTCACTGTCCACCACCTCCTCTTCCACTTCCTCAGTCTGCTCATCCTCCTTACTTGACCTAACCACAACCTCAGTGATTGACAACTGTGTCTCATCATCATCCACCTCGTGAACTAATGATTGCTGTTCACCATCATCGTCTTCATATTCTCAAGAGGTTGGGAATCAGGGCACAATATCTCAGGTACCTCTTCAAGCGTGCTTGGCGAGAGAGCCAACCCAAGTACTGGTGCTGAAAAGAGGTCATGTGAATATCCGAGTGTGGGATCACTTGTTTGGCCAGACGCGAAATGGTGGGAGGATGGAGGATCAGACTGAGGATTCGGTTGACCAGACTCTTGGCTACAGAGACTGGACTTAGTGGAAAAGAGAGTGGTGCTTAACCGACTGGAAGCATTATCTTCAGCAACCCTACCGACCACCTGTTCGCACTGGTCCAACTTGGACAGTGTTGTCCTGCGCCGCCCAGCTAAATTGGACATGAAGCTGGGTAAGGTGGATTTTTTTTGTTTTTTATGGTGCACCGGCAGCAGGCAGAATTTGATTGCTCCCAGAGCCATGGTCTCTGCTTACACCATCAGCATCATGCCCCCTTTCCCATCCCTTTGTGCTTGCCTTCATCATATTAATGGTTTTGTCTGTAGATGTGGCACAGATTGTTTTACTGTCCGCTAAAGACACAGTTTTCTGATGCTGGACGGTATTGGATACAGAACACCACAGATTTTGGACACTACACTAGGCTCAGATTAATGAAATTTGGAATATAGACAGTGTTTTTAGATGCTGTTCAGTATTGGATACAAAAGCCCACAGATTGAGGACACTTTACTAGGCCCAGATTAACCCTTTAAGGACACAGCCATATTTCACATTAAGAACCAGGCCATTTTTTGCAAATCACTTTTTGCAGAGTCACTTTATGTGGCGATAACTTTTAAACACTTTTACTTATGCAGGCCATTCTGAGATTGTTTTTTTCGGCACATATTGTACTTCATGACAGTAGTAAAATGGAGTCAAAAATTTTTATTTTTATTTATAAATTTACCAAAAATTTTGAAAAATTTGCAATTTTCCAAGTTTCAATTTCTCTACTTCTATAATACATTGTAATACCGCCAAAAAAAGCTATTGATTTACATTCCCCATATGTCTACTTCATGTATTGATCAATTTGGGAATGCCATTTCATTTTTTTGGGACGTTACAAGGCTTAGAAGTTTAGAAGCAAATCCTGGAATCTTTCAGAATTTTTAAAAACTCACTTTTTAGGGACCAGTTCAGGTCTAAAGTCACTTTGTGAGGCTTACGTAATAGAAACCACCCAAAAATGACCCCATTCTAGAAACTATACCCCTCAAGGTATTCAAAACTGATTTTATAAACATCGTTAACACTTTAAATTTTCCACAAGAGTTAATGGCAAATAGAGATAAAATTTCAGAATTTAGATTTTTTGGAAAATATTCCATTTTAATCAATTTTTTCCAGTAACAAAGCAAGGGTTAACTGCCAAACAAAGCTCAATATTTATTGCCCTGATTCTTTAGTTTGCAGAAACACCCAATATGTGGTCGTAAACTGCTGTTTAGCCAAACAGCAGGGCACAGAATGAAGGGAACGCAATATGGTTTTTAGAAGGCAGATTTTGCTGGACTGGTTTTTTGACACCATGTCCCATTTGAAGCCCCCCGATGCACCGCTAGAGCAAAAACTCCATAAAAGTGACTCCATCTAAGAAACTACACCCCTCAAGGTATTCAAAACCGATTTTACAAACTTTGTTAACCCTTTAGGGGTTCCACAAGAGTTTTTGACAAATGGGGATGACATTTCAGAATTTCTATTTTTTGTTACCTTGCCCATAAAAAAAGTGTAATATAGAGCAACCAGAAATCATATTTACCCTAAAATAGTACCAAAAAAAACCTGCCACCTTATCCCGTAGTTTCCAAAATGGGGTCACTTTTTTGGAGTTTCTAATGTAGGGGTGCATCAGGGGGGCTTCAAATGGGACATTTGTGGGACTGTACTGTATTTTTAACTTTTCACTAGTCTGGTCAGACTTCTTCCTTTAGCAGAAGTCTGATCAGAGTTACATTACCATGGCAAGCGGGACACCTCTGAAAGCGTCCTGCTGCCATGGTAACCATCACCCGGTGCCAGAACAGAGCAGCGGGTGATGAAGAGGGGGTGGGGCTTCCTCCCTCTGTGATCCCATTAAAAATCGGAAGCTGCAAGGGCACAGCAGCCCCGATGGGAGAGGGAGCTCCCTCCCTCCCTGTTAACCCCTTCCATACTGCGGTCAATATGGATGTGCTGATACTCTGCTAAAACCACTATACCGATTATTACAGAGGAGGCGGGCGGGGGAATCGCAATTGCCGTTATGTCATGTGTCCCTAAGTACCAGGACACCATGACGTACCGGTACGTCATGTGTCCTTAAGGGGTTAATGGAAGTTGTAATATACACTGTATTTTCAGATTCAGTTCAGTATGGGATACAAAAACCCACAGATTGTGGACACTTCACTAGGCCCAGAATAATGCAAGTTGTAATATAGACAGAGTTTTCAGATTCAGTTCAGTATGGGATACAAAAACCTACAGATTGTGGACACTTTACTAGGCCCAGATTAATGGAAGTTGTAATATAGACAGAGGTTTCAGATTAATTTCAGTATTGGATACAAAAACCCACAGATTGAGGACACTTTACTAGGACCAGTTTAATGGAAATTGTAATATACACACTTTTCTCAGATTCAGTTCAGTATGGGATACAAAAACCCACAGATTGTGGACACTTTACTAGGCCTTGATTAATGCAAGTTGTAATATAGACAGAGTTTTCAGATTCAGTTCAGTATGGGATACAAAAACCCACAGATTGTGGACACTTTACTAGGTCCAGATTTATGCAAGTTGTAATATACACACTTTTTTCAGATTCAGTTCAGTATGGGATACAAAAACCCACAGATTGTGGACACTTTACTAGGCCCAGATTAATGCAAGTCATAATATAGACAGAGTTGTCAGATTCAGCTCAGTTTGGGATACAAAAACTCACAGATTGTGGACACTTTACTAGGCACAGATTAATGGAAAATGTAATATAGACATTTTTTTCAGATTCAGTTTAGTCTGGGATACAAAAACCCACAGATTGTGGACGCTTTACTAGGTCGAGATTAATGGAAGTTGTAATATACACACTTTTTTAAGACTCAGTTCAGTATGGGATACAAAAACCCACAGATTGTGGACACTTTACTAGGCCCAAACTAATGCAAGTTGTAATATAGACAGAGTTTTCAGATTCAGTTCAATATGGGATACAAAAACCCATAGATTGAGGACACTTTACTAGGACCAGATTAATGGAAATTGTAATATACACACTTTTCTCAGATTCAGTTCAGTATGGGATACAAAAACCTACAGATTGTGGACACTTTACTAGACCCAGATTAATGCAAGTTGTAATTTACACACTTTTTTTCAGATTCAGTTCAGTATGGTTACAAAAACCCACAGTAAGTGGACACTTTACTAGGTCCAGATGTATGCAAGTTGTAATATACACACTTTTTTCAGATTCAGTTCAGTATGGGTTGCAAAAACTCACAGATTGTGGACACTTTACTAGGCCCAGATTAATGGAAGTTGTAATATACACAGTGTTTTCAGATTCATTTCAGTATAGAATACAAAAACGCACAGATTTTGGACACTTTACTAGGCCCAGATTAATGGAAGTTGTAATATACAAAGTGTTTTCAGATTCAGTTCGGCATTGGTTATATAACACCACAGAATACGGACACTATATAAGGACCAGATTATTGGAATTTGTGATACTGAAAGTGTTTTCTGATGCAGGACAGTGTTGTTTACAGAGAACACCACTGATTATGGACACTAGATGCGAACTAGATTATTAAAGAGTCAGTCTGTGGATGATGTACAGTATATGTCACTAATAGGTATAAAATAAAAATATCTTGCTGCTGTGAAACCCACACAGTAGCTCTTAAAAGCATTTTGAGTTCTTTGAAAAACTTTTGGTACTAAGTACAGCAAATTTCTCTCCCTGCACTATCTGTCCCTTTCTTAGCATGAATGTCCCTGACACTGCTGTTAAATATATTGTTGATCTAAAACACACACACACACAGTAGTCCTTTCTGTAACTAAAATCGCTAAAATTCGCTACCCTACCTTCCCGATGCTCTCCCTGACTACGTCTGAGCCGAACATGCTTCATTGGGTGCTATATACCCTCCGATGATGCGTTCTGGCCAGCCAATCACTGTAATGCCAGCAGCTAACATGTCTGCTGGCATTACAGTGAGGGCAGTACTTACCTGCACTTTTATTGGCTGATTAAAACCCACGAAACGTGATGGGCGGAGACTCGAGCATTCTGCTCGAGCACATGAGGTACTCGACCGAGTACTGCCATGTGCCAGGCATAGCGATACTCGAGCCGAATCGGTACTCGGCTGAGCATGCTCGCTCATCACTAGGCACAACTACACTGCGACATTGATTTCGCACGACATTTTTTATAATGATAGTCTATGGTGTTGCACTGCGACATGCTGTGACTTTGATGATACAGTCACAGAAAAATCCATCTTGGATAGATTTTTTGCGATTATCGTATTGCAGTCGCAGCATGCCGCGTGCGACACCATAGCCTATCATTCTAAAAATTATTGCTTGACATTGGTGTGACAAAATGTCGCGCAACACTTGTCGCCGTGTAGCCCTAGCCATAAAGGGGCAGGGTGCTGTGGAAGTCACTGTTAAGGGGGTAGGGGCCACTATTATAAAGTGCAATATGTAATGCAGTGAAACAATCAATAAAAACCATGAGCTCAGTGCATACTCATAGATACTCATACATTTAGATACATCATAAAAGTGCACAATAAGAAAAAAATACATGATTTACCTAAAGATGAGCAAACCAGTTCGTAATGAACTGGGTTAGTTATGAAATTTGAAAATTTTTGGCCGACAGACTACTTCAGGTTTCTTTCAGATAAATCCAGTAAAACGGTACATAGTGCCATTTTACTGCACATGTCAGTAGAAAAATGCACTAGGGGGGAAGAAGAAATATGCTCACATGACCCAGAAAGGATCAAGCAGAATGTCATTCTGTGTTGGGCTGTGAATGAGGGTGTATGGGTCTTACAGTGTCTGAGATAAAAACGATTTTAGGGAGTTAGAGACATAAGTCACAATAAAGCTTGTATTCTACTGCGAGGGACATTGAAGGGAAGGGCTAGAATTACAAAAAAAGAAGAATTGTGTATGTAAAATAGGGGCAGACAAGGAAAGCTGTAAGAAGAGAGTGAGAAGTGAGGAGCTGAGGCTGGGTGTGCCTCTTAGCACAACTGCTGTAAACCCCAAAAGCAGCTACTTGCAAGGACATTACTTTAAATTTTTTCCCATCTTAACAGAAATCATTTTTTTGCGGGGTGGCGGTGGAATAAGCGCAAAACTCTATAACATGTTTTACATTGATGTAGCATTTGAAATCTCAGTTATCCATTTATTTATATCTCCTCACGGTTCCAATTTTTTTGGGGGGTGGGGAGGTTAAAGAATTTATCAAAACTAGTATATAGGTGAATATGTGTCTTACAATAGGCATGATAGTGCACAAAATTACCTGAGTAATAACTTGATATTAGGCCTCAATCAGTTTCTGTTTATTTCTATCTTCACATGGTTCCAATTTTTTATTTTTTTTTGGGGGGGGGGTTGTTAAAATTTATTCAACCTAGCATATATTGTAGGGGATACATAGAGTAGCACACAATATTCTCTGTGAGTGATAATGCGATATTGGGCCTAAGAGCTAGGCCAAGCTTGGCTGTCTCTAGCTCTGCTTGAGTTTCTCCTTTCTGGCAGTTTTTCTCCCCACTTTCTGAAGACAGAAGCATTGTCCCATGCAAGCTGTGCAAGAACAGAATAATAAATGGGCAGGCAAATACAAATGTTAGGCACCGCAGCTCTAATGAACCACATGAAGCGTTATCACCCCATCCCTTGAGCAAACAGAGGTGGCAGCCAGCCACTGCGGCAGGAGTTCCCTCCTTTTCCCTGTGACCCTTTCGCCAGCCAGGTCGCATCCACGGGCAGTACAGTATCTTTTACATCATCATCATTACTTTCTGCTTTTCCTGGTCAGACTCCTCCTAAGCTCTGTCAGCCAAAGATAACGGAATGCGTGTACAGTAAAAAACTCTACGCCCCCAGTAATCAGATGGAGTGCAAGCTTAATTCCCACCTGGCCAACTTTCTGGAGGTGAAGTTGCTGCCGTATGATTTAGTCAAGTCTGCTGCCTTTAGGGAGCTAATGGTGTGCGCTCAGCCTCGCTGGAAGATTCCTAGCCAGCATTATTTCTCCCAAAAAGCCATCCCTGCCTTATACTCTCATGTGGCGCACAACGTGGGATGCTCCCTGCAATTCTCGCTGTGTAGCAAGATTGCTCTTACGTGCAAGGACAGTACATGTCTTTCACAGCCCACTGGGTCAATGTTTTTTCTGGCAGCATCAATATAGTAACCCAACAGAAAGACCAGACCCGTCACAATTGTGTCGTCCTGGCCCCCACACCAGGCACTTATCCACCTCCTCCTCCATGGACACTCATCTGTCCACAACATCTGAAACGTCCCGGCAATCCTGAACCTCAATGTTCCCTGCATGGTGCACGTCATGAACCTAGTCATGCAACTCTTTCTAAATAAGTACACGGCGCAAGGTGGTAGTAATTTTCAGGAAACTGTCCAAACATTTCAGCTATTTTTATGTGGCGAGGAACACTCTCCTGGACTTGCATTGAACGGTCGGTCGGCTGATACACCATTTAATCTATAATGTGTCAATCTGCTGGAATTCCACATTGCAAGTGCTTGAGCATCTGTATGAGCAGCGGAAATGTATGAACTGCGCCATGAACTATGTAATCCTTCTCATATTTATCTTAGAACAGATGCTGACACTAATGCAGTAGGGGACAATGGAGGAAGGAGAAGAGCTAACGCATCTTTCTGTCCACCCTGTAGCTGTTGGGGATCCACAAACAGAAACTGCTATGGAGGAGGAGAAGTAAGAGAATGAGGAGCTGCCACTGTAAGAGGAGGAGGAATAGTCAGAGATGGAGGAGCAAGATGACGATGATGATGATGGCACCAGCTAGGACACCCAATTATCTCAGTGGGGGATGAAGCCAGAACAAACTGGCTCTTTGGGCACGCTGGCCAGAATTGCAACCTCTATGCTCTCTTGTTTATACAGTGGCAGGCATATAATTGACATCAACCAATCTGATGATTACTGGATAGCCACACTTTTAGACCCTCGTTATCAAAGCAATATGGGGAATGTTTTCCTTCCGACAAAAGGAAGGACAAATTATGTTATTACCATGAAACACTGTGTACGCATCTTGCTGCGACTTTTGGCGCGCAGGCATCTGACGCAAGTGTGTTTGAAAGAGAGGTCCCCCACAGAGTCATAGCCCTCCCACTGCCACAAGCAGCAGAAGCCACAGCAGCAGACATTTCAATCTCCGCAACATAATGGAGTCGTTTTTCAAGGTGCCACGCTAGGCTGAGGCCAGTCAGCAAGCCAACAGCACCCACCTCAACCGCCAGGTTCAGGCCTACCTACACTCTGGCCAGTCTCTGGTGTATACCCTGTTCGCTGATCCAATGTATTTCTGGGTAGGCAAACTGTACTAGTGGCCCAAACTGGCACAGTACACTCTCTTTCTTCTTTATTGCCCAGCCTCCATTGTGATCTTGGAGATTTTTTTTTAGTGCTGCAGGGGGCATGGTGACACCCAAATGGACCTAGTTTCCTCCGCCAGTGTCCAAAACATCACTTTGGTCAAAATGAACCAAGCCTGGATTCAGGATGATTTTCACACTCTGCCTGAGACCAATTAACCCCTTAATGACCAATGACGTACTGTGTACATGATGATTTAGTGTTAGTTACTGCATCTTGATGTGCACAGTATGTCCTGAGTAGAGTTGAGCGGACACCTGGATGTTCGGGTTCGAAAAGTTCGGCCGAACTTCACGAAAATGTTAGGGTTCGGGATCCGAGCTCAACCCGAATTTGACCCTGAACCCAAACCCCATTGAAGTCAATGGGGACCTGAACTTTTGGGGACTAAAAAGGCTGTAAAATAGCCCTGGAAAGGGCTAGAGGGCTGCAAAAGGCATCTACATTTAGGTAAATCCCCTGCAAACAAATGTTGATAGGGAAATGACTTCAAGTAAAATAAATAAAAATTAGCCAATATCAATTGGCAACTTGGAGGAGGAGGTGGAATAGGAGGTTGGGGTGGTGTCAGGTGGGAATGCTATGGGATTTGAAGTTTACATCACAGCCAAGAAGGATTCATGTCTGCCAGCAGTGTCACAGGCCTCACTCACAGACTCAGGCCAATGGCAATCATACATGGGAGTTGAAGTAGTCATCACAGCCAAGAAGGAATCATGTCTGCCTGCAGGGCCACAGGCCTCATTCAAACATTCATGCCCACGGGACCCACAAGAGGGGAGTTAAAATCACGCCAAGACAGTATTGATTTCACCCAGCAATGCCACAGGCCTCATTCACAGATTCAGACCCATGGCACCCACAAAGAGGAGAGTTACAATCATGCCAAAACAGCATTGATTTCACCCAGTAGTGCCATAGGCCTAATTCACTAATTCAGGACCATGGCACTGGAAAAATAGAGAGCGGTCCCGTAAGAGCAACACAGGCCTCAAGTCAACCTGCAATGGAACAGGCCATTATCATTTATGTAGGCCCCTGACACCCAGACAGAGGAGAAGTCATTTGACAGTAAAAAGAGGTTAATGTCTCCCACCAATACAGCAGGCGATGAAATAAAATATAGGTCCCTGACAACCAGACAATGTAGAGGTCATTTGACAGTATAAGGAGTTTAATGTCTCCCACCAATGCAGCAAGCGATTTAACGAAATATAGGCCCCTGACAACCAGACAATGTAGAGGTCATTTGACAGTATAAGGAGTTTAATGTCTCCCATCAATGCAGCAAGTGATTAAACGAAATATAGGCCCCTGAAAACCAGACAATGTAAAGGGCATTTGACAGTATAAAGAGTTTAATGTCTCCTACCAATACAGCAGGCGATGAAACAAAATATAGGCCCCTAACAACCAGACAATGTAGAGGTCATTTGACAGTATAAAGAGGATAATGTCACCCACCAAAGCAACAGGTGATTATCTGAAATGTAGGGCCCTGGCACCCAGACCGAGAAGAGAGGTCCCATAGCAGAAAATCAGGCTTCATGTCACCAAGCAATGGAAAAGGCCACTTTCAGTTATTTAGGCCCCAGCAGCCAGAGAGAGGAGAGAAGGTCCCATAGCATAAAATCAGGCTTAATGTCACCCGCCAAAGCAGCAGGCGATAAACAGAATTTTAGACCCCTGACACCAAGACAGAGGAGAGGTCATTTGACAGCCAAAAGAGGTTAATGTCACGCACCAAAGCAGCAGGCGATTAGCTGAAATGTAGGCCCCTGGCACTCAGACAGAGGAGAGGTTTATTCAACTTGGGGTTGCCCCCAAAATAATGGTAGAATAAAAAAAAAAAGATTCAATAAAGAAGTGCCCTGGTGTACAAGTATGTATGGTTGAGGGCGAGGCAGTTATGAATGTCTATACTGCACAAGGTATGGACAAGTCCTGTGGGATCCATGCCTGGTTCATTTTAATGAACATGAGCTTGTCCACGTTGGCTGTGGACAGGCGGCTGCGTTTGTCTGTAATGAAGATCCTTGCGATGCTAAATACACGTTCAGACAATACACAGCAGGGAAGCACCGCCAAGGCATAAAGGGCAAGCTCTGGCCATGTGGACAATTTGAAGACCCAGAAGTAGAATGGGGCAGAACCATCAGTCAGTACGGAAAGGCGTGTGCACACGTACTGTTCCACCATGTTGTTGAAATGCTGCCTCCTGTTAACACGTTCCCTATCAGCTGGTGGTGCAGTTTGCTGTGGCGTGGTGACAAAACTTTTCCACATCTCGGCCATGCTAACCCTTCTGTCTGTGGAGCTGGCCATGACCCAGCTGCGTTGGCCACCTCTTCCTCCTCCGCCTTCGCCTTGTACATCCACTTTTCCCCCCGTGTCAGTTGGGAATGCCCTCAGGAGCATGTCTACCAGCGTGTGCTTATAGTCGCGCATCTTCCTATCACGCTCCAGTGCGGGAATTAAGGTGGGCACGTTGTTCTTGTACCGGGGATCCAGCAGGGTGGCAACCCAGTAATCAACACAAGTTAAAATGTGGGCAACTCTGCTGCCGTTGCGCAGGCACTGCAGCATGTAGTCGCTCATGTGTGCCAGGCTGCCCAGAGGTAACGGTAAGCTGTCCTCTGTAGGTGGTGTATCGTATGTGTCCTCCGTGTCCCACCATCCACGCTCCAGTGATGGGTCTGAGCTGCGTAGGGTGCCACACTGCAGTGAAACCGGTTCCTCCTCCTCTACCTCCTCCTCCATTTCATCCTCCAGAAGTGTGTTCTGGCTGTCCACATGTGTACCCGGACTCCGACGGTGCAGGAACCCACCCTCTGAGCCACTTCTGTATGACCTTCCTGAATACCTGTGAAATGCCCCCTCTTCCTCCTCCTCCTGTGCCGCATCCTCTTCTACTGACCCATGCATACTGCATCTGAAACTCCACTATTGCCTGCTGCTGCTCGCACAGTCTCTCCAGCATATCTAAGGTGGAGTTCCACCTGGTGAGCATGTCGCATATGAGGCGGTGAGCAGGAAGGCCGAAGTTACGCTGCAGTGCAGACAGGCGAGCAGCAGCAGGGTGAGAACGCCTAAAGCGGGCACATAAGGACGGCACTTTCAGCAGCAGCTCTGACATGTCTGGATAGTTTTTAAGAAACTTCTGCACCACCAGATTCAGCACATGCACCAGGTAAGGGATGTGCATCCAACCAGCTAGTCCCAGAGCTGCAACGAGATTTCGCCTATTATCGCTCACCACCAGCCTGGGCTTGAGGCTCCCGGCAGCAACCACTCATCAGTCTTCTGTTCTATGCCCCTCCAAAGCTCCATTGCGGTGTGGGGTTTGTAACTGTTAGCTCTTTCCAATTCGAGGTGGTTATGAGATGGTTATACAATGAGGCATCAGACCTCCACCGGTGAATTATCACTTTCAGTAAATACTCTCTCCTCCAGCTGGGAGAAATTAACCATTCAGCACTCAAGTATAGTTAAGATCTGAAGTCTTTATTCAATAGTATGTGTATTTATAGGATATTTTGGTAAGAAAAGCCAGAGGACATTGGAATGAGTCATGTGTTACAGTTTCCTCTGACAATACTGGTGTTTGCTAGATACAATTCATTTAAGGGTTCTTTACATATGAGCTGAGTTAATTTAGATGCTAACAAGTTAAACTCGTTACAGCTTGCTGTCATGTACGTGAGGTTCCTGTTATCCATTGTATTTCCAAGTGATAACTGTCTGTCGTTTCTGTAGTGTCAAAGTCTGGTGGGATGGGCTCGCATACTTTAATTAAGATCCATCTGGAACATTTGTCTTCAGAGGAAATGAACTGTATTGTCTCTAAAACGTGTATAATAAATACAAGGGACAGTCCCTGATACAAATATAATATATATCTAATATACATCTGATAGCAAGGTTAATAATCCCTTTCAGTCACCAAAACACATGAGTTTTAAAATCGCCTCCTGACGTTTACCCCGGGCTGTGCTGAAGTTGGGGGTGAGGTTCTTTCGATGACCAGATGTGGGGGTGGTAGAAGAGGAGTAGGAGGAGGAGGAGAATGATGCGGAGTAGGAGGAGGAAGCAACAGGAGGCAACAAATAATGCCCTACGATCCTCGGTTGTGAAAGGACATGCGCCAAAGCGCTATCCGCCTGGGGCCCAGCTGCCACTACGTTTACCCAGTGTGCAGTTAGGGAGATATAGCGACCCTGGCCGTGCTTACTGGTCCACGTATCTGTGGTTATGTGGACCTTGCCACAGATGGCATTGCGCAGCGCACACTAGATTTTATCCTCCACTTGGTTGTGCGGGGAAGGGACGACTCACCTGGAAAAGTAGTGGCGGCTGGAAGCAACGTACTGGGGGACAGCCACTGCCATCAGCTGTTTGAAACAGTCCGTCTCCACTAGACGAAATGACAGCATTTCAAAGGCCAGTAATTTTGAAATTCTGGCATTCACGGCCAGGGCTCGAGTGTGAGTAGGTGGGTATTTCCTCCTTCTCTCCAATGTTTGGGAGATGGGCAGCTGAATGCTGCCGTGTGACATGGTGGAGATGCTTGGTGATGGTGTCGTTTGTGGTGGTGTTGGTGGAACATCCTCTGTTTGCTGGTCGCAAGGTGTCACAGTGATGCCCGAGGTGGAGGGATAAGCCGAGCCAGCAGCAGAAGAGGGAGCAGGAGGAGCATGAAGGAGTTCCTTGTTTTTAAGGTTACTCCACTGCAGTTCATGCTTTGCATGTAGATGCCTGGTCATGCAGGTTGTGCTCAGGTTAAGAAAGTTTATGCCTCGCTTCAGGCTCTGATGGCACAACATGCAAACCACTCGTGTCTTGTTGTCAGGACATTGTGTGAAGAACAGTCACGCCAAATAACTCGAAGCAGGCCTTGGTGTGCTCGGTGCCTGGGTGCGGTGGACAGTAGCAGGCGTACTGTCTCTGGAATGGCCGCTGCGCTTTTGCACCCTGCTCCCTCTTTTGCTGTGCTGTTGCCTCTGTGTGACCACCGCCTCTTCCTCAGAACTGCACACCTCACTTGCACGAACTTCAGTCCAGTCTGGGTCTAGGACTTCATCATCCTCCACATGATCTTCCAGCCATTCATGATGCCTGCCCTCCTCGTCGTTCTGCACATTGCAGAAAGCCACAGCAGTTGGCACCTGTGTTTCGTCATCATCAGAGACGTTTTGTGGCGCTATTCCCATGACCTCATCTGGCATCTGGTTGAGCATCAGTGCATTCAAGGTCTTCCTCTTCTGGGGCAGGGCTAGGTGGATGGGGGGGGGGGGAACCCTGCCAACAGAGTCATTAAAAAGCATGAGACTTTCCTGCATGATTTGGGTCTCTGACTGCTTGGCTGATTGGCAAGGGGGTGAGGTGGAAGACCGATGGGCATGGGCTGCAGGTGCCAACTCTGAGCTTTCTGCAGAGGACTGGGTGTTAGATACTGAGAAGGAACTGGAGGCACTGTCAGCCACCCAATCTACTATCTCCAGGTTCTGGCTTCACCATCTGTAGAGCGTCATTTGGGCCTATCAAATAACGCTGCAGATTCTGTCACCTACTTCCACCAGAGGAAGGTGTTTGACTTGGAGCGGTAGTTGGCGCTGAATGGCCACGTCCTCTCCCAGCAACAGGAGCTCCACCAACACCACCACGACCATGCCCACATCCCTTATTTGATGTTCTCCTCATTATTTGTGTTCACCCACCAAGCTGAAAGATTGGTCTCTCTCTGGTGTCAAGTTACCTGTCACTAGTCGACAATTATGTTCGCTAAGGCAGTGCCCATGTCATAAAAAATGCTCTGCGGACCCAGAATAATGTTTTTTGTGCCCACAATACCTTGCCCCAAAAAGTGTAATGATCAAAAAGTCATATGTGCCTAAAAATGGTACCAATAAAAACATCAACTCTTGCTGCAAAAAACAAGCCCCTGCACAAGATGATCGGCAGAAAAATAAAAAAATATGGCGTTCAGAGACACAAAAACATATTTTTTTAATGCTTTATTACTGTATGTAAAACTGAAACAAACAAAGAAAGTAGACATATTTTGTATTGCCGCGTCTGTAATAACCTGCTCTAAAGAACAGCACATGACCTAACCTGTCAGATGAACGTTGTAAAAAAAAAAAAAACGGTGCCAAAACATCCAATTTTTGGTTACCTTGCCTGACAAAAAACATAATATACAGCGATTGAAAATCATATCTACCCCAAAATAGTACCTATAAAACTGTCACCTTTTCCCATAGTTTCCAAAATGTGGTCACTTTTTGATTGTTTCTACTGTAGGATGCATCAGGGGGGCTTCAAATGGGACATGGTATGTAAAAAACAGTCCAGCAAAATCTGCCTTCCAAAAACCATACAGCGCTCCTATTCTTCTGCTCCCTGCCGTGTGACCATACATCAATTTACGACCACATGTGTGGTGTTTCTGTGAACCGCAGAATCGGGGCAATGAATATTGAGTTTTGTTTGGCTGTTAACCCTCGGTGCGTTAAAGAAAAAAAGGGATTAAAATGGAAAATCTGCCAAAAAAGTGAAATTTTGAAATTTAATCTCCATTTTCCTTTAATTCTTGTGGAACACCTAAATGATTAACAATGTTTGTAAAATCAGTTTTGAGTAACTTGAGGGGTGCAGTTTCTAAAATGGGGTCATTTATGGGGGGTTTCCACTATGTGAGCCCCACAAAGTGACTTCAGAACTGAACTGGTCCTTAAAAAGTGGGTTTTGGAAATTTTCTTAAAAATGTTAAGAATTGCTTCTAAAATTCCAAGCCTTCTAACATCCTAAATAAAATAAAATAAAATGACTTTTACAAAATTATGCCAACATAAATTAGACATATGGGGAATATTAAATAATAAATGTTTTATGAGGTATCACTTTCTGTTTTAAAAGCAGAGAAATTGAAAGTTTGAAAATTGCCATTTTAAAAAAAAAAATTGGTAAATTTGGGATTTTTTTTACGTATAAAGGTGAAATATTTTGACTCCTATTTACCACTGTCATAAAGTACAATGTGTCACGACAAAACAATCTCAGAGTGGCCTGGATAAATAAAAGTGTTCCAAAGTTATTACCACATAAATTGACACATGTCAGATTTTCAAAAATAAGCCTGGTCACGAAGGTGCAAAATGGCCCGGTCATTAAGGGGTTAATAGATCTGGACTTGCTGACGTTGCCCCATTCCGTTATTCATTCCATCATAATAGAAGTCTATGGGCTGCATAACGGAGCCGTCCCGTTTCCGTTATGCAGGAGAGGACTCCCCTGCATAACGGAAATGGGACGGATCAGTTTTGCTGCCTACTTCTATCATGACAGAATGAATAACGTAATGCCTCTAAAGGCATTCCGTCATAGAATTGCGTTATGGTCTGTGGTAATAGAATCCATAATGCAATTAACCCTTTACCAGTAAACGAAGTGTGAACGAATTTCAAAATATGAAAGTCGCTCATCTCTAATTATCACTTAAAGAAGCCTTCTTTATAAAACTCATGATTTTCCACAAGGCATCTGGAAAGCTTCACCTTGAAAGATCATTTGCTATTGCAATGTGCAAATAATTATATAATTGAATGAAATGAAAAGAACTATTTTTCGAAGGCATATTTTAGCACATGAGCAAGCTCACCAGTAGAATCTGTTCATGTTTAATTGTTCCAAATAGTACAGTGCCTAGAGTGGAATTTGAAGTGTTCTTTGCATAATAGTCATCCTATTACTAAATTACTATGACCAAAAGGACTAAGCCCTTTTGTTTCAATTTACAATTTTAGGTCTCAATTTATGTGTCATTTGCAGATTTGACGTGTCTGCTGTCAAATGTCGTCACCTTTTCCTAATGTCATTTAGATAATAGGGATCTTAGTTCATTTTGCTCTGAAAGTTGATGGCAGCTTCTTTGTAGCAGCCCACACAAATATGTAAGACTTTTCAATCTTCCTGGCTTGCATCCCAAGTTCTTGTCAACTCTGTGCACTGTTCATTCAGAAAACAGAAGGTTTAGCAAGGCTGTCAATGTATGTATTAGAAAAATAGAGCCTATAGGGGCAACATGCTGGTCATTTGGTCAAATAAATGGCTCCTTTTTGTCTCCAGTTCTGCTATTGTATTAGAGCAATAAAATGAATTAGGGGTAAATGGAAGTCTTTCGATTTAATATAAAATGACATTCGACAACAGTAAGAGCACCAAAGGAATCATATTAACCAACATGTATTTGATATCCATATTATTATTATTACTACCTTCCATTGGGCATGCGGTGCATCAGTGCTGTAAATAAGATGTTTGTTGCTCTAAACCTGAAATATCATTGTATTATAGCTGTGTTGAATATATAGAGGACATACTGTCAGGAGTGTAGCTAAAGGCTCATGGGTCCTTGGTTGAACTTGATGGACTTATGTCTTTTTTCAAACGTATTAACTATGTACCTTTGTAACTATGTAGCTATGTTGCAAGAGTTCAGCTTTGGATCATCCTCTTCTCTTACCCTGGGTTCAGACCTGAGCATTCTTGAAACGCGCGTTTTAGTCGCGCGTATTACAGCGCGTTTTTGCAAATAGGAAACGCGCGTCGTACGCGCGTTCGTGTGATTGACTACTGTGGTGTCAATCACAATACGCGCGACAAATGCCCCAAAAAAAGCCCAAGTACTTGTTTATGCGTTGAGCATTTTACAGTGCGTTCGAACGCGCTGTAAAACGCGAAAATGTGAACCAGTCTCATAGAGAAGCATTGGTTTGCATGTGTTGAGCATTTACAGCGCGTTCGAACGCGCTGTAAAACGCGCAAGTGTGAACTTAGGGTTAGTGCTTTGTGGCAACAGGCAAGGGTGAACCTAGCCAGAACAGGAACTCTCACGGACACACACTGTAAGTTTATCGCATTCAACTCGCTGGTATGTGTCTGGCCTTTAAAGGATTCTGTCACCAGGATTATGCCAATAGAGGCGTTCATGTGTGCAATTAGGTCTCCTTCAGCATGTTTTAACCCCTTAGTGACGAGTCTGTTTTGGGCCTTACTGAAAAGGAAAGCGTTTTTTTTCTTTTTTTCATCGTCGCGTTCCAAGAGCTATAACTTTTTTCTTTTTCCGTCTATATAGCTTTATGAGGGCTTGTTTTTTGCTGGACAAGATGTAGTTTTTAATGGCGCCATTTTGGGGTACACATACCTTTCTGATTAACTTTTATTAACTCTTTCTGGGAGGGAGATGGGAAAAACAGCAATACTGCGACTGCTTTTTTACGTTCTAAATTTAACGTCATTCATTTTTCGTTATAAATAACATATCTTTATTATTTTATAGCTTGTACTGATTACAGCGATACCAAATAAATATAGTTTTTTTTTAGGTTTTACTGCATTTTTGCAATAAAACCCCTTTTTTTTTTAAAGAAAAAAATGTTTTTACATTGCCGCTTCCCAAGACCCATAACTTTTTTATCTTTTTTTCTATGGAGTTGCGTGAGGGCTTGATTTTTTGTATCATTTTGGAGTAAATGGTACTTTTTGATCGCTTGTTATTGCATTTTTTCAGTGGCAACTAAGAATAAATTAGCAATTCTTTTTTTTTTTTTTTTTTACGGTGTTCACCATAGGGGATTATTTATATGATATTTATTTAGTCTGGGTTGCTACAAATGCGGCAATACCAAATACCCAAAAATTTTTTGGCAATTTTTTTCATTAAAGAGCATATTTTCAATGGAAAAAAGTGGCATTTTTTTAATGGAATTTTTTTATTTAATAAAATTTTTTTTTCTTTTTTTACCACTTATTAATCCCACAAGGGGACTACAACAGACAGTATTGATTGCTTTTAAAATGCAATGCATTATCCCTATAATGCATTGCATTTTAATAGCAATGCTATTTTATCATTGACCAGCAGGCTGCGCAACCTGCTGAAAATTACTTAATAGACCCCATCCAGCCTTCACACACATTGGCACCCAGCGATCGCATTTGTGGGTGCCGATGGGAGACAGAGGGAGTCCGCTCCCTCTCTCACCGCTTTACATGCGGCGGGCGCCATTGCCCACGGCCTGTAAAGTGTTAAACAGCCCGGATCGGGCTGTTAGAGCAGGGCCGCGGCTCTCATGTGAGAGCCGGACCAGTGCAGTGCTTAGACTGGGCCACCGTAAAAAGGCAGAGGCCTAGCCTAAGGGCCCTTAGTGACCGCCGTAAAAACACATATTGGTGGTCACTAAGGGGTTAAATATACTTGTGTTACTGCCATAAATGATTGAGTTATAAATTTTATTCACATGCTAATTATCTTCCTAAGGAGCCCAAGGGGCTGTTCCTATCGCTCTTGGAGCCCAGCCACACCCCTTCTCCTAGAGCCCAGCACCACCCCACATCCAACAATGCCCTCCTTCCAGCCCTGCCCAGAAGCGCTGTAATCCCATGTGTTGTTCTTTCCCTGTGCTTGCAGCGGCCTCAGGGAATGCATGTGTCCATAAGCATGTGCTGGATTACGGTGCTTCGGGGCAGTGGCATCAGGCTGGAAGGAGGTCATTTTTGGATGTGGGGCTGTGCTGAGCTCGAGGAGAAGGGGTGCAGCTGGGCTGCAACGGCGATAGGGACAACCCCTTGGGCTCCTTAGGAAGGTAATTCTCATATGAATACAATTTATTTTTTTAAATACACCAAATTATTGATGAAAGTAATACAAGTATTTTTATAACATGCTGACGGAGACCTAACTGCACATATGAACGGATATATAAGCATAATTCTGGTGACAGAATCCCTTTAAAGACATCCTTGGAAAACATTAAACACAGTGCTACAAAACATACAGGGTCATACAGCGCCACATACTTCTTACATCAAGTGATGTAGGTATTCTCTTTCCTCCTCTTCTCCATTAGGACCAGACCTCCATGATGATTTCTTTCAGACATGGCTCGTCTCTGCAGAGTTTGACAAAAATAGTTTCCTACTTTTCCTTCATTCTCACACCTTCTCAACCAACACCCCTTCCTGCTACTCTCTATACTGTGCCCGCTGTGCTCACCAATACTATACTACAAAAACAGTCCCCCTAAAAATACTAATACCACAAAGATTATTTGCACAAAGTGCACTAAAAAATAACTGCACCCAGTAAATAGTGTCACTGACACGATTTGTAAACATAATGCCCCCCCCCAAATATTATGTGCGTCAGTGCAAATACTCCTTTACCATTTGCTCTAGTACAAAGAATACTCCCTTATAATGTGCACCAGCAAACGAAACACCCCCTTCTAACGTGCACCAGCACAAAAGGCACCTCCTTTAAATGTGCACCAGAGCAAAAAATACCCCTTTACAATGTACACCAACACAAAAAATACCCCCTTATAATGCATGACAATGCAAAATATCCCCCCTCATAATGTGCGCAAGTAAAAAAAATGCTCCCTCTTAGTGGCCCTACTAGAGTCAATATCCCCATAGTGCCCCCCATAATGCATGCCCATCCAAGAACACCACCCCTCCATGAGTGCCAGCCCCTATTCAGTGCCCCAGTAGATGCCCCCATAGTGCTCTCCCCCAACAGTGCCCCCATAGTTCCCCCAGTAGGTGCCCCATAATACTCTCCCCACCCCCAATTTCACCATAGTGTCCCCAGTAGATGTCCCCATTGTTCCCCAATAGATGCCCCTACATCATAGTGTAAAATTAAAAACAATAAACGTAAATACTTACCTCCACTGTCAGTGATGCAGTGCAGGCCTCTTCCAGGCTGTTTCCTGAGCCGTACACTGCCCAGCTCAGGCGGCGCGATGATGATTACCTCTGACTGGGCCTGGAGCCTACCAGAGGTTGGGTGGGGCAGTGAGACATCGCTCCCGTACCCCTGCTGCAGAACATAATTTTCAATCAAATCAAACCTCCTACGACTCCTTCGTTGATGACTCATTGGTCCAATATTAGTGTTGGTTTACCTCACTGCAGTGATAATATGTTATTCTGTCATATAACCATCACACAGTTGGTATGAGCGAAAATATTTTTCTGTTTTTATACAGTATATATTGCTCAGATTTGCTACACACATAATGCTTTTCACTAGATATTAGCGAATCTTTCAAAAATTCGATTTGACGGTTCGCTGAATTTTTGGGGCAAATTACATAAAAAAATGGTTATTTCCTGGCTGCAGAGAGCCTTTATAGTGGTGTAGTACACTGTGCCTTGCAGTAACACACATAGAGAGTCTGGTTGGGTAGTGAAATAATACTGTGAGTCAGTAGGAAATGCAGATGACAGGCGTCGCTCTTAGAATCACTGCACAGTTCATTTATTTGGGCAGTCACGGGGCCAAAACTGACCAAATAACTCAAGTATGAACTCAGCCTTACAGGTCGATGTTAGCGCCAAGAAGAAGCACACTCCTTTTACATCGTCGTCAGCTGTTTACACATAGATGTCTACAGAACCGGTTCTATTAAACGCTTATACAAGTAGAGCCCCCCGCCTGACAGAGTGCAGAGGGTGTCAGCAGTAAGTTTGTGTTGACGTCACTGAATAATTTGTCCTTCCTCTGATCCGTCAGAACAATAACCCAGAAAAAATTGATCCTGTCTGTGGAGCATACGCCTTCACTCGGTCAGCATTTGCCCAATAATCCATCAGTATTACTAATGCCAAAAAAACAGGAGTGGATCTAAAACAGAGATGACACATGAATGGAATATTTACATGTCTTCTGTGTTATCTACCAACTTGTGCTTTTGGCTACTAAATCATAAGCCAATTCTGATGGGACCATACAGGCCTTACAGCTACTACACAGACAGGATCCGTTGTGCATTAAATTTTTCCTTCCCACAGACAGATCAGAAGAAAGGTCAAATAAATGATGATGTCAGCCAGGCCAAAAGCCAAAATAGTGGACCAGTCATGAAGTTGGGAGGGTAAGAACAGCATGAGAAGTCCACAGAGTGGACCTATGACATAGTGGTGAGGTGGAAGCAGCATGAGGAGACCACAGAGTGGCACAATGAAAGGGTCTGGAGGTGGAAGCAGTATTAGGAGGCCACAGAGTGGCACAATGGCAGAGCCTGGAGGTGGCAGCAGTATGAGGAGTCCACCGAGTGGAAAAATGACAGTCTGGAGTTGGCAGCATCAGGAGAAGGCCATCCAGTGGCACAATGACAGAGTCTGGAGGTGGCGGCAGCATGAGAAGGCCACAGAGTTGCCCAATGAAGGAGTGTGGAGGTGGCGGCAGCAGTAGAATCAGGAGGAGGCCACAGAGTGGCACAATGACCGAGTCTGGAGGTGGCGACAGCAGCAGCACCAGGAGGATACCACAGAGTGGCAAGGTGACATAATGTAGAGATGGCAGCAGCAGTATCACAATACAACAGAGTGGTAAGTGCGGATATGGCAGCAGCAGCATCAGGATACCACAGAGTGGCAAGGTGACATACTGTGGAGTTGGCAGCAGCAGGATACCACAGAATGGCAAGGTGACATAGTGTGGATATGGCAGCAGCATTAGGATACCACAGAGTGGCAAGGTGACATAGTGTGGAGATGGCAGCAGCAGCAGGATACCACAGAGTGCAATGTGACATAGTGTGGATATGGCAGCAGCATCAGGAGGAGACCACATAGTGGCAAGGTGACATAGCGTGGAAATGGCAGCAGCAGCAGGATACCACAGAGTGGAAAGGTGACATAGTGTGGATATGGCAGCAGCAGCATCAGGATACCACAGAGTAGCAAGGTGACATAGTGTGGAGATGGCAGCAGCAGGATAACACAGAGTGGCAAGGTGACATAGTGTGGATATGACAGCAGCAGCAACATCAGGATACCACATAGTTTGAAGGTAACATAGTGTGGAGATAGCAGCAGCATCAGGAGCCCACAAAGTGACTCGGTGACAGAGTGGGGCGGTGAGTGGCAATACCAGTACCCTCTGGCGAAGGTGGGTGAAAGAAGGATCACTTGGGAGGGTGGCAGCATCAGGATAGTAGCTGAGGCAGGTAGCCAGACAAAACCAGTCTCTTTTTTCAAGTATTGGGTGAGGCAGCATGGATGATCTAATCAGATGCATCAGGAATTGGTGGGTTGAAATCCTGGCTGATCCACCCCTGATTCAGCTTGACAAAGGTCAGTCTCTCCACATTTTGGGTGGAAAGACGAGTTCTCCTTGGGGCAATTATGGCCTTGCCGCACTAAACACCCGCTCTGATGCCACACTACTAGCCGGGCAGGATAGCTTTTCCAGGGCAAACTCTGCCAGTTGCAATCACAAATTCAGTTTGGCTGCCCAGTAGTCCAGTGGATCTTCAATGTGGTATGGCAGGGTGCTGTCCAACTATGCCACCACCTGTGCAGGTCTACCTGCTGCTGCTGCTGGTAAGTAGTTTCTTCACTATGCGGGTGTAGATAGCTGCTCATCAGCGACTGTAGTTTCAGGCTGCTGCTGATGTAGCTAGTAGTGCTCCTGACACCCCACCCCTCTCCAGCAAGCATGGCAGTGGAACGTGAGCGCAGAGGGCCCCCCCTGTCAGACCTACGATGGCGGAGATAGACAGCGGCCAACTGACTACATAGGATGTCTCTGTAGTAATTAAGTTTGTCCTCCCTCTCAGTGGGTGTAAAAAAGGCCCCCATTTTGGACCGGTGACAATTTAGCTGTCACTACGCAAGCAAGTGAGCATTCATCGGGCCATTTGTGCAAGTGACTTGGAGGGACTCCATGTCTCCATCTCCACTGCATGCTGCCACAGTGTGGCTAGGTCCTCTGTCTCGTCTTCCTCATCGCCCTGTAGCTCCTCTGGCTGCTCCTACTCCCCCTTTCCTGTCTGCTGAGTAGAAAAACCACCCATTTCGCTACACATTGCTTGTGCTCCAATGTCCTCTTCCCCCTCCTCCTCTTCTTCCAGTTCAGCCCCCACAGGGCTTATGTGGCCATGAGATCTAGGCGCCACGTCTCCTGTCCCCTGACCAGCCATTGTTACCACCATCTGTTCCAGGACACAAAGCAGTGGAATGACGTTGTTCATCCCGTAATCCTGGCGACTGACAAATAATGTGGCGTCCTCAAAGGGCCTGAGCAAACGGCAGGTGTCACGCATGAGCTACCACTGGCTGACATCGAAGTTACACTAGGGAGTACTCCTATCCGCTTGGATCATCAAGAAATCGTCGATGGCCTTTCTCTGTTCGTATCGTCGGTCCAACATATGGAGGGTGGTATATGGGTGGAAATGTCGCATATCAGCCTATGTTGGGGGGTGCCGTTCTGCCATTGCAGCTCAAGGAGGGTTTGCTTTGCAGTGTACGAGTGGCTGAAGTGCATGCAAAGTTCCTGGCCATTTTTAGGATGTCTTGCAGATGGGAGGAAGACTTCAGGAACTGCTTGAGAACTTGATTGAACACATTTGAAACGTGAAGAGGAATAATGAAGAATCTTGCGGCACTCACCGAGGTAGAAACTCGTTTAATCTTTATTCATCCTCATACAGGACACTTGTAAAGCAGGGTGCAGGAGTGGACAGCCAGTTACAGATGATTCGATTAGCGGCTAATCATTTGTAACTGGCTGTCCACTCCTGCACCCCGCTTTACAAGTGTCCTGTATGAGGATGAATAAAGATTAAACAAGTTTCTACCTCGGTGAGTGCCGCAAGATTCTTCATTATTCCTCCTTACGTTGCATTGGATCTCATTCTGTATTGCTATTGTTTGCTGAGTACCATATACGAGCGTCTATTGCTGTGTTGTACGCATCGGTCCAAAGGGGAGATCGGGTGAATTACCTGAAAGGGTAGCAGTGCCACCGTTTCTTACTCTCACTTGAACATTTGAACACATGTGCCATGCAGGGCGCATAGCTCAACCTTCGTTGACGCAGTGCTTATACCATGTTCTTCCCGTTGTCGGTCACCATGGTTCCGATTTTCATTTGTTGCGGAGAAATCCAGGATTCAATTTTTTGATGAATAACACGGAGCAGTTCTTCCCCTGTGTGACTCCATTCGCCAAGGCAAACCAGGTGCAGAGCAGCGTGACAACGCCGTGCCTTGCACATGTGGTATGCTGGAAGGGCACTGTGACTTTTTCCTGCAGTTCAGGCTGTGCACATGAGGGAGGATGAGGAGGCAGAGGCGGACATTGTCGCAGGACCAATGGCATGACAACGTGGAGGCGGAAGCAGCGTGACCTGGCCAAGTTGCTGGTGTGGCTGTGCAGGAACCACATTCACCCAGTGGGCCGTAAAGGACATGTATTGCCTCTGACCATAGTTACAGCTTCACACGCCGGCACTGCCGTGCACTTTGGCAGACACTGACAGGCTCAAGGACTGGCCCACCTTCTGTTCTACATATTTGTGAAGGGCTGGTACTGCCTTTTTGGCAAAGAAATGATGGCTTGGAACTCTCTGTCACGGACCTCTGGTACTCAGGAAGAGTATTCTTCCTCACTCAGGAGATACTGCAAACCACTGATCTTTAGCAACCAGTCTCCCCAGTCACTAGTTACTAGTCGAGACTCATTGTATGGCAAAACAACTTCTTCTTTATTGAACAACTGCACAAACTTATATACAGAAAGTGATAAATTGAAACTGTAATCCCATCACCTCCCCCTTCTCCTCCCCAGACATTGTGTCTACACCACACGGCAGGGGTCCACCTGCTAATAGCTCCAGACAGCTGTAGCAAGAGCCTGGCCAGAGTGGCATTGTTCTGAGCTCCTTCAGATTACAATATGAGATAATGGGATGGGGGCGGGGGGTTGCTGACAGTCTTTTGAAACAAGTTACACAGTATAACATAACTTCACATATCCAACACCAATACACATTGAACTCAAACTGATGAACATGTCGTCACACTCTCCACCTCAGCTCGGCACAAGCCATCAGTTCTCTGAAAGGTTTCAGAGTCCACCAATTGGAAAGGGAGGGACTGCAGCACCAGCAACTTGGCCAGGAGCACATTCAGCTTCTGCGCCATTGCATGAGTGCACGCATACTGCTGTCGCTTCGGTGATCGATTGCTGATTAAATGACTGACGAGGAGGAAGAGCAGGACTATTGGGACCAGCAGATGATGGGAATGACTGACAGTTCCCTTCGGCTGAGGTGGTGGAGCCTTGACTGCCTTAAACCAGGTAATTACCACTGGGTAATGCAGCGGTTGCTAAAGCAGGCTGGACCACCACATCAGAGCCACGGTTCTCCCAGGCCACTGTATGGTGACGCTGCATATGTTGACGCAGGGCCGTAGTGCCAACATTGGCACCCTGGCCATGCTACTCCTTCTGTCCACAGATTCTACATATGGCCACATTCACCTCCTCCGGCGGTTTAACAAAAAACTGACACACCGCCGAGTAGGTGATTTTCCCCCCAACAGTCCGCACTGACTGACTGCTACTGCCGCTGCCTCAGTGAATCCCTGCACCACTACTTCCCGGGCAGGTAGGCTGCTGTGAAGCAGGTGGTCTATCCTGGGCACGTTTGGCTCCCGACCTCCCACTGCTGCCACCCTGCAGACTCCCAGCCATATAACAACCTTGCTGGCTCAGCCGCTGCCTCACAAGCAAGCTGCCACCCTCTTCTCCTTATGATGATGAAGCCCTTTCGGCACCCGGCTCCCAAGTGCAATCGGCTTCATCATCATCCAGTAGTGTCTGCACGTCACTGATAATGTTGGGTGCGAATATTCGAATCGTGAATTTATACTGCGAATATCGCCACTTTGAGATGATGGCTTGGAACTCTCTGTCACGGACCTCTGGTACTCAGGAAGAGTATTCTTCCTCACTCAGGAGATACTGCAAACCACTGATCTTTAGCAACCAGTCTCCCCAGTCACTAGTTACTAGTCGAGACTCATTTTCCCCCCAACAGTCCGCACTGACTGACTGCTACTGCTACTGCCGCTGCCTCAGTGAATCCCTGCACCACTACTTCCCGGGCAGGTAGGCTGCTGTGAAGCAGGTGGTCTATCCTGGGCACGTTTGGCTCCCGACCTCCCACTGCTGCCACCCTGCAGACTCCCAGCCATATTACAACCTTGCTGGCTCAGCCGCTGCCTCACAAGCAAGCTGCCACCCTCTTCTCCTTATGATGATGAAGCCCTTTCGGCACCCGGCTCCCAAGTGCAATCGGCTTCATCATCATCCAGTAGTGTCTGCACGTCACTGATAATGTTGGGTGCGAATATTCGAATCGTGAATTTATATTGCGAATATCGCCACTTTGAGAATTTGCGAAGATTTAGAAGGTAGCGTGATAGGTTCTGCTGTCCATACATACATGTTACAGGCAAGTTCACAACAATACTTAGTGCACCAATCACTAATATGTAGTCATATTAGTACTAAAATGTGAAGTTGCACATATTGCGCAAAAATATGCGCATAATTAATTGCAGATTTGCGCAATTACGAATATATCGGAGCACTCTATCTGCATTTAAAGCTATTGTAATGTTCTGCTGTGCCAAACATTTTCTCCAGTCTCAGGAAACTTCTAGCAGCTTGAAAAATGTAGCAATAGTGACCCACGCCTCTATTGCGAGTGCATTACGCGAATATTACATTGCCTATTTTCGCAATCACGAAAATAATTGCGAATTATCGAATTTGCGAATTTATGATGAATATTCACCCAAATCTTCACGAAATATCACAAATTAGAATATTGCCCCTGCCACTCATCACTAATCACAGATGTCCTTCTCAACGGTCTCCTGACAGCTCACAACACCACATCCCACGCCACCCTCCTCATCACTACTTGCCCGCCTAGCGGAAGAAGCGGTGGATTTCTCCTCCACAACTTGGCTGGGCAGTAGCTACTGACTGTCCTCTAGTAGCTTGTACTCGCTGTATAGTGGAGCTGAGACCACAGCATACAATACTTCTCTGGCTGAGGGAACAGCAAAGGACAGAGGCAGTTTGAGGACAGGTGAGGGCACAGGGCATCCCCCCGGAACATGCCAACTAAGGGTTGTGTCTGACGAACCCAACGACTGCTGGCTGGGGGTGTCTGATGTCACTTGGGATGAAGTGGATGACCGAGTTAACAGATCAAGAACCGCTGGGTTGCTGGTCAAGACACGACTGCTAGATGACACTGGGAGCTCAGGCCTCTCACTGTGACTCCTGCTGCTACGCCCCCTTACTCTGCTGCGACCTCTTCCTGCGCCAAAAACATTTAGACCTCTGCCACACCTCTGTGCAGGGCCTGGCACTTCTCTGTCTGACATAGTTTTAGCTGAACTAAATAAATTAAAAGCAAATTAAAACACCCCTAAAAGCGACGAAAATATTTTTCTTTTTGTACTGAAATAGGCCACTAAGTGCTTTCACCACAGAAAAACTGCAACAGTGAAGTGCGTACATATTTTTCTTTTTGTACTGAAATAGGACAATAAAAGCTATCGCCACAAATAACTGCAGAAGTGAAATGCATATATGTTTTTCTTTCAGTACTGAAATAGGCCACTAAACGCTTTCACCACAAATAACTGAAACAGTCAAATGCGTATATATTTTTCTTTCTGTACTGAAATAGGCCACTAAACACTTTCACCACATATAACTGCAGGAGTGAAATGCATATATGTTTTTCTTTCTCTACTGAAATAGACCACTAAACGCTTTCACCACAAATAACTCCAACAGTGAAATGAGTATATATTTTGTCTTTCTGTACTGAAAAAGGCCACTAAACGCTTTCGCCACAACTAACTGCAGAAGTGAAATGCGTATATATTTTTCTTTCTGTACTGAAATAGGCCACTAAAAATTTTTACCACAAAAAACTGCAACAGTGAAGTGCGTACATATTTTTCTTTTTGTACTGAAATAGGCCACTAAACGCTTTCGCCACAAATAACTGCAGAAGTTAAATGTGTATATATTTTTCTTTCTGTACTGAAATAGGCTACTAAAAGCTTTCACTACAAATAACTGCAACAGTAAAATGCATACATATTTTCCTTTTTTTACTGAAATAGGCCACTAAACGCTTTAACCATAAACAACTGCAACAGTCAAATGCGTATATATTTTTCTTTTTGTACTGAAATGGGCCACTAAAAGTTTTCACCACAAATAACTGCAACAGTTTAGTGAGTATATATTTTTCTTTCAGTACTGAAATAGGCCACTAAAGACTTTCACCACATATAACTAAAGAAGTGAACTGGGAATATATTTTTTGTTTTATACTAAAATAGGCCACTAAACAATTTTACCACAAATAACTTAAACAGTAAACAGCATATATATTTTTCTGTCTGTAGTGAAACAGGCCCCGAAACGCTTTCACCACATATAACTGCAGAAGTGAAATGCGTATATATTTTTCTTTTAGTAATGAAATACGTCACTAAACGCTTTCACCAGATATTACTGCAGTAGTGAACTGCATATATATTTTTCTTTTTCCACAAATATAAGCCACTAAAGGCTTTTCAACATAGCACTTGCATCCAAAGAACAAATTGCTGGAATGACAGAGCTCTCTTATGGCTATTTGGATCTCCAAATTATCTTTCCCTGCACTTGTAAATCACTTTTTTTCACTAAGATGTTTTTCCTATCACTGTCCCTAGCGCCTTCTGACGTCTCTCCCTGCACTAAAATGCTGTGAAATGATTCCTCCCTATCCTTTCCCTGCACTTATTAATCATTTTTTCATATTTTTTTTTTCACAATGAGGTTTATCCTTTTGCTGTCCCTAGCATCTTCTCACATTTGTCCCTGCACTAAGAATGCTGGAAAATGTCTGAATCCAAGATGGCCACTGTATTTATAGGGCTGTAACATCATAGGGCTTGCTGGCTGCTGATTGGCTGCATGCATGGTTTATGGGTCATCCCGCCTTCCCAGAGTTCCTTGCCCCATGTCCTTACACGTGTAGCTGCTATTTTAGGAAAAATTGTGATTCGTTACCTTGAAGCCCAAGGAAATTCGCATTTGTTGCAAATCAAATTTTATCTGAAATCCGTAACAAATTCCAGTTCGTTAGCTTCAATTCACTCATCTCTATTTTTCACATATACTGTAATAAGTTAATGAGGGGTAATTTATTTGCTCTAGTTGACTATTTGTTGCATTCTGTCAGTGAATTTAAAAATAAAGACATTCATGAATGTTCCAGTCTAGGCAAGCGTGCCAGATTAACAAATTACAAAAAGCTGCTGACAGGCAATTTGTTTTGCACTGAACATTCAGCTATTTAAATGCTGTGTATATAAAACATTGGAAAGGTCCCATAGAAAGACCCTTCTGTTCAACTCCTTGTTGGTATTGTGCTTGTATGAAACAACTTCAAGAAGCCTTAAGTGAACCAAGCAAGAACCTTGTATAGCCCTAAACAACAAGTACTTTTAATGTTTCCAATTTGCATTCACTTTTGGGTTTTAACAATCCATTTTGTAAAATACAGACAGATCTATGGAGCTTTGTGTACAAGCACCCAAAAGACAACAAGTCTATTATACAGCTGCTATGGACACTGAATACAGATTTTATTTTTTCTGGATAACATTTCAGATTCACAATGATGTCATCTTTAAATTGTCTGAATGACACAGAAAAACTTTTCTGCTAGGTATGAAATAATTATTTTCTCACGTCTTAAAAGCAAATCTAACATATTTGAACATTTTCTTGACGAGTTTTCTATGGTTATGCATAATAATCACTTTGTTGAAATTTAACTGCTCTTCAAAAAATGTAAAACAGTTATTCAAAAATATTAGCTACGGTAATTAAATTACAGTAGTTAGAGATAAGCAAATATCGTTACAGGTCCAATTTGGTTAAATAGAATTTAATTTGGTCCAAATAAATTCGACCCAAATTGAAATGATCCCAGTTGCCATGAAAAGACATGTATGATAGGCTGAGCTCCATAACTAGTACCCGGCCGCCTAACGCAGGGATGCGTCCTGCGGGCGGCCGGATTATTCCTCCTTGACACGTCGGTGCGTCATCTCGCAAGAGGCGAGATTTTCTGTGAACGCACACGCGTTCACAGGATCGCGTCCAGAGGAAGTTTTACTACAGCCTGCCAGCCCTGATCATGCGCTGGCATGCTGTAGATCTTAAAAAAACGCTGTCTAAATCGCACATCAGACGCTGTTTTGTAAAGAGAGCACATAGTCTTCTCTCCGCATCACCGCCGGCCCCATTCACACTGAATGGGTCCACATCTATTCCGCAGAATTGCGGAATAGATGCGGACATTTTTGCGGACATGTGAATGGGGCCTTACTTCGCAAGCACTCCTATGTCCTTTCCCCTCTTTTTTTTTTTTTTGCACATTTTTGAACCTGCCATGCCCCTCACGGAATTCCTTGGGGTGTCTTCTTTCCAAAATGGGGTCACATGTGGGGTATTTATACTGCCCTGGCATTTTAGGGTCCGAAAGCGTGAGAAGAAGTCTGGAATCCAAAAGCGCAAAAATGCCCTACTAAAAGGTACTCATTGGAATTTGGGCCCCTTTGCGCACCCAGGCTGCAAAAAAGTGTCACACATGTGGTATCGCCGTACTCAGAAGAAGAATGGCAATGTTTTTTGGGGTGTATTTTTACATATACCCATGCTGGGTGAGAGAAATATCTCTGTAAATTGACAACTTTGTATAAACATTTTTAAAAAGTTGTCATTAACAGAGATATTTCTCACACCCAGCATGGGTATATGTAAAAATACACCCCAAACCACATTGCCCTACTTCTCCTGAGTACGGCGATACCACATGTGTGACACTTTTTTGCAGCCAAGATGCACAAAGGGGCCCAAATTCCAATGAGTACATTTAAGGAGGGCATTTTTACACCTTTGGATTCCAGACTTCTTCTCACGCTTTAGGGCCCCTAAAATGCCAGGGCAGTATAAATACCCCACATGTGACCCCATTTTGGAAAGAAGACACCCCAAGGTATTCCATGAGGGGCATGGCGAGTTCATAGAAGATTTTTTTTTTTTTGGCACAAGTTAGCGGAAATTGGCTTTTTTTTTTTTCTTACAAAGTCTCATATTCCACTAACTTGTGACAAAAAAAAATATTACATCAACTCACCATACCCCTCACGGAATACCTTGGGGTGTCTTCTTTCTAAAATGGGGTCACTTGTGGGGTATTTACACTGCCCTGGCATTTTAGGGGCCCCTAATGCGTGAGAAGAAGTCTGGAATCCAAATGCGTAAAAATGCCCTGTGAAATCCTAAAATTACTCATTGGAATTTGGGCCCCTTTGCGCATCTTGGCTGCAAAAAAGTGCCACACATGTGGTATCGCCGTACTCAGGAGAAGTAGGGCAATATATTTTGGGGTGTATTTTTACATATAGCCATGCTGGGTGAGAGAAATATCTCTGTAATATGACAACTTTGTAAATTTTTTTATACAAAGTTGACAATTTACAGAGATATTTCTCTCATATAGTGCTATATTCTCAATCTTTGTTATATCCTAGCAATACAACCATTAGGAACCCAGCTCTAAGTTGAATTCACAATGCGATTAATGCAGGTTATATTAATCGCATTGCGATTACAACTTAGATCTGACTTCCTAATGGTTGTATTGCTAGAATTGACGAATATAACGAATATAGCGCTATATTCTCAATCTTCGTTATATTCTAGCAATACAATCATTAGGAACCCAGCTCTAAGTTGAATTCGCAATGCGATTAATGCAGGTTATATTAATTGAAATAGCGAATTCAACTTACTACACTTTGTGTCAACTATGCAATTTTCCGTGGGAGTTTTGCCAATAATCCCCCTCTGGCATGCCACAGTCCAGGTGTTAGTCCCCTTGAAACAACTTTTCAATCGCTATTGTGGCCAGAAAGAGTCCCTGTGGGTTTTAAAATTCGCCTAACTATTGAAGTCTATGGCGGTTCGCCCTGTTCGCCTGTTCGCGAACATTTGCGTAAATTTGCGCTTGCCGTTCGCGAACCGAAAATTTTATGTTCATGACATCTCTAAAATTAAGCTGCTCTAGTTGGTCTTTCCTGAAATTTTCTTAGTCGCATCCCACAGCAAAAGCCATGGTCCACAGAGAGGGGTCTCATTGTTAAAAGGTGTCAGTCAGGAGAAGGGTACAAAAGAATTTCAAAAGCATTAGATATACCATGGAACACAGTGAAGACAGTCATTATCAAGTGTAGAAAATATGGCATAACAGTGACATTACCAAGAACTGGACGTCCCTCCAAAATTGATGAAAAGACGAGAAGAAAACTGGTCTAGGAGGTTACCAAGAGGCCTACAGCAACATTAAAGGAACTGCAGGAATATCTGGCAAGTACTGGCTGTGTGATACATGTGACAACAATCTCCCATATTCTTCATTAGAGATGAGCGAACACCTGGAAGTTCGGGTTCGAGAAGTTCCGCCGAACTTCCCAAAAATGTTCGGGTTCGGTATCCGAACTCGACACGAACTTTATCCCGAACCCCATAGAAGTCAATGGGGACCCGAACTTTTAGGTACTAAAAAGGCTGTAAAATAGTTCAGGAAAGGGCTAGAGGGCTGCAAAAGGCAGCAAAACGTAGGTAAATGCCCTGCAAACAAATGTGAATAGGGAAATGAATTAAAATAAAATAAAATAAATAAAAATTAACCAATATCAATTGGAGAGAGGTCCCACAGCAAGGAATAAGGCGTTATATCACCCACCACTGGAGAAGGCCACTTTTAGTTATTTCGGCCCCAGCACCCAGACAGAGGAGAGAGGTCCCACAGCAAGGAATCATGCGTCATATCACCCACCATTGGAGAAGGCCACTTTCAGTTATTTCGGCCCCAGCACCCAGACAGAGGAGAGAGGTCCCACAGCAAGTCCGCACACGTTAAAATGTGGGCAACTCTGCTGTCGTTGCGCAGGCACTGCAGCATGTACTCGCTCATGTGTGCCAGGCTCCCCAGAGGTAAGGACAAGCTGTCCTCTGTGGGAGGCGTATCGTCATCGTCCTCCGTATCACCCCAGCCACGCACCAGAAATGGGCCTGAGCTGTGTCGGGTGCCATCCCGCTGTGAACCTGCTTCATCCTCATGCTCCTCCACCCCCTCCTCATCCTCCTCGTCCTCCAGTAGTGGGCCCTGGCTTGCCACATTTGTACCTGGCCTCTGCTGTTGCAAAAAACCTCCCTCTGAGCCACTTCTAACAGACTGGCCTGAAAGTGCTAAAAATGACCCCTCATCCTCCTCCTCCTCCTCCTGGGCCACCTCCTCTTCCATCATCGCCCTAAACGTTTTCTCAAGGAGACATAGAAGTGGTATTGTAATGCTGATAACGGTGTTATCGCCACTGGCCATGTTGGTGGAGTACTCGAAACAGCGCAACAGGGCACACAGGTCTCGCATGGAGGCCCAATCATTGGTGGTGAAGTGGTGCTGTTCCGCAGTGCGACTGACGCGTGTGTGCTGCAGCTGAAACTCCACTATGGCCTGCTGCTGCTCGCACAGTCTCTCCAGCATGTGCAAGGTGGAGTTCCACCTGGGGGCACGTCGCATATGAGGCGGTGAATGGGAAGGCCGAAGTTCCACTGTAGCGCAGACAGGCGAGCAGCGACAGGATGTGAACGCCGGAAGCGCGCACAGACGGCCCTCACTTTATGCAGCAGCTCTGACATGTCGGGGTAGTTATGAATGAACTTCTGCACCACCAAAATCAGCACATGCGCCAGGCAAGGGATGTGCGTCAAACCGGCTAGTCCCAGAGCTGCGACGAGATTTCGCCCATTATCGCACACCACCAGGCCGGGCTTGAGGCCCATCGGCAGAAACCACTCGTCGGTCTGTTGTTCAATACCCCGCCACAACTCCTGCGCGGTGTGGGGCCTGTCCCCCAAACATATGAGCTTCAGAATGGCCTGTGCTGAAGTTGGTGGTGAAGGTGTGTGGCTGACTGGATGAGCTGGTGGAAGCAGAGGAGGAGGAAGCCGAGTAGGAGGAGGAGGCTACAGGAGGCAAAGAATGATGTCCTGTGATCCTTGGAGGCGGAAGGACGTGCGCCAAGGAACTCTCCGCCTGGGGCCCAGCCGCCACTACATTTACCCAGTGTGCAGTTAGGGAGATATAGCGTCCCTGGCAGTGCTTACTGGTCCACGTATCTGTGGTTAGGTGGACCTTGCCACAGATGGCGTTGCGCAGTGCACACTTGATTTTATCGGATACTTGGTTGTGCAGGGAAGGCACGGCTGTCTTGGAGAAGTAGTGGCGGCTGGGAACAACATACTGTGGGACAGCCATGGACATCAGCTGTTTGAAGCTGTCTGTGTCCACCAGCCTGAATGACAGCATTTCAAAGGCCAGTAGTTTAGAAATGCTGGCATTAAGGTCCAGGGCTCGAGGGTGGCTAGGTGGAAATTTACGCTTTCTTTCCAGGGTGTGAGATGGAAAGCTGAATGCTGCCGTGTGACATGGTGGAGATGCTTGGTGACGCAGGTGGTGATGTCGGTGGCACATCCTCTGTTTGGTGGGCGGCAGGTGCCAACGTTCCTCCTGAGGCGGAGGAAGAGGCCGAGGCAGCAGCAGAAGAGGGAGCAGGGGGAGCCAGAGTGAGTTCCTTGCTTTTAAGGTGTTTACTCCACTGCAATTCATGCTTTGCATGTAGATGCCTGGTCATGCAGGTTGTGCTAAGGTTCAGAACGTTAATGACCGCTTCAGGCTCTGATGGCACAGCGTGCAAGCCACTCGGGTCTTGTCGTCAGCACCTTGTTTAAAGAAGTGCCATGCCAGGGAACTCCTTGAAGCTGCCTTTGGGGTGCTCGGTCCCTGGTGGCGGTGGCCAGTAGCAGGCGAACTCTCTTGGCGGCGGCTGTTCTGCTTTTGCCCCCTGCTCCCTCTTTTGCTACGCTGTTGGCTCGGTCTCACCACTGCCTCTTCCTCTGAACTATGAAAGTCAGTGGCACGACCTTCATTCCATGTGGGGTCTAGGACCTCATGGTCCCCTGCATCGTCTTCCACACAGTCTTCCTCCCTGACCTCCTGTTCGGTCTGCACACTGCAGAAAGACGCAGCAGTTGGCACCAGTGTTTCGTCATCATCAGAGACGTGCGGACTCCGTTGAGGTGGTATTCTTATGTCCTCATCATCAGGAAAAATCTGTGGTTGTGCATCAGTGCATTCTATGTCTTCCACCACTGGGGAAGGGCTAGGTGGATTCCCTTGGGAAACCCTGCCAGCAGAGTCTTCAAACAGCATAAGAGACTGCTGCATAACTTGAGGCTCATACAGTTTCCCTGATATGCATGGGGGTGATGTGACAGACTGATGGGCTTGGTTTTCAGGCGCCACCTGTGCGCTTTCTGCAGAAGACTGGATGGGAGATAATGTTGTGAACGTGCTGGATCCACTCTCAGCCACCCAATTGACTAGTGCCTGTACCTGCTCAGGCCTTACCATCCTTAGAACGGCATTGGGCCCCACCAAATATCGCTGTAAATTCTGGCGGGTACTGGAACCTGAGATAGTTGGTTCACTAGGACGTGTGGCTATGGCAGAATGGCCAAGTCCTCTCCCAGCACCAGAGGGTACACTAACACCACCACGACCGCGTCCGAGTCCCTTACTAGATGTTTTCCTCATTGTTACCGTTCACCAAGCACCACAATAAGAAAAAAAATATTTGGCCCAATGTATTGATTTCAAATTCAGGCCTTTCTTTACAGGCACCTAACACTATCTGCCTTTTTATTTATATAGCATATTACACTAATCCAGGCACAGCAGTAACCACTGATTTAGGGGAATATCTTTTTTAGGGCTAGTATTTAGGCCATGGATGAAAGGTATCCTTTTATGGACAGATTTAAACTAGGCCTCACCCCTGAACAAAATATATCCTTTGCAGGACACTATGAAACTTGGCCAGCCACAGCTGAAACCACTGATTTATGGTATTGCTATTTTGGCAATTGAATTTCACCCCAGAACAAAATATATCCTTTGCAGGACACTATGAAACTTGGCCAGCCACAGCTGAAACCACTGATTTATGGTATTGCTATTTTGGAAATTGAATTTAACCCCAGAACAAAATGTATGTTTTGGCGGACACTATTATATTTTGCCAGCCAGTGCTGGGACACCAGATTTAGGGGATTGCTTTTTTTGCAATTGAATTTCACCCCAGAACAAAATATATTTTTTTGCGGACACTATTATAGTTTGCCAGCCACAGCTGTGACACCAGATTTATGAGATTGCTATTTTGGCAATTGAATTTCACCCCAGAACAAAATATACCCTGTTACGGACAGATTTAAACTTGGCCTGCAACAGCTGGAACACCAGATTCAGGGTATTGCTATTTTGGCAATTGAATTTCACCCCAGAACAAAATATATCCTTTGCAGGACACTATGAAACTTGGCCAGCCACAGCTGAAACCACTGATTTATGGTATTGCTATTTTGGCAATTGAATTTCACCCCAGAACAAAATATATGTTTTGGCGGACACTATTATAGTTTGCCAGCAAGTGCTGGGACACCAGATTTAGGGGATTGCTATTTTGGCAGTTGAATTTCACCCCAGAACAAAATATATGTTTTAGCGGACAATATCATAGTTTTCCAGCCACAGCTGAAACCACTGATTTATGGTATTGCTATTTTGGCAATTGAATTTCACCCCAGAACAAAATATACCCTGTTGCGGACAGATTTAAACTAGGCCTGCAACAGCTGGAACACCAGATTCAGGGTATTGCTATTTTGGAAATTGAATTTCACCTCAGAACAAAATATATAATTTGCAGGACACTATGAAACTTGGCCAGCCACAGCTGAAACCACTGATTTATGGTATTGCTATTTTGGCAATTGAATTTCACCCCAGAACAAAATATATGTTTTGACGGACACTATTATAGTTTGCCAGCCAGTGCTGGGACACCAGATTTAGGGGATTGCTATTTTGGCAATTGAATTTCACCCCAGATCAAAATATATGTTTTGGCAGACACTATTATAGTTTGCCAGCCAGTGCTGGGGCACCAGATTTATGATATTGCTATTTTGGCAATTGAATTTCACCCCAGAACAAAATATATGTTTTGGCGGACACTATTATAGTTTGCCAGCAAGAGCTGAAACCACTGATTTATGGTATTGCTATTTTGGCAATTTAATTTCACCCCAGAACAAAATATATCCTTTGCAGGACACTATGAAACTTGGCCAGCCACAGCTGAAACCACTGATTTATGGTATTGCTATTTTGGCAATTGAATTTCACCCCAGAACAAAATATATGTTTTGACTGACACTATTTTAGTTTGCCAGCCAGTGCTGGGACACCAGATTTAGGGGATTGCTATTTTGGCAATTGAATTTCACCCCAGAACAAAATATATGTTTTGGCGGACACTATTATAGTTTGCCAACAAGAGCTGAAACCACTGATTTATGGTATTGCTATTTTGGCAATTGAATTTCACCCCAGAACAAAATATATGTTTTGGCGGACACTATTATAGTTTGCCAGCCAGTGCTGGGACACCAGATTTAGAGGATTGCTATTTTGGCAATTTAATTTCACCCCAGAACAAAATATATGTTTTTGCGGACACTATTATAGTTTGTCAGCCACAGCTGTGACAACAGATTTATGGTATTGCTATTTTGGCAATTGAATATAACCCCAGAACAAAATATATGTTTTGGCGGACACTATTATAGTTGGCAGCCAGAGCAGAAACCACTGATTTATGGTATTGCTATTTTGGCAATTGAATTTCACCCCAGAACAAAATATATAATTTGCAGGACACTATGAAACTTGGCAAGCCACAGCTGAAACCACTGATTTATGGTATTGCTATTTTGGCAATTGAATTTCACCCCAGAACAAAATATACCCTGTTACGGACAGATTTAAACTAGGCCTACAACAGCTGGAACACCAAATTCAGGGTATTGCTATTTTGGCAATTGAATTTCACCCCAGAACAAAATATATCCTTTGCAGGAAACTATGAAACTTGGCCAGCCACAGCTGAAACCACTGATTTATGGTATTGCTATTTTGGCAATTGAATTTCACCCCAGAACAAAATATATGTTTTTGCGGACACTATTATAGTTTGCCAGCCACAACTGTGACACCAGATTTATGGTATTGCTACTTTGGCAATTGAATTTCACCCCAGAACAAAATATATGTTTTGGCGGACACTATTATAGTTTGCCAGCCAGTGCTGGGACACCAGATTTAGGGGATTACTATTTTGGCAATTGAATTTCACCTCAGAACAAAATATATGTTTTTGCGGACACTATTATAGTTTGCCAGCCACAGCTGAAACCACTGATTTATGGTATTGCTATTTTGGCAATTGAATTTCACCCCAGAACAAAATATATGTTTTAGCGGACACTATTCTATTTTGCCAGCCACAGCTGAAACCACTGATTTATGGTATTGCTATTTTGGCAATTGAATTTCACCCCAGAACAAAATATATGTTTTAGCGGATACTATTCTATTTTGCCAGCCACAGCTGAAACCACTGATTTATGGTATTGCTATTTTGGCAATTGAATTTCACCCCAGAACAAAATATATGTTTTGGCGGACACTATTATAGTTTGCCAGCCAGAGCTGAAACCACTGATTTATGGTATTGCTATTTTGGCAATTGAATTTCACCCCAGAACAAAATATATAATTTGCAGGGCACTATGAAACTTGGCCAGCCACAGCTGAAACCACTGATTTATGGTATTGCTATTTTGGCAATTGAATTTCACCCCAGAACAAAATATATGTTTTGGCGGACACTATTATAGTTTGCCAGCCAGTGCTCGGACACCAGATTTAGGGTATTGCTATTTTGGCTATTGAATTTCACCACAGAACAAAATATATGTTTTGGCGGACACTATTATAGTTTGCCAGCCACATCTGTGACACCAGATTTATGGTATTGCTATTTTGGCAATTTAATTTCACCCCAGAACAAAATATACCCTGCTACTTACAGATTTAAACTAGGCCTGCAACAGCTGGAACACCAGATTCAGTGTATTGCTATTTTTGCAATTGAATTTCACCCCAGAACAAAATATATCCTTTGCAGGACACTATGAAACTTCGCCAGCCACAGCTGAAACCACTGATTTATGGTATTGCTATTTTGGCAATTTAATTTCACCCCAGAACAAAATATACCCTGTTACTTACAGATTTAAACTAGGCCTGCAACAGCTGGAACACCAGATTCAGGGTATTGCTATTTTGGCAATTGAATTTTACACCAGAACAAAATATATGTTTTGGCGGACACTATTATAGTTTGCCAGCCAGTGCTCGGACACCAGATTTAGGGTATTGCTATTTTGGCTATTGAATTTCACCACAGAACAAAATATATGTTTTGGCGGACACTATTATAGTTTGCCAGCCACATCTGTGACACCAGATTTATGGTATTGCTATTTTGGCAATTTAATTTCACCCCAGAACAAAATATACCCTGCTACTTACAGATTTAAACTAGGCCTGCAACAGCTGGAACACCAGATTCAGTGTATTGCTATTTTTGCAATTGAATTTCACCCCAGAACAAAATATATCCTTTGCAGGACACTATGAAACTTCGCCAGCCACAGCTGAAACCACTGATTTATGGTATTGCTATTTTGGCAATTTAATTTCACCCCAGAACAAAATATACCCTGTTACTTACAGATTTAAACTAGGCCTGCAACAGCTGGAACACCAGATTCAGGGTATTGCTATTTTGGCAATTGAATTTTACACCAGAACAAAATATATGTTTTGGCGGACACTATTATAGTTTGCCAGCCAGTGCTGGGACACCAGATTTAGGGGATTGCTATTTTGGCAGTTGAATTTCACCCCAGAACAAAATATATGTTTTAGCGGACAATATCATAGTTTTCCAGCCACAGCTGAAACCACTGATTTATGGTATTGCTATTTTGGCAATTGAATTTCACCCCAGAACAAAATATACCCTGTTATGGACAGATTTAAACTAGGCCTGCAACAGCTGGAACACCAGATTCAGGGTATTGCTATTTTGGCAATTGAATTTCACCTCAGAACAAAATATATAATTTGCAGGACACTATGAAACTTGGCCAGCCACAGCTGAAACCACTGATTTATGGTATTGCTATTTTGGCAATTGAATTTCACCCCAGAACAAAATATATGTTTTGACTGACACTATTTTAGTTTGCCAGCCAGTGCTGGGACACCAGATTTAGGGGATTGCTATTTTGGCAATTGAATTTCACCCCAGAACAAAATATATGTTTTGGCGGACACTATCATAGTTTGCCAACAAGAGCTGAAACCACTGATTTATGGTATTGCTATTTTGGCAATTGAATTTCACCCCAGAACAAAATATATGTTTTGGCGGACACTATTATAGTTTGCCAGCCAGTGCTGGGACACCAGATTTAGAGGATTGCTATTTTGGCAATTTAATTTCACCCCAGAACAAAATATATGTTTTTGCGGACACTATTATAGTTTGTCAGCCACAGCTGTGACAACAGATTTATGGTATTGCTATTTTGGCAATTGAATTTAACCCCAGAACAAAATATATGTTTTGGCGGACACTATTATAGTTTGCAGCCAGAGCAGAAACCACTGATTTATGGTATTGCTATTTTGGCAATTGAATTTCACCCCAGAACAAAATATATAATTTGCAGGACACTATGAAACTTGGCAAGCCACAGCTGAAACCACTGATTTATGGTATTGCTATTTTGGCAATTGAATTTCAACCCAGAACAAAATATATGTTTTGGCGGACACTATTATACTTTGCCAGCCAGTGCTGGGACACCAGATTTAGGGGATTGCTATTTTGACAATTGAATTTCACCACAGAAAATAATCTATTCTTTGCCAAACAGCAGACATTATTATACTTGGCTAGCCAAAGCTGGAACACCAGATTTAGGGGATTGGTATTTTGGCAATTGTATTTAACCCCTTAATAAAATATAGAAATTGCTATTCTGAGTTTCTAGGGGTGACAATTAGCACAGCCAAGCCCCCATGTAGGATATAGCAAAAAAAAACTAGTATTGATGGATTTATGGACTTGGTGGCAGCCAGTGATCAAGTAACTTGCAGAAGATAAATCATTCACAGCTGTAGATCGATCACCTCATTAGGTGCTTTTGCAGACTTCTCCCTGCCTAATCTCGCCCTCACAGCAGCTGCGTCCTCTCCCTACACGAATCAGAGCAGTGTGACGTGCGGCGCTACATGACTCCAGCTTAAATAGAGGCTGGGTCACATGCTGCACTTGGCCAATCACAGCCATGCCATTAGTAGGCATGGCTGTGATGGGCTCTTAGGGCAAGAAGTAAAACGCTAGCTGATTGGCTGCTGTGCAGCCCTTCAGAAAGTGGGAATAAATCGCCGAACAATGAACCTGAACCCGAACTTTTTTGAAAATGTTCGGGTCCGGGTCCGGGTCCCAAACACCCCAAAATTCGGTAGGAACCTGAACTATGCTCGAACTGTTCGCTCAACATTAACTATAACTTGTAATATTATTACACTCCAGAAATACATCCAGCCTACTTTTGAACTCGTTTAGTGAATTTACCATCACCACCTCCTCAGGCAGAGAGTTCCATAGTCTCACTGATCTCACAATAAAGAATCCGCTTCTATGTTTGTGTACGAACCTTATTTCCTCTAGACGCAGAAGATGTCACCTCGTCACAGTCACAGTCCTGGGGATATATAAATGATGGGAGAGATCTCTGTACTGACCCCTGATATATTTATACATAGTTATTAGATCTCCCCTCAGTCATCTTTTTTCTATGTTCTATGTACTATGTTCTCATCCCGTGCATCTTTGATCTCTTTGATGCACCCCACAATTTTATTGGCCTTGCATTTGTTAGGGTTAAAATTCACATGCCACTTCTTTGCCCAAGCCTTCAATCTATCTAAATTGATCTGTAGCAAAGTACGCTCCTCTTTTGTGTTACTTTATGGTTTAGTGTCATCTGCAAAAATTTATATTTTACTGTGCAAGCCTTCAACACCAGGCCGCCGCCTCCCTACCCGAATGAGGCACGCAATTGAATCCCATTATGGCCGCACTTATGGGCACCCAGCCTCAGAAGCCGCAGGCCATTTTACTTGATGCCTTTGAGGCAGTAGATGGGCGCAAGAGGTTGGGACCTCCTGTGCTGGGTCATGTGTAATAATGTCACAGGTGATGTAACAGACCACACATCGCAGGTGGTGGCAGGGAAACAGTAATGAAGTAAATGTTTTTTTTTTTTTTTTTGTAGCACTAAAGGTCATCGCTACTGGGAGCACCAAGAAGTGGAAGCATTATATATAACTGGCACTGAGGAGGTCATCATCTACTGGGGGAAAGATTATATAATGTATAACTGGCATGGAGAGGTTCATCATCTACTGGGGGAAGCATTATATAGAACTAGCACTGAGGGGGTCATCATCTACTGGGGAAAGCATTATATACAGTATAACTGGCACTGAGGGGTTCATCATCTACTGGGGGAAGCATTATATATAACTGGCACTGAAGGGGTCATCATCTACTGGCGGCACCAAGAGGGGGAAAGCTTTATATATAACTGGCACTGAGGCACTGAATATTGTAGAAAATAGGGCCTTATACTGACACCTGATGTACCCACTGGTAACGGTGACCCAATCTGAGTATGTACTGTTAATAACCACCCTCTGTTATATATCACTGAGCCAGTTACTTACCCACATACACACATTTTCCCCAGTCCAAGCATTCTCATTTTATATGCTGACCTTTTATGTGGCACTGTATCAAATTCTTTGGAGAGATATATGACATCCATTGATTCACCCTGGTCAAATCTACAACTCACCTCCTTAAAGAAACTGATTAAATTAGTTTGACATGATGCCTCATGAATAGAGTTGAGCGAACACCTGGATGTTCGGGTTCGACGAGTTCGGCCGAACTTTCGAAAAATGTTCGGGTTCGGGATCCGAACTCGACCCGAACTTCATCCCGAACCCGAACCCCATAGAAGTCAATGGGGACCCGAACTTTTGGGCACTAAAAAGGCTGTAAAACACACCCGGAAAGGGCTAGAGGGCTGCAAAAGGCAGCAAAATGTAGTTAAATCCCCTGCAAACAAATGTAGATAGGGAAATGATGAGTTAACATAAAATAAATAAAAATTTAACAATATTAATTGGAGTGAGGTCCCATAGCACAGAATCAGGCTTCAAGTCACCCACCAATGGAGAAGGTCACTTACTATTATTTTGACCACAGCACCCAGACAAAGGAGAGAGGTCCCACAGCAGAGAACCAGGCATCATATCACCCACCACAGGAGTAGGCCACCATTTAGTTACTTTGACCCCTACACCCAGACGGAGGAGAGAGTTTACACAGCAGAGAATCAGGCATTTAGATCACCCACCACAGGAGTAGGCCCCCATTGAATCAGACCCTGGCAACCATGTCAGATGGCACAACCATCAGCTTTATATCAATCAGCACAGGAGAAGGCGACTTTGAAAGACTTTGACCCCTACACCCGGACGGAGGAGAGAGGTTTCAAAGCAGAGAATCAGGCATTTAGATCACCCACCACAGGAGTAGGCCCCAATTTAATGGGACCCCGGCAACCATGTCAGATGGCACAACCATCAGCTTCATATCAATCAGCACAGGAGAAGGCGACTTTGAAAGACTTTGACCCCTACACCCAGATGGAGGAGAGAGGTTTCACAGCAGAGAATCAGGCATCATATCAACCACCACAGGAGAAGCCACCATTTAGTTACTTTGACCCTGCACCCAGGAAGAGGAGAGAGGCCCCACAGCACATATTCTGGCATCATATCAGCCACCACAGGAGAAGCCACCATTGAGTTACTTTGACCCCGCACTCCAGGAAGAGGAGAGAGGCACCACAGCACATATTCAGGCATCATATCACACACCACAGGAGAAGGCCTCTTTCAGTGATTTAGGCCTTTGGACCCAGACAGAGGAGAGAGGCACCACAGCACATATTCTGGCATCATATCAGCCACCACAGGAGAAGCCACCATTGAGTTACTTTGACCCCTGCACCCAGGAAGATGAGAGAGGCCCCACAGCACATATTCTGGCATCATATCAGCCACCACAGGAGAAGCCACCATTTAGTTACTTTGACCCGTTCACCCAAACAGAGGAGAGAGGTTCCACATCAGAGAATCAGGCATCATATCAACCACCACAGGAGTAGGCCACAATTTAGTTTATTTGACCCCTGCACCCAGGAAGAGGAGAGAGGCCCCACAGCACATATTCTGGCATCATATCACACACCACAGGAGAAGGCCTCTTTCAGTGATTTAGGCCTTTGGACCCAGACAGAGGAGAGAGGTCAGAGATTAGCTTCATATCCCCCAGCACAGCAGAAGACCGCTTTATTTGACTTAGGCCTCAGCACCCAGACAGAAGACAGAGGTAGCATGGCAGAGGTTATGGCTTCATGTCACCCGTTAGTTTAACCGGCCACTTTCATCTGGTTAGGCCCCGCGCCCAGACAGAGAAGAGTTTCATTCAACTGTGGGTTTCATAAAATTTGTATCAAATAAAGAAGTGGCCCGTAGCACAACAAGACATGTTTTAGGCAGTTAATAAGGACTACTCTGCACAAGGGAGGGACAGGTCCTGTGGGATCCATGCCTGGTTCATCTTTATGAAGGTCAGCTTGTCCACGTTGGCTGTGGACAGGCGGCTGCGCTTGTCAGTAATGACGCCCCTGCCGTGCTGAATACGCGTTCAGATAAAACGCTGGCCGCCGGGCAGGAAAGCACCTCCAAGGCATAACATGCTAACTCTGGCCACGTGGACAATTTCGAAACCCAGTAGTTGAATGGGGCCGAACCATCCGTCAGGATGTGGAGGGTGTGCAGACATACTGTTCAACCATGTTAGTGAAATGCTGCCTCCTGCTAACACGTTCCGTATCAGGTGTCGGTGCAGATAGCTGTGGCGTGGAGACAAAACTTTTCCACATTTCTGCCATGCTAACCCTGCCCTCAGATGAGCTGGCCGTGACACAGCTGCGTTGGCGACCTCTTGCCACTCCTCTGCCTTCACCTTCCACCTGTTCCCCTGTGACATGTGGGAATGCTCTCAAGAGCGCTCTATCAGCGTAGCGCTTGTACTCGCGCATCTTACGGTCGCGCTCCAGTTCAGGAATTAAAGTGGGCACATTGTCTTTATACCGGGGATCCAGCAGGGTGGCCACCCAGTAGTCTGCACACGTTAAAACGTGGGCAACTCTGCTGTCGTTGCGCAGGCATTGGAGCATATATTCGCTCATGTGGGCCAGGCTACCCATGGGTAAGGACAAGCTGTCCTCTGTGGGAGGCGTATCGTCATCGTCCACCGTATCCCCCAGCCACGCACCAGTGATGGGCCTGGGCTGCCACCCCGCTGTGAACTTGCGTCATCCTCGTCCCCTCCACCTCCTCCTCCTCATCCTCCTCGTCCTCCAGTACAGTGCCTTGGCTGGCGACTCTGTGAACCTGTCCTCTGCTGCTTAAACAAACCTCCCTCTGAGCCAATTCGAACAGACTGGCCCGAAAGTGTTAGAAACGAGCCCTCATCCTCCTCCTCCTCCTCCACCTGGGCCACCTCCTCTAACATCATTGCCCTAAGTGTTTTCTCAAGGAGACATAGAAGTGGTATTGTAACGCTGATAACAGTGTCATCGCCACTGGCCATGTTGGTGGAGTACTCGAAACAGCGCAGCAGGGCACACAGGTCTCGCATGGAGGCCCAATCATTGGTGGTGAAGTGGTGCTGTTCGGCAGTATGACTGACGCGAGCGTGCTGCAGCTGAAACTCCACTATGGCCTGCTGCTGCTCGCACAGTCTCTCCAGCATGTGCAAGGTGGAGTTCCACCGGGTGGGCACGTCGCATATGAGGCGGTGAGCGGGAAGGCCGAAGTTCCGCTGTAGCGCAGACAGGCGAGCAGCGGCAGGATGTGAACGGCGGAAGCGCGCATAGACGGCCCGCACTTTATGCAGCAGCTCTGACATGTTGGGGTAGTGGTGAATGAACCTCTGCACCACCAAGTTCAGCACATGCGCCAGGCAAGGGATGTGCGTCAAACCGGCTAGTCCCAGAGCTGCCACGAGATTTCGCCCATTATCGCATACCACCAGGCCTGGCTTGAGGCCCACCGGCAGAAACCACTCGTCGGTCTGTTGTTCAATACCCCGCCACAACTCCTTTGCGCTGTGGGGCCTGTCCCCCAAACATATGAGTTTCAGAATGGCCTGCTGACGTTTACCCCGGGCTGTGCTGAAGTTGGTGGTGAAGGTGTGTGGCTGACCGGATGAGCTGGTGGAAGCAGTGGAGGAGGAAGCCGAGTAGGAGGAGGAGGCTACAGGAGGCAGAGAATGATGCCCTGCGATCCTAGGGGGCGGAAGGACGTGCGCCAAGGAACTGTCCGCCGGGGCCCAGCCGCCACTACATTCATCCAGTGTGCAGTTAGTGAGATATAGCGTCCCTGGCCGTGCTTACTGGTCCACGTATCTGTGGTTAGGTGGACCTTGCCACAAATGGCGTTGCGCAGTGCACACTTGATTTTATCGGACACTTGCATGTGCAGGGAAGGCACGGCTGTCTTGGAGAAGTAGTGGCGGCTGGGAACCACATACTGCGGGACAGCCATGGCCATCAGCTGTTTGAAGCTGTCTGTGTCCACCAGCCGGAATGACAGCATTTCAAAGGCCAGCAGTTTAGAAATGCTGGCGTTCAGGCCAAGGGCTCGAGGGTGACTCGGGGAATTTGCGCTTCCTCTCTAAGGTTTGAGATATTGAGAGCTGAACGCTGCTGTGTGATATAGTGGAGACGCTAGTTGACGGTGGCGGTGGTGGTGGTGTCGGTGGCACATCCTCTGTTTGCTGCTCGGCAGGTGGCAACATTCCTCTCGAGGCGGAAGCCGAGGCAGCAGCGGTAGAGGGAGCAGGGGAGCCTCAGCGAGTGCCTGGTTTTTAAGGTGTGTACCCCACTGCAGTTCATGCTTTGCATGTAGATGCCTGGTCATGCAGGTTGTGCTGAGGTTCAGAACGTTAATGCCTCGCCTCAGGCTCTGATGGCAGAGCGTGCAAGTCACTCGGGTCTTGTCGGTAGGGACATTGTTTAAAGAAGTGCCATGCCAGGGAACTCTTTGAAGCTGCCTTTGTGGGGCTGGGTCCCTGTTGGCGATGTCCAGTAGCAGGCGAACTCTGGGGCGGCGGCTCGCCTGCTTTGGCCCCTGCTCCCTCTTTGGCTTCGCTGTTGTCTCGGTCTCACCACTACCTCTTCCTCTGAACTGTGAAAGTCATCGCCACGACCTTCAGTCCATGTGGGGTCTAAGACCTCATCGTCCTCTGCATCGTCTTCCACCCAGTCTCCTCCCTGACCTCCTCCTGTTCAGTCTGCACACTGCAAAAAGACGCGGCAGTGGGCACCTGTGTTTCGTCATCATCAGAGAGTCGGTGACTCTGCTGTGGTGGTAATTCCCATGTCCTCTTCATCTGGAGACATAAGTGGTTGTGCGTCAGTGCATGGTATGTCTTCCTCCACTGGGGAAGGGCTAGGTGGACGCCCTGGGAAACCCTGGAAGCAGAGTCTTCAAACAGAAGAAGAGACTGCTGCATAACTTGTGGCTCAGACCGTTTCCCTGATATGCTTGGGGGTGATGTGACAGACTGATGGGCTTGGTTTTCAGGTGCCACCTGTGCGCTTTCCGCAGAAGACTGGGTGGAAGACCATGTGGTGAACGTGCTGGAAGCACTGTCGGCCACCCAATCGATTAATGCCTGTACCTGCTCAGGCCTTACCATCCTAAGAGCGGCATTGGGCCCCACGAGATATTGCGGTACATTCTGCCGGCTAGTTGAGGGAGTTCGTTCCCTACTGTGTGCGCCTGAGGCCGAACGGCCACGTCCTCTACCAGCAACAGAGGCTCCACGGACACCACCACGACCGCGTCCTCGTCCCTTAATAGTATTTTTCTTCATTGTTGCAATTCAACTCGCACCACAATGAAATATATTATTTTTTATAAGCAAAATCCCCTCACTGGAATACTTTCAGTCTTTTGACTGTATGGATTACAGATGGAATGACTGTTATATGTGAGTACCGCTTTCTTTGACAGATTCTAGTATGGGTACATATATGTTTTCCCAACCCCAGCACATTAATTTGCTAATTCCAGATGTATGAAACGCAGGCCTAACTGTATCTAGTATATTGAACGCCAGATAAACTAACTTGGCCTTTTTAAATAAAAAAATTCCCTCACTGGAATACTTTCAGTCTTTTGACTGTATGGATTACAGATGGAATGACTGTTATATGTGAGTACCGCTTTCTTTGACAGATTCTAGTATGGGTACATATATGTTTTCCCAACCCCAGCACATTAATTTGCTAATTCCAGATGTATGAAACGCAGGCCTAACTGTATCTAGTATATTGAACGCCAGATAAACTAACTTGGCCTTTTTAAATAAAAAAATTCCCTCACTGGAATACTTTCAGTCTTTTGACTGTATGGATTACAGATGGAATGACTGTTATATGTGAGTACCGCTTTCTTTGACAGATTCTAGTATGGGTACATATATGTTTTCCCAACCCCAGCACATTAGTTTGCTAATTCCAGATGTATGAAACGCAGGCCTAACTGTATCTAGTATATTGAACGCCAGATAAACTAACTTGGCCTTTTTAAATAAAAAAAATTCCCTCACTGGAATACTTTCAGTCTTTTGACTGTATGGATTACAGATGGAATGACTGTTATATGTGAGTACCGCTTTCTTTGACAGATTCTAGTATGGGTACATATATGTTTTCCCAACCCCAGCACATTAATTTGCTAATTCCAGATGTATGAAACGCAGGCCTAACTGTATCTAGTATATTGAACGCCAGATAAACTAACTTGGCCTTTTTTAAATAAAAAAAATTCCCTCACTGGAATACTTTCAGTCTTTTGACTGTATGGATTACAGATGGAATGACTGTTATATGTGATGTGGGGAGTCGCTCTGGTAGACAGCGGTGCGGGTGCAGTTTAGAGGCAAAACAAGGAGTCCAGATTGTGCAACAAACAGTGTTTTATTCACACTTGCACACCATAAAGGAAAAACAGTCTCTTTGGTGACAGTTCACACACAACGGAAATAACGTGGCAAAACAAAAACAGGCCAACACAGGGTCCAGTCACCTGGGTGGTTTAGGTGCGGGTTCACACCTAGCAGTTGGCCCAGCCACAGGCGATTCCACCTTCAGGTTGCAGGGAAACACCACCTTGCTGAGCTCCGTCCTCCAGCACAGAGAACCTCACAGTCCTGTTAGCAGGCTCCAGGATAATCACAGCCTCAGACACAGCTGATGGCTGTGTTTTATATCTAGCCCAAAACCAGGACTGGACCGTGGGGAGTAGGCACCCACCCTACACTTTACCTACTCCCAGTAAGAGCCGGCCCGGATTAGCTTTGCAGCCAAACTAAGTAACAAAGTCTAGCAGCATAAGCTGCTGCAGACAAAAACCCCGGCTCTCACTTCACCGAGGCCAGCAACCTCGGTGACACGTACCTGCCATCGCATATGATACCTTGCACCCTCTTACACACCCCCCCCCCTTTGTTCAACCCTGAGGGGGTGAACACACGTGAGGCAGTGGACGCGGGACAGGGCATCTGCGTTGCCCTGCAAGCGGCCTGCCCTGTGTTCCACGGAGAATTTGAAATTTTGAAGCGATAGGAACCACCTGGTGACCCGAGCATTCCTCTCCTTGGCCTGACTCATCCATTTGAGGGGGAATGGTCGGTCACCAGACGGAACCTCCTCCCTAACAGGTAGTAGCGGAGACTTTCGAGTGCCCACTTGATAGCCAGGCACTCCCTCTCCACTATACTATATCTGGACTCGGCGGGGCTGAGCTTACGGCTCAGGAAGACAACGGGATGTTCTTCCCCGTTGACCTCCTGCGACAGTACCGCACCGAGGCCTACCTCCGAGGCGTCGGTCTGTACGACAAACTCCTTGTTGAAGTCGGGTGTCACCAAAACCGGGGACCCACACAGGGCCGACTTCAACGCGGAGAAAGCCTCCTCCGCCTTCTCACTCCAGCTAACCCTCCCAGACTTTCGCCCCTTCAACAGGTCTGTCAATGGCGCTGCTATTGTGGCAAAGTGGGGCACAAACCGCATGTAGTACCCTACAATTCCCAGGAACGACTTTACCTGCCTGGTGGTGACCGGTCGGGGCCAGTTACGAATGGCCTCTACCTTAGTTACCTGAGGTTTGATGACTCCCCGCCCAATAACATATCCCAGATATTTTGTCTCCTCTAACCCTATGGAGCACTTCTTTGGGTTAGCGGTCAGTCCGGCTTTCCTCAGGGCATCCACTACCGCCTGCACCTTGGGTAAATGGCTTTCCCAGTCGGTGCTGTGGATGACTACATCATCTAAGTAGGCCGAGGCGTACCGACGATGTGGTCGCAGCACTATGTCCATTAACCTTTGGAAAGTGGCGGGGCGCCATGCAGGCCAAAGGGTAACACCTTGTAGTGATACAGGCCCTGCGGGGTAACAAATGCGGTTTTTCCTTAGCCGACTCCGTTAAGGGTACCTGCCAGTACCCTTTAGTGAGGTCCAGCACAGAAAAATAACGGGCTTGTCCTAAACTTTCAACAAGCTCGTCTACTCGGGGCATGGGATACGCGTCAAACTTGGATACTTCATTTAACTTGCGAAAGTCGTTGCAGAACCGCAACGTCCCATCCGGCTTGGGTATTAGGACTATGGGACTGGCCCACTCACTTTTCGACTCCTCAATGACATCGAGCTTCAACATTAACTGCACTTCCTCCGCGATGGCCCGCCGCCGAGCCTCGGGTACCCGGTATGGTTTTAACCGGACCTTGGCCTGAGGCTCAGTGACGATGTCATGTCGGATGAGAGACGTGCGGCCAGGGAGGTCCGAGAACACATCCGTGTTCCGACTGAGGAACTCCCTGACTTCCTGAACTTGTTTGGAAGACAGGCTGTCTGCAATTTTTACCGTGGTTACGGCTTCACAGGCCTCGAACTGTGGGGCTGGACCCTTTTCACCTAGAAGCCCTGGCCGGGGCTGTGGTCGTCGGCCGCGTCCCTATCTTTCCACGGCTTAAGTAAATTCACGTGGTACACCTGCTCCGGCTTGCGCCGCCTGGCTGGTGTACCTTGTAATTCACTTCCCCTACCTTCTCGATCACCTCATAGGGGCCCTGCCACCTAGCTAGGAATTTGCTGTCAAGGGTGGGTACCAGAACCAAAACCCGATCTCCCGGATTGAAGTCCCGCACCGAGCCTGACGGTTGTACACCCTACTCTGGGCTTGTTGCGCTGCCTCCATATGCTCCCGGACCAAGGGCAACACCCTTTCCATCCGTTCCTGCATCTGGGCGACATACTCAATGACACTTTTGTGGGGGACAGGCTGTTGTTCCCATGCTTCCTTGGCGATATCCAACAGGCCCCGAGGGTGTCTGCCATAAAGCAGTTCGAAGGGCGAGAACCCAGTAGAGGCCTGGGGCACCTCTCGCACTGCGAACATGAGATAGGGCAGAAGCAGATCCCAGTCCTTCCCATCTCTAGACACCACCCTCTTTAACATATTTTTTAGAGTTTGGTTAAACCTCTCCACAAGACCGTCTGTTTGCGGATGGTAAACGGACGTCCGTAACTGCTTTATACGCAACAATTTACACAGTTCCCTCATTACTTTGGACATAAAAGGGGTCCCTTGGTCTGTCAGAACCTCTTTTGGCAGGCCCACACGGGAAAACATCTCCATTAACTCTTTGGCAATGAGCTTAGCTGAGGTATGTCGCAGAGGCACCGCCTCCGGATACCGAGTGGCATAGTCGAGAACTACCAGAATGTGTTGGTGGCCCCTGGCAGACTTTGGTACAGGCCCAATTAAATCCATAGCGATTCGCTCAAACGGTACTTCAATGATTGGCAGAGGTACCAGAGGACTACGGAAATGTGGCTGGGGGCTAGTTATCTGACAGGTCGGACAGGACTTACAATAATTCTCTACCTCCTTGAACACACTGGGCCAATAAATTCGCTGCAGTATGCGGTCCTGGGTTTTCTGCCACCCCAGGTGTCCCCCAAGAACATGTTGGTGGGCAAGCTCCATGACAAGCTTGCGATACGCTGTGGGCACCACCAACTGTTCAACAGGTTTGCCTCGGATTTGGTTCACCCGATACAACATATCCTGCAGAACAATAAATCGTGGGAACATTAATTCAGCCCCTGGTTTCTGGGGTTTCCCATCAATTTCCAGCACATTCTCCCAGGCCCTGGTTAGGGTTTGGTCCCGGTGTTGTGCGGTCCCAAAATTTTCCCCGGAGACATTGAGGTCTGCCAACTCAGGTCCCGGTGGCAAGTCCTCCGTGTCTCCCACCATTACACTCAGTGGGGTTGTCTCCCCCTCTACCGCTGGAGCAGTGGTCACCCCTACCGCCGGCCCTTCAGACTCGGGCTCCCAGGGTTCTGGCCTTTCAGTGGTATCAGGCCACTCCACCAGGGTCACCCCTGTCTCGGGTCCCTCAGATACCTTTATTACCGCCACAGCGCCGGAAAACCGGGAAGTCCCTCCCAAGTATCAGTTCGTGTGGGAGTTTAGTAGCGACAGCCACCTCGTGGGTCCACCTACCAGCCGCGGTGGACAAAGTCACTAGTGCAGTGGGGTAGTCTTTCAGGTCTCCATGGATGCACAGGACCCCGACTTTACGGCCAGTATACTCCGCAGGCCGTACAAGGGCAGCCCTTACCAGGGAGACTAAACTCCCGGAGTCCAGCAGAGCCACCGCCAGAGAGTCTCCCACCTCTACCTGACACAGGTGGTTATGGTCCTGCACCTCACGGGTGCCAGTTGCGCACAGCTTCCGTGCATACAGGGAGTGACGACCCCGTAGTTCATATCCATCGGCTCATCCCGATGCGGACAGTCGGCCCTGATGTGGCCTGGCTCCTGACACCTCCAGCATACCACGGGAGGCGGACTCGCAGGGGGTATATTCCGTGCAGGCCGCTCTGTCGCCGGACGTCGGAACTGGGGCAGAGGCCTCCGGGGTTTGACTGACCCCTTCCCCGCAAGAGTCCCCTGCAGGTTTCTGGTGGCCTCGTAGCGCTCCACCAGGTCGACCATCTCCAGGGCATTGGTGGGCGATACCTGGCCGATCCAGTGCTGGAGGGGATAAGGCAGAGCCCTCCAAAAGATGTCCGCCAACAGTCGATCCAGCATGGCAGTGGGACTTAGTAGATCGGGCTGCAGCCACTTTTGCAGCCTGTGCAGCAGATCGTAGTACTGCGGCCTAGCGGGTTCAGTCGTTTTAAAGTCCCACTGGTGGACTCTTTGGGCGCGGACCAGCACGTTCACGCCCAGTCTGGCGAGGATCTCTCCTTTCACGGTGTCATAATCTGCCGCTTGGTCGTCCGACAAGTCGAAAAACACCTGCTGGGGTCCGGAAGCCAGGAAAGGAGCGACCACCTCAGCCCACTGGTCACGGGGTAACTTTTCCCTCACGGCGACCTTCTCAAAAACCGCCAGGTACGCCTCAACGTCGTCTGCGGGGGTCATTTTTGGGATCGCCGCACGGACCGCTTTCCGGGCATCATGGACGTGGTGGGACGCTCCTGCCGCCTGTAACGCCATCACATGTTGTAGCAGTAGCTGGTTAGTCTCCCGCTGCTGCACGTTAGCCTCCATGAGAGCCTTCACAGCAGCCTCCATGTTGCCAGAAACTCCTGCTTGCAGCTTTGCTGGCTTAATATATTCCATGCACTTTAGAAAAACAAAACTTCGGCGTTCACGCCAGCCTCACTGCGCATGCCCGCATCCGACACCAAATGTGGGGAGTCGCTCTGGTAGACAGCGGTGCGGGTGCAGTTTAGAGGAAAAACAAGGAGTCCAGATTGTGCAACAAACAGTGTTTTATTCACACTTGCACACCATAAAGGAAAAACAGTCTCTTTGGTGACAGTTCACACACAACGGAAATAACGTGGCAAAACAAAAACAGGCCAACACAGGGTCCAGTCACCTGGGTGGTTTAGGTGCGGGTTCACACCTAGCAGTCGGCCCAGCCGCAGGCGATTCCACCTTCAGGTTGCAGGGAAACACCACCTTGCTGAGCTCCGTCCTCCAGCACAGAGAACCTCACAGTCCTGTTAGCAGGCTCCAGGATAATCACAGCCTCAGACACAGCTGATGGCTGTGTTTTATATCCAGCCCAAAACCAGGACTGGACCGTGGGGAGTAGGCACCCACCCTACACTTTACCTACTCCCAGTAAGAGCCGGCCCGGATTAGCTTTGCAGCCAAACTAAGTAACAAAGTCTAGCAGCATAAGCTGCTGCAGACAAAAAACCCGGCTCTCACCTCACCGAGGCCAGCAACCTCGGTGACACGTACCTGCCATCGCATATGATACCTTGCACCCTCTTACAGTACATATATGTTTTCCCAACCCCAGCACATTAATTTGCTAATTCCAGATGTATGAAACGCAGGCCTAACTGTATCTAGTATATTGAACGCCAGATAAACTAACTTGGCCTTTTTTAAATAAAAAAAATTCCCTCACTGGAATACTTTCAGTCTTTTGACTGTATGGATTACAGATGGAATGACTGTTATATGTGAGTACCGCTTTCTTTGACAGATTCTAGTATGGGTACATATATGTTTTCCCAACCCCAGCACATTAATTTGCTAATTCCAGATGTATGAAACGCAGGCCTAACTGTATCTAGTATATTGAACGCCAGATAAACTAACTTGGCCTTTTTTAAATAAAAAATTCCCTCACTGGAATACTTTCAGTCTTTTGACTGTATGGATTACAGATGGAATGACTGTTATATGTGAGTACCGCTTTCTTTGACAGATTCTAGTATGGGTACATATATGTTTTCCCAACCCCAGCACATTAGTTTGCTAATTCCAGATGTATGAAACGCAGGCCTAACTGTATCTAGTATATTGAACGCCAGATAAACTAACTTGGCCTTTTTAAATAAAAAAATTCCCTCACTGGAATACTTTCAGTCTTTTGACTGTATGGATTACAGATGGAATGACTGTTATATGTGAGTACCGCTTTCTTTGACAGATTCTAGTATGGGTACATATATGTTTTCCCAACCCCAGCACATTAATTTGCTAATTCCAGATGTATGAAACGCAGGCCTAACTGTATCTAGTATATTGAACGCCAGATAAACTAACTTGGCCTTTTTAAATAAAAAAATTCCCTCACTGGAATACTTTCAGTCTTTTGACTGTATGGATTACAGATGGAATGACTGTTATATGTGAGTACCGCTTTCTTTGACAGATTCTAGTATGGGTACATATATGTTTTCCCAACCCCAGCACATTAATTTGCTAATTCCAGATGTATGAAACGCAGGCCTAACTGTATCTAGTATATTGAACGCCAGATAAACTAACTTGGCCTTTTTAAATTAAAAATTCCCTCACTGGAATACTTTCAGTCTTTTGACTGTATGGATTACAGATGGAATGACTGTTATATGTGAGTACCGCTTTCTTTGACAGATTCTAGTATGGGTACATATATGTTTTCCCAACCCCAGCACATTAATTTGCTAATTCCAGATGTATGAAACGCAGGCCTAACTGTATCTAGTATATTGAACGCCAGATAAACTAACTTGGCCTTTTTAAATAAAAAAATTCCCTCACTGGAATACTTTCAGCCTTTTGACTGTATGGATTACAGATGGAATGACTGTTATATGTGAGTACCGCTTTCTTTGACAGATTCTAGTATGGGTACATATATGTTTTCCCAACCCCAGCACATTAGTTTGCTAATTCCAGATGTATGAAACGCAGGCCTAACTGTATCTAGTATATTGAACGCCAGATAAACTAACTTGGCCTTTTTTAAATAAAAAAAATTCCTCACTGGAATACTTTCAGTCTTTTGACTGTATGGATTACAGATGGAATGACTGTTATATGTGAGTACCGCTTTCTTTGACAGATTCTAGTATGGGTACATATATGTTTTCCCAACCCCAGCACATTAATTTGCTAATTCCAGATGTATGAAACGCAGGCCTAACTGTATCTAGTATATTGAACGCCAGATAAACTAACTTGGCCTTTTTAAATAAAAAAATTCCCTCACTGGAATACTTTCAGTCTTTTGACTGTATGGATTACAGATGGAATGACTGTTATATGTGAGTACCGCTTTCTTTGACAGATTCTAGTATGGGTACATATATGTTTTCCCAACCCCAGCACATTAGTTTGCTAATTCCAGATGTATGAAACGCAGGCCTAACTGTATCTAGTATATTGAACGCCAGATAAACTAACTTGGCCTTTTTAAATAAAAAAATTCCCTCACTGGAATACTTTCAGTCTTTTGACTGTATGGATTACAGATGGAATGACTGTTATATGTGAGTACCGCTTTCTTTGACAGATTCTAGTATGGGTACATATATGTTTTCCCAACCCCAGCACATTAATTTGCTAATTCCAGATGTATGAAACGCAGGCCTAACTGTATCTAGTATATTGAACGCCAGATAAACTAACTTGGCCTTTTTAAATAAATAAAATTCCCTCACTGGAATACTTTCAGTCTTTTGACTGTATGGATTACAGATGGAATGACTGTTATATGTGAGTACCGCTTTCTTTGACAGATTCTAGTATGGGTACATATATGTTTTCCCAACCCCAGCACATTAATTTGCTAATTCCAGATGTATGAAACGCAGGCCTAACTGTATCTAGTATATTGAACGCCAGATAAACTAACTTGGCCTTTTTTAAATAAAAAAATTCCCTCACTGGAATACTTTATGGCTTTTCACTGTATGGATTACAGGTGGACTGGTATTAGTAGGGGTGAAACAAGCACACCCAAGTCCCTGATGTAGGATTTCTATGGCACAGACCACTATTACAAGTGATTAATGGACGTTGGGAGAGATTGTGCTGCAGCACTAGTCCCAAGATGGCCGCCGCCTATCAGCCCAGTAACATGTGCCACAAAATGGTCTGCACAACCTTTAAAAAAATAGCCTTGGACTGTGCTGCTAAATCGCTATTGGTCTGAATCCCAGGTGTAGATGTCTGACTTGTTTGGAGCTTTGGAATGCACACTGTGGCAGCTTCTGCTGCAGCACTACAAGTCGCAAAATGGCGGCCGGCGGTCAGCCCAGGTACATGTGGATGGAAAAATCACTCTGGCCACTCTAAAAATAGCCAATCCCTATCAAAAAAGCAGCTCAGCTGCAGTTTTTCAGATGAATCACAGGTGGAGGAGAGAAATTTGCTTCCAGTTATTCAATTATCCCTGCCTATTCTCGCCCTAGCATCAGCTGCGTCTATCCCTGTTCTATTCACATCGGGAGTGAGCACGTCCCGACGTGCGCACAAGCTTATAAAGAGGCTGAGTCACATGCTGCACTTGGCCAATCACAGCCTTGCCAATAGTAGGCATGGCTGCGATGGCATCTTAGGGCAAGTAGTATGATGCATGTTGATTGGCTGCTTTGCAGCCTTTCAAAATGCGCCAAAATACATGCCGAACGACGAACCCGAACCCGAACTTTTTTGAAAATGTCCGGGTTCGGGTCCGGGTCCCTGACACCCCAAAATTCGGTACGAACCCGAACGATGCTCGAACTGTTCGCTCAACACTACTCATGAACACATGCTGATATGGCGTTATTTGCTTAAATTCATTGAGGTACTCTAAGATAACATCTCTTAGAAAACCTTCAAACAGTTTACCCACTACAGATGTTAGACTTACTAGCTACAGTTTCCGGGCTCTGTTTTTGACCCCTTTTTGAATATTGGCACCACATTTGCTGCTAGTCCTGTGGAACTCTCCCTATCAATATTGAGTATTTACAGTTGCAATAAAAAGTATGAGCACAAATTGCTCATAAAAATGTGATCCGATCTTGATCTAAGTCTCAACAATCACAAATGTTACCATGTTTTTATTGAACACATCCATGTAAACATTCACAGTGAAGGTGGAAAAAGTATGTGGACCCTTGGATTTAATAACTGGTTGAACCTCCTTTGGCAGCAATAACTTCAACCAAACGTTTCCTGTAGTTGCAGATCAGACGTGCACAACAGTCAGGAGTAGTGCATGACCATTCCTCTTTACAGAACTGTTTCAATGTCTGGTGTGAATCGCTTTCTTGAGGTCATGCCACAGCATCCCAATCGGGTTAAGGTCAGGACTCTGACTGGGCCACTCCAGAAGGCATATTTTCTTCTGTTTAAGCCATTCTGTTGTTGATTTACTTCTATGTTTTGGGTCGTTGTCCTGTTGCAATACCCATCTTCTGTTGAGCTTCAGCTTGTGGACAGATGGCCTTAAGTTCTCCTGCAAAATGTCTTGATAAACTTGGGAATTAATTTTTCCTTCAATGATTGCAATCCGTCCAGGCCCTGATGCAGCAAAGCAGCCCCAAACCATGATGCCCCCACCACCATACTTCACAGTTGGGATGAGGTTTTGATGTTGGTGTGCTGTGTCTCTTTTTCTCCACAAATAGTGTTGTGTGTTTCTTCCAAACAACTCAACTTTGGTTTCATCTGTCCACAGAATATTTTGCCAGTACTGCTGTGGAACATCTAGGTACTCTTGTGCAAACTGTAAACGTGCAGCAATGTTTTTTTTTTTTGGACAGCAGTGGCTTCCTCTGTGGTATCCTCCCATGAAATCCATTCTTGTTTAGTGTTTTACTTATCATAGATTCGCCAACAGGGATGTTAGCATATGCCAGACACTCTAGGTTTCTTCTTTACCTCACTGAGCAGTCTGCGTTGTGCTCTTACAGTCATCTTTACAGGACGGCCACTCCTAGGGAGAGTAGCAGCAGTGCTGAAGTTTCTCTATTTATAGACAATTTGTCTTACCGTGGACTGATGAACAGCAAGGCTTTTGGAAATACTTTTATAACCCTTTCCAGCTTTATGCAAGTCAACAATTCTTAATTGTAGGTCTTCTGAGAGCTCTTTTGTGCGAGGCATCATTCACATCAGGCAATGCTTCTTGGGAAAAGCAAACCTAGAACTGGTGTGTGTTTTTTATAGGGCAGGGAAGCCGTAACCAATACCTTAATTCTCATCTCATTGATTGGACTCCAGTTGGCTGACACCTCACTCCAATTTGCTCTTGGAGATGTCATTAGTCTAGGGGTTCACATACTTCTTCCACCTGCACTGTGAATGTTTACTTGGTGTATTCAATAAAAACATGGTAACATTTAATTCTTTGTGTGTTATTAGTTTAAGCAGACTGTGATTTTCTATTGTTGTGAATTAGATGAAGATCAGATCACATTTTATGAACAATTTGTGCAGAAATCCATATCATTCCAAAGGGTTCACATACTTTTTCTTGCAACTGTAAATATCAGAAATAAGGGTCTTTCTTTAACATCACTTAATTTTGTTAGAGGGGTGTATGCCATCTGGTTATGGCGATTTGTCTATTATAAGCTTTATAAGATGCACTTCTTTCTGGGTCTCACAGGCTACTTTTAATGGGGGATTTGCTTTTACTCTCTGCATTTATTCTGACAGTTCATTTTCCTCAGTAAATACTGTGGAGATAAAAATATTTAATAGATTCGCTTTCTCCTCATTGCTCTCTACAGCTCCTCCCTCATCACTCCGTAAAAGGTTAAACTTTTTACCATTTATGTAATTGAAGAACATAAGATATGTTCCTCTCACAATAACAGTTTTGGATGCTTTAAAAATATTCTATTTTGATTTGATTCACTTTTTCCGGACAAAGCCGTTAGCGAAACGCTTTGGATAAGTGGGGGACCTCCATGCAGACATCGGGTGTTTGATGTATGTTAACATCCACTACTATTTGGTTTGTGATACCGGACTTTGTGTGTGAGGTCACTGTACACTTTAGGTGCCTGGATATCTAGGTAGATTCCACTTGGATTTAATGCTATTGCAATATATATTTTTATATGGTATGTTCACATATAAACTTGCCCTGGTCTGCATGTGAGTAAGTCCCCTACTAGTTTGGTTCTTTTTACCTGTCTTACCTCTTACAATCATGTGGATTCCTCTGATTTTAATATGATCATGTTTTAATTGAATTTAATAAAGGAAATTTTTTTTTTATGGTGTACTCATTTTGATGAGGGCTGTTACACCTTTACTGTAGGTTTAGATAAATTTTCTATTTCGTGGCTACATTTTTATTTTTGAGGATATTGTCCTGGTCAAATTTAGCTTTTTGGAAGTCCAGTATTTTTGCGCCTCCTTGAAGAAACACTTCTTTAAATGACAACTGGAAGATTATTATTTTATGGTCACTCTTTCCCAGGTGTCCCGCAACCTGCACATGAGTTGTTTCAGGTCTGTTGATTAATACTAAGTCCAGTATGGTCATCCCTCTAGTTGGGTCCTCAACCAGTTTGAAAAGGCAATTCTCTTTAGTTATTGCCAAGAACTAGAGTTGAGAATTGTATAGTTCGGGTTCGTACCGAACTTCACGGTTTTCTGCACCCGAACCTGGTTCGGGTTCGTTGTTAGGCGATTTCTTCCCGCTTTTTTAAAGGCTGCAGGGCAGCCAATCAACAAGCGTTTCACTACTTTGCCCTAAGAAGCCATCACAGGTATGATTACTATTGGCATGGCTGTGATTGGCTAAGTAACTTCGGCCTTCCCGCTCACCGCCTCACTTGCGATGTGGCCACCAGGTGGAACTCCACCGTGCATATGCTGGAGAAACTGTGCAAGCAGCAGGGGATAGTGGAGTTTCAGCTGTAGCATGCATGGGTCAGTCGATCTGCATAACAGCACCACTTCACCATCAATGAGTGGGCCTCCATGCAAGACCTGTGAGTCTTGTTGCGGTGTTTCGAGTACTCAACCAACATGGCCAGTGCCGATGACGCCATTCTTAGCGATACATTACCGCTTCTATGTCTCCTTAAAAAAACACTTAGGGCGATGATGGAAGAGGATGTGGCACAGGAGGAAGAGGAGGAGGAAGAGGGGGCATTTCACAGGGTTTCAGGCCAGTCATTCAGAAGTGGCTCAGAGGGTGGGTTCCTGCACCAGCAAAGGCCAGGTACACATGTGGCCAGCCAGGGCACAGTTCTGGAGGACCAGGAGTAGGAGGATGAGGTAGAGGAGAAGGAGGAGGAACTGGGTTCACAGCAGGGTGGCACCCAACGCAGCTCATGGCCATCACTGTAGCGTGGCTGGGGAGATACCGAGGACACAGACAATACACCACCTACAGAGGACAGCTTATCCTTACCTCTGGGCAGTCTGGCACACATAAGCGACTACATGATGCAGTGCCTGTGCAACAACAGCAGAGTTGCCCACATTTTAACTTGTGCTGACTACTGGGTTGCCACCCTGCTTGATCCCTGTTACAAAGACAAAGTGCCATCCTTAATTCCCTCACTGAAGCGTGATGGGAAGATGCGAGACTACAACCTGAACCTGACAGACTCGCTCCTTAGGGCATTCCCAACTGACACCGGGGGACAAGTGGAAGCACAAGGCGAAGGCAGAGGTGGAGGAAGAGGTCGCCAGCACAGCTGGGTCACGGCAAGCACCTCAGAAGGCAGGGTTGGCATGGCCGACATGTGGAAAAGCTTTATCACCACGCCACAGCAACCAGCACCACATAGAATGTGTCGGCAGATAAGAACCATTTGGCCCATCTAGTCTGCCCAATATGCTGAATACTATGAATAGCCCCAGGCCCTATCTTATATGAAGGATGGCCTTATGCCTATCCCATGCATGCTTAAACTCCTTCACTGTATTTGCAGCTACCACTTCTGCAGGAAGGCTATTCCATGCGTCCACTACTCTCTTAGTAAAGTAATTCTTCCTGATATTACTTTTAAACCTTTGCCCCTCTAATTTAAAACTATGTCCTCTTGTAGCAGTTTTTCTTCTTTTAAATATTCTCTCCTCTTTTAACGTGTTGATTCCCTTTATGTATTTAAAAGTTTCTATCATATCCCCTCTGTCTCTTCTTACTTCCAAGCTATACATGTTAAGGTTCTTTAACCTTTCCTGGTAAGTTTTGTCCTGCAATCCATGTACTAGTTTAGTAGCTCTTCTCTGAACTCTCTCCAAAGTTTCAATATCCTTCTGCAGATATGGTCTCCAGTACTGCACACAATACTCCAAATGAGGTCTCACTAGTGCTCTGTAGAGCGGCACGAGCACCTCCCTCTTTCTACTGTTAATGCCTCTCCCTATACACCCAAGCATTCTGCTGGCATTACCTGCTGCTCTATGACATTGTCTGCCCACCTTTAGGTCGGCTGATATAAAATGTTAAATTTTTTAAAGGCTGATAAGGGTCTTGAACCCAGGCCCACTGGACTCAGGACAAGTGCACTATCACTGAGTCATAAGCTTGGTCCACCAGCTGATATGGAACGTCTTAGCAGAAGGCAGCATTTGAACAACATGGTGGAACAGTACGTGTGCACATGCCTACACATACTGACTGATGGTTCTGCCTCATTCAACTTCTGGGTCTCCAAATTGTCCTGAGCTTGCCCTTTATGCCTTGGAGGTGCTGGCCTGCCCTGCGGCCAGTGTATTGTCTGAACGTGTATTTAGCACAGCAGGGGGCGTCATTACAGACAAACGCAGCCGCCTGTCCACAGCCAACTGAACAAGCTCATGTTCATTAAAATGAACCAGGCTTGGATACCACAAGACTTGACTGTACCTTGTGCAGAATAGTCATTTATAGCCGCCTCAACCATATAATTTATGTACTCAAATGCACTTATTTTGGAGGCTACCCCAATTTAAAATAAATAAATAAATAATACATTGTTAGCTGGCTACCTCCTCCTCCATCGCCGCTTCCACCTTCAACACCACATTTACCACCTCCTCAACCCCTGACTCCACATCCACCTCCTCCTCTGGGTTGTAGGTTAATAATTTTTTTTTTTTATTATTATTTATTTTATTTTATTTCCCTATCCACATTTGTTTGCAGGGCACTTACCCACATTTTGCTGCCTTTTGCAGTCCTTTTAGCCCTTTCCAGGACTTTTTTACAGCCATTTTAGTGCCCAAAAGTTCGGGTCCCCATTGACTTTTTTGTGAGGTTCGGCCGAAACTGTTGAACCCGAACTTCCAGGTGTACGCTTAACTCCACCAAGAACCTGTTTGCTTTATGAGATCTACAGGTTTCAGTTTCCGAGTCTATATCTGGATAGTTAAAGTCCTGCAAAATAACTAACTCATTATGATTTTCTGCCTCATCTATTTCCCTAAGGCCTCATGCACACGACCGTAGGTCTGCAATCTGCGGATCCGCAAAACACGGAAGCTGTTCTGCGTTCCGTTCTGCAATTTGCGGAACAGAACGCGGCCCATTGTAGAAATATCTATTCTTGTCCGCAAAATGGACAAGAATAGGACATGCTATATTTTTTTTTGCGGGGCCACGGAACAGAGCAAAGGACGCGATACAGGCGGATTAACCCCCTTTATGCCATGGTCATGCTGACCGAGGCATACAGTGGGTTTGCGGCAGCTTGTACATCCCCATCGGGTCCCCGTGCTATGACAGCCCCCATGCGGTGAACAGGCATCGGGACTGCCAGCTATGGAAGCCCAGGAGATCCAGCCCCAGGGTTGGGTCACCTAGGCGCCCTACAGTGTAAGGCCCCTTGCACACGACAGTATTTTGCGGACCGTATACTGGCAGTTTTTTCAGTTCAGTATACTGACAGTATACTGAACCATTCACTTCAATGGGTCTGCAAAAAATACTGAAGTGTCTCCGTATGCCTTCCGTTTCCGTTTTTCAGTTTTTTCTGTTCCGTTTAAATATAGACCATGTCCTATTCTTGTCCGCAAATCACGTTCAGTGGCTCCATTCAAGTCAATGGGTCTGCAAAAAAAACGGAAAGCATACTGAAGTGCATCCGTATGTCTTCCGTATTCATTCCGTTTTTTTGCGGAACTATCTATTGAAAATTTTAAGACCAGCCCAATTTTTTCTATGTTATTACTGTATACTGTATATGCCAAACGGAAAAACGGAACAACGGAACCGAAACGGAGACAAAACGGAAGCAAAAAACGGAAAAACGGATCCGTTATAAACGGACAGCAAAACACTGAAAAAAAATATGTTCGTGTGCAAGAGGCCTAAGACACTAACAGTTCAATACAGCAAAATTCAGATGTATTGTGCTGTATTAAAACAGGGATCAGACCCTGAAATATTAAAGTCCCATAGCGGGAAAAACAAACAAAAAAAAATAAAGTGAAAAAATAAGTTAAAAAAATTAGGTTTTACAAAAAAATTTTAGTTTCAAGTAAAAAAATAAAAACGCCATTTTCCCAAAATAAAGTAAAGAAAAATTGTAAAAAATGGGAAAAAAAGAAAAGTAGACATATTACGTATCGCCATGTCCGTATTGACCGGTTCTACAAAAATATCACATGACCTAACCTCTCAGATGAACACCATAAAAAAAAAAATCTGGCACCTTATGTCACTAAAAGTGCAACACCAAGCAATCAAAATATGCCCCTCAAAATAGTACCAATCTAACCATCAACTCGTTCAGCAAAAAATTAGCTCCTACCTAAGATATTAGCCCCCCAAAAAAAACTATGGCTCTGAGACTATGGAGACACTAAACCATGATTTTTATTTGTTTCAAAAATGCTTATATTGTGTTAAATGTAAAAAAAAAAAAAAAAGAGTAGACATATTATGTATCGCCGCGTCCGTTTTATGCTTCATAAAAATACTACATGACTCAGATGAACACCGTAAAAAAACAATAATAAAAACAGTGTCAAAAAAGCAATTTTTTGTCACCTTACATTAACCACTTCAGCCCCCCTAGCTTAAACACCCTTAATGACCAGGCCACTTTTTACAATTCTGCACTACACTACTTTCACCGTTTATTGCTCCGTCATACAACTTACCACCCAAATGAATTTACCTCCTTTTCTTCTCACTAATAGAGCTTTCATTTGGTGGTATTTCATTGCTGCTGACATTTTTACTTTTTTTGCTATTAATCAAAAATGACCGAAATTTTTGCAAAAAAATGACATTTTTCACTTTCTGTTGTAATTTTTTTTTTTTTTAAAACTACATTTCTATAAACCATCAAAAAGTGTGGTGATAAGGAAGCAGGATGTGCTCATACCCATATGCAGTTGTGCATTTCTGTAGGGGAGCACATCCTGCACTTGTAGTCCGTTGCTAATGGCAATCACCAGCAAAAAATGCATACAATGGATGATGCCAGCAACGGACTACAAGTACCACAATGGACATCCTACATAAGATGAAATTTATGTGGATGTGGCAAGAATTCAAAACAAACACAGAACCAGAGATAGGTGCACACTGCCGTGACACTAAACCCTCACACTGATGTTAAAAATTGAGAGTTAGTTCGACATATCCTACTAGGAGGACGTGTCTTAAGCCTCGGGCACCAGCGTCAAGGTCTCTCAAGTAGCCCGTGGGCCCTAACACTCACCTACCTGCGCCATATGGGCGATATCAGGGGCCAGTGGGCAATTACAGGAGCATTAGGACGACTCACAAACATCTCCTCTGTTACCTCCAGCATGTGGCCATGCTTGCAATGGGAGGTGGGAGGTGCTCCATGAGCCCTACCCAAGACTGACTGATATAGCCAAAGGCCAAGCAGGTGCACCCAATGTGACCTGAAGATGAAAGACAGGCACATTTAAATTGGAGTTTTATACACCTCCATACATATATATATAAACCATCAAAAAGTGTGGTGATAAGGAAGCAGGATGTGCTCATACCCATATGCAGTTGTGCATTTCTGTAGGGAGACATCCTGCACTTGTAGTCCGTTGCTAATGGCAATCACCAGCAAAAAATGCATACAATGGATGATGCCAGCAACGGACTACAAGTACCACAATGGACATCCTACATAAGATGAAATTTATGTGGATGTGGCAAGAATTCAAAACAAACACAGAACCAGAGATTGTGTCTGGAGGTAACAGAGGAGATGTTTGTGAGTCGTCCTAATGCTCCTGTAATTGCCCACTGGCCCCTGATATCGCCCATATGGCGCAGGTAGGTGAGTGTTAGGGCCCACGGGCTACTTGAGAGACCTTGACGCTGGTGCCCGAGGCTTAAGACACGTCCTCCTAGTAGGATATGTCGAACTAACTCTCAATTTTTAACATCAGTGTGAGGGTTTAGTGTCACGGCAGTGTGCACCTATCTCTGGTTCTGTGTTTGTTTTGAAAACTACATTTCTATATAAATTTTTCGCAAAATTTATTGTTCTACATGTCTTTGATAAAAAAAAATCCAATAAGTGTATATTTATTGGTTTGGGTAAAAGTTATGGCGTTTACAAACTATGGTGCAAAAAAGTGAATTTCGGCATTTTGAAGCAGCTCTGACTTTCTGAGCACCTGTCATGTTTCTTCAGGTGCTAGAATGCCAGGAAAGTATAAATATCCCCCAAATGACACCATTTTAGAAAGAAGACACCCCAAAGTATTCGCGGAGGGGCATGGTGAGTTCATATATCATTTCATTTTTTTTCACAAGTTAGCGGAAAATGACACTTTCTGAGGAAAAAAATAAAAATAATAAACTTTCCATTTCTGCTAACTTCTGGCAAAAAAAAAAAGAAATCTCCCATGGACTCACTATGCCCCTCAGCGAATACCTTGGGGTGTCTACTTTCGGAAATGGGGTCATGTGTGGGGTGTGTTTACTGTTCTGGCATTTTGGGCGGGGCTAAATTGTGAGCAGCCATGTAAAAGCTAAAGGTACTCGTTGGAATTAGGGCCCCTTTGCGCACCCAGGCTGCAAAAAAGTGTCACTCATGTGGTATCGCCGTACTCAGGAGAAGTAGGGCAATGAGGTTTGGGGTGTATTGTTACATATAACCATGTTGGGTGAGAGAAATATCTCTGTAAACTGACAACTTCATATAAAAAATGTAAAAAGTTGTCGTTTACAGAGATATTTCTCACACCCAGCAGGGGTATATGTAAAAATACACCCCAAAACACATTACCCTACTTCTCCTGAGTACGGCGATACCACATGTGTGACAATTTTTTGCAGCCTGGGTGCGCAAAGGGGCCCAGATTCCAATGAGTACCTTTAGGATTTCACAGGGCATATTTATGCATTTGGATTCTAGACTTCTTCTCACGCTTTAGGGGCCCCTAAAATGCCAGGGCAGTAAAAATACCCCACAAGTGACCCCATTTTAGAAAGAAGACACCCCAAGGTATTCCGTTAGGGGTATGGTGAGTTCATGTAAAATTTTATTTTTTGTCACAAGTTAGTGAAATATGAGACTTTGTAAAAAAAAAGAAATCAATTTCCGCTAACTTGTGCCAAAAAAAAAAAATTCTGTGAACTCGCCATGCCCCTCACGGAATACCTTGGGGTGTCTTCTTTCCAAAATTGGGTCACATGTGGGGTATTTATACTGCGCTGGCATTTTAGGGGCCCTAAAGCGTGAGAATCCAAAATGCGTAAAAATGTCCTGTGAAATCCTAAAGGTGCTCATTGGTTTTAGGGCCCCTTTGCGCATCTTGGCTGCAAAAAAGTGGCACACATGTGGCATCGCCGTACTCAGGAGAAGTAGGGCAATGTGTTTGGGATGTATTTTTACATATACCCATACTGGGTGTGAGAAATATTTCTGTAAATGACAACTTTTTAAAAAATTTATACAAAGTTGTCTATTTACAGAGATATTTCTCTCACCCAGCATGGATATATGTAAAAATACACCCCAAAACACATTGCCCTACTTCTCCTGAGTACGGCGATACCACATGTGTGACACTTTCTTGCAGCCAAGATGCGCAAAGGGGCCCTAAAACCAATGAGTACCTTTTAGGAGGGCATTTTTATGCATTTTTCTTCTCACGCTTTAGGGCCCCTAAAATGCCAGGGCAATATAATTACTCCACATGTGACCCCATTTTGGAAAGAAGACACCCCAAGATATTCCGTGAGGGGCATGGTGAGTTCATAGAAGATGATTTTTTTTTGGCACAAGTTAGCGGAAATTGATTTTTTATTGTTTTTTCTCACAAAGTCTCCCTTTCTGCTAACTTTTGACAAAAAGTTAAATTTTTCATGGACTCACTATGCCCCTCAGTGAATACTTTGGGGTGTCTTCTTTCCAAAATGGGGTCATTTTTGGGGTGTTTGTACTGTTCTGGCATTTTGGGGCGGGGCTAAATTGTGAGCAGCCATGTAAAAGCTAAAGGTACTTGTTGGAATTTGGGCCCCTTTGCGCACCCAGGCTGCAAAAAAGTGTCACTCATGTGGTATTGCCGTACTCAGGAGAAGTAGGGCAATGTGTTTTGGGGTGTAATTTTACATATACCCATGCTGGGTGAGAGAAATATCTCTGTAAATTGACAACTTTGTATAAAATTTTTAAAAAAGTTGTCATTTACAGAGATATTTCTCACACCCAGCAGGGGTATATGTAAAATACACCCCAAAACACATTTCCCTACTTCTCCTGAGTACGGCGATACCACATGTGTGCCACTTTTTGCAGCCAAGATGCAAAGGGGCCCTAAAACCAATGAGTACCTTTAGGATTTCACAGGGCATTTTTACGCATTTGGATTCTCACGCTTTAGGACCCCTAAAATGCCAGGGCAGTATAAATACCCCACAAGTGACCCTCTTGTGGAAAGAAGACACCCCAAGGTATTCCGTGAGGGGCATGGCAAGTTCACAGAAATTTTTTTTTTTGGCACAAGTTAGCGGAAATTGATATTTTGTTTTTTTTTACAAAGTCTCACATTTCCACTAACTAGTGGCAAAAAATAAAATTTTACATGAACTCACCATACCCTTCATGGAATACCTTGGGGTGTCTTCTTTCTAAAATGGGGTCACATGTGGGGTGTTTGTACTGCCCTGGCATTTGAGGGTCCCCGCAATCATTACACGTATGGCCAGAATTAGGAGTTTCTGCGATTCTCCTTATATTGAGGGTAATGAGATTTTTTTCCCGTTCAGCCTCTGGGCTGAAAAAAAAAAAAAAATGAACGGCACAGATTTCCTCATTCGCATCAATCAATGTGGATGAAAAAATCTCTGCCAAAAAATGTGCAAAAAAAAATAAAAAATGGCACAGATTTCCTCATTCGCATCAATCAATGTGGATGAAAAAATCTCTGCCAAAAAATGTGCAAAAAAAAAGTAGTAAGGCCCCATTCACACGTCCTCAAAAATGTCCGCATCTATTCCGCAATTCTGCGGAATGGATGCGGACCCATTCAGTGTGAATGGGGCCGGCGGTGATGCGGAGAGCACACTATGTGCTCGCCGCATCAGCATTTGCGGAGCTGCGGCCGCAAACTTCCGGGTTTCGGCCCCCAAACATCCGGCCGCAGCTCTGCAAAAGATAGAGCATGTCCTATTCTTGTCCGCAATTGCGGACAAGAAAACGCATTTTCTATATAGTTCTGGCAATGTGCGTATCCGCAAAATGCGGAAAGCACATTGCCGATGTCCGTGTTTTGCGGATCCGCGGATCCATGGATCCGCAAAACACATACGGATGTCTAAATGAGCCTTACAGGGGGGTAATTAGTGACAGGGGGTGATCAGGGGGGTGACATGGGGTGATCAGGGGTTAATCGGGGGTTAATCTGGGGTTAATCAGTGACGGGGGATGGATGGGGGGGTCTGTGTGGTGATTGGTGCACTTACAAAAGATTCCTTTGGTGGTCCCAAGCAAAAGGGACCACAAAGGAATGAACAGCAAGCATATCAGACGCTGTTAACAAAACAGCGTCTGATATGTAATTTTTCACTTCTACAGCCTGCCAGCACACGATCAGCGCTGGCAGGCTGTAGTTTACCTTCTCCCGACGCGATCCTGTGAGCGCTGCGCGTTCACAGGAAAACTCGCGACTCACGAGAGGACGCCCGGCGCGTCCAAGAGGAACAGACCGACCGCCGCCAGGGCGCAATCCTGCGTTCGGCGGTCGGCAAGGAGTTAAAAAGGTGTAATAGCAAGCGATCAAATAGGTATATGCCTCCCAAAATAGTGCCAATAAACCGTCATCTCATCCCACAAAAATTATACCCTACCTAAGACAATCGCCCAAAAATAAAAAAAAACTATGGATTTCAGACTATGAGACACTAAAACATGATTTTTATTTTTTGTTTAAAAATGACATCATTGTGTAAAACTTACATAAATAAAAAAAGTATACATATTAAGTATTGCCACATCCGTAACGACCTGCTCTAAAAAAAATATCACAGGACCTAACCCCTCAGTTGAACACCGTAGAAGAATAAAAATAAAAACGATGTAAAAAAAAAACAGCCATTTTTTGTCATTCAGAATATGGAGACACTAAAACAGGGGTCCTCAAACTTTTTAAACATGGGGCCAGTTCACGGTCCCTTAGACCGTTGGAGGGCCGGACTATAGTTTAACTATGAGCAATTATATAAATTTACCAGTATTTCAATGGGAATCATTCCCCCCCTCCCTTGTCACACTCTTTCTTACGCCCCCTCCCTTGTCACTCTCATTTCCCCCCTCCCTCCCTCCCTTGTCACTCTCATTTCTCAGACCCTCCCTTCCTTGCTTGTCACTCTCATTTCTCAGCCCCTCTCCCTTGTCACTCTCATTTCTCAGACCCCCACTTGTCACTCTCATTTCTCAGGCCCCTCCCTTGTCACTTTCATTTCTCAGCCCCCTTCCTCCCTTGTCACTCTCTTTTCTCAGCCGCCTCCCTCCCTTGTCACTCTCATTTCTCAGACCCTCCCTCCCTTGTCACTTTCATTTTTTCAGACCCTCCCTCCCTTGTCACTCTCATTTCTCAGGCCCCCTCCCTCCCTTGTCACTCTCATTTCTCAGCCGCCCTCCCTCCCTTGTCACTCTCATTTCTCAGACCCTCCCTCCCTTGTCACTCTCATTTCTCAGCCGCCTCCCTTGTCACTCTCATTTCTCAGCCGCCTCCCCTCCGTTGTCACTCTCATTTCTCAGACCCTCCCTTCCTTGTCACTCTCATTTCTCAGACCCTCCCTCCCTTGTCACTCTCATTTCTCAGACCCTCCCTCCCTTGTCACTCTCATTTCTCAGACCCCTCCCTCCCTTTGTCACTCTCTTTTCTCAGCCGCCCTCCCTTGTCACTCTCATTTCTCAGGCCCCCTCCCTCCCTTGTCACTCTCATTCTCAGACCCCCTCTCTTGTCACTCCCCCTTCTTGTCACTCTTTTTCAGCTCCCCTTCCTCATCACCTTGTCACACTGTCATTTATTACTCACCTCCTCCCCTAGTGTAGCGTGGCCGAGCTCTGTGAGGTCCAGCGGTACAGGAGCATTTGTTTCCTGTAACTGCCGGACTGATAGGATGCGCACACTAAGCAAAGTCTCACATTTCCACTAACTAGTGACAAAAATAAAATTTTACATGAACTCACCATACCCCTCACGGAATACCTTGGAGTGTCTTCTTTCTAAAATGGGGTCACATGTGAGGTGTTTGTACTGCCCTGGCATTTGAGGGTCTCCACAATCATTACACGTATGGCCAGCATTAGGAGTTTCTGCGATTCTCCTTATATTGAGCATACGGGTAATGAGATTTTTTTCCGTTCAGCCTCTGGGCTGAAAAAAAAAAATGAACGGCACAGATTTCCTCATTCGCATCAATCAATGTGGATGAAAAATCTCTGCCAAAAATGTGCAAAAAAAATAAAAATGGCACAGATTTCCTCATTCGCATCAATCAATGTGGATGAAAAATCTCTGCCAAAAATGTGCAAAAAAAAAGTAGTAAGGCCCCATTCACACGTCCTCAAAAATGTCCGCATCTATTCCGCAATTCTGCGGAATAGATGCGGACCCATTCAGTGTGAATGGGGTCGGCGGTGATGCGGAGAGCACACTATGTGCTCGCCGCATCAGCATTTGCGGAGCTGCGGCCGCAAACTTCCGGGTTTCGGCCCCCAAACATCCGGCCGCAGCTCTGCAAAAGATAGAGCATGTCCTATTCTTGTCCGCAATTGCGGACAAGAAAAGGCATTTTCTATATAGTTCTGGCAATGTGCGGATCCGCAAAATGCGGAAAGCACATTGCCGGTGTCCGTGTTTTGCGGATCCGCGGATCCATGGATCCGCAAAACACATACGGACGTCTAAATGAGCCTTACAGGGGGTGATTAGTGACAGGGGTGATCAGGGGGTGACATGGGGTGATCAGGGGTTAATCGGGGTTAATCTGGGGTTAATCAGTGACGGGGGATGGATGGGGGGTCTGTGTGGTGATTGGTGCACTTACAAAGATTCCTTTGGTGGTCCCAAGCAAAAGGGACCACAAAGGAATGAACAGCAAGCATATCAGACGCTGTTAACAAAACAGCGTCTGATATGTAATTTTTTTTCACTTCTACAGCCTGCCAGCACACGATCAGCGCTGGCAGGCTGTAGTTTACCTTCTCCCCGACGCGATCCTGTGAACGCGCGTTCACAGGAAAACTCGCGACTCACGAGAGGACGCCCCGGCGCGTCCAAGAGGAACAGACCGACCGCCGCCAGGACGCAATCCTGCGTTCGGCGGTCGGCAAGGAGTTAAAAAAGGTGTAATAGCAAGCGATCAAATAGGTATATGCCTCCCAAAATAGTGCCAATAAAACCGTCATCTCATCCCGCAAAAATTATACCCTACCTAAGACAATCGCCCAAAAAATAAAAAAAAACTATGGATTTCAGACTATGAGACACTAAAACATGATTTTTTATTTTTTGTTTAAAAAATGACATCATTGTGTAAAACTTACATAAATAAAAAAAGTATACATATTAAGTATTGCCACATCCGTAACGACCTGCTCTAAAAAAAATATCACAGGACCTAACCCCTCAGTTGAACACCGTAGAAGAATAAAAATAAAAACGATGTAAAAAAAAAACAGCCATTTTTTGTCATTCAGAATATGGAGACACTAAAACAGGGGTCCTCAAACTTTTTAAACATGGGGCCAGTTCACGGTCCCTTAGACCGTTGGAGGGCCGGACTATAGTTTAACTATGAGCAATTATATAAATTTACCAGTATTTCAATGGGAATCATTCCCCCTCCCCTTGTCACACTCTTTTCTTACGCCCCTCCCTTGTCACTCTCATTTCCCCCTCCCTCCCTCCCTTGTCACTCTCATTTCTCAGACCCTCCCTTCCTTGCTTGTCACTCTCATTTCTCAGCCCCTCTCCCTTGTCACTCTCATTTCTCAGACCCCCACTTGTCACTCTCATTTCTCAGGCCCCTCCCTTGTCACTTTCATTTCTCAGCCCCCTTCCTCCCTTGTCACTCTCTTTTCTCAGCCGCCCTCCCTCCCTTGTCACTCTCATTTCTCAGACCCTCCCTCCCTTGTCACTTTCATTTTTCAGACCCTCCCTCCCTTGTCACTCTCATTTCTCAGGCCCCCTCCCTCCCTTGTCACTCTCATTTCTCAGCCGCCCTCCCTCCCTTGTCACTCTCATTTCTCAGACCCTCCCTCCCTTGTCACTCTCATTTCTCAGCCGCCCTCCCTTGTCACTCTCATTTCTCAGCCGCCCTCCCTCCGTTGTCACTCTCATTTCTCAGACCCTCCCTTCCTTGTCACTCTCATTTCTCAGACCCTCCCTCCCTTGTCACTCTCATTTCTCAGACCCTCCCTCCCTTGTCACTCTCATTTCTCAGACCCCTCCCTCCCTTGTCACTCTCTTTTCTCAGCCGCCCTCCCTTGTCACTCTCATTTCTCAGGCCCCCTCCCTCCCTTGTCACTCTCATTCTCAGACCCCCTCTCTTGTCACTCCCCCCCCTTCTTGTCACTCTTTTTTTCAGCTCCCCTTCCTCATCACCTTGTCACACTGTCATTTATTACTCACCCCCTCCCCTAGTGTAGCGTGGCCGAGCTCTGTGAGGTCCGCGGTACAGGAGCATTTGTTTCCTGTAACCGGCCGGACTGATAGGATGCGCACACTAAGTGAGCACTTCCTGTCAGTCCGGCCGGGTACAGGATACAGGAAACAAAAGTTCCTGTACCGCGGACCAGACAGGGCTCAGCCAGGCTACACTGTCGGCCCCTCTCTTCGTCCGCCTCAGCTCCGCCACCTCCTCCACTAGGTGGCGGCGGCCTGTTGAGCCGTGAGAAATGGCAATAACACCCGGCGGGCCGGATCAGTTTCCTCGGCGGGCCGCATTTGGCCCGCGGGCCGTAGTTTGAGGACCCCTGCACTAAAACATGATTTTTTTTGTTTAAAAAATGCTGTTATTGTGTAAAATTTAAATAAATAAAAAAAGTATACATATTATGTATCGTCGCATCCGTAAGAACCTGCTATATAAAAATATCACATGAACTAACCCCTCAGGTGAACACATAAAATAAAATAAAAAGTGTGCCAAAAAAGCTATTTTTTGTCACCTTACATCACAAAAAGTGTAATAGCAAGCGATCGAAAATTCATATGCACCCTAAAATAGTACCAATCAAACTGTCATCTCATACTAATAAAAATGTGCCCCTACAGAAGACAGTCGCTCAAAAAAAAAAAAAAACTATGGCTTTCAGAATATGGAGACACTAAAAAATATTTTTTTTTCAAAAATGCTTTATTACATAAAACTGAAACAAAAACCCATATTTGATATTGTCGTGTCCGTAACAACCTGCTCTATAAAAGTACGACATGATCTAAACCAGTGTTTCCCAACCAGTGTGCCTCCAGCTGTTGCAAAACTACAACTCCCAGCATGCTCGCGCAGCCAAAGGCTGTGCGGGCATGCTGGGAGTTGTGGTTTTGCAACAGCTGGAGGCACACTGGTTGGGAAACACTGATCTAAACTGTCAGATGAACATTGTAAATAACAAAAAATAAAAACGGTGCAAAAACAGCTATAGTTTGTTACCTTTACTCGCAAAAAGTGTAATATAGAGCAACCAAAAATCATATGTACCCTAAAATAGTACCAACAAAACTGGAACCTTATCCCGTAGTTTCCCCAAAAATTTTTAGAATTTTTACTCTTACTCTTCAAATGTGACATGCGTTGTTTACGGCCACTGCATGCGGCGGCCTGCATCATGCCATTTATCGCACTTTCCAACCATCACGTTCTGTGCAGCTGTTTCGGCATGCATCATGCCACTTATGCCACTTGCTATCCATCACATTCCCCAAATACACTTCTTTTTTTTAATCTCATAACACCATGTATGTTTGAACATTATCTGCCCCCGATAAGGAACAATTTTTGAAAGCTTTGGAATATAAAAAAGCATGAGACATGGCTGGTGCGTTGTCTTTTTAAACACGCTGTATGATAACACCATCAAATGTGCGCTTACCCATAACTATGTATTTTAGTGTCACTTAGACATCTTTTACTATTGCTGTCATTGCGTTCCACAGCTTGGGGAGGGAGGATGTTGGAGAGAAAAAAAATGAAAAATAAACAAAAGATGTAAAGTTTTCCTAAAAATGATGAGTCCTTGGAGGCTAGAGGGGGTTATATACCAACTTTCAGTCAGGGCAATTGAAGCAACTTCTGTTCAGCCCGAACTGATTCAATTATTTTCGAACTGATTCAATTATTTTCAATAATTTGGCAAACTGGACCTAAAACGAATCTTGACTCGTTTGCTCATCTCTAACTGGCACTTTAAAAATAAATTGTTCTTTTCAATAACACTGGGTTCAGACCTGAGCGTTTTGAAGCCTAGCGTTTTCTGAGCGTTCAAGACGGGCGTTAACGCGCGTTTTTTTCAAGCGTTTTGGTAAATAGTGTAGGCGCGTTTGACGCGCGTTTATGTGATTGACTGCATAGTTGGCCAATGACCAAACAGCCCTCGCTATATATAGTTTGGCCAATCTGTGAAATTCCATGGTGGCTGATCCAGCATGTTGCAAACTTTGAAAAACGCGCGTCCATAGGCGCGTTTTACGCTGCACAAACGCCCGAACAACACGCGTATCGCGTTTCCCATTGAAGTATATTGGCACCAAACGCTCGAAAAACGCCTGAATTAACGCGAACATACTTGCTTATGCGTCGGACGTTTTTAGGCGCGTTCGAACGCGCATAAAAACGCGCAAGTGTGAACCACCCCCATTGGAATGCATGGTTCCTGTACTGTTGTGCGTTTTTTTGCGCGTTCGAACGCGACGTTTTACGCGAAAGTGTGAACTGAGCAAATATATTTCTACACAGAAACTAGAGTTGATTACAGGTATTCAGTGGCAAGTTAAAATCATGCTATGAGCCAAACTTGTTTAAACCATGAAAAAGCTGGCAGTTTGTTTCAGACAGTGTTTTGCTGGCAGATAGGAGCTAAATCTTTTTTCGGTTGCCAAAATGTCATCATGCTGTTTCCTACAAGATTGAATGGCTGTTACACTTGCATAGCTACATCATAGATATATATCATTGTATAATTACATTGTGCAATTTACTGATTCATAGGCAATTTAATCAAATATGATGAAACCATTAATACTAGCCTCATCTCATTATCACTCATGTTACTACACAAATACGCCTCTTCAAATTATTTTACACTAAAGCAGTATTTCATTACAGAAAGTGATCAGTACAGTCTAACTACCTGATCTACTACTGATCTTGAGAATGAAGGGCTGCTGCCCCAGATTAGCACTAAATACCCCGAATGGCCTTTTACTACACAGAAAAGCTCCCAGATGGGTCTGCCATCACTTTATGTGACTGGTATAAGCTGGAACTGGTTAAGGAACTTTTCCCCAGGGCTGTGAAGTTGTAGTCAGAGTATTGGAATCAGAGTCAGTTTTGGGTGGAGTCAGATGAGGTAGAAATGTACCAACACCAGCTTAAAAAAAAATAATAATTTGTCATCAATGTTGCTGTTGATTTCAGCAGTCTGTCACTCATGAGCTAATGTTAAAGGGATTGTCTGACCTCCCAAAAATACTAACTGCCAGGAATGTGTTTAAAAGAGAGCAGAAACTCATGAATAACCATGTATTTCCTCACGCAGCCCTCTTCTCCTGCACAGGCTGAGATGATTATACAGAATGTTCTGGAGAATCAGTTAAAGAGCATCTGTCAGCAGATTTGTACCTATGAAAATGGCTGACCTATTACATGTGTGCTTGGCAGCTGAAAGCATCTGCGCTAGTCCCATTCTCATATGTGTCCGCATTGATGAGAATAAAAAAAAAAAAAAGTTTTAGTATATGTAAATTACTTGAAGCAATATTGAAACTATATATTAAAACTTCACATTTCTCAGCAATGCAGGTACATATGAACATGGGGCTAACACAAATGTCTTCAGCTACCAAGCGCACATGTAACAGGTCAGCCAGTTTCATGGGTACAAATGCTGACAGATGCACTTTAATATTAGCTCATAAGTGACAGACTGCAAGCTTTACGCTCTCTCCAATACAGGGCACAAATACTGTATATAATGGTCAAACTGGCTATGCAGCTGGATTAAAGGGGTTTTTCGATTTCAGAACTGAACCTCGGTATAAACTGTTCTTTATTAGTGATGAACGAGCATGCTCGGCTGAATATCTGTTCAGCTCGTGCATCGTTATGCTTGGCACATGGCGGTACTTGACCAAGTACCGCATGTGCTAGAGCGCAATGCTCGAGTTTCCGCCAGCCAATAAAGGTGCAGGTAAGTACTGCCCTCACTGTAATGGCAGTAGCCATGTTGGCTGCTGGCATTACACTGATTGGCTGGCCGGAACGCGTCAGCACCCGATGAAGCATGTTTAGCTCAGACGTAGAAAGGGAGAGCCGAGCGTAGGAAGGGAAAGACAGTGTAGGGAGCGATTTTCACAGTTTTTATTCTGAGAAAGCTTTTTCAAGACCCAAAAGTCCTTTTAAAGACTACTGTGTGTGTGGGTGTGTCTTTTAGAGCAGCAATGTTTCGGAAGGGAGAGACATTTGCTGTTTTTACTACCAAAAGGCTTTTCAAAGACCCCAAAGGCCTTTTAAGGACTACTGTGTGTGTTTGACAGCAGCAAGATATTTTTATTTTATACCTATTAGTGACATATACTGTACATCATCCGCAGACTGTGTCTATAATAATAATCTGGGCCACATCTACTGTCCATAATCTGTGGAGTTCTGTAACCAATATTGTAGAACATCTGCAAACAGTGTCTGTATTACAAATTCCAATAATCTGGGCCATATCTAGTGTCCATAATCTGTGGTGTTCTGTAACAAATACTGTAGAACATCTGCAAACAGTGTCTGTATTACAAATTCCAATAATCTGGGCCACATCTAGTGTCTATAACCTGTGGTGTTCATGTCCAATTTAGCTGGGAGGGGCAGGACAACACTGTCCAAGTCGGACCAGTGCGAACAGTTGGTCGGTTGGATTGCTGAAGATAATGCTTCCAGTCGGTTAAGCACCACCCTCTTGTCCAGTCTCTGTAGCCAAGAGTCTGATCAACCGAATCCTCACTCTGATCATCCTTCCTACCACCATGGAAAGGCTTGCCAAACGAGTGATCCTACACTTGGATATTCCGAGGAGCTCTTTCCAGTGCCACTATTAGATTTGGCCCTTAAACCCAGCATGCTTGAAGAGGTACCTGAGATATTGTGCTCTGATTCCCAACCTCTTGAGCCTTCGCAGTCTCAAGAAGATCACAGTGGTGAACGGCAATCATTCGTTCACGAGGTGAGTGATTATGAGACACAGTTGTCAATCACTGAGGTTGTGGTTAGGTCAAGTCAGGAGGATGAGCAGAGTGAGGAAGTGGAAGAGGAGGTGATGAACGATAAGGTCACTGACCCAACATGGGAAGGTGAAAAGCCGACCGAGGACTGCAGTACAGAGAGGGAGGGATCCGCAGCACCACAACAGTCTGGAAGAGGCAGTGGGGTTGCGAAAGGGAGAAGTCGGCCCACACCAAACATGCCCGCAACCGTTACACTGAGCACCCCCATGCGTAAATCTACCTTGCAAAGGGGTAGGTGTATAGCGGTATGGCGCTTTTTTGAGGAAAGTGCAGACGACAAAAGATTGGTAGTTTTGAACTTGTGCCATACCTAAATGAGCCAGGGCATGAACACTAGCAACCTCACCACCACCAACATCATCCGCCACATGGCATTCAAGCACCCTAATAATTGGGCCGACGCCTGGGTCCACATTCTGGGTCATTCCACTGCTTCCTCTTCCCCTGTGTTACGCACTGCTGGCCAATCCCCTGTCGAAGGTACAGGCACGGATGCCCCTCACCCTGCATCTGGACCTTCTCATGAACTGTGAGCAACAACATCCACTTCCCTGTCCCAGCGCAGCGTCCAAATGTCGACGACACAGGAATTTAAACGCAAGCACAAATACCCACCCACAGGCCATAGCACTAAATGCACAACTTTTGTAATTACTGGCCCTTGAAATGTTGCCATTTAGGCTTGTGGACACTGAGACCTTCCACGGCCTGATGTCGGCGGCCATCCCTCTGTACGCGCCACTATTTTTCACGGTGTGCCATGCCCGCCTTACACCAGCATGTACCCCAGAATATCACCCGTGCCCTGACCAACGCACTTATTGGGAAGGTCCACTTCACCACGGACACATGGACAAGTGCTGGTGTCCAGGGATACATTTCCTGGGATGGCACAGGTGCTACCCACGCCCAGGATTGCAGGCCCTATGTCCATCAGGGTCTCCACCAGCAGCTATGTTACTGGCTCCAACCCCCACTTCTCCTCCTCCTCCAATTCCACCTCCAGCAGCAGTCAGCCATCAGTTGCTAGCTGGAAGCAGTGTAGCACTGCAGTGGGGAAGCGTCAACAGGCTGTGCTGAAGCTGATCTGCTTAGGGGACAAACCGCACACCGCCGCAGAGCTATAGCAGGGTATAAAGAACCAGACCAAGCTGTGGCTTTGAACCTGACACACATCCCATGCCTAGCCCACTTCCTAAACTTAATGGTTCAGCGGTTTATCAAAACCTACCCCAATTTGCAGGAACTACTAGCGAAGGCACGCCGCGTGTGTGCCCATTTCCGCAAGTTGTCCACAGCTTCAGTAAGGGAGACAAGGGGAAAAAACAGCAGTTCCAACAAAGGCAGGGCAACACTCTCCGAGGCATGGGACACACTCATGACACCCCGCCAGCAAACTCACCCTGAAGAGCGGCATAGTGCTACAAGGGGGGAAAGGTTTTGGAAGATAGTGAAGGTATATATAGCAGACCGTGTCAGCATCCTAAATGATCCCTCGGTGCCATACAACTACTGGGTGTCTAAGCTGAAAAAATGTCACGAACTTACGCTCTACGCCTTGGAGGTGCTGGCCTGCTTCGCATAGTACCCACCTGCGAAGCCTGGTACTGCACCGACACAAAACAAACGTGTGCATTGCTGTGCAGAGCAAGTAGTGGGAGCACGGAAATGTTCCTATGCTCCACTAATAAGTAGTCTATAAATAATGAACAGCTTATACCCAGTTTCAGCCCTGAACCCAAAAAAAACCTTTAGCAGCACTACCACCAGCCGCATTCTTTCCATGTGTCCCTTTTTCAGCTTGCTGTGGAGTCCTGCAGGCAGACTGAATGTATTTTAGCAGTCCACTCCTCTCTTTGCCCACTATAGCTTTCAGGACACTCCACGTTGATCGCTGTGAGCTGTCTTACTTAGTCTGGCTGTGGCTATCTTCTCACCATGGTGACCGCTGTCCCTGTTATAGACCTTGCTTCAGGCTTGGTCTGCAGCCTGTGCTTTCTGGGCCTGAATTGTGGCCCAATCTTTGCACTGTCACACACTGCCATTTCATCTGCAGTCTTAGAGCTCATGCACAAAACCGTAGGGCCACCGTATGAGGACACAGGACCCATTCACTTGAATGAGGTCCGCGATCTGCATCCAACAGTCTGCACCATAAAAAAGTAGTACATGCACTACTTTTTTTCAGTGCTGTGGCAGGGACAGAAAACTCATCAGGGCACTCTGTAGTGCTTCCGTGGGGTTCCATCTTTCTGTTCTGCCCCGCACCTTCCAGATTGGGGACCCATTTGAGTGAATGAGTCCACATCCGTGATGCGGTGCACAAACGGCCGGTGCCCGTATATTGTGGACAATACAAGCTGCAACAAAGTCGTATATATGAGCCCTTACTTGGTCACTGCAGCCACAGTGATCTTGCTTCTTGCCCCAGCTGTGGACTTAAAATCAGATTTCCACACCCAGGGCCCCATTCACTGTCTGTGTACTTCAGCAGTGGAATATGTACTGGAGCACATTTACTAAGACGGGCTTATTACTCTGATCTTAGTTTCCCCCTTGTGCTGCTTTTAAATCCTGCTAATTTATGATGAGGCATGCATCATAGATTAGGTACATCTGTGGCAGTCCTTGCACCTGGCGTAAACACTACACCATCCTTTGGCTGAAGTCATTTTTTACTAACCTTGGCACTGGTTTCCAGGTATAAATGTTAATAAATTCGCCAGGGGAGGAGTCCTGGCACGGCCCTCGGCACGCCCTCACTCTGCCTCTGTTCCGCCGAACTGGTGGACAAGGCATAAAACTGACCATGCAACTAAACATTTTTGCACAACAATTTAATAAAGGAGACTTACGACTATTTTACACCTAAAATAGTTGCAAGTCCCTTAGTAAATGTGCCCACTGTGTTTTCACATTGGTATGTCACTTCTAGGGACTTACATTTATCTGCTGCAGTGACCCTTCTCCAATGCTCATCCCTTGTGGGGGGTTTAGTGAGGAGCAAATTTCTTGTGGCCGCACTACCTCATTAACTGCTGACCTAGGTTTTTTATCAAGCCTGTCCTGTTTTATTTAGAATGTTGGCCAACATCTCTTCTTCCTTGACAAACAGAGGGTCAACACTGTTTCTCGACCCCCAGCGATGTTACACTGGGCTGCATCACTGGAAGGGGGTGAGCCAGACTCTTCATGTTCAGTGCTAGAGCTGCAGTGTCACCCACTCTACTCCAGAGCTGCTCAGCATGACAATGTCACTCAATGCCTCAGGAACAGCACACACCCCTTCGTCATTGCCTTATGTTGCCCTCAGTAAGGGCAGTACAAAGTTGAGTGCAGGGATCCGCAGCAGGAGTGCTGGGAGGAGGACGGGAGTGGTAGTTGTGACACTGATAGTAGTAGTTCTCGGTGGCTGTCCTCACTCTGCAGCTGCCTGGCTCCAGGTTTAGAGCTGCAAGGCAGGGCTCACTTACGCAATCATGAGGCCAGGATGGGAGTAACAAATTCAGTATTCTTTACTAAAGTAGTTTAGGCAGTTCACAAAGACACTGGTAGCATTCAGTTCAGTACATACACAATACTTCCAATCAGCGCTGCAGCAGGCAGGGAGGCACCCCAGCAAAACGAGCAGAACATCATAGAGGCACACTACACCAAATAAACTACATTAACCAACTTATATATTCTGCTATAAAAACAAGCAGAATCCATGTTGGATGAAAAAAGGCTGCAATGCTTCATTATGAGTTACCCAATAAACTACCAAAAAAACATTAATCATTTCAATAAATTAGCATAAATAAATAATTACCCAAATAAATCAGTCCATATAACCATTACAACCACCATCCACTCAGCAGTAGCTGAGTGATTAATCCCACTAATAAAGCATGTGACGAAGAAAAAGGGTAACATTTATTTAAAGGGAGGGAGGGCGGGCGCAGGTCAAAATTTTCTTCAAACTGGCACCTCAAGCAGCCAAATGTCGCATTATAAAGTTGGCAGTTTCCCGCTGCTGCGCTCCACCACAAATCAAAAACCAGGATTTCTCCCTCAGCAACTAAGCCGGCCAATCAGGAGGGACCTTGTTTCTTCCTACCTGTAAAATAAAAAAGGAGGAGGGGGGGAGAGAAGAGAACGCCACAACACCCCAAAAAATAGCTAAAACTTTATAGGTGTATGTGCCCCCATGTGTCCCCCAAGCTAGGTGCTCTGGGGGGCCTATACATTCTGTGCTGAGCTGTGAATGAGGGTGAATGGGTCTTGCAGTGTCTGCCATAAAAATGATCTTAGGGAGTCAGGGACAGTCAGAAATCAATCAAGCTTGCTGTAGTCTACTGCCAGGGGCAGTGAAGGGAAAGGAAAGAATTAAAAATGAAGTAACTGCTCTATGCCTTCAGATTACAACATAGTAAGAATTAAATACGTGACTTCCTTGACAGTGTTCCACTTCCAGTGCCAGTTTTGATGACGGAGGAGGAACCTCACAGAATTAGAGGAACCTCTCAGCCTAAATTAACTGGGGAGACCTTGAGAAGTATACTGAATGAAAAGGGTCCTGGGGTAGATGGCCTCCTAGGTGTAGTACAATGATTTCTTATTGCCACAACTTCTTGCTTCATTTGAGCAAGCTGTTGAGGGGAGGCTGCCTAGCTTAAGCGTTGTGCTCAATGGCTCCATGTAACAATGACAGTCTGTATTGAACTGTGTACTTAATTCAGACTCTCATCAGGCAGCAATCAACTCAACTGCTGAAGCATGTGTGAAGAATCCAGATTAATTTATTTCAAGCTGAAATCTTGTAGTAATGCACCAAACAGTAGGTGAAAAGATGATAATTTGGCAGTTGAGTTGAGCAAAACATCAGACATCAGTGCAAGTTCATAACCAAAATGGCTACTACAAACAGTAAGGAGGGAGGGGCTGCAAACATAGAGCACACATACAAGGAGACAAGGGGACAAAATTAAGAAGCAATACAATGCAATAAAGAGATGACAATATTGCTAATGAATCATTTTTTGCCCAAACCGAATAAAGACCCCACGAAACCTGATTCATTTTGCCCATTTCCCTTTTATGTACAGATGTAAAATTTCCAGCTAAAGCCCTGGACAACAGGTCATTCTAAATCGTGCACCAAGCCCAGTGACGTATTCAGCCTATGCTGGAAAGGAAGGAGAAGAAACTCGTCACTGGGCTCAGCGAATGCCTAATTGTAGAGTTAAGGGTAATGCCCTCAATGGGTCAGGCAGTTCACAGACGCAGGCAGTGTGTGACACTGTTATACGCAAGATTTGAACACTATGCAGCAGGGAAAAGGGGTGGGTGGAGTTATGGCTTGAATATAATGTATGAGGGGGTGGGTGGACACATTGTGGCAGGGGGCGTTATATGAGAGCAGAGAGGAGGCGGGCCTTGGCTCTGCATGAAGGCAGGTTTGGGCACTAGATGCCTGGGCTCCTTGATGTGAGAATATCATCCCTTTGGGCACCTTATTGGCTCATTTGCATACCAAATAAACTGGATTTTCAGAAGATAGAAAACACCTATTACTGAAACAAGCAGGCTATCAAAGGACTACTGTATGGAGAAGCAGCACCAGATGAATGGGTACCTGATAACTCACCCTCAGGCTCCTCTGCTGATGGATACGAGTTTCCTTCTGGGTTCTTTTGCACCAGGTATGTGGAATCACATTTAAAGATGGTAGTGGGTCTTTATGAGGCAAGGTAGATTTCAGAGCTGCAGTGTCTGTAGCAGTTGAAAAGAAAGCTAAGATTGGCTGTAAGAATGAACGGGAGGTGGACCCAAGCAAAAATCACTCTACATGCGCATCAAGTCATGCACGCCAATTTGGTGAATTGTACGCAAATTTCAATAAGTTTGCTCATCTCTAACAGGGAACAATTTAACTTAAGGCCAGCTCTGCCATTCAACAAAACCAAAACTATTACCAGAGATGTCCAAAGTTTCTGCTAAGTATTCAGAATTCAAATGAACGTAAATTTGCAATTAATGCAATATTGCATTATTGCCTGAGCACATTTATTTAATTTGATAACATTTTAAAACATGAAAAGGTATAACCTATCATCAAAGTGGTTCCTATAAAACGTAGTGATCAGCGAGCATCAAAGTGTTTGGGTGTTCGGGTACTCGGTCGGAACACATAGTGATATTCGTGCACTCGGCCGAGCACCCGAGTATAATGGAAGTCAATGGGAGATAACTAGGCACCCCCTGCTCTGAAGAGGGAAGGGTGTCTGGTTCATTGGGAAAGTTCTGAAAGTGACAGAAACACCACCGAAATAGATTGGGAACAGCATGGGGACGATGTATGGATGCTGCTTGGACTCCTGCTGGGAACCATGTTGTCCGAGTTGTACGCCACTTTTACAGACTGACAAAAATACGCACAAAACCCCCCCAAAAGAAATATTTCACAGGAAAAATAGTTAGAAACATTCTTTACTGTATATTCAATTGTATACAAAGTGCAAGTGCTGCCAAAAATTACATCCTAGAGGCACTCAGCCTGTATATTACATAAAGGAGGGCCCCGTTCACATTGTGGTACAATTGTTCAGATAGTGGGACTCCAACACTCATAAAGCTTATGCACTAAGTGAAAAGGATGCCAAAAATTACAAGGAACCGGCACTACAATACACCCTTTATTACACACAAAGAGGGCATCATAAACACCCTTGAAAAATTATGATTGGTGGCCTGCTGGTGACCCTCAAAAACATTTGGAGCAAAGGCCTGCTGGTGACCCTCTAAAACATTATGGGCGGGGGCCTGCTGCTGAGCTGACCCTGTAAAACATTATGGACGAAGGCTTGCTGGTGACCTAACCCTATAAAACATTATGGTCAAGGGCCTGCTGGTGAGCGGACCCTGTAAAACATTATGGTTGAGGGCCTGCTGGTGAGCTGACCCTGTAAAACATTATGGTTGAGGGCATGCTGGTGAGCTGACCCTATAAAACATTATGGTTCAGGGCCTGCTGGTGAACTGACCCTATAAAACATAATGGTTCAGGGCCTGCTGGTGAGCTGACCCTATAAATCATTATGGTTGAGGGCCTGCTGGTGAGCTGACCCTATAAAACATTATGGTTGAGGGCCTGCTGGTGAGCTGACCCTGTAAAACATTATGGTTGAGGGCCTGCTGGTGAGCTGACACTATAAAACATTATGATTGAGGGCCTGCTGGTGAGCAGACCCTGTAAAACATTATGGTTGAGGGCCTGCTGGCGAGCTGACCCTGTAAAACATTATGGTTGAGGGCCTGCTGGCGAGCTGACCCTGTAAAACATTATGGTTGAGGGCATGCTGGTGAACCAACCCTGTAAAACATTATGGTTGAGGGTATGCGGGTGAGCTGACCCTGTAAAACATTATGGTTGAGGGCCTGCTGGAGATCTGACCCTTTAAAACATTATAGTTGGGGGCCTGCTGGTGAGCTGACCCTCTTTAAAAATGGTAGTGGAGGGAATATATACAATCTGAATGAGGAGGAGGAGTAGAAAACAAGATTAGTGTTGAGCGAACAGTTCGAGCATAGTTAATTTTCCAAAAAGTTCGGGTTCGGGTCCGTTGTTCGGCGATTTCTTCTGGCTTTCTGAAGGGCTGCACAGCAGCCAATCAGCTAGCGTTTTACTTCTTGCCCTAAGAAGCCATGACAGCCATGCCTACTGATGGCTGATTAAGCTGGAGTCATGTAGCGCCGCACGTCACACTGCTCTGATTAGTGTAGGGAGAGGATGCAGCTTCTGTGAGGGCGAGATTAGGCAGGGAAAAGTCAGCAACAGCACCTAATGAACTGATCGATCTACAGCTGTGAATGATTCAACTTCTGCTAGTTAATTGCTCACTGGTTTTTAGGCTGCACAGAGCGTTTTTCTGTCACTTTTTTCTGGGGTGATCGGCGGCCATTTTGTGTCTTGTGGTGCGCCAGAACAAGCTGCCATCAAGTCCATCAACACTAGGGATTTTTTTGCTATATCCTAAATCAGGCGATTTGCCCTGCTTATTGTCACTCCTAGAAACTCAGAATAGCAATTTCTATATTTTATTAAGGGGTATATTTTGTTCTAGGGTGAAATTCAATTGCCAAAATAGCAATACCCTGAATCTGGTGTCCCAGCAGTGGCTGGCAAAGTATAATAGTGTTCGCCAAAACATATATTTTGTTCTGGGGTGAAATTCAATTGCCAAAATAGCAATACCCTGAATCTAGTGTCCCAGCAGTGGCTGGCAAAGTATAATAGTGTCCGCCAAAACATATATTTTGTTCTGGGGTGAAATTCAATTGCCAAAATAGCAATACCCTTAATCTGGTGTTCCAGCAGTTGCAGGCCTAGTTTAAATCTGTCCGTAACAGGGTATATTTTGTTCTGGGGTGAAATTCATTTGCCAAAATAGCAATACCCTGAATCTGGTGTCCCAGCAGTGGCTGGCAAAGTATAATAGTGTCCGCCAAAACATATATTTTGTTCTGGGGTGAAATTCACTTGGACGATGAGGTCCTAGACCCCACATGGAATGAAGGTTGTGCCACTGACTTTCATAGTTCAGAGGAAGAGGCAGTGGTGAGACCGAGCCAACAGCGTAGCAAAAGAGCGAGCAGGGGGTAAAAGCAGAACAGCCGCTGCCAAGAGAGTTCGCCTGCTACTGGCCACCGCCACCAGGGACCGAGCACCCCAAAGGCAGCTTAAAGGAGTTCTCTGGCATGGCCCTTTTTTAAACAATGTGCTAACGACAAGACCCGAGTGGTTTGCACGCTGTGCCATCAGAGCCTGAAGCAAGGCATTAACGTTCTGAACCTTAGCACAACCTGCATGACCAGGCATCTACATGCAAAGCATGAACTGCAGTGGAGTAAACACCTTAAAAGCAAGGAACTCACTCAGGCTCCCCCTGCTCCCTCTTCTGCTGTTGCCTCGGCCTCTTCCTTCGACTCGGGAGGAATGTTGGCACCTGCCGCCCACCAAACAGGGGATGTGCCACCTACACCAACCCCTGCGTCACCAAGCATCTCCACCATGTCACACGGCAGTGTTCAGCTCTCCATCTCACAAACCTTGGAGAGAAAGCGTAAATTCCCACCTAGCCACCCTCGAGCCCTGGGCCTGAATGCCAGCATTTCTAAACTCCTGGCCTTTGAAATGCTGTCATTCAGGCTGGTGGACACAGACAGATTCAAACAGCTGATGGCCATGGCTGTCCCACAGTATGTTGTTCCCAGCCGCCACTACTTCTACAAGACAGCCATGTCTTCCCTGCACAACCAAGTATCCGATAAAATCAATTGTGCACTGCGCAACACCATCTGTGGCAAAGTCCACCTAACCACAGATAAGTGGACCAGTAAGCACGGCCAGGGACGCTATATCTCCCTAACTGCAAACTGGGTAAATGTAGTGGCGGCTGGGCCCCAGGCGGAGAGTTCCTTGGTGCACGTCCTACCGCTGCCAATGATCGGAGGGCATAATTCTTTGCCTCCTGTAGCCTCCTCTACTTCCACCAGCTCATCCAGTCACCCACACACCTTCGCCACCAACTTAAGCATAGCCCGGGGTAAACGTCAGCAGGCCATTCTGAAACTCATATGTTTGGGGGACAGGCCCCACACCGCGCAGGATTGTGGCGGAGTATTGAACAACAGACCGACGAGTGGTTTCATTCAAGTGGGCCTCAAGCCCGGCCTGGTGGTGTATGATAATGGGCGAAATCTCGTCGCAGCTCTGGGACGCACATCCCTTGCCTTGCGCATGTGTTGAATTTGGTGGTGCAGAAGTTCATTCACAACTACCCCGACATGTCAGAGCTGCTGCATAAAGTGAGGGCCGTCTGTGCGCTCTTGCGCCGTTCACATCCTTCTGCTGCTCGACTGTCTGCGCTACAGCAGAACTTCGGCCTTCCCGCTCACTGCCTCATATGCGACGTGCCCACCAGGTGGAACTCCACCTTGCACATGCTGGAGAGACTGTGCGAGCAGCAGCAGGCCATAGTGGAGTTTCAGCTGCAGCACACACGCGTCAGTCGCACTGCGGACCACCACCACTTCACAACCACTGATTGGGCCTCCATGCGAGACCCGTATCACCTGTTGCACTGTTTCGAGTACTCCACCAACATGGCCAGTGGCGATGACACCGTTATCAGCATTACAATACTACTTCTATGTCTTCTTGAGAAAACACTTAGGACGATGATGGAAGAGGAGATGGCCCAGGAGGAGGAGGTGGATGAGGGGTCATTTTTAGCACTTTCAGACCAGTCTGTTAGAAGTGGCTCAGAGGGAGGTTTTTTGCAACAGCAGAGGCCAGGTACAAATGTGGCCAGCCAGAGGATGAGGAGGAGGTGGAGGAGGATGAGGATGAAGCAGGTTAACAGCGAGGTGGCACCCGACACAGCTCCGGCCCATCACTGGTGCGTGGCTGGGGGGATACGGAGGACGATGACGATACGCCTCCCACAGAGGACAGCTTGTCCTTACCTCTGGGGAGCCTGGCACACATGAGCGACTACATGCTGCAGTGCCTGCGCAACTACAGCAGAGTTGCCCACATTTTAACGTGTGCGGACTACCGGGTTGTCACCCTGCTGGATCCCCGGTACAAAGACAATGTGCCCACCTTACTTCCTGCACTGGAGCGTGATAGGAAGATGCGCGAGTACAAGCGCACGCTGGTAGACGTGCGGGAACAGATGGAAGCCCAAGACGAAGGCAGAGCAGGAGCGAGAGGTCGCCAACACAGCTGTGTCACGGCCAGCTCCTCTGAGGTCAGGGTTAGCATGGCAGAAATGTGGAAAAGTTTTGTCTCCACCCCGCAGCTAACTGCACCACCACCTGATACGGAACCTGTTAGCAGGAGGTAGCATTTCACTAACATGGTTGAACAGTACGTCTGCACACCCCTCCACGTACTGACTGATGGTTCGGCCCCATTCAACTTCTGGGTCTCCAAATTGTCCACGTGGCCAGATTTAGCATTTTATGCCGTGGAGGTGCTAGCCTGCCCGGCGGCCAGCGTTTTGTCTGAACGTGTATTCAGCATGGCAGGGGGCGTCATTACTGACAAACATAGGCGCCTGTCCACAGCCAACGTGGACAAGCTGACGTTCATAAAAATTAACCAGGCATGGATCCCACAGGACCTGTCACTCCCTTGTGCAGAATAGACATTTATAACTGCCTCCCCTTCAACCATATATTCTTGTACTCCGGGGCACTTCTTTATTGAATCCTCATTTTTTTTAACTTTAAATGGAGCAAAAAACAACAATAAATTACTAATAGGAGTGTATTATAAACCACCTAATTTACCAGAGTCTACAGAAAAACTATTACTAAACGAGATAGACGAGACGGCAAATCATAATAAAGTCGTTATTATGGGGGACTTCAACTACCCAGATATAGACTGGGAAACTGAAAGCTGTACATCCCAAAAAGGAAACAGGTTCTTGACAATAGCCAAAGACAATTACATTTCCCAACTGGTTCAGGACCCCACTAGAGGGACGGCCACACTGGACTAAGTACTAACCAATAGACCTGAGAGAACAACAGATGTGCAGGTTGGGGGACACCTAGGGAGGAACAAAAATACAAAACTTAAAAAAAGCAAAATTTAGCCAACTAAGCGAGGCCAAAGGCCTAACTAACTGGGACAATGTCCTCAAAAATAAAAATACAACCACAAAATGGGAGATTTTTAAAGCATTGTAACATCTAATTGTGAGAGGTACTTACCTTATAGGAATAAAAGATATTGTCAGATGAAATGCAGAATGTAAAAGTAAATTCCCCATTAAAAGTGCCCTGTCTGACCCAGGAAGAAGTACAACAGTGACTCAAAAAGATTAAAGTAGACAAATCGCCAGGACCGAATGGCATACACCCCCGTATCCTAAGGGAATTAAGTGATGTCATAGCCAGACCTTTATTTCTGATATTTACGGACTCTATACTGACAGGGAATGTTCCACAGGATTGGGGCATAGCAAATGTTGTGCCAATATTCAAAAAGGGTCCAAAAACAAAGCCGGGAAATTATAGGCCAGTAAGTTTAACATCTATTGTTGGTAAACTGTTTGAAGGGTTTCTAAGAGATGCTATTTCAGCATATCAGCCATATCAGCCATAGCCAAATAATGCCATATCAGCATGGCTTCATGAGGGATCGGTCATGCCAAACGATATTTAATCAGCTTCTATGAGGAGGTAAGTTCTAGACTTGACAGCGGCGAATCAATGGATGTCGTATATCTGGACTTCTCCAAAGCATTTGACACTGTACCACATAAAAGGTTAGTATATAAAATGAGGATGCTCGGACTGGGAGAAAATGTCTGTATGTGGTTAAGTAACTGGCTGAGTGATAGAAAACAGAGGGTGGTTATTAATGGTACCCACTCAGATTGGGTCACTGTCACTAGTGGGGTACCTCAGGGGTCATATACAGTTGTGTTCAAAATTATTCAACCCCCAATGCTGTAAGGGGTTTTAGGGAATTAAGTGCCTCACAGGGGTTTTTTGCCTTCCTCTGGATCAACTTGTAGGAAACAGGCCGAACTGGATGGACAAATGTCTTTTTTCGGTCTTATATACTATGTTACTATGTTACTAAGTGTACATTTGTAATTGTGTTCAGAATGAAATCTTACAAGGACTTTTTAAAGAACCAAATGCAACTAAAATGACATCAATTGTTTTTGTAATACAGTATTAAATGTTTTTTTGTGATTTAGTCATTGACACAATTAGTCAACCCCTTAAAGACTACCACTCTTAAGAACAGAGGTTCATTCAAGTGTTTTCGATCAGGTATTGAAAACACCTGTGGATGTCAAGGAGCAGCAATCAAGCATAATAAGCCCCAATTAGGCAGATGTAAAATGACTGTGATACTCAGCTCCTTCTAGACATTTACTGGTGTGTTATCAAACATGGTAAAGTCAAGAGAATGGTCCAGGAAGACAAGAGAAGAGGTGATTTCTCTTCACAGGAAGGGCAATGGCTATAAGAAGATTGCAAAGATGTTAAACATACCAAGAGACACCATAGGAAGCATCATTCGCAAATTCAAGGCAAAGGGCACTGTTGAAACGCTACCTGGTCGTGGCAGAAAGAAGATGCTGACTTCGACTGCTGTGCGCTACCTGAAGCGCAAAGTGGAGAAAAGTCCCTGTGTGACTGCTGAGGAACTGAAAAAAGATTTGTCAGATGCGGGTACTAAAGTTTCAGCTCAGACAATAAGGCGCACATTGCGTAAGGAAGGCCTCCATGCCAGAACTCCCAGGCCAACCCCCTTGCTGTCTCCAAAGAATAAGAAGAGTCGACTGCAGTATGCCAAAGGTCATGTGGACAAACCACAAAAGTTTTGGGATAGTGTTCTGTGGACTGATGAAACAAAATTAGAACTGTTTGGGCTCATGGATCAACGCTATGTTTGGAGGAGGCCTATGAAGAAAAGAACACCTTGCCTACTGTGAAACATGGCGGGGGATCAATCATGCTTTGGGGCTGTTTTGCTTCTCCAGGTACAGGGAAGCTTCAGCGTGTGCAAGGTACCATGAATTCTCTTCAGTACCAGGAGATATTGGATGAAAATGTGATGCAGTCCGTCAGGCTGAGGCTTGGGAGACGTTGGACCTTTCAACAAGACAATGATCTCAAGCATACCTCCAAGTCCACTAGAGCATGGTTGCAGTTTAAAGGCTGGAACATTTTGAAGTGGACATCGCAGTCACCAGACTTAAATCTGATTGAGAACATCTGGTGGGACTTAAAGAAAGCAGTTGCAGCGCGCAAGCCTAAGAATGTGACTGAACTGGAGGCTTTTGCCCATGAAGAATGGGCGAAGATACCCGTAGATCGCTGCAAGACACTTGTGTCAAGCTATGCTTCATGTTTAAAAGCGGTTATAACTGGAAAAGGATGTTGTACTAAGTACTAAGATTGAATGTCACTTGGGGGTTGAATAAAACTGATAATGATGTGAGCACAGAAAATACATTTGTGGTTATTTCATTATAAATGTTATGTTATATTTGTCTGACTTACAAGTGCCTCTTTGATTTAATTGTAAACAAGATGACTGAAATGATCAAAATCAATGTCAAACTGGCCAAAACACTCAATTTCAGTGGGGATTGAATAATTTTGAACACAACTGTATTTATTAATGATCTCGTAGAAGGCCTGCACAGTAAAATATCAATTTTTGCAGATGACACTAAACTCTGTAAAGTAATTAACACCGAAGAGGACAGTTTTCTGCTACAGAGGGATCTGGATAGATTGGAGGCTTAGGCAGAATAATGGCAGATGAGGTTTAACACTGACAGATGTAAAGTTATGCACAAGGGAAGGAATAATGTAAGTCACCCGTACATATTCAATGGTAAAACACTCAGAAACACTGACCTGGAAAAGGATCTAGGAATTTTAATAAACAGCAAATTAAGCTGCAAAAACTAGTGTCAGGCAGCTACTGCCAAGGCCAATAAGATAATGGGTTGCATCAAAAGGGGCATAGATGCCCGTGATGAGAACATAGTCCTACCACTTTACAAATCACTAGTCAGACCACACATGGAGTACTGTGTACAGTTCTGGGCTCCTGTGAACAAGGAAGACATAGCAGAGCTGGAGAAGGTTCAGAGGAGGGCTACTAAAGTAATACCTGGAATGGGACAACTACAGTACCCTGAAAGGTTATCAAAATTAGGGTTATTCACTTAAGAAAAAAGACGACTGAGGGGAGATCTAATAATTATTTATAAATATATCGGGTCAGTGCAGAGATCTGTCCCATCATCTATTTATCCCCAGGACTGTGACGAGGGGACATCCTCTGCTTCTGGAGGAAAGAAGGTTTGTACACAAACAAAGAAAAGGATTCTTCACTGTAAGAGCAGTGAGACTATGGAACTCTCTGCCTGAGGAGGTGGTGATGGTGAGTACAATAAAGGAATTCAAGAGGGGACTGGATGTATTTCTGGAGTGTAATAATATTACAGGCTACAGCTACTAGAGAGGGGTCGTTGATCCAGGGAGTTATTCTGATTGCCTGATTGGAGTCGGAAAGAATTTTTTCCCCTTAAGTGGGGAAAATTGGCTTCTGCCTCACAGTTTTTTTTTTGCCTTCCTCTGGATTAACTTGTAGGCAACAGGCCGAACTGGATGGACAAATGTCTTTTTTCGGTCTTTTATACTATGTTACTATGTTACCATGATCTTGCGGTGCAACCCAAAGTTGAATGAACCTCTCCTCAATCTGGGTGCCGGGGCCTAAATAACTGAAAGTGGCCCTCTCCAGTGGTGGGTGATATGATGCATGATTCCTTGCTGTGGGACCTCTCTCCTCTGTCTGGGTGCTGGGGCCTAAATAACTGAAAGTGACCTTCTCCAGTGGTGGGTGATATGACGCCTTATTCCTTGCTGTGGGACCTTTCTCCTCTGTCTGGGTGCTGGGGCCTAAATAACTGAAAGTGACCTTCTCCAGTGGTGGGTGATATGACGCCTTATTCCTTGCTGTGGGACCTCTCTCCTCTGTCTGGGTGCTGGGGCCTAAATAACTGAAAGTGGCCTTTCTAGTGGTGGGTGATATGACGCATGATTCCTTGCTGTGGGACCTCTCTCCTCTGTCTGGGTGCTGGGGCCTAAATAACTGAAAGTGGCCTTCTCCAGTGGTGGGTGATATGACGCCTTATTCCTTGCCGTGGGACCTCTCTCCTCTGTCTGGGTGCTGGGGCCTAAATAACTTAAAGTGGCCTTCTCCAGTGGTGGGTGATATGATGCATGATTCCTTGCTGTGGGACCTCTCTCCTCTGTCTGGGTGCTGGGGCCTAAATTACTGAAAGTGGCCTTCTCCAGTGGTGGGTGATATGACGCCTTATTCCTTACTGTGGGACCTCTCACCTCTATCTGGGTGCTGGGGCCGAAATAACAGAAAGTGACCTTCTCCATTGGTGAGCAACTTAAAACCTGATTCTCTGCTATGGGATCTCTCTCCAATTGATATTGGTTAATTTTTATTTATTTTATGTTATTTTAATTCATTTCCCTATCCGCATTTGTTTGCAGGGCATTTACCTACATTTTGCTGTCTTTTGCAGCCCTCTAGCCCTTTAATGGACTATTTTACAACCTTTTTAGTGCCCAAAAGTTCGGGTCCCGATTGACTTCAATGGGGTTCGGGTTCGGGATGAAGTTCGGGTCGAGTTCAGATCCCGAACATTTTCGGGAAGTTCGGCCGAACTTCTCGAACCCGAAAATCCAGGTGTTCGCTCAACTCTAAACAAGATTCAACCATATACAATTTTTTTTGTGGTGGAAAAGGTGCATGAGAATACTCTACAGTAGACTTAGTACATTATAAGCAATACATTGAAATTGTCTTTATGTTCATCATCAATCATCTCAGCTCTCCTCTGGTGGAGTTGAGAAGTCAGGGGCAATCCAGGCCTTGTTCATTTTTATCTGAGTCAATCTGTCAGCATTGTCAGTGGAAAAGCGGATACGCTTATAACTTATAATGCCACCAGCAGCACTAAATACACACTCAGACAAAACACTGGCAGCAGGGCAGGCCAGCACCTGCAAGGCATAGAGCGCAAGTTCGTGCCACGTTTCCAGCTTGAACACCCTGTAGTTGTAAGGCACCGAGGGATCGTTTTGGATGCTGACACAGTCTGCGATGTATTCCTTCACCATCTTCCAAAACTTTTCTCTCCTTGTAGCACTAGGCCGCTCTTCAGGTTGAGATTGCTGGCTGGGTGTTATGAATGTGTCCCATGCCTTGGAGAGTGTTGCCCTGCCTTTGTTGGAACTGCTGTGTGTTCCCCTTGTCTCCCTTCCTCGGTTGCCTAGGAAAGTATGGACTCTGGCGGCCGCGTTGTCAGATGGAAAATTTTTGAGCAATCTCTCAACAAGTACCTTCTGGTATTACACCATTTTACTCATCCTCTCCACCACAGGAATGAAAGATGAGATGTTATCTTTGTAGCGGGGGTCGATAAGGGTGAACACCCAGTAATCCGTGTTATCTAAAATGCGTATAATGCGAGGGTCGCGGGAAAGGCAGCCAAACATGAAGTCAGCGATGTGTGCCAGAGTACCAACAGGCAAGACGTCGATGTCGACAATAGGATGACTCTCCATCTCCTCCTCCTCCTCTTCTGCCCATCCTCGCTGAACAAAGTTCCATGGGTACTACCCTCTGTAGCAGAGGCAAGTGTCTCCAGCTCTTCCTCCTCCTCTTCATGATCCAATTTGCGCTGAGAAGACCAACTGTGGGTGGTCTGGCTATCACCCTGTGTAATGTCCTCCCCCATTTCCTCGTCTGCCACTTTCAGAGCGTCCTCCGTAATTGTGAGCAGCGATCGTTTGAGTAGACACAGCAGTGGATGGTTACACTGATAATAGCGTTATCGTCACTAACCAACTATGTGGATTCATCAAAGTTTTTTAAAACCTTACAGAGGTCTGACATCAATGCACACTCCTCGCTTTTGAATAGTGGCAGTTGACTGGAAAGGCGACGACCATATTATAGCTGGTTTTCCACAACTGCCCTCTGCTGCTCACAAAGCCTGGCCAATATGTAGAACATAGAGTTCCAGCGTGTGCTCACGTCACACAACAGTCTGTGAGCTGGTAGCTGTAAGTGCTGCTGCAGCGTTGACAGACTGGATGAAGCTGTGGACGACCTGCGGAAATGGGCACACATGTGGCGTGCCTTCACTAGTAGCTCCTGAAAATTAGGGTAGGTTTTGATAAACCGCTGAACCACTAAGTTTAAGACGTGGGCTAGGCATGGAATGTGTGTCAGGTTGCCGAGCTCCAAAGCCACCTTCAAGTTACGGCCATTGTCAGACACAACCATGCCTGGTTGTAGGTTGAGTGGCGAGAGCCACAGATCGGTCTCGTCCCTTATACCCTGCCACAGCGGTGTGCTGTTTGTACCCTAAGCAGATCAGCTTCAGCATGGCCTGTTGACGATTACCCACAGCAGTGCAACACTGCTTCCAGCTAGCGACTGATGGCTGACTGCTGTTGGAGGTGGAAGTGGAGGAGGAAGCGGCGGAAGAAGAGAAGTGGGGGTTGAAACCAGTAACATAGCTGCTGGCGGAGACCCTGATGGACGTAGGGCCCGCAATCCTGGGCGTGGGTAGCACCTGTGCCATCCCAGGGTACGCCTCACTCCCGGCCTCCACAACATTCACCCAGTGTGCGGTCAGGGAAATGTAACATCCCTGGCCACCAGCAGTTGTCCATGTGTCCTGGGTAAGGGGGACCTTCCCAGTAAGTGCATTGGTCAGGGCATGGGTGATGCTCTGGGACACATGCTGGTGTTAGACAGGCACGGCACACCGTGAAAATTAGTGGTGGCTGGGGACTGCGTACCGAGGGACGGCCGCCGACATCAGGTTGCGGAAGGCCTCAGTGTACACAAGCCTAAATGGCAACATTTCAAGGGCCAGTAATTTCCAAAGTTGCGCATTTAGTGCTATGGCCTTTGGGTGGGAATGGATGATGCTGGTGGTGCTTAGGTTGCTAGTGTTCATGCCCTGGCTCATTTAGGTATGGCACAAGTTGCAAACTACCACTCTTTTGTCGCCTGCACTTTCCTCAAAAAAGCTGCATACTGTGGAACACCTACCCCTTGCCAAGGTAGATTTACGTATGGAGGTGCTCAGTGTAAAGGTTGCGGGCCTGTTTGGTGTGGGCCAACGTCTCAATTTTGCAACCCCACTGCTCTTTCAGACTGTTGCGCTGCTGCGGGTCCCTCCCCCTCTGTACTGCTATCCTCGCTTGGCTTTTCACCTTCCCATTTTGGGTCAGTGACCTCATCGTCCACCACCTCCTCTTCCACTTCCTCACTCTGCTCATCCTCCTGACTTGACCTAACCACAACCTCAGTTATTGACAACTGTGTCTCATCATCCACCTCGTGAACGAATGATTGCGTTCTCCGCTGTCATCTCCTTGAGACTGTGAAGGCTCAAGAGGTTGGGAATCAGGGCACAATATCTCAGGTACCTCTTCAAGCATGCTTGGCGAGAGAGCCAAACCAAGTACTGGCGATGAAAAGAGGTCATGTGAATATCCGAGTGTAGGATCACTTGTTTGTCCAGACACGAAATGGTGGGAGAAAGGAGGATCAGACTGAGGATTCGGTTGACCAGACTCTTGGCTACAGAGACTGGACTTAGTGGAAGAGAAAGCGGTGATTAACCGACTAAAAGCATTATCTTCAGCAACCCAACCAACCACCTGTTCGCACTGGTCCGACTTGGACAGTGTTGTCCTGCGCCGCCCAGCTAATTTGGACGTGAAGTTGGGTAAGGTGGATTTTTTTTGTTTTTTCTGGTGCACTGGCAGCAGGCACAGTTTCATTGCGCCCAGGGCCATGGCCTCTGCTTGCACTATCAGCAGCACACCCACTTTCCCATCGCTTTGTGCTCGACTTCTTCATATTAATCGTTTTGTCTGTAGATGTGGCGCAGATTCTTTTAGTGTCCACTAAAGACACCGTTTACTGATTGACAGTATTGGTTACAGAACAACACAGATTTTGGACACTACACTATGCCCAGATTAATCAAAGTTGTAATATACACAGTGTTTTCAGATTTAGGTCAGTATGGGATACAAAAACCTACTGATTGTGGACACTTTACTAGGCCCAGATTATTGCAAGTTGTAATATAGACAGAGTTTTCAGATTCAGTTCAGTATGGGATACAAAAAACCCACAGATTGTGGACACTTTACTAGGACCAGATTAGTGCAAGTTTTAATAAACAGTGTTTTCAAACTCAGTTCAGTATGGGATATAAAAACCTACAGATTTTGGAAACTTTATTAGGCTCAGATTATTGGATATTGTAATATACACACCTTTTTAGAATTAGATACACAGTGTTTTCAGATTCAGTTCAGTATGGGATACAAAAACCCAAAGATTGTGGACACTTTACTAGGCCCAGATTAATAGAAATTGTAATATGTACACTTTTTTCAGATTTGGTTCAGTATGGGATACAAAAACCTACAGATTGTGGACACTTTAACAGGCCAAGATTAATGGAAGTTGTAATATACACAGTGTTTTCAGATTCAGTTCAGTATGGAATACAAAAACCCACAGATTGTGGACACTTTACTGGGCCCAGATTAATGCAAGTTGTAATATAGACAGAGTTTTCAGATTCAGTTCAGTATGGGATACAAAAATCCACAGATTGAGGACACTTTACTAGGCCCAGATTAATGTAAGTTGAAATATAGACAGTTTTCAGATTGAGTTCAGTATGGGATACAAAAACCAACAGATTGTGGAAACTTTTCTAGGCCCAGATTAATGGAAGATATAATATACACAGTGTTTTCAGATTCAGTTCAGTATGGGATACAAAAACCTACTGATTGTGGACACTTTACTAGGCCCAGATTATTGCAAGTTTTAATATAGACAGAAAAAATATGTAGCAAAGTGGCTCACTACCAATTATAAAAAGAGGTAATTCCGGTGCTCACGTATGGATGGTAGACCCCACTACCTAGAAAAGGAACAATATATGTATTTACCAAACGCGTTTCGAGGGTACACCCTCTTCCTCAGTGGCTTTTTTTAGTAAGGTTTTTTTTAGTAAGTTTTTTTTGTTTTTTTTTAGTAAGTTACTAAAAAAAGCCACTGAGGAAGAGGGTGTACCCTCGAAACGCGTTTGGTAAATCGCTATTCAAGTAATCTTACAAGTCTCTACCTATTTGACTTGCCATTGTAGCGAAACAGCGCGCTGTTAAGGAAACACATCGGACGAATACTGTGTGTATCACGTGGGACGCCACCTGACACACGTGACCAACAAAGAAGGAGGGCTAAAGAAAGGTCCTTGAAGGGCAAGTACAATCACGCCACACGCGGTGAACTCCCGCTTGGATGTTCGGCGTCTGAATTTAGGAGACTCTCTGTGAGTATACCTCCCGTTAGACCGGTTAACAGGGAAGGTAAGGACAGTCTCTGACTTGAGACACATATTTAAATAAGAATATAACGGACTATTGTTTATCATCATTGCCAAACGAACGGCTGTTTCTATAAGGACTTTTACAATCATTATATGGTCATCAAATAAAGGACAAGCAATTGTTAACCTTCTCCATAAGAGGCAAAACAACCGCCCATTTTTTTCATCTTTGGACAATTTACAGCATTTGTGGTAACATATATCACCAAGTATATACAACTTTGTGGTATCATTCCACCAATTGTCACCATTTATGAATGTTCCTTGCTCATCTAAATATGTCATGTATAACCATATGACCCATACATATGTTTTAATTTTTTTATATATTGATTATTTTAATAAATATCGTTGGTTTCTTGTAATTACCACACGGTTCTGAGTGCCCGTTACTATACATATATTGTAATATAGACAGAGTTTTCAGATTCAGTTCAGTATGGGATACAAAAAACCCACAGATTGTGGACACTTTACTAGGCCCAGATTAATGGAAATTGTAATATACACATTTTTTCAGATTCAGTTCAGTATGGAATACAGAAACCCACAAAGTTAGGACACTTTACTAGGCCTAGATTAATGGAAGATATAATATGCACAGTGTTTTCACATTCAGTTCAGTATGGGAATAAAAAAAAAAAACAGATTGTGGACACTTTTCTAGGCCCAGATTAATGCAAGTTGTAATATAGACAGATTTTTCAGATTCAGTATGGGATACAAAAACCCACAGATTGTGGACACTTTACTAGGCCCAGATTAATGTAAATTGTAATATACACACTTTTTTCAAATTCAGTTCAGTATGGAATACAAAAAAACCCACAGATTGTGCACACTTTACTAGGCCCAGATTAATGGAAATTGTAATGTATACACTTTTTTTCAGATTCAGTTCAGTATGGAATACAAAAAACCCACAGATTGTGGACACTTTACTAGGCCCAGATTAATGCAAGTTGAAATATAGACAGTTTTCAGATTGAGTTCAGTATGGGATAAAAAAAAACAACAAACTGTGGAAACTTTACTAGGCCCAGATTAATGGAAGTTGTAATAGAGAGTTTTTAGATTCAGTTCAGTATGGAATACAGAAACCCACAAATTTTGGACACTTTACTAGGCCCAGATTAATGGAAGATATAATATACACAGTGTTTTCAGATTCAGTTCAGTAAGGGATACAAAAACCCACAGATTGTGGACACTTTACTAGGCCCAGATTAATGCAAGTTGTAATATAGACAAAGTTTTCAGATTCTGTATGGGATACAAAAATCCACAGATTGTGGACACTTTACTAGGCACAGATTAATGGAAATTGTAATATACACAGTGTTTTCAGATTCAGTTCATTATGGGATACAAAAACCAAGAGATTGTGCACACTTTACTAGTCCCAGAATAACGGAAGTTGTAATATAAACAGTGTTTTCGGATTCAGTTCAGTATGGAATACAAAAAACCCACCGATTGTGGACACTTTACTAGGCCCAGATTAATGGAAGTTGTAATATACACAGTGTTTTCAGATTCAGTTCAGTATGGGATACATAAACCCACAGATTGTGGACACTTTACTAGGTCCAGATTAATGCAAGTTGTAATATAGACAGAGTTTTCAGAATCAGTTCAGTATGGGATACAAAACACCCACAGATTGTGAACACTTTACTAGGCCCAGATTAATGCAAGTTGAGATATATACACTTTTTTCAGATTAATGCACACAGAGTTTTCAGATTCAGTTCAGGATGGGATACAAAAACCCACAGATTTTGGACACTTTGCTAGGCCCAGATTAATAGAAATTGTAATATATTCACTTTTTTTAGATTCAGTTCATTGTTGAATACAAAAACCCACGGATTGTGGACACTTTTCTAGGCCCAGATTAATGAAAGTTGTAATATACACAGTGTTTTCAGATTCAGTTCATTATGGGATACAAAAACCAAGAGATTGTGTATACTTTACTAGTCCCAGATTAATGGAAGTTGTAATATACACAGTGTTTTCAGATTCAGTTAAGTATGGGATACAAAAACCCAATGATTGTGGACACTTTACTCGGTCCAGAATAATGCAAGTTGTATTATACACAGAGTTTTCAGAATCAGTTCAGTATGGGATACAAAAACCCACAGATTGTGGACACTTTACTAGGCCCAGATTAATGCAAGTTGTAATATACACACTTTTTTCAGATTCAGTTCAGTATGGGATACAAAAACCCACAGATTGTGGACACTTTGCTAGGCCCAGATTAATGGAAATTGTAATATACACACTTTTTTCAGATTCAGTTCATTATTGAATACAAAAACCCACGGATTGTGGACACTTTACTAGGCCCAGATTAATGGAAGTTGTAATATAGACAGAGTTTTTAGATTCAGTTCAGTATGGGATACAGAAACCCACAAATTTTGGTTACTTTACTAGGACCAGATTAATGGAAGATAGAATATTTACAGTGTTTTAAGATTCAGTTCAGTATGCGATACAAAAACCCACAGATTGTGGACAATTTACTAGGTCCAAATTAATGCAATTTGTAATATAGACAAAGTTTTCAGATTGAGTTCAGTATGGGATACAAAAACCAACAGATTGTGGAAACTTTACTATGCCCAGATTAATGCAAGTTTTAATATAGACAGAGTTTTCAGATTCAGTTCAGTATGGGAAACAAAAATCCACAGATTGTGGACACTTTACTAGGCCCAGATTAATGTAAATTGAAATATAGACAGTTTTCAGATTGAGTTCAGTATGGGATACAAAAACCAACAGATTGTGGAAACTTTACTAGGCTCATATTAATGGAAATTGTAATATACACACTTTTTTCAGATTTAGTTTAGTATGGAATACAAAAAACCCACAGATTGTGGACACTACACTAGGCCCAGATTAATGAAAATTGTAATATACACAGTGTTTTCAGATTCAGTTCATTATGGGATACAAAAACCAACAGATTTTGGACACTTTATTAGGTCCAGGTTAATGGAAGATATAATATACACAGTGTTTTCAGATTCAGTTCATTATGGGATACAAAAACCAACGGATTTTGGACACTTTATTAGGTCCAGGTTAATGGAAGATATAATATACACAGTGTTTTCAGATTCAGTTAAGTATGGGATACAAAAACCCACAGATTGTGGACACTTTACTAGGCCCAGATTAATGCAAGTTGTAATATACACACTTTTTTCAGATTCAGTTCAGTATGGAATACAAAAACCCACAGATTGTGGATACTTTACTAGGCCCAGATTAATGGAAATTGTAATACACACAGTGTTTTCAGATTCAGTTCATTATGGGTTGCAAAAACCCAGAGATTGTGGACACTTTACTAGTCCCAGATTAATGGAAGTTGTAATATAGACAGTGTTTTCAGATTCAGTTCAGTATGGGATACAAAAACCCACAGATTGTGGACACTTTACTAGGTCCAAATTAATGCAAGTTGTAATATAGACATAGTTTTCAGATTCAGTTCAGTATTGGATACAAAAAACCCACAGATTGTGGACACTTTACTAGGCCCAGATTAATGAAAGTTGTAATATATACACTTTTTGTTAGATTCAGTTCAGTATGGAATGCAAAAAACCCACCGATTGTGGACACTTTTCTAGGCCCAGATTAATGAAAGTTGTAATATACTCAGTGTTTTCAGATTCAGTTCATTATGGGATACAAAAACCAAGAGATTGTGTATACTTTACTAGTCCCAGATTAATGGAAGTTGTAATATACAGTGTTTTCAGATTCTGTTCAGTATGGGATACAAAAACCCACTGATTGTGGACACTTTACTAGGTCCAGATTAATGCAAGTTGTATTATACACAGAGTTTTCAGAATCAGTTCAGTATGGGATACAAAAAACCCACAGATTGTGAACACTTTACTAGGCCCAGATTAATACAAGTTGTAATATATACACTTTTTTCAGATTAATACACTCAGAGTTTTTAGATTCAGTTCAGTATGGGATACAAAAACCCACAAATTTTGGAAACTTTACCATGTCCAGATTAATGGAAGTTGTAATATACACTTTTTTCAGATTCAGTTCAGTATGGAATACAGAAACCCACAAAGTTAGGACACTTTACTAGGCCTAGGAATGGAAGATTCAGTTCATTATTGAATACAAAAACCCACGGATTGTGGACACTTTACTAGGCCCAGATTAATGGAAGTTGTAATATAGACAGAGTTTTTAGATTCAGTTCAGTATGTGATACAGAAACCCACAAATTTTGGTTACTTTACTAGGACCAGATTAATGGAAGATAGAATATTTACAGTGTTTTAAGATTCAGTTCAGTATGCGATACAAAAACCCACAGATTGTGGACAATTTACTAGGTCCAAATTAATGCAATTTGTAATATAGACAAAGTTTTCAGATTGAGTTCAGTATGGGATACAAAAACCAACAGATTGTGGAATCTTTACTATGCCCAAATTAATGCAAGTTTTAATATAGACAGAGTTTTCAGATTCAGTTCAGTATGGGAAACAAAAATCCACAGATTGTGGAAACTTTACTAGGCTCATATTAATGGAAATTGTAATATACACACTTTTTTCAGATTTAGTTTAGTATGGAATACAAAAAACCCACAGATTGTGGACACTACACTAGGCCGAGATTAATGAAAATTGTAATATACACAGTGTTTTCAGATTCAGTTCATTATGGGATGCAAAAACCAACAGATTTTGGACACTTTACTATGCCCAGATTAATGGAAGTTGTAATATAGACAGAGTTTTTAGATTTAGTTCAGTATGGAATACAGAAACCCACAAATTTTGGACACTTTATTAGGTCCAGGTTAATGGAAGATATAATATACACAGTGTTTTCAGATTCAGTTAAGTATGGGATACAAAAACCCACAGATTGTGGACACTTTACTAGGCCCAGATTAATGCAAGTTGTAATATACACACTTTTTTCAGATTCAGTTCAGTATGGAATACAAAAAACCCACAGATTGTGGACACTTTACTAGGCCCAGATTAATGGAAATTGTAATATACACACTTTTTTCAGATTCAGTTCATTATGGGTTGCAAAAACCCAGAGATTGTGGACACTTTACTAGTCCCAGATTAATGGAAGTTGTAATATACACAGTGTTTTCAGATTCAGTTCTGTATGGGATACAAAAACCCACAGATTGTGGACACTTTACTAGGTCCATATTAATGCAAGTTGTAATATAGACATAGTTTTCAGATTCAGTTCAGTATTGGATACAAAAAACCCACAGATTGTGGACACTTTACTAGGCCCAGATTAATGAAAGTTGTAATATATACACTTTTTGATATATTCAGTTCAGTATGGAATACAAAAAACCCACCGATTGTGGACACTTTTCTAGGCCCAGATTAATGAAAGTTGTAATATACACAGTGTTTTCAGATTCAGTTCATTATGGGATACAAAAACCAAGAGATTGTGTATACTTTACTAGTCCCAGATTAATGGAAGTTGTAATATACACAGTGTTTTCAGATTCAGTTCTGTATGGGATACAAAAACCCACTGATTGTGGACACTTTACTAGGTCCAGATTAATGCAAGTTGTATTATACACAGAGTTTTCAGAATCAGTTCAGTATGGGATACAAAAAACCCACAGATTGTGAACACTTTACTAGGCCAAGATTAATACAAGTTGTAATATATACACTTTTTTCAGATTAATACACTCAGAGTTTTCAGATTCAGTTCAGGATGGGATACAAAAACCCACAGATTTTGGACACTTTGCTAGGCCCGATAAATGGAAATTGTAATATACACACTTTTTTCAGATTCAGTTCATTATTGAATACAAAAACCCACGGATTGTGGACACTTTACTAGGCCCAGATTAATGGAAGTTGTAATATAGACAGAGTTTTTAGATTCAGTTCAGTATGGGATACAAAAACCCACAAATTTTGGAAACTTTACTAGGTCCAGATTAATGGAAGTTGTAATATACACTTTTTTCAGATTCAGTTCAGTATGGAATACAGAAACCCACAAAGTTAGGACACTTTACTAGGCCTAGAGTAATGGAAGATATAATATGCACAGTGTTTTCAGATTCAGTTCAGTATGGGAATAAAAAAAAAACACAGATTGTGGACACTTTTCTAGGCCCAGATTAATGCAAGTTGTAATATAGACAGATTTTTCAGATTCAGTATGGGATACAAAAACCCACAGATTGTGGACACTTTACTAGGCCCAGATTAATGTAAATTGTAATATACACACTTTTTCAAATTCAGTTCAGTATGGAATACAAAAAAAAACACAGATTGTGCACACTTTACTAGGCCCAGATTAATGGAAATTGTAATGTATACACTTTTTTCAGATTCAGTTCAGTATGGAATACAAAAAACCCACAGATTGTGGACACTTTACTAGGCCCAGATTAATGCAAGTTGAAATATAGACAGTTTTCAGATTGAGTTCAGTATGGGATACAAAAACCAACAAACTGTGGAAACTTTACTAGGCCCAGATTAATGGAAGTTGTAATAGAGAGTTTTTAGATTCAGTTCAGTATGGAATACAGAAACCCACAAATTTTGGACACTTTTCTAGGCCCAGATTAATGGAAGATATAATATACACAGTGTTTTCAGATTCAGTTCAGTAAGGGATACAAAAACCCACAGATTGTGGACACTTTACTAGGCCCAGATTAATGCAAAGTGTAATATAGACAAAGTTTTCAGATTCTGTATGGGATACAAAAACCCACAGATTGTGGACACTTTACTAGGCACAGATTAATGGAAATTGTAATATACACAGTGTTTTCAGATTCAGTTCATTATGGGATACAAAAACCAAGAGATTGTGCACACTTTACTAGTCCCAGAATAACGGAAGTTGTAATATAAACAGTGTTTTCAGATTCAGTTCAGTATGGAATACAAAAAACCCACCGATTGTGCACACTTTACTAGGCCCAGATTAATGGAAATTGTAATGTATACACTTTTTTCAGATTCAGTTCAGTATGGAATACAAAAAACCCACAGATTGTGGACACTTTACTAGGCCCAGATTAATGCAAGTTGAAATATAGACAGTTTTCAGATTGAGTTCAGTATGGGATACAAAAACCAACAAACTGTGGAAACTTTACTAGGCCCAGATTAATGGAAGTTGTAATAGAGAGTTTTTAGATTCAGTTCAGTATGGAATACAGAAACCCACAAATTTTGGACACTTTTCTAGGCCCAGATTAATGGAAGATATAATATACACAGTGTTTTCAGATTCAGTTCAGTAAGGGATACAAAAACCCACAGATTGTGGACACTTTACTAGGCCCAGATTAATGCAAGTTGTAATATAGACAAGGTTTTCAGATTCTGTATGGGATACAAAAACCCACAGATTGTGGACACTTTACTAGGCACAGATTAATGGAAATTGTAATATACACAGTGTTTTCAGATTCAGTTCATTATGGGATACAAAAACCAAGAGATTGTGCACACTTTACTAGTCCCAGAATAACGGAAGTTGTAATATAAACAGTGTTTTCAGATTCAGTTCAGTATGGAATACAAAAAACCCACCGATTGTGGACACTTTACTATTCCCAGATTAATGGAAGTTGTAATATACACAGTGTTTTCAGATTCAGTTCAGTATGGGATACAAAAACCCACAGATTGTGGACAATTTACTAGGTCCAAATTAATGCAATTTGTAATATAGACAAAGTTTTCAGATTGAGTTCAGTATGGGATACAAAAACCAACAGATTGTGGATACTTTACTATGCCCAGATTAATGCAAGTTTTAATATAGACAGAGTTTTCAGATTCAGTTCAGTATGTGATACAGAAACCCACAAATTTTGGTTACTTTACTAGGACCAGATTAATGGAAGATAGAATATTTACAGTGTTTTCAGATTCAGTTCATTATGGGAAACAAAAATCCACAGATTGTGGACACTTTACTAGGCCCAGATTAATGTAAATTGAAATATAGACAGTTTTCAGATTGAGTTCAGTATGGGATACAAAAACCAACAGATTGTGGAAACTTTACTAGGCTCATATTAATGGAAATTGTAATATACACACTTTTTTCAGATTTAGTTTAGTATGGAATACAAAAAACCCACAGATTGTGGACACTACACTAGGCCGAGATTAATGAAAATTGTAATATACACAGTGTTTTCAGATTCAGTTCATTATGGGATGCAAAAACCAACAGATTTTGGACACTTTACTATGCCCAGATTAATGGAAGTTGTAATATAGACAGAGTTTTTAGATTTAGTTCAGTATGGAATACAGAAACCCACAAATTTTGGACACTTTATTAGGTCCAGGTTAATGGAAGATATAATATACACAGTGTTTTCAGATTCAGTTAAGTATGGGATACAAAAACCCACAGATTGTGGACACTTTACTAAGTCCAGATTAATGCAAGTTGTAATATAGACATAGTTTTCAGATTCAGTTCAGTATTGGATACAAAAAACCCACAGATTGTGGACACTTTACTAGGCCCAGATTAATGGAAATTGTAATATACACAGTGTTTTCAGATTCAGTTCATTATGGGTTGCAAAAACCCAGAGATTGTGGACACTTTACTAGTCCCAGATTAATGGAAGTTGTAATATACACAGTGTTTTCAGATTCAGTTCAGTATGGGATACAAAAACCCACAGATTGTGGACACTTTACTAGGTCCAGATTAATGCAAGTTGTAATATAGACATAGTTTTCAGATTCAGTTCAGTATTGGATACAAAAAACCCACAGATTGTGGACACTTTACTAGGCCCAGATTAATGAAAGTTGTAATATACACAGTGTTTTCAAATTCAGTTCATTATGGGATACAAAAACCAAGAGATTGTGTATACTTTACTAGTCCCAGAATAATGGAAGTTGTAATATACACAGTGTTTTCAGATTCAGTTCAGTATGGGATACAAAAACCCACTGATTGTGGACACTTTACTAGGTCCAGATTAATGCAAGTTGTATTATACACAGAGTTTTCAGAATCAGTTCAGTATGGGATACAAAAAACCCACAGATTGTGAACACTTTACTAGGCCCAGATTAATACAAGTTGTAATATATACACTTTTTTCAGATTAATACACTCAGAGTTTTCAGATTCTGTTCAGGATGGGATACAAAAACCCACGGATTGTGGACACTTTACTAGGCCCAGATTAATGGAAGTTGTAATATAGACAGAGTTTTTAGATTCAGTTCAGTATGGGATACAAAAACCCACAAATTTTGGAAACTTTACTAGGTCCAGATTAATGGAAGTTGTAATATACACTGTTTTCAGATTCAGTTCATTATGGGATACAAATTTTTCCCAAATAAAATGTATTCACTGCTGGAATACGGTATACTGTATACGGGTGCGGCCTAAATGCACACACAGATGTGCCCAAAACTAGTTAAATTTGCCCAAAATATAAAAAAATCTATGCTGGAGTAATGAATATAACGGTTGCGGATTCAACGCGCGCCCAGATGTGCCCCGAACTTGTTAAATTTGTCCCAAATACAAATAATTCTCTGCTGGAATACTGTATATGTGGTTGCAGCATAAACGCACACACAGATGTGCCTAAAACTAGTTAAATTTGCCCAAAATATAAATAATTCTCTGCTGGAGTAATGAATATTATGGTTGTGGATTGAACGCACACACAGATGAGCCCCAAACTAGTTAAATTTGTCCCAAATACAAATATTTCTATGCTGGAATACTGTATATATGGTTGTGGCTTAAACGCACACACAGATGTGCCTAAAACTAGTTAAATTTGCCCCAAATAAAATGTATTCTCTGTTGGAATACTGCATATACAGTTGCGGCCTATATGCACACACAGATGTGCCCTTAAACTAGTTAAATTTGCTCAAAGTATAAATAATTATTTGCTGGAGTAATGAATATAACAGTTGCGGGCTGCACGCAGACGCATGTGGCACAAATTAGGTTAATTTCCCCAGAAAAAAACATTTCTCTGATGGCATGGTGTATTTCTCACTAGCAGGCACACTCTAGTGAATAAGCCCCTCTTTATAATGTCTGCTAAAAACACTGCTTTCTGATGGCGTACTGTAGATCTCACTTAACAACAAAAGAAGACACCGGAGGCATCTCATGCCCTAGCTACAAATTGTACACTCAATGGTGGGGCCTTTATTGTTGAGATACCTGAGCTATGTATATCTGCATATACTCTGCAACAGACACATCAAAAAAGGAAGAAACAAAAAGCAACATGCAGTAGTATTTAGAAAAATATCAAAAAGATTTTATTGATCATATATTAAAAATTACAAATCATAGAAGGAGGTGGCAAAAGAGCACAGGCGCCACCCTGGACCCTATAACAGGATATACAAAAATTATATATATCTAACACCGTTGGAAAGTAATATAACAGAAAGTCAATCGCTATATTATTATCTAGGTATAGTGTATCTAAGCCTTGCTGTATCCTTCAAAAAGTCCGCAGAGAAAGAGCGATAATGAGAACAAGTGTCTTAGTACATAGGGAATGCGGATGGTGCAGGGCAAACAGAAAATGACAACAGCAGTGCTAGAACAGAACCCAAAAGGGTACTCACCAGTGGGTAAATGGAAAAGAGGGACCAGGATGGCGTCAACCCCGATGCACGTTTCGGTGAACCTTCGTCCGGGGGTAACGCCATGTCTATGGTCTGTGGATTAAAAAGGACCCACTATCCAATCACCGAGGAGAAACACCATGACGTATCAAAGTACGACAAAAAGGCGGGACATCTAGTGGGCGCCAGAGATACTTGTCAGCAAAGTGCCAAGTGGGCGCCCTCCAGTGACATCAAATACGTGTCAGCAAAGTGCCGAGTGGGCGCCCTCCAGTGACATCAGCAAAGAGGTGCGGTCATGTGATATGTCACATGACCGGACCCGAACAGCGAACATATCCTTAAAAAGATGAGGAGACCAGAAGAACTCATGGATAAAAAAACACTCAATATTAGCAAGAAATAAGAAATATAGTTAACAGGAGGTGATGTTACCCCGTAGATAATGACGGGATTCTCGAAATAATAAGAAACATCATTGATCAATATTTCTGAATTGCTGCACAATGATACAAAGGGGGGAAACTAAGGACATGTGTGGAAGAGTGGAGGATGTGAAGGTAGTGAGGGGAAAGTGAAGGGGGAATGAATGTAAAATTGTGCAACAATCCATTGAAAACTATGAGATAAGATTAAAAAGAAGGATATATCACATCTACATACACAAAGAATATTTTTATATATATCATAATAAAGACAAAGATACTAAATGTGAAAATAATATGTAATAAAAATACATAAGTTAGTTACATGAATGTGATAAAGATTGGTAGAATACATTAAAAGTGAATACATGATTATAAATACATATGGAGTTATAAAATATGTGAACAGTGAAAACATGGTTAAAAAATAATAAAATAAATGTGTTATAGTACACAAAATTACAATACCTATAGTCAACCCATTGTCCATCCCCCCGGTATCGCAGCATTCAATGTTGAACCCCCAATAATTGTTGACCAAAGGACAACGCTTCATTGGTGATCTATAGGTGTCCGGCATCAGGAAAAAGACATTACATCAAATATTCGCATCAGTTAGCTGAAGGGTGTTTCATGGTGATCTAAGGGGAGATATAAAAAAGTAAATCGGTACAAAAAAATAAATAAATATAAGAAATAAAAAATAATAAAATAAAAGACCACAGAAGGTGGCCCCAAATGGATTAGAGAAACGCAGAGAAACCCATGGTCTCATTCAAACCATTAGGACGCATAGTCCCAAGGGTCCAGATCCATCTACTCTCTTTTTGAGCTAATCTCTTGGATATTTGCCCAGCCCTCAGGTCAAATCTAATACAATCAATGGCCCTCACCTTTAAAAGACGAGGGTCACATGCATGGAAATTTTTGAAATGTCTTGCAATCGGTTTTAATTTTTTGTTGTTTCTTACTTCCTTTGCAGAGATGATGTCCTTGACATGCTCACGAACCCGGACCTTCAATTCCCGGGTCGTCAGCCCAACATATATTAGCGGACAGGGACATGTGGTACTGGAGCAGGTGAGTGTATGTAGAATATTGAATTTCTTATGTCTGGATGAGTCCACAAAATCACTAGCTTGCTGCATGTTTGGGCATGCTACACACTTCCCACATGGTTTAAAGCCCAGAATCTGTTTGGGGAGGCTCAATGTCGACTGTGATGGTTCCAGATCCATATAGCTTCTGACCAAAGTATCCTGTAACGACTTTGCTCGTCTCGCTGTCATCGAGGGGTAAGAGGGTAACAGCTTTTCCAACACTGGATCTGTTAATAGAACATTCCAGTGTTTATTAAGCACATTCTTCATTTCATCCCATCTAGAATGGTACAGATGTAGCATGGTTAGCACTCCTTTTTTCTGAGATTTCTGAGTTTGGTTATCTAATCTAAGCAAACACCTTCAATTGCTTTTCAATGGCTTTTTTCTCAAGATAATGAAATGAGTTATGAAATTTGAGTTTACAGTGGGAGTGCTAACCCTGCTACATCTGTAGGTGGTTACATACCTAATTTTGCCATCTGGTATCATTTCTTGTTTCAGTCTCAATAGATCTATTTGTGTTTGGGTCTTGGCTCTCTAGTATGCCCTTTTAATGATTCGATTGCTGTACCCTCTATTAGCAAACCGAGCTTTTAGGAGGGTGGCCTGTTTCTCAAAAGTTGCATCATCCGAGCAGATCAGTCTTAGACACAAAAATTGACCCACAGGTATCGCCTTGATTGTGCTTTTTGGATGGAGAGAGGATGCATGTAAATAAGCATTAAAGGCAGTATCTTTACTATATAGGTCTGTTTGTAAAAAGCCTTCTTGATTTTTTCTGATGTTTACATCCAGAAAGTTAATTTGATCCCTGTGAGAGGTATATGTCAATTTGATGTTGCGTTTATTCTGATTCAAAAACTCAAAAAAGTTTCTTAATTGTGACTCTGTATCCTGCCAGATCAGAAAGACGTCATCAATGTACCGCGCCCAAAAAATGGCGAGGTCCATGATGACGTGTCTGTCTGACATAAAAAGGTCCCTCTTCCACAACCCCAGGAACAAGTTTGCATATGAGGGCGCACAGGCCGCCCCCATCGCGGTGCCCTGGAGCTGTAGGTAGAAGGACCCATTAAAGGTGAAAAAATGATGGGTCAGAATATAATGTAACAACTGTAGGGTGAAATCAGACATATCCCGTGACATATTACTGGATTCAAGGAAAAATCGAGATGCCTGTAAACCATCCTCATGTCTTATGCTAGTGTATAGCGATTCAACATCACATGTCACCAGTATAGTGTCTCTATCAAGGCAGATTCCCTGTATCTTCTGTAGCAAGTCTGACGTATCCCTTATATATGAGGGTAAGTTTTCGACCAAGGATTTTAACTGGAGGTCTATAAACTTGCAGATATTGTCTACAAGGTTACCTCTACCCGAGATGATGGGCCTACCTGGAGGTTTTGTAGCATTCTTGTGGATCTTCGGCAGCAAGTACAAAGTTGAAATTGTTGGTTCTTGAATAGTCAAAGTTTCCATACGTTTTTTTGAAATTGTGTTCTGTTTACATGCCCTGTCCAATATCTTTTCCAGTTCACATCTGTAGGATAATAATGGGTTAAAGGTGAGCTTTTTATAACACATTTTATCCCTCAATTGTCTGAGGGCTTCAGTTATATACATTTGTTTCGGCCATATCACAAGATTTCCACCCTTATCAGCCGGTTTATATATCACATCCGATAGATTTTTCAATTTCTTAATGCGAGCCCTCTGTTGTCTGTTGAGATTGTCATAAGGTATTGAGGTGGATATATCAGCAAGATCACGGCTAACCAGTTTGACAAATAGGTCTACTGCCGGACATAAAGATAATTGTGGAAATTTCTTTCTCAACTGTTGAGGAACATCACATACAGTGGACCCCTCTTCCTGTTCTTAGATTAGATCCCGTAGAATCCCGTCATTATCTACGGGGTAACATCACCTCCTGTTAACTATATTTCTTGCTAATATTGAGTGTTTTTTTATCCATGAGTTCTTCTGGTCTCCTCATCTTTTTAAGGATATGTTCGCTGTTCGGGTCCGGTCATGGGACATATCACATGACTGCACCTCTTTGCTGATGTCACTGGAGGGCGCCCACTCGGCACTTTGCTGACACGTATTTGATGTCACTGGAGGGCGCCCACTCGGCACTTTGCTGACACGTATCTCTGGCGCCCACTAGATGTCCCTCCTTTTTGTCGTCCTTTTATACGTCATGGTGTTTCTCCTCGGTGATTGGATAGTGGGTCCTTTTTAAACCGCAGACCATAGACATGGCATTACCCCGGACAAAGGTTCACCGAAACGCGCGTCGGGGTTGACGCCATCCTGGTCCCTCTTTTCCATTTACCCACTGGTGAGTACCCTTTTGGGTTCTGTTCTAGCACTGCTGTTGTCATTTTCTGTTTACCCTGCACCATCCGCATTACCTATGTACTTAGACACGTGTTCTCATTATTGCTCTTTCTCTGCAGATTTTTTGAAGGATACAGCAAGGCTTAGATACACTATACCTAGATAATAATATAGCGATTGACTTTCTGTTATATTACTTTCCAATGGTGCTAGATATATATTATTTTTGTATATCCTGTTATAGGGTCCAGGGAGGCGTCTGTGCTCTTTTGCCACCTCCTTCTATGATTTGTAATTTTTAATATATGATCAATAAAATCTTTTTGATATTTTTCTAAATACTGCTGCATGTTGCTTTTTGTTTCTTCCTTTTCTGATGTGTAGATCTCACTTGCAGACACACTCTAGTGAATAAGCCCCTTTTTAGAATGTCTGCTAAACAAACTGCTTGCTGATGGCATACTGTAGATCTCACTTATATCAAATCTTTCAGTCTTTTAAAAGCTTTTGGGTACTTAAAAAAGCGATTTTCCAGCCCTGCACTATCTGTTCCTTCCTGAAGACGCTTGTCGCTAATACTGCTTAATTTAACCCCTGGTAAAAAAAAATAAAAATGGTGCTGCACTGCTGTCAAACACACACTGTAGTCCTTAAGAGGACTGTTTGGTCTTTCAATAGTTTTTTTGGAGTTAAATCTGTGAATTTCCAGCAAAACGCTATCTGTCCCGACCTACTGTCTGCTCTCCCTGACGCTGAATGATCCGAGCACTGGACATCGGCTCCTATATAAACTGGTATCACGTGTTCCGGCCAGCCAATCAGTGTAAGGCTAATATCTAACATGGGTATGGCATTACACTGAAGGGAATTACTTACCTGAACATTGAGGCGGCAAACGTGCAGGAAGGATGCAATGCGATGAGCACACGTGGTATTTGGCCGAGTACCGCCACATGCCGAGCATAGCGATGCTCGAGCAAAACCTGTACTCGGCCGAGCTTGCTCGGTCATCACTAATAAAATGTTAAAATCTGCATTTCTAGCTAATAATGACATTTGTGCACTTCAAAAGAGGCTAATGAAAGGGTTACAACTATGAACACGGCTGCATTTAATTTATTGAAAGCTTATTATTGCAGCTAAGAGATTTCTATCTTCCTAAGAATAATGGCTGCCATAGTAAAATAATGTGTTAGGGTTCACAAACTTTGACAAGACTCACACTTGATCAATGCTGGTGTTTTTTTTTTTACTGTTAATATGTGTGCAATGATGCAATAGCTTGTGACTAATCCCTCATGGTTCAAGGCTTTCAACTTCTAAATGTTTTTACAAAAGGCTCCTTAGATTCTATGTGCTAAGATGCAAAGGAAAATATAATTTAAGGCTTTCTACACTCTGAAGAAGCATAACTTATATGAAATAATACAATATTTACTAAACACCATTTGTTGTTGATGTATAGCAGGAGTACTCAACAGGAAGACCTCGGTCCGAATCTGGACCTCAAGTGTCAGCTATTTGGACCCCTGCATGTCCCACTTTCAACTGTATCTGCATCCTCAGGACACAGATACAGGTGAATGCAATGCTCAAACAGGGAGCTGTGAGCTCCCTGCTTCATTTCCCAGGGCATGTGGGTACACTGAGCCACAGACAGCATACTATGAGGGGACAGTTAAGTGGCATCACTCTGTAAGGGGGTATTACTGTGTGGTGGCCACATAAGGGGACATCATACTGTGTAGGGACACTTAGAGGGTGTCAATTTGAGGGTCACATAAGAATCATACTGCATGAGGGGCACCATACTGTGTGGGAAGGCACTAATGGGGCATCATTATTTGTGGGGGGCACTAAAAGGGCATCATTACTATCTAGGAGATGCACTAAGGGGCATCAATATTGTGAAGTGGCATTAAAGAGACATTCTTCATTTGTTGGCGCTTTAAAAGGATTGGGTAGGATTAGAAGCTTGTTTTTTTTTCTAAAAAAAAAATAAATAATTGCCACAGAGTCTTGTGTGTAGACCTGGGTTTGTGGACCTTTAAATACCACCTGCTCTATAGCAAGTGTCTCTCTGTTCATTAAGTAATTAGACTAGTTTAAACCAGATTCATTATTATCCATGATTACAGTATATAGTACTAACATAGTCTGTAGTGCTGTACAGAGATTTTTGTCACATACATCCATATTTGTCCCCAAGTTCCCTAAAACATTGAAAACATTAAAAAAAAAGTATGTTTTTGGATATGGGAACCTACAACCTAACAAATCAGTTTTCACTGAACCTATACCTATTCCATACTAAAAGCCCCTTCACAGAATGGGGATTAAATCTCCTCCACAGAATGGGGGTTTGCTAATGCCATTGTTTGCCAGCAGCAGAGTACTGTTTAGATAGCACGATATGCTCCAGCCAAACGATGATTTAGATGACCGCGTGACTAGAGTTGAGAGGACACCTGGAAGTTCGGGTTCAACGGGTTCGGACGAATGTCACAAAAAAGATAGGGTTCGGGACCCGAACTTGACCCGAACTTGACCCCGAACCCGAACCCTATTGAAGTCAATGGCGAACCAAACTTTTGGGCACTAAAATGGCCCTAAAAATGTAATGGAAAGGGCTAGAGAGGTGCAAAAGGCAGCAAAATGTGCTTAGGGGCATAGCAAGTTTGCTGCAAACAAATTTAGATAGGGAAATAACTTAACATAAAATAAATAAAAATTAAAAATGATTAAACTGCAACTCAGAGGAGGAGGTGGATGTGGAGTCAGAAGTTGAGGAGGCGGTGAATGTGGTGTTGTAGGTGAAAGCGGCAATGGAAGAGGAGGAGGAGGTAGCCAACAATGTTTTTTTGTTTTTTTTTTAATTGGGATAGCCCCCAAAATAATGGGACAAATAAAAAAAATAAAAAATAAGAGCACTTGAGTACAAGAATGTATGGTTGAGGCTGGTATAAATGTCTACTCTGCACAAGGTTCAGACAAGTCTTGTGGGATCCAAGCCTGGTTCATTTTAATTAATGTGAGCTTGTCCTCATTGGCTGTGGACAGGAGGCTGTGTTTGTCTGTAATGACGCCCCCTGCCGTGCAAAATACATGTTCAGACAATACACTGGCTGCAGGGCAGGCCAGCACCTTCAAGGCATAAAGGGCAAGCTCAGGCCATGTGGACAATTTGGAGACCCTGAAATTGAATGGGGCAGAACCATCAGTCAGTACGTGTAGGCGTGTGCACATGTACTGTTCCACCATGTTGTTCAAATGCTGCCTCCTGCTAAGACGTTCCATATCAGCTGGTGGTGTCGGTTGCTGTGGCGTGGTGACAAAGCTTTTCCACATGTCGGCCATGCTAACCCTGCCTTCTGAGGTGCTGGCCGGGACTCCGCCACATGGCGACCTCTTCCTCCTCCGCCTCTGCCTTCACCTTGTGCTTCCACTTTTCCCCCCGTGTCAGTTAGGTATGCCATCAGGAACGGGTCTACCAGCGAGCGCTTGTAGTCGCGCATCTTCCTTTCATGCTCCAGTGAGGGAATTAATAACGTAACAGGTATCCAGCAGGGTGGCAACCCAGTAGTCAGCACAAGTTAAAATGTGGGCAACTCTGCGGGCAACTCTGCATGTAATTGCTCATGTGTGCCATGCTGCCCAGAGGTAAGGATAAGCTGTCCTCTGTAGGTAGTGTAACGTCTGTGTTCTCTGTATCCCCCAGCCACGCTCCAGTGATGGCCATGAGCTGCGATGGGTGCCACCCTACTGTGAACCCGGTTCCTCTTCCTCTACCTCATCTTCCTCCTCCTGGTCCTCCAAAACTGTTCCCTGGTTGGCCACATGTGTACCTGGCCTCTGCTGGTGCAGGAACCCACCCTCTGAGCCACTTCTGAATGACTTGCCTAAAAACCTGTGAAATGCCCCCTCTTCCTCCTCCTCTTCCTCCTGTGCCACATCCGCTTCCATCATCGCCCTAAGTGTTTTTTCAAGGAGACATAGAAGTGGTATTGCAATGCTAAGAATGGCGTCATCGGCACTGGCCATGTTGGTTGAGTACTCAAAACACCGCAACAAGGCACACAGGTCTCGCATAGAGGCCCACTCATTGGTGCTTAAGTGGGGCTGTTCTGCAGAGCAACTGACCCATGCGTGCTTCAGCTGAAACTCCACTATCGCCTAATGCTGCTCGCACAGTCTCTCCAGCATATGGAAGGTAGAGTTCCACCTGGTGGGCACGTTGCATATGAGCAGCTGAGCGGGAAGGCCGAAGTTATGTTGCAGCCCAGACAGGCGAGCAGCAACAAGGTGAGAACGCGGAAAATGCGCACAGACGGACCACACTTTCTGCAGCAGCTCTGACATGTCTGGGTAGTTTTTGAGGAATTTCTGCACCACCAAACTCAGCACATGCGCCAGGCAAGGGATGTGCTTCAAATCGGCTAGTCCCAGAGCTACTACGAGATTTCGTCTATTATTGCACACCACCAGGCCGGGCTTGAGGCTCACTGGCAGCAACCACTCATTGATCTGTTGTTCTATGTCCCTCCATAGCTCCTGTCCGGTGTGGGGGTTTGTCCCCCAAACACATGAGTTTCAAAACCGCCTGCTGACGTTCACCCCTGGCTGTGCTGAAGTTGGTGGTGAAGGTCTTTCGCTGACCGGATGAGGAGGTGGTAGAAGAGGAGGAGGAGGAAGCAGAGTAGGAGGAGGAGGCAACAGGAGGCAAAGAATAATGCCCTGTGATCCTTGGTGGTGGAAGGACATGTGCCAAACTGCTATCTGCCTCGGGCCCAGCCGTTAATACATTTACCCAGTGTGCAGTTAGGGAGATATAGCATCCGTGCCCGTGCTTACTGGTCCATATATCTGTGGTTATGTAGACCTTGCCACAGATGGCATACTGTGGGAAAGCCACCACCATCAGCTGTTTAAAACAGTCCGTCTCCACCAAACGGAATGACAGCATTTTAAAGGCCAGTAGTTTTGAAATGCTGGCATTCAAGGCCAGTGATCGAGGGTGGGTAGGTGGGTATTTTCTCTTTCTCTCCAGTGTTTGGGAGATGGACAGCTGAACGCTTGCGTGTGACAGGGTGGAGATGCTTGGTGATAATGACGGAGTTTGCGGTGTTGGTGGCACATCCTTTGTCTGCTGGGTTGTAGGTGCCACTGTGACTCCAGAGGTGGAGGAAGAGGCAGAGACAGCAGCAGAAGAGAAAGCAGGAGGAGCCTGAGACCTTTCTTCGTTTTTAAGGTGTTTACTCCACTGCAGTTCGTGCTTTGCCTGTAGATGCCTGGTCCTGCAGGTTGTGCTCAGGTTTAGAATGTTTATGCCTCGCTTTAGGCTCTGATGGCACAACGTGCAAACCACTTGTGTCTTGTCAGGACATTGTCTGAAGAACTGCCACGCCAATGAACTCCTTGGAGCTGGCTTTGGTGTGCTAGGTCCCTGGGTGTGGTGGGCAGTCTCGGGGACGGCCGCTCCACTTTTGCACCCTGCTCCCTCTTTTTCTGTGCTGTTGCCTCTGTGCCTCTGTGAACTTAATTCCAGTCGGGGTCTAGGACTTCATCGTCCTCCACATCATCTTCCACCCATTCTTGACCCCTGCCCTCCTCGTCGGTCTGCACACTGCAGAAAGCCGCAGCAGTTGGCACTTGTGTTTTGTCATCATCAGAGACGTGCTTCGGTGATATTCCCATGTCCTCATCCTGCAACATAAGTGGTTGGGCATCAGTGCATTCAATGTCTTTTACTTCTGGGGCAGAGCTATGTGGATGGCCTGGGGAAACCCTGCCAGCAGAGTCATCAAAAGCATAAGAGTCTGCTGCATGACTTGGAGCTCAGACTGCTTGGCTGCTTTACAAAGGGGTGAGGGGAAAGACTGACGGGCATGGGCTTCAGGTGCCAACTCTGAGCTTTCTGCAGAGGACTGGGTAGGAGATACTGTGAAGGAACTGGCGCCACTGTCAGCCACCCAATCTACTATCGCCTGTACTTGTTCTGGCCTCACCATCCGTAGAGCGGCATTGAGGCCTAACAAATAACGCTGCAGGTTCTGTCGCCTACTCGCACCTGAGGAAGGTGTTTCACTTGGACCTGTAGCTAGTGTAGAAAGGCCACTTCCTTTCCCAGCAACAGGAGCTCCACCAACACCATGTCCACGTGCCTTATTTGATGTTCTCCCCATTATTTGCATTCACCCACCAAACTAACTGATGGTTTATCTCAGGTGTCAATTTAACTGCTAAAAGTCAACAATTACGTTCACTAACAGTAAGGCAGTGCCCGTGTCATAAACAGAATACATTTCTTTAGGTCACACAACAAGCAATTAAATACAATTACTTCACTATCAACAAAAATTTGATTTTTAAACCAACAATGTAACAGCAAAGGTTAACGGTTTAATTTGACTGTCAGAAATGCAGTGTACACCGCAAATGTGCTATCTACCACAAAACCAGTGTTTTTGCAAACAACTATATAAATGCGGAGTTCCACAGGATACTTAAAATGACTGAAATACAGGGTAGGCCTCAGATCTGCTATGTAGCACAAAAATAGTGTTTATTGCAAAAAACTATAGAAATGCAGAATGTCACCCCAAAAATGATAAAACAGGTTTTTCAGCGTTGTTTAATCAGTTTCTATGAGGAGGTAAGTTCTAGACTTGACAGCGGCGAATCAATGGATGTCGTATTTCCGGACTTCTCCAAAGCATTTGACACTGTACCGCATAAAAGGTTAGTATAAAAAATGAGAATGCTCGGACTGGAAGAAAATGTCTGTATGTGGGTAAGTTACTGGCTGAGTAATAGAAAACAGAGGGTGGTTATTAACGGTACACACTCAGATCACTGGGTCACTGTCACTAGTGGGGTACCTCAGGGGTTAGTATTGGGCCCTATTCTCTTCAATATATTTACTAATGATCTTGTAGAAGGCTTGCACAGTAAAATATCAATTTTTGCAGATGACACTAAACTGTGTAAAGTAATTAACACTGAAGAGCACCGTTTTCTGCTACAGAGGGATCTGGATAGATTGAAGGCTTGGGCAGATAAATGGCAGATGAGGTTTAACACTGACAAATGTAAAGTTATGCACATGGGAAGGAATAATGCAAGTCACCCGTACATACTAAACGGTAAAACACTCGGTGACACTGACATGGAAAAGGATCTACGAATTTTAATAAACAGCAAACTAAGCTGTAAAAACCAGTGTCAGGCAGCTACTGCAAAGGCCAATAAGATAATGGGTTGCATCAAAAGGGGCATACATGCCCGTGATGAGAACATAGTCCTACCACTTAAGTTGGGAAAATTGGCTTATGCTTCACAGGGGTTTTATGCCTTCCTCTGGATCAACTTGTAGGAAACAGGCCGAACTGGATGGACAAATGTCTTTTTTCAGTCTTATACACTATGTTACTATGTATGCAAACATGTTCTGTGAAACAACAGTACGGGTTTATTAACCTAACTACAGAAATGCATTTTTTTTTCAGCCGTGTATGCAAACGTACTCTGTGGCACAACAATACGGGTTTATTAACCCAACTACAGAAATGCAGTTTTTCGCCGCAAAATTTTAAAACAGTTCTTTCAGCGTTGTATGCAAACATGCACTGTGGCAAAACAGTATAGGTTTATTAACCCAACTACAGAAATGTAGTTTTTCACTGCAAAATTTTTATATAGTTTTTTCAGCGTTGTATGCAAACGTGCTCTGTGACACAACTGTACGGGTTTATTCCCCCAAATACAGAAATGCAGTTTTTCACCGCTAAATTTTAAAACAGTTTTTTCAGCATTGTATGCAAACGTGCTCTGTGGCAAAACAGTACGGCTTTATTCCCCCAACTACAGAAATGTAGTATGTGACCCCAAAAATCATAAAACAGATTTTTCAGCGTTGTATGCAAACGTGCTCCGTGGCACAACAGTACGGGTTTATTAACCCAACTACAGAAATGCAGTATGTCACCCCAAAAATGATAAAACAGGTTTTTCAGCGTCGTATGCAAACGTGCTCTGTGGCACAATAGTACGGGTTTATTAACCCAACTACAGAAATGCAGTTTTTCACCGCAAAATTTAAAACAATTTTTTCAGCAGTCTATGCAAATGTGCTCTCTGGCACAACAGTCCGGGTTTATTCCCCCAAATACAGAAATGCAGTATGTCACCCCAAAAATCATAAAGCAGGTTTTTCAGCATTGTATGCAAACGTGTTCTGTGGCACAACAGTACGGTTTTATTAACCCAACTACAGAAATGCAGTATGTCACCCCAAAAATTATAAAACAGGTTTTTCAGCATTCTATGCAAACGTGCTCTGTGGCACAACAGTACGGGTTTATTAACCCAACTACAGAAATGTAGTTTTGCGAGCGCAAAATTTTAAAACTGTTTTTTCAGCGTTCTATGCAAACGTGCTCTGTGGCACAACAGTACGGATTTATTAACCCAACTACAGAAATGCAGTATGTCACCCCAAAAATTATGAAATAGGTTTTTTAGCGGTGTATGCAAACGTGCTCTGTGGTACGACAGTACGGGTTTATTACAGCAACTACAGAAATGCACAATGTCACAGAAAAATTTCAAATAGGTTTTTCAGCCGTGTATGCAAACGTGCTCTGTGGCACAACAGTACATGTTTATTAACCCAACTACAGAAATGCAGTATGTCACCCCAAAAATTATAAAACAGGTTTTTCAGCGTTGTATGCAAACGTGCTCTGTGGCACAACAGTACGGGTTTATTAACCCCACTACTGAAATGCAGTATGTCACCCCAAAGATTATAAAATAGTTTTTTTTAGCGGTGTATGCAAACGTGCTCTGTGGTACGACAGTACGGGTTTATTAGAGCAAATACAGAAATGCACGATGTCACCGCAAAAAAAAGGAATTTTTCGCCAGAAAAAAGGAATTTTTCCTCTGGGTACAAATATGTAGTATAGCACCCTCAATAATTGCACTAGTTTGAAGAGTTAACACCACCAAGTTCAACAGATTTCTTCCCTAATCTCTCCCTGAGAGCACCAACAGCAACCCGCTACGTGACTCCAACTTAAATAGAGGCTGGGTCACATGCTGAACTTAGCAAATCGCAGCCATGCCAATAGTGGGCATGGCTGTGATGGCTTCTTAGGGCAAAGTAGTGAAACACTTGTTGATTGGCTGCCCTACGCATGATCCCTTGACAAAGCCAGTGCGGGCGAAACGCGCGTCGGGATGGGACGCAGGTGGTGTGACATTCAGATTACATCAGGTATATTCAGCTATAGCATACTTTTTCAGTGAGGACCTTTCTTTTCTCTTACTGGGTCTTTTTGTGGAGTGCTCTCCATACCTTCCATGGTATTGGAGTTATATGGGGGCTTCACAAGCTCTATATACTATATATTGTATACCAATCCTTGCCACTAAATACTTCGATGTAATAAGTACTATATAATAACCACCCCTTCGAGGGCTAATCCCCTTTATGTACTCTTATCATCACCAATCATGTATTATGTGTTTTATATGTGTGAAATTTTGATCATAATCCCGGTATTGCTTGTGTACTGTGCATGGGGCTGAACCGAGGTTTGGAGCGTTTGCCTCATGCTCTCTTTTTGTGGTTCTTTCAAAAAGTGGGAAGAAATCGCCAAACAACGAACCCGAACTTTTATGGAAATGTTTGAGTTCGAGTCCGGGTGCGGAAAACCTATACAGTTCGGGTTTGCTCCACTCTTACACCTGACATGAAGGGTTCATCGCAATGCTTGCACCAAATTCTGACTCTTCCATCAGCATGGTGCAACAGAAATCTGGATTCATCTGACAAAGTGATGTTATACTAGTGCTCAATGAACCGATTTTTGAGCTCTTTTGCACACTGGAGTCTTGCTTTTGTGTTTCCCTAGACAACAATTGCACTCTCAATGGTCGTCTGCTGTTATATAGTTACATAGTTAAGACAACTGAAAAAAGACATATGTCCATCAAGTACAACCATGTGAATTTTAGAAAAGGTGAGTCATACCCTAATTTCTACATATTTACAAAAGCATTAATGTCATTTTCTTTTAAGAAGTCAATTAAAGCCCTTTTTAAAACTGTTCACTGGTACTGTTGAGACCACATCCCTAGGTAGTCTATTCCACAGATTTATAGTTCTTATAGTAAAGAAGGCTTGAAGCCTCTGGAGGCTGAACTTTTTCCTTATCCAGACGGAGGCAGTGCCATATCTTTTGTACAAATTTATAAGTAATGAACGAGCATGCTCGGCCGAGTATTGGTTCGGCTCGAGTATCGCTATGCTTGGCGCTCGGCTTTACTCGGCCGAGCACCAAGGTATTCGTCGCATTGCTCAAGTCTCCTCCCCGCACATTTGGCGCCTTCTAAGCAGCCAAAAGGGTTCAAGTAAACAATTCCCCTCAGTGTAAGGCCATAGGCATGTTAGCTGTAAGCCTATCTAGTACATTACAGCAAGCCAATGCAGTGTGTATTGTAAAAATTACATATCTTTGGGCTAGTGTACTGCTGAAAATCTTTATTTTTCAGTATTCAGTACATCACAGGAAGCCAATACAGTGTGTATTGTAAAAATGTCATTATCTGTGGCCTAGTGTAGTGCCAAACGTTTTTATTTTTCTGTCTCCAGTACATTACAGCAAGCCAATATAGTGTGTATTGTAACAATTCCCCTCAGTGTAAGGCCATAGGCATGTTAGCTGTAAGCCTATCCAGTACATTACAGCAAGCCAATGCAGTGTGTAGTGTAAAAATTACATATCTTTGGCCTGGTGTAGTGCCGAAAATTTGTATTTCTCTGTATCCAGTACATTACAGCAAGCCAATACAGTGTGTATTGTAAAAAATTAATTATCTCTGGGCTAGTGTAGTGCCGAAAATCTTTATTTTTCTGTATCTAGTACTGTCCTGCATCAGAAAACTGTGTCTTTAGCGGACAGTAAAACAATCTGCGCCATATCTACAGACAAAAACATTAATATGAAGAAGGCGAGCACAAAGGGAGTGGGAAGTGGGCGTAATGCTGATGGTGCAAGCAGAGGCTGTGACCCTGGGTGGGATGCTGATAGTGCAAGCAGAGGCCGTGAAACTGGGCGAGAATATGATGCAAGCAGAGGCCGTGGCCCTGGGCGCAATGAAACTGTCCGTATATAAATTCTAGGAACCGCGCTGCACAAAGCGGAAACAGGTTCAGACCAAACAGGCTCCAATGTCCGTGGATCAGTATAAGCAGCCAACCGGATCAGAAATAAATTACCTTGCCAGATATACTGCAATAGAAAGCAAAATAGTGCACCACCTTTTGTAAAATCAAATATGCGTCTTTAATCACACTTACAAAATCGCGGTGTATACAATCATAAAAACCGTCTCAGCGTCTCATAATGAAACTGTGCCTGCTGCCAGTGCACCAGAAAAAACAAAAAAATCTACCTTACCTAGCTTCATCTCCAACTTAGCTGAGTGGCACAGGACAACACTGCCCAAGTCGGACCAGTGCGAACAGGTGGTCGGTTGGATTGCAGACGATAATGCTTCCAGTCGGTTAAGCACCACCCTCTCTTCCACAAGGTCCAGTCTCTGTAGCCAAGAGTCTGCTCAACCGAATCATCACTCTGATCCTCCTTCCTCCCACCATGTCGCATCTGGCCAAACAAGTGATCCCAAACTCAGATATTCACATGACCTCTTTTCTTTTTTTTTCTTTTTTTTTTTGAAACATGTATTTTATTAGAAGGAAAAAATACAAATATTGACATACTCAATGAAGATGATGATTTACATTTTGTAAAATACGTAGGTTATTTGGGGGCAGGTGAAGGTTGGAAGTGGGGGGGGGAATGGGGAAGTAAGGGAAGGGATAAGAGGGTAAGGTGAGGAAAACATTGTTTGATACAAGTGGAGAAATAGTTAGGAGAATTACATATCATAAAAATTGCAAAGTGAAATACTTTTGAGTATACATATATAATAATCATACGTATGAGATATGGCCAAATGGCCAATTGCATAGGCATGTGGCATCTAGCCGATTTAAGATATGAACCTGTAAGTTGTTAACGTAATACAACCTGTTTAGGCAATACTGGGGGGTGTTAGTACAAGAGAGAGCAACCTAAGCTGTGGTTGCACTGGTAGCACTAATAGCATAAAAGGTTTGTAGAGTTGGTAGATTGGTGGAATGGGATGACAGCCACAAGCCCCAGGCATTGTAGAATTTATCTTTCTTATGGAATGCTGAGGCTGCCATTCCCTCATACGAGCAACCATTTCCGACTCCTCTCAAGATCTCCTTGATGGAAGGAACATGATCTGCTTTCCAATTCATAGCTATTAGTTGGCAGGTAGTTAAGCAAAAATGGCATATTAGTGACCTAATCTCAAAAGGGACAGTATCCAGTTCTAGGAACAATAAGGCGCTTCTTGAGTTGGGTGGAATTTTAATAGAGCTTATTTCAGAGATTACTTGGAAAACCTTTGACCAAAGCCTGGTGATGGGAGGGCATTCCCACCAAAAATGCAAAAGTGTACCATCCACGTTTTTGCATCTCCAAGACATAGGATTCATGTCTAGAAAAATCTTATGTATTCTGTATGGGCAATAGTGTCACCTATAAAAAAAATTCCTAGCTAATTCCAGATGATTGATGCATTTGGATATGGATGGAATTAGATCAAAAGCGTGTGCCCATTGAGCTTCAGATATTTCAATAGCTAGGTCAGCTGACCATTGAGATTTAGTTCTCTCCAGTGGGTCTTTAATTGTTGAAATAAGAATTTTGTAAACCGCAGAAATACGGTACCTCTAGCATTATTGGAAGGGTCTTGTAACCATTTAAGAAAGAGGAAGGGTGGGGACCCAACCTCTGTCACTACATCAGAAAGAGGCTGTGTAACCAGTGTTAGGCATGCCTGATTTGAAGGAATTTAAAAAATTCCTTTGGGGAAACCTGGAAGGTTTCTTGTAGGTATTAGAACGGTCTAATGCCCTCTTTAGTAAAAAGATCCCCTATGCATCCCTTTATTTTTCCATTTGTTAGATCAGGAATATATGATTCTAGGACTGATATATGGGTTTGAAAGAGACATGGAGAAAACAATAGGAGTTTTTTGGAGATAGTTTTCCATATCTCTAAAATGACTCGCATAGTTGAGAGAAGTTTCGTTGGCGTAGAGTTAAAAAAAATGATTGGACAGCAAAATGTCCTTGACCGAAGAGTGTCCTAAGTTACTAATTTCTATCAGGCTCTTTTGTTGTCTGCTAACCACAAATGTCTGGTCGTGAATAGGATGTTACTATTAACTCTGTGTCTCCTGTTCCCCCATATGAACTTGAGAATAGTTCTTTGCAACATCTTAAGAAATCCAATGGATAGGCATATTGGAAGATTCCTGAAAAAGTATAGAATTTTAGGCAGTGTATGCATCTTAATCTTTGCTATTCTGCCTAGCCATGAAACTCCATAGGATTTTAAGTTTTCTAGTGAAGTTTTAATGCCTTGGGATAAGGGGATGTAGTTAGCTTGAAATAACCGTTGTGGAAAAGGAGTGAGGTTAATACCTAAGTAAGGAAGGGAAGATTTGACCCGTTTATACTGTAATTGTTGTTTAAGCTTCAAACACGTTTTGGGAGGAATCCCCAAATTTGTTGATGTTTACCTTATAATAAGAAGCTTCAGAAAAGTTTTTTAAGATTAGGTTAATGGTTTGTAGAGAGGTTGAAGGGTCCGATACTGCCAGCAACACATCGTCAGCAAATAACCCTATTCTGTGGTCTGTTGCTTCAACTTTTATCCCTGAAATGGTGGTAGACGATCTAATTTGGATGGCCAAGGGTTCCATGATCATAGCAAAAATTAGGGGGGAGAGAAGGTATCCTTGCCTTGTACCATTTGTTATAGAAAAGGATCTGGATTTGAAGCCAGAGGAGTATACATATGCATGGTGTGTTGTGTATAGGTTTAATACCCCTGTGAGAAATGGACCATAAAATCCAAATTCTACCATCACCCTCTGTAGAAATCCCAATGGACTCTGTCGAATGCCTTCTCCGCGTCCAGAGAGAGGAGCAGAGAAGGCGCTCGACTAGCACTAGCTATTTCAATCAGATCAATGAATCTCCTCGTCCCATCGGAAGTTTGGCGGTCTTTGATGAAGCCTACTTGATCATCTGTAATTATGGAGGGGAGAATTTCAGCTAGTCTATTTGTTAGGATTTTAGAATATATTTTTAGATCTGTGTTTAGTAAAGATATCGGTCTGAAATTCGCCGGGACATTTGGTTCTTTTCCTGGTGTGAGTAAAGTAATAATAATTGCCTGGAGCATTTCCGAGGGAATGCTATTTCCAGGGATGAAACTTTGTAAACAGGCTTGAAGGTGAGGGGATAGTATATGTGAGAATGATTTGTAGTATTCATTTATGATGCCATCAGGGCCGGGGACATGTTTATCTTTAGTACCGATATAGTATTTAGGATTTCCTGGGTGATAATTGGTGAGTTTAAGGAGGTTAATTGGGCTGAGGTAATCCTAGGGAGGGAAATATTTTTAAAAAAATTATTAATGTCTAGTTCAGTTGACTGTGGGGTCTTTGGGTCGTTTTTTAAATTATAAAGTGAGAAGTAGTAATTAGCAAATTCGTCTGCCATCTCTTTAGGGTTCATGAGTTTAGTTTTGTTGCTAGACCACAGAAAGGGGATTCTTGAGTGTGCTGCTCTGCTTTTTATTTTATTTGCTAACATCTTAGAGGCTCTGTTTCCCTGTCTGTAAAACAGAGCCTTTGATTTCCTAAGATGGCGCTCAAAGTTGTTTTGCAACAACAAATATATGTCATGTCTATGGAAGGAGTTGATAATGTTTGATTAGTTTTTTCCAAGGCATTGAGTTTATTGTGCAGGTCTGTTAGTTTAGGGAGCCTCTTTTTCTTCTCTTCAGAGGCATATTTGATATATAAACCTCTTACTACTGCTTTGTGAGTACACCATACCATTGTTGAGTTACGTCTTTGTTAGCATTGGTTGAAAAATAATCCTTCAGAGCTGAGGAGATCAGTTCTTTATACCAGGGCCGGGCCGACACAGAGGCTGGGGAGGCTCCAGCCTCAGGGCGCTCCAGGCTCAGGGCGCAGGCCAGCTCCCCAGCCTCTGGGCGGCAGCCGGCAGGCAGTCCACTGACCACATCCATGGGCCCCCAGGAAATAATGCGGTCTGCGGTCTGCGGTGAAATATGGAGCGGCTGGCGGCGGCGATACAGGACCCGAGGAGCAGGGGAGAGGAGGCGTGTCACTTTCCTGATAGGCCGGCGTAGGCGGCGCGATGACGTCATCGCGCTGCCTACGCTGGAGGCTGCCGGCCTATCAGGAAAGGGACACACCTCTCCCTGCTCCAGCCCGGGACACAGCCAGGGGAGCCGGCGGTGGCGGGAGCTGGAAGGAGAAGGAGAAGGGGCCGGCTCCACTGTGTTTGAAGAGAGCAGGATGGGCAGCCGGCGTGGAACTGAAGAGGAATGGAGTCCTGGTGTCCAGTGCAGGGGAGCCCAGACATCCAGTGTGTGTGACAAGGTAAAAGTGCACCAATCATGTATCCATATGTGTAATGTATGTAGTGCAGTGTGTGATCTACACACTGCAGTACATACATCACACACTGCAGTACATATATCACACATCTCACACTGATGTATGTGCTGCAGAGTGTAGTAAATGCACAGGTGGCTATTATAGCCAAGAGATAATGTCCAGGGAAGATCCGCCATATTGGACTGTGCATTTACTACACACTGCACCACATACATCACACACCCTGCTTTACATACATCACACACTGATATATGTAGTACACTGTGTGTGATGTATATGGTGCAGAGTGTAGTAAATGCACAGGTGGTTGTTATAGCCAAGAGATAAATGTCCAGGGAAGATCCGCCATATTGGACTGGACTTTATCTCTTGGCTATAATAGCCTGCTGTGCATTTACTACACTCTGCACCATATACATCACACACAGTGTACTACATATATCAGTGTAGATGTGTGTGATGTATATGGTGCAGTGTGTAGTAAATGCACAGGTGGTCATTATAGCCAAGAGATAATGTCCAAGGAAGATCCGCCATATTGAACTGGACTTTATCTCTTGGCTATAATGACCACCTGTGCATTTACTACACTCTGCACCATATACATCACACACAGTGTACTACATATATCAGTGTGAGATGTATGTAAAGCAGGGTGTGTGATGTATGTGGTGCAGTGTGTAGTAAATGCACAGGTGGTCATTATAGCCAAGAGATAAAGTCCAGTTCAATATGGCGGATCTTCCTTGGACATTATCTCTTGGCTATAATAACCACCTGTGCATTTACTACACACTGCACCATATACATCACACACCTCACACTGATGTATGTAATACAGTGATGTATATGTGCAGTGATGCAAATGCGTATGATAGTGGTGAAAATTATTAGTGCCCCCCCATTTTGATCAGATGTGAGGCAACCAGCTCTGAGTCTCCGGACACAGTACAGGGATTCTAATAACCGAATAAGTCTATGAGTTATAAGAACCGAATGATCCTCTTACTTATAGACTCATTCGATTCTTTGAGTTTAAAGAATCCTGTCACCAGAGCAGAGAGCACTACTGAGTCTATTGCAGTAGTGATAAGGGACACACAGGACAGTCAGCAGAGAGATGAGAGAAATGTCAGGACACAGAGTTTAGTTTACAGGGGATCCTCATTCAGATTGAATTAACCCTTTAGGATCAAATTGGTTTCTCAAGGAGATATATGTATGTTAAAGGCATCCCTTCTTCTGAAACATCTGTCTCACTCAGTAGCTCTATAACTAAGGCTGGATTCACACGTCTGTGGAACACGGTCTGTGTGATACCGGCCTGGATTTCTTCTGCGTGCAGAAGCGCACTGCGTAAGTGGTTGCTATGATGCTGTGTGCTTCCTGCTGCCGCCGCAGTACGGTGACACACTCGTATAGATCAAACCAGTGCAATACTGTACCGCTGCGGCAGCAGAAACGCACGGCGTCATATCAACCACTTGTGCAGTGCGCTCCTGCACTCAGAAGAAATCCAGACCAGTATCACACAGACCGTGTTCCATGGACGTTTGAATCCAGCCTAAGGGTGGGCTCACACTAGCGCTATGGATTCCGTTACGGCTTTCCATTATAACATGGTTATAACAAAAAATAACGGAATCTATAAGATAGAGGTCAAAACGGAAGCCTTTAAGAGGCATTCCGTTTTGCTTACATCATAGTAGAAGTCTATAGGAATCATAACAGATCCATCTGGTTTCCTGTCGACAGGATTAATAACAAACATACATATCTAAATGGCGGCGGAGGGGGGGGGGGGCGCACTTGGGCAGCTCAGCCTCTGTTGGTGGTGGACCTTGTCCCAGCCCTGCTTTATACTGTTTATTTTGTAGTAAAAGATTATTTAACCTCCAAGGAGAAATGTGAAGCAGGTTATGAGATTCCTGTATATGAATAGTAATGAGGGCATGATCTGACCAGGTGATTAAGCCTATCCTGGACTCACCTTTTGCAAAAGCCATTTGTCAACTAAAATGAAATCGATGCGTGAGTATGAGTTGTGGGGATCCGAGTAAAAGAAGAAATCTTTCTATGAGGCATGGAGAAATCTCCAGGCGTCAAAGAGTTCCTCTCTATGACATAGGTCTCTAAGTTTGTAGTCTCCTGTTTTACTCACGTGTGGAGATTTATCCAGATGTGGATCCATAACAAGGTTGAAGTCACCGCATACAATGAGGGAACCCTTTCTGATGCGAGTGGAGGAGTCCAGGACAGATCCGACAAAGCCTAAAGATTTGGTATTAGGAGCGTACAAAGATACCAAGGTATGTGGATTATTGTTAATACATGTAACAATGATATACCTGCCTAAAGGATCAGCAATCAATGACATTTGTTGAACGGCTATAGAATTCTTTATAGCTATAAGTACACCTCTCTTTTTGTTAAGAGCATGAGAAAACAGTATTGTAGGAAAGTTTTTATGCTTAATCCTAAAGCTGTCTTTTTCATCCAAAGGTTTTTCCTGAACACAAAAAATATCCCATTTTAATTTGGTAACTTCCTCCCAGAGAAAGGAGCTCTTTGAAGGACTATTAAGGTCCTTTACATTTAAAGAGGCTATAGATAACACCATGGTTGGATAATCATTTTAGAAAGTATGTTGAACCACATTTGGATGATGCTTACCTTATGTTGCTTATGCCACATGCCCAGTGTCGTATAACTCCACTTGATCTTATAATATGGGGAAAGTAAGATAATAAGTCGGACTTTTGTTAACAGGAGGGGAAAACATATGATAACAAAATAGTAAAGTCCGGTTCTATGTGAACCAATGTGACCCCAGGCCGCTGTCATGACCTCTTTTCATCGCCAGTATTGGTTTGGCTCTCTCGCCAAGCATGCTTGAAGAGGTACCTGAGATATTGTGCCCTGATTCCCAACCTCTTAAACCTTTATAGAGACTCATGAAGACGACAGTGGTGAACAGCAATCATTCATTCATGAGGTGGATGATGATGAGACACAGTTGCTAATCACTAAGGAGGTGAAGTCAGGAGGATGAGCAGAGTGAGGAAGTGGAAGAGGTGGAGGAGGACAATGAGGTCACTGAACGAACATGGGAAGGTGAAAAGCCGAGCGAGGACAGAAGTACAGAGGGGGAGGGCTCCGTAGCACCGCAACAGTCAGTAAGAGGCAGTGGGGTTGCAAAAGGGAGACGTCGGCCCACTCCAAACAGGCCCGCAACCGTTACACTGAGCACCTCCATGTGTAAATCTACCTTGCCAAGGGGTAGGTGTTCTGCAGTATGGCGCTTTTTTGAGGAAAGTGCAGACGACAAAAGAGTGGTAGTTTGCAACCTGTGCCATACCAAAATGAGCCAGGGCGTGAATACTAACAACCTCACCACAACCAGCATGATCTGCCACATGGCATACAAGCACCCAAATAAGTGAGCTGAATGCCTGGGTCCACACTCTGCATCTGCGGGTCCCACCACTGCCTCCACTTCCCCTGTGTTACGCACTGCTGGCCAATCCCCTGTCGAAGGTGCAGGCCCGGATGCACCTCACCCAGCACCTGGACCTTCGCATGAACCATCACCAACAACAGCCACTTCCCTGTCCCAGCACAGAGTCCAAATGTCGATAACACAGGCATTTGAACACAAGCGCAAATACCCACCCACCCACAGGCCATAGCACTAAATGTGCAACTTTCGAAATTACTGGCCCTTGAAATGTTGCCATTTAGGCTTGTGTACACTAAGACCTTCCGCAGCCTTTCCAGTCAACTGCCACTATTCACAAGTGAGGAGTGGGCATTCATGTCAGACCTATGTGCATAGGCGTGCGCAGCCTATTGCATTAGGGTGTGCACCCTAAAGCCCAAACACACACGCCGCGCCTGTGTATGTATTTTTCTACATACACATACATACAGGCCGGGCCTCACCCTAGCGTTGCCGTGACTCCGCCTCTGCGCAGTAGCGACTCTAGGAACAATATATAGGGAGGAGGCACATAAGATACCACAGTCAAAAATGGGGGGGCTCTAATAATTTTCACCACTTAATCATACTACTGAAAAAAACTAAATAGGTATATATAAATAAATTTACAAAATAGTAGAGTATTGCGGTATGCAGGGATACCTTTTTATTGTACTATCCTAATACTTAAAAGACAAGATTTCAAGAGTTTTCCTTTCTTTCTCGGTATTGCTTCAGTCCTGAGAAAGAGAGAAACACTCTCGAAAACTTTTCTTTATAGTTTAAAGCAGTTTCAGCACTATAATAAAACAATTTACTTACAAAAGAAGCTATTCAGTCATCTGCTGTGCTGTCTTCTACTTGCTTCCGCGGATTGTTCCCCTCCTTTCAGTCTCTCCTCAGTGCGCAGGGTAGGCGCACTGCTAAGGGGGCATCTGTGGATGATACTGTTATGGAGGATCTGTGGATGACACACTGTTATGGGGGATCTGTGGATGACACTGTTATGGGGATCTGTGGATGACACTGTTATGGGGGATCTGTGGAGGACACACTGTTATGCGGGATCTCTGGATGACACTGTTATGGGGGATCTCTGGATGACACACTGTTATGAGCGATCTGTGGATGACACTGTTATGGGGGATCTGTGGAGGACACACTGTTATGGGGGATCTATGGAGGACACACTGTTATGGGGGATGTGTGGATGACACTGTTATGGGGGATCTGTGGAGGACACACTGTTATGGGGGGTCTGTGGAGGACACACTGTTATGGGGGTCTGTGGAGGACACACTGTTATGAGGGATCTGTGAAGGACACTGTTATGGGGGATCTGTGGATGGCACTGTTATGGGGGTTCTGTGGAGGACACTGTTATGGGGGATCTGTGGAGGACACTGTTATGGGGGATCTGTGGATGACACACTGTTATGGGGGATCTGTGGAGAACACACTGTTATGGGGGATCTGTGGATGACACATGACTGAGGAGGGTTATTAGGGACATAATACAGGGGTTAGGGGTAATATATAAGTTATATCACCCCTGACCCTGTATAATGTCTGATAGTAGCCTAGCCCAGTAGCCCTCCTCAGTTATATTACCCATCATGTACCCTACCCGTCCCTAGTTATATACCCCCATAATTTACCCTGATACCCCTCAGATATATTATATAACTGAGGGGTATATCAGGGTAATACAGGGGACAACAGGGTAGCACTGTGAGACAGGGGGGTACATACTTCTTTTTTGTGCGTTTACCGTTTGTTGGTGGTACATACTTCTTTGAATATACACTGTATCTGGACCCATCACTGGAGCAGCTGGGCAGTGAATTTGTATCACCCCATCCACATACATATCGCATCCCGCCTCTGCCGCCGCCCTCACCTCACCAGCTAGCAGGCACGCCGCGTGACGTCAACAGTTAACTCAGCCTACGCCACGCCGCACAGCACGCCCCGCTCTCTCTGCCTCCGCCGGGTCCAGGACTCCGCCCCCATATGTGAATACTAGCCACCGCCCGCCGACAGCCCGCAGCAGCACAGCCAGGTATTGTAAATGAATTCACAGTGCGGCGGGCGGCGGCAGCCAGCATAACAGACAGGGCCACAGGTGTATCAGGGGTGGGGGGGCACTGCAGTGAGCACGGAGGTGTCAAACCTATTACAGTGTGCCCAGGCACACCCGGCACACCTCGTGCGCACGCCTATGCCTATGTGAGGTTTTGAAAAACTTTGATGAATCCAAACAGATGGTTAGTGGCGATAACGCTATTATCAGTGTAACCATCCCACTGCTGTGTCTACTCAAACGATCGCTGCTCACAATTTAGGAGGATACTTGGAATGTGGCAGATGAGGTAAGGGTCGGCTCACCTATAGACCATTATTGCAATGTTTTATGGGGTTCGCTCACCTTCAGGCCCTCACCTATAATGTTTTATACGGTCTGCTCACTTGTAGGCCATCACTGCAATGTTTTATGGGGTTCGCTAGGTTTCAGGCCCTCACCTCCAATGCTTTATACGGTCTGTTCACCTGTAGGCCATCACTGCAATGTTTTATGGGGTTTGTTCACCTTCAGTCCCTCAACTCCAATGCTTTATACAGTCTACTCACCAGTAGGCCATCACTGCATTGTTTTATGGGGTTCTCTCGGCTTCAGTCCCTCACCTATAATGTTTTATATGGTCTGCTCACTTGTAGGTCATCACTGCAATGTTTTATGGGGTTCGCTAGGCTTCAGGCCCTCATCTCCAATGCTTTATATGGTCTGCTCACCTGTAGGCCATCACTGCAATGTTTTATGGGGTTCACTCTCCTTCAGTCCCTCACCTCCAATGCTTTATACGGTCTGCTCACCTGTAGGCCATTACTGCAATGTTTTATGGGGTTCGCTCACCTTCAGTCCCTCACCTCTAATGCTTTATACGGTCTGCTCACCTGTAGGCCATCACTGCAATTTTTTGGAGGGGTTCGCTCACCTTCTGGCCCTCAGTACAATTTTTTATAAGGTCCGCTCACCTTCAGGCCCTCAACTTTAAGGTTTTAGAGGGTAACCAGCACGCCCTTACTCCAAATGTTTTTGAGGGTCACCAGTGGGTCATCAATGATAATTTTTCAACGGTGTGTATAATGCCCTCCTTTATGTGTAATAAAGGGTGTATTGGACTGCCAGTTCCTTGTAATTTTTACCAGCCCTTTGACTTAGTGCATAGGCTTTATGAATGCAGCAGTGTACCTGAACAATTGTAGCACCATGTGAATGAGACCCTCATTTATGTGATATACAGGCTGTATCAGAGTGCTTCTTCCTTGTAATTTTTATCAGCATTTGCACTGTATATACAATTGAATATACAGGAAAGAATGTTTTCTAACAATTTGACCTTTAAGAATGTCTTTATTATTTTGAGGGGGCGGGATTTTGGGCGGTATTTTTTTGCTATGTAAAAGTGGCAGACAACTGGGACAGTATGGTTCCCAGCAGCGACATTGGAGTCCAAGATGCAACCAGACATGGTCCCCATGCTGTTGCAGATCCATTTTGGTGGTGTTTCTGTCACTTTCTGACCTTTTCCAATTGACTAGGCACCCTCCCCTCATCCGAGCAGGGGGTACCTGGTTGTCTCCCATTGACTTCCATTATACTCGGGTTCTCAGCCGAGCGCACGAATATCGCTATGTGTTCGGACCGAGTACCCGAACACCCGAACACTTTGGTGCTCGCTCATCACTAGAATTTATATATTTGTATAGGTTAATCATTTCCCCCTTAGGTGTCTCCTCTCAAGCCTAAATATATTAAATTATTTAAATCTTTCCTCATACCTAAGAACCTCTATGCCCATTATCGGTTTAGTCGCTCTCCTTTGTACATTTTCCAGTTCCAAAGCATCCTTTCTATGGACTGATGCCCAGAACTGAACTGTATATTCCAATTCAAATTTTACAATATTCACAATTCAAAGTTTGCCCTGGGGCCCATAGAACTCTAGTTAAGCCACTGTATAGTAGCTTGGTGTCTTCTGCAAAACAGAAATGGAGCTACTAATCCCAGCCTCAATATCATTAATAAATAAATTAAATAATAAAGGACCCAGTACTAAACCTTGGGGTACACCCAGGGGCAGACTGAGAACCCTCAGGGCCCCGGGCAAAATAAATCAAGGGCCCCCTTCCAGGCCCCACCCATGCCCTACCTCCAGCCACACCCATGTCATACCTCCAGCCACATCTATATCCCGCCTCCACTACCTGGTCACACCGCCATTGTTATGCCTCTGATCCCATCACTACAGAAATACAGGGTACTTACCTATTACGTCCAGTGACGTCTCCTTTGATGTAGATGTTTTCTGTCCTCGTCTTCTCCTTTCAGACCTTCAGACCAGACCTCCATGTTGTCGCCATTTTCCATCTCTGCAGTTTAACAAAAAAAAATCTTAGTTTACTACTTTTCCATCATTCTCCCTTCTTCTGGACAAATCATCCTACTACCCCCAATACTACACTGCAGAAACAGATAATACCTCTGGTAATACTAGTACCACACAGAGCCCCCCATATAAAATACCCATTCTTTGTGGCCTCAGTAGAAGCCCCCATAGTGCCCCATAATAATGCGCCAGTAATAAGTGCCTCTCTTATGCCTCTCCCCCATGTGCCAGTAATAAGTGCCTATCTTGTGCTTCCCCCCATGTGCCAGTAGCCCCCCCCATATGTGCCAGTAGTCCCTCTTATGAGCCAGTAGTCCACTTATGTGCCAGTAGCTGCCCCCCCCTTATGTGCCAGTAGCTGCCCCCCCTTATGTGCCATTAGCCCCCCTTATGTGCCATTAGTCCCCCCTTATGTGCCAGTAGTCCCCTTATGTGCCAGTAGCCCCCCTTATGTGCCAGTAGCCGCCCCCCCCCCTTATGTGCCAGTAGCCGCCCCCCCTTATGTGCCAGTAGACGCCCCCCTTATGTGCCAGTAGACGCCCCCGCTTATGTGCCAGTAGACGCCCCTTATGTGCCAGTAGCCTGTCCCCCTTATGTGCCAGTAGCAGCCCCCTTAAGTGCCAGTAGCAGTCCCCCCTCAAGTGCCAGTAGCAGTCCCCCTCAAGTGCCAGTAGCAGTCCCCTCAAGTGTCAGTAGCAGCCCCCTCTCAAGTGGCAGTAGCAGTCCCCCCTCAAGCGCCAGTAGCAGCCCCCCCTCAAGTGCCAGTAGCAGCCCCCCCTCAAGTGCCAGTAGCAGCCCCTCCTCAAGTGCCAGTAGCAGCCCTCCCTCAAGTGCCAGTAGCAGCCCCCCCTCAAGTGCCAGTAGCAGTCCCCCTCAAGTGCCAGTAGCAGTCCCCCTCAAGTGCCAGTAGCAGTCCCCTCAAGTGCCAGTAGCAGCCCCCTCAAGTGCCAGTAGCAGTCCCCCCTCAAGCGCCAGTAGCAGTCCGCACTCAAGTGCCAGTAGCCGCCATCTCTCAAGTGCCAGTAGCCGCCTCCCCCCCTCAAGTGCCAGTAGCCGTCCCCCGAAAAAAAAAAAAAAGAACACTTATACTTACCTCCAGCGATGCGATGCGATGCAGGCCTCTTCCGGCCTGTGTCTCAAGCTGTACCGCTCCGGCGGCGCAATGACGTCATCGCACCGCCTGCACCGGCCTCTGATAGGCTGCCAGGCCTAGTGCAGTCCTTCAGCCAGTTTTCAATCCAATTACAAACTATACTTTCCGAACCTATAGACCTTATTTTACCTATTAAACGTCTATGAGGGACAGTATCAAAAATCTTTACAAAATCCAGCAACACTACATCTATAGCCGCCTCTCTGTCCAGGCTTCTACTCACCTCATCATAAAAACAAATCAGGTTAGTCTGACAACTTCTGTCCTTGGTTAACCCATGCTGGTTATCACTTATAATAATATTTACAGTCACATACTCCTGTATATAGTGCCTTATGAGTCCTTCAAACATTTTCTCCAGAAGTTAATCTAACTGGTCTATAATTAGTAATATAGTAACATAGTATATAAGACCGAAAAAAGACATTTGTCCATCCAGTTCGGCCTGTTTCCTACAAGTTGATCCAGAGGAAGGCAAAAAACCCTTGTGAGGCAGAAGCCAATTTTCATCACTTAAGGGGAAAAAAATTCCTTCCCGACTCCAATCAGGCAATCAGAATAACTCCCTGGATCAACGACCCCTCTCTAGTAGCTGTAGCCTGTAATATTATTACACTCCAGAAATAAATCCAGTCCCCTCTTGAATTCCTTTATTGTACTCACCATCACCACCTCCTCAGGCAGAGAGTTCCATAGTCTCACTGCTCTTACAGTGAAGAATCCTTTTCTATGTTTGTGTACAAACCTTCTTTCCTCCAGACGCAGAGGATGTCCCCTCGTCACAGTCACAGTCCTGGGGATAAATAGACGATGGGACAGATCTCTGTAATGACCCCTGATATATAGTAATTACCTATAAACATGGGCACATCAATGGCTGAACTGAGCTCTTTAAGAACTCTTGGGTGTAATCCATCTGGAACCAGAGCCATGTTCACATTTACCTTTTTAAACTTAGCTTGAACCATATCTACAGTTAGCCAGTTGACTATATTACTGGATGTACCAACAGCCCTGGCAAGACCTATATCAGCTCCTTTCTCCTTTCTTTTGTACGCATATACAGAGCTAAAAAAAAAAAATTGTAACTCTATTTCTAACTTTTCCTTATCTTCAGTGACTAACCCCCCTTTACAGTTATTTAGGAGACCTACCTGCTCAGTCCTTGTTTTTTTAGCATTTAACAATTTAAAGAATTTTGGGGAATTTATTTTGCTCTCTTTTGCCACCTGTTGTTAGTTTTGTATATTTGCAGATTTTATCTCCTTTTTACAAATTTTATTAAGCCCTTTGTAAACTTCAAAGGCTACAGCTGACCCCTCAGATTCCTATTTTTTACATGCCCTTTTTTGTCATTTATTACCCTTTTTTCAGTAGCTGTAAGCCATTGGTGGTTTAATTTTAGCCGATTAGGCTCAGTATTATTATGTGACAGTAGCTGCTCCCAGTCTATGCCCTGAAATGCTGCCCTTAACCCAGGGAAACTGGCCTTTTTTTTTTAATTCAGTGTATTTCCTCTACCAGCCAGAGTTTGCTTCTTATAGTTCAGGTGAAATATAATTATATTGTGGTCACTATTAACTAGTGTTTCTCAAAAAGTAACATTTTCAACAAGCTCTGCTTCATTAGAAGTTACAAGATCCAACAGAGCATCGCTCCTAGTGTGATTCTCTACAAACTGGCCCATAAAGTGGTCCTGCAGCAAGGTGAGGAATCTTCTTCCTTTGCAGTTGAGGCAGAACCATGACCCCAGTCAATGTCTTGGAAGTTAAGATCTCCTGTTATGACCACTCTACCGGCCTGTGCAGCCCACTCTATTTGGTTATATAGTTAAGCTTCTATCGCCTCTGTGATGTCAGGGGTCTATAGATTACACCAAGTATTATTTTTACATTGTTGCTATGCCTTTGTAATTCCACCCATAAGGTTTCAATATCCCCACCAGTGGCGGATTGTAATAGGGATGTTCGGGTCGTTAGCCCCGGGCCAGGCATCGCTGGGGGGCCCAATGCCAACCCGAACGCCCACATACTGCGGTGGGACACGGTAACAAATAGTTCCCTGCCCCGCCGCCTATCACCGCCATAGGCTTCAGGCCTAGTAGGCCTGAGGCCTATGTTGTAGTAAAAGCCTGGTGCAGGCGTGTGTGATAATGTCTTCTCCCTTTGCAGTTGAGGCAGAACCATGACCCCAGTCAATGTCTTGGAAGTTAAGATCTCCTGTTATGACCACTCTACCGACCTGTGCAGCCCACTCTTTTTGGTTATATAGTTAAGCTTCTATCGCCTCTGTGATGTCAGGGGTCTATAGATTACACCAAGTATTATTTTTACATTGTTGCTATGCCTTAGTAATTCCACCCATAAGGTTTCAATATCCCCACCAGTGGCGGATTGTATTAGGGATGTTCGGGTCGGTAGCCCCGCGCCAGGCATTGCTGGGGGGCCCAATGCCAACCCGAACGCCCACATACTGCGGCGGGACACGGTAACACATAGTTCCCTGCCCCGCCGCCTATCACCGCCATAGGCTTCAGGCCTAGTAGGCCTGAGGCCTATGTTGTAGTAAAAGCCTGGTGCAGGCGTGTGTGATAATGTCATCAGGTGTGATGACGTAATCACGCGCCTGGGCCGGGGTGCAGGGCTTTGATGTACGCGCGCCTGCATCACCTTCACGGACACAGGTAAGTAATATCCTTTTGTTTTGTTTTTTGGGGGGGGACAGAGGAGGTCATATTACTGCAGGGACAGTTGGGGGGAATGACTACATGATAATTATTACTATATTGGGGCAGTATGGGGTAATTATTACTATATGGGGGCAGTGTGGGGGTAATCATTACTATATGGGGGCAGTGTGGGGGTAATTGTTACTATATGGGGGCAGTGTATCACTCAGGACAGAAGAGGGGGCGCCGTTAGCAGGGACCAGCACTGGAGGGGGGCCCTTTTTTTCCGGAGGCAGCAGGAGTGGAGATAATGGCTTCCACTGTGGAAGCCGTCATCTCCATATTCATCTTTATCACCGTCCTCAGAACAGCGATACAGATGAATTGTGCGGAGGAGCAGGGGAGAGGCGTCTCCCTTGCCCATTCCTCTGATAGGCTACAGGCCTAGTTGCCGGCGTGATGACGCCATCGTACATCGCGGGACTCAGGCCGGAAGAGGCCTGCATCACATAACTGACAGCAGCATAAGGTAAGTATATGTGTTTATTGTTTTTATTTATAGTATACTGTGGCAAGAAGGGGGGTGGGGGCCCTATATACTAGCACAATATGGAGAGGTACTATTGAGAAGAGGGGGAGCACTATGGGGGCCCTATATACAGGCACAATATGGAGGGGTACTATTGAGAAGAGTGAAGCACTATGGGGGCCTTATATACAGGCACAATATGGAGGGGCACTGTGGAGAAGAGGGGAAGCACTATGGGGGCCCTATATACTGCCGAAATATGGGGGGGCACTATGGAGAAGAGGGAGAAGCAGTATGGGGGCCAGTATAGAGAAGAGGGGAAGCACTATGGGGGCCCTATATACTGCAACAATATGGGGGGCACTATGGATAAGAGGGGAAGCACTATAGGGGCCCTATAAACTGCCACAATATAGGGGGGACAACTATGGAGAAGAGGGGAAGCACTATGGGGGCCATATATACTGCCACAATATGGGGACCACTATGGAGAAGAGGGGAAGCACTATGGGGCCCTATATACTGCCACAATATGGGGGGGCACTATGGAGAAGAGGGGAAGAACTATGGGGGCCCTATATACTGCCAAAATATGGGGGGCACTATGGAGAAGAGGGGTAAGCACTGTGGGGGCCACTATGGAGAAGTGGGGAAGCACTATGGGGGCCTGATATACTGGCATAATATGAGGGGTGTGGGGAGTCGCTCTGGTAGATAGCGGTGCGGGTGCAGTACCGAGGCAAAACAGGAGTCTCGAAGGTGCAATAAACAGTGTTTTATTCACACTTGCACAAGATAAACAAAAACAGTCTCTTGGTGTTACTTCACACACATAAGAAATCATGAGAAAAACAAGACAGTCCAATACAGGCTCCAGTCACCTGGGAGGTTTTAGGTGCAGGTTCACACCTGGCTGTCAGTCCAGCCGCAAGACAAGCGACGTCAGGTTTCCAGGCTGTCTGCAGTCCTCCTTGCTGGGCTCTTGCTTCCTGCCCAGAGAACTTCCAAACTCAACTGATTCCCAAGCCTAACAGCAGCTCCAGGATAATCAGACCACCTGCTGGTGCTGGCTGTCTTATAAAGGCCCGGCAAAGTCCGGCCTGGACCGTGGGGAGTAGGCACCCACCCAACTCTTTGCCTACTCCCAGTAAGAGCCGGCCCGGATTGGCTTTGCAGCCAAACTAAATTTCAAGGTGTCAAGCAGCACTAGCTGCTGCGGACACAGGAAAACCCGGCTCTTACCTCACCGAGGCCAGGAACCTCGGTGACACGTACCTGCCATCGACCACGGTACCTTGCACCTTACCACATACCCCCCCCCCCCTTTGTTCAACCCTGAGGGGGTGAACACAAGTGAGGCAGTGGATGCGGGACAGGGCATCTGCGTTACCCTGCAAGCGGCCTGCCCTGTGTTCAACCGAAAATTTGAAATTTTGCAAGGACAGAAACCACCTGGTGACCTGAGCATTCCTCTCCTTGGCCTGGCTCATCCACTTGAGAGGGGAATGGTCGGTCACCAGATGGAACCTCCTCCCTAACAGGTAATAGCGGAGAGATTCGAGTGCCCACTTGATAGCCAGGCACTCCCTCTCCACTATACTATACCTGGTCTCGGCTGGGGTGAGTTTCCGGCTCAGGAAGACAACGGGATGTTCTTCCCCATTGACTTCCTGAGACAGCACTGCACCGAGACCTACCTCCGAGGCATCCGTCTGAACGACGAACTCCCTGTTGAAGTCGGGTGTCACCAAAACCGGGGACCCACACAGGGCCGACTTCAACGCGGAGAAAGCCTCCTCCGCCTTCTCACTCCAGCTAACCTTCCCAGACTTTCGCCCCTTCAACAGGTCTGTCAACGGCGCTGCTATTGTAGCAAAGTGGGGCACAAACCGCATTTAGTACCCTACAATTCCTAGACTTTACCTGCCTGGTGGTAACCGGTCGGGGCCAATTACGTATGGCCTCTACCTTAGTTACCTGCGGCTTGATGACTCCCCGCCCAATAACATATCCCAGATATTTGGTCTCTTCCAACCCAATCGCACACTTCTTTGGATTGGCGGTTAGTCCAGCTTTCCTCAGGGCATCTACTACCGCCTGCACTTTGGGCAAATGGCTTTCCCAGTCGGTGCTGTGGATGATTACATCATCTAAGTAGGCCGAGGCGTACCGACGATGAGGTCGCAGCACTATGTCCATTAATCTCTGGAAGGTGGCGGGGGCACCATGCAGGCCAAAGGGTAACACCTTGTAGTGATACAGGCCCTGCGGGGTAACAAAAGCGGTTTTTTCCTTGGCCGACTCCGTTAAGGGTACCTGCCAGTACCCTTTAGTGAGGTCTAGCACAGAAAAATAACGGCTTGTCCTAAATTCTCAACATGCTCGTCTACCCGGGGCATGGGATACGCATCAAACTTGGACACTTCATTTAACTTGCGAAAATCGTTGCAGAACCGCAACGTCCCATCCGGCTTGGGTATTAGAACTATGGGACTGGCCCACTCACTTTTCGACTCCTCAATGACATCAAGCTTCAACATTAATTGCACTTCCTCCGCGATGGCCCGTCTCCGGAGACGTGGAGGTCTGCCAACTCAGGCCCTGGTGGCAAGTCCTCCATGTCTCCCACCATTACACTCAGTGGGGGTGTCTCCCCCTCTATCACAGAAGTGGTGGTCACCCCTACCGCAGGCCCTTCGGACTCGGGCTCCCAGGGCTCTGGCCTCCCACTGGAACCAGGCCACTCTGCTAGGGTTACCCCTGTCTTAGGGCTATTAGTCACTTTCACCTCAGGCCATAGTGACGGAAAACCAGGGAAGTCTCTCCCAATTATTAGTTCATAAGGTAGCTTTGCGGAGATCGCCACTTCACAAGTCCATGTGCCGGCCGCCGTGGACAGAGACGTTACAGCAGTGGGATAGTCCTTTAAGTCTCCGTGTATGCACACCACACTAACTTTCCGGCCCGTATACTGGGAGGGCTGTACCAGGGCAGCACTTACCAGGGTTACTAGGCTCCCTGAGTCCAGCAGTGCCACGGCCAGATTATCACCCACTTGCACCTGGCACAGGTGACGATTGTCTATTGTCTCAGGGGTGCCGGTTGCACACAGTCTCCGGGCATACATGGAAGCCCGGTACCCATAATTAGTCTCCATGGGTTCTCCCCGGTGTGGACAGTCGGCCCTTACGTGGCCAGGCTCCTGACACCGCCCGCAGACAATCGGGGCCGGGTCCACAGGGGGCACACCCCGAACAGGTCTCTCAGGTATCAGACGTCGGGACTGGATGGGAGACCTTCGGGGTTTGACCGGCCCCCTCCCAACAACACCCCCTTGCAAGTTTTTTGTGGCCTCATAGCGCTCCACCAGATCAACCATTTCATGGGCATTAGTGGGGGATACCTGGCCAATCCAGTGCTGAAGGGGGTAAGGCAGGGCCCTCCAGAACATGACGGCCAGCAGACGGTCCAGCATAGCAGTCGGACTTAGAATATCAGGCTGCAGCCATTTTTGCAACCTGTGCAGCAACTCATAGTATTGCGGCCGGGCGGGTTCATCCGCTTTAAAGTCCCACTGGTGGACCCGCTGAGCCCGGACTAACACGTTTACCCCCAGTCTGGCCAGGATCTCCCCCTTCACCGTGGGGTAATCAGCAGCCTGGTCATCTGCCAAGTCAAAAAAAACCTGCTGGGTTCCGGATGCCAGGAACGGAGCGACCACCTCGGCCCACTGGTCACGGGGTAACTTCTCCCTCATGGCTACCTTCTCAAAGACCGCCAGATATATCTCTACGTCGTCCGAGGGGGTCATCTTTGGGATCGCCGCACTGACCGCTTTCCGGACATCATGGTCGTGGTGGGACGCTCCTGCAGCTTGTAACGCCATCACGTGCTGTAGCAGTAGCTGGTTGGTCTCCCGCTGCTGCACGTTAGCCTCTATGAGAGCTTTCACAGCCGCCTCCATTTTGTCAGGGAACACAGGCTGCAACTTTGCCGGCCTAATATAGGACATCCAGTCGTGCCCAGCAAAAACAAAAACTTTCGGCGTTCACGCCAGCCTCACTGCGCATGCCCGCATCCGACACCAAATGTGGGGAGTCGCTCTGGTAGATAGCGGTGCGGGTGCAGTACCGAGGCAAAACAGGAGTCTCGAAGGTGCAATAAACAGTGTTTTATTCACACTTGCACAAGATAAACAAAAACAGTCTCTTGGTGTTACTTCACACACATAAGAAATCATGAGAAAAACAAGACAGTCCAATACAGGCTCCAGTCACCTGGGAGGTTTTAGGTGCAGGTTCACACCTGGCTGTCAGTCCAGCTGCAAGACAAGCGACGTCAGGTTTCCAGGCCGTCTGCAGTCCTCCTTGCTGGGCTCTTGCTTCCTGCCCAGAGAACTTCCAAACTCTGAGGATCTAGTTGACTGGCTTAGACAGGACACCCAATCTTCAACAGCTTCCGCTAAGAACTTTGACGCACCATCCTCCTCCAGCTCAGCTTCGGTCACCTGCTCTCAAGTTACCACGCTCCCGCCCGCCGCCACCACCACCACTACCACCACAGCCACCACTGCCGCTTCACTTGATCCGTCAGAGGAGTTATTTACACATCAGTTGGATGCAACTAGTGATGCGCAACCATTATTGCCAGATGATGTAGATTACAGGGATATGTCTCAGTCAGGCAGGATTACACACATGGACGTACAGTGTGATGATGATGATGATGTTGTACCCGCTGCTGCTTCCTTTGCTGAGGTGTCAAATACAAGTGAAGCGGTTGATGATTTTCGGTCTTATATACTATGTTACTATGACGATGTGTCCACGGTTGCCACGTGGGTGCCTGCTCGAAGAGAAGAAGAGGGGGAAAGTTCAGAAGGGGAGACAGAGAGAATGAGGAGACGAGTTGGAAGCAGGGGGAGGTTGTCGCAAGGAGTTAGTGGCACAGTCAGACAGCATGTATCGGCACCTGGGGTCAGCCAGACAGCACGCCAGTCAACGCATGCTGTTGCCACCACCAGAATGCCGTCATTGCAAAGCTCAGCAGTGTGGCATTTTTTTGTGTGTCTGCCTCTGATAACAGCAATGCCATTTGCAACCTGTGCCAAAAGAAACTGAGTCGTGGGAAGTCCAACACCCACCTAGGTACAACTGCTTTGCGAAGGCACATGATCTCACATCACAAACGCCTATGGGATCAACACATGCGTACAAGCAGCACACAAACTCAAAGCCACCATCCTCCTCCTGGTCCAGCATCTTCAGCCACGTCAACCACTGCTGTCCTTCTTGCCCCCTCTCAACCACCCACCACTCCATCTCTCACCTTCAGCAGTTCCATCTCATCTGCCCACAGTCAGGTGTCTGTTAAGGAAATGTTTGAGCGTAAGAAGCCAATGTCACAGAGTCACCCCCTTGCCCGGCGTCTGACAGCTGGATTGACAGAACTCTTTTACCATACCAGCTGGTGGAGTCTGAGGCCTTCAAAAAATTTGTTGCTATTGGGACACCACAGTGGAAGGTACCTGGACGAAATTTTTTTTCAAAAAAGGCAATCCCTGATATGGGACGTAACAGGGATTAAACTGATAGGAATAGTACTAGTTAAGACACCACTCGGGTGTGACAGTAAATTGCACAGTGCAGATGCAGTGATTGTGGATTAAAACAAAAGGGAGGGAGCCAGCATTTTTTTAACCATCTCCCTGTTCGAAAAATCAATTCAATAGATGGACCCCAGATTGGGGACGTAACAGGGATTAAACTGATGAGAATAGTACTACAGAAAATACCACTCATATCGGGTGTGACAGTAAATTGCACGGCGCAGACGCAGTGACCGTGGATAAAAACAAAGGGGAGGGAGCCAGCGTTTTTAACCATCTCCCCGTTCGAAAAATCAATTCAATAAATGGCCCCCAGATTGGGGACGTTAGAGGGATTAAATTGATGAGAATAGTACTACAGAAAATACCACTCATATCGGGTGTGACAGTAAATTGCACGGCGCAGACGCAGTGACCGTGTAATAAAACAAAGGGGAGGGAGCCAGCGTTTTTTTAACCATCTCCCCGTTCGAAAAATCAATTCAATAAATGGCCCCCAGATTGGGGACGTTAGAGGGATTAAATTGATGAGAATAGTACTACAGAAAATACCACTCATATCGGGTGTGACAGTAAATTGCACGGCGCAGACGCAGTGACCGTGTATTAAAACAAAGGGGAGGGGGCCAGCGTTTTTTTAACCATCTCCCCGTTCGAAAAATCTATTCAATTGACCTTTCGGGGACCCTTGGTGTTCTACGTGGCTGGGTGGAGGAAGAAACCTTCAATGACATCACCGGGACATGGCTAGCTTGGTATCCAACCTTGTGCAAATGGGGAGTTTGCGGTTGTGCAAATGAACTGTTTGCGGTTGTTTTCGGTGCATTAAAAGGGGAGTTTGGTCTTTCAATGTCTGTGAAGCGGCTGTAACCCTTACACTACCTGATCGATACAACATCATACCTGATCGTATACACACACTGGATGTTTTAAAGCATGTTATTCCAAACAATTTAGGAATGTTACGTGATTTATGCCCTTTATGGATTAAAACCCGACTCTGCGTCCACTACGTAATTTTCCATGAGAGTTTTGCCATGGATTCCCCTCCGGCATGCCACAGTCCAGGTGTTAGTCCCCTTGAAACAACGAGAGTCCCTTTGGTTTTTAAAATTCGCCTGTCTATTAAAGTCTTTGGCAGTTCGCCCAGTTCGCCAGTTCGCGAACATTTGCGGAAGTTCGCGTTCGCCGTTTGCAAACTAAAAATTTTATGTTCGCGACATCACTAAATATTTAAGGGCGCTCTAATATATCACCATGTGCATCTTGCTGAACTGCTTCTGCATTCCTAGTTAATATGTTACTGTACACACAGAATTACTGTGCCTCTGTATTAAAGGATGGTCTAATATATCGCTGTATACATCTTGTTGAACTGCTGCCATATTCCCAGTTAATCTGTTACTTTATACATAGAATTAGTGTGCCTCAGTATTAAAGGGAGGTCTAATATATCGCCATGTGTATCATATTGAATTGCTACCACATTCCCAGTTAATCTGTTACTTTATACATAGAATTACTGTGCCTCTGTATTAAAGGGCAGTCTAATATATCGCTGCGTTCATCGTGTTCAACTGTTGTGACTTAAATAGATAATCTGTTACTCTACTGTCTCTTATGGCAATAATCCAGCGGCCATGTTTGATACATCCACCGTGTTCGGACCATCTGGTATTAACTGTAATAGATGTTTAAAGTGAAATACCATCCGGTTCATAGTATATATTTGTATAGAAGTGGAAATCATTCTTTTTTTTAAGAGATTCATGTCTAGAGTGTTAAAAATAATTTGTGTTCTTTCAGTAGTTTGACATTTAACAGAACAGAGCCATATACAATTTTAATGTCTATTTTTATATTTGAACATATCCTGCCTGTTTAACACCACATCACGTTTTCTAATGGTTTGTATATACTTATGTTTGGAGGTGTATAAACTCCAATTTAAATGTGCCTGCTTTTCATCTACAGGCTACATTTAGGTGCACCTGTTAGGCCCTGGGCCATATCAGCCAGTCTCGGGTGGGGCTCACAGGGACTTCCCACCTCCCATTGCAAGCATGGCTACATGCTGAAGGGTACTGGTAAGCTGTTTGTGAGTCAGGCCTTATCCTCCCGTAATTCGCCCACTGGCCCCTGGTATCGCCCATACGGCACAGGTAGGTGAGTGGTAGGGGCTCGTGCTACTTGAGAGACCTTGGCGCGGTGCCTGAGCTTAAGACATGTCCTCCTAGTAGGATATGTCGACCTAACCTCTCAATTTTAACATCAGTGTGAGGGTTTAGTATTGCTGCAGAGTGTACCTGTCTTTGCTATTGTTAAGTTATCTATTTTTATATTTATTCAAGGTCTGTTTTTGAAAGTTCTTCATTGTTTGTATTGAGAGCATTTAGTAAGGAGCCCATTTTTGGTTTTGCATTCCAAAACCATAGCAATTCATATAGTCATATGAGGGCTTTTTTTGGGGGGGATAAAAGCTTTCCCTAAACTGCTGTGCCCATGTGCATACCCTAATGGTGGATATGCACATGCCCTCGTGTCTAAACCTACACACCCTGGGCAAACGCTAAGCTGTAAGGAAAAGGGAAGAGGCAACTTGCTTCTTCAAACCCAGAAGAAGCAACCGTCTCCCTAGAGGCCTAGATAAAAGACACAAGAAGAAATAACAGAAAGGATTTATCTAGAGCAGAGCTGGAGCAGACAATCCATCACACATCCAGAGCTCACAGGAAAGAACTATAACCCGCACAGACCACTGGGAGAAGGAGGGATAAATAGCCTCACTAACAACCAAACTCAGTACACCTGAGGGAAGGTGGATCCAGCTCAAACTAAAGCCAAAACAAACAGAAGTCAGACATGTGCAGCCAGTCTGACAGACCTTCGCACATTCACAGGGCAGAGCGTGACAGTAACCAAATGGAGCCCCACAATTTCACTGCAGGGGCCCCAGTCAGAAGGCAGAGGGAGTCTCATCCCTCTGCCTTACCTCACATTTGTCATGATCGGTGTTGATCGTTGAATCTGAGGGGTTAGATTCTTGTATGGAATGGGCTCACTGCAGCAGTGACGTATAGGTATACCTGATTTACCTCGATTCGTGATTAATTAATTTGTAACAAATGAAATTTCCTGTCTCCTTGTCGAAGTTCGGTTAATCAGACAAATCGAATTTTTCAAAACTTCAATCATCTCTAATTCTCAGATAGACTATTGTGAGCTTACGCAAAAAAAAAAAAAAAATAGAACCTATCCTGCTCCTCCTCCTCTTCATTGCCTGCTCCTAGTAGGGCACCTTATTTTTTTCTAAGAAGAGTTAACTCTGACACATATAATAGTTTTGCGCTATGTTTGAAGAATATTTAACTATGTATAATTATAGCGCTCGACTGAGAGAACAAAACAAAAAACTTTATTGGTAATCATAAGGTTTTAAAATCAGTAGTAGCAAACCGCCAACTGGTAATAACAACATGTAACAGGGGGAAAAGTGAACAGTTGCGGTCAAAAGCACTCAGTGGGTCTGAGCTGATTTGTGGGGATATACCTGACTAAACGCTGTCCAGTCTGTCTTATCTCTCTCCATTTAAAGCTGGATTAACCCCTATCCTGAGTTGGCCACTATTCCAGCTGTCACAGGGCTCCTGTCCAACTTCCTCCAGCCACTAACAGCTAAGAATGGGCTACTCAAGTTCTCTGCATGGCATCTCACTCAGAGTAAGATGCCAAGCAGGGAACTAGAGTAGCCCATTTCGCAGATTGTTTGAATTTTTCGCAGATTGCAAGACTCCTGCTCAGTAACAACAGTTTAACTCTATGCTTTCTATTGATTCTGCTGTGTCATTGAGCTAACCTTACATTCATAAACTGAATCTTAAAGGCATATTATCTTTTTTGCTTCTGTGAACACAATATATAACTGTTACATGACATCTAAAACATGAATTCACAGTAAATAACTCTGCTTTTTTCTTTAACATATAAACATATGAATTGTATTAAGGTTATTGGCAGGTCTAGCTGTATACACATATAAGCCATATTAGCAACCTAGGAGAGGTCTCAGCTGGCCAGCTACACTCCCACCAAAATTACCTACAATTCTATGTTCTCAGTAGTAGGACTTAATCATGAATTTGGGGAATTTTCAGTCAGGTTCTCAACTCTCAAGTGTCTTTTATCACTCTCAAGTAGAACAACTAACTTTTGTATAGTACGTTCCAACTCGAGTGGAGTAGTGAGAATTTTTCCCTTTTTGTCAAGTTTTGAGTCTCCTATTTGCATCAACGCTTTTCTTACTAGTCTGTCTTCATCCTTTTGAACTTCTAGAACTTTGGCCAATTTCCATTGGCTTCTAGGTAAATCTTCTTTCACTAACACTATGTCACCAACTTGGACATTTCTTCTGGGTGTTTGCCATTTACTTCTTAGCATCAGCTTGGCTAAGTACTCTTTTCTCCATTTATTCCAAAACTGTTCTGATAGATATTGAACTCTTCACCATCTCCTTTTGGCATATAAATCCTCCTTGGTGAACTTGCAACGCGGTGGCTGGATGTAATCAGACTTAAAGAGGACCTTTCATCAGGCTAAGAAATGTGTACTAAGTATGCTGACATGTAGAGCGGTGCCCAGGGATCTCCCTGCACTTACTATTATCCCTGGGCGCCGCTCCGTTCGCCCGGTATAGGCTCCGGTATCTTCTGGGACTTGGTTATACTAGGCGGAGCCTAGTACACTTAGTTATAGTAGGCGTATCCCAGGCTGTAGCGCTGGCCAATCGCAGTGCACAGCTCATATCCTAAGAGGTTTTTTTTCTCTCAGGCTGTGAGCTGAGCGCTGTGATACAGCCTGGGATACGCCTACTATAACCAAGTGTACTAGGCTCCGCCTAGTATAACCAAGTCCCAGAAGATACCGGAGCCTATACCGGGCGAACGGAACGGCGCCCAGGGATAATAGTAAGTGCAGGGAGATCCCTGGGCGCCGCTCTACATGTCAGCATACTTAGTACACATTTTTTTGCCTGATGAAAGGTCCTCTTTAAGGTGAAGTAGATGGTTGGGAGTTAAAGGGTCCGAACTTGTTGGATCATTGATGTTATCAACTGTAAGTGGACGACTCTTAACAATAGACATTACTTCATAGAATAGGGTCCTAAGTGAAGCATCATCCATTCTTCCAGCATTCTTTTTTAACACTTAACACATTTCTTACAGTTCTGATTTGTCTTTCCCAAACTTCTCCTGTATGGCTTGCATGTGGAGCATTCATATGAAAATCCCACTGTTTCTCTAACAAATACTCAGTTAATCTTTCTTTATCAATCTCCTTTAGAGCTGTCTTCAATTCATTCTTTGCTCTGACAAAATTAGATCCTTGGTCAGATCTAAGCTCTCTGACAGTACCTTATTAGTCCATATCTCTTGTACTCCTTGCGGTTTTGCTTGGTGAAGGATGGGACAAAACAATCCATTCCACTATAAAGTAATGGTGGTGATGGGTTTACACGATCTGCCTGTAAATCTGCCATTGTTTGTTCTTCGGTAGGTCTACGTGCCTTTCTACAGACTACACATTTACTTATATACTTTTCTATAACTTTGCTTCCTTTCACAATCCAGTAACCACCTTCTCTCAAACAGCTTTGGGTAAAGCTTCCTTGATGCAAGGATTTGTTGTGGTAGTGATCAATAATCAATCTTGTGAAGGTAGAATTTTTGGATAGAATTGCTGGATGCTTAACTCTGATAGGTAACGATGCATTTTCCAGTCTCCCTCCTACCTTCAGTATACTATCCTGCAGAACAAGGTTAACCTTGTACAATGGGTGGTTGTTTGAAAGCCTTTTAGGTTCTTGACTAAGTCTCTTCAATAGTGTTGAGCGCGAATATTCGGATAGCGAATATTAATAGCGAATATCGCAACTTCGATAATTCGCGAATATTGCGAATATAGTGCTATATATTCGTTATATCGAATATTCGTCATTTTCTCCATCTGAACACATGATTTCTTCCTGCTAAAAATGCTTGTGGGCCAATGACTCATTGGCCCACAAGCAAGAAGCAGAGAGGAATTAAGAGTTTAGATGGTAAAAAATGAGAATATTCTAAAAAACTAATAGATAGCACTATATCGGATATATTCGTTTTTTAGAATATTCGTCATTTAAGAATATTCTAAAAACGAATATATAGCACTATATCACATATATTCCTTTTTAGAATATTCTTTTTCCCCAATTAATACAGTTATTGCCCTTTGGCATACTACTCCTCGACAAGCGTCCCTGTCACCATGGGAACGCCTGGTAGTTAGAATATACTATCGGATCTGAGTTTTCACGATCTAACTCAGATCCGATGGTATATTCTAACCACCAAGCGTTCCCATAGTGATGGGGACGCTTGAAGTTAGAATATACTGCCAGGGCGCTGTGATCCGGGCAATTAACCCCTCAGGTGCGGGTTAATTGCGCTGTGCGCACCCCACCCCACCTCCCCAGTATTAAAATAATTCGTGCCAGTGCGCCCCCTCCGCAGTATTAAAATAATCTGTAGCCAGTGCGCCTAACCCCCTCCCCCAGTATTAAAATCATTGGTGGTCAGTGGCCACAGGCTCCCCTTTCCCCCTCCACCCCGTCATTGGTGGCAGCAGGCAGTTCCGATCGAGTCCCAGCGTGATGGCCGGGCTTCGATCGGTTACCATGGCAGCCAGGACGCTAGTAAAGTCCTGGCTGCCATGGTTAGTTAATCACTCGGCACTGTCGGCAGCATTTACTTACCTGCGGGGCTCTCCTCCTTCTGCGAACTCACAGGTCTCTGCGCCGCATAGCAATGCTGAAGGCATATGCGGCGCATAGACCTGTCAGTTCTCAGAAGGAGGAGAGCCCCGCAGGTAAGTAAATGCTGCCGAGTGAAACTGCCTGCTGCCGGGGAGGGGGACCCTGTGGCCACTGGCCACCAATGATTTTATTATTGGGGGAGGGAGGGTTAGAGCGCACTGGCCACAGATTATTTTAATACTGGGAATAGGGAGGGCGCACTGGCCACAAATTATTTTAATACTGGGGAGGGGCGCACTGGCCACAAATTATTTTAATACTGGGGAGGTGGGGGGCACAGCGCAATTAACCCGCACCTGAGGGGTTAATTGCGCCGATCACAGCGCCCTGGCAGTATATTCTAACTTCAAGCGTCCCCATCACTATGGGAACGCCTGGTGGTTAGAATATACCATCGGATCTGAGTTAGATCGTGAAAACTCAGATCCGATAGTATATTCTAACTACCAGGCGTTCCCATGGTGACAGGGACGCTTGTCGGAGACTAGTATGCCAAGGGCAATAACTGTACTAATTGGGGAAAAAGAATATTCTAAAAACTAATATATGTGATATAGTGCTATATATTCGTTTTTAGAATATTCAGTCATATTGTCAGACAATAGCGAATATTCAGTAAATTACACATTTAGACTGCAATTTCACTAATGTAGTGCTATAATCTTTTTTTTAGTCTAATTTTTTTGTCTCTTTCTGAATCAGAAAGAGACAAAAAAATTAGACTAAAAAAAAGATTATAGCACTACATTAGTGAAATTGCAGTCTATATGTGTATTTTACGAATAATCGCTATATTGCTATAACTTAGTTTTTTAGAATTTTCGTCATATTCTAAAACAAGAATATATAGCAATATGGCGAATATTCGTAAAATACACAAAATCGCAATATGCGATTAATTATATCGCATATTATTTGCGATAAATAGCATTATGACGAATATTCGATTTCGACGAATATAAGACGAATATTCAATCGAAGATTCGCGAAATATCGCGAAATCGAATATGGCACCTCCCGCTCATCACTACTCTTCAACTCTTCACTGTAGAATCTCTATTGAATGAGTCTTAAGACTGTTTCTTCAGCTTTCATTCTTTCCTCCACATTCAATGATTCCTTCTTTCTGATTCCCTTTGCCAAACATAGAATTCAAGCTACTACATTTATGACTGTATTCCATTTTGAACATCTGGCTAGTCTTTCAAGTATGTCATCTTTACACTTGGCGGCAGTGCTCAATGTTTGTGCAACTTTTACCTCTGGATCATCCATCGACAATTCTGTGTGACCTTTACTGGGTATGATTTATTTTTCCCAAAGGAACTCTAGACCAGTGAACCAGTTTGAATTCTTCAATTCTGTTACATTCAGGCCTCTTGAAGCATGATCTGCAGGGTTATGCTTTGTGTCAATGTGATGCCCACGTTTCCCGAATTTTCAGAACTCTATTGGCGACAAAGATATGGAATCTTCGGGCTTGGTTGTTTATGTATCCTAGGACAACTTGTGAGTCTGTCTAAAAATATTCTTCATCTATTTTTAACTCCAATTATTCTCTTAGAAACTTGATTACTGATGCCGAAAAAACAGCTGCTGTCAGTTCAAGTCTGGGTATTGTCTGAATACTAGTAGGAGCAACTCTGGCCTTTCCCATAACCAGGGCACAGTGTATCTTTTCTTCTCCTATCACTCTGATGTAAGAGCACTGACCATAACCATAACTACTGGCATCTGAAAAGTGATGAAGTTCTATTTTATTGCACTTTCCAAAATCATGAGCTACAAAACATCTGGGTATCCGAACTTTTCTCAGGTTTCTCAAGACACTTTTCTCAAGTGTCTTATCCATCTCTACCATCTTGGCCTCAAATTTTCAGGTATGGATTCATCCCATCTTAACTTCTGTCTGCATAATTCTTGCATCATTTCTCTTGCTTTGACGATCACTGGGGCCAAGAATCCCAATGGATCATATATATAAGCCACTGCGGAAAGAATGGTACATCTAGTTGCAAGTTTCTCTTCAATAGATACTTCAAAGAAAAACTTGTCGGTCTCTACATTCCATCCCAATCCAAGTACGTTCTGAACTGGAAGAGGATTATAATTGAGATCTACATTCTTCATTGTTGATGCATGTTCAGATTCACTGATGGATTCCAGTACCTCTGTGTTGTTTGAGATAAGTTTGCGCATCAATCTTGGCTTTCTTTCACTAGTTTGATTGCAGATTCTGTGGACTCTAGATTATAAGACTATCATCTACATAAAAGTTTTTCTTCAGAAATGTTGCTGCTGATGGGCAATCCTTTTCATTTTGATTGGCCAGGTACTTCATACCATAATTGGTGCAACCTGGAGACAATGCTGCTCCAAACAAGTGTACTTTCATTCTGTATTCTGTATCTGTATCTTCATCTTCCCACCATAGGAACCTCAGGAAGTCCTTATCTTCATTCTTCACATGAAACTGGTGGAACATCTTTTCAACGTCACACATAACCGCTATGGGATACTTTCAGAATCTACAGAGTACTCCAGGCAGAGTGTTTGTAAGATCTGTTCCTTTTAATAGATGATTGTTCAGTGCAACACCATTATACTTTGCTGAGCAATCAAATACTACTCTAATCTTATCTTGTTTCTTTGAGTGGTAAACACATTGAATGTGGGATGTACCACACTTCTCCTTCTTTAGGTTGATTATTAACTTTCTCTGCATGTCCTTCTTCGAGGATGCCTTCCATGAATTTCAAAAAATCATTCTTGAGTACCCTTAGGATTTCACAGGCCATTTTTACGCATTTGGATTCTCACGCTTTAGGGGTCCCTAAAATACCAGGTCAGTATAAATACCCCACATGTGACCCCATTTTGGAAAGAAGACACCCCAAGGTATTCCGTGAGGGGCATGGCGAGTTCACAGAATTTTTATTTTTTGCCACAAGTTAGCGGAAATTGATATGTATTTTTTTTTTTAATTTTGTTTTTTACAAAGTCTCATATTCCACTAACTTGTGACAAAAAATAAAATTTTACATGAACTCACCATACCCCTCACGGAATACCTTGGGGTGTCTTCTTTCCAAAATGGGGTCACATGTGGGATATTTATACTGTCCTGGCATTTTAGGGGCCCCTAAAGCGTGAGAAGAAGTCTGGAATCCAAATGCGTAAAAATGCCCTGTGAAATTCTAAAGGTACTCATTGGTTTTAGGGCCCTTTGCGCACTCAGGCTGCAAAAAGTGTCACACATGTGGTATCGCCGTACTCAGGAGAAGTAGGGCAATGTGTTTTGGGGTGTATTTTTATATATACCTATACTGTGTGTGAAAAATATCTCTGTAAACGACAACTTTTAAAAAATGTTATACAAAGTTGACAATTTACAGAGATATTTCTCTCACCCAACATGGGTATATGTAAAATACACCCCAAACACATTTCCCTACTTCTCCTGAGTACGGCGATACCACATAAGTGACACTTTTTGCAGCCTGAGTGCGCAAAGGCCCAAATTCAACGAGTACCTTTAGGTTTTACATGGCGGCTCACAATTTAGCCCGCCCAAAATGCCAGAACAGTAAACACACCCCACAAATGACCCCTTTTCGGAAAGTAGACACCCCAAGGTATTCACTGAGGGGCATAGTGAGTCCGTCTGAGATTTCTTTTTTTTTGCCAGAAGTTAGCAGAAATTGACACTTTTTTTTCTTTTCTCAGAAAGTGTCATTTTCCGCTAACTTGTGAAAAAAAATGAAATGATACATTAACTCACCATGCCCCTCCGCGAATACTTTGGGGTGTCTTCTTTCTAAAATGGTGTGATTTGGGGGGTATTTATACTATCCTGGCATTCTAGCACCTGAAGAAACATGACAGGTGCTCAGAAAGTCAGAGCTGCTTCAAAATGCCGAAATTCACTTTTTGCACCATAGTTTGTAAACGCTATAACTTTTACCCAAACCAATAAATATACACTTATTGGACTTTTTTTTATCAAAGACATGTAGAACAATAAATTTAGAGAAAAATTTATATAGAAATGTAGTTTTTAAAAAAAAAAATTACAACAGAAAGTGAAAAATGTCATTTTTTTGTAAAAATTTCGGTCATTTTTGATTAATAGCAAAAAAAGTAAAAATGTCAGCAGCAATGAAATACCACCAAATGAAAGCTCTATTAGTGAGAAGAAAAGGAGGTAAAATTTATTTGGGTGGTAATTTGTATGACGGAGCAATAAACGGTGAAAATAGTGTAGTGCAGAATTGTAAAAAGTGGCCTGGTCATTAAGGGTGTTTAAGCTAGGGGGGCTGAAGTGGTTAATATTTCTGCAGGGAAATAGTGCATCAGTGTGTTTCAGGGAAAAAAAATGTTATGTTATACATTTGACATTTCTGCTGTGAAATAGAGCCTCAGTCTACTTTGGGGAAAAATAGAAGTATTCCTGGTCCACCAAGCAGTGTTAAAAACACCGCCCTAACACATATTTTAAATTTCTTCATTGAAATAGAGAATCAGTGTATTTTTGGCAAAAAAACCCGTGTTCCTGGTGTTCAAAACAGTTGTGCAGACAGCGTACAAATCCATATTTCTATAGGAAAATAGTGCATCAGTGTGTTTCCTGGGAAAAAAACGCTATTCCTGGTCCACAAAACAGTTTGAAATACCCCGCCCAAATACACATTTGACATTTCTGCCGTGAAATAGGGCCTCAGTGTATTTTTGGGAAAGATAGAAGTATTCCTGGTCCACAAAGCAGTTCCAAATACACCACCCAAATACACATTTGACATTTCTGCAGTGAAATTGTGAATTTATTTTTATTTTTTTGTGGGGAAAAAAGCTATATTCTTGCTTCACAAAGCAGTTGTGCATACAGCATAGAAATACCAAAGTTTTTCTGTGTTTTATTAAAAAATCCTTGTTCTGGGTCCACAAACCACTTTTGCACAAACCTTAGAAATAGCTACGTTTTATTAATAGCAGTGAAATACTGCTTTTCTGTGTTCGATTAAAAAAATCCTTGTTCTGGGTCCACAAACCACTTTTGCATAAACCGTAGAAATAGCTAACTTTAAAAGTTAACTATTTCTACAGTTTATGCAAAAATGGTTTGTGGACCCAGAAAAAGGATTTTTTAAATAAAACACACAAAAGCAGTATTTCACTGCTATTAATAAAACGCAGTTATTTCTGCGGTTTATGCAAGAGTGGTTTTGTGGAGCCAAAACACGGATTATTTCTATAAAACACAGAAAATCAGTATTTCACTGCTATTAATAAAACTTAAAGTTCAGTCATTCCGAAGTGGCTCAGAGGGTGGGTTCCTGCACTAGCAGAGGCCAGGTACACATGTGGCCAGCCAGGGCACAGTTCTGGTGGACCAGGAGGAGGATGAGGTAGAGGAGGAGGAGGAGGAACCGGGTTCATTGCAGAGTGGCACCCAACGCAGCTCAGGGGCATCACTGGAGCGTGGCTGGGGGGATACGGAGGACACAGATGGTACACCACCTACAGAGGACAGCTTATCCCTACCTCTGGGCAGCCTGGCAAACATGAGCGATTACATGCTGCAGCACCTGCGCAACGACCGCAGAGTTGCCCACATTTTAACTTGTGCTGACTACTGGGTTGCCACCCTGCTGGTTCCCCGGTACAAAGACAACGTTCCCATCATAATTCCCGCACTGGAGCGTGATAGGAAGATGCGCGAATACAAGCGCATGCTGGTAGATGCGCTCCTGAGGGCATTCCCAACTGACACGGGAGGACAAGTGGAAGCACAAGGCGAAGTCAGAGGAGGAGAAGGAGCAAGTGGTTGCCAACACAGCTGTGTCACGGCCAGCTCCTCAGAAGGCAGGGCTAGCATGGCCGACATGTGGAAAAGTTTTGTCACCCGCGCCACAGCAACCTGCACCACGAGCTTATACGGAACGTCTTAGCAGGAGGCAGCATTTGAACAACTTGGTGGAACAGTACATGTGCACATGCCTCCACGTACTGACTGATGGGTCTGCTCCATTCAACTTCTGGACTCCAAATTGTCCACATGGCCTGAGCTTGTCCTTTATGCCTTGGAGCTGCTGGCCTGCCCTGCAGCCAGTGTATTGTCTGAATGTGTATTTAGCACGGCAGGGGGCGTCATTACTGACAAACGCAGCCGTCTGTCCACAGCCAATATGGACAAGCTCACGTTCATTAAAATGAACCAGGCATGGATCCCACAGGACTTGTCCATACCTTGTGCAGAATAGACATTTATAACCGCGTCAACTGTACATTCTTGTACTCCAGTGCACTTATTCATTGAATCCTATTGCCGTGCATTACCCTCTCCTCTGCCTGGGTGCCAGGGGCCTACATTTCAGATAATCGCCTGTTGCTTTTTTGGGTGACATTAACCTCTTTTTGCCATCCAATGACCTCTCCTCTGTCTGGGTGCCAGGGGCCTACATTTATGATAATTGACTGCTGCATTGCTGGGTGACATAATGCCTGTTTTGTTGTTACGTGACTTCTTTCCTCTGTCTGTGTACCAGTGGCCTAAATTACCTAAAATGGCCTGTTCCATTCCTGGGTGAAATGAAGCCTCTTTTGCCGTGTATTGCCCTCTCCTCTGTCTGGGTGCCAGGAGCCTACATTTCAGATAATCGCCTGTTGCTTTGGTGGGTGACATTAACCTCTTTTTGCCATCCAAGGACCTCTCTTCTGTCTGGGTGCCAGGGGCCTACATTTCTGATAATCGCCTGCTGCATTGTTGGGTGACATTAACTCATTTTTGCCAGTGATAAGCCACAACTGTGCATTTCTTGCAGGAAACCAAATTTTGTAAAAATGTATGTTACTGATCAAAAGATGCGTGACTACTGACTACAAAACGCACGCTGGTAGACACGCTGCTGATGGCATTCCCACCTGAAGCCTCCCCAACCTCCTATTCCACCTCCTCCTTCAAGTTGCCAATTAATATTGTTTCATTTTTAGTTATTTTAGTTTATTTTAATTTATTTCCCTATCCACATTTGTTTGCAGGGCACTTACCCACACTTTGCTGCCTTTTCCAGCCCTCTAGCCCTTTCCAGGGCTATTTTACAGCCATTTTAGTGCCCAAAAGTTCGGGTCCCCATTGACTTCAATGGGGTTCGGGTTTGGGGTCAAGTTCGGATCAGGAACCCGAACATTTCCGTGAAGTTCGGCTGAAGTTATCGAACTCGAACATCCAGGTGTCCGCTCAACTCTATATCTGGACCTTTAGCTGCTGTGTTGGTTGCAAAGCTAGTTGCTCTTGCGGGCCTTTCTAATGATTTTAAGACTTTAGATGCCATTACATGCTATCCGTGCTTCCTTATTGACAAACTCAGAGAACTCTTTAAAACTTGGGAAGTTCTTGCCTAGATCTAACTGTTGAGTCACATAGTGATTCGATCTAGAAGCCACTTCTTCAGGTAGCTTAGTTAGCATCCTGTGGTTTTCTAGATAGTTGTTCACTCCTTGAACATGTGGGATGGCATTGCTGCATGCTTGCAGCAAGTCACCATACTTTTGGAGTCAGAAGTGTTCTTTAGGACCTATTTTAGGCCAGTTATTTAGTTTATCTCTAAAGGCTCTTTGTACTAAGAAAGGATGACCATATCTTGCATTAAATTTGTCCCAAGCTTGCTTGCTTCGTCTTTTCTATAGAAGTTACCTTAAAGAACTTCCTTTGCTTCTCCACCGACATATCTCTGAAGATAGAATAACTTGTCGACTGGACTGAAGCAATGATGCTCAATGATCATTTCAAAACTTGCCTTCCACTCTATGAACTTCAGTACATCCCCAGAAAATACAGTAGGTTCCTTAACGGGAAGTCTAGCTAGGACTGTTCACTGTTGTCTTGCTGGGACAATGGTTGTAACACTCTCCTGACCATTGCCGTGACATCTAGGAATAGAATCATCCTGTTCTATTTTCTCACTTAGTTCTGAATTAGGTGAGTCCCTTGCTTTATCTTTTCTGGTAGAGATAGAGAGTAAATTCACACACCTTTTCCCTAACACTGGACTAGGCCTCCTTTGTTTTTCTGAGCAGAGATGGAAAGATAGTGACTTATTTTCTCACTAAATGCTGGAGATTCCCTTCCATTCTCTTGGGCGTAGTAAGAAAAGTAGGAGTCTGTTTCTTCAGTTAGTACATATTTGAACCTATGACTACTCTGATTCATATCCTCTTCGTGTACTCTGAATCTGGCTTATATAATCTTAACTTCTTTCTGCCTTTCCAGACTTTCTATTTGATGGCGCTGTGCATCCATTTCAGCTTCCGGACTTTTCATCTGTTGGTGCTGTGCCTCCATGGCAGCTTCCATCTCTATTTCTGCTCTCTTGGCAGCAAGTTGTTCAGCTAATTCCTTTCTTTTGGTTGAAGTACCTGAGGAGTCTGATATAGGATTGGCACTTCTGCTCGTGAAGGAAGTCACACTTGAGATTGTGGGTCTACCTAAGGACCTAGCATAGTCTCTCATATAAAGCTCATTCATTCTCTTTCTTGCTTTAACTTCATCATAGTTTGCTGTAGATGATAGTTCTCTCATGAGCTTTACTAAATCTTTATTGACCGCAGTACATGTGTCCATGTTTCTTACAATATCCTGAGAAGGTTTCGTAGATGACCACAGGTGACATATGCTGCCATAAGCTCTGGTTCAGATTATTCTACCGTCTCAACCATATTACTCAAGTTCTCTTTTATACTTTCTTGTTTCAGCTTTTTACAAAGGTCTTTAATGTATAATTTCCACTTATAAATTCTGGTGAACTTTTTCTCTTTTAATTCTGCTTCTCCAGATTTTCCAGCACCTGGCACGTGATGAACATCTTAGTTCATTTGTTTGGGCTATATTTGTTTGAAGCAAGACTAGTGCTGCATTAGACTCTTCTGACTCAGACAGGTTCTCTTGCTCTTCACCTTCTACCCTATCTATCTTTGTATCCTCTAACAATGGCATGGTAATACTAGGCTAAGACATTTTACTTTAAATGCTATAACAATCAATACGAATATTAAAGGACCTTTCACTTTAAAAATGTAATACTGACAAATGCAGAAATAAATTACTTTCATTTTAACGGTAACAGCGATAAATGCAGGCAATAAATGACTTTCACTTTAAATACTTTAGAGTCCGTGTACTACAAACTGTCGTTTGTTTTACATTAGTGTCTTTTATTCCTGAACACGAAAATATCCCTAGCTGGCTGCAGTACGTGGCCTCTTCGTGGGTAGCAGTGCGGGCACTCTAGCTCTGGACTCTGGCCTCCCAACATACGTCTCTTTCTCTCTCTAGTGATCGCAGGAGGTTTGCCGATCTTTCTCTGACTATCTTGCCTTTGAAATTCTGCCACTTTACGGGTCGGCTGCAGTTTGACTTACACACACGTTCTATGGCCTCTATGGTAGCTCCGCTGAGGTGTATTTGCTTGCTCACTCAGGGAACAGTTGTTGCACAGCAGGATATGCTGGAACTCGACTGCTCTAATGCGCTTTTTACTGTGCAAGTTGAGGAGCACTATTGCTTCGTCCTCTGAGGGAAATAGTTACACTGTAGCAGGAGCAGCACAATGAAGTTCCTTTTGCTACCAAATCATAAGCCAATTATGATGGGACCATACAGTCCTTACAACTGCTACACAGACAGCATCCATTGTAAGTCTTATTTTTCCTTCCTTCTGACATATCATGTCATGGAGTGGGGAGGGTGGGAGAACAGAAATCCAGTTGTCAGTAGTCCACGAGATCTTTGATGACGGATGGCAGGGTGCACTCCAAGTATGCCAGTACCTGCTGGTTCAGGTTCTGCTGGTGAATAGTTTCTTCACTATGCAGGTGAAGAAAGCTGCCCATCAGCGACTCTAGACTCAGGCTGCTGCTGATAGAGCTGGTACTGCTCCTGCCACCCCACCCCTCCCCAGCAGCCATGGCAGTGGAACATGAGTAGTGTTGATCACGAATTTTCGAAATGCGAATTTTAATTGTGAATATCGGCACTTCGAGAATTCGCGAATATTTAGAATATCGCAACATATATTCGCAATTGCGAATATTCGTTTTTATGCACATTTTTTATATGCAAATTTTCGCAAGCAAGAAAATAATGTCATTATTTTCAGATTGCGAAAATTCGCATAAAAATTCGCATAAATGTACATAAAAATTTACATAAATTTGCATAAAAATTCGCATAAACTGGTATTTAAAAGGTATCTTTTAAATCCCAGATTATGCGAATTTTTATGAAAATTTTATGCAAATTTTCACAATCAAGAAAATGATGACTGGAAATTACGAATTTGCGAATTTTCGAATATATGGCGAATATTCGCCCAAATATTCGCAAAATATCGCGAATTCGAATATTGTCCCTGCCGCTCATCACTAAACATGAGCGCAGAGGGCCCCCCCAGTCGGACCTGCGAGAGGATGGACGATGGCGCGGATAGGCAGCGGCAAACTGACTGCATATAATGTCATAGGATATATTAGAGATGAGTGAATTTTTCAAAAATTCGATTTGCCGATTCGATTCAAATATATTTGCAGCTAGTTTTGTAAAAAAATGGCTATTTTCCTTGCCTTTATAGTGGTGTAGAACACTGTGCCTTGCAGTAACACATATAGGGAGTCTGCTGTGGTAGTGAAATTATACTTTGAGTCAGTATGACAGACTGGTCTAACTGTGACAGACCAAACTCCCCGTTTAACGCACCGCAAACAACCGCAAACAGTCCATTTGCACAACCGCAAACTCCCCATTTGAACAAGGTTGGATACCAAGCTAGCCATGTCCCGTTCCTTGTCTTCACTAACGTCTTTGAAGGTCTCTTCCTCACGCAATGTACTGTGCCACTCTATATGAGTGGTGTGTTCAGTAATCAGTAGTACTATTTTTATCAGTTTAAGCACGTGCACCGTGCAATGTACTGTGCAACCCAATATGAGTGGTGTGTTACTTAGTACTATTCTTATCAGTTTAATCCCTGTTATGTCCCCTATCAGGGGACATGTATCGAATAGATTTTAGGACCCGGGAGATGGAAAAAGAAGCTTGGTCGTTCCTCTTGCTTCCAATTTGGGGCACTGCCCGTGCGCCGTGCAATGTACTGTGCCACCCTATATGAGTGGTGTGTTAACTAGTACTATTTTTATCAGTTTAATCCCTGTTACGTCCCCTATCAGGGGACGTGAATAGTTTCTAGGAACCGGTAGATGGAAAAAGATGATTGGCCGGTCCTCTTCTTTCCAATTTGGCGCACTGCCCATGCTCCGCGCAATGTACTGTCACACCCTCTATGAGTGGTGTGTTAAGTAGTACTATTCTTATCAGTTTAATCCCTGTTACATTCCCTATCAGGGGACATGTATTGAATAGATTTTAGACAACCGCAAAGAGTTGTCAATAGTTGACACACTCATGACATAAATTTTATTCCTCTATGCGTCAATCTTGGTGTAGTGATGACTGTGCTCATGCGCATGTTTGGGAGATTGCAGGCGATGGCGGTATTTCAAAGCCTATGGTCGTGCTGAGTTAGTTCAGTGACAGTTAAGTGACCCAGAAAACAATGATTCTGCAGTGTGGGCCCAATGTTGGCCTAGTAGGCTTTAATGATCACCTTAGATGATCACAAAGAAAATTAATGTTTTTTCCATGAAAAATTATGCAGCCGATCGCTTTTGGTCTGTTCACAATGAAGCAACAACCTTATCATCTGGGGTGTGCCAACATTGCCAAAACACTCATAGAGGTGATCGCTTCATTGTGATATGCAAGCCTCATCACCACAACAAGGTAACGATCACGAAGGGGAATTGACACTTGTATGTGCCTTTTTTTTTTTGTTTTGTCTTTGCAGCCACAGTGCAGCACCAGAGGCCAGAAAAATTAGGCATGTACACATGCCTGAAAAATTAGGTATTGTTGCAGCCGCTGCTGTAGCAACGGCCGGAAAAAGTTATGTTTTCCAGGCAGAAAGTGTACTAAAACATTGCGGCTTGAACCCTAGTTGGTGGCTAGTCATGAAGTCACACAAGTCATCCGTCATGCAGAGATTAAATACAGCAGCGTGGGGACCATTTTTAGCCCAAGGCATCTCATCAGGCCTTTTTTAGTCAAATGCATCCTCCACTGTCAGTCCCTTCGGTATCCATGCTTCATTCATCTTAATAAAGGTGAGGTAATCTTTTTTGACCTCAGCGACTTCTCTTGTCAGTGACAATACCTCCTGCTGCTCTGAAGGTCCTTTCTGACAGGACACTTGAAGTGGGGCAGGCCAGAAGTTCTATCACAAATTGGGATAGCTCAGGCCACAGGTCAAGCCTGCACACCCAGTAGTCAAGGGGTTCATCGCTCCTCAGAGTGTCGATATCTGCAGTTAAGGCGAGGTAGTCTGCTACCTGTCGGTCGAGTCGTTCTCTGAGGGTGGACGATGCGTAGGACTTTAAAAGCTCCGCATGTCCTCCATCAACAATACGCCTGTAAAGCGTCCTGTCCTTGCCGGCGTGGTCGTGGTAGGGGGAGGATTATTTTCACCTCTTCCCCTTTTTGATTCCCTTTGTGCTCTGAAATCACCTTATACGCTGTGTAAAGCATACTTTTTAACTTGTTTTGGAACTGCTGCATCCTTTCTAAATTCCGGTAATTTGGTAACATTTCAGCCACTTTCTGCTTATACCGGGGATCTAGTAGCATGGCCACCCAGTACAGGTTGTTTTACTTCAGCCTTTTCATACGAGGGTCCCTCAACAGACATGACAGCATGAAAAGACTTCATTTGCACAAGGTTGGATGCCGAGCTACTCATCTCCCGTTCCTCGTCCTCACTGATCTCATTGAAGGTCTGTTCTTCCCCCCAGCCACGTACAACACCACGGGTTCCAAATAGGTGACAAAAACAAGCACCCTGGGATGCCTGCTGTGGTTGGTCTTCCTTCTCCTCAAAGCCACATTCCTCCTCTAACTCCTCTTCCTCAGACTCCTCTTCCAGCGTTGCCGCAGGTCCAGCAAGCGATGATGATAAGGCTGTTTCTGGTGGTGATGGTGACCACAACTCTTCCTCTTCCTCTTCACGCTCATCTATGGCCTGATCCAGGACTCTTCGGAGGGCACGCTCCAGGAAGAAAACAAATAGGATGAGGTCGCTGATGGGGCCTTCGGTGTGACTAACTAGGTTTGTCACCTCCTCAAAAGGACACATGAGCCTACAGGCATTGCGCATGAGCGTCCAGTAATGAGGCAAAAAAATTCCCAGCTCCGCAGAGGCTGTCCTATTACCCCAGTCATACAAATACTCATTGATGGGTTTTTCTTGTTGGAGCAGGCGGTCGAACATTAGGAGTGTTGAATTCCAACATGTTGGGCTGTCGCAAATCAAGCGCCTCACTGGCATGTTGTTTCGCCGCTGAATGTCGGAAAAATGTGCCTTGGCCGTGTATGAACGCCTGAAATGGCCACACACCTTCCTGGCCTGCTTGAGGACTTCATGTAAGCCTGGGTACTTACACAAAAAGCGTTGTACAATCAGATTCAACACATGTGCCATGCACAACACATGTGTCAACTTGCCCAAATTCAATGCCACTAACAGATTGCTTTCGTTGTCACACACCACTTTGCCAATCTCCAGTTGGTGCGGGGTCAGCCACTGATACACCTGTGCGGCACATGTGTCAACTTGCCCAAATTCAATGCCGCCAACAGATTGCTTCCGTTGTCACACACCACTTTGCCGATCTCCAGTTGGTGCGGGGTCAGCCACTGATCCACCTGTGCGTTCAGGGCAGACAGGAGTGCTGGTCCGGTGTGACTCTCTGCTTTCAGGCAAGTCAACCCCAAGACAGCGTGACACTGTCGTATCCGGGATGTGGAATAGCCCCTGGGGAGCTGGAGGGGTGCAGTTGATGATGTGGAGCAAGACGCAGCAGCAGAAGAGGACTTAGCAGAGGAGGTTAGCGAAGAGGATGGAGTAGGAGGAGTAGAGGGGGTGGCAGCAGGCCTGCCTGCAAGTCGTGGCGGTGTCACTAACTCCGCTGCAGAGCCACGCATTCCATGCTTGGCAGCCGTCAGCAGGATTACCCAATGCTCAGTGTACGTGATATACCTGCCCTGACCGTGCTTTGCAGACCAGGTATCAGTGGTCAGATGGACCCTTGCCCCAACACTGTGTGCCAGACATGCCATGACTTCCTTTTCCACAATAGAGTACAGGTTGGGGATTGGCTTTTGTGAAAAACAAATTCCGCCGTGTACCTTCCACTGCGGTGTCCCAATAGCTACAAATGTGTTGAAGGCCTCAGACTCCACCAGCTGGTATCGTAAAAGCTGGCGGGCTAAGAGTTCCGACAAGCCAGATGACAGACGCCGGGCAAGGGGGTGACTCTGTGACATTGGCTTCTTATGCTCAAACATTTCCTTGACAGACACCTGACTGTGGGCAGATGAGCAGGAACTGCTGAAGGTGAGAGGTGGAGTGGCGGGTGGTTGAGAGGGGGCAGGGAGGACAGTAGTGGTTGACGTGGCTGAAGATGCTGGACCAGGAGGAGCATGGTGGCTTTGAGTTTGTGTGCTGCTTGTACTCTTGTGTTGATCCCATAGGAGTTTGTGATGTGAGATCATGTGCCTTCGCAAAGCAGTTGTACCTAGGTGGGTGTTGGACTTCCTACGACTCAGTTTTTCTTTGGCACAGGTTGCAAATGGCATCGCTGTTATCAGAGGCAGACACATAAAAAAAATGCCACACTGCTGAGCTTTGCAATGATGGCATTCTGGTGGTGGCAACCGCATGCGTTGATTGGCGTGTTATCTGGCTGACCCCGGGTGCTGATACATGCTGTCTGACTGTGCCAGTAGTTCCTTGCGACGACCTTCCCGTGCTTCCAACTTGTCTCCTCCTCCTCTCTGTCTCCCCATCTGAACTTTCCCCCTGTTCTTCTTCTCTTTGAGCGGGCACCCACGTGACATCCACGGACAAATTGTCATCATCAACCGCCTCACTTGTATCTGACAACTCAGCAAAGGAAGCAGCAGCGGGTACAACATCATTATCATCACACCGTACGTCCACGTGTGTAATGCTGCCTGACTGAGACATATCCAGGTTATCTACATCCTCTGGCAATAATGGTTGCACATCACTCATTTCTTCCAACTGATGTGTAAATAAATCCTCTGACAGATTAAATGAAGCGGCTGTGGTGCTAGTGTTGGTGGTGGTGGCGGGCAGGCGAGTGGTAACTTGAGAGATGCCCGAAGCTGAGCTGGAGGAGGAAAGTGGGTCAAGGTTCTTAGCGGAAGCTGTAGAACAGGCATCCTCAAACTGCGGCACTCCAGCTGTTGCAAAACTACAACTCCCAGCATGCACTAACAGCCTACAGGTATGAGCCTACAGCAGGGCATTGTGGGAGTTGTAGTTTTACAACAGCTGGAGGGCCACAGTTTGAGGATGCCTGCTGTAGAAGATTGGGTGTCCTGTGTAAGCCAGTCAACTATGTCCTCAGAATTTTTCAAGTTCAGGGTATGTGGCCTCTGAACACTGGGCATTATTCTAGGGTCAGTGGAAATCACAGCACCACGACGGCCCCTGCGGGGTGGTCTGCCTCCTCCTGTCATTTTTTTTTTTTGATTAGTGGTACTATGCGTGCAAAGTACTGTGCCACCCAGTATGAGTGGTGGGCACTGGCAGTGGACACACTACAGTCAGTGGAAGTGGGCCTGACACACAATGGCAGGCAACTAACCTTAGATTAAAGGGTAAAAATTAAATGCCTTATTTATCGGCAAGCTACTGTGCCACCCGGTATGAGTGGTGGGCACTGGCAGTGGGCACACTACAGTCAGTGAAAGTGGGCCTGACACACACTGGCAGGCAGCTAACCTTAGATTAAAGGGTAAAAATTAAATGCCTTATTTGTCGGCAAGCTATTGTGCCACCTAGTATGAGTGGTGAGCACTGGCAGTGGGCACACTACAGTCAGTGGAAGTGGGCCTGACACACAATGGCAGGCAACTAACCTTAGATTAAAGGGTAAAAATTAAATGCCTTATTTGTCGGCAAGCTATTGTGCCACCCAGTATGAGTGGTGGGCACTGGCAGAGGACACACTACAGTCAGTGAAAGTGGGCCTGACACCCACTGGCAGCAGGCAGGCAACTGAAATTAGATTAAAGGGTAAAAATGAAATGCTAGTTTTTAAGCAAAGTCCTGTGACACACGGCATGAGTGGTGGGTACTGGCAGTGGGCACACTACAGTCAGTGGAAGTGGGCCTGTCACACACTGGCAGCAGGCAGGCCAGGCAACTGAAATTAGATGAAAGTGTAAAAATGAAATGCCTTTTTTTTATGCAAAGTCCTGTGCCACATGGTATGAGTGGTGGGCACTGGCAGTGGGCACACTACAGTCAGTGGAAGTGGGCCTGACACACACTGGCAGCAGGCAGGCCAGGAGACTGAAATTAGATGAAAGTGTAAAAATTAAATGCCTTTTTTTATGCAGTCCTGAGCCACACGGTTTGAGTGGTGGGCACTGGCAGTGGGCACACTACAGTCAGGTCAGTGGAAGTGGGCCTGACACACACTAGCAGCAGGCAGGCAACTGTAATTAGATTGAAGTGTAAAAATTAAATGCCTTTTTTTATGCAAAGTCCTGTGCCACACGGTATGAGTGGTGGGCACTGGCAGTGGGCACACTACAGTCTGTGGGCCTGCAGCCTCTCACACAAGGGCAGGCCAGGCAACTGCAATATATATATACTAATGTAGCAGCCCTAAAAAGGGCTTTTTGGGGTGCTGTGATGCTTTCCTTACAGCAGATGAGTCTGTGGACACAGAACACTGGCCTAGCTAATGCTTTCCCTATGAATTCATCAGCACAGCAGCAGCAGCTTCACTCTCCATGCTCTCACTAACACACTGCAGCTTCAGACTGAATCTAAAATGGCTGCCATTTTTATAGGAGGTGGAAGGGTGTGGGAGGGAGGGTGCTGATTGGCTGAAATGTGTCTGCTTACTGTGAGGTACAGGGTCAAAGTTTGCTCAATGATGATGTATAGGGGGCGGACCGAACACGAACAAGCTATGTTCGCCGACGAATAGTTCGGGACTTCACTAGTGCATATACAGTGGGCTGCCAGCATACGGCACTGAGGACCCCATTTATAATCATTGCAGCTCAAGCCTGGAAAAGAGTCATGGCCGCCTAAGAAGAGTCATGGTTCTTCAAGCGCTCCTGCTCTCCCCACCACTTACTGATGATCACCATTTCCCGTTCGAGGAGAAAACTACCAAGCCTTATGATTCAATTTTCTTAAAGTCCTGTCCACGTATCAAAGGTGACAAAGACATTCTAGGACGTATAATACTCCTAGTGTTGGGTGTGAATATTCAAATAGTGAATTTTGATCGCAAATATCGGCACTTCAAAAATTCGTGAGGATTTAGAATATATTGCTATATATTTCGTATTCGCGCATATTCTAGATTTTTTTTCATCTGAACCCATGATCCCTCCCTGCTTCTTGCTTACAGGCCAATGAGATGGCTGCAATATCTTTGTCTGAGCTTAGCAACATCCCTAGCAACAAATAGGAAAGTTGCCTACCCTTTTACTATGTAAAAACCTCCCCAGCAGCCATTTTCTGCAGTTTTTTGCAGTTCTGAGAGAGACAACAGTGTCATTGCTGTGCTCTGTGCTTCACTGTTTCACATTATATTAGATAGTTAGTTAGTTTATATATATAATAAAGATAGTTAGTGGGAGATAGTCAGTGTAGGTTAGATCATGATATAGTGCAGGGTGTTAGGTAGTGTGATAGGTTCTGCTGTTTATACGTACATGCTACAGACATAGTGCTGTGATTAGTGATGAGCGGCAGGGGCAATATTCAAATTCGCGATATTTCGTGAATATGTGAGCAAATATTCGTCATATATTCACAAATTCATGATTATTTTCTTGATTGCGAAAATCGGCAGTGTAATATTCACGTATTGTGCGCGCAATACAGGCGTAGGTATTTTTCAAGCTGCTGGAAGTTTACTGAAACTGAAGAAAATAGTTGGCATGGCAGAACATCACATGCAGATAGAATGCTCCGATATATTTGTGATTGCGCAAATCGGCAATTGATGCGCATATTTTTGCGCAATACGGGCAACTTCACATTTTAGCAGGTCTGACTATATATTACTGATTGGTGCACTAAGTATTGTTGTGAACTTGTGACATTACAGCATTATGTCTGTAGCATTTATGTATGGACAGCAGAACCTATCACCCTACCTAACAACCTGCACTGGAACCTATCAGCTACATATATCACTATCTATCCTACACTGACTGTCTCACACTAGCTATCTTTAATGTATATATATATAACTATATAATATTTAATATATAAATATATTTATATATATAATATTTAATATATAAATATATAACTATGTAATGTGACAGCAAAACACAGAGCAATGACACTGCTGTCTCTCTCATAACTGTAAAAAAAAATCTGAAAATGCCTATCTGTATTATACATATAAGCTATCTAACTAATAGTGATGAGCGGCAGGTGCCATATTCGATTTCAACGAAATTTGCGAATATTCGAAAGAATATTAGTTTCATATTCGTCGAAATCGAATATTCGTCATTATTCTAGTTATCGCAATTAATATGCGATTTAAATAATCGCGTATTGCGATTTTAACTTAGGCTACTGTCCTATTGGTTTCATATCTAGAATTATAGCGAAGATGACGAATATGACGAATGTATTCGTCATATTCCTCAAAACGAATATAACGAAGTATTCTACATCTTCGTTTTAGCAACCTATTCGTCAACTTCGCTAATTCTAGCAATCAAATAGGAAGGTTGACTATAGGGACAACTGTGTTTTATTCGCTATGCGAATATATAATTTTTTTTTTTTTAATAAATAAAATAATTATAATAATTATCAAGTAATATAATTATTCTATTAAAAAAATAAATAAATCGCATAGCGAATTTAACACAGCTGTCTCTATAGTCAACCTTCCTATTTGATTGCTAAAATTAGCGAAGTTGACGAATAGGTTGCTAAAACGAAGATGTAGAATACTTCGTTATCTTCGATTTGAGGAATATGATGAATACATTCGTCATATTCGCTAATACTACGAAGCCAACTATAGTAAACCAGGTCTAAGTAGAAATCGCAATGCGATTAAGTCAAGTTATATTAATCGCATTGCGATTTCAACTTAGAGCTGGGTTTATAATGGGTCAGCTTGCTAGAATTAACGAAGTTAACGAATATGGAATATAGCAGCAGTGCTAAGTTGAAATCGCAATGCGATTAATTTAACTTAAAGTAATCGCATTGCGATTTCAACTTAGCACTGCTAGTGCTATATTCCATATTCGTTAATTCTAGCCTATGTAAGATAGCAGTGCTAAGTTGTAATCGCAATCCGAATAATATAACTTGAATTAATCGCATTGCGATTTCAATGTAATTCCTCAAATCCGACAGTACATTTTAGTATATGGAGATGTTCCCATGGTGATGGGGACGTTCCATGAGCACGGAAGTCGGCAGAAGCGGCAACGGGCACTGACTAGAGCAGCCAGGAAGCCAGGAATCCTCAGGACAGGTAAGAACTACTTTTGGGAAGTGGGAAAGAAAAAAATATATAAAAAAAAAAAACGAATATTCGAAATAGCGAATTTATAGCGCTATATTCGAAATATTCGCGAATTAGCGAAGTGCCGATATTCGCTAAAAAAATTCGCTATTCGAATATTCACGCTCAACACTACTAACTAACTATCTAATGTAATGTGAAACAGCAAAGCACAGAGCACAGCAATGACACTGCTGTCTCTCTCAGAACTGCAAAAAACTGCCGAAAATGGCTGCTGGGGAGATTTTTATATAAAGGGGTAGGCAACTTTCCTATTGGTTGCTAGGGATGTTGCTAAGCTCAGACAAAGACGTTGCTGCCTTCTCATTGGCCGACAAGCAAGAAGCAGGGAGGAATCATGTGTTCATATGGAAAAAAATGACGAATATTCTCAAATAGGAATATATAGCACTATATTCTAAATATTCGCGAAATCACGAAGTGCCAATATTCACGATAAATATTTGCGAGTGAGATATTTAGTGCACCAATCACTAATATGTAGTCACACCTGTTAAAATGTGAAGTTGCACGTATTGCGCAAAAATATGCGCATCATTAATTGCCGATTTGCGCAATCGCAAATATATTGGAGCACTCCATCTGCATATAAAGCTATTGTAATGTTCTGCCGTGCCAACCATTTTCTCCAGTCTCAGGAAACTTCTAGCAGCTTGAAAAATGTAGCAAAAGTGACCCACGCCTGTATTGCGCGCGCAATACGTGCATATTATATTGCCGATTTTCGCAATCAATAAAATAATCTCAAATTTATGACAAATATTCGCCCAAATATTCTCGAAATATCGCAAATTCGAATATTGCCCCTGCCGCTCTTCACTAATTACTCCTGCATGTTCACATGTTATTTAAATTTTAAATACATACATGAGTAGCATATTACACACAGAGTGAAAGGAGCAGGATTCCTCAGCAGTGCAGAGGATTTCAGGAGAGGAGTGTGCTGATCTTGTTAAAGTTTGTGGACTAAGAGTTACAAGATGGAAAGAGCAGGGTCCTCAACAGCACAGAGTATTTCATAAGTGTGGCAGTTGTGTTGGAAAGGACAGACAGGATTAATGGCTCTCAAAAAGCTTAGAATCAAGTGCGGTATTGGCTGCTCATTGAGCCAGATACTTCTGGGGGAACCTGCCTTGCATGAACAGGCTTCTAGTAGCTACACACAATGAGAAGACAAAGCTTCAAGATTGCTTGGAGCCCGGAAGAGTCGCGAAGTTCATCAAGATTCAAACCATAACTACCAGCCCCTGATCTCTTCATCAGGGAAAACATCACGAGTTCCCAGTCATCATGGAAAAAGCTTAGAATCAAAGTTAAAAAATATATGGCATCAGAGGTGTGTGAGGATGCCATCACGATAGGACGGGTACGTCATCCAGGGCAGATTGTATATGTGGGCGACATGCAGAATGTAACCAGGAAACAGATTGAAGAATGGGGACAATTTGATCTGATAATTAGCGGCAGTCCTTGTAATGACTTATTTGTGGTTAACCCACACCGGAAAGGCCTTTATGGGTGCAGTGGACAACTGTTTTTTGACTTTCCACGATTACTCAATAAAGTGTTACCTAAGACAGGAGAGAATCGGTCTGGTTATTCGAGAACGTGGTTACGATGGAGAAAGCATTCCAAAAAATAATTTCTCTCCACCTGGAGACGAATCCTGTCAATATTGATGCAAGTGCGGTTTCGGTTGCTTATCAAACAAGATACTTCTGGGGGAACCTGTCTGGCATGAACAGGCCTCTAGTAGCTACAGACAATGAGAAGACAAAGCTTCAAGATTGCTTGGAGCCCTTCATCAAGATTAACAGGCCCTGGTCTCTTCGTCAGGAAAACCATCAAGAGTTCCCAGTCACCATGGATGGGAAGGAGAACATCCCGTGGTGCATGGAGATGGAGAGGGTCTTCAGATTCCCCCCGCACTATACGGACGTCTCAGAAATAAACCGCTGCTCCCAACAGAAGCTCCTGGGAAGGTCATGGAGCATCCTGGTCATCCATCATCTATTCGCCCCTCTGAAGGATTATTTTGAAAGTGTGTAGAAGCCATTAGTGATGAGCAGCAGGGGCCATATTCGTATTCGCGATATTTTCCAAATCTTTTGTAGAATATTCGTTATATTCGCAAATATTCGAGAATATTCTAAAAAACGAATATATAGCACTATATTCGTTTTAGAGAATATTCATCATTTTTTTTCCACAGTGAACACATGATTCCTCCCTGCTTCTTGCTTGTGGGCCAATGAGTATATAGTGCTATATATTTGTTTTTAGAATAATCATCATTCTTTCCCATCTGAACATTGGGTCTGAGGGGCTGGACAGTCATACCTGTAGTCCCGATCCACCGAAGAGCTCACCCCAGCATCCTCCCCAGACACGTATATTCGCTTCTTGGCATACTTTTCCCCAACAAGCGCCCCAATCACCATGGGAACGCCTCGGGGTTAGAATATACCATTGTATGTGAGTTTAACAGCGAATAGTCTTGTAATAAAATTATGCAACTAAAAGAGGGCGCTGTTCATGAATCATGACTCATGAACAGCGCCCTCTATTAGTTGAATAGTCTTATGAGAAGACTATTCACTGTTGCGAGTCACTCACAACAGGGAATAGTTATGACAAGACTATTCCCTGTTGTGAGTGACTCGCAACAGTGAATAGTCTTGTCATAAGACTATGCAACCAATAGAGGGCGCTGTTCATGAATCATGACTCATGAACAGTGCCCTCTATTAGTTGAATAGTCTTATGACAAGACTATTCGCTGTTGTGAGATCATTAAATCTTTCATCCGATGGTACATTCTAACCCTGCGTTCCCATGGTAATGGCGATGCTCTATGCGCACGGACGGGCATTGACTGGAGCAGGCTGAAATCCTACGGAGCCCGGACATGTAAGAACTGTTTTTTAGGGAACCAGACAGCAGGGGGGAATCATGTGTGTTCACTTCAGTTCACTTCAGAAAAAAATTATGAATATTCTAATAATGAATATATAGCACTATATATTTTGCAATATATTCGTCTTTTCGAATATTAGTCATTTTTTATCCATCGGAACAGATGATTCCTCCCTGCTTCTTGATTGTGGACCACAGTCATTGGCCCACAAGCAAGAAGCAGGTGTTCAGATGGAAAAAAATGACGCATATTCGAAAAGACGAATATATAGCAATATCGTGTAAATATTAGCGAGTTATCGGAGTGCCAGTATTCGCTAATAAAATTCGCTATTCGAATATTCATGCTCAACACTAGAAGCCACACGGGGCCCCCACCCTGCAGATTTATCATGAAGACACCGGATTTTATAATATTACATTATTATATAGAGAAAAAAATAAATAAATGAAGCCCCTTTGTCACCGGCTCCAAAGTGCAATCAGCTACATCATCATCATTGAGTACTGTCTGCACGTCACTGATGTCCTCCTCAACCACTCGCAACACCAGCTCCCATGCCACTCTCCTCATCACTACTTGCGCGCCTAGTGGAGGAAGCGGCGGATGTCTCCTCCACATCTTGGATGGCCAGTAGCTGCTGACTGTCTTCTCTGTAGAGCACCCGAGCATCCTGATGTGTTCAGCCCGAGCACCCGATCAACACCAATAATAAGCCCTTTTTTACCACTTATACATGCCACAAAAGGCTTTAGAACAGATAACTGCACCGCTGAGCGGCAAATATATTTTTTCTTTTTCCACTAATACACGCCACAAAAGACTTTAGGACAGATAACTACACCACTGAGCGGCAAATATATTTTTTCTTTTTCCACTTATACTCGCCACAAAAGGCTTTACAACAGATAACTGCACCGCTGAGCGGCAAATATATATTTTCTTTTCCCACTAATACACGCCACAAAAGGCTTTACAACAGATAACTGCACCGTTAGTTTTTTTTTATAGGAAGAAAAGTCCCGAAAAACATTTAAAATATGACCCATTTTTTAAATGCATATATTAAAGGTGCATGTGAAGGATCCCTGCTAGGGGTTGGAGCTTGTTTTTTTTCTTATACCCTTGCATGGATGTAATGTAAAATAATAACATATTGGTTTCCTGTAGAGGGATCTCACTGTATACTCTTTTGGAATTGCCTTCCACGTATAAGCAATAAGCAGTAAGCCCCAACCTAGTTCTAGCTGCCAGGAGTCTGCATGTAACCTTTCATCTAAACAGGGGCTTTGGAGTTCAGTATCACTGTCAGCTCAGACCTTTATGAAGATTATGAAACAAATGGGAACAGTATGATGAACCTAAGAAAAAAGACATCCACTATAATACTCTGCTAGTGATGTCGTGAACGTAAAATTTTCCGTTTGCGAACTGCGAACGCGAACTTCTGAAAATGTTCGCAAACGGGCGAGCCGGGCGAACCGCCATAGACTTCAATAGGCAGGCGAATTTTAAAACCCACAGGGACTCTTTCTGGCCACAATAGTAATGGAAATGTTGTTTCAAGGGGACTAACACCTGGACTGTGGCATGCCGGAGGGGGATCAATGGCAAACTCCCATGGAAAATGACATATTGGACGCAGAGTCGGGTTTTAATCCATAAAGGGCATAAATAAACTAACATTCCTAAATTGTTTGGAATAACATGCTTTAAAACATCCAGTGTGTGTATACGATCAGGTATTATGTTGTATTGATCAGGTAGTGTAAGGGTTACGCCCGCTTCACAGACATTGACAGGCAAAACTCCTCTTTTAATGCACCGCAAACAACCGCAAACAGTCCATTTGCACAACCGCAAAGTCTCCATTTGCACAACCGCAAACTCCCCATTTGCACAAGGTTGGATACCAAGCTAGCCATGTCCCGGTGATGTCATTGAAGGTTTCTTCCTCCACCCAGCCACGTACAACACCAAGGGTCCCCGAAAGGTGAATTGAATTGATTTTTCGAACTGGGAGATGGTTAAAAAAACGCTGGCTTCCTCCCCTTTGTTTTAATCCACGGTCACTGCGTCTGCGCCATGAAATTTACTGTCACACCCGATATGAGTGGTATTTTCTGTAGTTCTCTTCTCATCAGTTTAATCCCTCTAATGTCCCCAATCTGGGATTGCCTTTTGTGAAAAAAATTTTAGGCCGGGTATCTGCAACTGCCTTCACAGTGACAGACCAAACTCTCATAGACCAAACTGAATTGATTTTAGGAACCGGGAGATGGAAAAAGCAGCTTGGTCGGTCCTCTTACTCCCAAATTGAGGCACTGCGCGTGCACAGAGCAATGTGCTGTGACACCCTATATGAGTGGTGTCTTAACTAGTACTATTCCTATCAGTTTAATCGCTGTTACGTACCCTATCCGGGGACATGTGTCGAATTGATTAACCATTGTCGAATTAACGAACCATTACGACATCATGAAATAATTTAGTTCTGAGCTCTGTACTTGCTTTGTATTGGAATTGATGGGGATTTTTTTAATTGTCTGTATTATTTCTAATAAACTATTAAGAGACTTTATTATGATTTTTTATTTTATGTATTAAAAACCCATACAACTTAAAAAAAAAAAAAAAAGGTAAATTAATGTTTTTTCTATGAAATATTATCCAGCCGTCCGATCGCTTTTGGTCTGACCATAATGAAGCAACGGCCTTATCATCTGGGGTGTGGCAACATTGCCAACACACTCATAGAGGTGATGATTGCTTCATTGTGATACGCAAGCCCCTTCACCACAACAAGGTAATGATCACGAAGGGGAATTGACACTTAAAGGTGCCTATTTTTTTTTTTTTGTTTGTTTTTGCAGCCACAGTGCTGCACCATAGGACAGAAAAATTAGGCATGTACACATTCCTGAAAAATAATGGCCTTGTTGAAGCCGCTATTGTAGCAGCGGCCGTAAAAATTGATGTTTTCCAGGCAAAAAAGTGACTAAAACATTGTGGCTTGAACCCTAGTTGCTAGTAGAGAATTCACGAAAGTCATCCGGTATGCAGACATTAAATACAGCAGCGTGGGGACCATTTTGAGGCCAAAGCATGTCATCAGTCCTTTTGTTAGTCAAACGTATCCCCCACTGTCAGTCCCTTCGGGATCCATGCCTCATTCATCTTTATGAAGGTGAGGTAATCAACACTTTTTTGACCGAGGCGACTTCTCTTGTCAGTGACAATGCCTCCTGCTGCTCTGAAGGTCCTTTCTGACAGGACACTTGAAGCAGGGCATGCCAGAAGTTCTATCGCAAACTGGGATAGCCCAGGCCACAGGTCAAGCCTGCACACCCAGTAGTGAAGGGGTTCATTGCTCCTCAGAGTGTCGATATCTGCTGTTAAGGCGAGGTAGTCTGCTACCTGTCGGTCGAGTCATTCTCTAAGGCTGGATCCCGAAGGGCTGTGGCGATGTGTAGGACTGAAAAAGCTCTGCATGTCCTCCATCAACAACACATCTGTAAATCGTCCAGTCCTTGCCGCCGTGGTAGGAGGAGGATTACATTCACCTCTTCCCCTGTTAGATTCCCGTTGTGCTGTGACATCCCCCTTATAAGCTGTGTAAAGCATATTTTTTAGTTTGGTTTTGAACTGCTGCATCCTTTCCGACTTTCGGTAATTTGGTAACATTTCTGCCACTTTCTGCTTATACCGGGGGTCTAGTAGCGTGGCCACCCAGTACAGGTCGTTCCCCTTCATCCTTTTTATACGAGGGTCCCTCAACAGACACGACAGCATGAAAGACCCCATTTGCACAAGGTTGGATGCAGAGCTACTTATTTCCCGTTCCTTGTCCTCACTGATGTCATTGACGGTCTGATCTTCCCCCCAGCCACATACAACACCATCGGTCCCAGATAGGTGACAACAACGAGCACCCTGGGGTGCCTGCTGTGGTTGGTCTTCCTTCTCTTCAAAGCCGCCACATTCCTCCTCTGACTCCTCTTCCTCATACTCCTCTTCCAGCATTGCCGCAGGTCCGGCAAGCGATGATGACAAGGCTGTTTCTGGTGGTGATGGTGACCACAACTCTTCCTCTTCACGCTCATCTACAGCCTGATCTGCACTCTTCGGAGGGCACGCTCCAGGAAGAAAACAAATGGGATGAGGTCGCTGATGGTGCCTTCGGTGCGACTGACTAGGTTTGTCACCTCCTCAAAAGAACGCATGAGCCTACAGGCATTGTGCATGAGAGTCCAGTAACGTGGCAAAAAATTCCCAGCTCCGCAGAGGCTGTCCTAGCACCCCGGTCATACAAATACTCGTTGACGGCTTTTTCTTGTTGGAGGAGGCGGTGTAGGAATGCCTGAAATGGCCACACACCTTCCTTGCCTGCTTGAGGACATCCTGTAAGCCTGGGTACTTAGACACAAAGCGTTGTACAATGAGATTCAACACATGTGCCATGCACGGCACATGTGACAACTTGTCCAAATTCAATGCCGACAACAAATTTGTTCCATTGTCACACACCACTTTGCCGATCTCCAGTTGGTGCGGGGTCAGCCACTGATCCACCTGTGCGTTCAGGGCGGACAGGAGTGCTGGTCCTGTGTGGCTCTCTGCTTTCAGGCAAGTCAACCCCAAGACAGCGTGACACTGTCGTATCCGGGATGTGGAATAGCCCCTGGGGAGATGGAGGGAATCAGTTGATGTGCAGCCAGACGCCGCAGCAGAAGAGGACTCAGCCGAGGAGGATATCAAAGAGGATGGAGTAGGAGTAGAGGAGGTGGCAGTAGGCCTGCCTGCAATTCGTGGTGGTGTCACCAACTCCGCTGCGGAGCCACGCATTCCATGCTTGTCAGCCGTCAGCAGGTTGACCCAATTCACAGTGTACGTGATATACCTGCCCTGACCGTGCTTTGCAGACCAGGTATCAGTGGTCAGATGGACCCTTGCCCCAACACTGTATGCCAAAGATGCCATGACTTCCTTTTCAAAACCATACTAGAGGTTTGGGATTGCTTTTTTTGGAAAAAATTTTGTCCAGGTACCTTCCACTGTGGTGTCCCAATAGCGACAAATTTTTTGAAGGCCTCAGGCTCCACCAGCTGGTATGGTAAAATCTGGCGGGCTAAGAGATCCGTCAAGCCAGCTGTCAGTTGCCGGGCAAGAGGGTGACTCTGTGACATTGGCTTCTTACGTGCAAACATTTCCTTAACAGACACCTGACTGTGGGCAGATGAGCAGGAACTGCTGAAGGTGAGATGCGGAGTGGCGGTTGGTTGAGAGGGGGCAGGGAGGACAGCAGTGGTTGACATGGCTGAAGATGCTGGACCAGGAGGAGCATGGTGGCTTTGAGTTTGTGTGCTGCTTGTACTCATATGTTGATCCCATAGGCGTTTGTGATGTGAGATCATGTGCCTTCGCAAAGCAGTTGTACTGAGGTGGGTGTTGGACTTCCCACGACTCAGTTTCTTTTGGCACAGGTTGCAAATGGCATTGCTGTTATCAGAGGCAGACACACAAAAAAAATGCCACACTGCTGAGCTTTGCATTGACGGCATTCTGTTGGTGGCAACAGCATGTGCTGACTGGCGTGCTGTCTGGCTGACCCCGAGTGCGATACATGCTGTCTTACTGTGCCACTAACTCCTTGCAACGACCTCCCCCTGCTTCCAACTCATCTCCTCCTTCTCTCTGTCTCCCCTTCTGAAATTTCCCCCTCTTCTTCTCTTTGAGCAGGCACCCACGTGGCATCCGTGGACACATCATCATCATCAACCACTTTACTTGTATCTGACACCTCAGCAAAGGAAGCAGCAGCGGGTACAACATCATCATCATCACACTGTACGTCCATGTGTGTAATCCTGCCTGACTGAGACATATCCCTGTAATCTACATCATCTGGCAATAATGGTTGCGCGTTACTAATTGCATCCAACTGATGTGTAAATAACTCCTCCGACGGATCAAGTGAAGCGGCTGTGGTGGCTGTCTTGGTAGTGGTGGTGGTGGCGGCGGGTGAGAGCGTGGTAACTTGAGAGCAGGTGACTGAAGCTGAGCTGGAGGAGGATGGTGCGTCAAGGTTCTTAGCGGAAGCTGTTGAAGATTGGGTGTCCTGTCTAAGCCAGTCAACTATGTCCTCAGAATTTTTCGGGTTCAGGGTACGTGGCCTCTGAACACTGGGCATTATTCCAGGGCCAGTGGAAATCACAGCACCACGACGGCCCCTGCGGGGTGGCCTGCCTCTGCCTGTCATTTTTTTTTTAGATAAGTGGTACTACGCGTGCTAGGTACTGTGCCACCCGATATGAGTGTTGGGCACTAGCAGAGGGCACACTACAGTCAGTGGGCCTGACACACACATACTGGCCGGCAGGCAACTGAAATTAGATTAAAGTGCCTTATTTTAGGCAAACTCCTGTGCCGCACGGTATGATTGATGGGCAGCACTGGCAGAGGGCACACTACAGTCTGTGGGCCTGACACACACACACTGGCCGGCAGGCAACGGAAATTAGATTAAAGTGTACAGATAAAGTGCCTTATTTTAAGGCAAAGTCCAGTGCCGCACGGTATGATTGATGGGCAGCACTGGCAGAGGGCACACTACAGTCTGTGGGCCTGACACACACACTGGCCAGCAGGCAACTGAAATTAGATTAAAATGTACAGATAAAGTGCCTTATTGTAGGCAAAGTCCAGAGCCACACTGTATGATTGATGGGCAGCACTGGCAGAGGGCACACTACAGTCTGTGGGCCTGCAGCTCCTCACACACGGGCAGGCCAGGCAACTGCAATATATATATAAGAAATAAATAAAAGCAGACTAATTTAGCAGCCCTAAAAAGGGCTTTTTGGGGTTCTATCAGGACGCTGTCCTTACAGCAGAGATCAGATGAGTCTTTCAGGACTGGAGTGGACACTGAATACACTGGCCTAGCTATCGATTACCCTATTAAATCAGCAGCAACTACACTGTCCCTCCTCTCACTAAGACTGCAGCTTCCGAATGAATCTAAAATGGATGCTGTCCATTAGATGGGAGGGTCTGGGAGGGAGGGTATGCTGCTGATTGGCTGGAATGTGTCTGCTGACTGTGAGGTACAGTGTCAAAGTTTGCTCAATGATGATGTATAGGGGGCGAACCGAACATCGCATGTGTTCGCCCGCTGCGGCGAACGCGAATAAGCTTTGTTCGCCAGGAACTGTTCGCCGGCGAATAGTTCGGGCCATCTCTATACTCTTCTAATAAACATGGCTCAATTCAAAATATGTACAAAAAGTTATTAATTTTGTATACCCATATACAAGGCATTTTTTGTGGTGCAGGGATGCCACCATCACATTCATAATTTATTTATATAAAATGACATCAGGACAAAGGGGAACTGGAATAAACATTGACTATTTTCCTGTCTGATACCTGCTGTTATCCCTGGGAAACACATTCAAGCATGAAATGATGTCACAGCTATAAATGTCAAATAAGTTTGTGTTTATACATTCCTTCACCTAAGAGCATGGCAAGTATCATAAATCTGGTGATCTTATAGAAAGAAACATTTCCTCTGGACATTTATAATCTGGATTTCTAACGAAAGTATAAAAGTAAACTTAATAAAGCTAATGGTTGCTGATTACATAATGATGGAGCTTGTATTAATATGAGAAATGTCTAACTGCATTACATGGAATGTTCCTCACAGGAAATATTGCTAGGATCCCTTAATAAACGGAATTAAATATTACATGAGACAAATGCCAAAAGGCACATCATAGCTAAATATAGAGGGACTCCCTCCGGAATGAAGAATGCAATTTTACTTATTAGCTGTTAGTTAATGATGTGCACATATGTGATTATTTGTTTCTGAATCACTGTAGTCATTTTTGGCAAATTTGTACCATTTTTATATAAGTGATCCCCTGGAAATTTCTATTTAAAATTTTTAACTAGAAAAGATGAATCCAAAGCATAATTGGCTCATTTATGCTGCTGTACTTTTTTTTTTTTTTTTTAAATAACAAGTCCGTTCCAAATGTTGTGGTCTTGCTCACATGAGCAGTTTAACACTGAATCATACCGTCTAGGTCAGTGTTTCCCAACCAGTGTGCCTATAGCTGTTGCAAAACTACAACTCCCAGCATCCCCGGACAGCCTTTGGCTGTGCGGGCATGCTGGGAGTTGTAGTTCTGCAACAGCTGGAGGCACACTGGTTGGGACACACTGGTCTAGGTCAGTGATGGGCAACGTGCGGCTCTCCAGCTGTTGCTAAACTACAACTCCCACCATGCCCTGCAGTAGGCTGATAGCTATAGACAGGCTTTGCATGCTGGGAGTTGTAGTTCTGCAACAGCTGGAGAGCCGCACGTTGCCCATCACTGGTCTAGGTTATGTCTCCAAAACCTCATCACAAGACCTGAAACTCACCATTTTTACCTGTATTTTATTTCTTTCATTTTCTATATACCATATTCCCTATGAATTACAGTTGTAGACTTTGCATAGTCCATAGAATTATGTGGTTATAAAACTGAAGATTTTAGCACTTTTTGCAAACTGAATGTAATATTATGTGTTTTTTTGCTGGTGGGCAATCAAGCCCCTGATTTGTTTGCCTGTGACATCCAGTGACTAGTGTTGAGCGAACAATTCGAGCAAAAAAGTTCGGGTTCGGGTTCGGTGTTCGTCGATTACTTCCCGCTTTCTGAAGGGCTGCACAGCAGCCAATCAGCTAGCGTTTTACTTCTTGCCCTAAGAGCCCATCACAGCCATGCCTACTAATGGCATGGCTGTGATTGGCCAAGTGCAGCATGTGACCCAGCCTCTATTTAAGCTGGAGTCACGTAGCGCCGCACGTCACACTGCTCTGATTAGTATAGGGAGAGGACGCAGCTTCTGTCAGGGCGAGATTAGGCAGGTTAAAGGCAGCAACAGCACCTAATGAACGGATCGATTTACAGCTGAGAATCATTGAACTTCTGCTAGTTACTTGCTCGCTGGTTTTTAGGCTGCACAGCGCGTTTTTCTGTCACTTATTTTCTGGGTTGATCGGCGGCCATTTTGTGACTTGTGGTGCGCCAGAAGAAGCTGCCACCAAGTCCATCAATCCATCAATACTAGTTGTTTTTTTTTGCTATATCCTACATCAGGGGCTTGGCTGTGCTAATTGTCACCCCTAGAAACTCAGGAAAAGAATTTCTATATTTTATTAAGGGGTTAAATACAATTGCCCAAATACCAATCTCCTAAATCTGGTGTTCCAGCTTTGGTTGAACAAGTATAATACTGTCTGCTGTCTGGCAAAGGAAAGATTATTTTCTGGGGTTAAATTCAATTGCCAAAATAGCAATACCATAAATCAGTGGTTTCAGCTGTGTCTGCCAAAACATATATTTTGTTCTGGGGTGTTATTCACTTGCCAAAATAGCAATACCCTGAATCTGGTGTCCCAGCTGTTGCATGCCAGGATTCATAGTGTCCGCCAAAACATATATTTTGTTCTGGGGTGAAATTCAATTGCCAAAATAGCAATACCATAAATCAGTGGTTTCAGCTGTGGCTGGCAAAATAGAATAGTGTCCGCCAAAACATATATTTTGTTCTGGGGTGAAATTCAATTGCCAAAATAGCAATACCATAAATCAGCGGTTTCAGCTGTGGCTGGCAAAATATAATAGTGTCTGCCAAAACATATATTTTGTTCTGGGGTGTAATTCACTTGCCAAAATAGCAATACCCTGAATCTGGTGTCCCAGCTGTTGCATGCCAGGATTCATAGTGTCCGCCAAAACATATATTTTGTTCTGGGGTGAAATTCAATTGCCAAAATAGCAATACCATAAATCAGTGGTTTCAGCTGTGGCTGGCAAAATAGAATAGTGTCTGCCAAAACATATATTTTGTTCTGGGGTGTAATTCACTTGCCAAAATAGCAATACCCAGAATCTGGTGTCCCAGCAGTTGCAGGCCACGTTTCATAGTGTCCGCCAAAACATATATTTTGTTCTGGGGTGAAATTCAATTGCCAAAATAGCAATACCATAAATCAGTGGTTTCAGCTGTGGCTGGCAAAATAGAATAGTGTCTGCCAAAACATATATTTTGTTCTGGGGTGTAATTCACTTGCCAAAATAGCAATACCCTGAACCCTGAACTTCTGGGTCTCGAAATTGTCCACGTGGCCAGAGTTAGCATTTTATGCCTTGGAGGTGCTGGCCTGCCCAGCGGCCAGCGTTTTGTCTGAACGTGTATTCAGCACGGCAGGGGGCGTCATTACTGACAAACGCAGCCGCCTGTCCACAGCCAACGTGGACAAGCTGACGTTCATAAAAATGAACCAGGCATGGATCCCACAGGACCTGTGCCTCCCTTGTGCAGAATAAACATTTATAACTGCCTCCCCATCAACCATGTATTCTTGTACTCCGGGGCACTTCTTTATTGAATCCTCATTTTTTTAACTTTACCCTGATCTTGCGGTGCAACCCAAAGTTGAATGAACCTCTCCTCTGTCTGGGTGCTGGTCCGAAATAACTGAGAGTGGCCTTCTCCGTTGGTGGTTGATATGACGCATGATTCCTTGATGTGGGACCTCTCTCCTCTGTCTGGGTGCTGGTCCAAAATAAATGAGAGTGGCCTTCTCCGGTGGTGGTTGATATGACGCATGATTCCTTGATGTGGGACCTCTCTCCTCTGTCTGGGTGCTGGCCCAAAATAAATGAGAGTGGCCTTCTCCGTTGGTGGTTGATATGACGCATGATTCCTTGCTGTGGGACCTCTCTCCTCTGTCTGGGTGCTGGTCCAAAATAAATGAGAGTGGCCTTCTCCATTGGCGGTTGATATGACGCATGATTCCTTGCTGTGGGACCTGTATCCTCTGTCTGGGTGCTGGTCCAAAATAAATAAGAGTGGCCTTCTCCGTTGGTGATTGATATGACGCATGATTCCTTGCTGTGGGACCTGTATCCTCTGTCTGGGTGCTGGTCCGAAATAAATGAGAGTGGCCTTCTCCAGTGGTGGGTGATATGACGCATGATTCCTTGCTGTGGGACCTCTCTCCAATTGATATTGGTTAATTTTTTTTTTTAAATATTAATTCATTTCCCTATCCACATTTGTTTGCAGGGGATTTACCTACATTTTGCTGCCTTTGGCAGCCCTCTAGCCCTTTCCTGGACTATTTTACAGCCTTTTTAGTGCCTAAAAGTTCGGGTCCCCATTGACTTCAATGGGGTTCGGGTTCGGGACAAAGTTCGGCTCGAGTTCGAATCCCGAACCCGGACATTTTCGGGAAGTTCGGCCGAACTTCTCGAACCCAAACATCCAGGTGTTCGCTCATCTCTACCAGTGACCTTGTTCTCCATTATGTCATGTACTTAGAAACACTAGTACAATAAGGATGCTCATGTGAAAACGATGTGACTCTGAGATACATAGCTATGGTTAAACCCAAGTTTGACGGCATTAAAAATATGGTGTGTTTAAAAACACACCGCACTGGCACATGTGTTAGGCTTTTTCTCATGGGCAGATAATGTCTAACCCCTTCTTGACATATGACGTACTAGTACATCATAGCGGGAAGCGACTTCCCACAATTTGATGTACCAGTATGTCATGCAGAACTGTCGGGCACCAATCCGGAGCATGTCCGATCAGTGCAGGGGCCTGGCAGTCACTGGCAGCCGGGCCCCATCAGTATCCTGCCGGCATCACTGTAAAAGCCGATTCCAGCGGATTAACCCCTTCTATGCTCAGCACTCGGTCAGCACTTTGTTTATAATCTCCATCGGGTCACCACGCTGCGGTGAGAGGGATCCAATGGGTGAGAAGGCAGCTCGACGCCTTACACAGGTATCGGGGCTTGCCATCTATGGAGGCCTAGGAGATCCAGCCCCCAGGCTGGGTCTCTTAGGCAACTGTCAGTGTATTACACTGGCAATACACTGACAGGCAATGCATTACAATGCATTGCAGAGGGGATCAGACCTAAAAAAAAAAAATAATAAACAAAACAAAATGCCCCTTTCCCCTATTATACATATATAGGGGGAGCTTTATCAATTGGTGTACAGTAGAACTGGCTTAGTATTAGGTATTGTCGCGTCTATAATGACGTGCTCTGTAAATATATCACATGACCTTCCCCCTCAAAAAAATTAAAACTGTGCCAAAAAAGCCATTTTTTGTCAACTTACATCACAAAAAGTGTAATACCAAGTGATAAAAAATTCATATGTACCCCAAAATAGTACCAATCAAACCATCACCTCATCCTGCAAAAAATGAGCCCCAACATAAGACAATCGCCTAAAAAATAAAAAAATATGGCACAGGTAAACATTGAAAAATACTAAAAGTAAAAACTGCTATAAAAACCATTTTTTTGTTACAATGTCTCACAAAAAAATGTAATATAGAGCATTAAAAAATCATCTGTACCCCAACAGTTGGGAGTTTCTACTGTAGGGGTGCATCAGGGATTCAAATGGGAGATGGTGTCTAAAAACCAGTTCAGCAAAATCTGCCCTCCAAAAACTATATGGTGCTCCTTTCCTTCTGAGCCCCCGTTGTGCCCCCATACAGCAGTTCACCCCACATATGGCGTGGTTTTGTAAACTACAGAATCAGGGAAATACATTTTGAGTTTTGTTTGGTTGTTAAGCCTTGATGTGTTACAAAAAAAAATGGATCAAAATGGAAAATCTGCTATAAAAAAGGGACATTTTGGAATACATTTTGGAATAAATTTTCCTTTAATTCTTGTGGGTTATGGAAATGTTCTTAAAAATTGTAACAATTGCTTATAAAATGCTAAGACTTCTAATGTCCTAAAAAATAAAATGACAATATACAAAATGATGCCAACATAAAGTAGATATATGGGGAATATTAAGTAATAACTATTTTATGAGGTATCACTATCTGTTTTAACCATGTCCCGATCGCCGTACGCAGGATCGCGTCCTGGCGGCGGTCGGCTTATTCCTCCTGGACGCGTGGGCGCGTCCTCTCGCGAGATGCGAGAATTCGCGCTCCATGCATCAGGTGAAACGCAGTGGAATTACTGTCACCTTAGTTCGCCTTCCACCCCAAACGCAGTGTTTGCCCGATCAGGCCTGATCGGTCGCCCACACGTGCGTTCAACCACGCCCGCCCCGCCGCAGTGACAAATAAATTTTTTTTTTGCATCACTGCACAATCACTACGCAAGCACTGCGGCGATAAAAAAAATCTGTTTTGATATTTTTTATCAATCGCAGCAGCTTCTGTACTTCGCTAGCCTCCCATTTGTAAGACAGGCTTGCTTTTTTTCTTGGGTAGTCTCAATGAATACAACCTAAATTTAGTTGTCCAAATGTCAAGGAAGGGGTATTCCTCTGAAGAGGCCTACAGGATTCTGACCCAGTCGGATGAGGAATGGGAACCCTCATCTGACGAATCCAGCGGGTCAGAATACGAACCTGTAGAAAGCAGTGGCAGTCTGACCCAAAGTTCGGACGAGGAGGTTGAGGTCCCTGATACCACCAGGCGTACCCGGCCCCGTGTCGCTAGACCGCAGGTAGCGCAGGATCCGCTTCAAGGGCAGCAAAGTGGGGCTGGCGCTGCCGGATTACGTGGTGAGGCATACACCAGCAGCGCAGCCCATCCTGGACCTTCTACCAGCACTGCCGTACAACATGGTGAAGTGGCGAGCACCAGAAGGGCAGTTGAACCTGATATGGTGGCACGTGCAGTAATTTCCCCGTCGCAGCCACCGCGCAGACAGGCCCGTAGAGCCCCTAGAATCCCTGAGGTGCTGGCAAATCCTGATTGGCAGCCCCCATCTTCAGCCACATCATTAGTTCCCCCTTTCACCGCCCAGTCAGGAGTTCGGGTGGAGACAGCTCAGATCGGATCGGCGCTGGGGTTTTTTGAGCTGTTCTTTACTGCGAAGCTCTATGACTTAGTCATGGCAGAAACAAATCGGTATGCCACTACAATTTATAACCGCCAACCCGGAAAGCTTCTATGCCCAGCCTTTCCGGTGGAAACCTGTCCAAGTTTCCGAATTTAGAAATTTTCTGGGCCTTCTCCTCAACATGGGCCTTACAAAAAAGCATGAATTGCGGTCATATTGGTCCACGAACCCAATTCATCACATGCCCATGTTCTCTGCTGCCATGTCTAGGACACGTTTTGAGACCATCCTGCGTTTCCTGCACTTTAGCGACAACACCACCTCCCGTCCCAGAGGCCATCCAGCTTTTGACCGGCTCCATAAAATTCGGCCCCTCATAGACCACTTCAACCAGAAATTTGCAGATTTGTATACCCCCGCACAAAACATCTGCGTAGACGAGTCCCTAGTACATTTCACCGGGCGCCTTGGCTTCAAACAGTACATCCCAAGCAAGCGCGCCCGGTATGGGGTCAAATTGTATAAGCTCTGTGAAAGGGCCACAGGCTATACACACAAATTTTGGATCTATGAGGGAAAAGATCAGACCCTGGAGCTGGTCGGTTGCCCTGACTACCTGGGGAGCAGTGGGAAGACAGTCTGGGACTTGATGTCACCCTTATTCGGCAAGGGGTACCATCTTTACACAAGTGTGCCCCTCTTCAGGCATTTGTTCCTAGAACAGATTGGCTGCTGTGGCATTGTGCGACCTAGTCGCTGGGGCTTCCCCCAATGGCTCGTTACCACCCGTCTTGCAAAGGGGGAGAGGGCTGCATTGTGTAACGAAGAACTGCTCGCGGTGAAATGGAGAGACAAGCGTGACATTTACATGCTCTCCTCCATTCACGCAGACACGACAATCCAAATTGAACGGGCAACCAGTGTCGTTGAAAAGCCCCTCTCAGTCCACGACTATAACCTCCACATGGGAGGGGTGGACTTCAATGACCAGATGTTGGCCCCGTATTTGATTTCCTGATGCACCAGACGCTGGTATAAGAAGGTCTCTGTATATTTAATTCAATTGGCTTTATATAATAGTTTTGTTCTCTACAGTAAGGCTGGGAGAACCGGATCCTTCCTCAAATTTCAGGAAGAGATCATCGAGAAACTCCTGTATCCAGGAGGTTCCGTGGCCCCAACCACCAGTGTAGTGAGCCGTCAACACGAGCGACACTTCCCCAGTGTCGTTACCCATACCTCAACCCAACCGCCACCCCGAAAAAAATTTGTGTCTGTAGCAGGAGTGGAATAAGGCGTGACACCCGTTATTTCTGTCCTGACTGTCCTGACCACCCTGGTCTATGCCTAGGGGAGTGTTTCCGGAAGTACCACACTCAGGTACACTTAGGGACATAGGGACAGCACGACACAGGTAGCTTTTTCCACTCAGGCTATAGGGTCTCTCAGGATACTAGGTTTTGAGAAACCCTAACACATAGGGGTGCTGCTGTGCTACTGCAGATATGTGAAACGGTAGAAACCTCTCCTTTCACTTGGGATAAAGTGCATAATGTACTTCGCACCATCTTACACTTTACACATTGTCCCATGGGAAAGGAGAGGTTTCTGCTAGGAAAAAAAAGAGTGAAATGGTTAAAAAAAAAAAAATTAAACAGGTAGCAAGAAAAAAAAATCTTGAGTTAGTTCAGGTTTTAAAAGTTCAGGTTTTATTCATGTTCAGGTTTTATTCATGTTTTATAAAGTTTGTAACGTTCAAGTTATGAGCCTGCTGCCTGTTTTTTCTTCTTCTTTTTTTTTTCCCCCCTAACCACCCTTTATTTTCCAGGTAGACCAATGGACCAACCGATGAAAAGGCTGCAGCACTGACATGAATTCTGAAAGAAGCATTGCGCTGCTGTCAGAAGACACGTGAAGTCGGTGTATGCGGCGCTGCAATACGAGATTTCTCCTCTGCAGGACAGGTACGTTTGCCCAGGCATATGAGCTGAGGAGAGGCGTTGGAGTTCATATGCTTTGGCAAACAATTTGTATCAAAAATCTGGCAAAGATGTCTTCCTCCACAACGATCGATTGATCGGTGTGAATGGAGAAATCACGTTTGCCAGGACATAGGAGCTAAGTTGGTATGGATGTTTGGGCGGAGCCCCTATGTCCTGCCAATCACCAGGCCCTCTATTTTTCTTGCATATTTTTTGGCAGAGATTTTTTCATCCACATAGATCGATGCGAATGAAGAAATCTGTGCCGTTCATTGTTTCTTTCAGCCCAGAGGCTGAACGGAAAAAAAAATCTCATTACCCGTATGCTCAATATAAGGAGAAGAGCAGAAACTCCTAATTCTGGCCATACGTGTAATGATTGCGGAGACCCTCAAATGCCATGGCAGTACAAACACATCACATGTGACCCCATTTTGGAAAGAAGACACCCCAAGGTATTCCCTGAGGGGGCATATTGAGTCCATGAAAGTTTGAATTTTTTGTCACAAGTTAGCGGAAAGGGAGACTTTGCGAGAAAAAACTAAAAAAATCAAATTCCACTAACTTGTGCCAAAAAAAAAATCTTCTATGAACTTGCCATTCCCCTCACAGAATACCTTGGGGTGTCTTCTTTCTAAAATGGGGTCACATTTGGGGTATTTTTACTGCCCTGGCATTTTAGGGGCCCTAAAGCGTGAGAAGAAAAATGCGTAAAAATGCCATCCTAAAAGGTACTCATTGGAATTGGGGCCCCTTTGCGCATCTTGGCTGCAAAAAAGGGGCACACATGTGGTATCGCCATACTCAGGAGAAGTAGGGCAATGTGTTTTGGGGTGTATTTTTACATATACCCATGCTGGGTGAGAGAAATATCTCTGTAAATTGACAACTTTGTATAAAAAATAGAAAAAGTTGTCATTTACAGAGATATTTTTCACACCCAGTATAGGTATATGTAAAAATACAGCCCAAAACACATTGCCCTACTTCTGCCGAGTACGGCGATACCACATGTGTGGCACTTTTTTGCAGCCAAGATGCGCAAAGGGGCCCTAAATCCAATGAGTACCTTTAGGATTTCACAGGACATTTTTACGCATTTGGATTCCAAACTGCTTCTGACGTTTAGGGGCCCCTAAAATGGGCAGTAAAAATACCACACAAGTGACCCAATTTTAGAAAGAAGACACCCCAAGGTATTCTGTGAGGGGTATGGTGAGTTCATGTAAAAGTTTATTTTTGTCACAAGTTAGTGGAATATGAGAGAGACTTTCTAAGAAAAAAAAAATATTCAATTTCAAGTGCCAAAAAATAAAAACTTCCATGAACTCACTATGCCCATCAGTGAATACCTTAGGGTGTCTAATTTCCGAAATGGGGTCATTTATGGGGTGTTTCTACTGTCTGGGCATTGTAGTACCTCAGGAAACAGGACAGGTGCTCTGAAAGTCAAAGTGCGGAAATTCACTTTTTTGCACCATAGTTTGTAAACTCTATAACTTTTACCCAACCCAATAAATATACACTTATTGCATTTTTTTTTATCAAAGACATGTAGTACAATAAATTTATTTCTATAAAATTTATATAGAAATGTAGGTTTATTTGACAAATTTTCCAACAGAAAGTGAAAAATGTCATTTTTTTGCAAAAATTTCATCAAAAAAAGTAAAATATAAAAAAAAGTAAAAATGTCAGCAAGAATGAAATACCACCAAATGAAAGCTGTATTAGTGAGAAGAAAAGGAGGTAAAGTTCATTTGGGTGGTAAGTTGCATCACGGAGCAATAAACGGTGAAATTAGTGTAGTGCGGAATTGTAAAAAGTGGCCTGGTCATTAAGAGTGTTTAAGCTAGGGGGGCTGAAGTGGTTAAAAGCAGAGAAATAGAAATTTAGAAAATTGCTAATTTTTTCCAAATGTTTGGTAAATATTTTTTTTTATCTTGTTGTATCTATTCTTATCACCATTGGGGAACGACAGCTTCCCTGTTCTGCAATGCTTGACTCGGGGCCGGAGGAAATTTCATGGACTTGACCTTCGCCCATGAGAACAACATACCACTGGTAACCAGGGCAGCTCCCATCGATCTGGAAATCGTCGATGGGACCCCGCTCTCTTCTGGGCCGGTTACACACCAGACCGCTGACCTTCAACTCCTCATTAAACCCGATCATCAGGAGACCATTCACTTCTCCCTGATCGCCTCCCCTAAGTTTCCAGTGATCCTAGGCATGCCTTTGTTGGCCACCCACAACCCCTCGATGGACTGGGACACCCACTGCATACGGTTACGCTCGGACTTTTGTTCTCAGAACTGTTTACGTGGATCCGTCCCTCCACTGCCTGAAGAACATACCATATTCGGACTATCCACCAAGGAACTTTTACCCCCTCAATATCGGGAGTTCCAGGATGTCTGTGACAAAAGAAATGCAGACAAACTGCCCCCGCATCGGCCTTATGACTGCCCGATTGAGCTGCTACCTGAAGCTGAAATACCCTTCGGCAGTATATACTCCCTCTCGGAGCCGAAACTCAAGGCCCTGAAGGAGTACTTAGACGAAAATCTAAAAAAAGGCTTTATCCGACCTTCCACATCTCCTGCAGGGCCCCCCTTCTTCTTCTGGAAAACTGCCTACTCGGCTACGGTCACTTTGAGTATCTGGTCATGCCTTTTGGTCTCTGCAATGCCCCTGCTACCTTCCAACATTTTATCAACGACGTCATCAGGGACATGCTTGACCAATTTGTGGTAGCATATCTGGACGATATTTTGATTTTCTCAGAAGACCTCGAACAACATCGTGGGCATGTCCGCAGGGTGCTACAGAAACTCTGTGAACAGTCTCTCTATATTAAACTGGAGAAGTGTGAATTTGAACAGACTTCCACGTTCTTCCACCTTAAGTATGGATCCCCGGAAGATCCAGGCAGTGACTGAGTGGCCCGCCCCGAAGAACGAAAAGGAGGCCCAGAGGTTTGTAGGTTTTGCAAACTTTTATCGCAAGTTCATCAGGAACTTTTCGAAAATCATCGCCCCAATCACTCAACTAACAAAAAAGACTGTCCCCTTCGTGTGGACCCCGGAGGCACAAGAGGCCTTTGCTAAACTGAAGTCCCTCTTCACCTCTGCCACGATCCTGGCCCACCCAAACCCTGAATCTTCATTTAATGTCAAGGTGGATGCCTCCGACGCTGCTGTGGGCGCAATTCTGTCTCAACGTTCAGGAGAAAAGATGCTCCTACACCCTTGCTCCTTCTTCTCCCGCCAGATGTCCCCCGCTAAACGGAATTACGACATCGGAAATAAGGAACTGCTGGCAATCAAGTATGCTTTCTCTGAGTGGAGGGGGCCCACAATCCCATCTCTGTATACACCGACCACCGAAACCTAGAGTTTATCCACAGCATCAAGAGATTCACTGCCAGACAGGCCAGGTGGAGTCTGTTTTTCTCCAGATTCAATTTTGTTATCTCCTATCGCCCTGGGTCGAAGAACGGCAAAGCGGATGCTCTCTCAAGGATATTCTCTGAACCCTCTCAGATCAACGAGGCTCCCGTCGGTATCCTTCCCGACAGAAGCATCCTAGGAGCCACCTACTCAAGGGAACTCCTGGGTTCCCTCAAGGAAGGGAATGAGAACGATCACCTCCTAACCTACCCACCTGGAGATGTAAACCTTACTCTCAAGGGTGGCTACTGGTTGTACCGGGATCAGCAGTTGTACGTACCAGAATCTGCACGACTTGACGTACTTAAACTCAACCACGATTCCAAACCGGCAGGCCATCTGGGTATCAGAAGGACCCAGGAGCTCCTCTCCCATTTCTTCTTGTGGCCAACTTACAGAGAAGATACCAAGAGGTTTGTCTCCTCGTGCACGACGTGCGCCCGCAACAAGACCCCTGCTCCTCCCCCGTGGGCTTGCTATGTCCACTTCCGGTTCCCCCCCGACTCTGGGGTTCAATCTCCATGGACTTTATTGTGGACCTTCCTCCCTCCAAGGGCATGAAAACTGTCCTGGTCTTTGTCGACCGTCTCACCAAAATGGCCCACTTCATCCCCTGGAAAGGCATACCCACCACCAAACAGACGGCCGATCTCGTACTCCGAGAGGTTTTTAGGCTTCATGGGGCCCCGGACGATGTGGTTTCGGATCGGGGAATACAGTTTAATTCCAGGTTCTGGAGAAACTTCTGTCAAGCCCTTGGGATCAAGGTGAACCTGTCCTCTGCGTTCCACCCCAATCCAATGGGCAGACCGAGAGAAAAAATGGAATCCTCGAGCAGTATTTGCGCTGTTTCGTCACCCATCTGCAGGACGACTGGCTGGACCACCTCTCTACGGCCGAGTTCGCCTATAACAATGGGGAGCACAGTTCTACCCAATACAGCCCGTTCTACGCCAACACCGGCCTACACCCAACCTTCATCCCTCACTTGCCCATTTGCACCACAGTCCCAGCCATGGCCGAACGCCTTGCAAGTCTACAACAGGCACAGGAAAAGATTCGGGACAATCTACATCAAGCCCAGAGCCGCTTCAAGCAGGCAGCGGATAAACGCCACAAACCCACTCCGGAATTCCAGGTAGGAGACAAGGTGTGGCTCTCCACCAGAAACCTAAGCCCAAAGGCCCTCCCGGAAGTTGGGCCAAAAATACATGGGTCTTTTCCGGATCACGGCTCGAATCAATGAAGTCGCCTTCCAACTTGACCTTCACGACTCCATCCGAGTGCACCCGGTTTATCTCTGCTTTCTCCTGAAACCACATGTTTAGAACACCTTCCCAGGCCGCCACCCCCCTCCTCCTTCTCCGGTAAGAGTACAAGACCAGGAGGAATACACTGTGGCCAAGATCCTTGACTCCAGACTCCAATGTGGAAGGCTGCAGTATCTAGTTGGGTGGAAGGGCTATTCCCCCGAGGATAACTCCTGGGAGCCGGAGGAAAATGTCCATGCCCCCAGACGGGTAAAAGCTTTCCACCAGAGACATCGCGATAAACAGTCATCTGCGGTGCCCGGAGGTCACCTTGGAGGGGGAGGGGGGATTACTGTCGGGATTCGAACCCCTGACCAGCCATGTCCCAGGCAGTAGCTCTAGCCACTAGACTACTAGCCCTTCTGGACTTTTCCTTCTACTGAACTCTTTGATCTACCTTGTTACAGCCTTGCCTTGTTAATCTCTGTGATTCCTTGCACCTGCTACTTCCTCTTTATAAGCCCAGCCTCTTGCACCTGACCCCCGCTGGTAATTGTTCTTCTGAACTTGATCCTCCTGTATCTACCACTGTTCCTCTGTTGCAACTACTAACCAACTCGACTGCTGCCAACCTCAGAATTGTCCCCAACTACTCTCTTGCTTGATCCTCAACTACTGTCTACCTCTCTGTTGCTGACCCGGAGGCCTCCACTCCACCTCTTCTCCTTGCAGTCTCCCGCTACTGGACTCCACCTGGTACACTGCCAGGTGCCCTCTAACGCAGGTGAGCTAGCACCCCTAACACCAAGTCTAATTCTGTCCGCAATAGGGTATATTAAATTCAGCGTGTCAGCATCTAAATACAAGGCCTGAAAAATAAATCCTCTATATTTGCACACGCTACTGTGCATCTCCAAGTGTATTTCTGTCCGTAAAAAGGGTATATTACACTCAAGGTCTAAATACAAGTGCTGAAAGCATAATCCTCTATATTTGCACACGATATTGTGCATCTCCAAGTGTATTTCTGTCCGTGAAAGAGTATATTACACTAAGTGTCTAAATACAAAGCCTGAAAGCGTAATCCTCTATATTTGCACACGCCATTGTGCATCTCCAAGTGTAATTCTGCCCGTAAAAGGATACCTTTCAGCCAGGCCCTAAATACTAGGCCTAAAATTGATATTCCCTTAAATCTGTGGTTTCTGCTGTGTCTGTATTAGTGTAATATGGTACATAAATAGATAGCTAGATAGTGTTAGGTGCCGGTAAAAAAAAAAAAAAAAAAAAAAAAAAACTTAATTTGAACCTTCGTGGTGGTGTTAATAGACCCTCTGGTGCTGGGAGAGGACGTGGCCGTTCTGCCACAGCTACACGTCCTAGTGAACCAACTACCTCAGGTCCCAGTAGCCGCCAGAATCTACAGCGATATTTGGTCAGGCCTAATGCCGATCTAAGGATGGTAAGGCCTGAGAAAGTACAGGCGCCAGTCGATTGGGTGGCCGACAGTGGATCGAGCAGGTTCACATTATCTCCCACCCAGTCTTTTGCAGAAAGCGCACAGGTGGCGCCTGAAAACCAAGTCCATCAGTCTGTCACATCACCCCCATGCATATCAGGGAACCTGTCTGAGCCTCAAGTTATGCAGCAGTTTCTTATGCTGTTTGAAGAATCTGCTGTCAGAGTTTCCCAAGGGCATCCACCTAGCCCTTCCCCAGCGGTGGAAGACATAGAATGCACTGACGAACAACCACTTATGTTTCCTGATGAGGACATGGGAATACCACCTCAGCAAAGTCAGCACGTCTCTGATGATGATGAAACACAGGTGCCAACTGCTGCGTCTTTCTACAGTGTGCAGATGTAAGGATACGGTGGTTTGCGCTCCAGCCTGGATCCATGCCCTGTGTAACCATGACAACGATCGCTGTTTGCCTCCCAGGCTGGAAGCAGTGGCCGCTGGGCCGTCTAAGGTGGCTCCGCCCATCCACACTTGGTCAATAAATAGGAGCCAGGTGCTGCACAGGGTGTTCCACTAATGGAGTGCGCACCCTGCCTGCTCCATTCACCACGAGGACGCAAGCTCCTAACTACCTGCAACTCTGAACCTCCAGGAGAAACCCTCACCTACCTTATCCAGCTCCACCACTGCAGGATCCCTGCATGACTTCTAACAGCAAGTATCAGCCTGTCATTTTGTTCACTGACATTGCTCACTGAAAGGAAGGGACTCGCGCTGGTGACTATTAGTACTGCAGGCCTGGGATTTCTGAACGTTGCCTAGAGCTGTTATTCATGAACTTTAATCTGTACTCTGATTCCTAAAACGAACTTTCCTCACTATTAGTTTTACACTCTATCTTTAGTACGCGGTACATGATTTTGTTACCCCATACTCTCCGCTTAAGACTGAGAGAGCCGCCTGGGGTACACACTGAGCAGCCGCAAAGACTCCATCAACACTCAAGTAGTGTGACAGGAGTGGATGTCAAAGGACTCCGCAGTTGAGATCCTAACTGATCAATTTGGTGCGTTACATATTAGTGGAACCCTCATGGATCCAGCGGAGCTCGCGCGGCACATGGTCGCCCTCACTGAGAGGGTGGAAACCCTTAACGTGACCGTACAGAATCTCCAATTGGAAAATCAGACGTTGCGAGATCTCGCCTCGTCGCGCACAGGACACCACCACGATGGACCGGAACCCAAGGTCAGTCCACCTGAACTTTTCTCAGGAGACCGGAAGCAGTTCCGCGAATTCCTGAATGCGTGCAAGCTGATGTTTCAGTTACGCCCCGGACCTATCCTACCGATAGAACCAAAGTACTCACCATGATCTCGTACCTCAGGGGAGGCCAGAGCATGGGCTAACACCTATTTAGAAAAGGAAGACCCGGTCTTGAATTCCTTTCCGCAATTTCTTGAAACAATGGCCCTCCTTTACGAGGACCACAACAAGCAGCTGACTGCGGAGACCGCCATTCGCACCCTAAAGCAAGGGAGACGACCCGTTGAGGACTTTATTACGGAATACACTCGTTGGGCCCGTGAGACTGAATGGAATGATCTCACTCTTAGAAATCAGTTCTGTCTCGGTCTATCTGAGGCCCTGAAGGATGAGTTAGCCCGCGGAGAGCTGCCACATACACTCGACGCCTTGATGCAGAAGGTCACCACCATTGACAGACGCTTAAGGGAACGTAGGGCCGAGAGAGTCTCAGGGTTTACACCCACCCCGAGACAGACCAGCCCGGATCCTGTAGCAGAGATGATGGAGATTGGGGCAATTCGTGGTCCTCTGACTGAGAGAGAGAAGACCCGGAGACGGAACCTCAACCTCTGCTTATACCGTGCGTCGGCTGACCATTCGGTTGAGGGATGTCCTGCCATAAGAAAGAAACTGGAAGGTAAAATGATGACGTTCTGTAACTTAGGCAGAAAAGATAACAACACAAGTGGTTACATTTATACGTCTCTTACCTTACAGTGGGACCAAAACCGAACTATCGTTGATGCAATGGTGGACACGGGAGCTTCAGGGAATTTTATCGATAAGCATCTAGTAGAGAGAAATAAAATTCCCCATACAAGGAAAGATGTATCGATATCCGTGAGTTTTATTGATGGTACAACCTCTAGACCTATCCATAGCCAGACTCAACCCCTTTGGTGACAAGCGAAAATAACCACACAGAATTTTTATCCTTTGATGTCATACACTCCCCTTCGTTCCCCATCATTTTAGGCTTGCCATGGCTCCGGTTACATCAACCAGTTCTCCTATGGGAACAGGGGAGAATTGGGTTTACCTCACGTTATTGCAGGGAGACCTGTTTCCCTATTAAAACTCTCATGCATGTAGGGGTGAACCAGGTCCCTACCCAATACTCAGAGTTTTCGGAGGTATTTAGTGCAAAGATGGCGGAAACCCTACCGCCCCATAGACCCTACGATTGCCCCATAGACCTGCTGCCGGGCAGTGAAATACCCACAGGAAGAATCTACCCATTGGCACAACCAGAACTTGACCACCTCAAACAGTATCTCGAAGAGAACTTAAGGAAGGGATTCATTCGGCCTTCAACCTCCCCTGCAGCCGCAGGTATGTTCTTCGTAAGGAACAAAGACTTGAGCCTCAGACCCATCATTGATTACAGAGCATTGAATAAAATAACAATCAAAAACCGGTACCCCCTGCCGCTAATATCCGAGCTTATTGAAAGACTTCAAACATCAACTATCTACACTAAACTGGACTTGAGAGGCGATACAACTTGATTAGGATTAGAACCGGGATGAATGGAAAACTGCTTTCCGCACCTGCACGGACTCTTTGAGTATATGGTAATGCCTTTCGGCTTGTGCAATGCCCCTGCCACATTCCAAAACTTTATCAACGACATATTTAGGGATCTACTAGATGTATGTGTTGTCATCTATCTAGATGACATATTGGTCTACTCCGATAACCTACAAGATCACAGGAAACACGTCCGTTGGGTACTTGCGCGATTAAGCGTCCATCACTTATATGTCAAACCAGAAAAGTGTATATTCGAGACTACTACCCTTCCGTTCCTTGGTTATATAATCTCACCCAAGGGAATTCAGATGGATCAGTCAAAGATCACTTGCATCCAAAACTGGCCGATTCCGGACTCTAGGAAAGCCCTCCAGCGTTTCATAGGGTTCTCGAACTTCTACAGGAAATTCATCAAAGACTTCTCCGCTACCATCAAACCCCTAACCAGATTAACTAGTGTCAATACGAAATTTGTTTGGTCCATGGAGGCCCAATCAGCTTTTGAGTTACTTAAAGACAAATTCACTTCAGCACCAATTCTGACCATTCCGAATCCAAACTATCACTTTGTGCTGGAAGTAGATGCATCACAGGCAGCCATAGGAGCTGTTCTGTCCCAGCGGAGCTCCTTCTCATCCCCACTACATCCTGTCGGGTTTTACTCCCAGACTCTAAACACAGCTGAAATCAACTACCCCATAGGGGAAAAGGAACTTCTTGCCATAAAATGTTCCCTAGAGAACTGGAGGCACCTACTTGAAGGTTCAACACACCCCATCACAATATACACGGATCACCGTAATTTACAATACCTGAAAACCAGTAAAACACTGTCAGCACGTCAGGTACGGTGGAGTTTTTTTTGACAGATTCGACTTTCAAATTACTTATCGACCAGGCTCAAAATGGGAAGGCTGACGCCTTATCACGCCTGGCTGAATGCCACGCCGCAGTCACAGCCCCCACATGCATTATACCACCTAACAAAATTATCCTTGCCACCATCGAATTGGAAACCCAGCTTAAGGATGCTCTGAAAATTGACTGTGCTAACATCCCCCGGGACTTCGGAAAGACCAACGGGGTTTCCTCTACAAAACAACCTACTGTACATACCAACTCCTCTCACCACCCAGGTAATCAAACTCTGCCATGACACACCCTCGCTGGGACACCCTGGCATTGCCAAAACCATAAACCTGATACGCAGGAACTTCTGGTGGCCAAAAATGACCAAAGAAATTAAGCAATATGTTTCCACATGTGAGACATGTGCCTCATGCAAAAGTGATAGAAATCGACCATATGGCCTTCTTATGAGTCTTCCTATCCCCAACAGACCCTGGGAATGGGTTTCAATGGACTTCATTGTAGAACTCCCCGCTCCAGAGGAAACAACACCATCATGGTTGTAGTAGACCTACTAACTAAGATGGCACACTTCATCGCCCTCAAAAATTACCTTCCTCCAGTGAAACTGCCGAGGCCTTTCTGTCCAATGTCATAAAACTACATGGAATCCCTACCCAAGTTATATCAGACAGGGGTTCACAATTTATATCCAAATTTTGAGAGCACTTTGTCTTAGACTCCAAATCGACCATAGAATGTCTACCGCCTACCACCCCCAAACTAACGGGCAGACGGAAAGGGTGAACCAATGTCTGGAACAATTTCTCAGATGTCACTGCTCATTCCTTCAAGATGACTGGGAAAGCCTACTCCCTCTTGCCGAATTCGCTACAACAATTCTGTAAATTCCTCCACTCTACATAGTCCATTCTTTGCTAATTATGGATTCCACCCTAGGTCTCTCCCTGAAATCAGCCTTCCTACAAACGTTCCTGCCACAGATGATTATGTAACTACCTTGCAAACAACCCTCATGATGCTGAAAGACAACCTCCAACGGGCAAAGGAAAGGCAGAAGATCTACTACGACCATCACAGAAGAGAAAATCCTCCTTATCAGGTTGAGACTCGGTATGGCTGTCAACGAGAAACCTTCGGTTGGGGGTACCTGCTAAGAAACTGGGTAGGCAATTTTTGGGTCCGTTTCTGATAGAAAGAATTATCAACTCCCAACACGGTGAGACTTACCCTTCCTCCTCGACTACAGGTACATCCCACATTCCATGTATCGTTGCTAAAACCGTTTAGACCTAGCCCGCTCTCTCACGGGATCCTCAACCCTCCCCGATAGATGTCCGTGGTGAGGAGGAATTTGAGGTTGAGCAGCTCTCGACTCCAGAAGAAGACGGGGAGGATCCAGTACCTCGTTAGATGGAAGGGTTACGGGTCTCAGGATGACTCTTGGGAAGATGTGCAGACGTCCATGCACCCAGACTCCAAAGGTTGTTCCACAGGAGATTTCCGACCGACTCTCCCTACTGGGGTACCCTGAGAGGGTCCCCTTAAGGGGGTACTGTAAGGATACGGTGGTTTGCGCTCCAGCCTGGATCCATGCCCTGTGTAACCATGACAACGATCGCTGTTTGCCTCCCAGGCTGGAAGCAGTGGCCGCTGGGCCGTCTAAGGTGGCTCCGCCCATCCACACTTGGTCAATAAATAGGAGCCAGGTGCTGCACAGGGTGTTCCACTAATGGAGTGCGCACCCTGCCTGCTCCATTCACCACGAGGACGCAAGCTCCTAACTACCTGCAACTCTGAACCTCCAGGAGAAACCCTCACCTACCTTATCCAGCTCCACCACTGCAGGATCCCTGCATGACTTCTAACAGCAAGTATCAGCCTGTCATTTTGTTCACTGACATTGCTCACTGAAAGGAAGGGACTCGCGCTGGTGACTATTAGTACTGCAGGCCTGGGATTTCTGAACGTTGCCTAGAGCTGTTATTCATGAACTTTAATCTGTACTCTGATTCCTAAAACGAACTTTCCTCACTATTAGTTTTACACTCTATCTTTAGTACGCGGTACATGATTTTGTTACCCCATACTCTCCGCTTAAGACTGAGAGAGCCGCCTGGGGTACACACTGAGCAGCCGCAAAAGACTCCATCAACACTCAAGTAGTGTGACAGGAGTGGATGTCAAAGGACTCCGCAGTTGAGATCCTAACTGATCAATTTGGTGCGTTACAGCAGACCGAACAAGAGGTCAGGGAGGAAGACTGTGTGGAAGACGATGCATGGGACGATGAGGTCCTAGATCCCACATGGAATAAAGGTCATGCCACTGACTTTCAGAGTTCAGAGGAAGAGGCAGTGGTGAGACCGAGCCAATAGCGTAGCAAAAGAGGGAGCAGGGTGCAAAAGCAGAACATCCGTCGCCAAGAGAGTTCGCCTGCTACTGGCCACCGCCACCAAGGACCGAGCACACCAAAGGCAGCTTCAAGGAGTTCCCTGGCATGGCACTTCTTTACACAATGTGCTGACGACAAGACCCAAGTGGTTTGCACGCTGTGCAATCTGACCCTGAAGCGAGGCATTAACGTTCTGAACCTTAGCACAACCTGCATGACCAGGCATCTACATGTGAGACACGGGCTGCAGTGGAGTAAGCACCTTTTAAAAGCAAGAAAGGGCTCAGGCCCCTCCTGCTCCATCTTCTGCTGCTGCCTCGGCCTCTTCCTCTGCCTCTGGAGGAACATTGGCACCTGCCGTCCAGCAAAAAGAGGATGTGCCACCAACACCACAACCTCTGTCACCAAGCATCTCCACCATGTCACACGGCAGCATTCAGCTCTCCATCTCACAAACCTTGCAAAGAAAGCGTAAATTCCCACGTAGCCACCCTCGATCCCTGGCCCTGAATGCTAGCATTTCTAAACTACTGGCCTTTGAAATGCTGTTATTCAGGCTGGTGGACACGGATAGCTTCAAACAGCTGATGGCAGTGGCTGTCCCACAGTACGTCGTTCCCAGCTGCCACTACTTCTCCAAGAGAGCCGTGCCTTCCCTGCACAACCAAGTATCGGATAAAATCAAGTGTGCACTGCGCAACGCCATCTGTGGTAAGGTCCACTTAACCACAGATACGTGGACCAGTAAGCACGGCCAGGGATGCTATATCTCCCTAACTGCACACTGGGTAAATGTAGTGGCGGCTGGGCACCAGGCGGAGAGCTGTTTGGCGCACATGCTTCCGCCGCCAAGGATCGCAGGGCATCATTCTTTGCCTCCTGTTGGCTCCTCCTCCTACACGGCTTCCTCCTCCTCTTCTTCCACCTGCTCATAAGCTCAGCCACAGACCTTCACCACCAACTACAGCACAGCCTGGGGTAAACGTCAGCAGGCCGTTCTGAAACTCAAGTGTTTTTGTGGGACAGGCCCCACACCGCGTAGGAGTTGTGCCGGGGTATAGAACAACAGACTGACGAGTGGTTGCTGCCGGTGAGCCTCAAGCCCGGCCTGGTGGTGTGCGATAATGGGCGAAATCTCGTTGCAGCCCTGGGACTAGCCAGTTTGACGCACATCCCTTGCCTAGTGCATGTGCTGAATTTGGTGGTGCAGAAATTCATTCACAACTACCCCGACATGTCAGAGCTGCTGCATAAAGTGTGGGCCGTCTGTGAGCGCTTTCGGCTTTCTCATCCTGCCGCTGCTCGCCTGTCTGCGCTACAGCGTAACTTCGGCCTTCCCGCTTACCGCCTCATATGCGACGTGCCCACCAGGTGGAACTCCACCTTGCACATGCTAGAGATACTGTGCGATCAGCAGCAGGCCATAGTGGAGTTTCAGCTGCAGCACTCATGGGTGAGTCGCACTGCGAAACAGCACCACTTCACCACCAATGACTGGGCCTCCACCCGAGACCTGTGTGTCCTGTTGCACTGTTTCGAGTTCTCCACCAACATGGCCAGAGGCGATGATGCCGTTATCAGCGTTACAATACCACTTCTATGTCTCCTTGAGAAAACACTTAGGGCAATGATGGAAGACGATGTGGCCCAGGAGGAGGAGGAAGAGGGGTCATTTCTAACACTTTCAGGACAGTCTTTTAGAAGTGGCTCAATGGGAGGACTTTTACAACAGCAGGGGCCAGGTACAAATGTGGCCAGCCAGGGCCCACTACTGGAGGATGAGGAGGACGAGGATGATGAGGAGGAGGTGGAGGAGGATGAGGATGAAGCATCCTTTTTCATTCTCATAAAAAGGATACGCCTCCCACAGAGGACAGCTTGTCCTTACATTTGGGCAGCCTGGCACACATGAGCAACTACATGCTGCAGTGCCTGCACAACAACAGCAGAGTTGCCCACATTTTAACGTGTGCTGACTACTGGGTGGCCACCCTGCTGGATTCCCGATACAAAAACAATGTGTTCACCTTAATTCCCGTACTGGAGCTTGATAGGAAAATGCGCGAGTACAAGCGCACGCTGGTAGACGCACTCCTGAGAGCATTCCCAACTAACACGGGAGGACAAGTGGAAGCACAAGGTGAAGGCAGAGGAGGAGCAAGAGGTCGCCAATGCACCTGTGTCACGGCAAGCTCCTCTGAAGGCAGGGTTAGCATGGCCGAGATGTGGAAAAGTTTTGTCACAGCGCCACAGCTAACTGCACCACTAGCTGATAGGGACGTGTTAGTAGGAGGCAGCATTTCAACAACATGGTGGAACAGTACGTGTGCACACGCCTCAACGTACTGATTGATGTTCGGCCCCATTCAACTACTGGGTCTCCAAATTGTCCACATAGCCAGAGCTAGCCTTTTATGCCTTGGAGGTGCTGGCCTGCCCTGCGGCCAGTGTATTGTCTGAATATGTATTTAGTACGGCAGGGGACGTCATTACAGACAAACGCAGACGCCTGTCCACAGCCAATGTGGACAAGCTGACGTTCATAAAAATGAAGCAGGTATGGATCCCACAGGCCCTGTCCATCCATTGTGCAGAATAGACATTTATAACTGCCTCGCTCTCATAGTAACATAGTAACATAGTATATAAGGCCGAAAAAAGACTTTTGTCCATCCAGTTCGACCTGTTTCCTGCAAGTTGATCCAGAGGAAGGCAAAAAATCCCTGTGAGGTAGAGCCGATTTTCCCCACTTAAGGGGAAAAAATTCCTTCCTGACTCCAATCAGGCAGTCAGAATAACTCCCTGGATCAACGACCCATCTTTAGTAGCTATAGCCTGAAATATTATTACGCTCCAGAAATACATCCAGGCCCCTCTTGAATTCCTTTATTGTACTCACCATCACCACCTCCTCAGGCAGAGAGTTCCATAGTCTCACTGCTCTTACCGTGAAGAACCCTTTTCTATGTTTGTGTACAAACCTTCTTTCCTCCAGACGCAGAGGATGTCCCCTCGTCACAGTCACAGTCCTGGGGATAAATAGATGATGGGAGAGATCTCTGTACTGACCCCTGATATATTTATACATAGTTATTAGATCTCCCTCAGTCGTCTTTTTTCTAGAGTGAATAACCCTAATTTTGATACCCTTTCAGGGTACTGTAGTTGCCCCATTCCAGTTATTACTTTAGTTGCCCTCCTCTGAACCCTCTCTAGCTCTGCTATGTCTGCCTTGTTCACGGAGCCCAGAACTGTACACAGTACTCCATGTGTGGTCTGACTAGTGATTTATAAAGTGGTAAGACTATATTTTCATCACGGGCATCTATGCCCCTTTGATGCAACCCATTATCTTATTGGCCTTAGCAGCAGCTGCCTGACACTGGTTTTTACAGCTTAGTTTGTTATTTATTAAAATTCCTAGATCCTTTCCATGTCAGTGTTACTGAGTGTTTTACCATTTAGTATGTACGGGTGACTTGCATTATTCCTTCCCATGTGCATAACTTTACATTTGTCAGTGTTAAACCTCATCTGCCATTTCTCTGCCCAAGCCCCCAATCTATCCAGATCCCTCTGTAGCAGAAAACTGTCCTCTTTAGTGTTAATTACTTTACACAGTTTAGTGTCATCTGCAAAATTGATATATTACTGTGCAAGCCTTCTACAAGATCATTAATAAAGATATTGAAGAGAATAGGGCCCATGCTGAACCCTGAGGTACCCCACTAGTGACCGTGACCCAATCTGAGTGTGTACCGTTAATAACCACCCTCTGTTTTCTATTACTGAGCCAGTTACTTACCCACATACAGATATTTTCTCCTAGTCCAAGTGTTCTCATTTTATATACTAACCTTTTATGTGGTACAGTGTCAAATGCTTTGGAGAAGTCCAGATATACGACATCCATTAATTCGCCGCTGTGAAGTATAGAACTTACCTCCTCATAGAAACTAATTAAATTAGTTTGACATGACTGATCCCTCATGAAGCCATGCTGATATGGTGTAATTTGCTTATTTTCATTGAGATACTCCAAGATAGCATCTCTTACAAAACCATACATTCTTTTACTCCAGGGCACTTCTTTATTGAATTCTCTTTTTTTTTTAATGGACCATTATTTTGTGGGCAACACCAAGTTGAATGAACCTCTCCTTTTTCTGGGTGCCAGGGGCCTGCATTTCAGCTAATCGCCTGCTGCTTTGGTGCGTGACATTAACCTCTTTTTGCTGTCAAATGACTTCTCCTCTGTCTGGGTGTCAGGGGCCTAAATAACTGAAAGTGGCCTGTTCCATTGGTGGGTAACATGCCTGTTTTGCTGCTATAGGACCTCTCTCCTCTGTCTGGGTGCTGGGGTCTAAATAACTGAAAGTGGCCTGTTCCATTGGTGGGTAACATGATGCCTGTTTTGCTGCTATGGGACCTGTCTCCTCTGTCTGGGTGCGGGGGCCTAAATAACTGAAAGTGGCCTGTTCCATTGGTGGGTAACATGATTTCTGTTTTGCTGCTATGGGACCTCTCTCCTCTGCCTGGGTTCTGGGGCTTAAATGACTGAAAGTGGCCTGTTCCAATGGTGGGTAACATGATGCCTCTTTTGCTGCTATGGGATCTTCCTCCTCTGGTTGGGTGCCAGGGGTCTACATTTCAGATAATCGCCTGTTTCTTTGGTGGGTGACATTATCTTCTTTTTGATGTCGAATGACCTCTACTCTGTCTGGGTGTCAGGGGCCTATATTTCGTTTACTTGCTTGCTGTCTTGGTAGGAGACATTTAACTCTTTTTACTGTCAAATGACTGCCCCATTGTGTGGGTGTCGGGGGCCTATATGTCATTTAATCATTTGTTGCTTTGTTGGGTGACAGTTTCCTCTTTATACTGTCAAATGACCTCTACATTGTCTGGTTGTCAGGGGCCTATATTTTGTTTCATCGCCTGCTGTATTGGTGGGAGACATTAACCTCTTTTTACTGTCAAATGACCGCCCATTGTGTGGGTGTCAGGGGCCTATATATCATTTAATTGCTTGCTGTCTTGGTGGGAGACATTAAACTATTTTTACTGTCAAATGACCTCTCCTCTGTCTGGGTGTCAGGGGCCTACATAAATGATAGTGGCCTGTTCCATTGCAGGTTGACCTAAGGCCTGTGTTGCTGTTACAGGACCGCTCTCCTCTTTGCGGGTGCCATGGTCCTCCTGAATTAGTAAATGAGGCCTGTGCCACTGCTGGGTGAAATCAATACTGATTTGGCATGATTGTAACTCTCCTCTTTGTGGGTGCCATGGGTCTGAATCTGTGAATGAGGCCTGTGGCATTGCTGGGTGAAATCAATACTGTCTTGGCGTGATTTTAACTCTCCTCTTTGTGGGTCCCGTGAGCCTGAATGTTTGAATAAGGCCTGTGGCCCTGAAGGCAGACATGATTCCTTCTTGGCTGTCATGTGAACTTCAACTCCCATGTATGGTTGCCATGGCCCTGAGTTTGTGAATAAGGCCTGTGGCACTGCAGGCAGACATGAATCCTTTTTTGGCTGTGATGAGAACTTCAACTCCCATAGCATTCCCACCTGACGCCACCCCAATCTCCTCTTCCACCTCCTCCTTCAATTTGCCAATTGATATTGGTTAATTTTTATTTATTTTATCCACATTTGTTTGCAGGGGATTTACAAACATTTTGCTGCCTTTTGCAGTCCTCTAGCCCTTTCCTGGGCTATTTTACAGCCTTTTTAGTGCCCAAAAGTTCGGGTCCCTATTGACTTCAATGAGGTTCGGGTTCGCGGTCAAGTTCGGTTCGAGTACGGATCCCGAACGCAAACATTTTCGTGAAGTTCGGCCGAACTTCTCGAACCCGAACATCCACGTGTTTGCTCAACTCTAAATAGGAATCATTGATCACAACTCTTTGGACATGGTCCTTCAGCCAGTTTTCAATCCAATTACAAACTATACTTTCTAAGCCCCTAGACTTTATTTTACCTATTAAATGTCTAAGAGGACATCACAGTAGCAAATGTCTTTGTAAAATCCAAGAACACTTCATTCTCATAAAAACAAATCAGGTGATTTTGAGATCTTCTGTCCTTAGTAAACTCGTGCTGGTTATCACTTATGATATCATTAGCAGTCATATACTCCTTTATATAGCATCTTAAGAGTCCTTCAAACATTTTTCCCACAACAGAAGTTAAAGGCCATGTACACCTTTGGAGGCAATTTTATTTTATGATTGCATTTTACTCATTTCCCCTACTCCCTCTTATAACTGTTACCCAGCTGCTGACCCCAGAGTCCTGATCTTGCCCTCCTCCTCACACCTCCATTTTACTGACCCTAGCCAGTGCTTGTAAACTGAGGTCTAAACATTTCTCCAGGTTTGCAATGGTTCTGTGTATTGAAAGGTACGTATTTAGATCCAGAATCTGGGCTTCCAAAAGCTTATATCTAGTGCAAATGTATTCACCCTCAAAAGGCTCTTGAAGTTATGCGTTTTTACATTTCATAGAGCTCACACTGTTTAAGGGGCATAAACAGTAAGGCCTCTTTCACGCGAGCGTCCCGGATTTGCTCCGCATGCGTCCCGAGTGCATTGCAGGAAACCCGCGCGAGTGCGCACGCAATTTCAGTTAGTTTTGACTGCGACTGCGATTGCGTTGTGGTGTTCAGTTCTTTCTGCGCGAGTGCAATGCAGTTTGCATGCGTGTGAGAAAAAACTGAATGTGGTACCCAGACCCGAACTTCTTCACTGAAATTCGGGTTTGGGTTCAGTGTTGTGTAGATCTTATTATTTTACCTTATAACATGGCTATAAAGGAAAATAATAGCATTCTTAATACAGAATGCTTAATAAAATGTGACTTGAGGGGTTAAAAAATAAAAAAAATTAACTCACCTCATCCACTTGATTGCGCAGATGGCATTGTCTTCTTTTTTCTTCTTTCAGGACCTGCAAAAGGACCTTTGATGTAATCGTGCTCACCATGTTGTGAGTGTGGTGACATCAGCGCAGGTCCTGCTGAATGAAGATAGAAGGATTCAAAGCACCTAGCTTAGCTTTAACCTCTTAAGGACACATGACGTACCCGTACGTCCTGTCCCTAAAGATGGCGCACGCTCCTGCTTCGTGCAGGCACCATCGCTGTGGGTGGCCATCTGCTTATTCAAGCAGACCCCCGTAGCTAATAGTCGGGATCGTCAGCGCTGCACGCGATTAAAACCGAAAGTAAAACTTTCGGCAGCTCTCCCCCTTGTGGCGATCGGGGGAACTGGAGCCTGTCAGCAACAGCCATTGTTTCTGTGAATGAAACCATGCTGTTGCATAGTATTTCCTATGGAGCCCTTGTTAGTAATAGGGCTCCATAGGAAACTAGTAAAATCATCATAGACTCCAATACAAGTGTATTGGAGTTTTTGATAGAAGCAATCAGATGACTGATTTATTTAGTTTCCTCTGGGAGCTATATAAAAGTGTTAAGAAAATAAATAAATTAAAATAAAACTAAAAATTCAAATCACCCCCCTTTTCCCAAAAATAAAATAAAAGAATTTTTATTTTTTTTTAAATACACATCATGGGTGTAACAATGTGCTAAAACGCCCATAGTATAAAAATATAAAAATATATTCCCCATACAGTAAACAGAAAAACGTAAAAAAGCATCCAAATGGCTGATTTGCCGTTTTTGGACGCTTCATTTCCTCAAAAAAAATGAAGTAAGTGATCAAAAACAAATACACACCCTATAATGGTATCACTTAAAAGTTCAGATTGTCCCACAAAAAATAAGCCTCCATACAACTCCGTACACATAAATACAAAAAAGTTATAGGGGTCAAAATATGGCGACAAAAAAAATATATAAAAAATTTCCCACTTTTGAATTTTTTTTCACTATCAAAACACAAGAAAAACTATACATATTAGGTATCCCCAGATTCATGCTGACCTGTATAATAAGACTAACTGGTCAGTTTTATCGCACACGAACGTCGGAATATAAAAACCCGTAAAATTGTGATGGAATTGCTTTTTTTATTGCAATTTCACCCCATTTGGAATTTTTTTTACCGCTTACCGCTACATCGTATGCAATATTAAATGGTGGCGTTGGAAAGTAAAACTTGTCCTGCAAAAAACAAGCCTTTATATGGCTATGTGAACGGAAAAATAAAAAAGTTATGGCTCTCGGAAGGCAGGGAGCGCAAAATGAAAAAGCAAAAATGAAAAAAACCTGTGTCCTTAAGGGGTTAAAAATTGTTCCTACTGTTCGAAAAAAGATGTGTACTGTTCCAACTGGAGGGGATTTAGAGATGTGGTGCATGCAGTTGCAAAATTACCAAGTCCAGTAAGAATACTAAAATAGCTATCTCTAGCTCCAATGGTTATAAAACAGAGATAGATGAGTTCATTTTCTGCAATAGCATAGGAGTAGTTTACATCAGTGTTTCCCAACCAGTGTGCCTCCAGCTGTTGCAAAACTACAACTCCCAGCATGCCTGAACAGTCAAAGGCTGTCCGGGTATGCTGGGAGTTGTAGTTTTGCAACATCTGGAGGCACAATGGTTGGGAAACACTGGTTTACATGATTCAATGCCCTTGCTGGAAACAGTATATAGGTAGTATATAGCAAGAAAAAAAAAAAAAAGAAAAGAATATGACATATTTACAATATAAAAATAGTTTATGTAAACAGTCTTATTTAGAATATTCATCAATAATTCAAAATAGTCAGATTTTTGTTGGTTTACAGATAGTGTTGAGCGAACAGTTCGAGCATCGTTCGGGTTCGTACCGAATTTTGGGGTGTCCGGTACCCGGACCCGAACCCGGACATTTTCAAAAAAGTTCGGGTTCGGTGTTCGTTGATTACTTCCCGCTTTCTGAAGGGCTGCACAGCAGCCAATCAGCTAGCGTTTTACTTCTTGCCCTAAGAGCCCATCACAGCCATGCCTACTAATGGCATGGCTGTGATTGGCCAAGTGCAGCATGTGACCCAGCCTCTATTTAAGCTGGAGTCACGTAGCGCCGCACGTCACACTGCTCTGATTAGTGTAGGGAGAGGACGCAGCTTCTGTCAGGGCGAGATTAGGCAGGTTAAAGTCAGCAACAGCACCTAATGAACGGATCGATTTACAGCTGAGAATCATTGAACTTCTGCTAGTTACTTGCTCGCTGGTTTTTAGGCTGCACAGAGCGTTTTTCTGTCACTTATTTTCTGGGTTGATCGGCGGCCATTTTGTGACTTGTGGTGCGCCATAAGAAGATGACACCAAGTCCATCAATCCATCAATACTATTTTTTTTTTTTTTGCTATAATCTACATGGGGGCTTGGCTGTGCTAATTGTCACCCCTAGAAACTCAGGAAAGAAATTTCTATATTTTATTAAGGGGTTAAATACAATTGCCCAAATACCAAACCCCTAAATCTGGTGTTCCAGCTTTGGCTAGACAAGTATAATACTGTCTGCTGTCTGGCAAAGGATAGATTATTTTCTGGGGTTAAATTCAATTGCCAAAATAGCAATACCATAAATCAGTGGTTTCAGCTGTGGCTGGCAAAATAGAATAGTGTCTGCCAAAACATATATTTTGTTCTGGGGTGTAATTCACTTGCCAAAATAGCAATACCCTGAATCTGGTGTCCCAGCTGTTGCATGCCAGGATTCATAGCGTCCCCCAAAACATATATTTTGTTCTGGGGTGAAATTCAATTGCCAAAATAGCAATACCATAAATCAGTGGTTTCAGCTGTGGCTGGCAAAATAGAATAGTGTCCGCCAAAACATATATTTTATTCTGGGGTGAAATTCAATTGCCAAAATAGCAATACCATAAATCACTGGTTTCAGCTGTGGCTGGCAAAATATAATAGTGTCTGCCAAAACATATATTTTGTTCTGGGGTGTAATTCACTTGCCAAAATAGCTATACCCAGAATCTAGTGTCCCAGCTGTTGCAGGCCATGTTTCATTGTGTCCGCCAAAACATATATTTTGTTCTGGGGTGAAATTCAATTGCCAAAATAGCAATACCATAAATCAGTGGTTTCAGCTGTGGCTGGCAAAATAGAATAGTGTCTGCCAAAACATATATTTTGTTCTGAGGTGTAATTCACTTGCCAAAATAGCAATACCCTGAATCTGGTGTCCCAGCTGTTGCATGCCAGGATTCATAGCGTCCCCCAAAACATATATTTTGTTCTGGGGTGAAATTCAATTGCCAAAATAGCAATACCATAAATCAGTGGTTTCAGCTGTGGCTGGCAAAATAGAATAGTGTCCGCCAAAACATATATTTTGTTCTGGGGTGAAATTCAATTGCCAAAATAGCAATACCATAAATCACTGGTTTCAGCTGTGGCTGGCAAAATATAATAGTGTCTGCCAAAACATATATTTTGTTCTGGGGTGTAATTCACTTGCCAAAATAGCTATACCCAGAATCTAGTGTCCCAGCTGTTGCAGGCCATGTTTCATTGTGTCCGCCAAAACATATATTTTGTTCTGGGGTGAAATTCAATTGCCAAAATAGCAATACCATAAATCAGTGGTTTCAGCTGTGGCTGGCAAAATAGAATAGTGTCTGCCAAAACATATATTTTGTTCTGGGGTGTAATTCACTTGCCAAAATAGCAATACCCAGAATCTGGTGTCCCAGCAGTTGCAGGCCACGTTTCATAGTGTCCGCCAAAACATATATTTTGTTCTGGGGTGAAATTCAATTGCCAAAATAGCAATACCATAAATCAGTGGTTTCAGCTGTGGCTGGCAAAATAGAATAGTGTCTGCCAAAACATATATTTTGTTCTGGGGTGTAATTCACTTGCCAAAATAGCAATACCCTGAATCTGGTGTCCCAGCTGTTCCAGGCCACATTTCACAGTGTCCGCTAAAACATATATTTTGTTCTGGGGTGAAATTAATCTGGCAAAATAGCAATACCCTGACTCTGGTGTCCCAGCTGTTGCAGGCCCATTGTAAATCTGTCCATAAAAGGATACCTTTCATCCAGGGCCTAAATACTTGCCCTAAAAGAGATATTCCCCTAAAGGTTCCAGTACCCGCCAGAATTTACAGCGATATTTGGTGGGGCCCAATGCCGTTCTAAGGATGGTAAGGCCTGAGCAGGTACAGGCGCTAGTCAATTGGGTGGCCGACAGTGGATCCAGCATGTTTACAACATTATCTCCCACCCAGTCTTCTGCAGAAAGCGCACAGGTGGCACCTGAAAACCAAGCCCATCAGTCTGTCACATCACCCCCATGCATATCAGGGAAACTTTCAGAGCCTCAAGTTATGCAGCAGTCTCTTATGCTGTTTGAAGACTCTGCTGGCATGGTTTCCCAAGGAAATCCACCTAGCCCTTCCCCAGTGGTGGAAGACATAGAATGCACTGATGCACAACCACTGATGTTTCCTGATGATGAGGACATGGGAATACCACCTCATCGGAGTCCGCACGTCTCTGATGATGACGAAACACAGGTGCCAACTGCTGCGTCTTTCTGCAGTGTGCAGACCGAACAGGAGGTCAGGGAGGAAGATTGTGTGGAAGACGATGCAGGGGACGATGAGGTCCTAGACCCCACATGGAATGAAGGTCGTGCCACTGACTTTCATAGTTCAGAGGAAGAGGCAGTGGTGAGACCGAGCCAACAGCGTAGCAAAAGAGGGAGCAGGGGGCAAAAGCAGAACAGCCGCCGCCAAGAGAGTTCGCCTGATACTGGCCACCGCCACCAGGGACCGAGCACCCCAAAGGCAGCTTCAAGGAGTTCGCTGGCATGGCACTTCTTTAAACAATGTGCTGACGACAAGACCCGAGTGGTTTGCACGCTGTGCCATCAGATCCTGAAGCGAGGCATTAACGTTCTGAACCTTAGCACAACCTGCATGACCAGGCATCTACATGCAAAGCATGAACTGCAGTGGAGTAAACACCTTAAAAGCAAGGAACTCACTCAGGCTCCCCCTGCTCCCTCTTCTGCTGCTGCCTCGGCCTCTTCCTCCGCCTCAGGAGGAATGTTGGCACCTGCCACCCACCAAACAGAGGATGTGCCACCGACACCACCACATGCGTCACCAAGCATCTCCACCATGTCACACGGCAGCGTTCAGCTCTCCATCTCACAAACCTTGGAGAGAAAGCGTAAATTCCCACCTAGCCACCCTCGAGCCTTGGGCCTGAATGCCAGCATTTCTAAACTACTGGCCTTTGAAATGCTGTCATTCAGGCTGGTGGACACAGACAGCTTCAAACAGCTGATGTCCTTGGCTGTCCAACAGTTGTCCCCAGCTGCCACTACTTCTCCAAGACAGCCGTGCCTTCCCTGCACAACCAAGTATCCGATAAAATCAAGTGTGCACTGCGCAATGCCATCTGTGGCAAGGTCCACCTAACCACAGATACGTAGACCAGTAAGCACGGCCAGGGACGCTATATCTCCCTAACTGCACACTGGGTAAATGTAGTGGCGGCTGGGCCCCAGGCGGAGAGTTCCTTGGCGCATGTCCTTCCGCCGCCAAGGATCACAGGGCATCATTCTTTGCCTCCTGTAGCCTCCTCCTCCTACTCGGCTTCCTCCTCCTCTGCTTCCACCAGCTCATCCAGTCAGCCACACACCTTCACCACCAACTTCAGCACAGCCCGGGGTAAACGTCAGCAGGCCATTCTGAAACTCATATGTTTGGGGGACAGGCCCCACACCGCGCAGGAGTTGTGGCGGGGTATTGAACAACAGACCGACCAGTGGTTGCTGCCGGTGGGCCTCAAGCCCGGCCTGGTGGTGTGCGATAATGGGTGAAATCTCATCGCAGCTCTGGGACTAGCCGGTTTGACGCACATCCCTTGCCTGGCGCATGTGCTGAATTTGGTGGTGCAGAAGTTCATTCACAACTACCCCAACATGTCAGAGCTGCTGCATAAAGTGAGAGCCGTCTGTGCGCGCTTCCGGCGTTCACATCCTGCCGCTGCTCACCTGTCTGCGCTACAGCGGAACTTCGGCCTTCCCGCTCACCGCCTCATATGCGACGTGCCCACCAGTTGGAACTCCACCTTGCACATGCTGGAGAGACTGTGCGAGCAGCAGCAGGCCATAGTGGAGTTTCAGCTGCAGCACGCACGCGTCAGTCGCACTGCGGAACAGCACCACTTCACCACCAATGATTGGGCCTCCATGCGAGACCTGTGTGCCCTGTTGCGCTGTTTCGAGTACTCCACCAACATGGCCAGTGGCGATGACACCGTTATCAGCGTCACAATACCACTTCTATGTCTCCTTGAGAAAACGCTTAGGGCGATGATGGAAGAGGAGGTGGCCCAGGAGAAGGAGGATGAGGGGTTATTTTTAGCACTTTCAGGCCAGTCTGTTAGAAGTGGCTCAGAGGGAGGTTTTTTGCAACAGCAGAGGCCAGGTACAAATGTGGCCAGCCAGGGCCCACTACTGGGGGACGAGGAGGATGAGGAGGAGGTGGAGGAGGATGAGGATGAGGATGAAGCAGGTTCACAGCGGGGTGGCACCCGACACAGCTCAGGCCCATCACTGGTGCGTGGCTGGGGGGATACGGAGGACGATGACGATACGCCTCCCACAGAGGACAGCTTGTCCTTACCTCTGGGAAGCCTGGCACACATGAGCGACTACATGCTGCAGTGCCTGCGCAACGACAGCAGAGTTGCGCATATTTTAACATTTGCGGACTACTGGGTTGCCACCCTGCTGGATCCCCGGTACAAAGACAATGTGCCCACCTTACTTCCTGCACTGGAGCGTGATAGGAAGATGCGCGAGTTCAAGCGCACGCTGGTAGAGGCGCTCCTGAGAGCATTCCCAAATGTGACAGGGGAACAGGTGGAAGCCCAAGGCGAAGGCAGAGGAGGAGCAAGAGTTCGCCAACGCAGCAGTGTCACGGCCAGCTCTTCTGAGGGCAGGGTTAGCATGGCAGAAATGTGGAAAAGTTTTGTCTCCACGCCACAGCTAACTGCACAACCACCTGATACGGAACGTGTTAGCAGGAGGCAGCATTTCACTAACATGGTTGAACAGTACGTCTGCACACCCCTCCACGTACTGACTGATGGTTCGGCCCCATTCAACTTCTGGGTCTCCAAATTGTCCACATGGCCAGAGTTAGCATTTTATGCCTTGGAGGTGCTGGTCTGCCCGGCGGCCAGCGTTTTGTCTGAACGTGTATTCAGCACGGCAGGGGGCGTCATTACTGACAAACGCAGCCGCCTGTCCACAGCCAACGTGGACAAGCTGACGTTCATAAAAATGAACCAGGCATGGATCCCACAGGACCTGTGCCTCCCTTGTGCAGAATAAACATTTATAACTGCCTCCCCATCAACCATGTATTCTTGTACTCCGGGGCACTTCTTTATTGAATCCTCATTTTTTTAACTTTACCCTGATCTTGCGGTGCAACCCAAAGTTGAATGAACCTCTTCTCTGTCTGGGTGCTGGTCCGAAATAACTGAGAGTGGCCTTCTCCGTTGGTGGTTGATATGACGCATGATTCCTTGATGTGGGACCTCTCTCCTCTGTCTGGGTGCTGGTCCAAAATAAATGAGAGTGGCCTTCTCAGTTGGTGGTTGATATGACGCATGATTCCTTGCTGTGGGACCTCTCTCCAATTGATATTGGTTAATTTTTATTTATTTTATTTTAATTCATTTCCCTATCCACATTTGTTTGCAGGGGATTTACCTACATTTTGCTGCCTTTGGCAGCCCTCTAGCCCTTTCCTGGACTATTTTACAGCCTTTTTAGTGCCTAAAAGTTCGGGTCCCCATTGACTTCAATGGGGTTCGGGTTCGGGACAAAGTCTGGCTCGAGTTCAAATCCCGAACCCGGACATTTTCGGGAAGTTCGGCCGAACTTCTCGAACCCGGACATCCAGGTTTTCGTTCATCTCTATTTACAGACAATTCAAAGAGTTTGGGGGGGAGTGATTTTCTGGCCAAGATGTCTTATACTGAATACAGATATATTTACAACTTTAGTACATTGATTAACGTACAAAATTAATGGTTTTCTTAGAAAACGTTTCTATAGGGATGGGCGGGGTGAGGGGGGATCCAGTTCATGCTTTCCAAAGGTTCCTAATCAGGAATATATTTTTGGGTGCATCTAAAACTCATTCAAAAAGCTTATAAGGAGCACTGAAAGAATACCAGCATTCCGAAGGACTGCATAAGCCACTGAGGTGAGGGACAGCTTTCCTGAAACAAGTCTAGCTACAGTCTATTTTAATATAATTTTTGATATCACCCTGTACATATCCTGACAAGGAATTACAAGCACTAAGTGGGACAAGAAAGTCTCTCTTAAATAGGGTTGAGCGAACCCGGTGAAGTTCGGGTTCGCTGGGTTTGGCCGAACTTCAGGTTAAAGTTCGGGTTCGGGACCCCGACTCCATTAAAGTCAATGGGGACCCAAACTTCACTTTATTATTTTCCTTTATAACATGGTTATAACGGAAAATAATAGCATTCTTAAGATAGAATGCAAAATAAAATGGCCATTAAGGGGTTAAAAATAATAAAAGAAACTCACCTCCTCCACTTGATCGCGCAGCCAGTATTCTTTTCTTTCTTCAGGACCTGCGATGACATCACCGTGGTGATCGCAGTGACGTCATCGCAGGTCCTTTTGCAGGTGTGTTAGAGCTCTGGCGAGAGGCATGACACTAATCTCACAGTGAGTGAATCCCACTGTAGCAACATATTCCAGGTCGCAGTGAGTATAAGAAGTATCGGAATCATTTACCAATCAGAAATATGCCTATATTAGGTGTATTTCTGGCGTAGATAGTGGTGCAAAGTGTGCATGGCATGGGCGGGGATGGAGACAGTCTGGCAGGTCCGTCTCATTTACAATTTTCTAGAAAATGGTCTAAATGTAAGACGGCTAGGAAGCTGTCTTACATTTAGAAGTGGCAGTGGATACGCCAAAGTTATGCAGAGGCAAGCGCCTCTAATAAATGACCCCCTATATCTTCCTTTGTAAGAATCGCTCGCAGAGACATTCAAATTATATATTTATGGACTAGATTACATCAGTGACTTGAAGGGACCCAGATATATAAGCAATTAAATTATATTAAAAAGGAATAAAAACACTAACAGAACAATATTCATTAATATTTTTAAAACATTTTTTGCAATTGCAGCAAGGGTTGCTGAGTCCTCCAAAATTACAGTGAAGAAAAACTACCTGGTGTTAAAACACTTCACCTGTGGCCCGATTGCTGTTTAAACTTCAAGCCACAAGCCACAGAAACTGCAAGTGAGATTTTGAGTGCAGTGAGGGTTTGACACTAAGCCATAGGACATAGGAACCAAGGTTTGATAGATTTTCATTGTCCAGTGTTTGTGGCAAGTTCCCCAGTTACAGCAGAAAGGGGATTACATTTAAATTCATATTTTATTTATTATTTACTTGTTTTTTTTTTCCCCCTTAGGCCTCTTTCACACGAACGATACGGATTAGGTCCGGATGCGTTCAGGATGCGTTCAGTGAAACTTGCACCATTTTGCAAGCAACTTCAGTCAGAGTTGTCTGGGATTGCGTTCAGTTGTTCATTTTATTTACGGGCGGGTGCAATGCATTTTGATGCGTTTTTCACGCGCGTGATAAAAAACTGAAGGTTTACCAAGAACATCTCCTAGCAACCATCAGTGAAAAACGCATTGCATCCGCACCTGCTTGCGGATCCAATGTGTTTTTTACTGAAGTCCCATTCACTTCTATGGGGCCAGGGCTGCGTGAAAAACGCAGAATATAGAACATGCTGCGTTTTTAACGCAACGCAGAACTGATTTGAAAAAGAAAACGCTCATGTACACAGACGTATTGAAATGAATGGGTCAGGATTCAGTGCGGGTGCTATACGTTCAGGTCACACATTGCACCCATGCAGAAAACTTGATCTCTGTCTGCAAGCTGGCATCACTACAGCCAAAGTTTTTACACGCACTCATGGAAAAGAAGTTGCGGGTAATACTATCCTTTTGCCAACATCTTGCCATCCTGCTCATATCATCAAAAATATACCCAAAGAGAAGATGATCAGTACAAGACTAGAGTTGAGCGAACACCTGGATGTTCGGGTTCGACGAGTTCGGCCGAACTTTCGAAAAATGTTCGGGTTCGGGATCCGAACTCGACCCGAACTTCATCCCGAACCCGAACCCCATAGAAGTCAATGGGGACCCGAACTTTTGGGCACTAAAAAGGCTGTAAAACACACCCGGAAAAGGGCTAGAGGGCTGCAAAAGGCAGCAAAATGTAGTTAAATCCCCTGCAAACAAATGTAGATAGGGAAATGATGAGTTAACATAAAATAAATAAAAATTAAACAATATTAATTGGAGTGAGGTCCCATAGCACAGAATCAGGCTTCAAGTCACCCACCAATGGAGAAGGTCACTTAGTATTATTTTGACCACAGCACCCAGACAAAGGAGAGGGTCCCACAGCAGAGAACCAGGCATCATATCACCCACCACAGGAGTAGGCCACCATTTAGTTACTTTGACCCCTACACCCAGACGGAGGAGAGAGGTTACACAGCAGAGAATCAGGCATTTAGATCACCCACCACAGGAGTAGGCCCCCATTGAATCAGACCCTGGCAACCATGTCAGATGGCACAACCATCAGCTTTATATCAATCAGCACAGGAGAAGGCGACTTTGAAAGACTTTGACCCCTACACCCAGATGGAGGAGAGAGGTTTCACAGCAGAGAATCAGGCATCATATCAACCACCACAGGAGAAGCCACCATTTAGTTACTTTGACCCCTGCACCCAGGAAGAGGAGAGAGGCCCCACAGCACATATTCTGGCATCATATCAGCCACCACAGGAGAAGCCACCATTGAGTTACTTTGACCCCTGCACCCAGGAAGAGGAGAGAGGCACCACAGCACATATTCTGGCATCATATCAGCACACCACAGGAGAAGGCCACCATTGAGTTACTTTAGACCCCTGCACCCAGGACAGAGGAGAGAGGCACCACAGCACATATTCTGGCATCATATCAGCCACCACAGGAGAAGCCACCATTGAGTTACTTTGACCCCTGCACCCAGGAAGAGGAGAGAGGCACCACAGCACATATTCTGGCATCATATCAGCCACCACAGGAGAAGCCACCATTTCAGTTACTTTGAGCCCTTCGACCCAAACAGAGGAGAGAGGTTCCACATCAGAGAATCAGGCATCATATCAACCACCACAGGAGTAGGCCACAATTTAGTTTATTTGACCCCTGCACCCAGGAAGAGGAGAGAGGCCCCACAGCACATATTCTGGCATCATATCACACACCACAGGAGAAGGCCTCTTTCAGTGATTTAGGCCTTTGGACCCAGACAGAGGAGAGAGGTCAGAGATTAGCTTCATATCCCCCAGCACAGCAGAAGACCGCTTTATTTGACTTAGGCCTCAGCACCCAGACAGAAGACAGAGGTAGCATGGCAGAGGTTATGGCTTCATGTCACCCGTTAGTTTAACCGGCCACTTTCATCTGGTTAGGCCCGGCGCCCAGACAGAGAAGAGTTTCATTCAACTGTGGGTTTCATAAAATTTGTATCAAATAAAGAAGTGGCCCGTAGCACAACAAGACATGTTTTAGGCAGTTAATAAGGACTACTCTGCACAAGGGAGGGACAGGTCCTGTGGGATCCATGCCTGGTTCATCTTTATGAAGGTCAGCTTGTCCACGTTGGCTGTGGACAGGCGGCTGCGCTTGTCAGTAATGGCGCCCCCTGCCGTGCTGAATACGCGTTCAGATAAAGCGCTGGCCGCCGGGCAGGAAAGCACCTCAAGGCATAACATGCTAACTCTGGCCACGTGGACAATTTCGAAACCCAGTAGTTGAATGGGGCCGAACCATCCGTCAGGATGTGGAGGGTGTGCAGACATACTGTTCAACCATGTTAGTGAAATGCTGCCTCCTGCTAACACGTTCCGTATCAGGTGTCGGTGCAGATAGCTGTGGCGTGGAGACAAAACCTTTCCACATTTCTGCCATGCTAACCCTGCCCTCAGATGAGCTGGCCGTGACACAGCTGCGTTGGCGACCTCTTGCCACTCCTCTGCCTTCACCTTCCACCTGTTCCCCTGTGACATGTGGGAATGCTCTCAGAGCGCCTCTATCAGCGTGCGCTTGTACTCGCGCATCTTGCGGTCGCGCTCCAGTTCAGGAATTAAAGTGGGCACATTGTCTTTATACCGGGGATCCAGCAGGGTGGCCACCCAGTAGTCTGCACACGTTAAAACGTGGAGCAACTCTGCTAGTCGTTGCGCAGGCATTGGAGCATATATTCGCTCATGTGGGCCAGGCTACCCATGGGTAAGGACAAGCTGTCCTCTGTGGGAGGCGTATCGTCATCGTCCACCGTATCCCCCAGCCACGCACCAGTGATGGGCCTGGGCTGCCACCCCGCTGTGAACTTGCGTCATCCTCGTCCCCCTCCACCTCCTCCTCCTCATCCTCCTCGTCCTCCAGTACAGTGCCTTGGCTGGCGACTTGTGAACCTGTCCTCTGCTGCTTAAACAAACCTCCCTCTGAGCCACTTCGAACAGACTGGCCCGAAAGTGTTAGAAACGAGCCCTCATCCTCCTCCTCCTCCTCCACCTGGGCCACCTCCTCTAACATCATTGCCTAAGTGTTTTCTCAAGGAGACATAGAAGTGGTATTGTAACGCTGATAACAGTGTCATCGCCACTGGCCATGTTGGTGGAGTACTCGAAACAGCGCAGCAGGGCACACAGGTCTCGCATGGAGGCCCAATCATTGGTGGTGAAGTGGTGCTGTTCGGCAGTACGACTGACGCGAGCGTGCTGCAGCTGAAACTCCACTATGGCCTGCTGCTGCTCGCACAGTCTCTCCAGCATGTGCAAGGTGGAGTTCCACCGGGTGGGCACGTCGCATATGAGGCGGTGGCGGGAAGGCCGAAGTTCCGCTGTAGCGCAGACAGGCGAGCAGCGGCAGGATGTGAACGGCGGAGCGCGCACAGACGGCCCGCACTTTATGCAGCAGCTCTGACATGTTGGGGTAGTGGTGAATGAACCTCTGCACCACCAAGTTCAGCACATGCGCCAGGCAAGGGATGTGCGTCAAACCGGCTAGTCCCAGAGCTGCCACGAGATTTCGCCCATTATCGCATACCACCAGGCCTGGCTTGAGGCCCACCGGCAGAAACCACTCGTCGGTCTGTTGTTCAATACCCCGCCACAACTCCTTTGCGCTGTGGGGCCTGTCCCCAAACATATGAGTTTCAGAATGGCCTGCTGACGTTTACCCGGGCTGTGCTGAAGTTGGTGGTGAAGGTGTGTGGCTGACCGGATGAGCTGGTGGAAGCAGTGGAGGAGGAAGCCGAGTAGGAGGAGGAGGCTACAGGAGGCAGAGAATGATGCCCTGCGATCCTAGGGGCGGAAGGACGTGCGCCAAGGAACTGTCCGCCGGGGCCCAGCCGCCACTACATTCATCCAGTGTGCAGTTAGTGAGATATAGCGTCCCTGGCCGTGCTTACTGGTCACGTATCTGTGGTTAGGTGGACCTTGCCACAAATGGCGTTGCGCAGTGCACACTTGATTTTATCGGACACTTGCATGTGCAGGAAGGCACGGCTGTCTTGGAGAAGTAGTGGCGGCTGGGAACCACATACTGCGGGACAGCCATGGCCATCAGCTGTTTGAAGCTGTCTGTGTCCACCAGCCGGAATGACAGCATTTCAAAGGCCAGCAGTTTAGAAATGCTGGCGTTCAGGCCAAGGAGCTCGAGGGTGACTCGGGGAATTTGCGCTTCCTCTCTAAGGTTTGAGATATTGAGAGCTGAACGCTGCTGTGTGATATAGTGGAGGCGCTAGTTGACGGTGGCGGTGGTGGTGGTGTCGGTGGCACATCCTCTGTTTGCTGCTCGGCAGGTGGCAACATTCCTCTCGAGGCGGAAGCCGAGGCAGCAGCGGTAGAGGGAGCAGGGGAGCCTCAGCGAGTGCCTGGTTTTTAAGGTGTGTACCCCACTGCAGTTCATGCTTTGCATGTAGATGCCTGGTCATGCAGGTTGTGCTGAGGTTCAGAACGTTAATGCCTCGCCTCAGGCTCTGATGGCAGAGCGTGCAAGTCACTCGGGTCTTGTCGGTAGGACATTGTTTAAAGAAGTGCCATGCCAGGGAACTCTTTGAAGCTGCCTTTGTGGGGCTGGGTCCCTGTTGGCGATGTCCAGTAGCAGGGCGAACTCTGGGGCGCGGCTCGTCTGCTTTGGCCCCCTGCTCCCTCTTTGGCTTCGCTGTTGTCTCGGTCTCACCACTACCTCTTCCTCTGAACTGTGAAAGTCATCGCCACGACCTTCAGTCCATGTGGGGTCTAAGACCTCATCGTCCTCTGCATCGTCTTCCACCCAGTCTCCCTCCCTGACCTCCTCCTGTTCAGTCTGCACACTGCAAAAGACGCGGCAGTGGGCACCTGTGTTTCGTCATCATCAGAGAGTCGGTGACTCTGCTGTGGTGGTATTCCCATGTCCTCTTCATCTGGAGACATAAGTGGTTGTGCGTCAGTGCATGGTATGTCTTCCTCCACTGGGGAAGGGCTAGGTGGACGCCCTGGGAAACCCTGGAAGCAGAGTCTTCAAACAGAAGAAGAGACTGCTGCATAACTTGTGGCTCAGACCGTTTCCCTGATATGCTTGGGGGTGATGTGACAGACTGATGGGCTTGGTTTTCAGGTGCCACCTGTGCGCTTTCCGCAGAAGACTGGGTGGAAGACCATGTGGTGAACGTGCTGGAAGCACTGTCGGCCACCCAATCGATTAATGCCTGTACCTGCTCAGGCCTTACCATCCTAAGAGCGGCATTGGGCCCCACGAGATATTGCGGTACATTCTGCCGGCTAGTTGAGGGAGTTCGTTCCCTACTGTGTGCGCCTGGGGCCGAACGGCCACGTCCTCTACCAGCAACAGAGGCTCCACGGACACCACCACGACCGCGTCCTCGTCCCTTAATAGTATTTTCTTCATTGTTGCGATTCAACTCGCACCACAATGAAATATATTATTTTTATAAGCAAAATCCCCTCACTGGAATACTTTCAGTCTTTTGACTGTATGGATTACAGATGGAATGACTGTTATATGTGAGTACCGCTTTCTTTGACAGATTCTAGTATGGGTACATATATGTTTTCCCAACCCCAGCACATTAGTTTGCTAATTCCAGATGTATGAAACGCAGGCCTAACTGTATCTAGTATATTGAACGCCAGATAAACTAACTTGGCCTTTTTAAATAAAAAAATTCCCTCACTGGAATACTTTCAGTCTTTTGACTGTATGGATTACAGATGGAATGACTGTTATATGTGAGTACCGCTTTCTTTGACAGATTCTAGTATGGGTACATATATGTTTTCCCAACCCCAGCACATTAGTTTGCTAATTCCAGATGTATGAAACGCAGGCCTAACTGTATCTAGTATATTGAACGCCAGATAAACTAACTTGGCCTTTTTAAATAAAAAAATTCCCTCACTGGAATACTTTCAGTCTTTTGACTGTATGGATTACAGATGGAATGACTGTTATATGTGAGTACCGCTTTCTTTGACAGATTCTAGTATGGGTACATATATGTTTTCCCAACCCCAGCACATTAATTTGCTAATTCCAGATGTATGAAACGCAGGCCTAACTGTATCTAGTATATTGAACGCCAGATAAACTAACTTGGCCTTTTTAAATAAAAAAATTCCCTCACTGGAATACTTTCAGTCTTTTGACTGTATGGATTACAGATGGAATGACTGTTATATGTGAGTACCGCTTTCTTTGACAGATTCTAGTATGGGTACATATATGTTTTCCCAACCCCAGCACATTAATTTGCTAATTCCAGATGTATGAAACGCAGGCCTAACTGTATCTAGTATATTGAACGCCAGATAAACTAACTTGGCCTTTTTAAATAAAAAAATTCCCTCACTGGAATACTTTCAGTCTTTTGACTGTATGGATTACAGATGGAATGACTGTTATATGTGAGTACCGCTTTCTTTGACAGATTCTAGTATGGGTACATATATGTTTTCCCAACCCCAGCACATTAATTTGCTAATTCCAGATGTATGAAACGCAGGCCTAACTGTATCTAGTATATTGAACGCCAGATAAACTAACTTGGCCTTTTTAAATAAAAAAAATTCCCTCACTGGAATACTTTCAGTCTTTTGACTGTATGGATTACAGATGGAATGACTGTTATATGTGAGTACCGCTTTCTTTGACAGATTCTAGTATGGGTACATATATGTTTTCCCAACCCCAGCACATTAATTTGCTAATTCCAGATGTATGAAACGCAGGCCTAACTGTATCTAGTATATTGAGCGCCAGATAAACTAACTTGGCCTTTTTAAATAAAAAAATTCCCTCACTGGAATACTTTCAGTCTTTTGACTGTATGGATTACAGATGGAATGACTGTTATATGTGAGTACCGCTTTCTTTGACAGATTCTAGTATGGGTACATATATGTTTTCCCAACCCCAGCACATTAATTTGCTAATTCCAGATGTATGAAACGCAGGCCTAACTGTATCTAGTATATTGAACGCCAGATAAACTAACTTGGCCTTTTTAAATAAAAAAATTCCCTCACTGGAATACTTTCAGTCTTTTGACTGTATGGATTACAGATGGAATGACTGTTATATGTGAGTACCGCTTTCTTTGACAGATTCTAGTATGGGTACATATATGTTTTCCCAACCCCAGCACATTAATTTGCTAATTCCAGATGTATGAAACGCAGGCCTAACTGTATCTAGTATATTGAACGCCAGATAAACTAACTTGGCCTTTTTAAATAAAAAAAATTCCCTCACTGGAATACTTTCAGTCTTTTGACTGTATGGATTACAGATGGAATGACTGTTATATGTGAGTACCGCTTTCTTTGACAGATTCTAGTATGGGTACATATATGTTTTCCCAACCCCAGCACATTAATTTGCTAATTCCAGATGTATGAAACGCAGGCCTAACTGTATCTAGTATATTGAACGCCAGATAAACTAACTTGGCCTTTTTAAATAAAAAAATTCCCTCACTGGAATACTTTCAGTCTTTTGACTGTATGGATTACAGATGGAATGACTGTTATATGTGAGTACCGCTTTCTTTGACAGATTCTAGTATGGGTACATATATGTTTTCCCAACCCCAGCACATTAATTTGCTAATTCCAGATGTATGAAACGCAGGCCTAACTGTATCTAGTATATTGAACGCCAGATAAACTAACTTGGCCTTTTTAAATAAAAAAAATTCCCTCACTGGAATACTTTCAGTCTTTTGACTGTATGGATTACAGATGGAATGACTGTTATATGTGAGTACCGCTTTCTTTGACAGATTCTAGTATGGGTACATATATGTTTTCCCAACCCCAGCACATTAATTTGCTAATTCCAGATGTATGAAACGCAGGCCTAACTGTATCTAGTATATTGAACGCCAGATAAACTAACTTGGCCTTTTTAAATAAAAAAAATTCCCTCACTGGAATACTTTATGGCTTTTCACTGTATGGATTACAGGTGGACTGGTATTAGTAGGGGTGACACAAGCACACCCAAGTCCCTGATGTAGGATTTCTATGGCACAGACCACTATTACAAGTGATTAATGGACGTTGGGAGAGATTGTGCTGCAGCACTAGTCCCAAGATGGCCGCCGCCTATCAGCCCAGTAACATGTGCCACAAAATGGTCTGCACAACCTTTAAAAAAATAGCCTTGGACTGTGCTGCTAAATCGCTATTGGTCTGAATCCCAGGTGTAGATGTCTGACTTGTTTGGAGCTTTGGAATGCACACTGTGGCAGCTTCTGCTGCAGCACTACAAGTCGCAAAATGGCGGCCGGCGGTCAGCCCAGGTACATGTGGATGGAAAAATCACTCTGGCCACTCTAAAAATAGCCAATCCCTATCAAAAAAGCAGCTCAGCTGCAGTTGTTCAGATGAATCACAGGTGGAGGAGAGAAATTTGCTTCCAGTTATTCAATTATCCCTGCCTATTCTCGCCCTAGCATCAGCTGCGTCTATCCCTGTTCTATTCACATCGGGAGTGAGCACGTCCCGACGTGCGCACAAGCTTATAAAGAGGCTGAGTCACATGCTGCACTTGGCCAATCACAGCCTTGCCAATAGTAGGCATGGCTGCGATGGCATCTTAGGGCAAGTAGTATGATGCATGTTGATTGGCTGCTTTGCAGCCTTTCAAAATGCGCCAAAATACATGCCGAACGACGAACCCGAACCCGAACTTTTTTGAAAATGTCCGGGTTCGGGTCCGGGTCCCGGACACCCCAAAATTCGGTACGAACCCGAACGATGCTCGAACTGTTCGCTCAACCCTATACAAGACGTAATTGTTCAAATTATGATATCTTTTTACAGGAAGCAGACAGAGTTGCAACAAGGTTACAAACTAGACAGTATGTAACGGTCAGCAGAGGAAGAGACCGTAGAGCAGGATTCAAGTACAGTGCAGCAGACAAGGAGGCTGAAGCAGAAACCGGCTTTATTAAACAAGTACACAAGTACAAAAATGGAAGGCTACTCTCTTCTAGATATTCCTACCTGTCCCCGCTACCCGGGGTGCACTTCTACTGTGCACTACCTAAATCCTCTTCCACTATGTCCTAACTCAGATTAGCATCAGTGCACTCACAGTTCTGTGTCCGGCATATACAGGCAGATACAGTCTGGGTCCTGATCTGGTTGCTTGCTTGCTTGCTTGGCTCAGCGTGGTCTTCTCCTTTATGTTAGGTCGCAGGTCAGGCATCCACATGGCTCAGCTCTGGCAGGGGTGATGCTGCAAGCCTCACTTTGTAGTCTCTGTAACTCTGGTCCGAGATAGTCAGCAGCTCAGGACATATATCATCAGGCAGGGCCTGGAGTTCACTCACAAGCCCCTCTGGTAAGTGCCTCACACTGTAGCAGTCTCCCTTCTGTACCAGGAAACATCAGCTCAGTCAGGGAGAAAACACACTCTAAAGTCCCAGATACTGTGTCACAGCAGGCAGGGAGAATCACTCTAATCTTCACCGTCTGAGGGCCCCTCTCCATTACGGGCTGGCAATGGTTCTGTGACAGTGACTTCATCACCTGTAGCCTGGGAGGCTTCTTCAGTGTTAGGAGCAGTCCACCAGTCTTCACCATCATCTCCATCAGAGATAACAAGTTCTGAGTATGGGGCAGGAGGAGGAGAAGGAGGAGGTGTCCTCTGAACAGGTGTGGGATCTTTGGACCGGCATGGCCGTAACATATTCCTATGTAGAGTCCGTGAAGCAAATTCCTCATTCTCAACCTGCACTTCGTAGACTGGACCATTAGGGTACACTCTCTTGATCACTTTGTATGGCTGTACTTCCCAACGCTCACTCAACTTGCCTCTGGGACGTTTCTCTCGTACCAGTACCTGATCCCCAGGCTGCAATGGAACCTCCTGAACTGGAGGACGGTCTGTATGAGCTCTCTCCTGTAACCGCTGACCTGCCAACTGGCGAATGGTCTGGAGACGCTGACGGTGTTCTTTCACCCATAAGGTGGTTGTTCGTTCTATTAGGTCTTCTGGCTGTTCTAGGTTTAATTCAACGATTTCTCGACCAGCCCTACCGAACAGTAACATGTATGGGGTGTAACCGGTGGTGGTATAGACACGATTATTGTAAGCCCAGACTAATTCTGGCAGGTAGTCAGGCCAGTGTGCCCTCTTGTCTTCCTCTAGCGTCCTCAGCATTTGCAGCAATGTTCGGTTAAAGCGCTCACAGGCCCCGTATCCTTGGGGATGATAGGGAGTTGTCCTGGATTTTTCAATGCCATACAGTTGATGTAGCTCCTCCATCACTTTTCCTTGAAAGCACGCCCCTTGATCTGAATGGATCCGCTTTGGACACCCATAGACCAGAATGAAGTCTTGACAAATGGCTCGTGCAGCGGACTCGGACGTCTGGTCCCGAGTTGGGGTGACTACTGCAAACTTGGAGAAGTGGTCGATTATGACCAGGCAATTCTGTGGACCTCTTGACGATTGTCCCACAAGGAGATAGTCTATCATCAACACTTCCAGTGGTTCTTTGGTCTGGATGGACTGTAGGGGTGCTCTCTGTTCTGTACTCTTCATGAGTTCACACACTCGACACTGTCGGCAAACTTCTTCAACTGTGGCCTCCAGTCGCGGACAATACACATAACGCTGCAGCCACTGGTATGTCTTGACTGGCCCGAAGTGAGCTCCAAACTCATGAGCCTCTTTGGCTATCTCCCGTGCCATTCTTCTGGGTATCACTACCTGCCACTAGGTCGGCAGGCTGTTGCCACTTGCGGAACAAAACAGCTCCATGCACTTCCAGTCTGTCCCATTGATGTAGAACGGACTTCATCTCGGCATCCAGATCAGTCCTTTCTTCTTTTTTGGGTTTCCTGCACTGGGTTACCCAGCTTTTCATTTGCTGCAGTCCAATGTCTTCATCTTGCAATCTGCCGAATTCTTCATTAGTTCTCCCCAATGCCTTGGGTAGCTTACGGGCCTCCCCACTTGTCTGGGCTGCGACTGTTGGGGGAGCGAACTTGCGGAAGTCAGGAGTTTCATCTTCTTCCTTTTGTTCATTAATATCCCCTACTGGAGTTTCAAAAGTAACCCTCGAGAGACCATCAGCATTAGTGTTCTCTGTAGCGGAGCGGTAGCGAATTAAGAAGTCATACTTTGCAAGGCGAGCCGCCCAGCGTTGCTCCAGGGCTCCCAACTTGGCAGTACCCAGATGGGCCAGGGGATTGTTATCCGTCCGTACGAAGATCTTAGCCCCTCTCAGATATCCTGCAAATTTCTCCGTCATAGCCCACACCAGGGCAAGGAGTTCCAGCCGGAAGGAACTGTAGTTATGGGGGTTTCGCTCCGTATCTCGCAAGGATCTACTGGCATAAGTGATCACTCTCTCGTGTCCATCTTGTACCTGCGACAGGACTGCCCCAAGTCCATAGAGACTGCCATCAGTAGATAAGATGAATGGTTTATCAAAATCGGCATAAGCCAAGATGGGGGCCGATGTCAGGGCTTCTTTAAGTGCCTGGAAGGTCTCTTCCTGTTTCTGTCCCCAGGGGATACTTTGGCCCTTGGGTTGCCCAGCCGTTCCTCTCAACAACTCATTCGGAGGGCCCGCTATTTTTGCGTAGTCTTTGATGAACCACCGGTAGTACCCGGTCAGTCTCAGGAAGGCCTTTAACTCACGCAGTGTTCTGGGCACTAGCCATTGTCGTATTGCAGCCACTTTGTCTTGGGACGGTAGCACTCCATCTTGGGACACCCTATGGCCCAGGTACTCTATCTTCCTCTTGAAGAGATGACACTTCTTTGGCTTTACTTTCAGGCCATGGGATCGCAGTCGCTCGAGTACCTGCCCTAGCCGATTCAAGTGTTCTTAAAAAGTAGCAGAGTATACGATGATATCGTCTAGGTATATCAGAGTGGCTTCAAAATTCAGGTCTCCCAGGCATCTCTCCAACAGCCGCTGGAAGGTTCCAGGGGCATTAGTCAGTCCGAATGGCATCCTGTTGAATTCAAATAACCCCATGGGGAGTATGAATGCTGTCTTTGCCTTGTCCTGCTCAGCCACTGGTACTTGCCAGTACCCACTTGCTAGGTCCAGGGTGGAGAAGTATTTGGCTCGTCCTAGAGCCGTCAGAGACTCCTCGATGCGTGGCAGAGGATATGAGTCTCGCGCAGTGCAAGCATTCAACCGCCGGTAATCCACACAAAAGCGAATAGTGCCGTCCTTCTTCTTGTCAAGCACCACTGGGGCTGCCCAAGGGCTCTGGCTTCCCCGCACCACTCCGGAGTCTATCATCTGTTTCAATAGCGTCTTCACTTCCTGGTACAACTTGGGCGGAATCTGCCGATATCTCTCCCGAATTGGTGGAGTGTCCCCCGTCGGTATCTCATGTGTGATAGCATTCGTGCAGCCAAAGTCATCGGCGTGGCGGGCAAATGCAGCCTGATTCTCCCACAGCATGGTTTCAACTGCTCGCTGTTGGTCTGAACTGAGAGCCTTAACATCTATCTCCATTTGGTCCAAGATGGTTCCCCCATTCCATTCTGGGGTCTGCGCCACTTCTGAACTGGCAGTAACTGCCAGGGTCCAAACAGCATCCCCTACCGGAGCTAGAGTCACTTCTCTCTGGCTCAGTATTTCTCCCTGATGTAGGTATACACGGGCCAGTTCCACTCCTGGCGTCAAGGGAACTTCTAGATATCCCACATTCACAGCTCTTATGGGTACTCGTCCATTCTGGACCACTCCCAGTGTCCGGGCCACCAGGACGTCCTGACCCAGCTCTCCTAGGCCTGTTGGTTCAACGAACACCTCCATGCCTTCAAGATTGCGGAAAGTTCCCACGGGTAACGTCAGCACGGTCTCCCGACCAGGGGGGATGGTGAAGGTAGCCTTTCCTGGCGCTCGGATCGTTCCCACCGCCTGGTGTGCTGGTACACTTCTCTGTGTTCCACAAAAACGGATCAGCCGTTGAAATGCCTTCTGGGTAGGTTTGTGCGGGGTGGCTTGCTTCCAGTAACCCGGCCCCCGTTTGGTTAACATGATCTGATCCAATTCTCGCAGGATATTCATGCCCATTATCACCGGCACATCTTCTTTGAACGTTTCGGGGACCAACAAGATACCTTTCCGTCCCACTTCCTGTCCACATAGCCGTACATTCATCCACATGACCCCTGTGACAGGAATCTGTTGTTGGTTAGCCGCTGTAACCCAGACCAGTGTCTCTCGCTCTGGCTTGGCCAGCGCTTGAAAGTAACGGTAGAAGAATGACTCGGGCATAGTTGTCACCTGAGACCCAGTATCCACTAAACAGTCGACCGGAACACCTTCAAATTCAGCTCGTATAGTGGGACACCCTGCGACCAGGTGTTCGGAGCTTTGCTGGGTAACTTGGCTCTCCACTTCCCCGGAGGTACGCCCCACTACTGCCGGGGTCGGTAGTTTAACGGTGGCTCTTGGCGTCCAGCTGGGTTATTCCGACACTCTCTGGCGAAATGTCCTAGATCTCCACACCGCCAACACTGTGCCCCTTGACGGCCCACTTTTTGCCTGCGGGCGAAAGGTGCCCTTAGAGCTTGGCTGGATGGCCCCACTGGAGGGTAATGAGGGGCTTGATGGTATGGTAAGTTAGCATAAGGGCATTCGGGTGTAGGAACCCACGGAGTTGCCTGATAGGTTTGTTGTCGGTCCGGATAGGCAGCCTCAGGGGTATGGCACGACTCTATCCGTTTCTCCAGGTGTGTCAACTTTTCGTGCATGGCACTCAGGGAGCTCTGCAAGTCTTGTACCACTCTGACCAGGGCTTCTTCATTTCTTGTAACCCCGGGGAGTGTAACGGTCTGGGTCCGTATTACTCCAGAAGCATAGCCGTCTTCTTTGTTTCGCATCACGGCCTCTGCCAATATTTGTCAAAAGGTTAGTTTAGGGTCTACTCTGACTCGTTCCCGCAGAGCCTGTTTCAGGGGATTGCTGTAGAGCCCCAGAATAAATTGTTCCCACAGTATCCGGTCTATGGGTCCCATGCCAGTAACCCCGTCTGCCTCTTTTTTTTGTACCTCGGCCAACATTTCCTATAGGGCTGTTGCGTACTGAGAGATACCTTCGTCTTCCCATTGAATTCGGTAAAAAAACTTCGCCCGGAGGTACCCTGCACTGGCTGTTTCCCCATATATTTCTTCCAGGAATCTCACCACCTCTTGCAATGTATTGCGCGTGGCTTCTGGTTGTAGGAGAACATTTCTTCGGGCCTCACCCTCGAGAGCGGCCAAAGCAATTTCTACTTGTAGTTCTGGGCTGACATTGTAAATCCTAACAGCACTCTGTAACCTTGTCACCCAGTCTGACAGTGTCATGTTCTGGCCATCAAATTTGGGTAGCAAGTTGAACAACGTGCCAATAGGGAGGGCCCTTGCAATTAACATCATGCACATTGCCTTCAGCCGCCTGCATCTCTGTGACTGTACCCTGCTCGCAGCGCCACTTGTAACGGTCAGCAGAGGAAGAGACCGTAGAGCAGGATTCAAGTACAGTGCAGCAGACAAGGAGGCTGAAGCAGAAACCGGCTTTATTAAAAGAGAACTCTAACTGCCGGAAAATCAGATTAACAGTATGAACAGCTTGAGAATTCACAATAATGATAATGGAAATTTGCATAAAGACACAACTGAATCACAAACACAAGTACAAAAATGGCAGGCTACTCTCTTCTAGATATTCCTACCTGTCCCCGCTTCTAGTTGTGCACATAGTGGCTGCTGCAATATTGAATGGAGGGACACAGAGGTGATGGCATGGAATGAAGGGACACAGAGGTAATGGCATGAAATGAAGGTAAACAGAGGTGATGGCATTAAATGGGTGGACACAGAGGTGATGGCATGGAATGGAGGGAAACAGAGAGGATGGCATGGAATGAAGGGACACAGAGGGGGTGGCATGGAATGGAGGGACACAGAGGTGATGACATGGAATGGAGGGACACAGAGGGGATGGCATGGAACGGAGGGACACAGAGGTGATGGTATGGAATGAAGGGACACAGGTGATGACATGAAATGAAGGGACACAGTGGTGATGGCATTGAATGGAGGGACACAGAGGGAATGGCATTGAATGAAGGGACACAGAGGTGATGGCATGGAATGAAGGTACACAGAGGGGATGGCATGGAATGAAGGGACACAGAGGTGATGGCATGGAATGAAGGGACACAGAGGTGATGGCATGGAATGAAGGGACACAGAGGTGATGGCATTGAATGAAGGGACACAGAGGTGATGGCATGGAATGAAGGTACACAGAGGGGATGGCATGGAATGAAGGGACACAGAGGTGATGGCATTGAATGGAGGGACACAGAGGAAATGGCATGGAATGAAGGGACACAGAGGTGATGGCATGGAATGAAGGGACACAGAGGTGATGGCATTGAATGAAGAGACACAGAGGGGATGGCAGGGAATGAAGGGACATGGGTGATGACATGGAATGGAGGGACACAGAGGGGATGGCATGGAATGAAGGGACACGGGGGGGTGGCATGGAATGGAGGGACACAGAGGTGATGGCATGGAATGAAGGGACACAAAGGTGATGGCATTGAATGGAGGGACACAGAGGGGATGGCATGGAATGAAGGGTCACAGAGGGGATGGCATGGAATGGAGGGACACAAAGGTGATGGCATGGAATCAGTGGCATGCCCAGGGTTTTTGGCACCCGGGGCGGGTCCTTTCTCTGGCACCCCCCCCCCCCCCCCATTACTTGGGCACATAACTCTTACATCAGGGACATCTCCTGTCATGTAGACCTTCTCTTTCCTCTTCTCCTTCGTTAGACCCAGACCACCAAGACACATTATTTCAGTCGCATTTCGTCTCTGCAGAGTTAGTGACAGACACGTTAGATTTCTCAGTTTTTCCATCAACCTCCTAATAGACATAATTGGGGTCATTTATCAAATTGGTGTAAAGTAGAACTGGATTTCCTAAAGAGCTGTCAAATTTGAAAGGTGGAATCTGATTGGCTGCTGGGGCAACTAAGCCAGTTCTACTGTACACCAGGTTGATAAATGACCCCAAATGTCCCTGTAGTGTCTACAGAGGTTATAATGTCTCCTAGATTGCCCCCAGTAATAATAATACCCTATTATTATCCCCAGAAATAATAGAATTGCCCCTACAATGCCTCCCCAATAGCAACGCCTCTCACGCTGCCCCATATAGTAATTTCCCCACACAGCAGTCATGCTTTTCTGATCCCCCATCTTGTCATGCTTTTCTGATCCCCCTCCCCCATCTTGTCATGCTTTTCTGATCCCCCATCTTGTCATGCTTTTTCTGATCCCCCATCTTGTCATGCTTTTCTGATCCCCCATCTTTTCATGCTTTTTCTGATCCCCCAATCCCCCTGTCATGCTTTTCTGACCCCCCATCTTGTCATGCTTTTCTGATCCCCCCATCTTGTCATGCTTTTCTGATCCCCCAATCTTGTCATGCTTTTCTGACCCCCAATCTTGTCATGCTTTTCTGACAACCCCCGCCCCCAACCCCTTGTCATGTTCTTTCTGATCCCCTCCCTACCTTTGCTGTAGCGTGGCCGAGCATTGCGGCGGGTACAGGAGCTTTTGTCTCCGGTACCCGGGCTGACTGACTGGAAGCGCAAGCTGTGTGCGCACTTCCTGTCAGTCCGGCCGGGTACAGGAGACAGATGCTCTCTGTACCCGGACCTGACAGAGCTCGGTCAGGCTACAAGGGAATGACAGGAAGGAGCGCTGAGCGCTTCCCCGTTCCCCCCTGTCAGTCCCTCTCCCTGGCACCCCCCTGACAGCCGGCACCCGGGGCGAACCGCCCCCCCCCCCCCCCCTGGGCACGCCACTGCATGGAATGAAGGGACACAGATGATGGCATGGAATGAAGGGACACAGAGGTGATGGCATTGAATGGAGGGACACAGAGGGGATGGCATGGAATGAAGGGACACAGGTGATGACATGGAATGGAGGGACACAGAGGGGATGGCATGGAATGAAGGGACACAGAGGTGATGGCATTGAATGGAGGGACACAGAGGTGATGGCATGGGATGAAGGGGCACAGAGGTGATGGCATGGAATGAAGGGGCACAGAGGTGATGGCATTGGATGGAGGGACACAGAGGTGATGGCATTGAATGGAGGGACACAGAGGTCCACAAATTGTGGATCCGCAAAACATGGAAGCCACCTTCCGCAATTTGCGGAACGGAATGCCCATTGTAGAAATGGACAAGAATAGGGCATGTTCTATTTTTTTTGTAGGACTACAGAGCTACGGAGCAATGGATAAGTCTGCATCTTTTGCAGCCCCATTGAAGTAAATAGGTCTGTACCCGCGGCTCGGATGCAGAACCAAACAACGGCCGTGTACATGAGGCCTTATTCAAATAAAAATGATACTCACCTATTTTGAAGTTGTCCTGGTCCTCCGATACTTGTCCGGCACGTCCACTCTCTCCATGTCCTCTCTACTCTCCAATTCTGTCTCCAAAGTCTTTGGGCGGTCGCATATGCGCTGATCTTCATATGCGCTGATCTTCATATACGCTGATCTTCAAATACAGCTCTGCTACATCTTTCTTCCCTTCTGCCACTAGCACTCTGGCTAAACATCTTCTTATACAGCTCTGCTACATCTGTCTTTCTCTACACTACATTTCATTCTTGAAGTCTAGATCATGAAACAGAATGCTAGCGGTGAAGAGGGAAACAGATGTAGCAGACTGTATAAGAAGATGATCAGTCACAGTGCTAGTGGGGGAGGGAAAGACAGATGTAGCAGAACTGTATGTGAAGTAATTCAAACACAGTGCTGGTATTGTGGAGTGGAAGGGAGATGTAGCAGAGCTTTATATGAGGCAGTTCCCCCTCAGTGCTGGTGCGAGAGAAAGATAGACAGATGTAGCAGAGCTGTATACGAAGCTGTTCAGCCACAGTGTTAGTGGGGGAGTGGAAGAAAGATGTAGCAGAGCTGTATAAGCATCTATACAGATACATGGTCTAAGGTTTATACAAAACTGTAATACAGCTATAAAGGAAACAATTCTGCATCAGTGCTGGTCGTTGGGGGATAATCATGTTTTATTGGAGTCAAAAGTAAAGATTAGAAGTCTACTAGCTAACATGCATTTGGGCTAATGTATAATATGGAATTATTGTTTTTGCTGTACAGAATGGGTTTGTAAAAGATAAGACTAAGATTTTGTGTGTACAACTGTTTTAGACTGCAGGACAGGGGCCTCACAGACTCTGCAGGCTGCCTGACTGATGACTCATACTATCCACATGAACGAGCACGGCAAGGACTGAGCTCTCTGTGTGATGTCATAAGGAGGCGTTGCCCGCTTGTAGATGTCCACAGGCTATGCAACCACTGCATTTACAAAATCCTTTAATTTGTCTGTCCAGCCAAATTCTTTGGGGTTGTAACGGTGTATAATGGCTATGGACTAGTTGATTTTTGTGCAATGTGTATTCCTCATTTTTGTTTGTTGAGGATGATGGGAGGAGGCCAACTCTATGAGATATTATTAAGCCTTGGGAAATAAAAGTTATGTTTTAATGGCATGATTCACCCCATTTTAAATAATTATGATGGTAGGCAGGTAGTCAGCAGCAGTGGGAAGATGGGGCACCATTGACAAGGCCAGATCTATTCAAAGGCCTCAGCTGGGGAACTGTAAAAATCCTCCCTGATCCATGTCTCGTTTGTTTTGACAAAAGTAATGTTTTGGATACTGGTGGAGGACAACGTGGTCCATTTGAGTGTCACTATGCTCTCTGCTGCACTGAAAACCCTCTCCAAGATGACACTTGAGGCTGGGGAAAAAAAGAGCACACACTGGGCCAGTTTGGGCAACTATTCTAGTCTGCCTGCCCATAAGTCCATGGGGTCAGGTAACCAGATATGTGCCAGAAAAAGGCATTGAAGTGGTAGGTCTCTGTTTGGAATTTGATCATCCTGGCACAGCATGTGAAAAAATTGTTTCATCATGTTGAGGAAACTAAACTGGCAGCTGCTGTGGCTTCTGCTTCTTTTGGCAGCAAAGATGGTGGAAGGTTGGTAACTGCAGAGGGCCGAAAGCTGTGGCAAGCTGCTTACATATTGTTTCCCGGTAATAAAGTAACTTGTCCTCCCATTCAGAATTTTTTTTCCCCTCCATTTTGGTTTGATAGCAAAGCTCTAAAATAGCTATCATGACTAATCAGTAATCACCACACTGCTTGATGTGACTGATACACCTTTCAGTATGTAATCAATAAGGCATACAGCTGGCAAGGGTGGCCGAGGACCCAGTTCTTTCTGGATCAGCCCCCCACTGAGATGATTGGGTCTTGTGGCGAGTGTCATAGTCATTATCATCCCTCTGCTCGTCCTCCTCTGACTCCTTCTCCTCCTTCTCCAGTGGCAGCTCCGCATCCTTCTCCTCCATGAGACTTTTTACTTGTGTGTCCCCAATAGCTACTGGGTGGGCAGAAAGATGTGTTAGCATTTCTTCTTCCTCCATCGTCCCCTGTTGCATGAACATGAGCAGTTGTTATAAGTAGAGTTGAGCGAACACCTGGATGTTCGGGTTCGAGAAGTTCGGCCGAACTTCCCGAAGATGTTCGGCTTCGGGATCGGAACCCGACCCGAACTTCATCCCGAACCCCATTGAGGTCAATGGGGAACCGAACTTTTGGTCATTAAAAAGGCTGTAAAATAGTCCAGGAAAGGGTAAGAGGGCTGCAAAAGGCAGCAAAATGTAGGTAAATGCCCTGCAAACAAATGTGGATAGGGAAATGAATTAAAATAAAATAAATAAAAATTAACAAATATCAATTGGAGAGAGGTCCCATAGCAGAGAATAAGGCTTCAAGTCACCCACCAATGGAGAAGGTCACTTTCTGTTATTTCGGCCCCAGCACCCAGACAGAGGAGAGAGGTCCAATAGCATAAAATCAGGCTTCATATTACCCACCACTGGAGAAGGCCACTTTGAGTTATTTAGGCCCCAGCACCCAGACAGAGGAGAGAGGTCCCACAGCAAGGAATAAGGCGTCATATCACCCACCACTGGAGAAGGCCAATTTCAGTTATTTAGGCCCCAGCACCAAGACAGAGGAGAGAGGTCCCACAGCAAGGAATAAGGCGTCATATCACCCACCACTGGAGAAGGCCAATTTCAGTTATTTAGGCCCCCGCACCAAGACAGAGGAGAGAGGTCCCACAGCAAGGAATTAGGCGTCATATCACCCACCACTGGAGAAGGCCACTTCCAGATATTTAGCCCACGGCACCCAGACAGAGGAGAGAGGTCGCATGGCAGAGGTTCAGGCTTCATGACACCCACCATTGTAACAGGCCACTTTCAGTTATTTAGGCCCCCGCTCATATTAAGCAGAGGTTCATTCAACTCAGGGAGGGACAGGTCCTGTGGGATCCATGCCTGGTTCATTTTTATGAACGTCAGCTTGTCCACGTTGGCTGTGGACAGGCGGCTGCGTTTGTCAGTAATGACGTCCCCTGCCATGCTGCCCGTTCAGACAAAACGCTGGCCACCGGGCAGGCCAACACCTCCAAGGCATAAAAATGCTAACTCTGGCCACGTGGACAATTTGGAGACCCAGAAGTTGAATGGGGCTGAACCATCAGTCAGTACGTGGAGGGGTGTGCAGACTTACGGTTCAACCATGTTAGTGAAATGCTACCTCCTGCTAACACATTCCGTATCAGGTGGTGGTGCAGTTAGCTGTGGCGTGAAGACAAAACTTTTCCACATTTCTGCCATGCTAACCCTGCCCTCAGAGGAGCTGGCCATAACACAGCTGTGTTGGCGACCTCTTGCTCCTCCTCTGCCTTCGCCTTGGGCTTCCACCTGTTCCCCTGTGACATTTGGGAATGATCTCAGGAGCGCGTCTACCAGCGTGCGCTTGTACTCGCGCATCTTCCTATCACGGTCCAGTGCAGGAAGTAAGGTGGGCACATCGTCTTTGTACCGGGGATCCAGCAGGGTGGCAACCCAGTAGTCCGCACACGTTAAAATGTGGGCAACTCTGCTGTCATTGCGCAGGCACTGCAGCATGTAGTCGCTCATGTGTGCCAGGTTCCCCAGAGGTAAGGACAAGCTGTCCTCCTGTAGGAGGCATATTGTCATCGTCCTCTGTATCCCCCCAGCCATGCACTTGTGATGTGCCTGAGCTGTGTCGGGTGCCACCTCGCTGTGAACCTGCTTCATCCTCATCCTCCTCCACCTCCTCCTCATCCTCCTCGTCCTCCAGTAGTGGGCCTTGGCTGGCCACATTTGTACCTGGCCTCTGCTGTTGCAAAAAACCTCCCTCTGAGGCACTTCTAACAGCCTGGCCTGAAAGTGCTAAAAATGACCTCTCATCCTCCTCCTCCTGGGCCACCTCCTCTTCCATCATCGCCCTAAGCATTTTCTCAAGGAGACAAAGAAGTGGTATTGTAATGCTGATAACGGTGTCATCGCCACTGGCCATGTTGGTGGAGTACTCGAAACAGCTCAACAGGGCACACAGGTCTGGCATGGAGGCCCAATCATTGGTGGTGAAGTGGTGCTGTTCCGCAGTGCGACTGACGCGTGCGTGCTGCAGCTGAAACTCCACTATGGCCTGCTGCTGCTCGCACAGTCTCTCCAGCATGTGCAAGGTGGAGTTCCACCTGGTGGGCACGTCGCATATGAGGCGGTGAGTGGGAAGGCAGAAGTTCCACTGTAGCGCAGACAGGTGAGCAGGTGTGGGGCCTGTCCCCCGAACATATGAGTTTCAGAATGGCCTGCTGACGTTTACCCCGGGCTGTGCTGAAGTTGGTGGTGAAGGTGTGTGGCTGACTGGATGAGCTGGTGGAAGCAGAGGAGGAGGAAGCCGAGTAGGAGGAGGAGGCTACAGGAGGCAAAGAATGATGCCCTGCGATCCTTGGCGGCAGAAGGACGTGCGCCAAGGAACTCTCCGCCTGCGGCCCAGCCGCCGCTACATTTACCCAGTGTGCAGTTAGGGAGATATAGCGTCCCTGGCCGTGCTTACTGGTCCACGTATCTGTGGCTAGGTGGACCTTGCCACAGATGGCGTTGCGCAGTGCACACTTGATTTTATCGGATACTTGGTTGTGCAGGGAAGGCACGGCTGTCTTGTAGAAGTAGTGGCGGCTGGGAACAACATACTGTGGGACAGCCATGGCCATCAGCTGTTTGAAGCTGTCTGTGTCCACCAGCCTGAATGAAAGCATTTCAAAGGCCAGTAGTTTAGAAATGCTGGCATTCAGGCCCAGGGCTCGAGGGTGGCTAGGTGGGAATTTATGCTTTCTCTCCAAGGTTTGTGAGATGGAGAGCTGAACACTGCCGTGTGACATGGTGGAGATGCTTGGTGACGCATGTGGTGGTGTCGGTGGTACATCCTCTGTTTGGTGGGTGGCAGGTGCCAACATTCCTCCCGAGGCGGAGGAAGAGGCCGAGGCAGCAGCAGTAGAGGGAGCAGGGGGATCCTGAGTGAGTTCCTTGTTTTTAAGGTCTTTGCTTTGCATGTAGATGCCTGGTCATGCAGGTTGTGCTAAGGTTCAGCACAGCGTGCAAACCACTCGGGTCTTTGTCGTCAGCACATTGTTTAAAGAAGAGCCATGCCAGGGAACTCCTTGAAGCTGCCTTTGGTGTGCTCGGTCCCTGGTGGCGGTGGCCAGTAGCAGGCGAACTCTTTTGTCGGCAGCTGTTCTGCTGTTGCCCCCTGCTCCCTCTTTTGCTACGCTGTCTCACCCCTGCCTCTTCCTCTGAACTATGAAAGTCAGTGGCACGACCTTCATTCCATGTGGGGTCTAGGACCTCATAGTCCCCTGCATCGTCTTCCAAACAGTCTTCCTCCCTGACCTCCTGTTCGGTCTGCACACTGCAGAAAGACGCAGCAGTTGGCACCTGTGTTTTGTCATCATCAAAAAAGTGCGGACTCCGATGAGGTGGTATTCCCATGTCCCCATCATCAGAAAACATAAGTGGTTGTGCATCAGTACATTCCATGTCTTCCACCACTGGGGAAGGGCTAGTTGGATTCCCTTGGGAAACCCTGCCAGCAGTTTCTTCAAACAGCATAATAGACTGCTGCATAACTTGAGTCTCTGACAGTTTCCCTGATATGCATGGGGGTGATGTGACAGACTGATGGGCTGGGTTTTCAGGCGCCGCCTGTGCGCTTTCTGCAGAAGACTGGGTGGGAGATAATGTTGTGAACGTGCTGGATCCACTGTCGGCCACCCAATCGACTAGCGTCTGTACTTGCTCAGGCCTTACCATCCTTAGAACGGCATTGGGCCCCACCAAATATCGCTGTAAATTCTGGCAAGTACTGGAACCTGAGGTAGTTGGTTCACTAGGATGTGTGGCTGTGGCAGAATGGCCACGTCCTCTCCCAGCACCAGAGGGTCCACTAACACCACCACGACCGCGTCCGCGTCCCTTACTAGATGTTTTCGTCATTGTTACCGTTCACCAACACCACAATAAAAAAAAAAATATTTGGCCCAATGTATTGATTTCAAATTCAGGCCTTTTTTTTACAGGCACCTAACACTATCTGCCTATTTATTTATGTAGCGTATTACACTAATCCAGGCACAGCAGTAACCACTGATTTAGGGGAATATTTATTGTAGGGCTAGTATTTAGGCCCTGGATGAAAAGTATCCTTTTATGGACAGATTTACACTTGGAGATGAACAGTAGCGTGTGAAAAAATATGTAGGATTATGCCTTCAGCAATTGTATTTTAACACTTTGTGTAATATACCCTTTAACGGACAGAAATACAATGGGAGATGCACGGTAGCGTGTGAAGTTATTGAGGATGACCCTCTCAGCACTTTTACGGACAGATTAACACTTGGCCTGCAACAGCTGGAACAACAGATTCAGGGTATTGCTATTTTGGCAAGTGAATTTCACCCCAGAACAAAATATACCCTTTTACGGACAGATCTAAACTGTGCCTGCAACAGCTGGAACACCAGATTCAGGGTATTGCTATTTTGGGAATTACATTTCACCCCAGAACAAAATATATCCTTTGCCGGACATTATTAAACTTGGCCAGCCACTGCTAGGACACCAGATTTACTGTATTTCTATTTTTGCTACTGACTGTCAACCCAGAAAATAATATACCCTTTTACGGACAGATTTAAACGAAGCCTGCAACAGCTGGAAAATCAGTTTTACTGTATTTCTATTTTTGCAACTGAATTTCACCGCAGAAAATAATATATCCTTTGCCGTACACTATTAAACTTGGCCAGCCACTGCTGAGACAGCAGATTTATTGTATTTCTATTTTTGCTACTGACTTTCACCCCAGAAAATAATATATCCTTTGACGGACACTAGGGAAATTGTCCAGTCACAGCTGGAACACCAGATTCAGGGTATTGCTATTTTGGCAATTAGATTTCACCCCAGGAAAAAAATATACCCTTTTACGGACAGATTTAAACTAGGCCTGCAACAGCTGAAACCACTGATTTATGGTATTGCTATTTTGGCAATTGAATTTCACCCCAGAACAAAATATATCCTTTGCCGGACACTATTAAACTTGGCCAGCCACAGCTGAAACCACTGATTTATGGTATTTCTATTTTGGCAATTGAATTTCACCCCAGAACAAAATATATCCTTTGCCGGACACTAACTTGGCAAGCCCCTGCTGGGACACCAGATTTAGGGGATTGCTATTTTGGCAATTGAATTTAACCCCTTAATAAAATATAGAAATTTGTATCCTGAGTTTCTAGGGGTGACAATAATCACAGCCAAGCCCCTGATGTAGGATATAGCAAAAAAAAAACTAGTATTGATGGATTGATGGACTTGGTGGCAGCGTGTGCTGGTGCACCACAAGACACAAAATGGCCGCTGATCACCCCAGAAAAAAGTGACAGAAAAATGCTCTGTGCAGCCTAAAAACCAGTGAGCAATTAACTAGCAGAAGTTGAATGATTCACAGCTGTAGATCGATCACTTCATTAGGTGCTTTTGCTGACTTTTCCCTGCCTAATCTCGCCCTCACAGAAGCTGTGTCCTTTCCCTACACTAATCAGAGCAGTGTGACGTGCGGCGCTACGTGACTCCAGCTTAAATAGAGGCTGGGTCACATGCTGCACTTGGCCAATCACAGCTATGCCATTAGTAGGCATGGCTGTGATAGCTTCCCAGGGCAAGAAGTAAAACGCTAGCTGATTGGCTGCTGTGCAGCCCTTCAGAAAGCGGGAAGAAATCTCCGAACAACGGACCCGAACCCGAACTTTTTGCTCGAACTGTTCGCTCAACACTAGTTATAAGATAAATATAAGGGGGATGGCATAATTCATGCCTCAGTTGTCCCTACTGATAAAATTTTGTGGCCTGTTCGAAAGGTTTCAACACATAACAGCAGTCTCTGATGAGCTTCCACTGCATGATCTTGAAAGAACAAACTCCCTGCTGAGGTGGTCTAGTGTATGACAATCATTCACGGCTTTACAGTGCTCATAGAGGTGCTCTAGCATATTCAAAGTGGATTTACAGTGAGTTGAAACTTCAGGGATTAAGCAGTGTAATGGCAGAAGGGTGTTCCTTGCCACATAAAAATGGCTGAAATCCGACAACAGTCTCCTGGACATTGCCAACACCTTCCGCAAGCCAGAGTACTTTTTAAAAAAAAAAGCAATGCACAACTAGTTTTATCATGTGCACCATGCAGGGAGCATATGTTATTTTTCCCAGGTTCCGTGTGGCCACGATGTTGCGGCCATTGTTGCTGACCACTTTGCGCATTTTTAGATGGTGGCTAGGCAGCCAACGGAATGTTTGCTGCTTGATGCACTTTAGCAAGTAGTTGGCTGTGTGGTTACACTCACTCAGGCCAATTAGCTCTAACACTTCATGGCAATACTTGACTTTACACATGTAATAGAAGGAAGGGGGAATGAGAGTGACACTCTGCCCTGCTTCTGTTAAGGATGGGAGGATGTACATAGAGAAGGAGGTGGATGAGGCAGATAAGTGCCTGGTGTGGAAGCCAGGCCAACACAAACATGGAGGTGTCAAAATGACCTGACGTTGTTGCTGGAGTACTGCCTCATCGGGACATTTACTGCCTCTATACCTAACAGCTCCTCCTTGACATGCACCTTAACATGCACATTGCAGCACTACAACAATTGCAATTCTCCGCTACATGAGAGTAGGAGGAAAATCTTGTTGCTCCAGCTGGCAGCCACCTTTGTTTTCCAGCTGGATTAAGTCATGCCAATTCATGTGGCTCAGTGTAGCTGTGGTTCCTGTGCTTGTGTTTTACTGCCCATGGCTTGAGTTTTACTGCCCATGGCCCCTTATTTTATTCTTTCAGATCTTGCACAGAATGGGGAAAAACTGCCACACAGGAGACACTCACACAGAGATATCAGCAGCCGAGTTTAGGTTAGCTCTGGCATGTTTTGGGCCTGCTGCACCCAGAGTATCAGTGGCATCACCAGCTCCCAATGCAGATCTGACCCTGGCAGTTCTATGGGAGGTTCTGGCAATACGTTGCCTCTGTTATTTGTTGTTGTCTCTTACACCGCTCTCCTCCCCTGATGTTTCCTCCTCAGAAGCCCAATCCAGCTCCTTGGCCCTTCTAACACACAATCATCATAGTCTTCACCCTCCCCGCCACTTTCATCAGACTATGTCATTGTGAGCTCCTTGGACCTCTCCTGATTTCCTGCTCTGTATTTGCCCCAAGTGACACTGTTGCTAGCACTGCCCCTACTGGCTACAGCTGCTGCTACTACCACCACCAACACAATTTCTACCACCACCTCCCCCTCAATCTCATTCTCCTGGCAATTGAAATGCTGTTATCACGTCTGAGAAGCAGGTAACAGACATGCGGCGCAGATGGGAGGGAAGAGGAGTACCCTTCCACTAGGGAGTGAGAGGAGTGGTGACCCCTAGCTTGCCTGGCACTGACACCTGGCTGCCCTAAAGTCCCTAGACGGGCTGCTAACCCATACGCTGATCAAATGCCTCGTCCCTGGCTTTCCCTAAAATAAGCTCTAGGTAGTGAGTAGGGCAGTGGGAGCACTAGTCCTCACCACTGGCACCTAGGGAAACAAAAGGGAAAGGACAAACAACACAAACACTAAAAACAATCTCTGAAGGGAGACAACAACAGGAATGAACCTGAGATCCAACAGCTCCACAGCAACAGTTGTCCACCTGAGGTCAGAATAACAGATCTGGAAAGAAGGTTTATATCTGGCAACAAGGGAAGCAGAAGGGAAAATATAAAGCAGCTGGGAGTGGCTGACAGAGAACAGCTGAAAGGAAAAGCTACAAATTCCTAAATAAGACAAAAAGGATCGCAAACCTAGGCAGGAAAACCTGGACTGGAATTTATTCTCACCATTAGGTCATGGAGCGATCTCTTTAGAAACTGAGTGCGTAGCCACCCGCTGCGACCTTCTGACCCCAGGTACAACAGGGTTAGCGAAAGGTCGTGACACCCTCGTGACAGTACCCCCCTTTCTACGAGGGGCCTCCGGACACACAGGACCAGGTTTCCCCAGGTTAGAAATGTGGAAAGAAAGAATTAACCTTCTGGCGTTTACTTTCGAAGCTGGTACCCACATTCTTCCTTCTGGACCGTTACCCCTACAATGCACAAGAAATTTAAGAGAGCGACAGATGAGATGAGAGTCTATAATTCTTGCCACCACAAACTCCAAATTGCCATCAACAATGATTGGAGGGGGTGGTAAAGGTGATGATTCCGGAGGTGCTTTTTAAGCAACGATTTATGAAAAACATTGTGAATTTTTAAAGTTTGAGGTAGCTCTAGCAAAATGCCACGGGGTTAATGACGGCGACCAATTTCCAAGAGGGAACTTTTCACTTAATATTCCTAGTCGATAACCACACACATAGTCATTCACCCCTAGGTCCGGACCTGGCGAATGTTTTTATCAGCCATATGTTTATATCTGTCTCCCATATTTTTCAAGTTGCTTTGAACCTTTCGCCATACAGAAGAGAGTGATGACGTAAACCATTCTTCCCCAGGGATCCGAGAAGGCTCCCCCTCCCTGCAAAATTGAGGATGAAAACCATATGCACCAAAAAATGGTGACTTACCAGTTGATTCTCGATGGCGATTGTTTAGAGAAAACTCTGCTTAAGGTAAGTAAGATGATGAAATGCCTAAGGTAAGTCTTTAGGTTTTGGTTAGTGAGTTCGGTCTGGCCATTCGACTGCGGATGGAAGGCTGAGGAAAAGGATAAATATACCCCAAGACAAGCACAAAAAGCTCTCCAAAATTTAGAAATAAACCGGGATCCATGATCGGAAACTACATCGAAAGGGATCCCGTGAAGCTTCACTATTTCAGTAATATAAACCTTGAGCCAGGGTTCTAGCATTTGGCGACGCGGGTAAGGCAATGAAATGCACCAATTTACTGAACCTGTCTACTACTACCAGGATAACAGTTTACCCGCAGATACAGGTAGGTTAGTAATATATTAAGAGATAAACGAATTTCTAAAAAATTGAATTCAGCTGGTTTGCCGAAATTTCCCATGGCATGGCAGCAGAGGGACCTTTTCTGAATAGCCCCACAGAGCTTTGCCCAATCGGCCTTAGAGCCCTTGACTAGACCGTCGCTGGTCACACAAACAGTGCGGCACATCCAGTGTCCTGAAGAAGACTTGTTGCCGAAACGTTGTATAACTTACCTGCAACTGGCATACCGCAATTTGTAAACTACACTGTTTAATAAAATGCAAAAGCAAAAATATTGGAGTCCAGGAACCTTTATTACTTTATACGCATACTTGGCCTGGGAACCGTTTCCTGTGACCCACACTATCCCAGTGGAGCACCACCCAACCTATGGACAAGTTTCATAGTTTCCGGCAAAGGATATATTTTGTTCTGGGGTGAAATTCAATTGCCAAAATAGCCATACCGTAAATCTGGTGTCCCAAGAGTGGCTGACCAAGTTTAATAGTGTTCAGCAAAGGATTTATTATTTTCTGCGGTGAAATTCAGTTTCAAAAATAGAAATACCGTAAATCTGGTGTTCCAGCTGTGACTGAACAAGTTTAATAGTATCCGTCAAAGGATAGATTTTGTTCTGGGGTGAAATTCAATTGCCAAAATAGCAATACCCTGAATCTGATGTTCCAGCTGTGACTGGACAAGTTCCCTAGTGTCCGTCAAAGGATATATTATTTTCTGGGGTGAAAGTCAGTAGCAAAAATAGAAATACAGTAAATCTGTTGTTCCAGCTGTTGCAGGCTTCGTTTAAATCTGTCTGTAAAAGGGTATATTTTTTTCTGGGATGAAATGTAATTGCCAAAATAGCAATACCCTGAATCTGGTGTTCCAGCTGTGAGTAGACAATTTCCGTAGTGTCCGTCAAAGGATATATTTTTTTCTGGGGTGAAATGCAGTTGCAAAAATAGAAATACAGTAAATCTAGGGTTTAAGCTATGGCTGGACAAGTTTAGTACTGTCCGGCAAAGGATAGATTTTAAATTGTTGGGTGAAATATTACCATTTTTGCCAGGTACAATACCCTGCACTGCATAACTGACAGGGAACTTACAATTGGCGGTTACATTCTTGCATGAAATGAAGCCTTTTTGGGCTGTGAAGCCAAAGGTAGTCTCCAATAACAGTTTTTTTATTTTTAATTTTACAACAATGGTCGGGTGAGGTCGTCATACATGTCTATTCTGCATAAGGTTCAAACAAGTCCTGTGGGATCAATGTCTGGTTCTTTTTAATAAACAAAAGCTTAGTTGCCAACATTGTTTGTGGACAGGCGGCTGCGCTTGTCTGTGATAATGCCCCCAGCCATGCTAAACACACATTCAGACAATACAGTGGTGCAGGGTAGGCCAGCACCTCCAAGGCGTAAAGGGCAACCTCAGGACATGTGCCCAATTTGAAGACCCAGAAGTTGAATGGGCCAGACCGAGTGGCATAGCTAGAAATGATTGGGCACCACATCAAATTTTTGAATGGGGCCCCCCTCCCCCAGTAATTTTTGCGCAACCCCTTCCTTTCATGACGCTATGCCTGTGGCTACTAAAGATCGCTCTCTCAGACGCGGCCCAGCAACTGTTCCATTCGCTTTCTACACTGTCTATACTGCCACTGTATATCATTACTTATTGGGAATTTCACAAGACAAACAATGGTGTGCTTGGTTTTAACATAACTTTATTCTTTCATGAGTTATTTACAAGTTTCTGACCACTTATAAAATGTGTTCAATGTGCTGCCCATTGTGTTAGATTGTCAATGCAACCCTCTTCTCCCACTCTTCACACACTGATAGCAACACCGCAGGAGAAATGCTAGCACAGGCTTCCAGTATCTGTAGTTTCAGGTGCTGCACATCTCGTATCTGACAGGGCAATTGTCTATGCTGTGAAAATATGAGATGTGCAGCACCTGAAACTACGGATACTGGAAGCCTGTGCTAGAATTTCTCCTGGGGTGTTGCTATCAGTGTGTGAAGAGTGGGAGAAGAGGGTTGCATTTACAATCCAACACAATGGGCAGCACATTGAACACATTTTATAAGTGGTCAGAAACTTGTAAATAACTCATGAAAGAATAAAGTTACATTAAAACCAAGCACACCATTGATTTTCTTGTGAAATTCCCAATAAGTGTGATGTGTCACATGACCCTCTTCCTATTGAAAAAACAAAAGTTGGATTCAAAATGGCCAACTTCAAAATGGCCATCATGGTCACCACCCATCTTGAAAAGTTTCCCCCCTCACATATACTAATGTGCCACAAACAGGAAGTTAATATCACCAACCATTCCCATTTTATTAAGGTGTATCCATATAAATGGCCCACCCTGTATAATACTGTTGAGGGGGCCCTGACAAAGCATTTTACTCCTTCTCCTGGGTGGGCCTTTTCTAGGTCACGGCCCCAAAGCAGTTGCTTCCCCTGCTTCCCCTGTAGCTTTTGCCCTAGGCAGACCCATCAGTCAGTAACGTGTACTGTTCCAACATGTTGTTGAAATGCTGCCTCCTGCTAAGATGTTCCAGATCTGCTGGTGGTGCAGGTTGTTGTGGCGTGATGACAAAGCTTTTCCACATTTTTCCAATGATAAACCTGCCTTCTGAGGTGTTGGTGGTGACCCAGCTGCATTGGCCAATTCTTCCTCCTCTGCCTTTACCTTGTGCTTCCACTGAGTCCACGGTGTCAGGTGTAAATGCCATCAGCAGCGTGTCTACTAGCGGGCTCATCTTCCTATCGCACTCCAGTGAGGGAATTAAGGACGGCACGTTGACCTTGTAATGGGGATGCAGAATGGCAGTAACGTTGTCCTTGTAATGGGGAATGTGGCAGTAACTGGGCGGTCGTGGCGCAGGCACTGCAGTATGTTGTCCTCTGTATCCCCCAGCGTTCCTCCTACTCCTCCTCATCCTCCAGAACTGTGCCCTGGCTGGACAATTGTGTTCCAGGCCAGGACCTATGTTGGTGCAGGAACCCACCCTCCGAGCCACTTGTAATTGGCTGGCCTTAAGTTAAGGATAAGGCGTGTATGTAGATTTGTTTGTTTATATAGTTACTTTAGCTGCATTATAGTTATTTTAATATGTTTTTAAGTAAATTTGTAAATAGTTTGTTAATGGTTTGAGTGAAAGGGGGGGGGGGGTGTTGTGTGTGTTCGATTCACTGAATTGATTTTCACTGTCTGGTGTTTAGGAATTTCTGCACCCCAAATTCAGCACATGTGGCAGGCAGGGGATGTGCGTCAAACCGGCTAGGCCCAGACCTGCTATTACATTTTTCCCCTTTAGCGCACAACACCAGGCCGGGCTGAAGGCTCAATGGCACCAACCAATCATCCGTCTGTTGTTCAATGCCTTCCCACAAACACACAAGTTTTAAAACAGACTGCTGTCATTTCCCCTGGCTGTGCTGCTGTGGGTGGTGAAGGTGTTACACTGAGTGGATGAGGGGGTGGTAGAGGAGGAGGAGGAGGAGGAAGCAGAGTAGGAGGAGCAGGAGGTAACAGGATACAAAGAGAAATGAAAGTAAAATAATAATGTCAGGGTATGGCACTCAACTTATCTGGAATTATGCAGACATCAAACGCTATTCCAAGTATATATGTCATTTATTAAAACACATAATAATATTACAAAAAGTGTGGGTAAAAATAAAAATAAACAAAAAAAATTCTTAAAAATCCAATAACTCGATTATACTAAAAAGTCAATTCTAAATATGTCATCGATGTATATACATTTGGAATATATCCTTAATCGTGTAAGATCCACTCCAGGTAGTTACAACGTTAAGGGATATGAGGTATGTCCGTACCTAATTGAGCCAATTCCCCGTTGGTGTATTTTTCGGATGTTCTCTGAATGAGTGGTGGCGTCCCACCACAAATCTTACCTCCGTGGATTAGACAGTGTCGGTACCAGTAATCAGTTTCTTAACAATAAATCGACTCGAATCGACGATTTTTTCGGAGACGATTCAACATGACCGCTTTGCTTTAAATCGACGACCTTTCCCGGGCATTGATTCAGAAGAGACCACTCAGCTGACGATATCAAGCGGTATACTCTGCCATAGGTAACATCAGACCTTTAATTCGCCCGGGGGTCTATGGGTCCTGTCGAACTCCAGGAATACGTCTTTCTCCACTTCAAATCGCAGCGCTGTAAGGAGGCTTTTTAAATTCTATGTTTAATCACCAAATGCGTTTCGAGGTCTTAGTAATGCTGACCTCTTCCTCAGTGGTATATTTTATCCGAATAAACACCTCCTTATATAGCCCAAACTGGCCCCACTTAATTTGATTGGATCACTCCTCCCTTTTGGGGGAAGTCTTCCTGGATTGTGGATCAGAACATGACCAAATACAGATGTATTCTCCTTGTTCATCAGCTATTCATCACACTCCTTTTTTCACGATTACCAATGTTATGAAAATTTCGAATAAGAGTTAACTCTTCTCCCGGTTATCACTGTTCCAAGTATAAAAGAGAGAACATCTATATGTGTATGCAATGTTTCAAGTATGTTTTTAACTGTAAAATCTGGGCAGAAGGTACTATGAAGTTTTATTTCATTGGAAGTATGTATCTCAATAAAACAGCAGTTATGGTAAAGAAAACGCATGATAACCCATAAAAGTCGCAAGGAAAACGCAAAAAAGCCGCAATATGCGGTATATATCATTTGGAGTCTCTGGCCAAAGGTCCTTGTGTCTTAAGGATGCAATGTGTCCTAATTGAAAAGAAAGAATATTGTATATGCCCGTGTTGTTTTATAATATGCAACATGGAAAGCTCGAAGTATGTTCTTGAATTTGTAACCATATAATTCTAATAGAGGATAATACAAAGTTTTCCTTTATTTCATATATATATTTTACCAAAATAGCAGTTATGGTAAAGAAAACGCACTGATCGACAAAAATCGCAGATAAAACGAAAAGAATCTGAATATGTGTTATTCATGTTTTCGATAAAAAAATTTTATATATTTTTTTGGGGTGGGACGCCGCCACTCATTCAGAGAACATCCGAAAAATACACCAACGGGGAATTGGCTCAATTAGGTACGGACATACCTCATATCCCTTAACGTTGTAACTACCTGGAGTGGATCTTACACGATTAAGGATATATTCTAAATGTATATACATCGATGACATATTTAGAATTGACTTTTTAGTATAATCGAGTTATTGGATTTTTAAGAATTTTTTTTGTTTATTTTTATTTTTATTTTTAATTTTACCCACACTTTTTGTAATATTATTATGTGTTTTAATAAATGACATATATACTTGGAATAGCGTTTGATGTCTGCATAATTCCAGATAAGTTGAGTGCCATACCCTGACATTATTATTTTACTTTTATTTCTGTGGTGTTTGGAAGCTCACACCATTTGGGTATTGAGCACCATAGTCCAATCACAGATTGGTGGAGCCGTCTCTAAACTATTTTAGTCCATTTACCTTTAAAGCTTCAGTTGAGACTGAGCTCACTGAGTCTGTGTAATGGATATCTGGAGCTACGCAGAGAATAAAAGATTGAATGTTGAATCGTACAATTTTGATTCTCCAAATAATGACATTAGAGGAAATCATAATCAATCACTGACTGAGCTGTTTAAAGAAACAGAAGTTTTATTAATAAAACAGCTACGTCAGAGGTGGGAAATTAAATCCCTGCAGCAATATATTCGGGAGAATATTATACCGAAAGGTCTATTTTTGACCAAATCCCCTGCTCAGGATTTATGGGACCCAAAATTTGAACTAAAATGGAATACTTTACTAAAGGAGCAATCGAAACTGTTGATACAACTTGTAATTGAACGTAGAACTGAAATTTTGGAAGAGGTCACAAATCAATTGAATGTAATTAAAGAAAAGATTGAAAAATTTCCAAAAAATGAAGAATTCGATATTTGGCAAAATAGATTGTGTAGGAGTTTAGATAAAGCTGAACAAGAAATAATAAGTAAAAAATCTAAAAAAATAATAAAACATTTAAGATCAGATCTAAAGTTCCCCGATGAACCACAAGGGACAGTGTTACAAAATAGAGAGGGGGATTGCGAACAAATAAATAATGATAATGGGAGACAGGGAAATAGAGATGAATACACAATACCGGTTACAAATAAATTTGAGGCACTAAGGGATAATCATTTTTTAGACAAGACTCCACCCCACCACAAAACACGACGTGTGAGGTCACAGCAAACCACGGGACACAATTATCAACAGAGATCGGGGGAATCACATACATACAATCTCAGACACAGACATCACGATCAATATCAGGTGCAATCACAGAAAGAGATGGAGTCTACACAGAATCGACACAGATCACAGGAGAGGTATTTCAGGGAAACACACTGGGGAGGAAGAAGAGGAAAATACGAAGGGGAAGAGGAAGAAAGAAGGAGATACAGACACAGATAGATGATGTATCGGATGTAATAGTAAATTTAACCGAAACTATATTAACTGATGCACAAAAAAGGCTCCTTATTAGAGGATTAAAATTTGCACCCACTAATAAACTAAATCATTTTGATGCATATGTAGGGATTGAAAAATTTATTCGCAAGCTCAGTCTCAAAAAGTACCATATAAAAAATCCAGTGGAAAGACCCACAATGAATATAGGAGATTATATACATACAGGTTTAAAGAAAAAATCTAAAAATTACCCAGTACAAGAATTACGTGATGAAATAATTGCATTTCGACGAAATGTAGAATATGATATAAGGCGAATTAAAACCAATAGACCGTACAATAATTTGACTAATCAGGAAATGAAGGCGATAAAAGAAATACAAAATAAGGATAATCTGGTCATTAGACCAGCAGATAAAGGGGGGGCTATAGTGTTATGGGGGAGGAATGAATATAACAATGAATGTTTAAAACAATTAGAGGACACAACTACCTATCTACGATTACAATGAGACCCAATAACAATGTACCAAGAGGAATTGAAACAACTTTGTGATATGGGTTTGTCTAAGAATATATTGAACAAACAAGAATATGGATTTATTGTGGATGTGCAATCAAGAACACCAATGTTCTACTGTCTGCCGAAATTACATAAAGACCCTGTTCAACCACCAGGGCGCCCAATTATATCTGGGATTGGTTCAATTACTTGTAATCTGTCAATGTATATTGATAAATTACTACAACCGGCAGTCAGAAAGATGAAAACATATATTCGAGACACAACCCAAATTATAAAAATTTTAGAAAATCTAGATTATGACCCTACTTGGAGACTATGTACATTAGATGTACAGTTGCTATACACGATTATTGAACACCAACAAGGTGTATGTGCCATGAGGGAACAGTTATGTAAAGAGGGCAGGTTGAACAATGAACAAATTAAATTTTTGGAGGAAAGTGTAATGTTCATCTTGTCACATAATTACTTTTATTTTGAACCCCATTTTTATGTTCAGAAATGTGGAACGGCCATGGGCACCAGGTTCGCCCCGAGTTACGCAAACCTCTTTATGGCCAACTGGGAGGATTCATGCGTACTACCATCCCTCGGGGCGAGCCTGGTGCTATGGTACCGTTACATCGATGATGTGATACTGATTTGGAAAGGGGACGATGAGTCCCTAGATATATTTATAGAAAAACTAAATGGGAATGACAAAAACATAAGACTTTCCCCCAAGAAATATAGTGACCATCTTGAATTTTTGGACTTAGACATTCGAATAGAGAACAACAAAGTAACATGTAGAACTTTTCAAAAAAATGTGGCGAGAAATAGTTTTATACCATTCACTAGTGGACACTTACCTACATGGTTATTAAATATCCCCTATGGACAGTTTAGACGCTTAAAACAAAATTGTACTAGGGGTGAGATTTTTATGGAAGAGGCTAATAAAATGAAAGAACAATTCCTGACAAAAGATTATCCCTTACCTGTAATTGAGTCTTCTTTAAAAAAAGGTCTGTCAATTGGAGAGGAAGTCCTTTTTTGAATCTATAGAAAAGGAGAAAAAAAGCTGATGATGAAATGAGAATTATATTACCATATAATGTACAATATCGAAAGATCCAGCAGAGTGTAAAACGACATTGGCATTTCTTGAAAAAGGATAAAATAATAGGCCCACTTATCCCAGCAATACCTAAAGTAATATACACGAGAGCCCCCAATTTGGGATTAAAAATAGCACCCACAGTCAAAATAAAAAAAGGAAGCGGCACACTGTTACAGGATATGCTGGGTTGGAAGGGCTTTTATAGATGTGGTACCTGTTCTAATTGTAAACTAACTAAATTTCCAAGGAAAACTACAGAAATAATATCTCCAGTAAATTCCTTCACATATAAAATACAAGAATATTTGACATGTAGTACGACGAGTGTGATTTATCAAATAAAATGCCCATGTAATAAGATCTACGTCGGACGTACCAAAAGAATGTTAAAAATTAGAATTGCTGAACATCTTAATAATATTAAGAAGGGTAAGGTAGACCACCCACTCTCTAGGCACTTCAAGGAATTTCATTCACAACAGGTTGGGGATCTTACCTTCAGTGCAATTCAGAAGGTGAAATATGATTGGAGAGGTGGATGCCACATCGATAGGATGTCTCGAGTTGAGTCAAGATGGATCTTTGATCTGGACTCTCGGGTACCTTATGGTTTAAACACAGATTTGGAAATTTTTGGCTTCTTATAAGTGGTGGGGACCAGTCATCGACACTTGGTCGGCTGGTATTATACGTACATCTGACCGGGTCTTGGTGACTGGTTCACACTCCTTTTTTCACGATTACCAATGTTATGAAAATTTCGAATGTTATGAAAATTTCGAATAAGAGTTGACTCTTCTTCCGGTTATCACTGTTCCAAGTATAAAAGAGAGAACATCTATATGTGTATGCAATGTTTCAAGTATGTTTTTAACTGTAAAATCTGGGCAGAAGGTACTATGAAGTTTTATTTCATTGGAAGTATGTATCTCAATAAAACAGCAGTTATGGTAAAGAAAACGCATGATGACCCATAAAAACCGCAAGGAAAACGCAAAAAAGCCGCAATATGCGGTATATATCATTTGGAGTCACTGGCCAAAGGTCCTTGTGTCTTAAGGATGCAATGTGTCCTAATTGAAAAGAAAGAATATTGTATATGCCCGTGTTGTTTTATAATATGCAACATGGAAAGCTCGAAGTATGTTCTTGAATTTGTAACCATATAATTCTAATAGAGGATAATACAAAGTTTTCCTTTATTGCATATATATATTTTAACAAAATAGCAGTTATGGTAAAGAAAACGCACTGATCGACAAAAATCGCAGATAAAACGCAAAGAATCTGAATATGTGTTATTCATGTTTTCGATAAAAATTTTTTATATTTTTTCTGTATATTGGGTATGATGTTCACTTTTGATGGTTTCGATTTTTTGATAAGATTATTTTGGGTCTGAAATGTGTAAAATAGCTGATGAACAAGGAGAATACATCTGTGTTTGGTCATGTCCTGATCCACAATCCAGAAAGACTTCCCCCAAAAGGGAGGAGTGATCCAATCAAATTAAGTGGGGCCAGTTTGGGCTATATAAGGAGGTGTTTATTCGGATAAAAATATACCACTGAGGAAGAGGTCAGCATTACTAAGACCTCGAAACGCGTTTGGTGATTGAACATAGAATTTAAAAAGCCTCCTTGTAGCGCTGCGATTTGAAGTGAAGACGTATTCCTGGAGTTCGACAGGACCCATAGACCCCCGGGCGAATTAAAGGTCTGATGTTACCTATGGCAGAGTATACCGCTTGATATCGTCAGCTGAGTGGTCTCTTCTGAATCAATGCCTGGGAAAGGTCGTCGATTTAAAGCAAAGCGGTCATGTTGAATCGTCTCCGAAAAAATCGTCGATTCGAGTCGATTTATTGTTAAGAAACTGATTACTGGTACCGACACTGTCTAATCCACGGAGGTAAGATTTGTGGTGGGACGCCACCACTCATTCAGAGAACATCCGAAAAATACACCAACGGGGAATTGGCTCAATTAGGTACGGACATACCTCATATCCCTTAACGTTGTAACTACCTGGAGTGGATCTTACACGATTAAGGATATATTCCAAATGTATATACATCGATGACATATTTAGAATTGACTTTTTAGTATAATCGAGTTATTGGATTTTTAAGAATTTTTTTTGTTTATTTTTATTTTTATTTTTAATTTTACCCACACTTTTTGTAATATTATTATGTGTTTTAATAAATGACATATATACTTGGAATAGCGTTTGATGTCTGCATAATTCCATATAAGTTGAGTGGCATAACCTGACATTATTATTTTACTTTTATTTCTGTGGTGTTTGGAAGCTCACACCATTTGGGTATTGAGCACCATAGTCCAATCACAGATTGGTGGAGCCGTCTCTAAACTATTTTAGTACAAAGAGAAATGCCCAGCAATCCTCGGGGGCAGAAGGACATTCGCAAAAATGTTATCCACCTCTGGGCCAGCCGCTACATTTACCCACTGTGTTGTTGGTTATGTGGACGTTGCCATAGATAGCGTTGCGCAGTGCACACCTGATTTTGTCCCCACTTGGTTGTGCAAGGAAGGGATGGCTCGCCTGCAAAAGTAGCGGCGGCTGGGATACACGTACTGTGGGACAGCCACCACCATAAGGTTTTTAAAACTGTCAACCAGACAGAATGACAGCATTTCAAAGGACCAGGAAGTTTGAAATAAGGCATTAAGAGCCATGGGTAGGGGGGTACTTCATCTTTCTATTTATTTTTCTCTTCAGTGTTTGGGAGATGGACAGCTGATAGCTGAACACTCTCATGGGATTTGGTGGAGATGCTTGGTGACGATGACAGATGTGGTTGCTGCCACATCCTCTGTTTGCTGGGTGACAGGTGCCACTGTCACTCACTTGGGCTCAAGTTTAGAATGTTTATTTATTATTTTTCTCTATTTAATGTTATTTTAATTCATTTCCCTATCCACATTTGTTTGCAAGGGATTTACCTACATTTTGCTTGTTTTTGCAGCCCTCTAGCCCTTTCCTGGGCTATTTTACAGCCTTTTTAGTGCCCAAAAGTTCGGGTCCCCATTGACTTCAATGGGGTTCAGGTTCGGAGTGAAGTTCGGGTCGAGTTTGGATCCCGAACCCGAGCATTTTCGGGAAGTTCGGCCAAACTTCTCGAACCCGAACATCCAGTTGTTCGCTCAACTCTAGTGTAGGACACTTTGCCTTGCAGTAACACGCATAGGGAGTGTGCTGGGGTAGTAAAATAATACTGTGATTCAGTATGACATGCAGATGACAGGCGTCGCTATTAGAATTACTGCACACTTGACTCATTTGGGCAGTCACGGGGCCAAAACTGACCAAATAACTCAAGTATTAACTCAGCCTTATAGGTCAATGGTAGTGTCAAGAAGAATCGCACTCCTTTTACACCCTTGTCAGCTGATTCCACATACATGTCTACAGAACCTGTTCTATTAAACGCTTATACAAGTAAAGCCCCCGACAGAGTGGAGAGGGTGTCAGCAGTAAGTTTGTGTTGAAGTCACTGATTATTTTGCCCTTCCTCTGATCCGTCAGAACAATAACCCACAAAACGGATCTGGGGAGCGTGAGCCTTCACTTGGTCGCCATTTGCTCAATAATCCGTCAGTATTGCTAACGCACAAAATATTAACTTACAAAAGTGAGGGAAAAATGCCCCTGCGTCTTAAGGGGCGAATGCTGCCGTTTTACATCGCAGTCTGCGATGCTGCAGCATTGCAGCCTGCAATGTATTAGCGGGGAGGGAGGAGGGGCTGGAGTCAAACAACTTGCGGTGGGGCCCGATGCAGTCACTGTACTCTTACACCGGGCCCCGCAGCTCAACGCAGTATTTCTAAAAAGTGATCATTTACCTCTTAATAACTTTAACTAAAGTTGCGCTCTCCCCTTTATCAGTACTTACTAACAAGCATCCGTAGCAGGTAGAGCGGCTGGCAGGGTTACGTCACTTACTGACGTCGCGCACCTGCTTCTCCCACTTCTCCCACCCTGCCAGCTGCTCTGCCTGCTACGGATGCTTGTTAGTAAATACTGATACAGGGGAGAGCGCAAATTCAGTTAAAGTTATTGAGGTTAAGGCTCACTGTTTAGAAATACTACGGTAAACGTCAGGGCCCGGTGTATTGGGGATCATTGTTATAAGGGGGATCTGTGGATGACACATATATACCAGTGTCATCCACAGTCCCCCCCCCCCCTATACCAGTGCCATCCACAGATGCCCCACCCCAAAACAGTGCCATCCACAGATCACCCACCCCATAACACTGCCATCCACAGATGTCACTCCCCATAACAGTGCCATCCACAGATGCCCCTCCCCATAACAGTGCCATCCACAGATCCCCCTCCCCATAACAGTGCCATCCACAGATCCCCCACTCCATGACAGTGTGCAATCCACAGCTCCCCCATAACAGTGCCATCCACAGCTCCCCCACATAACAGTGCCATCCACAGATCCCTCATAACAGTGCCATCCACAGATCCCCTCCATGCACAGACCACCATTAGTTCAAAACCGACCTAAAGCACACCTTTTGGTTAACATTTTTTTTCTTATTTCCCCCCTCAAAAATCTGCAGTGTGGGGGCCCCGTGTCGGCTTCTACACACTTTCAAAATAATCCTTCCGCGGGGCGAATAGATGCCGGATGACGGGGACGCTCCATGATCTTCCAAGCAGCAGCTGTCGGGAGCAGTGGTTCATTTCTGAGATGTCCGTATAGTGCAGGGGAATTCCGAAGACCCTCTTCATCTCCATGCACCACAGGATGCCCTCCTTTTCATTTCCATGATGACTGGGAACCCGTAATGTTTTCACCGGACAAAGAGACCAGGGGGGCCTGGTTGGTTGGTTTGAATCTTGACTAACTTTGCGACTCTTCCGGGTTCCAAGCAATCTTAAAGCTTTGTCTTCTTCTCATTGTCCAGCTCCTAGTAGAGCCCTGTTCATGCCAGGCAGGTACCCCAGAAGTATCTTGATCAATGAGCAGCCAATACCGCACTTGCATGAATCTTGACAGGATGCGTCTCCAGGTGGAGGGGAATTTTTTTCTTGGCATGCTTTTTCCATCGCAACACCACGTTCTTGAATAAACAGACTGGCCGATTCTCTCCTGTAGTAGACAAAAAGGAAATTTTATTAGTAAATGTATTAAAAATGTTATTATTAAATTAACTATATATAATAAGGATGCCCTCCTATCCATTTCCCTGATGACTGGGAACCCGTGATGTTTTCCCTGACGAAGAGACTGGCCTGGTAGTTATGGTTTGAATATTGATTAACTTTGCGACTAACATGTCCATGTTAGTATCAAGAAGAAGTGCACTCCTTTTACACCATTGTCAGCCAATTCGACACAGATGTCTACAGAACCTGTTCTATTAAACGCTTATACAAGTACAGCCCCCCGACAGAGTGGAGAGGGTGTCAGAGTACGTTTTTGTTGATGTCACTGATTAATTTGCCCCTCCTGTGATCAGTCAGAACAATAACCCACAAAAAATGGATCCTGCCTGGGGAACATATGCTTCACTCGGTCAGTATTTGCTCAGTAATCCATCAGTATTGTTAATGCAAAAAAAATCAGGAGTGGATCTAAAACAGAGATGACACGTGAAGGTAATATATGCATGTCTTCTGTGTTTTGTACCCACTCCTGCTTTTTGCTACCAAATCGTAAGCCAATTCTGATGGGACCATACAGGCTTTACAGCTGCTACACAGACAGGATCCGTTGTGCATCTCATTTTTCCTTCCTTCTGACCATTCATGATTTCAAGACGCCCAAACAATGACTATAGCGACCCCCTCATAGAATGGGGAGGGTAGTAACAGCATGAGATGTCCACAGATTGGCCCTATGACATAGTGGTGAGGTGGAAGCAGCATGAGGAGACCACCAAGTGGCACAATGACAGGGTCTGGAGGTGGTGCCAGCATCAGGAGGCCACAGAGTCGCACAATGACAAAGTGTGGAGGGGACAGCAGCAGTATGATGAGGCCACAGAGTGGCATGGCAGCTTTAGGAGGCCACAGAGTGGCAAGGTGACATAGTGTGGAGATGGCAGCAACAGCAGCAGCATTATACCACAGGGTGGCACGGTGACATAGTGTGGAGATGGATGATCTAATCTGATGCATCAGGCATTGGTGGGTGGAAATCCTGACTGATCCACGTCTGATTCATCTTGACAAAAGTAAGCCCCCGCCACACTAAACACCTGCTCTGATGCCATACTACTGGCCAGGCAGGACAGCTTTTCCAGGGCAAACTCAGCCAGCTGCGGCCACAAATCTAGTTTGGCTGCCAAGTACTCCAGCGGATCTTCTATGATGGCTGGCAGAGTGCTGTCAAAGTATCTAGTCACTATGTGGGTGAACAAAAGCCGCTCATCAGTGACTCTAGACTCAGGCTGCTGTCACTTGAGACAGTCGAAGATCGAGTCAACCAATCAAGAACCACTGGGTTGCTGGTCAAGATACGACCGCTGGATGACATGTGGTCTTAAGTCCTCGGGAAGAAACCCCTGCTGCCACGCCCCCTTACTCTGCTGCGACCTGTGCCTGAATCATTTACGCCTCTGACACTCCCCTGTGCAGGGCCTGGCACTTCTCTGTATGACATACTTTTAGCTGAACTAAATAAATTAAAAGCAAATTAAAACACCCCTAAAAGCGGCAATTATATATTTCTTTTTTTAATGGCATCTATAGGATTTAAAATTGGCAACGAAACGATTTCAGCGCAAATAACAGCCAAACTAAACTGCGTATATATTTCTCGTATTGGACTAAGATAGGCCACTAAACGATTTTCAAGTAAATAACTGAACTGTGAATATTTTTCTCTTTCTCTAGAAATATATGACAATAAACGCTTTTAGCGCAAATAATACCAAATGTGAACTGCGTGTATTTTTCTCATATTGTAGTGAAATATGACCAGAAACGCTTTTAGCGCAAATAACACCAAATGTGAACTGTGATTTTTTTTTTCTCGTATTGTAGAGAAATATGACCAGAAACGCTTTTAGTGCAAATAACACCAAATGTGACCTGCGTCTATTATTCTTGTATTGCAGTGAAATACGACAAGAAACGCTTTTAGCGCAACACCAAATGTGAACTGCGTTTATTTTCTCATATTGTAGTGAAATATGACAAGAAACGCTTTTAGTGCAAATAACACCAAATGTGAACTGCGTGTATTTTTCTCGTTTTGTAGTGAAATCTGACAAGAAACGCTTTAAACGCAAATAACACCAAATGTGAACTGCGTCTATTTTTCTCGTATTGTAGTGAAATACAACAAGAAACGCTTTTAGTGCAAATAACAACAAATATTAACTTAGTCTGTTTTTCTCTTTTTCTCTAGAAATATGGCAATTAACGCTTTCAGCGCAAATAACACCAAATGTGAAATGTGTTTATTTTTTTCGTATTGTAGTGAAATGTGACAAGAAACGCTTTCAGCGCAAATAACAACAAAAGTGACCTGCATATATATTTCTTGTATTGTATTGAAATAGGCCACTAAATGATATCAGTGCAGTTAACAGCAAAAGTGACCTGCGTATATATTTACCTTTTTACTCAGATAAAAGCCACAAAAGGCTTTTCAACATAGCACTTGCACCTCGATAACTAATTGCTGGAATGACAGAGCTGTATTATGAGACTATCTGGATCCCCAAATAATGTTTCCGTGCACTTGTAAATCGCTTTTTTTCACAATGAGGAAGGATTTTTCTATAACTGTCCCTAGCGCCTGCATATACGTCTGTCCCTGAACAAAGTACGATACTGAATGTCTGAATCTAACATGGCCGCCATATTTATAAGGCTGTGACATCACCTGGATGGCTGCTGATTGGCTGCATGCATGGCATTATGGGTCATCCTGCCTTTCAGAGTTCCTTGTCCCATGTCCTCACACGTGCAGCCGCCATTGTAGCCACCATTGTAGCCACCATGTTAGGAAAAATTACGATTCAGTACTACAAAGTGCAAGGAAATTCACATTAGTTGCGAATCAAATCTTTCCTGAAATTCTAAACAAATTCCACTTCATCAGCTTCGATCCTCTCATCTGTAAATATAATCCATCGACAGGTGTGTCTACGGCCAGCTGGGAATGACCAGTGGCAACAGAAACCCCGCTGGACGATTGAGTGACTTTAGCGCGTGAACAGGTTGTACAGGTGGACGCAAAATCAACTACATCCTGGTGCAACCTCAGCCACCAAAAACGATGAGACAATTGATCCGAGGTTGCCCTACTACCTGGGTGCCCAGTGAGTACAGAGTTATGGTGTTCTTTTAATATTTTCAGGCGCAAATTCAAAGGCACAAACAAGTTTCTTGTGTGGCAGGAGACCGGGACGTCCCCCTGAGCCTCCAACACAATCCCCTCCAGGTCTGAATGTAAAGCAGAGACAAACACCACATTTTGTTAAATTGGCACCGGATTATCAACATCCCCCCTCCAGGAAAACTTCGGGACAGCGCATCATCTTTGGTATTTTTTTGCCCCCAGACGGTAGGTGGTAAAATTAAACCTTTTTTATGATCCATAATCACCATGACGGGATGAGCTGTCCCCCTCCAAAAAGTGATGCCATTCCTTAAACGCTAATTTAATAGCTAAAAGTTCCCTGTTGCCTATATCATAATTCTTCTCGGTTGCCGACAATTTCTTAGAAAAGAAAGTACAAGGATGCCATTTACTTGGAAAAGGACCCTGGGACAGTACCACCCCCACCTCCGATGCATCAATCTCCACAATAAAAGGTTGAGAAACATCAGGCTGGACCAGTATTGATGCCGAGGTGAAACTCTCCTTCAGAGAGGAAGAAGCCAGTTTAGCAGAGCAGCGTCAGACCATTTAGAAAAATCAGTCCCCTTGTTAGTCATGTCAGTAAGAGGTTTGACAATCACCAAATAATTCTGAATGAATTTTCTATAGAAATTAGCAAAACCAAAAAAACACTGCAGAGCTTTTAGGTTCTCAGGAAGATCCCATTCTAGGATCGTGTAGACCTTCTCTGGATCCATACAGAACCCCGAAGCTGATAGAAGGTAGATAGAAGATACCCCAGGAATTGTACCTCCTGTATGGCGAATACTCATTTCTCCAATTTAGCATGTAACTTACTTGAGCGCAAAATCTGCAACACCTGCCTGACATGTGCCTTGTGTGTCTCCAGATCGGATGAATAGATCAAAATATCTTTAAGATATATCACCACAAATCTGAAGACAAGATGACAAAAGATATCATAGACAAAGTGTTGAAAGACAGCAGGAGCATTAGTCAGGCCCAATGGCATGACCAGGTTTCCATAATGCCTCTCAGGAATGTTAAACACTGTCTTCCACTCATCCCCTATTTGATGTGAATCAGATTGTAGGTTTCCCTTAAATCAATTTTGGAAAACCATTTCCCACCCGCAATCTGATTTAAAAAGCTCGAGAATGAAAGGAAGAGGATAGGGGTCACGGATAGTTATGCGATTTAGTTCATGAAAATCTAGGCAAGGACCCAACAGCTCCAGTTCCAACGGCTCTACAGCAACAGTTGCCCACCTGAGGTCAGAATAGAACATCTGGAAAGAAGGTCTATATCTGGCAATAAGAGAAGCAGAAAGGGGGAATATATAGTAGCTGGGAGTGGCTGACCTAGAACAGCTGAAGGGAAAAGCTACATATTCCTCAATGAGACAAAAATTGCAAACCTAAGCAGAAAAACCTGGACCGAAATCTATTCTCACCATTAGGTCATGGAGTGATCTGTTGAGAAACCGAGCATTTAGCCACCCGCTGCGACCTTCTGACACCCGGCACAACAGGGTCAGCGATAGGCCGTGACAGCTGTCTCCTCTCACACAAGTCATCAACAGGGAGACTCTCTTGACTATCTACCATAAGGCGTGGTGGGGTTTTGTTGCCTCTTCTTAGAAAAATAGAAGGCCCCACTAGGAAGGGCCAATGAAGAAAGATGGAACTTAAAGACTTCTTTGGGGCTTCAAGGAGGAACAGGAGGAATGATATGACAACTGATCTCAAGGTACAGTGTCAGACTCAGAGGTGACCACCACATCATCCTTTTATGATTGAGAGGAGGACTAAGCCATCCACTCCACAAACTCTTCCTCTTTGTCCTGAATAATAATGTTGCGCCATTTGAAGTAAGGGAGAACTGTGGCCTTCCACTAGTACTACTGCATGGATGGCTGCTGCCACCCATGTTCTGGCTCTGGAAGGACAAGGCCTGGGTCTTTCATTTTGAACTCTTCCATATTCAAGACATTTCTTCATGAGGCTTTCTTAAAACTCATGATTTTCCTAAATCAAAAGTCCTGGGTTTAGTACACAGTCACACAAATTGTATGGAACTGTAAGTGTGTTTTCTGTAAGTTAAGGATGTCCATTGCATTATACAAAAACACACACTGCTATTGATAATTTACTTTTGCAGTATTGGCACTGGTAGGATTTCTGCCTATTTTGTTATTTGTGTTGTGTGTACGCCCAACAGTTCATTGCTCAACACCAGGGCTCTTTTTTGGCTAGGGCCGGTGGCTGGACACTTTGGGGCCTCGTGCTGCACATGGGCCTAGTCAAAAAACCCAGTGTCAGGCATTACTGCAGTGGGGACGTCCTCTACCAGACCCCACTTTACAGTACGGCCATGACACTCTCACGGTTTGAGGCCATGCGGAAATGCCTGCATTATGCAAATAATGCAGCATGTCCCCCCACCCCCTAAGGTGATCCTGATCCTAAGGTGACCGCCTGTAGAAAATCAGGCCGGTCATCGATCACTTTGGGGCCAAATTTTTGGAGGTCTATGTACCTGGAAGGGAGGTCGCGGTTGAGGAGTCTCTCATTGCTTTCAATGGGAGACTCATTTTCCACCAGTATGTTCCCTCAAAGCGGGCGAGGTATGGCGTGAAGCTGTACATACTTTGTGAGAATACCGCAGGGTACACTTACAAGATTTGTGCGTACGAGGGTCGAGATTCCCGTATTCAACCCCCAGAATGTTCCCCCACTCTGAGTGTTAGCAGGAAACTTGTGTGGGACCTTATGCAACCACTGCTAGATAAGGGTTACCACCTGTACGTGGATAACTTTTATACTAGTATCCCCTTGTTCCAGTCCCTCGCCGCCAGATCCACGTCCGCTTGTGGGACCGTGTGGAGAAATCAATGCGGCCTCCCTACCTACCCCCTCCAGGTACCTATCTCCAGGGGTGAGACCCGTGCCCTTACCGGTTGAAACCTGTTGCTGATCAGATATAAGGACAAGAGGAATGTCCTTGTACTGACCACAATTCACGGTAATGGCATAACCCCTGTCCATGTGCGAGGTACCGCGGCAACGGTCCTCAAGCCCGATTGTATTGTCGACTACAATCGGTATATGGGAGGAGTTGACCTCTCTGAATAAGTCCTCAAGCCATATAATGCCATGCGCAAAACCCGGGCATGGTACAAAAAATTTGCAGTCTACTTGGTGCAGGTTGCAATGTTCAACTCTTTTGTACTGCTCCAGTGCGCTGGCAGCACAGGGAAATTCCTTCAGTTCTATGAGGCAGTCCTCAAGGACCTGATCTTTTCTGACCGGGAAAGAGCAGGCCGGAGTACCTCGGGGACTGGAGGCAACCAGATCGTCCCTGGCCAACACTTTCCAGGTGTGGTCCCCCATATTGGAAAGAAAGGACGGTCCCAAAAAAAATGCAGAGTGTGTAACAGGAGGGGGATACGGAAGGACACCACCACTCAATGTGACACATGCCCCGATCATCCGGGCCTCTGCTTTGACGGTTGCTTCAGGGAGTACCACACTTCCATGGAGTTCTAAATTTATAATCCCCTTTTCCATTTAGCCACTGACAGTCGGATAAAAACTATGGTTCTCAGACTTGAGACACCCCCAAAAATGATAGTTTGGAAATCTAAAATAATTTAAAAAAATTATAAAAAAGTAGACAAATTAGGTATCGCCGCATCCGTAATAATCTGCTCTATAAAAATACCCCATGACCTAACCCCTTAGATTAACACGGTAACAAAATAAATTAAAAAAACTGTGCAAAAAAACCTTACATAATAAAAAGTGTAATAGCAAGCGATCAAAAAGACATATTCCCCCACAAATAGTGCCAACAAAGCCGTCCTCTCATCCCACAAAAAATGAGCCCCTAAATAAAACAATCAGATAAAAACTTAAAAAAAAACTGACTCTGAGACTGTGTAGATACTAACATTTTTTTATTTTGTTTCAAATATGATAATATAGTGTTAAACCTAAATAAATTGAAAGAAGTAGACAAATTAGGTATCGCTGCATTCGTAATAATCTGCTCTATAAAAAATACCCCATAACCCAACCCCTCAGATTAACACAGTAAAAAATAAAATAAAAAACTGTGCAAAAAAAGGATTTTTTTTTGTCTCTTTACATGTCAAAAAGTGTAATAGCAAGCGATCAAAAAGTCATATGCCCCCCAAAATAGTGCTAATAAAACTGTCCCGCAAAAAATGAGCCCCTACCTAAGACAATCAGATAAAAATTTGGCGCAGAAGGAAAGGAACGTCATATGGTTCCTGGAAGGCAGATTTTGATGGCCTTTTTTATACACCATGTCCCATTTGAAGAACCCCTGATGCACCTCTAGAGTAGAAACTACATAGAAGTGAACCCATCTAATAAACTAAACCCCTCAAGGTATTCAAAACTAATTTTATAAACTTTGTTAACCCTTTAGGAGTTCCTCAAGAGTTTATGGCAAATGGAGATGAAATTTCAGAATTTCTATTTTTGGTAACCTTTTCTTATAAAAATGTAATATAGAGCAACCAAAAATCATATGTACCCTAAAACTGCCTCCTTATCCCGTAGTTTCCAAAATGGGGTAACTTTTATGGAGTTTCTACCCCAGGGGGGCATCAGGGTGGCTTCAAATGGGACATGGTGTAGATAAACCAGTCCAGTAAAATCTGCCTTCCAAAAACCACACGGAGGTCCTTTCCCTCTATGCTCTGCCGTGTGGCCAGTGTGGACAGTAGTTTACGACCACATATGGGATGTTTCTGCAAACTACAGAATGAGGGCAATAAATATTGGGTTTTGTTTGGCTGTTAACTGTTGCTTAGTTACTGGAAAAAATTGATTAAAATGAAAAATTTGCCAAAAAATTGCATTTCAGAAATTTCATCTCCATTTGCCAATAACGTTTGTGAAACACCTAAAGGGTTAACGACGTTTGTAAAATCAGTTTTGAATACCTTGAGGGGTGTAGTTTCTTAGATGGGGTCACTTTTATGGAGTTTCTACCCCAGGGAGGCATCAGGGGGGCTTCAAATGGGACATGGTGTAAATAAACCAGTCCAGCAAAATCTGCCTTCCAAAAACCTCACAGCGCTCCTTTTCCTCTACTCCCTGCCATGTGACTATACAGTAGTTTACGACCACATATGGGGTGTTTCTGCAAACTACAGAATCAAGGCAATAAATATTGGGTTTTGTTTGGCTGTTAACCCTTGCTTAGTTACTGGAAAAAATTGATTAAAATGGAAAATGTGCCAAAAAATTGCAATTCAGAAATTGCATCTCCATTTGCCAATAACTCTTGTGAAACACCTAAAGGGTTAACGATGTTTGTAAAATAAACAAATTGAACATCTTGATTCACTCATCTTTAATGTCAGTGCAATACACACTATAGTATAGGAAAGGTCACAGCACAGTTTTAGAACAACGTTTTACACACTTTTAGAGATATATACATTTAGCCTTCACTCTTGGAAGGGACAGCTTGGAGTTCTCTATGAAGGCTGTCACTGTAAGAGCATAGGCTCAGTGAGCAGTCAGTCTAGGGAGGAGTAAGTTCTGGGAGGGTCTTCAGGGGCTGATAAATGTCAGCTTGGAGGGAGCCAAGGTGGCTTGGGTGGTGCAAGACACAAAGGAGTCTGGCACATGCTGTGTGAGATGCTAGCCTGGAGGTACTATACTAGTGATCAATGTGTAAGGGGAAATTTACTGCCATGAAGTCTGTAGTATAGTTTTGTTGGTTTAATAATGCGGTGAATTGAACTGAAAGGGAGTGGTAGGAGGGTGGTTATAAAAACAAGGGCTCCCAGGAATAGGGCTGGAGTAGTAGTGACCCAGCTCCAGTTTTCAGTATGACGTTAAGACTGTCTCTGAGTGTGAGAACAAAACTGATCAGAAGTTCATGTGCAGGCAATGGTAATGAGCGGCATAGGCAATATTCGAATTTGCAAAATTTTGTGAATTTTTGGCTGTATATTCGCCATAAATTCGCAAATTCCAGAATTCGTGATCTCCAGTCATTATTTACTTGATAAAAATTTGTGGCATTATTTTACACAATGGGGTTAAACTGCTAAATAAATTGTTAAAGTGATTTTTCATTCTGCTCATATGCTTTTGAGGTAAATTCTCTTCTCTGCCCCCAGGTAAATGCAAGTCCACTATTGCTTGCTTCATCTCATTGCCTAATTTAATTCTTAAAGTCCAGTGTCATAACTAGAAATGACTGGGACCCACAGAAAATTTTTGAATGAGCCCCACCCACAGAACCTTCTTCACAAAACCCTCCTCGCATGTAACCCCCACTTCTGTAAATAGTCAAGATCGCTGTCTCTGACAAGGCCCGGCAACCGCTTCGTCTGTTTCCTGCAATATCATTGTATATAATGTCATATTATAATACAATTAACCCTGACAATGAAATCTCTTAGTTCTCATCTTGAGTGGGCCTCCAAGCAGCCTCGTGTCCTACCTCCTCTAAGGGCGTTGTCTAAGTGAACCCCTTGATCTTAACAGTACCCCTGATGGTGGGGATAGACTTTCCTGAGGGAAACACCAGGTCGCTACCTCTTGAGGAGGATTGGCACACGAGGCAGCTGGTCCAGGAGGACCAGGAGGTACCTGAGCAAGGTACCAGAGGTATAGACGAAGTAAGCAGCCTGAGTCGTAACCAGGAGCAACAGTGCAGGACCGAAGGGTGAGGCAGAGGCGAAGTTAAACAGGCAATAGGTCAGGGCAGGCGGCACAGGTACAGGTGAGGCAATCCGGGTCGGCAACAGGAGAGTCAAGTCAAGCAGGCAGAGATCAAACAGGTAGCAGAGTCCAGGAATACAAGTACGAGTCAGAAACACAAGCAGATATCAGGAACTTTAGCAGGACACAAGGACCTTGACACTGAGGCATCTGGGAAGGGTGCTGAACCACTTATATATGAGCAGGAGGGCTAGGATTGGTCAGCGAGGTCATATGACCTAACCCATAAAACACACGAAATGAAGCGGGCCGGCCCTTAAGGAATCAGGGAACAAGCAGCAAGCAAGCTGCGGCCAGGGCTGAGAGGAAACTGTGGAGTGGATTCCAGAACAACAATGCTTACACAGACAGAGCCCAGGACTGCACCAGTGAATGAGAAGCACTGGTAGCAGATCACCGCTCAACAGGGCGCCCGGGACCACGGCGGTAAGCAGGGGAACAGTGGCAAACAGCAGCCACTGTTACAAGTATGTTGCTTCATGTCAGAAATACTGGGAAGGATTTATCATGACCTGCACTCCAGCATTCTATGATTTTGTGATTTTTAAAAAGTAACAACAAAAAGTTTCAAACTCACTCCAGTAGGGATGTGGCATATAAGTATTGGAGTGGCATTTCTAGAAAAAGTATATCAAATTTACCAGACAAAATGCAATATTTGACAAATTTGGCACAAAGTACGTCAATACAAAACTAACTTCGAATATTACCCTCATGATAAATTCCCTGCATTGTATTTTCATAAACTAGTCATTGACAGTCCTACACTGCGAGATTTACTGTATTTTTCGCTTTATAAAACGCACCTAGGTTTTAGAGGAGGAAAATCTGAATAAAATATTTTTCATCACACTTCAGATCAAATCCCCAATCTTCATCAGATCCCCCAATCTTAATCAGACCCCAAAATTGGACCCCCAGTCTTCATGAGACCTCAGATCAGACCCCCCAATATTTATTAGACACCAATCTGTATCAGAACCACCCCCCCCCAATCAGACCCTCAAACTTTATCAGAGTAATCTGTATCAGACCTTAGATCAGACCTCCCTAATCAGACCCCCAATCCTCATGAGACCTCAGATCAGACGTAAAATAAATAAATGAACTGCTCTGGATGGTGCACTCTTCTTGAACTCACTGCTCCCTTGTCTTCTGCCTACCCCAAGCTGCACAGTGACCTGACAATGCACAGCACCAGGTCATAGTGCATGCTTATGTGCACTATGTCTTGACACTATACGCAGACAAGACACACATAGAACTGGGTCAGGAAGAAGACCAGTAGCACTACTGTCACTACAGCGCCTCCTGCATACTAATGAGTGCTTTCATAATGGTAAAGTGTGTCTTATAAAGCAAAAAATATGGTATCATATGGGCATTTTATTTTCAACTATACAAGCGCATCTCAATAAATTAGAAATTCATCAAAAGTTAATTTATTTAATTCAATTCAAAAAGTTAAATTTTATTAGATATTTATTATATTAAATAAATTAATTACATATAGAGTGATCTGTTTCAAGCAACGGAGTGCTGCATTCAATGCTTACCTGTCCTCCTGTACTAATGAGTGCTTCCATAATGGAAACAATCATTGGTACCCGCCCCATAAAATGCACTGACATCCACCCCAGAGTCTGCTCTCCTGAACACAGATGCCCAACGGCATAGGAAGGTTTAGAGTAGGACCTACCTGACTGAGACCAACTTGGCACAGGTAGGCGGGCACAGATGGGTTTTGATCAAAATATATTGGCCAGAGTCTCGGATTTTATCATATCAGAGTCAGGGCTTAGTCCATATATAATGCTTGCATCTATTGTGTTAGTGCTTTATTATGTGTTTTTCTGTGATTTTTTTTTTTACGCACAAGCAGGGTAGGCCACAAAAGGTCATTTCTAATGAAGCTGGCTGTATCCAAGAAAAGTTGAGTGGAAGAAAAAAGTGTGGTAGAAAAAGGTGCACAAGCAACAGGGATAACTGCAGCCTTCAAAGGATTGTCAAGAAAAGGCCATTCAAGAATTTGGGAGATATTTACAAGGACTGGACTGTAGCTGGAGTCAGTGCTTCAAGAGCCACCACACACAGATGTATCCAGGACATGGGCTAAAACTGTGGCATTCCTTGTGTCAAGCCACTCATGAGCCATGACCCTGGGTGAAGGACAAAAGGACTAGACAGTTCTTTAGTGGTCCAATGCCCTATTTTCAGGTAATAGTAAATTTTGCATTTAATTTGGAAATCAAGATCTCAGAGCCTGGAGGAAGTGTGGAGAGACACACAATCCAAGATGCTTGAGGTCCAGTGAGAAGTTTCCACAGTCAGTGATGGTTTGAGGAGCAATGTCATCTGTTAGTATTGACCCCCCTGTGTAATATCCAAAATCTACACAGCCGTCTACCAGGAAATTTTAGAGCAGTTCATGCTTCCCTCTGCTGACAAGCTTTAAGAGATGCTGATTTCATTTTCTAGCAGGACTTGGCGATTGCCCACACTGCCAAAAGTACAAATACCTTGTTTAATAACCACAGTATCACTGTGTTTGATTGCCCAGCCAACTCGAATGATCTAAACCCCATTGAAAATCTATGGGGTTTGTCAAGAGGAACATGAGAGACCACAGACCCAACAATGCAAAAGAGCTGAAGGCCACTATCAAAGCAACCTGGTCTTCCATAAGACCTCTGCAGTGCCACAGGCTGATTGCCTCAATGCAACGCTAAATTAATTCAGTAATTAATGCAAAAGGATCCCCGACCAAGTATTGAGTGCATATACACTACATACTTAAATACGTAAATCTTTTATTTTTTTTTGTTTGGTCTTATATAATATTTAGAGATGAGCGAATCGAATTAGACGAAGTGGAATTCGATCCGAATTTCAGGAAAAATTTGATTCGCTACGAATGTGAATTTCCTCGCACTTCGAGGTAACGAATCACAATTTTTCCTAAAATGGCTGCCACACGTGTGAGGACTGAGGACATGGGGCAAGGAACTCTGGGAAGCGGGATCACCAAGATTGACCTGCATGCATGCATGCAGCCAATCAGCAGCCAGCCAGCCCTGTGATGTCACAGCCCTATAAATACGGCAGCCATTTTAGATTCTGCCATTTTCCAGCATTCTGAGTGCAGGGACAGACGTGAGAAGGCACTAGGGACAGCAATTGGAAAAAGTTATTGTGGGGAAAAAAAACCTGAAAAAACGATTTATAAGTGCAGGGAAAGGATAGGGAGGAATCTTTTCATATCATCTTAGTGCAGGGATAGACGTCAGAAGGCGATGGGGACAGAGCTAGAAAAGTGATTTACAAGTGCAGGGAAAGATAAATTGGGGATCCAAATAGCCATTATACAGCTAGGTCATTCTAGCAATTTGTTCTTGGGGGGCAAGTGCTATGTTAAAAAAGCCTTTAGGCCCCTTTCACACGGGCGGTTTGACGCCCGGATAAGAGGAGGGTGCGTTGCGGGAAAATGCGTGATTTTTCCGTGCGAGGGCAAAGCATTTGAATGCGTTTTCCACGCGCGTGGGAAAAATCGGCATGTTTGGTACCCAGACCCGAACCCAGACTTTATCACTAAAGTTCGGGTTTGGGTTGAGTATTTTGTAGATTTTATTATTTTCCATGATAACATGGTTATAAGGGAAAATAATAGCATTCTCTATACAGAATGCTTAGTAAAATGTGGATGGAGGGGCTAAAAATAAAAAAATTAACTCACCTTATCCACTTGATTGCGTAGTTGCGATCTCTTCTGTCTTCTTCAAGCATTAGCTGCCGGCTAAAGGACCTGTGATGACGTCACCGAGCTCATCACATGGTCCAATCACATGGTCCATCACCATGGTGATGGACCATGTGATTGGACCATGTGATGTGACGTCACCACAGGTCCTTTAGATGGCAGCTAATGCTTGAAGAAGGAAGAAGAGAGAAGAGATCGGCAACTACGCGATCAAGTGGATAAGGTGAGTTAATTTATTTTATTTTTTTAACCCCTTAATCCACATTTTACTAAGCATTCTGTATTGAGAATGCTATTATTTTCCCATATAACCATGTTATAAGGGAAAATAATAAAGATCGGGTCCCGTCTCTTAGCAACCTTGCGGGAAAATCACACTGCATCCGCACTTGCTTGCGAATGCTTGCGATTTTCCCGCAGCCCCATTCACTTCTATGGGGCCTGTGTTGCGTGAAAAATGCACAATATAGAGCATGCTGCGATTTTCACGCAACGCTGAAGTGATGCGTGAAAATCCCCTCTCATGTGCATAGCCCCATAAAAATGAATAGGTCCAGATTCAGTGCGAGTGCAATGCGTTCACCTCACGCATTGCACCCGCGCGAAAATCACGCCCGTGTGAAAGGGGCCTTAATGGCTTATATTTGTGGAAAAAGAAAAATACATGCAGTTCACTTCTGCAGCTATATGTGCTGAGAGCGTTTAGTGAGGTATTTCTGTACTACAAGAAAAATATATACGCAGTTCACTGTTGCCGTTATGTACGGTGAAAGCGTTTAGTGGCCTATTTCATTACAAAAAGAAAAATATATACGCAGTTAACTTCTGCAGCTATATGTGCTGAGAGAGTTTAGTGACGTATTTCTGTACTACAAGAAAAATATATACGCAGTTCACTGTTGCCGTTATTTACGGTGAAAGCGTTTAGTGGCCTATTTCATTACAAAAAGAAAAATATGTTTGTTGCTTTTAGGGGTGTTTTAACTTGTGTGGCAATGTGAATAGGAGGGGTGTAGTAAAGTCCCGGGGAAGCATAAAAAAGGGGTTTGCACCAGGAGCGTGTCACCAAGGGGCCCGGCCTTGGTGAAGTAAAGGCCGTAGATATAGGTGGCCACTAAGTTAGTTGGTGGACACCAAGATAATTAGTTTAGCTGGCTCCAGCTAGTCTAGGGCGGGCTTTTACTGGGAGCAGGCAATGTGCTGGGTGGGTACCTGTTCCCCGTGCTCCAGTCCGGGATTTTGGACAATGCTTATGTTCAGGGATGCTATTTAATCCTGTTGCTGGACTTGGGTGTGGCTCTCAGTCTGGGAAAGGAGCAGGCTGTGTCAAGGCCTGTGGGAGCCGGGAGCCTCTAACCCTGTGTGTAGGGTAAGCACTGGTGATGTGTTTTGGGGAGCTGGGTGGTAGACCCAGATCCTGATAGAGAGGGAAATACTGTTTAGTCAGTGGCCAGACGGCTGAGGATTTAAGTTTGTGATTTAAGTTTTGATTGCTGTTTTGTGCTTGAAAATAAAGCATCATTTGGACTTCAAGCTGGTGTCTGTGGCAAACTCTGCGAGAATGACCCCCGAATAAGAGAAGATCCCTACACTTGCTTTTAATTTATTTTGTTCAGCTAAAAGTATGTTTTACAGAGAAGTGCCAGGCCATGTACAGAGGAGTGGCAGAGGCCTAAAGGTTTCTGGCGCAGGCAGAGGTCGCAGCAGAGTAAGGGGGTGTGGCAGCAGGAGTCGCAGTGAGAGGCCTGGGCTTCCGGTGTCATCTAGCGGTCGTGTCTTGACCAGCAACCCAGCGGTTCTTGATTGGTTAACTCGGTCATCCACTTCACCCCAAGAGACATCAGACACCCCCAGCCAACAGTTGGTGGGTTCCTCTGATACGACGCTTAGTTGGCATGGCCCAGGAGCAAGCCCTGTGCCCTCCCCTGTACTCAACCTGCCTCTGTCGTTTTCTGTTCCCTCACCGCGAGAAGTAATATATGATGTAGGCTCACCTACACTTTTCATCGAGGAAGAGCTACTAGAGGACAGTCAGCAGCTATTGCCCAGCCAAGATATGGAGGAGACATCCACCGCTTCCTCCGTTAGGCAGGCAAGTAGTAATGAGGAGAGTGGCGTGGGTGGTGGGGTTGAGAGCAGTCAGGCTCCTGACCCAGAGGCCATTGAGGAGGACATCAGTGACGTGCAGACACTACTCGATGATGATGAAGCGGATCGCACTTGGGTGTTGGGTGCAGGAGGGGCTTCATCATCATCAGGAGAAGAGGGTGGCAGCTTGCCCGTGAGGCAGCAGCAGAGCCAGCAAGGTGGTAGCATGGCTGGGAGTCATCAGGGTTTGCAGCAGTGGGAGGTCGGGAGCCAAACGTGCCCAGGGTAGACCACCTGCTTAGCAGCAGCCTACCTGCCTGGGGAGTAGTGGTGCAGGGGTTCACAGAGGCAGCGGCGGTAGCAGTCAGTCAGTGCGGACAGTTGGGGGGAAAATCACCTACGTGGCGTTGTGGCATTTTTTTTCATAGCGCCAGAGGAGGTGAACGTGGCCATATGTCTAATCTGTGGGCAGAAAGAAAAGCGTGGCCAGGGTGCCAATGTTGGCACTACGGCCCTGCACCAACATATGCAGCGTCGCCATACAGTGGCCTGGGAGAACCATGGCTCCTATGTGGTGGTCCAGCCTGCCGCAGCAACCGCTGCATCACCCAGTGGCACGCATCGGGTTTCAGGCAGTCAAGGCTCTACTACCTCAGCCGAAGGGATCTGTCTGTCATTCCCATCTTCTGCTGGTCCAGATGCTCCTGCTCCTCCTGCTCCTACTCCTCATCAGTCATTCTGTCAGCAATCCATCACCAAAGCGATTGCCAAGAGACAGCAGTATGCATGCAAGTATCCAATGGCGCAGAAGCTGAACGTACTCCTGTCCAAGTTGCTGGTGCTGCAGTCCCTCCCTTTTTAAAGTGGTGGACTCTGCACCTTTCAGAAAACTGATGGCCTGTGCCCTGCACAAATATTTAGAACAGAAGATGGGCCAGTCCTTTAGCCTGTCGGTGTCTGCCAAAGTGCACAACAGCGCCTACGTGTGGAGCTGTAACTATGGTCAGGGACAGTACATGTCCTTTACGGCCCACTGGGTTAATGTGGTTCCTGCAGAGCCACACCAGCAACTTGGCCAGGTCATGCCGCTTCTTCCTCCAAGTTCTCATGCCATTGGTACAGCGACAATGTCCGCCTCTGCCTCCTCATCCTTCACCATGTCCTCAGCCTCCACTACAGGTACAAGTCACAGTGCCCCTCCCGCATACCACATGTGCAGGGCATGGTGGTGTTCTGCACCTCATTTCACTAGGCAAACGGAGTAACACAGGGGAGAAACTGCTCCGTGTGATTCATCAAGAAATCGAATCCTGGCTTTCTCAGCGACAACTGAAAATCGGAAGCACGGTGACTGAAAAAGGGAAGAACAGTGTGTCGGAGCTGCGTCAAGGAAGGCTGAGCCATGCACCCTGCATGGCACACGTGTTCAATCTGGTTGTCAAGCGGTTCCTGAAGTATTTCACCCATCTGCAAGACATCCTTAAAATGGCCAGGAAACTTTGCATGCATTTCAGCCACTCGTACATCACTTTAGAAAAAAGACGACTGAGGGGAGATCTAATACCTATGTATAAATATATCAGGGGTCAGTATCTCTCCCATCATCTGTTTATCCCCAGGACTGTGACTGTGACGACGGGGCAGCCTCTGCATCTGGAGCAGGCATCGTTCAGCTGTTACAAAACTACAACTCCCAGCATGCCCGAACAGCCTACAGGTATCAGCCTACAGCAGGGCATTGTGGGAGTTGTAGTTTTACAACAGCTGGAGGGCCGCAGTTTGAGGATGCCTGGTCTGGAGGAAAGAAGGTTTGTACACAAACATAGAAAAGGATTCATCACGGTAAGAGCAGTGAGACTATGGAACTCTCTGCCTGAGGAGGTGGTGATGGTGAGTACAATAAAGGAATTCAAGAGGGGCCTGGATGCATGGGCGTAGCTATAGGGGGTGCAGAGGTAGCAGTTGCTACCGGGCCCAGGAGCCTGAGGGGGCCCAAAGACCCTTGTGCCGCATAAGAAGACACACAAAGCACTGAGGGAAGGGGGGCCCAAGCTGACCTCTTGCACCAGGGCCCATGAGCCGTTAGCTACGCCCCTGCGGATGTATTTCTGGAGTGTAATAATATTACAGGCGACAGCTACTAGAGAGGAGTCGTTGATTCAGGGAGTTATTCTGATTGCCTAATTGGAGTCGGGAAGGAATTTTTTTCCCCTTAAGTGGAGAAAATTGGCTTCTGCCTAACAGTTTTTTTTTTGCCTTCCTCTGGATCAACTTGTAGGAAACAGGCCAAACTGGATGGACAGATGTATTTTTTTCGGTCTTATATACTATGTTACTATGTAAAGCACACCCTTCTTGAGTTGGAGCGGCAGAACGGCATCCCCCAACATTGGCTGGCATGCGACGTTTCCACCCGTTGGAATTCCACACTCCATATGTTGGACTGACTACGAACAGAGAAAGGCCATCAACAATTTGTTGATGATGCAAGCGGATAGGAATACTCCCCTGTGTAATTTCAATGTCAGCCAGTGGCAGCTCAAGCGTGACACATGCTGTTTGCTCAGGCCATTTGAGGATGCCAGGACTACGGGATGAACGATGTCATTCCACTGCTTCATGTCCTGAAACAGATGGTGGTAACAATGGCTGGTCAGGGGACTGGAGACGTGGCGCCTAGATCTCATGGCCACATGAGCCCTGTGGGGGCTGAACTGAAAAAGGGCGAGAAGGGGGGGGAGGGGACATTGGAGCACAAGCAATGTGTAGCCAAATGGGTGGTTGTTCTACTCAGCTGACCGGAGAGGAGGAGCAGGAGCAGCCAGAGGAGCTACAGGGTGATAAGGAAGATGAGACAGAGGACCCAGACACACCATGGCAGTATGCAGTGGAGATGGAGACAGGGAGTCATTCCGAGTCACTTCCACTGCATGCAGAGGGGCAGAGGGATGACTTCTGACTCTCCACCTTGTTGGACCCTCGCTAGTGGTCCAGAATGGGGGCATTTTTTACACTCACTGAGAGGGAGGACAAACGGAACTACTACAGAGTAGTGATGAGCGGCAGGGGCAATATTCGAATTTGCGATATTTCATGAATATATGGGCGAATATTCGCCATATATTCGAAAATTAGTGAATTCGTAATCTCCAGGCATTATTTTCTTGATTGCGAATATTCGCATATAAAAATTTGCATAAAATCAGCATGCAAATTGGCATTTTATGCTACTTTATGCTAATTTTATGCTAATTTGTATATGTGAATTTTCGCAATCAAGAAAATGACTACTTTCTTGATTGCGAAAATTTGCATATAAATAATTCGCATAAAGATTTGCATAAACTGGCATTTAAAAGGTATCTTATAAATAGCAGTTTATGTGAATTTTTGTGCTAATTTTATGCCAATTTTTTATATGCCAATTTTTGCAATCAAGAAAATGATGACATTACTTTATTGATTACGAAAATTTGCATATAAAAAATTCGCATAAAAATTTGCATAAACTGCTATTTAAAAAAACGAATATTCGCAATTGCGAATATATTTCGTGATATTCAAAATATTCGCGAATTCTCAAAGTGCCAATATTCGCGAATAAAATTCGTAATTCGAAAATTCGTGATCAACACTACTACAGAAATATACTATGTAGTAAGTTGGCCACTGCCTATCTGTGCCAACGTCCATCCTCTTGCAGGTCTGACCAGGGGGGCCCTCTGCGATCACGTTCCACTGCCATGGCTGCTGGGGAGGGGTGGGGTGGAAGGAGCAGTATGAGCTCCATCAGCAGCAGCTTGAGTCCACAGTCGCTGATAAGTAGCTTTCTTCACCAGCATAGTGAAGAAACTACTCACCAGCAGCAGCAGGTAGACCTGGATCAGGACCTGAACCAGCAGGTGCTGGCATACTTGGACAGCACCCTGCCAACCCACATTGAAGATCCGCTGGACTACTGGGCACCAAAATGGATTTGTGGCTGCAACTGGCAGAGTTTGCCCTGGAAAAGCTGTCCTGCACAGCTAGTAGGGTGGCATCAGAGCGGGTGTTTAGTGCGGCGGTGGCCACAGTGACCCCAAGGAGAACTCGCCTGTCCACCCAAAATGTGGAGAGACTGACCTTTATCAAGATGAATCAGGCGTGGATCAGCCAGGATTTCCACCCACCAGTTCCTGATGCATCTGATTGAATCATCCATGTCACTTCACCCAAACCTTGAAAAAAGAGACCGGTTTCAGCTATTTACTCTGCCTCAGCTACTACTCTGATGCTGCCACCCACCTGATGCCACGCATCTGATGCCAAGTTCTCCTTCTTTCACCTACCTTCATTAGCGGGTACTGGTATTCCACCACCGCCCCACTCTATCACCGGGCCACTCTGTGGTATCCTGATGCTACTGCTGTCGCCATCTCCACACTATGTCACCTTGCTATTTTGTGGTCTCCTGCTGCTGCTGCCATCTCCACACTATGTCACCTTGCTATTTTGTGGTCTCCTGCTGCTGCTGCCATCTCCACACTATGTCACCTTGCCACTCTGTGGTATCCTGATGCTGCTACTGCCATCTCCACACTATGTCACCTTACCATTTTGTGGTCTCCTGCTGCTGCCACCATATCCACACTATGTCACCTTGCCATTTTGTGGTCTCCTGTAGTGTTGAGCGCGAATATTCGAATTTCGAATTTTTATCATGAATATCGCAACTTCGATAATTCGCAAATATTGCGAATATATCTCTATATATTCGCAATTTCGAATATTCGTTTGTTTTTTTTGTTTGTTTTTTTTTTTTTTTAGCTGTTAATCCTTGTTGCTCTCTGGTTGTCTTCCCACTTCCCAAAAGCTGTTCTTACCTTTCCGGAGGATTCCTGGCTCCCTGCCCGCTTCAGTCATTGCCCGTTGCTGCTTCTGCTGACTTCCCATGTGCATGGGAACGCCTCCATGCTAAAATGTACTGTTGGATGTGAGAATCACGATCTCACAAATTTGACTAAGTTGTAATCGCAATGCGATTAATATAACCTGAATTATTCGCATTGCAATATTCATTCTATTCTAGCATTACAACCATTAGGAACTTAGCTTAAGATCAATTTGCAACGCGAGTATATGTTCGCCTCGCGAATGAAACTTAGAGCTAGCTGAGTTCCTAATAGTGGTATTGCTAGAATAAAATGAAGATTGAGAATATAGTGCTATATTCGTGAATTCAAGATATTCTCAATCTTCATTCTATTCTAGCAATACATCCATTAGGAACTCAGCTCTAAGATCAATTTGCAATGCGAGTATATGTTCGCCTCGCGAATAAAACTTAGAGCTGAGTTCCTAATGGTTGTATTGCTGGAATAGAACGAAGATTGAGAATATCTCGAATTCACGAATATAGCACTATATTCTCAATCTTCGTTATATTCTAGCAATACAACCATTAGGAACTCAGATCTAAGTTGTAATCGCAATGCGATTAATACAGGTTATATTAATCGCATTGCGAATGAAACTTAGAGTTAAGTTCCTAATGGTTGTATTGCTAGAATATAACGAAGATTGAGAATATAGTGCTATATTCGTGAATTCGAGATATTCTCAATCTTCGTTCTATTCCAGCAATACAACCATTAGGAACTCAGCTCTAAGTTTTATTCGCGAGGCGAACATATACTCGCATTGCAAATTGATCTTAGAGCTGAGTTCCTAATGGATGTATTGCTAGAATAGAATGAAGATTGAGAATATAGTGCTATATTCGTGTGATATTCGTTATCTTTGTCAATTCTAGCAATACAAGTTAACCATTAGGAACTCAGATCTAAGTTTCATTCGCGACGCGAATATATATTCGCGTAAAATTCGCAATATATAAAATCATGACGAATATTCGATTTCGACGAATATATGACGAATATTCAATCGAATATTCGCGAAATATCGCGAAATCGAATATGGCACCTCCCGCTCATCACTAGTCTCCTGATGCTGCTGCCATCTCCACACTATGTCACCTTGCCATTTTGTGGTCTCCTGCTGCTGCCACCATCTCCACACTATGTCACCTTGCCATTTTGTGGTCTCCTGATGCTGCTGCTGTCGCCATCTCCACACTATGTCACCTTGCGATTTTGTGGTCTCCTGCTGCTGCCATCTCCACACTATGTCACCTTGCCACTCTGTGGTATCCTGATGCTGCTACTGCCATCTCCACACTATGTCACCTTACCACTCTGTGTTATCCTGATGCTGCTGCCGCCATCTCCACACTATGTCACCTTACCACTCTGTGTTATCCTGATGCTGCTACCGCCATCTCCACACTATGTCACCTTGCCAATTTGTAGTCTCCTGCTGCTGCCACCATATCCACACTATGTCAACTTGCCATTTTGTGGTCTTCTGATGCTGCTGTCATCTCCACTATGTCACCTTGCCATTCTGTGGTCTCCTGCGGCTGCCATCTCCACACTATGTCACCTTGCCACTCTGTGGTATCCTGATGCTGCTACTGCCATCTCCACACTATGTCACCTTACCACTCTGTGTTTTCCTGATGCTGCTGCTGCTGCCGCCATCTCCACACTATGTCATCTTGCCATTTTGTGGTCTCCTGCTGCTGCTGCCATCTCCAAACTATGTCACCTTGCCATTTTGTGGTTTCATGATGATGCTGCTGTTGCTCCAATCTCCACACTATGTCACTTTGCCACTCTGTGGTATCTTGATGATGCTGCTGCCGCCATCTCCACATTATGTCACCTTGCCACTTTGTGGTCTCCTAATGCTGCTACTGCCATCTCCACACTGTCACCTTGCCACTCTGTGGTATCCTGATGCTGCTACTGCTACCACCTCCACACTATGTCATCTTGCCATTTTGTGGTCTCCTGCTGCTACCATCTCCACACTATGTTTCCTTGCCATTTTGTGGTATCCTGATGCTGCTGCCACCTCCAGACATGGTCATTTTGCCACTCTGTTGCCTCCTGATTCTGCTGCCCCCTACAGACTCTGTCATTGTGCCACTCTGTGGCCTACTCATGCTGTTGCCACCCCCAGACTCTGTCATTGTGCCACTCTGTGGTCTCCTCATACTGCCGCCACCTCCACACTCTGTCATTGTGCCACCCTGTAACCTCCTCATGCTGCTACCACCTCCATAGCCTGTTATTGTGCCACACTTTGGCCTATTGATTCTGCTGCCCCCTCCAGACTCTGTCATTGTACCTCTCTGTGGTCTTCTCATGCTGCTGCCACCTCCACACTCGGTCATTATGCCACTATGTGGCCTCCTTCTGATGCTGTTGCTCCAACCTCCAGACTCTGTCATTGTGCCGCTCTGTGGTCTCCTCATACTGCTTCCACCTCAAGACCCTGTCATTGGGCCACTTTGTGGTCTCCTCATGCTGCTTCCACCTCACCACTATGTCAGGGGTCCACTCTGTGGACTTCTCATGCTGTTCTTACCCTCCCAACTGCATGACTGGTCCACTATTTTGGCTTTCAGCCTGGCTGACATCATCATTTATTTGACCTGTCTTCTAAACTGTCAGAAGCAAGGAAACATGAGATGCACAACAGGTCCTGTCTGTGTAGCAGCTATATGGTCCCATCAGAATTGGCTTATGATTTGATAGCCAAAAGCAGGAGTGGGTACAAAACACAGAAGACATGCAAATATTCCATTCCCGTGTCATCACTGTTTTAGATCCACTCCTGTTTTTTTTTTTGGCATTAGCAATACTGATGGATTATTGAGCAAATGCTGACCAAGTGAAGGCGTATGCTCCACAGACACTATCCATTTTTTGGGGGTTATTGTTCTGACGGATCAGAGGAAGGGCAAATTAATCAGTGACGTCAACACAAACTTACTGCTGACACCCTCTCCACACTGTCAGGGGGGCTCTCCTTGTATAAGCGTTTAATAGAACAGGTTCTGTAGACTTCTATGTGGAATCAGCTGACGAGGGTGTAAAAGGACTGTACTTCTTCTTGACGCTAACATTTATCTGTAAGGTTGAGTTGATACTTAAGTTATTTGGTCAGTTTTGGCACCGTGACTGCCAAAATAAGTAAAGTATGCAGTGATTCTAATAGCGACCCCTGTCATCTGCATGTCATACTGATTCACAGTATTATTTCACTACCATAGCAGACTACCTATGCGTGTTACTTCAAGTCACAGTGTTCTACACCCCTATAAAGGCTCTCTGCAGCCCGGAAATAGCCGTTTTTAACACGATTCACCGCAAATAAATTCGGATCGAAGCAAATTTTTCTGAAAAATTCGTCGAACCAGCCAAATCGAATTTTTGAAAAATTCGCTCATCTCTAATAATATTCTGATTTTCTGAGATGCCAACTTTTGGGTTTTCATTATCTGTAAGCCATAATCACCAACATTAACCCCTTAAGGACACGGCCATATTTCACCCTAAGGACCAGGGCATTTCTTGGAAATCTGACCAGTGTATGTGTTGATAACTTTAAAATGCCTTTACTTATCCAGGCCATTCTGAGATTGTTTTTTTCGTCACATATTTTACTTCATGACAGTGGTAAAATTGAGTCAAAAAAGTTCATTTTTATTTATAAAAAAATACCAAATTTACCCCAAAAAATTAAAAATTTTCAGATTTCCAAGTTTCAATTTCTCTACTTCTTTAATACATAGTAATAGCTCCAAAAATAGTTATTAATTTACATTCCCCATATGTCTACTTCATGTATGGATCATTTTGGGAATGCAATTTTATTTTTTGGGGACGTTACAAGGCTTAGAAGTTTAGAAGCAAATCTTGAAATTTTTCAGAAATTTTCCAAAACCCACTTTTTAAGGAGCAGTTCAGGTCTGAAGTCATTTTGTGAGGCTTACATAAAAACCACCCAAAAATGACCCCATTCTAGAAACAACACCCCTCAAGGTATTCAAAACGGATTTTACAACCCTTTAGGTGTTCCAGAAGAGTTAATGGCAAATGGAGATAAAATTTTAGAATTTCGATCTTTTTTTATGACAAATTTTCCATTTTAATCCATTTTTTTAAGTAACAAAGCAAGGGTTAACAGCCAAACAAAACTCAATATTTATTGCCCTGATTCTGTAGGTTATAGAAACACCCCATATGTGGTCGTAAACCTCTGTATGGACAATATATGATTTTTGGTTGCTCTATGTTACACTTTTTTGAGAAAAGTTAACAAAAGATAGAAATTCTGAAATTTCATCTCCATATGCCAATAACTCTTGTGAAACACCTAAAGGGTTAACAAGGTTTGTAAAATCAGCTTTGAATACCTTGAGGGGTGCACTTTCTTAGATAGAGTCACTTTTTTAGAGTTTGTACTCTAGCGGTGCATCAGGGGGGCTTTAAATGGCACATTGTTGATCTGACAGGTTAGATCGTGTGCTATTTCTATATAGCAGGTTGTTATGGATGCGAATACCAAATATGACTACTTTTTGGGGGTTCTTGTTTCAGTTTTACATAATAAAGCATTTTTGAAAAAAATGATTTTTTAGTGTCTTCACATTCTGAAAGCCATATTTATTTATTTTTTGGGGGCAACTGTGTTATGTAGGGGCTCATTTTTTGCAGGATGAGATGTCAGTTTGATTGGCACTATCTTGGAGTGCATATGTCATTTTGGTCGCTTGCTATTATACATTTTGTGATGTAAGGTGACAAAAATGGCTTTTGAGACCGTACTTATGTTATTTTTTTTTTTGCTGTGTTCCCCTGAGGGATTAGGTCATGTGTTAATTTTATAGAGCAGGTTGTTACGGCGATACCTAATATATATACTTTTTATTTATTTACGTTTTACACAATAATATCATTTTTAAAACAAAAAAAATCATGTTTTAATGTCTCTATAGTCTGAGAGCCATATTTTGTTTCATTTTTTTGAGCAATTGTCCTATATAGGGTATCATTTTTTGCGGGATGAGATGACGGTTTGATTGGCACTATTTTGGGAGGCATATATTTTTTTGATCGCTTGCTTTTACACTTTTTGTGATGTGAGGTGAGAATTTTTTTTTTTTTCAGTGTTTTTATTTAGTTTTTTTTACTCTATTTACCTGAGGGGTTAGATCATGTGATATTTTTATAGAAAAGGTTTTTATGGAGGAGGCGATACATAATATGTATACTTTTTTTTATTTATTTTACTTTAGCACAATAACAGCATTTTAGAAAAAAAAATAGTACCAATCGCTTGGTATTACACTTTTTGTAATGAAAGGTAAAAAAAAGACTTTTATACACCATTTTGTTGTTTTTTCTTATGGTGTTCATCTGAGGGGTTAGGTCATGTGATATTTTTATAGAGCAGGTTTTTACGGACGCGGTGATACATAATATGTTTAGTGTATTGTTTTTTGTTTGTTTTTATTCAGTGATAAATGTTTTTGTTTTTTTTACTTTTTTTTTACCTTTTTACATTTTTTTTTACCCAGACCCACTTGGTTCTTGAAGATCCAGTGGGTCTGATGTCTGTATAATATAGTACAGTACACTATATAGTGTACTGTACTGTATTTTTACTTTTACACTTAGTCTGATCAGACTTTCCATTATCACGGCAAGCAGGACGCCTGTTAAGGCGCCCTATTGCCATGGTAACCATCAACCGCTGCCAGAACAGAGCAGCGGGTGATGAGGAGAGGAGCCCCCTCTCTCTGTGATCCCGTAAAGAATCGGGGGCTGCAAGGGCACAGCAGCCCCCGATGGGAGAGGGAGGGAGCACCCTTCCTTGTTAAGCCCTTCCATACAGCGATCCATACGGACCGTGGCATGAAAGGGGTTAAACGGCTGACATCACAGCACAGATGTCAGCCGTTTATAGCAGAGTGTCAGCAATGTGCTAACACCCTGCTATACCCACTGGCCACCAATGATTATATTAGGGAGGATTGCGATCCCGACCGCCGCACCGCCCGCCAAACTTTTAACGCCGCCCGCACCCTCCCCCTTTACAGCCCACTGGCCATCTCAAAGAGGGTTGCAGGGGGGGATAAAAACTAAAAAAATACACAATTTTTAAGTTTCTGATCCAAAACTGATCAGAAACTGCAGAAAGCGCTGCAAACCGCAGGTCTGAATTGACCTGCGGTTTGCAGCAATCGCCGATACGAGGGGGACACAGGGCCCCCCTCGGCTTTGTCCCAAGGTACCTGCTGAATGATTTCAGCAGGTACCTTGTTCTGATCACCGCACACTGCACAGTGGTGATCGGAGATACATAGGATGTACAGGTACACCCTGTGTCCTTAAGTACCAGGTCATCAGGGCGTACCTGTACACCCTGTGTCCCTAAGAGGTTAAAAGGAATAAATGTTTGAAATACAGTGTAAATCACTCTGTGTGTAATGAATCTATGTAATATGAGTTTCACTTTTTCATTTGAATTACTGAAATAAATTAACTTTTTGATGATCTTCTATTTTATTGAGATGCACCTGTACATGTGATAGATTAATAAAATAAAAAATACATTTAAGCTATAAATAAATTAGAACCTGATACATATTTCCAATAAATACAATAGCATACAAACAATGCAGGTCTATGTTGTTTTGTCTGCCAGTTCAGTCTAGCTACATTAATTCTTGTTATCTGATACTGCTATTAACGTCTAGGAGCATAGCTTGGGTACTTAAGATTGTCTCTAGTAATCACTTTCATAAGAGCTGAGAGAGCAGTGTAATATAGTAAGTGTCATGAGAGGGTCAAAAAGGAATGTTTGAAGTCCAAGATAGGAGTATGATGTAATATGGCTTGGTACAGCAGCATGACTGTCTGCATATCATACATCATCTCTAAGTAAAGCCACAGTTACTTAGTAAAAGATATAAATAAGATGCCCAACTGTGTCATGAAATATATTTTAAAACTTCATTCGTATGAGGATTAGATATCTTGATTAACCTGAGGGATCAGCCTCAATGTCTGCCACAATTTGGAATATGAACTTACTTTTCATGAGCTATGGGAAAGAAACATGTTCTTCACACATAGAGAAGCATATACATGGCTAAGGTCACTTTACATTTGAACGGTAACCAAAGCAATTCATAGATGGTCTACAGCTTATAATAATAATGGAGATGTTAATCCCTTAGTGATGAGGTCCATAATAGTAAATAGTAAAAAAAAAAAGTTAAAAAAAGTTTTATTAAATAAAAAAATTCTGAGTTAAAAAATAAACGTTTTTTGATTGAAAAAAAACTCAATGAAAATAAAATCTCTTCTTAAGGGCTCATGCACACATCCGTTGTTGCCCGGTGTCCATATTGCAGCCTGCAAACAGTGAGTCTGCAATATAGAGCAATGGCCGTTTGTGCACCGAATCATGGAATCGGACCCATTCACTTGAACGGGCGTCGACAATCCTGAAGGTGTGGTGCGAAACAGAATCACGGAGCCTCCGCACTGCAAAAAAGTTGTGAAGTGGATCACAGGCCCCATTCAAGTGCATGGGTAAGCAGCATGGTCACAGACCAACAACGGACATGTGCATGAGGCCTAATGGGGAGACCCAATGAAAAGAACAAAAACAATCACACAGCTCTGTAGAATAAATAAAAGGGGTTTTATTGTGCAAATCTACTAATATTTAACAAAAAAAAATATGTATTATGTATTGCTGTAATCATAGAATTTAAAAACTAAATGGTAGTATTGATTTTTTTTCCCATTTTCCCCAAGAAAAAGTTCATCAGTAAGTTATGTGTGCCCCAAAATGGTGCAATTAAAAACTACAACTTGTAGTGCAAAAAACAAGTGCTCATATGGCTAAAAAATAAAAAAAGAAATAGCTATTGAAATGTGATGATGAAAAAAAAAAATGTTTGGTCGTTAACATCTAAAACAGGCTGGTCACTCAGGGGTTAATAGTTAACTGTCATTTCTTCAAAACAAAAAGCAAAAAGTCTGATACCCTGTTAGAAAACTAGTAGAAAACTACCCAGTAGAAAACTACCGTAGTTTGGTACTCTCATTAAAAGGGTTCTCTGGTCTTTTAATATTGATGACCTATCCGCCGAATTTTTTGGGAAAAATTTGGTTCAATACGAATTTATTTGTGGCGAATCACGTTAAAAAATGGCTATTTCCTGGCTTCAAAGAACCTTTATAGTGGTGTAGAACACTGTGCCTTGCAGTAACACGCATAGGGAGTCTGCTCTGGTAGTGAAATAATACTGTGAGTCCATATGATATGCAGATGACAGGCCTCGCTCTTAGAATCACTGCACACCTCACTTATTTGGGCAGTCACGGGGCCAAAACTGACCAAAACACGCAAGTGTGTACTCAGCCTTACAGGTCAATATTAGCGTTAAGAAGAAGCGCACTCCTTTTACACCGTCAGCAGCTGATTCCACCTAGATGTCTACAGAACCTGTTCTATTAAACGCTTATAAAAGTAGAGCCCCCCTGACAGAGTGGAGAGGGTGTCAGCAGTAAGTTTGTGTTGACGTCACTGATTATTTTGGCCTTCCTCTGATCCGTCAGAACAATAACCCCCAAATAACGGATCCTGTCTGTTGAGCATCCGTCTTCACTCGGTCAGCATTTGGTCAGTAATCCATCAGTATTGCTAATGCCAAAAAAACAGGAGTGGATCCAAAACAGAGATGACATGTAAATAGAATATTTGCATGTCTTCTGTGTTTTGTACCCACTCCTGCTTTTGGCTACCAAATCATAAGCCACTTCTGATGCAAAATAAGGACCATGTTATGCAGGCCTTACAGCTGTTACATAAACAGGTTCCGTTGTACATCTGACTTTTCCTTCCTTCTGACAGACAAGAAGAAGGGTTAAATAAATGATGATGTCAGCCAGGCCAAAAGGCAAAACAGTGGTCCAGTCATGAAGTAGGGAGGGTGGGAACAGCACGAGAATTCCACAGAGTGGCCCTTTGATATAGTGTGGAGGTGGCGGCAGCATAAGGAGGAGGCCACAGAGTGGCATAATGACAGTGTGGAGGTGGCAACAGCATAAGGAGACCACAGAGTGGCAAGTTGACATAGTGTGGAGGTGGCAGCAGCATTAGGAGAACACAGAGTGGCAAGGTGACATATTGTGGAGGTGGAAGCAGCATGAGGAGGCCACAGAGTGGCACAATGAAATGGTGGAGGTGGCAGCAGCAGCATCTGGAGGCCACAGAGTGGCACAATGACAGAGTGTGGAGGTGGCGCAGCAGCATCGGGAGACCACATAGTGGCAAGGTGACATAGTGTGAAGGTGCCTGCACCATAAGGAGACCACAAAGTTGCAAGGTGACATAGTGTGGAGGTGGAAGCAGCATGAGGAGGCCACAGAGTGGCATAATGACAGTGCGGAGGTGGCAGCAGCAGCATCTGGAGGCCACAGAGTGGAACAATGACAGAGTGTGGAGGTGGCGCGGCAGCATCGGGAGACCACATAGTGGCAAGGTGACATAGTATGGAGGTGCCTGCACCATAAGAAGACCACAAAGTTGCAAGGTGACATAGTGTGGAGGTGCAAGCAGCATGAGGAAGCCACAGAGTGACACAATGACAAATAGTGGGTGAAAGAAGGAGCACTTGGCACCATGTTTGAAAGAAAGAGCACTTGGCATCAGATGTGTGGCATAGGGCAGATGGCAGCATCAGAATAGTAGCTGAGGCAAGTAGTCAGAAGGTCTCTTTTGTAAAAATGTTGTTGTCGCACCATGGATGATCTAGTCTGATGCATCAGGCATTGGTGGGTGGAAATCCTGGCTGATCCATGCCTGATTCATCTTGAGAAAGGTCAGTCTCTCCACATTTTGGGTCGACAGGTGAGTTATTCTTGGGGTAACTATGGCCCCCGCCGTACTAAACACCCGCTCTGATGCCACACTACTTGATGGGCAAGACAGCTTTTCCAGGGCAAACTCTGCCAGTTGCGGCCACAAATCCAGTTTGGCTGCCCATTAGTCCAGCGAATCTTCAATGTGGGGTGGCAGTGCATTGTCCAAGTATGCCACCACCTGCTGGTTCAGGTCCTGCTACAGGTCTAGCTGCTGCTGGTGAGTAGTTTCTTCACTAGGCGGGTGAAGAAAGCTGCTCATCAGCGACTCTAGACTCAGGCTGCTGCTAAAAGAGCTGGTATTGCTCCTGCCACCCCACCCCTCCCCAGCAGCCATGGCAGTGGAACATGAGTGCAGTGGGGCCGCCCGCTCAGATCTGCAAGAGGATGGACGATGGCGCAGATAGGCAGCGGCCAACTGACTACATAGGATGTCTCTATAGTAGTTCAGTTTGTCCTCCCTCTCAGTGGGTGTAAAAAAGGCCCCCATTTTGGACCGGTAGCGATGGTCCAACAAGGTGAAGAGCCTGCTCCTCCTCTCCTGTCACCTGGATTAATGGAGGCTGTTACGGCACTAAGAAGGTTAAAAAGCAGGGTTGATCCAGCTTGCATGCTGGGCCTGCACTCCCTGAATTTATGTGGCTGTCATGGCCCACAACAGGTAGGATTTAGCGTTAGGACCACTCATAGAGGCGGCCTTGGCGCAGTGAGTGGCTTATTACATTTTGATCAAAATGTACACTAACGCCTCTAGTATAGAGGTAGGGCAGAGTGCTGTTGCATTTCTGCATTTGTATGTGTAGAAAAACCACCCGTTTCGCTACACATTGCTTGTGCTCCAATATCCTCCTCCAGTTCAGGCGTCACAGGGCTCGTGTGGCCATGAGATCTAGGTGCAACGTCTCCAGTCCCCTGACCAGCCAGATTTACCAGCATCTGTTCCAGGGCTTGAAGCAGTGAAATTACGTTGTTCATCCCATAGTCCTGGAGACTGACAAATAACGTGGCCTCCTCAAAGGGCCTGAGCAAACAGCAGGTGTCACGCATGAGCTGCAACTGGCTGACATCGAGGTTACACAGGGGAGTACTCCTGTCTGCTTGGATCATCAAGAAATCGTTTACGGCCTTTCTCTGTTCGTATAGTCGGTCCAACATATGGAGGGTGGAATTCTAACGGGTGGAAACATCGCATATCAGCCTATGTTGGGGGTTGCCATTCTGCCGCTGCAGCTCAAGGAGTGTGTGCTTTGCGATCTATGAGTGGCTGAAGTGCATGCAAAGTTTTCTGGCCATTTTCAGGATGTCTTGCAGATGGGTGGAAGACTTCCGGAATCGCTTGACAACCAGACTGAACACATATGCCATGCAGGGCGCATGGGTCAGTTGTTTTTGACGCATCCCCGACACCATGTTCTTCCCGTTGTCGGTCACCATGGTTCCGATTTTGAGTTGTTGCGGAGAAAGCCAGAATTTAATTTCTTGATGAAGGACAAAGAGAATTTCCTCCCCTATATGACTCTGTTCGTCCAGGCAAACGAGGTGCATAACAGCATGACACCACCGTGTCCTGCATATGTTTTATGCTGTAGGGGCACTGTGAATTGTCCCGGCAGTGGAGGCTAAGGACACGGTGGAGATGAGGAGGCAGAGACGGACATTGTTACAGGAAGAACAGTGTGACAACACGGAGGCGGATGCGGCGTCACCTGGCCAAGTTGCTGGTGTGGCTTTGCAGGAACCACATTCACCCAGAGGGCCGTAAAGGACATGTACAGTCCCTGACTATAGTTACAGCTTCACACGTTCAGCTTCTGCGCCGTTCGATGAGGGCACGCATACTGTTGTCTCTTGGCAATCGCTTTGGTGATCGATTGCTGACGGAATGACTGATGAAGAGTAGAAGGCCGAGGAGCAGGAGCTTCAGGACCAGCAGATGATGGGAAGGACAAACAGCTCCCTTCGGCTGAGGTGGTGGAGCCTTGACTGCCTGAAACCGGGTTCGTGCCACTGGGTGATGCAGCAGTTGCTGCGGCAGGCTGGACCACCATATTGGAGCGACTGTTCTCCCAGGCCACTTTCTGGTGAAGCTGCATATGTTGACGCAGGGCCGTGGTGCCAACATTAGCACCCTGGCCACGCTTCACCTTCTGCCCACACATTCTACATATGGCCATGTTCACCTCCTCCGGCTGCTTAACAAAAAACTGCCACACTGCCGAGTAGATGATTTCACTACTGTTGATCAAGCACCCAAGTGCTCGGGTGCTCGGGCCGAACACATCAGGAGGCTCGGGTGCTCTACTGAGCACCCGAGTATAATGGAAGCAAATGGGAGAACCCGAGCATTAAACCAGGCTCCCCCTGCTCTGAAGAGGGGAGTGTGCTTGGTTCATAGGAAAAGCCAGAAATTCATGGAAACACCAACAAAATGGTTCGGGAACAGCATGGATGTCTGGATGCATCTTGGACTCCCAGGTCGCTGCTGGGAACGATGTTGTCCGAGTAGTACGCCAAATTTACAGACCGACAATAATACGCACAAAACCAAAGATAAAATCGATTTTAGAGGAAAAATTGTTAGGAAACATTCTTACAACCAAGATGCACTCCGATACAACCTGTATATCAAATAAAGGAGGACCTCCTTCACATTGTGGTACAATTATTCATGTAGTGAGACTCCTACACTCATAAAGCCTATGCACTAAGTGAAAGGGCTGCCAAAAATTGCAAGGAACCGGCACTCCAATACACCTATTGTTACACATAAAGGAGGGCATCATACACACCCTTGGCCTGCTGGTGACCCTCAAAAACATTTGGAGCAATGACCTGCTGATCTGAACATCTAAAACATTAGGGGCAAGGGCCTGCTGCTGAGCTGATCCTCTAAAAAATTAGGGGTGAGGGTCTGCTGGTGAGCCGACCCTCTAAAAGGTTGTAGGTGAGAGCCTGCAGGTGAGCTGACCCTGTAAAACATTATATGTGAGGGCCTGCAGGTGAGCTGATCCTGTAAAAAATTATATGTGAGGGCCTGCAGATGAGCTGACCCGTTAAAACATTATATGCGAGGGCATTGGCTACTGAGACTGGACTTGGTGGAAGACAGGGTGGTGCTTAACCGACTGGAAGCATTATCTGCTGCAATCCAACTGACCACCTGGTCGCACTGGTCGGACTTCAAGAGTGGTGTCCTGCGCCGCCCTGCTAACTGGGATATGAAGCTAGGTATCGTGGATGATTGTTTTTCTTGTACTCTGGCAGCAGGCACACTTTCAACGCACCCAGGGTCACTGCCTCTGCATGCACCATCAGCATCACAGCCACTTCCCCATCCCTTACTGCTCGCTTTGTTCAAAATAAATTTTATAAATGCTTGAAAGTATGTCACACGTACAGTAGCGTAGGATTTGGAAGTGTATGCGCAAAAACATTAAAAAGGTATTTGGGATGTGGAAAGGTCACACAGGAGATACCCTGCAGATAATGTCAATGTTGTCACCAGCGGCTAATAAAAAATTACAGGGAATGTCACAGGTATTTGGGATGAGGAAACGTTATACAGGAGAGGTACCACCGGTAATGTCACTGTCCGCAGCGTCTACGGAAAAAGTACACGTTACACTGGAGATGTACCACTGGTAATGTCACTGTCAGAAGTGGACACTGTCTAATGAAAAAGTACACTGTATGTCACTGATAAATTTTTCCAGCTCACACGGTACACTGCAAATGTAGCGCAGCTAATGTCACTGACTGCAGCGGACACCATCTATGGAAAAAGTTCACTGGATGTCACAGATATTTTTGGGTTGCGCACACTTTACACAGGAGATGTGGTGCAACTAATGTCACTGTCTGCAGCACACACCGTCTACTGAAAAAGTATACTGGATGTAACTTATTTTTTCTGATGCGCACACTTTACACTGGAGATGTGGCGCATTGATGTCACTGTCCTCAGCAGACAACGTCTGCGGAAAAAGTTCACTGGATGTCACAGATATTTTTTAAGTGCGCATACTTTATACTGGAGCTGTGGCGCAGCTAATGTCTCTGTCTGCAGCTGACACCGTCTACGGAAAAAGTACACTGGATGTCACAGATATTTTTTGGGATGCGCACACTTTACACATGAGATGTGGCGCAGATAATTTAACTGTCCGCAGCAGCCTATCAGATGCTATTTAGCACAGGATGCACTAAAAAATATATTGCTGCTGCCACACACAATAGTCCTTAAAAGGACTTTTGGGTCTGTAAAGTTTTAGCAATTTAGCGCAGGTTGCTGTCACACATAATATTTCTTAAAGGGGTATTCCCATCTTGCTATTTCATACTCACCTGCATCCAGCTCTGCAGTTCACTTCCTGGTTTCCTGCTTCTAAGGCTGGGTGGGATTAGGCAGTTTGAGTGAAGGCCTGCCACGCCTCTTTATGACATCACACTGAGAGCTCAGTCCTTGCATGCTCGTTCATGTGGATAGTATGAGTCATCAGCCTGCAGTGTCTGTGAGGCCCCTCCCCCCTGTTGGAGATTCATCACTCAGAGACCTGTGATAAGTGAGCCAGTAATATTCTGCTGTCCTGCATTCTGATACAGTTTTACACACAAAACCTGTCTTATCTTCTACAAACCCATTCTGTGCAGCTAAACAATAATTCACTACTATACATTAGCCCACAAGCATGTTAGCCAGTAGTCCAATACTCCCTACACTGTCTGTCCCTTCCTATGCACAGCTCTCCCTGACTAAGACTGAGCCGAACACGCGCCATCGGGTGCTACTGTATATAGCACCTGATGACGTGTTCCGGCCAGCCAATCACTTTAATGTCAGTAACCAACATGGCTATGGCATTACAGTGAGGGCAGTACTTACCTGCATGTTTATTGGCTGCGTAGCAGGCAAGAAATGTCCGGTTAGGAGACTCAAGCATTGCGCTCGAGCCCATACAGTATTCGGCCGAATACCGCCATGTGCCGAGCATAGTGATGCACGAGCCGAACTGGTGTTCGGCTAAGCATGCGCGCTCAACAATAGATTTTACCCCCAACCCTACACACCGACTGACTGCTACCGCCGCTGCCTCCGTGAGCCCATGCCCCGCTACTTCCTGGGCATGTAGGTTTCTGCGAAGCTTATGGTCTACCCTGGGCTCGTTTGGCTCCCGACCACCCACTGCTGCCACCCTGCTGACTCCTGGCTACACTAGCAACTTGCTGGCTCACAGGCAAGCTGCCACCCTCTTCTCCCGATGATGATGAAGCCCCTTCGTCACCCAGCTCCCAAGTGCGATCAGCTACATCATCATCAAGTACTGTCTGCACATCACTGATGTCCTCCTCAACCGTTTCTGGGTCACGTGCAACACCAGCTCCCACGCCACTCTCCTCATCACTACTTGCCCTCCTAGAGGAGCAAGTGGCGGATGTCTCCTCCACATCTTGGCTGGGCAGTAGCTGCTGACTGTCCTCTTGTAGCTCGTCCTCGCTGAAAAGTGGAGCCAAGGGAATATAATACTTCTCGCCCTGAGAGAACTGAAAATGACAGAGGAAAGTTAGGACAGGTGGGGACACAGGGCCTGCTCCCGGGCCATGCCAACTAAGCGTTGTGTCAGAGGAACCCACAGACTCTTGGCTGGGGGTGTCTGATGTCACTTGGGACAAAGTGGATGACAGAGTAAACCATTCAAGAACCGTTGGGTTGCTAGTCAATTAAGAATTAGTCAGCACTCGATCCTCTTGACGCTGCGCGGGAAGGAGCCTTCTCCACAGTTCATCAAAAAATCAAATCCCAGCAAACGTCTTACTTTATGTTGCTGTTTATTCCATGAGTATCATCAAATACAACGTTATCCTGGACGCGTTTCGGCAAATAGCCTTTATCAGCAGGTCTAAAGGCTATTTGCTGAAACGCGTCCAGGATAACGTTGTATTTGATGATACTCGTGGAATAAACAGCAACATAAAGGAAGACGTTTGCTGGGTTGCTAGTCAAGACACGACCGCTAGATGACACTGGGAACTCAGGCCTCTCGCTGCGACCCCTGCTGCTTCGCCTTCTTACTCTGCTGCTACCTCTGCCTATGCCAAAAACATTTAGGCCTCTGCAGGGCCGGTTCTAGGTGAAATGGGGCCCGGGGGCGAAAAACAATAAGGGCCCCCTCAGTGTCACGCCATCAATCACCCCCTTCGCGTCACAATTTCTCCCCGCCCCTCCATTGCCGCATACTCCCCCTCCCCGAATGGCACATTTCTCCCTGTATGGGCCAGTGGCAGCAGCACATCTCTCCCCCCCCCCCAACCCCATGGCTCATTTCTCCAGCACATCTGCACATCTCCTCCCCCCCCAGCTCCCATCACTACAGAAATACAGCCCCACTTACCTCTTCCATCCAGTGACGTCTCCTGTGATGTAGATGTTCTCTTTCCTCATCTTCTCCTTTCAGACCTTCAGACCAGACCGTCAGGTTTCGTCTCTGCAGTTTGACAACAAAATAAATCTCAGTTACTACTTTTCCATCATCCTCCCATATTCTGGACTAATTATCCTACTACCCCCATATAAAATACATCAGTAATGTCCCCATAGTGCCCCCGGAGTCTCCTCTCTCCCCCATCATGTCCCCCCACCCCCAATCATGTGCAGGCTCCTTTTCCCACCCATCCCCTTCCCCCAAAATTATTTGCAGGCTCCTTTCCCCAGCCCCCAAATCATGTGCAGGCTCCTTCCCCTCCCCCAAAAAAATCATGTGCAGGCTCCTTCCCCCAAAATCATGTGCAGGCTCCTTCTCCCAACCCCCACCAAAATCATGTGCAGGCTCCTTCCCCTCCCCCAAAAATCATGTGCAGGCTCCTTCCCTCCCCCAAAAAAATCATGTGCAGGCTCCTTCCACTCCCCCCAAAATCATGTGGAGGCTCCTTCCACTCCCTCCCTCCCCCAAAATCATGTGCAGGCTCCTTCTCCCAACCCCCACCAAAATCATGTGCAGGCTCCTTCCCTCCCCCAAAATCATGTGCAGGCTCCTTCCCCTCCCCCAAAAAAATCATGTGCAGGCTCCTTCCACTCCCCCCAAAATCATGTGGAGGCTCCTTCCACTCCCTCCCTCCCCCAAAATCATGTGCAGGCTCCTTCTCCCAACCCCCACCAAAATCATGTGCAGGCTCCTTCCACTCCCCCCAAAATCATGTGGAGGCTCCTTCCACTCCCTCCCTCCCCCAAAATCATGTGCAGGCTCCTTCCCCCAAATCATGTGCAGGCTCCTTCTCCCAACCCCCCACCAAAATCATGTGCAGGCTCCTTCCACTCCCCCAAAATCATGTGGAGGCTCCTTCCACTCCCTCCCTCCCCCAAAATCATGTGCAGGCTCCTTCCCCCCAAAAATCATGTGCAGGCTCCTTCTCCCAACCCCCACCAAAATCATGTGCAGGCTCCTTCCACTCCCCCAAAATCATGTGCAGGCTCCTTCCACTCCCTCCCTCCCCCAAAATCATGTGCAGGCTCCTTCCCCCCAAAATCATGTGCAGGCTCCTTCTCCCAACCCCCCACCAAAATCATGTGCAGGCTCCTTTCCCCTTTCCCCCCCTCCCTACTTACCTCCTTGCAGCGCTGGATGCAGGCCTCTTCCGGCCTGTGTCCCGTTCTATCCTCTGCTCAGGCGGCGCCTGAACCGCTCTGATAGGCTGTCGGCACGAGGCCGGCAGCCTATCAGAGGAGCAGGGGAGGGAGACGCCTCTCCCTCCCCTGCCGCACTGCACAGCGATCTGTATCGCTGTCCAGAGGACGGCGACACAGATCGCTATGGAGATGAACGCTTCCACAGTGGAAGCGTTCATCTCCTGTATCAATTGCCCCGTTGCCCCCCCCCTGGATCCGCCACTGCTTGGGGGCCCCTAAGGACTCGGGGGCCCGGGGGCAATTGCCCCCCTTGCCTCTATGGAAGCGCCGGCCCTGGGCCTCTGCTACTCCCCTGTGCAGAGCCTGGCACTTCTCTGTCTGACATACTGTTAGATCAAATAATCAAATGTTAGATCAAATATTTTTTCTTTCGCCACTAATACACGGCAAACTGGGCTTTAGAATATATCACTGTGCAGCAGCCTATTGCCAGCGTCTGGGGGATGCCCCTTAAGAGGTATTTACCCCTTAAGAGGTATTTACGATTTTATGTCTCTTTGTTAAAGCAAGTAGTCGTGACGCCAGTTGCAGTTAAGCAACGAGGACTTGGAGTCCCCTTTGTACATAGTATTGGTGGAATCCAGGGAAGGAATGCCAGAGAGGTGTAGAGTGGCCTACAGCATCTCTGTAGATGTTATAGACACGTGTCACGATGCTCCTACCTTGATATACTTGGATCCCAGACGAGGTGTAGTCCGAAGCAAGTGCAAAAAGGGGTTGTTGAACTTGGGTGATGAATAAGTAGAATAAATGGAGACCAGACTTTGTAGTAACGTTGAACACAGCTTTACTTGACATAAACGGTAATCCAAACAGTTTCCAAACTTTATCTTGGTCATCAGCAGGTATTGGCTTATTCTGGCAGGAAAACACTTCTGCACAAAACTGGCATCAAGCTCTGTTAGCTTGGGAGGCAATGCAAGCCCAGGAGAGGACAAGCAACCATATATACTTTTTGCAGGCAGGGCCTGCAGGCCCAGCAGAGCAGACAGGTCTCTGCTGGTCGACACACAACCTCTCCCCAAGATGGAGTAGGTTAGACTAACTAGACTGACTCTATACTCCTCCCTCTGCTGGTGAACTAGGCACATTACACTTTAACATAACATTACAGGGAAATACATATGCACAGAATGCAGGGCATGGCAATACATAGGATGCACCATAGGAGATAGTGGGGGCCCAAAAAAGGTGGTAATGCCAATCTGGGGCGTTACATTTGCACCGCAGATTGGCAAATAGGCCCTAATTGTTTTCCACTTTTACACAACACAAAAGGCTTTTCAACATATAAGTGCAACGCTAAACGGCGAACATATTTTTATTTTGCCACTAATACACGGCAAACTGAGCTTTAGAATTTGTGGTCGGGCACTGATGGAAGACCGTAACTCCTACCTGTTGATGTATAACTAAAGCGGTTAGAGTTGTGCCGAAACCGCGCTGTTGTAGAGATGGCTGAAGGAGGCCATCCCCTTGGTGTGAGAAACTGAGGTTGACGGTGGGTAGGGTGGGAGAGTTGACAAGTCGTTCGTTGAGGGAGGGGCAAACCGCCATGATATAGGCAGTAGTGCCTCTCCCACAAATACAGGCCAATGAATCGGCCTTAAAACTTGTGGTCGGGCACTGATGGAAGAACGTAACTCCTACCTGTTGATGTATAACTAAAGCGGTTAGAGTTGTGCCGAAACCGCGCCGTTGTAAGGATGGCTGAAGGAGGCCAAAAAACGACAACCAATTTATTTCAACAAAACTTTATAAACTTAATCACAACACCAAATTTTGGAAAGCACAACACATTTCGGAATACGGGTGAGGTATACATTCGCTAAAACAAGAGAAACACCAGCGGCCTAGTCTCTTGATGATATGTGCTGTCACTTGATTTTTTGATGCAAAAGGAATGCCCAGATATTTAGGACTGGTCTACTCCGAGGTTAGTCAACAATACACGAATGTGAGTTATGAATTTGGGACAGGTGAGGTATTGTTGAATGGCAGCAACGGGCTGTCAGGCGGTTTGTTTTTTAACTCGGACAATAGCTATTGGAGCACACAAACGGGGCACCAACGATGTGAGGTAGGAAAATATGACATCTGGGTCGGGGGGCCTACCTGAGAAGTCTTAGTGGTAACTAGCGAGAGTATGAAACCATTTCTGGTAGCGTTGAGCTGACCGACGGTGACAAACCTACGACTGTTAGAAGGGGAAGTAAACTCTCCCGGTCGCAAGAAACTATAAAAGACCAAATACATGGCTGCTTTTACTAATAAACTTTGCTGAGCACCGAACGGTATCTTGTCCAGCATGTCGGAAAGTTCACGGAAAACCTGGCCAGTAATAGGTTGCCGGCGAGAGCATCTCTCACTGTTACATTTCTCCAGACCCTGTAGAGTGGCTATGACGGCATGGACAGAAAACAAGGAACCCTCCTTGACCGTGGTGTGTGACAGTTTCAAATCGGTGTGACAGTAACCAATGAATGCCAGAATGTACTGAACAAACTCAGTGTCACATAGAGGACATTTGTCCTGGAATTTGTGAAAGGCTCTCCAACCTGTCTGAGAGGCCCTAGCTATATTAGACGAGAGAGACTTGGCTAACAACGAACGAGCTGTGGCCAGATGAGCATCTAGATAAGGTTCAGAGAGGCGTACGGAGGGACTGTGGCTCCAATGGCATCTGCTTCTGGAAAAAGCTGCGAAAAAAGAGAAAAATTAAAACAAGATAAGGCTTCGGCCGCTGCATTGTTGGTCCCGCAGATGTGTGAACCTAAATAGCGGAACTGGTGTTGTAGAGATAGAAGGACCATACGCCTAACAAATGACATAACGTGTGGGGACTTGGATGACCCACTATTCAGAATATCAATTACTGCGGCGTTATCAGAAACAAATGACACTGTTTGGCCAGACCAACCTTGACCCCAAACATGGGCATCTGCTACTGTGGGGTAAAGTTTGAAAATTGCCGAAGTGCGAAAGAAACCAGGGATACAGCTAACTTCATTCAGTCATTTGTCCGCTAGCCAGTGGTTGCCAAAAATAGCTGCAAAGCCTGTATTCGCGACAGCATCGGAAAAAACTATGGGGGAGTTGTTGGATATTGCGGGAAAAAAAAGCGAAATGCCATTCCATTGCCTAAGAAAGTGGTCCCACATGTTCAAGTCGGCAACAACCAGCTCGTCTAGGCATATGAGGCTATCCTGGGAGGGGGCTGTAGGGAGGAGTGTGAGCAAACGAGAAATGAATGCCTTACCTTGCAGAATGATGCACATGGCAAAATTCAGCATGCCTAACAGTGACTGTAGCTGCACTTTTTTAACCACTCTTGCTGACTTGAAATTGTGGATGACTTCCCTGATCCTTTGTAATTTATCACTTGGCAACCTGGCTAGCATATTGTGGGTGTCCACAACTATACCAAGGAAGGTGATGACTGTGGATGAACCCTCAACCTTCTTGGCAGACACAGGAACGCAAAGTTGACTGAAACACTTCAGAAGTGACTGAAGGTCTTTAGAGGTAGAGTCAGGATGTTCGATAATTAGAAAATCATCTAAGTAGTGAATAATATTACTGCAGTGGAATTCATGGACTAGTATCCAGTGGAGAGCTTTGGCTAACTGGTCGAAAACCCATGGCCTACTCTTGGAGCCGAAGGTGAGTTTACATGCAAAATAATAAAGACCCTTCCATTTGACACCATACCACTGCCACAGAGACGGCTTGATGGGCAGTAATTTGAATGCATCTGAAATATCAGCCTTAGACAGGATGGCGCCGGGGCCTAACTGCAAAATGAGGGCAATGGCCTGATCTATGGAAAAATATCTCATGCTGACTTCTTCTGACGGAATGAGGGAATTGATGCTGGGAACGGAAGAACCATGCGGGGCAGACAGGCCGATAACCAACCTTTCTTTCATGTTGAATTTACCGATGACTACGCCTATAGGACTGACTCTCCACTGTTCGAAGAGATGAAAGAGGGCCTATCAAGAAACCTTTAACTAATTCTGCTGTGATCAATCTATCGGAGACATTAGGGTCACGGTCAGCGGGCTGTAAATTTTTGCACTCGTGTGTACATTCTGGTAGGGCGACCATCCCGGTGTGGAAACCGGACGTGAAACCTGTGATTAGGAACTCCACGAAACCTGAGTCGTGATGGTAGCACAAGAGCTGTTGCACGCAACCTACATTAACAACACATATGTAACTTTTATCCGATTTTAAGGAACAGACTGATTTAGGATGGGCTCTGAAGAAGTTAGTACAAATATGCAGCAAGCGACACTGACTAAAGTTACAGGATGAGTAATTAAAATTGTTACATATCTGTGATCTGCCGAGCAGTTTGATGGGTCTACCTAACTTGTCTACTAAGCCAGAGGATCTCTGCGGATCAGAGGGCCCGGGAACAGGAACTGTGGAACTGAACTCCGCACCTAGAGCGGCCTTATGACACCACACTGTGGAATGATAAATGGACTGGCACAGGGAGCACGACGGGGCCTTCAGCCCGGCAAAATGCCTTCAAAATATCTCGGTATCAATGTTGGCCCAGTTCGTGAGAAACTGAAATTGACTAAGAGCAGCTGGTGCCTTAGCTGAGAACGAACAGTGGTAGTCATAGAAGGAACTACCACCGTACTTGTATCCCAGTTCGGTTATTCTGAACAAATACAAATCTAGTTCTTCCCACCGTTCAAGACGTACTGAGCAGACCACATCTCTGTACAAACTGAACGCAAGAACAAACTCTGGTATGGTGAGCTTGAGATTCAGCCTGTGGTCCCGGCCTCTCAGGATCACCGACACGTCAACACACGCAATGACCCTACTATCTGAAAGACCCTGGGTAGCGACAAGTAAGGATGCCAGATTAACATCCCTACCTTCCAGGATGTCCTTCTTTAAATTGGCAGGAATGAAGTGCACCGGTTTGATATTGGGTGCTGCCACTGTGCCACCTGAGCCCCCCGCTGTAGACGTGGAAGGGATAGCTACGTCAGTAGTAAGCGGAGTACTAGCGGCACCGCGGGACTCAACCGTTTCCAGTCTGGTTTGGACGTCCGAGACGGACGAAGTCAGGTTGTTCAGCATGACATGAATTTGTGCGAGAGAAATCTGTACTGTGGACATCGAGACCTCTTCCTGACGTTGAGGGCATGAGCTAGTGACGAGTAGCCAAAATAGCTCGGCTTTCCTGGCAGCAGCGGGATACGAGATACCCCTTTTAGATAGTTCCGCCATCAGCCTGGGGATGGTCCAGCTGCGTAGAGATGAAAAACTGCCCCCTCCTGACATCCTGGCAGCGTTCTCGTCGACCGAAGCCTCCACTGTGTCTGATGCACGAGACATTTCCCTGTGGATACAGTATGCAACAATGAACCCCGGTAACCCACCCATCACCAGAACCACGTGGCACGCGACACTCATGCAAGCCGTGAGGAGGCCTGACCCATGTTAACTGTGTTGGATATACAGGAATAAGTGACAGGTGAGCCTGTGAAACAACCGGAACCGAAAGCTGAATCCTGACATACCAACGGTAATGGTTATATTAGATGGTGACACAGAGCTAACACTACCACCTGGCAAGAACGTTAGGATAGTGACCCTTCCTAACTAGCGGCAGACGCTCCGGTGCGGTGTAGCTCCCCCTTACCTAGGGAGCTGGCACCGCTGGCTGGACTATCGACATCGAAGCTGCAAAACGATGCAGCCTCTTACCTGCTGTTGTCGCGTGGTTGTCAGCATAATTTGCGAGGCGCGAAATAACCACAAGCTAGGCGCTAAAAAGGCTGTATTGCTCCTCACACACGAAACGAGGCCAGCGTTGACACGTTGTTTGTTGAGGGAGGGGCAAACCGCCATGATATAGGCAGCAGTGCCCCTCCCACAAATACAGGCCAATGAATCGGTCTTAAAACATATCACTGCACTGCACAAAAGCAAATATATTGTCACGGCCGCTGTTTCTGGCCGTGATCTTCCGTCCATTCATGTGCTGCAGTTCCTCACTGCAGCTTCATTTCAGTGTGTTTGTATGTGGTATTGTATGGGTTAACTCCCATGTGTGTCTTTCAGGAGTTAATCCTCTCTGTCTGCTCCATGGGTGTGGCCTCTCAGCTGCACCCATGGAACCTGTATATAAGGCTGACTTTGCCTCAGTTCTGGGTCAGCTCTCCTGGTGTTTTTTTGTCCTGCTCCCTGTTTCTTCTCTGGCTCCCATGCTGCTGACCCATGGGATCCGTGTCCGTCTGTGCTCTGTAGGTTCCCCTACTTGTTCATCGTTGTCCACGGCTTGTTGTCTATTGCTTCGTCTCCTGCTGTTGTCCTTGCCTGTGTTACTTTGCCTATTATCCATTGCTTTATGTTGTTCGTACTCCTGTGTCTCTGTTATTAGTTTGCCTGTTATGTCTCGCCTTGCTGTTTTTCCTGTCTCCCCCGGAAGGGGGTCTATCGTTCCTCGGAGGGGGAATATGCTATGCCCTAAGCTATGCCCTCGGAGCAGCTTCCTTGCTGCTGGTGCAGCGGGCACCGCCCGTGCAGCACCTCTCATGGTGCTGGTAGCTATGTGCTATGTCTTGTACGTGCCCTGGGTCATGCCCTCTGAGCAGCTTCCCTGCTGCTGGTGCAGCCGGCTTTGCCCGTGCAGCATCTCTCATGGTGCTGGTGACCATAGCCTCGTTTGTGTGTTTGCTCCATGTTCGGTAGCTTGTGCTGCAGCCTTCCTTGCTGCAGAGTGCATTGGCAAGGCCACGCAGTATGTCACTGGTGGAGCAAGATATTCTCTGCCCTTGCCACTCCTGTGTTCTTGCTGGAACTCCAGCTAGTATGTATTTGCCTATGTTTGCTTTTATGTCTTTTACTATGCACCGTAGGTACCTCCGGTACCTGTGTCCGTTCGCTCCTGTTGTCACTGTCTAGTTCACGCTCCAGAGTGGACCCTGGCAACCCCCTGCAGCAAAGTCTATCCCCACCATCAGGGGCTCTAGTGAACACCTGGGTTTGCTTAGACATGCCCCTCTGGAGTATTGCTAGACAGTGGCGCAGTGGGGGTTTCTCCCACTGTGCGGACGGTGCATAGAGGTTATGTTTTCCCTGTGCTTCTGCCTTTGCTTGTGTTTATACAATAAACTCTATTTTGTCCGTATCCTGGTCCCATGTTTATTGTGATACAACACGGAGGTCTTTCGCGGGACCTCCAACTCGTGACATATATTTTTCTTTTGTCACTAATACATGGCAAAAAGGGCTTTACAACATATAACTGCACCGCACAAGGGCAAATAATACTGTAGCAATGTTTCCTTGTAATAAACCCTGTAAATGGCTGTATCAAACAGCACTTGCATTCCAATAACAATAACGGTTTGCTAGAATGACAGAGCTGTATAATGGCAATTTGGATCCCCAGTCAGTTCACCAAGGTGTAATAGGATTGTTCCTATTACCCAGTTTGTAACCTCCCCAACTGAACCCTCTTCAACATAAAGTTGTGGAATGATTCCTCCCTTTCCCTGCACTTATAAATCATTTTTTCACCACAATCCAGTCTTTCCTATCACTGTCCCTAGCACAGGGCTGGCTGCTGATTGGCTGCATGCATGTCAGTAAGGGTGATCCCGCCTTCCCAGAGTTCCTTTCTCCATATCCTCACACGTGCAGCAGCCATTTTAAGAAAAAATGCAATTTGTTACTGTAGTGTCCCGGAGTTGTAATGCCGGGCACTACAGAAGGGTTACATGGGTGCGTTCATTCCCCTCACCTGTGGGGAGATTGGTATAAGTCATCTTCATAAAATGCAATGTAATGTGATGCTATGTACTTCCCAGTTACTGTGATATTTGCCATTGTGCAGGCCGGCTAGGGGGTGTCATCCCAGCTTTAGCCACTAGAGGGAGCTAGGGAGCCCTAGTTTATAAAGGCCCAGTCAGGGAGACGGGCAGGAGAGTTCAGGCCCTGAGCCTGTTGAAGGCAGGGCAGGCATGGTGCCTGCAGACTAGGAGAGGGCATTGCAGGCCCTGTAACCGGGTTCCAGATCCAAGGAAAAGGTTCCCCTCCTGAGTCAGAACCCAGAAAAGGGAAAAATAAAGCAGAATCATCACTATAGCCAGCCTGAAGAAGCTGAGGAAAGGCAGAGCAGAAGTCAGGAAAGCAAGAGGTACTATAAATACCAGAGGAGGTACTCAGTAATTGTAATCCCAAGGATATACGCCAGATATAGGGCATTGGGGCCTTGGAGAATATCTTCCATGTCCAGGATCAGTCAGGAAGAGAGTGCAAGCCGCCTGTACTGCAGCCATCCTGTGTTAACCCTCTGTGAATCACCTTGCTGTATAAGTGCCTGCCATATATGTGCTGTAATTTACAATCTGCTGAAACCAATTGTCTTCTGAGGAACTGTCAAGAGAGTGTATGCTGTTTCTACTGTTCAGTAAAGAAAAGTTCTGTTTGCATCATACAAGTCTGCACCTCAATTATTCCTCCTATCAATCGGTGTGCCACCGTCACCGGCACTGGCGTCACGGACATTAGGGACACTTAGCCATAGTCATGTTAAGCTGCAACACCAAGGGCACCTCACACTACACCTGGCTGTGTCCCTCAAGAACCCAGAGAGTGCCCCAGAGGATCCACGTGCCAGCCTCTTCATCACTGGCATCCCACAGGTCAGTCTCTCATACTCCCCTGACTTGGGGATGCTACATTTTGGCGTCACGAACAGGATACGCACGTTTCTGCAGTAATAGTGAAGCGTGAACTTTGTGCCTTAACCCTCTCATACTCCCCTGACTTGGGGATGCTACATTACCACGAGGAAATTCGGCTTTGGTGCGAATCAAATTTTTCCTGAAATTCGGATCGAATTCCACTTCATCAACTTTAATTCGCTCATAACTTATCAATATCAGACCGGCAGAGTTTCGACATGTGTAGCCGACATTTTTGGAAACCCTGATTTGTTACCACGAAGTGCGGGAAAATTCAAATGCATTGCCAATAAAAATGTCATGTTCTAGCGAGGGTCCTACCGACTCCTTGAACATCTCTGAGGCATAACACACCAAGGAAAGCAGACAGACAAAGCAGGGACCAAAAACAAATACTTTATTAACAGAATCAGGACATGACAGTAAGATGAACCAGCAGGTAAGAGGCCAACGGCAGGTAATACCACTGGACTAAGTGTACCCAGAGGACAGAGACCAAGTGAGCCCCATTCTTCACAGAGCCATCGATGAAAGGGATGAACTTAGCCGGCTCACTGGTTGCACCTTCATTAATGTCCCAGTGCACTTGGCCACTTACCTGCAAAGACTAATGGTGCAAACACCAGCGGTCCACACAGACAAGGACTGGAACCCAGGCACACGAACTGGAATTCAAAACCGCACAGGACACAGTTCAGACAAGACAAGGGGAACCAGAACACAAGCAGATGCCTGGACCCCATGTGGACCAGATGCATGGCGGTCACAGGCATAACTGCCCAGACAAGCACACAAGCAGATGCCTGGTTCCAATGCGGAACAACACATGGCGGTCACAGGCAGAGCTGCACACATAGACTAGATGTCCTCCCTCCGGAGAACCTAGGAGCCCTCTCACCGAAAGTATAGACTCAGACTAGCAGATCTCTGTTCCCCATGTAGAGTAAGTCCATGGGCGAACAGACAGAGCTGCAGATAAGACATAGAACTGGTCTAGCAGATGCCTGTTCCCCATGCAGTTAGTCCATGGGAAAACAGACAGAGCTGCACCACAAGACACAGAACCGGACTAGCAGATGCCTGTTCCCCAAGTGGAGTTAGTCCATGGGAGAACAGACAGCTGCACCACAAGACACAGAACCAGATTAAGTGATCAAATAGCAGGGTAACAGATTATCCACATACACAGGCCACCGATTACACACAAAAGGCTGCAGCCATCAAGCATTCCGAAGCAACCAGCATACACCAGAAAGCCTGCAGCCACTACGCAAGAATCAAGAACTGCACTGTGATGCAGACAGAGGGAGTACACACATTCACAGGCCACAGTAAACACACTAGAAGGCTGCAGCAAGCCCCCAGTGACACAGTGAACTGCACTCATTCATATGAGTGCGGGACAGTAGTCCAGTGGGCGGCCCAACGTGCACAGCATCATTGCAATCTATGATGCTGTGCGCTCCCGTGCGTACAATCAATGCCGCTCCGGGACATATGGCCCGCTCATGGACTGTATGTCTCGGAGGGCATACGGTCTTGTGAAAAAGGCCTAAGTATAATCCTCTGAATTTGAAAGCACTGGCATTTGTTTAGTCAGAATACAACAGTCCCAACCATATTAAAAATTGTATTCACATTGTATTAAAAAGTGTAGTTATACCTTTTAATACAAATGCATGTGCTATGCATTTTTATGTTGGTCTATATTGTTTCATGTGTCAGCTTAAGGCTATGTCCACATTGCATTTATGACCGCTGTTTAATGCAAATGCCATGACGTATACGCTAAACTCAGGGTTGCTCAATCTGCGGCCCTCCAACTGCAACTTCCACCATGCCCTGCTGTAGGCTGATAGCTGTAGGCAATCTGGGCATGCTGGGAGTTATAGTTTTGCAACAGCTGGAGGGCCGCAGGTTGGGCAAATCTGCGCTAAACTAATGCTTCTGGCGGTTGCCATCACCCATAGGGTTCCATAAATTTTTTTTTAAAAAAAGCAAGGTGAAATTTATTACACTTACTACCCCAGAATTCTGACTTCAAACAGCACAAAAATATTGTGAATTTTTACACCACACACTCCAGTTTTGAAACGTGGAAGGGAAAGTTGGTGTGCTGTAATTAGTTTCATTCCAAATATATCACTGCAACTTTTTAAAAAGTTGAACAAAGTTACGAACTCACTCCACTGGGTGAGGGGCATTTATAAAATGATGCAACATTTCTACACAAAAGTGTTAGTTCTAGAGATTCACCAAATTTAACAAACAACATGTGACGTGCGATAAATGTGGTGCAAAGTACACTAATAGCGATAAATGTGGTGCAAAGTACACTAATAGCGACTTGAAATTGACTTTAAATATTACCCTCATTTAAATTACCCCCTATGTGTTCAATGTTGTTTTACTAGATGGAATAGCGCATTTTCCCATACAAACAGAGGCCAAAAAGTACACTGTTTTGATCTTTGCCTAATGTAACCTTATGGACATGATTTATCCTGTACGTTGGGAGATTTTCTATCCTACTCTCTAAATAAACCCCACAGACATGATGATGGTGACCAGTCTGGACATTTGGCACTGTATAAAAACACTAAATATGGTGTGACTAGCACCTACTTTTTTCTATCTCTTTATGTATGAATCTTCCTGATTTATTCTTATGGTGTTAGCACTATTCTGTAATGATTTAACCCAGGACCTCCATAATCACAGCTCAGTGCCTCCAAAATTTCCTTCTCCTCTTATCTTTGCAGTCAAGGTCAATTTAAGAATCATTTCCTATTCTGTCAAGCTATTTAAATGTATGCCCGAATGCATCGCACAAATTAGTTTTCAACATAAACTGGATTGTCATTTAAATTGAGCACATGCTGGAGTATTGCGCTCTACATACGGTAAGTGTTTGATAAATTGTTTCCATATATTCCAAATGATAAAATGACATCAGAGATGCTCTCTTGCTCTCTACAAAGCTATAGATTGTGGCTATTGCCTGAACATAATTAGCAGGTCATTGTAAGGATCCAGTGGTGTTTTATAAAACTAGAGATAAATAGGAATAAATTCTATACAGCAACCAATTGTTCTACATACTTTGACCTCTCTTCAAAAGCTTTTAAAAACGCACCATTAAACTTTTGTTTTGGTTTTTCTTCACCTTTAATGTTCTATTTATCAGAGTGTGTGGTCTCTGCTTCATGATGTAATGCTGAGTAGGAGTTTAGAAGTGAAAAGATGAATAACTGAACTGTAAACATTGGATCTTTATTTCTAGGGTTGAAAAGTCATAGGACAATACAAAGTCCTACTTCTTTGTATGCAAGTTAATGTTAACCTGTAGGAAAAGTGAAAATAACAAAAACCTAGTTTTCTTTGTTTTAACTTTACTTTCAGTTAACACGATTACACTATTGTGTAGAAAATGACATCAAGAACTTACAGGAATACATCAAGAAAGGTTTTAATACATTTGTTAATTTTCCTGATATTTTTTTTTCTGTCTAGTTTATAGATTTTTGGACCAGAACAACAGTCGTGTGCATGAGCCCTAAGTTTGTCACATCTCAGGAGATGCATGCAATAGTAAATTTGTTGGGCAGGGTTACAAAGTTTTGTGCAAAAGTGGGTTTGGAAAAAAAATAGCAATTTCTTATTCAACATTGGTACAAGGATTGATACATTTCTCCCTATATGCTCTCCAATCAAAATGTGATCTGGGAGTTCAATGTGATAAGTTGTCCCTTGGGTGAGTACAATACAGCACAACATACTGTAACAGTATTGCATTCACATATGATCATTTCACATATGGAAGATTTGTTGTGTAAATTCTTGTCCTAGTCCCATTCCTCTAAATGCGGTGTGTAGAAATCCACACATGTCCTTTTAGGTGTATGGAATGGATTTGCAGACTCATTTCTGCAAAAAATCTGCCGCATGTGAACATTTTTTTATTTTTCTCAAAGTCTAGGGATGTGGGCAAAGCCCTATTTTTTGTTTTTTTATTTTATCCCGTAGTTTTACCACATAGTTACATGGTTAGTTCGTTACAAAAAGGCCTACACCCAATAAAGGGGTTGTTCCATGAAAAATATTCTACTTTTTCCAAACTAGCACCAGGATCTGATTATCTTTGTTATTTGTACGTAATTAAAAGTTTAGCATAGCCACTAATAAAATGTATTTCGAGCACCTGCTGTTTGCTTTTTTCTTATTTCTTTGTCCTGTTCACTGACAAGGTCGCACATGTTCAGTTTCATCCTTCAAATGCCTCCTGAGTTGTGGTAGGGTGAAAGCTGCAGCAGAATCGACATGCTCCCTTAGCTGCAGCAGAAAAGACACTCCCCTTGAGTTGTCAGCTTGATATAAATCTAGCAGAGCAATGAATGTGGAGATCTCTGGATCCATGTGAGATACAGGGCTGGTTCTAGCTTTGTTTTTACATTAGTTGTGGGTTAATCCAAGTTGTTTCAGAGGAAGGAAAAAACATTTTTGATGGCTGAGACCCAGGTTGTCATAAAGTTGAAAAATCCTTCCTGACCTCCCTTAACAATCAGTCAGATCCCTAAATCAACATCTCTATTAAAATCAGTAAGACTGTGTGGCAGCCCACATTTACTAATGCGTGTACATCTTGATTTTGGCATAAATTGTGCCAAGAAGTGGTGCAATTTATGCTTTTTGGCACATCTAGGTTTAGAGAATTTCTGCACCTAGTCCAAAAAAGAAAACTGGGCCTGATATAAGATATGAGGTTTTACACCAAAATTACCATGAATTCGATCATAGATTAGCTCCTTGGCAGTAGGAATAGCAGGATGGATTTGCCATCACCCTTGATGCCTTCTGTTCAGCCCCTCCTGTGCTAACAGTACTTCCATCATGCTAGTTCCCAGCTTGATGAGATAACGGTGCAGTGATTTACCACTCTGCAATCTTCTCCACCCAGGTGTGTAAGACTGTGTACCGGGGGGGGGGGGGAGGGGCGGGGGCGGGCGCCCCAGGATACAGCAAAGTCACGAACGAGGAAAACAGGAAAGCAACACCGACACCGGCTTGTGCAAAAGCAGAAACTTTACTGAACAGTGGTATAAAACACAATCTCAAATGTAGTGAACATATAATAAAGTTACATATGCTCGGCTTGGATGCCGAGACCCCTGTGCTGCACAGCATTGTGCCCCAAGATGGCTGACAGACACCACTTGTGATGCTTTACCTATTGCAAACACAACTTTCACTGCCTAGCTTTACCTATTATTACCCTAGAGAACGGGAATACTTGTGTGGGATGCAAGATACAGGCGGCCCGTGGTGCAGCACAAGAGCTCACAATCCTTTAGGTTTATACAGTCATTTTCCCTTCCCTTGTTCCTAAACCGACACTGTAGCGTGTGTCCATATTACTCCCAGTCAAGACGCTAGAGTAGCTGAAGTTTGCAGTGTAGTCCCTTGTTGATCCAGGAGCGAACTCTAAACTTATAACTAGTAGGTCCTGGTGTTGGGTAATTTCAGAGTCTTTTTAACACAGTCGTTGTAGCACAATCCTTGCAACCTGCTTCACCCAGAAACTCTATCTGACTAACTAAACGCAGGCTAGATCTCAGTCTCTAGTATGTCCAGTCTCCCACATTATATTGCGGTGCATGCACGATCTGGCTTACCGACCCAGGTCTGTACTTCATCTGATGGCGAATTAAACCGAATAACAAGTCTTTCCATCCACAATGAGGCCCTGCACGGTCTGTAGTTACGTTCCACAGCTTTTCCAGCCTTCTGGAAACTGATCCTCTCTTTCTTGGACGACATCTGGATTGCTGACAACAAGTGACTCCGGCTATTCCAAGTCTCCCTAATGCTTGGATGCCTCTTGATTCTGTCCTCCAGCAACATTGTCTCTGCAAAACATGTCTGCCGAGCTATTTCCTGGTTCTTCTTCTCCAGCAGCATGAGTCATCAGCTCCACCTCTTATGCATATTTAAATACCTGTAGTAAGTTAGCTGTGTGGGGAAACAGCGGCCTCTAGTGGCCAAACAGCAACATAACAGTTGTAATGAAGTAATGTGTACAGAAACAGTATGAACTGATTCTCCATCTTACATTGGCTTACCTCCCTTTCCAGCACTTGGTGTCATGCAACAATGCAAACCGCAATGAAGCTCCGCAACTATACATTGATAGGAATTCTCTCTGACCTGTCCTCTCTCTCCCACCACTATACTTCACATGATCCTTACCTATGATCTTCATGGGTCACAGTGTTCCTTTACTGTATGGGTGGGTCTCTGTATTAGGTGTAGCTGGAGCTATTATTATATTGATACATTAGTTTTTTTATTATGTAAATGAATAAATAAATTTAGTTTTCATAACTGAGATGTATTCTTTTCGTTTCCCATCTTTGTACTCTGTCCAGCTCTTTGATATTTTTGTTAAGGACTGGTGCACACTTACATGTGGTCACATAAGTGCTTTATATTAAGGGGTGAAATAATACTCTTCTCTAGAAGCCTTTCTAGGACAATATTTTGTTCTGATCCAGCAGACTGGCATTGTATACTTTTGTTTATTATCAACATTTGGAGCCAAATCATTTTCCATTGAAGACTCAATTGTGATGCATTAAAGGTGAAAATAGCATAGTTATTTTTTAACTCAAAATGCATAAACTTTTCTACTTTTTGCTGCTCACGTGGCCATTTTATCCTATATTGGCTGGACTTTATCTACTGTATCAAAACTAGCAGCTGTTTATCTGTAAATACAGATAGAATGCTATAAAGTCTGACTTCTGCATCACTTACTATATAAACAGGTTAAATGTGAAAGATCCCAGTACAGACCCCTGGGGTACCCCAGTTATAACATTATACTAGTCTGAATATTAATCTGAATATTACCGATTTATGACTACCCTTTGAAGATGACCTTTTTCAGACAATTTTAGATCCAGTTACACGTTCTTCTATCTAAACCAATTAACCAATTAACCTTACCTTGTGTAATTAACACACATGAAGGACAGTATCAAACAGTTTATAAAAATGCAAGTATATTACATCTTCTGGCAGCTCCTTGCCAGGTCCCTGCTTACTTCATAAATAGCAAGTAAATTGTGTTGACAAGACCTCCCTTTCATAAAGCCATGATGGTTAAATGTGATATCAATATGTAGAACATACTGTTCAACATGACCTTATAATAAACTTTCAAGTAATTTTTCCAGCCATAGAAGTTAAACTTACTGGCATGTAGCTGGGCTTTATCATTGAACCTTTTTTGTATATGGGGAGAATATTAGCCTTTCAGCAATACAGTGGTACCTTACTTGTATGTAGGAAATTCTTAAAAATAATGGATATCACAGAGCTGAGTTCTTTAAGAACATGAGGATATAGAGCATAAGGACCAGGAGCTGTATTAAAATACATTTTTTCAAACCTTTTTGAACCATTCCTTCAGTCAGTCAGGGCAGTCTCTAGCTATGACATCATCAGAGATACCAGTAAGCATTTCTTCAGTAGGCCTTTTCTTTGTGAACACTGATGAGAAAATGATAATTACGCTTACCGGTAATTTAAAGGGGTTTTCTGAGATTTTCCAGAGGATAGATCATCAGTATCTGATCGGTATGGGTCCAACATCCAGGACCCCCGCAGATCAACTGTTTAAGAAGTCAGAGGCAATCCTGTAAGCACCACAGCCTTCTCTCTGCTTTTCCTAGGCCAGTAAAGACATGTTCATGCGTCAAGTGGCCTAGGAGCAGATCAGTCCTATTTAAATGAATGAGTGCATTACCAAGCCCAGCTGCTATACAATGTACGACGCTGTGCTTGGTAAGTTGCGAGAAGGCATAGGCGCTCACATTAGTGCCTTTGCCTTCTCAAAAAAGCTGATCGGTGGGGATCCCGAGTGTCGGGCCCCCACCGATCAGATACTGACAACTAATCTTGAGCGAATCGAAGCATCCAGAGTGGAATTCGGTCCTAAGTTTAGGATATCTTCAATTGCTGAGTTTTTCCAAAAATGGCGGCTGCATGTGTTACAAAATAAAGGTAAGAAGCCCGGGAACGCAATATGACCTATAATACCGTGCAGCCAGTCAATCTGCCAGTAGCCATCCCCTGTGACACAGCCCTATAAAACCCTCATTCCGCGCGGTCTCTGCCATTGTCTTGTGAGCTGAGCATAGGTAGAGATGTGGCAAGCGCTCATACGCTAGGGACAGTGTTTCTACAATAATTCAGCAGCCATGTTTGATCCATCCACCATGTTTGGCCATCTGGTCTTAACCCTAAAAATTTTAATAGTAAAGTACCACTAGCTTTATAGTAGGGAAGGATTCCAGACCTTATGGAGGGTTCCACATGGGATTATAGTTATCCCTGTTGTGGATCCCTCAATTTATTGCTTCAAGGAAGGTTTTCCTGCCTCAATGCTGTGTACTAGCTTTCATATCATCACACAAGAAGACAAGGGCTGCCGCATGCATACTTCTGCTCCCCGATCCCTGCCATGGGGAGCCAGAGCATACACAGATGACCATGGCATCTGAAGGGTTAAAAGTTGATGCCGGGTGTCTGCTCTATAAAACAGCAAGACACCCGGTGGCCATGGCGCCCACTGCACATACGAGTGGGCGCCATTTTTAAATGCCCGGCTGCCAACGTAATTTGCTGTCTGCGGTCATGAAAGGTTTAACTTCCAAGCCTTCACACTGAGATTGGGCCACCAAGTGGGAAGAATATAATTAGGCATTTATAGCGATTTGTGACAAATGAAATCCGAGCAAATCAAATTTCTTGGCAAACTTTGGTGAATCGGCCGAATTGAATTTTTTTAAATTTCGCTCATCTCTACTGATGACCTATCCAGAGGGCAGGTCATCATTAAAAACCCTGGAAAACCTTTTTAATGTTCCAAAATCCATATACACATATCAGAAACTTAAAAAAAAATATTCTGCTGCTATACCACATTAAACAAGAACCTGAAAGAGCCCTAGACGAAAAATTAAGGTTGCTTGCAGGACCTTTGAAAAAATCTAATTACCAGCAATTGTAATTAGCATTTTCCCTTCCTCCATGATGAACCTGTGAACCTTATGTTCACAATCGTGTGTGCCCCGTGCCTGTACTGTGGACCGCAAATAGAGCACTGTCCGTATGCATACCGTTTGTGGATGCAGATCCATTGATTTGAATTGGTCCATGATCCACAAGAGCCGGTCCACACCGCAAAAAATAGGACCATTTTTTTGCAATGTGGAAGCATGGACCAAAATCCCAAGGAAGCACTTTATAGTGCTCCATGGGCTTTTGATTTATACCTCCGCTCCGCACCCCTGAGGATTGCGGAACCATTCATGTCAATGAGTCTACATTTGTGATACAGAGTGCACATGGCCTGTGCCTGTACAGTGCAGACCTGCATGAGCCCTAACACCAAGGCCACAGTCAGGAATTTACATCTCTTTGCTCCTTTTGTCTTGCTTCGGTTGCACATGGCACTGGCAGTATTCCAGAGAATACAACCTTTTGTTGATCTTTTATTTAATTTCTGACCTAATTCCGTAAACAACCTCTTTAACACCCTACACCTAACACTTTATTATTTTGCTCCAACACGGATTATGGCAGCTGGGTCAGGCCCAGTGTCACCGAGAACTTAATCTACCCTTTCTACATCTTCACACAATTTAGCAAATTCACTAGGCTGAATAAACATAGGACTGGCCCCCACATGCGAGCTTAAAGGGGTTGTCTGACTTCAGCAAATGGCATTTATCATGAGAAAGTTAATTCAACGCATTTACTAATGTATTGTGATTGTCCATATTGCCTCCTTTGTTTGCTTAATTTAATTTCCATCGCATTATACACTGCTTGTTTCCAGGAGTTACCTGCACACTAGTTACCTGCCACACAAGTGCAGAAGCTCCTTTCCAGTCCTCCTCGTATCTGTGCTGCAGTGGTCGCCATAACCCCTGGATCAAGCAGCGTATAACGCTATGAAAAGATGAATCAACTCAGCAATGGAGGCAATATTGACATTCACAACATATTATTAAGTAATAATCTTTATTTATATAGTGCCAATGTATTCCACAGCGCTTTACAATTCAGGGGTTCATGTACAAATAGTCATAAATAGCATAGCAACAGATAAGTCAATAATTAGAACAAGAGGAATGAGGGCCCTGCTCGCAAGAGCTTACAATATATGAGGATATAGGGGTGACACAAATGGTAAAAGTGCTTGTTTTGTAAAATGGTCCAGCTATTTTTGGAAAATGGAGGAGCTGCATGAGTAAGTCATCAGCCAATATCTGTAGTGCTTCTAGGTGCATGACTGCAGTGGAGAGTGGTGGAGGATCAGGTTCAGAGAATGATGATAAATGAGCTGTGCAATGACTGGCACAGAGTGGAGGCATCGGAATTGTGGGCAGACAGATAGGTGACCCTGGCTGCTGCATTAAGGATAGATTGGAGAAGGGAAAGTCTGATGAGGGGGACGCCAATTAATAGTGAAAACTGAAGAAAAAGTTCATTCCAGCCTCCGGATAAAACAATGAAATCCTTTATTGGAAAATAGTAATAAAATCCAAGTATGCCAGACACATAGTGCACAGGACAATTTTTTGTAATGCCAGTCTTTTTCGTGCCCTGGACATCTACATCGGAGCTGACAGTGATTATCTTTTGCCAATTAATAGTGAGCTACAGTAATCGAGGCCGGAATGGATCAGGGCAACAATGAGAGTTTTTGTTGTTTCCATAGTGAGAAAGGGGCGGATTCTAGAGATACTTTTGAGGTGCAGGCAACATAAGTGGGCGAGAGATTGAATATAGGTGGTGAAGGAAAGATTAGTGTCAAACATAACACCAAGACAGCAGGCTTGCTGCCTAGGCATTATGGTAGTGCCACACACTGAGAGGAAGATATCAGGTTTAGGTAGGTTAGTAGATGAAGAGAACACAAGAAGTTCTGTTTTTGAAAGATTCAGTTTCAGATAGAGAGAGGACATGATGTTAGAGACTATGGACAGTCAATCAATGGTGTTCTTTAATACATCAGGGGTTATATTGGGGGATGAAGTGTACAGTTGTGGTATAGAGATGGTACTGGAAACTAAATCTTCTTAATGTTCTGTCTGGGGCTGTGTAGAGAGAGAAGAAGAGAGGACCAAAGACTGATCCCTAAGAAACCCCAACAGTAAGAGGGAGAGAAGAAGAAGTGGAGTGAATGATACCCTGAAAGAGTGGTCAAAAAGATCTGAAGAAAACCAGGAGAGGGAAGTGTCCTTTAGGCCAATAGATTAGAGCATGGTGAGTAGAAGCTGGTGGTCTACAGTGTCAAAATCTGCAGAAAGGTCAAGGAGAATGAGCAGAAAGTAATCACCATTGCATTTTGCTCACAGGAGGTCATTTGTCACTTTGGTGAGGGCAGTTTCTGTAGAATGTAGGGTGCAGAAACCAGATTGTAATGGATCAAGGAGAGAGTGAGCAGAGAGATAGTGGATGAGGCGAGAGTAGACCAGACACTCCAGAAGTTTAGAGATGAAGGTAAGATTGGAGACTGGGAGCCGATTTCATGCCGGATGTTTTAAATTTTCTGTGTGAAGTAGACAGCCAGATCTTCAGCACAGATGTCTGTGATAGGCGTCTGCACTTTAGGACTGAAGAGGGAGTGAAAAGTGCCAAAGAGTTTTTTTGGGTTGTTGGACAGTGAGGAGATTAGGGCGGTGAAATAAGTCTGTTTGGCGAGGTGAAGGTCAGAGTTATAGGTTCTTAGCATAAATTTGTAATGGAGGAAATATTTTGATGCGTGAGTTTTTCTCCATAGGTGTTACCCCCCTTAAACCAGGGCACTTCTGAGGGTGGCATTATAGTGATTTACAGCCAGATTACAACAGAAAAGGGAAGAGATTGGGGACAATGATGAGTGTAGAATTTATGCAAGTGTATAAAGGTCAATGGTCTGTAGATTTCTGAATGTGTATTAAATAGGAGTTTGCTGGGATAGGTAAAGATTTGTGAGAGTGAAGGAGAGGATGTTGTAGTCAGAGAGTGGGAGAGGCGAGTTATTAAAGTTGGAAATTAAACAAAGGCGAAAGAAGACCAGGTCAAGTGTGTCACTGTCTTTATGAGAGGTAGAAAGTTGTGAAAGGCCATGAAAGGAGGTTAGGGATAGAGATAGAAACATAGAAACATAGAATGTGTCGGCAGATAAGAACCATTTGGCCCATCTAGTCTGCCCAATATACTGAATACTATGAATAGCCCCAGGCCCTATCTTATATGAAGGATGGCCTTATGCCTATCCCATGCATGCTTAAACTCCTTCACTGTATTTGCAGCTACCACTTCTGCAGGAAGGCTATTCCATGCATCCACTACTCTCTCAGTAAAGTAATTCTTCCTGATATTACTTTTAAACCTTTTCCCCTCTAATTAAAAACTATGTCCTCTTGTAGCAGTTTTTCTTCTTTTAAATATTCTCTCCTCTTTTAACGTGTTGATTCCCTTTATGTATTTAAAAGTTTCTATCATATCCCCTCTGTCTCTTCTTACTTCCAAGCTATACATGTTAAGGTCCTTTAACCTTTCCTGGTAAGTTTTGTCCTGCAATCCATGTACTAGTTTAGTAGCTCTTCTCTGAACTCTCTCCAAAGTTTCAATATCCTTCTGCAGATATGGTCTCCAGTACTGCACACAATACTCCAAATGAGGTCTCACTAGTGCTCTGTAGAGCGGCACGAGCACCTCCCTCTTTCTACTGTTAATGCCTCTCCCTATACACACAAGCATTCTGCTGGCATTATCTGCTGCTCTATGACATTGTCTGCCCACCTTTAGGTCGTCTGATATAATCACCTCTAAATCCCTTTCCTCAGATACTGAGGTTAGTACTGTATCACTGATTTTATATTCTTCTCTTGGGTTTTTACGCCCCAGGTGCATTATCTTGCACTTATCGACATTAAATTTTAGTTGCCAGATTTTCGACTATTTCTCTGGTTTTCCTAAATCCTTTTCCATTTGGTGTATCCCTCCAGGAACATCAACCCTGTTACAAATCTTTGTGTCATCAGCAAAAAGACACACCTTACCATTGAGGCCTTCTGCAATTTCGCTGATAAAGATATTAAACAATATGGGTCCCAGAACAGATCCCTGAGGTACCCCACTGGTAACAATACCATGGTCTGAATATACTCCATTGACTACAACCCTCTGTTTTCTGTCCTTCAGCCACTGCCTAATTCATTCAACAATATGTGAGCCCAAGCTCAAAGACTGCAGTTTATTGATAAGCCTTCTATGTGGGACAGTATTAAAAGCCTTACTAAAGTCCAGATAAGCGATGTCTACTGCACCTCCGCCATCTATTATTTTAGTCACCCAATCAAAAAAGTCAATAAGATTAGTTTGACATGATCTCCCTGAAGTAAACCCATGCTGTTTTTTATCAATCAACCCATGGGTTTTTAGATGTTCCACAATCCTCTCCTTGAGTATGGTTTCCATTAATTTCCCCACTATTGATGTCAGGCTTACTGGCCTATAGTTGCCCGATTCCTCTCACAACAGATAGTGCCTTATATTACCTTTGTCTATATGATAAATGCCATTTGCATTTTGTTTATGTTTTTTTGTTTTTTTTTTACTGTTAGTGTCTTTCTGGTTTCCTTTTAAAAATGTAGCATGCTTGAGGATAGGACTGTAGATATATATATATATCCAGCTACCCATTTTCCTACCTACTCATTTCCCCATCCCAGCCCAAACAAATTTTATTTAGTCCTGTCTATTTCTATATTAAATACGTCCTAAATGTATTCTATTCTTCCTTAAAAGGTACAGTTTGCTCTAGAATCGTTCAAATAAATTTGCTTATCCCTACTCTAGATACTTGTATATAAATCACAAATGGAAAGGCAGTTGGATCATTAATCGCCTTAAAATATAGTGCCTTAACCACTTCCCGACCAGTGCCATACGTCTGTATGATGCTGATTGGGTCTTTAAAGGTGGGGCTGTTCCAAAGCAGAGCAGGCACCATAGCCACCAAATGTCTATTTAACCATTTAATCGCAGATTGATGAATTGTGACCACAGCATCTGAGTACTGAAAACCTGGTTGGTTGTTTCCAAACCCTGGGTTTCTCCAAAGAAAGCAATGGTATTATAGCTGTAGTTCCTATTGAGGCCTGTAGGTAGCAGAGCTCCAAAGGAAAAGACAGACTTCATCATAATTTGCTTTGTACAATCACAGTAGAATATAAGAAATGCAATCTAAAAACTTTCTTGTTCAGGATTCTAAAAATAAACAAAAAAAAAAATAAACATCATAGGCCTCATCCCAAAATGCCCAAACCATTAATATATAAACATATTTATTCTGTAGGGTGAACACCGTACCAGAAACAAAATGGCCGATTTGCAGTTTTTTGTTGCTTCATCTCTCCCATAAAAATTGAATAAAAAGTGATCAAAAATCCATACACACTCCAAAATGGTATCACTGAAAACTCCAAATGACCCCTCAAAAAATGAGCCCTCACACAGCTCTGGATGGAAATATAAAAAAAAGTTATGGTGGTCAGTATATAGCGAGGCAAATAAGAACATTATTAATGTTTATTAATGTTCAATATGTTTTTATTGTTTAATATGTTTTACATTTTTTTCAGTATTAAAACACAAGAAAAACTATAGAAATGTGGTATCACTGTAATTGTACTGACTGAAGGGAACAAGTAAGGAATGCTATAAAAATGAAACCTGTAAGACTATGGCACAATTGCATTTTTGTCCAATACCACCCCATTTGGATTTTTTCCGGCTTCCCACGACATTATATACAATGTTAAATGGTGCCTTTAGAAAGTGCATCTTGTATGGCAAAAAAACTATATGTCTATGTGAACGTATGCATAAAATAGTTATGGCTCCGTGAAGGAAGGCAGTGGGTTCTAAAAAATGAAAATTCAAAAAAGGAAAATTGTCCATGGCTGAAAGTGTTAAAAAGAGTAGTAAGTGCCCCATACAAAATGGCACCATAAGCAGCATAGACAACAGAAAGTGCTCCATAAACAATGTGGGTGACAATGTGGCCCCATATACTTCACAGCCACATAGTACCACTATAAATAGTGGAGGCACTAACAATGCCATATATACTGTGTTTAGACCAAAGTTTCCCAAACAATAGCACAGCCACCTTAGAATCAATAATAAACAGTGTAGGCTCCAGATTGCCCTAAAAATTCCGGATCATGCCCCATGAGGTATGGCATATTAATAAATGGGCACACCTTCTTCCAGCACACAAGGGATCAAGAGGAATGTAGCTCTTTACAAATCTCCACCTGGATTTTAGAACTAATGTCATACTTTTCAGCATCTACAATACTTAACTTATCATAGTTCTCGATCTATGTGGACCCTCATGTTAACTGCCCTCACATCTCCTTGACTTCTCTCAAAGAAATCTGCAGCTACTGAAATCTCTGCTGTCACTGCAACTGCAGATATTAGCATTTGCTTCTTGAGGATTCAGAATCCGATCTACGTACAAATTGTTAATCCAACCAGGGATTTCCTTGGTACATTGTGGATAACGGTAAATCTAATGTAATGTATCCAATCCAAAACCCAATTGTCAGATTTCATCAGAAAAAATCTGAATGTATTTTAAAGGGTTTGTCCAGGATCAGGAAAACACAACTGCTTTTGCAATGACCCCCTGAAGAGCTTGTGTAGAAGATAGGAGTGGTAGTGGCCCTAATGAAGTGCTGTGTCACAGTGTACTCCCTCAGGCCATTGCTCCCTGGGGATCGTTAGAGTGGAAATATAGTACTAAAGTATGAAGTTAGAGTTTAAAGTAAAAGTCGTTTTTACTAAGTGCAATGTAGATCTTGAAATACATACAGTAGCAGAGGGCTTTTAGTCTAATTCTTCTCTGGCACCAGCAAGGATATGGACGCAGCTTGGTTGATGGCAATTCAGCACTTAGGTGATACTGGTGGCTGTTTGGTGATGGGTGTTTATCCCTGTTTCTGCCAACCTTTGCCATTCCTTCTTGCTGGTAGTAACGGCAAGGAAACAAACTGTAGAAAACATATGATGCCTACCAATAAACAACTTAAACACTCCCTTGGTGAAAGCCAGCTTGTATTTGTGGTCCCTCCTGGTACTCTTGCATCAGGTTCCAAGGCTGCTGTTCACTCTGACCCCCTCCCTCCTATTGCTGTGAAGAAACCATGTTAAGGACATAAGTGCTTATACAACAAGACAATGCCTAGGCTAACATTTCTAACTACCAGGGGGACATATTGTTAGCATCCGATGGGCTCAGGTCCATGATGGTGCCAAGTTGGAGTGCTAGCTATCTTTTGCTAAAGGTAGAAAGTCCCAGACTGTGAGGCTCTAGTCCAGGTAACGGGCAGGTGGCTTGCCCTTATTGGACAACTGAGATCTCCTCAGCTGTAGCTCAGGGTCCTCTGAAATGGGGTTGAAGTTCTATTTACTGAGAGTAGCTCAAGAGTGTGGTCTAGTTCTGATAGAGTAGACTGTAAGAGGCCGGCAGCAGGACTTGGATTTATGACTAAAGGAACTTATGTAGTTGCTCAGGCATAGGAGGCAGGTCTGTCTCAGGAACTGTAGATGACTGCAGCTTGGGAGACTTATTCACTTCCCTTGGCTACACTTGAACAAGTTCCTGCAGACACGTCATGAGCCAGTTGTGGTGCACCAGCTGATTGCCCCCATCCTCCGGATGGAATCTTTAGACCTTGGATGAAGGTATGGTCACTACAGTATATGGCTCACATACCCAGTGACTGTACAATTAGAAAATTGTGTGATTGTTTCAGAGTCAGACTCCAGGTTCTAAGGGTCCAGCCTTGGCATAGACTTTAAAATCTTGTTTTTGCTTCTGCTGGACCTTCTCTATTCTGGAGTCTATTATTTATTTAGCATCCTCCAGGTGCTTCTGATGCTTCTAGACACATTCAGAAGTTGTTTGAAGTCTTTCACAGGGATATCAAGGGTAGGGTTCATGCTTCATTTTGTGGTAAAAGCAAAATTGCATTATGGATTCCGTTACCACAGACCATAACGCAATTCCATGACGGACTGCATAACGGAATGCCTTTAGAGGCATTCCATTATTCATTCCATCATAATAGAAGTATATGGGCTGCATAACGGATCCGTCCCATTTCCGTTGTGCAGGAGAGGATTCCCCTGCATAATGGAAATGGGATAGATCCGTTATGCAGGCCATAGACTTCTATTATGACGGAATGAATAATGGAATGCCTATATAGGCATTATGTTATGCATTCTGTCATGGAATTGCATGGTAACGGAATTGCGTGGTAACGGAATCCATAACGCAATTCTGCTTTTACCACCAAAGTGCGAACGAATTTCAAAATATGAAATCCACTCATCTCGAATCAAGGGCAATGTCCACAGGCTGTCTGCCCTGTCGTCAGATCATGTGGTATTAGGGAGCGTACCTAGTAAAGCAATGAGTTGTATTATTTTACAGGTACTCAAGTACTGGGAGAAGCAATGGCCAGTCAGAACTTTTGTGAGGTGGAACAGCCTTGATCATATTGATGAGTGTCTGATTAATTTTTTCATCCAACCTGATCCCCTAACGGTGGTAAGCAATGGTCTTCAGTTTTTTTAAAAATGGTACACAGCACAAAGTTCATAGAACAACTAGGACTCCAATGCTGATCCTTGATCAGTGAGTATCTTGTCAGCACACCCATACAGCAATAGGAAGCTCCTCCAGAGTGCAGCAACTATAATTTTAGCAGTCAGTTCTTTCATGGGTAACATACCATAGTTTATAAGGCTGAAAAAAGACATCTGTCCATCCAGGTCAGCCTGTTATCCTGCAAGTTGATCAAGAGCAAGGCAAAAAGACCCCTGTGAGGTAGAAGCCAATTTTCCTCACTTTAGGGGAAAAAAATGAATTCCCAACTCCAATCAGGCAATCAGAATAACTCCCTCCATCAACAACCCATCTCTATTAACTATACCCTGTAATATTATTAACCTCCAGAAATACATCAAGGCCCCTCTTGAACTCTATTAGTGAGTTTACCACCTCCTCAGGCAGAGAGTTCCGTAGTCTCAGTGCTCTTACAGTAAAGAATCCTCTTCTATGTTTGTGTAGAAACCTTCTTTCCTCCAGACACAGAGGATGTCCCATTGTCACAGTCACGGGGATAAATAGATGATGGGAGAAATCTCGGTACCGATATCTGATATATTTCTACATAGTTATTAGATCTCCCCTTAGTCGTAGTTTTTCTAAAGTGAATAACCCTAATTTTGATCATCTTTGTGGGTACTGTAGTCCACCCATTTCAGTTTTTACTTTAGTTTTCCTTCTCTGAATCCTCACCAGCTCTGCTATGTCTGCCTTGTTCACAGAAGCCTAGAACTGTACACAGTACTCCATGTGTGGTCTGACTAGTGATTTGTAAAGTGGTAGGACTATGTTCTCATCACAGCATCTATGCCCTTTTAAAGAAACCCATTATCTTATTGGCCTTGCCAGCAGCTGTCTGACACTGGTTTCTACAGCTTAGTTTGCTGTTCACTAAAATTCCTAAGTACTTTTCCATGTGACCATGTCAGTGTTACCCAGTGTTTTACCATTTCATATTTACCGGTGACATGTATTTTTCCTCCCCATGTGCATAACCTTACATTTGTCACTGTTAAACTTTATCCTCCACTTATCTGCCCAACCCTCCAAAATATCCAGATACCTCCGTAGCAGTATACTGTCCTCTTCCGTGTTAATTACTTTACACAGTTTAGTGTCATCTGCAAAAATTTATATTTGACTGTGCAAGCCTTCTACAAGATCATTTATAAATATATTGAAGAGAATAGGGCCCAATAATGACCTCTGTGGTACCCCACTAGTGATTGTGACCCAATCTGAGTGTGTACCCTTAATTACCACCTTCTGTTTTCTGTCATTGAGCCAATTACTTACCCACATACAGACATTTTCCCACAGTCCAAGCATTTTCCTTTTATATACTAACCTTTTATTTGGCACAGTATCAAGTGCTTTGGAGAAGTCCAGATATACGACATCCATTGATTTGCCGCGGTCAATTCTAGAACTTACCTACTCATAGAAACTGATTAAATTAGTTTGACATGACCAGTCCCTCATGAAGCCATGCTGATATGGCGTTATTTGCTTTTTTTCATTGAGGTACTCCAAGATAGCATCTCTTAGAAAACCTTCAAACAGTTTACCCGTGACAGATGTTAAACTTACCAGCCTACTATATATTTTCCGGGTTCTGTTTTTGGATCCTTTATGAATATTGGCACTTCATTTGCTATGTGCGAATCCTGTGGAACACGTCCTGTCAATACTGAGTCCTTGAATATCAGAAATAAGGGTCTGGCTATGACATTACTTAATTCTCTTAGGATACAGGGGTTATACCATCTGGTCCTGGTGATTTGTCTAGTTTAATCTTTTTAAGAAACCGCTGTACTTTTTCCTGGGTCAAACAGGGCACTTTTAATGGGGAATTTACTTTTACATTCAGCATTTCATCTGACAGTTTATTTTCCTCAGTAAATACACTGGAGAAAAAAAAAATTTAATAGCTTTGCTTTCTCCTCATCGCTGTCTGCAACTCCCCCCTCATGACTCTGTAAATGGCCGACACCTTCAGATTTATACTTTTTTGAAGAACATTTTAGGGTTAGTTTTACTTTCTTTAGTAATGAATCTCTTTGTCTCTAATTTGGCTGCTTTTATTTGTCTTTTACATATTCTATTTTTATCTTCTTAGTTTTTCAATGCTTCTTGGTTATTAAAGATTCCCCAGGCTGCTGTCACTTTCTAAATACATGCATCTTGAGTTCAGAGGCAGTCCTACTTTCAAAAGTGGAACTTAGTCCGTCTTATATCTGCTCTGCTGTCTTCTGCTCTGGCTGAGGTCAGCACTTGACTTGCCGGGGGAAAGCCCCCACTAACTGACCGATTAAGATCTCCACTTTTTGGTCCTGAGCTACCGAGTAAAGCTTTAAAACATTCTATCACCGAAAGCTGTTAGTGTAGGACCCCAGGGGATCCCAATGTAGTACAGCATGGTTAGAGGAATGATGCAGGTAATTGTTGGGTTTCTGCAGCATGCTTGGTATTATCCTATCAGATGTCGTTTTAGATGAGCTTTTCCAATGGATTACGTCAGTGGCAGGCAATAATGCAATTTGGGAGCAAGTTGCTATGGGCAACGGCAGCAGAATAGGTGCATGGCCCCTGTAAGAGTTGCAATAATAGCCCAATATAGGGAGGTATGGCAGTCCATAATGCTGATCATGGTCCCAAACAGTCTAAGCAAGGTTAGTTTCCCCAGTGGTACTCACTCAGACCTTTTGTAATTGAATCTCAGGATCCACTAGAACTGTATTGTGGATTCACACTGGCTTTTCTAAGATGGCTGCAGCCTTTACTTTAGGTGGGGTACGGTTAGTATTATTATCCCCCAAGGAACTTGAGCTAAGCCGTTATTTGCTCCTGCTGAAAGGATGGTTCCTCTGTGGAGGCGGGCTGTTTGGTTCCCGCACTTCTGCTGCAACTTGCTACCTCTCCCCTCTTTCTTTAGACAGGAACAGCCCAGAGGGGAGTAACAGGGTGGTTGACCCTGTTCCTGCCAACCTTTACCATTCCTTCCTTGCTGATAGTAACGGCGAGGAAACAAACAGTAAAATACATATGATGTAATAACATTAAGCAATTTGTAGTGACCTCAGGTCTGGGGTACTACATCTTTCTCCCATAAAAAAAAAAAATTATTCAAGAGAATGAATAGAGCTACAAATGCACACGCACCTTGTGCACAGATATTTCCAATGTATACAGGAGCATATGCAATCAAGTTCCAGGATCACTACATTAAATAGTTTACCGACTGTGTGCTAATGTTAATACATTTTTCTTTCTTAAAGAGTAACTAAACCTTTACATAAACTTGTAATATGTTGTCTCTAATGCCCTAATAAAACTCTCTCTAATATACTTTATTTATTATTTTTACTACACTTTTCCCTGCCTAAAGTGCTCCATCCCTGGTGCGCTTAAAACTCTGTTCTCTGTTGAACTCTGTTGCTCCTACTGAAAGGATGGTTCCTCTGTGGGGGCGGGCTGTTTGGTTCCCGCACTTCTGCTGGATATTCTCTCTGGTTTCCCACTCTGGAGAGGTGGTCCTTCATTGTTTTGGCACATGTGGCATGGATCAAAGATCGCTGATTAACCCTTCTATGCTGGTGTGCAAATAATGGAACGTTTCTGGGTCTTTGTAGCAAGTGATGGTGAATGTAAAACACCCATATGGAGTGTTGTTAACACAATATGACTGTAGCCTCCACTGATTTTACTCCGGCAAGACCATAAAGTCTCTTTTAGAGTCCATATACAATTAGGCCAGCAATAGTAAGGCACAAAGGCACAAATCTGTTTGTGACATTCCATTCTATGCAGCAGCCCCCTAAGGAGCTGGTGTAGAAGATAGGAGTGGTAGTGGCCCTGATGAAGTGTTGTGTTACGGCGTATTCCCTCAAGCCTTTGCTCTATGGGGATTGGTGTAGTGGAAATATAGAACTGAACAATAAGACTAGAGTTAAATGTAATAAAGTCATTTTTACTAGGTGCAATGTAGAACTTGAAATACATACAGTGGCAGCAGGATTTTAGTTCAGTTTTTTTCTGGTACCAGCAAGAATATGGAGGCTGGTCGGTTGGTGGCAATTCAGCACTTAGGTGCAACTGGCCTAGTGGTTGTTTGGTGATGGGTGGCTTGACTGTAGTCCTTCACCTTACAGCAGTTTCTGTAGATGCTGATTAGAGCTGTTCACTCTGCTGTTTGGAATTCCAAGGCTTGACTTGAGGACAATTTGGGTATTTGTCCCTGAAAAAGCTGTAACAGGAGCAAGAACTCTGAAACTTGCTACCTCTCCCCTCTTTCTTTAGACAGGAAAAGCCCATAGGGGAGTAACAGGGTGGTTGGCCCTGTTCCTACCAACCTTTAATATTCCTTCCTTGCTGATAGTAACAAAAACAAACAGTAAAATACATATGATGTATAACATTAAGCAATTTGTAGTGACCCCAGGTCTGGGGTACTACATATTTCTCAAAAAAAAATATAAAAATTATTCAAGAGAATGAATAGAGCTACAAAGGCACACGCACCTTGTGCGCAGATATTTCCAATGTATACAGGAGCATATGCAATCAAGTTCCAGCATCACTACATTAAATAGTTTACCGACTGTGTGCTAATGCTAATACATTTTTCTTTCTTATAGAGTAACTTAACCTTTACATAAACTTTTAATATATTGTCTCTAACTGCTGACTGCTCAGTGCATTGCAGTGCATTGCTGCTTCTGTCCGTTCTCCACAGAGGTTTCTAACTCTTGGCATAGCACATGGCAGGGGCGTTGCTAGGTTAAAACATTTGGGGCCTGGGCCCCTGATGTTTTGTCCTAGGTCCGGATGTACTGCCTGCCAACTAGATACAACTATTGCCGTCCTCAGGATGGCAATACAATCACATCTAATGCACTGGAAGAGCTGAAGGACCTGTGATTTTACAGGTGAGGTCATGTGACCAGTAAAACAGGCAGTGGTTGAGAAGGACCTGCAATGATGTCACTATCATGTGACCAGTGCATTAGAGGAAGGCAGTGAAGAGGAGAATTCCTGGTGGGATGCTGTGGAGAGGTCTGCTACATCATACCTCCTAACTTTTTGGATGGTCAAAGAGGGACAATTATGGTTCACTGTGTAAAAGATCCATTTTTCCTGCATATCTATACACTTAAATAGTTTTCTCTTGCAAAATAGAACAAAAATAATCTGAATATAGACATTTATAAAATCCCAACTGCATCAAATAATGAAATAATATGAAAGACAGGCTCTAATATACAGAGAGGTTGTGGTTATTTAATTGGGACTGTATGTTAGGGCTGAAGCAAGGGATGTTATTTATATGGAACTGTGTGTTGAAGGTTGCTGGGGAGGGGATGATGTTATTTACATGGGACTGTATGTTGGAGGGGCCCGGGGAGGGAGTGATATTATTTACATGGGACTGAATGTTGGAGGGGTCTGTGGCAGGGTGATGTTATTTACATGGGACTGTATGTTGAAGGTGGCTGTGGGTGAGGATGATGTTATTTACATAGGACTGTATGTTGGAGACAGCTGTGGGAGGGAGTGGTGCTTTTTACAGGGGACTGTATGTTGATGGCTGCTGTGGGAGGGAGTGATGTTATTTACATGGGACTGAATGTTGAGGGGGCGATGTTATATACATGGGACTGTATGTTGAAGGCGCCTAGGGGAGGAAGTGATGGTATTTACATGGGACTGTATATTGGAGGGGGCTGGAAAGATGGTATGATGTTATTTACATGAGACTCTATGGCGGAGGAGACGTCACCTGGGAGGCACTGCATATGACAGGTATGTGCTGCTGTATAACAAGTACAGGAGAATGCGGTGTACGGGGGGCGGGTCGATTTAGAGAACTGGGCCATATTCAATGGGGCTTTGGCCCCAGATCTTTTGAAACTCTAGCAACGCCCCTGGCACATGGGTACCCTGTACCCATGTACTATGCCAGGATTCGCTGAGCAGAGCGGGTTCCTGCCTGTGCCTGCTCCGCTAAGCTAAGAGAACTGCATGTCAGCTCTCTTAGCTTAGCAGAGTAGACAGAAGCAGGAGCCCACTCCGCTCAGCTAATTCTGGCATAGTACATGGCTACAGGGTACCCATGTTCTATGCCAAGAGTTAGATAAAAGACAGCAGAAATCGACCTTGAGTGTCTTAGCCCAATAAGTACTCACTATAATAGTGTGGCATATACACAGGCACTCAATATATGAATAACAGGAAAAAGCTCGCTAATGAAACAAAAAAACTGAAAAAACTAGAGCTCATAAACTTCCAAGTATGAAAAATAATAACTTTATTGTCATATGTTACTTAATAAATATATAACTGAAGAATAGTAGATCACAGCCCAATAGTTGAAATAAATTCAATTTTTATTTTTAGTAAGCTTGAAAATGCGGCCAATAATGTGCGTGCAAACGTTTTCGGCCTATATGGCCTTCGTCAGGCACTGAAATTGTACAATAGACATATGGAACATAAGTAATCTGTCATTGATTATTACGAAAAACATGTATATAAGTGTTATCATTAACATGCCGTTATATTACAATAAGAGATATTTGCAGTAATCTGAAAGAAAGGCAAAGAAACAACAGCAAGACTGTGAATTGCTAGTTAAGGTTCATACATATGATTGAATTCATATACACTTATATGTTATCTATCACCCATCCTGGTGAGTATTATTCACAAATCTATAGTGCATATCCATACCATATATACATTTATACTCAGACTACGTAATATACACCATAAAATGTCCATGCGGACTAATGTATGTAGGTGAAACTACACAATGCATTAGAGACATGATATGCCAACATAAATCCACTATTCGACGCGAAAACCTTCTATTACCTCTGCCATTCCATTTCAAACAAGCCCAACATAATAATTCGCAATTGAAATTTCAAGTCATTGAATATGTCCCTGTATCCAGAAGAGGAGGAGATCGTTCCAAGAGGCTTAAGTATAGAGAGGCATATTGGATACACACATTTCAGACATTATCACCAAAGGGTCTAAACAGAGAATACGAGGTCCAAGGCTTTATTTGATCCCTAGGGGATACAGATGGACGATTTTCATTCATATCAATTTACTGGATTTTATTAAATACCAACTGTTTGCAATTGATGTCAACATGTTTACTTTCAAGGTCGCATATATGGGGAAATACTAGATAGAATTGATATAGCAAGATAAGGAACTATTGAACATATATTATGAGCTAATCCATTTTTCTATATGTCTCACAGGCTCCATAATATCAAGATAACACTGCCGATGCCACTGTATAGGAGTATGCTTTACTGTCTTTATTCTTACCTCCAAGTTTTATCATCCCCTCTTCTATACTTCTTCCAATGGGGCACAACATGATTCCATGTCGCGTCCCACTGTACACTACTTCCTGTCTGTGGAACGCACTTGCGTTCCACTTTACACCATTTCCTCCCTGTGGAGCGCACATGCGTTCCACTGCGTTTCTCACTCAATTCTCCTGGCGCACTGACGTCACTACCAAGCGCAGCCAGGTACTTCCGGCTCATGAAACGCACGCCAAGGCGCTCAATGATACATGCTGCCTCGTACTACTCCTATAAAATAGGAGCGCAAGGTCTCTACAGCCACACCATTTCTTAACAGACATGCCCCCTCTTCTCTCTTCTGAGTAACCTATTGGTGTCTTTAGACTACTGGCTCTTTCCTCCTTGGCGGCACAGGTAAGCAACATAGTATAGTCCCCATGATTGTAGCCATCCCAAGTATATATGATGCATTTCTAAGCATTAGATCATGAGCAGTATATGTATATATGAATGTATATAAATGTATATATGGTATGGATATGCACTATAGATTTGTGAATAATATTTACCAGGATGGGTGATAGATAACATATAAGTGTATATGAATTCGATCATATGTATGAACCTTAACTAGCAATTCACAGTCTTGCTGTTGTTTCTTTACCTTTCTTTCAGATTACTGCAAATATCTCTTATTTTAATATAACGGCATGTTAATGATAACACTTATATACATGTTTTTCGTAATAATCAATGACAGATTACTTATGTTCCATATGTCTATTGTACAATTTCAGTGCCTGACGAAGGCCATATAGGCCGAAAATGTTTGCACGCACATTATTGGCCGCATTTTCAAGCTTACTAAAAATAAAAATTGAATTTATTTCAACTATTGGGCTGTGATCTACTATTCTTTATTTAATTTGGAGTGGGAACCCGATTCACAGCCCTGAAAACTGAACAAGCAGTTTAGTGCAAAGCATTGTATGAAGACGTTAATAAATATCTATTCGTTTAAAAAGGGGGGTAGGGAGCAAAGAACACCATCCCAGTGACACAGGTCACTGACTCAAATACATGGAGTCAGAAAAAATGCATGAACATGATATAGTATGATTTCTGTACACATAGCAAAGTACATTATATTAATACATGATACATATGGTGAGTGCCAAAAGGCATATGTAAAGAGAGAGACAAGTATTAGAGGAACTGCCGAAGGTGCAAAGTAAGGAGGCCCTTATTAGTGTGACATGCCCCGGTGTCGGCAGTGCAATCCAACTATAAATGTAAAAACATAGTCTGACTCAGAAAGATCAAATGTAGATAATGCACACTTGTGTAGTGGTGCAAGGAACTCACCAAGATAGAAGCAGGACCTGCGAGACTGGGATGGCGTTACCCCGACGCGCGTTTCGGCGTGCCTTCTTCTGGCACGCCGAAATGCACGCCGGGGTAACGCCATCCCAGTCTCGCAGGTCCTGCTTCTATCTTGGTGTATATATATCATGTTCAGGCATTTTTTCTGACTCCTTTGTCACTGGGATGGTATTCTTTGCTCCCTACCCCCCTTTTTAAATTAATATATATTTATTATGTAACATATGACAATAAAGTTATTATTTTTCATACTTGGAAGTTTATGGGTTTTTTTTATGCCATGCCAAGAGTTAGTAAACCTCCAGGGAGCACAGGCAGGCAGGAGCAGCAATGTGCTCTCCTGCCTGTACTCACAGCATTGCTGCGGTCCCATTGATGAAATGTACTATGTATTTCGTACACCACTGAGCAGTCAGCGGTGTACAGAGAACAGAGTTTTAAGCACACCAGGGAATGGTGCGCTTTAGGCTACTTTCACACTAGCGTATTGGATTCCGTTTGTGAGATCCGTTTCAGGGCTCTCACAAACAGTCCAAAACGGATCAGTTGAGCCCCAATGCATTCTGAATGGATAAGGATCCGTTCAGAATGCATCAGTTCGGCTCCATTCAGTCTCCATTCCTTTCTGGAGGCGAACACCAAAACGCAGCTTGCAGCATTTTGGTGTCCGTCTGACGATGCGTAGCCGAACGGATCCGTTTTGAATTACAATGCAAGTCAATGGGGACGGATCCGTTTTTAATGACACAATATGGTGCATTTGAAAACGGATCCGTCCCCCATTGACTTTCAATGCAATTCAAAACGGATCCGTTTTGGACTTTGTCATATTTCTTTTAACTAATGCAAACGGATCCGTTCTGAACAGATACAAACATTTGCATTATAGGTGCGGATCCGTCTGTGCAAATAAACAGACGGATCTGCACCAACGCAAGTACTCTTAAGCAGGGAAAAGTGAAGTAAAAATAGAAAATTAATAAATAAAGTATATTAGAGATAGTTTTATTAGGGCACTAGAGAGAACATATTAAAAGTTTTCACGGGATGTTGTACTGTAGAAGCAGATTGTTAAGAAGTAAGCGTTCCTTCCCAACAATCTGTTGTTGCTAGCAGATGCAGCAATCTCCTTCAGCTCCTCCAGAGTATGGGGAGGAGCAATCGCTAATACCTTTGCTCTTCCCCATGCGTACTCATTGTTTCCCTGAAGTAGATCATGTTTACACAGCACGATCTGCCACCGGGAAAAGGATTTTTTGTGCCGAACAAATGATCCAATTACCCTGCCGTGTTTGCCAAAGTAAAGACTAGGAAGTGACTCTATCCATATGTGATCATGACTATTTCAGCTAATTTTCCAACAATATAATATGAATTATTTCTCTGTTACAGGTGAAAACTTCTCTAACTATTCAAGTGACCTAAACTTGTTAATCTATATTTCAGCTCTCTTAACCTCTAAATTCAGAAAATATCCCCTGGATGACTTCACAGAGAGACCTTGTAAAGTCCCTTATGGTTCGCTGCTTGGAAACTGTACACATCCTGCCTAGACACGTCTGTTACATTTTTCCTTCTTCTACATTAGGCTTTTCCATCAAATGACTAAAATGACAAAAATAGGTAATTCTGTATAGGAATTCAAGTTGCATCCACATAATAGCAAACACATGACTGCTGTAATAATACTATATATAAAGGGCTTTTGCAGTATCAGATGGTTGGGGATCTCACTGCTCTTTATAAAGGCATGGGCACTCAGGTGAATGGAAGTGAAATGAAAAAACTGCAAATTACATTACAGCCACTGCTAAAAGTATAGCGCAGGGCAATGTAACTAATGCAAAGGACCATTGCAGACATTCCATACAGTTGATTGGTGAGGATGATGAGACTTTGGCCACCACTTACCTGATAATGATTGCCAGTCCTGCAGTTACAACCCAAGTCACTGATGACTGAAAGCTCACACGCCTCCCATATTCTTTAGGCCTTCTCCACCTTGACCTTCTCACTGCAGAGACATTTAACATGAAACGGTGTGATCCTGCAAGCTTTATAAGCATGCTTGCTGTTTATTAGCTTCATTACGCAGACAGCTCAGAACTCCCTGTCTTAATAAGACATTCAAGTTAATTTAGCAATATCTCAGCCAGGAGGAAATAAAGGGCTGTAGTCACTCTGGTTTCCTCCTATTCTGCGCATTATGTAAATGAATAGACTGTGCAGCCACAAATCAATACAGCTAAAAAACAGCACAGAGTACTTTAAGCCTTTAGTGACAAGCCTGTTTTGTGCCTTAGTGAACAAGTAATTTTTTTTTTAGCTTAGTGACCAAGTAATTTTTTATTTTTTATTTTTTTTCAAATTTTCATTGTCACCTTCCAAGAGCTAACCATTTTTCTTCAGGACAAGTTTTAGCTTTTATTGGCACCATTGATGAACTTTGTTAACTTTTTCTGAAGGAGGAAGGGGGAATGGAAAAAATAGCAATACAACCATGGTCTTTTTGCACTGTTAATTTTGGGATGTTCACTTTGCAAGTTTGCAGCATAAATAACTTTATTCTCTGGTATCTATACCTAAAAATATTTTATTTTAAGCTTTACCATTTTTGTACAACAAAAAAACTTTTTTAAAAAAAATGTTTTTGCATTGCGGTATTGCAAGGCCCCCTTTTTATTTTTGTTCAACAGAGCTGTGTAAGGGCTTGATTTTTGCAGGACTATTTGTAGTTTTCAATGTTACCATTGTGGGTACATAAGACATTTCGATTATTTTTTATTCCATTTTTTGTGTGGCATATAAGCAAACTACAGTAATTATGCCTTTTTTACGGCTGTATAGCCTGTATTAGACAGGCAGATCAGCAAGCGATTGTCGGGATGGAAATCGCTTGCTAGCTAACGGAGATGAACAGTGCTATTACATGCAGTGATTTCCTCCACAGAGTGGGGATGAGCGATCCCTCTGCCATCGCTTGTCCCCATACTGTCTAGTGGTTTGGCGGCGGCAGATCATGCTGTTGACAATTGGCGGGAGTATTACACTCCAAGATGATCGCTAACGAGCGATCATGTAAACACTCGTTAGAAATTATCAGCTGAAATATCGTCCAGTGTAATACAGCCTTAACTCTGCAAGATAATTAACATCATAATTGTTTAGGTAAGATCATTAAAGATGTGGTGATACCAAATATATGTGGGTGGGGGCAGGGGGATTTTTTTCAGTTGTTTTCAGTTTAGAAGCTTTTAGTCCCACAAGTGGACTTTGACAACATCATGTAGTACAGTGTATTATGCTGTGAGTTAGAAAAATGACAGGAAGTCTGGCTGTGAATCTAGCATGGTATTTATACAAGGCAGACCTGAGCACCTTCATTAGATCCCCATCTGCCATATAAAGACATCAGCACCCAGAGATTGCATTCATAGGGGGCTAGTGGGTGACAAATGGAGCACCCATTCTCCAAACTACTTAGATACCATGAATGCTACCTTTTGCTGCATCTAAGGGGCTAATTGACCAGGATTAAGGCCCCTTTCACACGGGCGAGTTTTCACAGTGCACCCGCACTGAATCTGGACCCACTCATTTCTATAGGGCTGTGCACATGATCGGTGATTTTCACCCATCACTCCTGCATTGCGTGAAAATCACAGCAGGGTCTATATTGTGCGTTTTTCACACAATGCAGGCCCCATAGAAGTGAATGGGGTTGCGTGAAAATCGCAAGCATCTGCAATCAAGTGCGGATGCAGTGCTATTTTCCTGCAAGGTTGCTAAGAGATGATCGGGATGGGGACCCGATCTTTATTATTTTCTATTATAACATGGTTATAAGGGAAAATAATAGCATTCTTAATACAGAATCCTCAGTAAAATGGTGATGGAGGGGTTGAAAAAAAATTGCAGTCCGGTGTTCTCCCAAAGAGAAAAAGGACCTTTGATGACGTCACTGCGTCACATATTCAAATCACATGGTGCATCACCATGTGATTGGACCTTGTGATGAGCTCAGTGACGTCATCAATGGTCCTTTTCCTCTCTGGCAGAACACCGGACTGCGCGAACAAGTGGATTAGGTAAGTTTAATTTTTTTATATTTTTTTTAAACCCCTCCATCACCATTGAGCATTCTGTATTAAGAATGCAATTATTTTCCCTTATAACCATTTTATAAGGGAAAATAATAAATTCCACAGAACACCTAACCCAAACCCAAACTTCAGTGATGAAGTCCGGGTTCAGGTCTAGGTACCAAACATGCTGATTTTTCTCACGCAAGTGCAAAACGCATTAAAACGCTTTGCATCTGCGTGGAAAGATCACATATTTTACCACAATGCTCCCGTATGTTTGCCTGCAACAGGTTTCTGTGATCCTGGCCATTAGAACACCCAGTTGTCATTAAACAGCCAGACATCCACTCCACTCTGCATAGTACACCCATGGCAGACTAAACATGCAGTGCGCAGTGCTGTAGAAACGCATGTGCGTAAAGGTAAGCAAATATATTCTAAAATTTAGAATTTCGACCCAAATTTTCCCCCTTCTAATACACCTAAATTTTGTTTTATTTGATGAGAGAGTGAGAGAGAGTCTTTTCCAGTCAATCAGAGCACGTTCAAATCAGGTCAAATTTAGTAGACCGGAATCGGACCGATTCAGCTTTATTTTTATCCTCTGCACTGCTGGATTTAGGTTAGGAAAGGCAAATGGACACAGATATATGGATAACAGGTGAAATAAAATAAAAAATATTAAGGGATTATTGATCCTTGAGTTTGCATTGCACTAGAAAATCTAATCATCTAAAATATTATACCTGATTGGTTGAAGAGAAACCAAAAATCAGGTTGGGGTTTGGTCTGGTAGAAGTCTGATTTTTCATTGAGGATGTTTTGCTAAGACCTAAACATATGATATGTCTAAGTGGTCCTATTGGTGGCAGGTTTGCTAAGATAGCAATAAAACATTGCTCAGCTTAGAATAAAAATCATCATTCTTCATAAAGATGCAAGTGTACCAGACCTTAAAGGGCTTCTGTCATCTCCAAGTGTGCAATTTTGAGTAGCTGACATTAGCTATTTGTTAATGTCAGCTGATTTCAAACATACCTTTCTTACCTTAATCTGAGCTTTATATTTCCTAAAAATCATACTTTTAAAACATGCTAATTCTCTTCGCTACCAGCAAGTTGGGCAGGTACTTGCTGGTAGCCGCCGAATCCTCTGGCTTTAGGACCACCCCCTCTGCTGTTGATAGACAGGGCCAGCGTGCTCTCCTCCACCCGCTGGCCCTGTCTTCTCCTGAATTGCCGCGCCTGCGCCGTACCATTCCACAATCGGCGCAGGCGTACTAAGGGGAGGACGGGCACTTGCCAGCTCTGTCCTCAGTGGCAAGTGCCCGTTCTCCACTCAGGGGAGGTTCCCAAAAATTTTGTGAGATACACCAGTATCTATGACAAGCTTTATGAACAGCAAATATTGTTTACTCCCACCTTATTATGTTAACTGCACATGACGTGGATTACATGCAGTTTTTCAGTGTGAGTTTTCATGCAGTAAATCTACAGCATAATACAGTACCAGCAACGTGAATGAGAGTTGACAAATCTCATATAAACTTTGCTTTTTTTTCTTCACAAGAATGGAAATAACTGCACCTAGCAACTGATGGTCATGACGTCACTGGCCTTTTACAGTGAATTTTTTTTTTCTTTTTCCGTGGTTTCTTTATCGAAAAATACACCAGAATTAATTCTCAAGTAATCCTAGCGGATCCAAAATTTTTAAAAAAATTTTACTTAAATTTTGATATTAAAAATTTTGATAGTTAGCTGGACTTGGCTGCAGACAATCAACCAGGCCATTACATCCTGGAGTAATCCTGATGTAGTTGGCTGCTGTCCCACAGGGTCAGAGACAGTGGTACAAAGCACTAAAGAATCAGGCAAAATAAGTAATCTGAATACAGTCCAAGGTCTGCGCAGGCTGAGTTTGTGTGTATTCCAGATAATAATTCCAAAGTCGGGGCAGGCTGAGTATGTGCATAATCCAAATAGCAATACCAAGTTCAGAGCAGGCGGAATAAGCCAAGGTGCAGTACATGGATTGTGAAACAAGAGATAACACCTTCAATGGTTACTAGACACTAGACAACCTCAAAGCTTAGGCCAGGAAGTGAATGCAGAGCCCATTTATATAGGAAGGTTGATCAGCTTCTTCATCAGCAGCTGGGCTGAGAGAACTAGGAAAGGATAAGGCCTCTTTCAGATGGGCGTCCCGGATTTGCTCCGGATGCGTCCAGGGTGCATTGTGGGAAACCCGCACGACTGTGCACCCAATTTCAGTCAGTTTTGACTGCAATTGCATTGCGTTGTTCAGTTTTTTCCGCGCGAGTGCAATGCATTTTCATGCGCGTGATCAAAAACTGAATGTGGTACATTCAAGACCCGGACTTCTTCTTCTTCAACACTTGGTGTTGTGTAGATTTTATTATTTTCCTTTATAAAATGATTATAAGGGAAAATAATAGCATTCTTAATATAGAATGCTTACTAAAATATGCCTTGAGGGGTTACAAAATAAAAAAAATTACTGTAACTCACCTCATCCACTTGATCGCGCAGCCGGCATCGTCTTCTATCTTCATTTAGCAGGACCTGTGCTGACGTCAACGCGTTCACCACGTGGTGAGCGTGATTTCGTCATCAAAGGTCCTTTTGCAGGTCCTGAAAGAAGAAGAAAGAAGACGATGTCGGCTGCGCGATCAAGTGGATGAGGTAAGTTAATTTTAAATTTTTTTAGCCCCTCAAGTCACATTAAAGTAAGCATTCTGTATTAAGAATGCTATTATTTTCTCTTATAACCATATTATAAGGGAAAATAATACAGTGAATAGACTTTAATGAGGTTCGGGGTTGCTCATCCTGATCATCTCCTAGCAACTATGCGGGAAAATTGCACCGCATCCGCACTTGCTTGCGGAGGCTTGCGATTTTCACGCAGCCCCATTCATTTCTATGGGGTCTGCATTGAGTGAAAAATGCAGAATATAGAATATGCTGCGATTTTCACGCAACGCACAAGTGTCCCAATATGGCAAGTCTGTAATGTAATGGTACATCTTCTGCCTATCACACAGAAGGTCTAAAGTTCCATTCCGAACAGAGGCCACCAAGTTTATTACTTTAGTAAAAGCCTATGTGCTGGAAGAGGGCACTTCCCCCAATCTACACCACACACAGCTTCATTAAAAGGGTTCTCTGGGAAAAAAAACTTCTAAATTCCATTAAATATTTATAATTGAACTGTGCTCCATGAGGTGTTCAGAGCTTTGGATTTTTTTTCTATAACTTAACCCTGCTTTACACTTCTCCACAACTATATCCCTGACCTGTCTGGTGTGTTCTTGGTTTTCATGATGCTGTATGATCATTAATGTTCTCTAAAAACCTCTGAGGCCTTCACAGAACAGCTGTAGTTATACTGAGAATAAGTTAAATACAGGTGTAATCTATTTACTAATTAGGTTGCTTCTGAAGGCAATTGGTCACTTTGGATTTTACTTACGGGTATCAGAATACAGAGGGCTCAATACAAATGCACACCACACTTTTCAGATTTGTATTTATGAAAAATTTTGAAAACCATGTATCATTTTATTTTCACTTCACACATACTTGATACTTTGTGTTGGACTATCATATAAAATTCCAATAAAATACATTTAGTTTGTGGGTGTAACATAACAAAATGTGGAAAATTTCAAGGGGTATGAATAATTTTTTCAAGGCACTGCAAGCTTTATTGAAGTTTGTGTATGTCTTGTGAGTATTTGCTGTGGCTTATAGTGTTGGGTGCGAATATTCGAATCTCGAATTTTAACCGCGAATAGAGAATTCACGAATATTTAGAATATAGTGATATATTCGTATTTTCGAATATTCCACTTTTTTATTTTCCTCAGTAACCTCGCTTTTTGCTTGTCAGCCAATGAGAGGGCTGCAATGTCTTTGTCTGAGCTTAGCAACATCCCTAGCAACCAATAGGAAAGTTGCCTACCCCTGTAGTATAACCTCCCCACAGCCATTTTCTACAGTTTATTACAGTACTGAGTGTTATTGCTGTGCTTTGTGCTTTCCTGTGTCACATTACATTAGATAGTTAGTTATTATATATATATATATATATATATATATATATATATATATATTTCAGATAGTTAGTGGGAGATAGTCAGTGTAGTTTAGATAGTGATATAGTGTAGCTGTGGTTCTGCTGTCCATACATACATGCTACAGACATAGTCCTGTATGTATGTATGTATGCTACATACATACATACATACATAGTGCTGTGATGTCACAAGTTCACAACAATACTGAGTGCACCAATCACTATTATGTAGTCATACCTGCTAAAATGTGAAGTTGCACGCATTGCGCCAAAATATGCACATCATTAACCTCTCCACGACCACCTAATGCACGGATGCGGCTGGCGGGCGGTCGTGGTGTTCTGGCTGGACGCATCCGTGCGTCATCTCGCGAGATTTGCTGTGAGGGCGCGCGCGCGTTCACAGCGGCGCGCAGCTCTGCAGTCACACTGCAGCCTGCCAGCGATGATCAATCACTGGCAGGCTGTAGAAGTCAAATAAACGAAATCAAACAGGTATATCAGACGCTGTTTTGTTAACAGCGTCTGATATACCTGCTACCTGGTCTTCTGGTGGTCCCATTTGCTGGGATCGACCACCAGAGGACCAGGTAGCTCTGTAAAGTAGCACCAAGCACCACACTACACCCCCCCCCCGTCACTTATTGACCCCTCACTAACCCCTGATCACCCATATAGACTCCCTGATCACCCCCCTGTCATTGATCACCCCCTGTAAGGCTCCATTCAGAGGTCCATATGTGTTTTGCAGATCCATGGATCCGCAAAACACGGACACCGGCAATGTGCTTTCCGCATTTTGCAGATCCGCACATTGCCAGAACGATATAGAAAATGCCTTTTCTTGTCCGCAATTGCGGACAAGAAAAGGACATGTTCTATATTTTTGCGGAACGGAAGTGCAGACCCGGAAGTGCAGATCCGCAATTCCGGATCCGAGCGGGACAAAGTCTATCCCCATAGAAATGAATGGGTCCGCAATTCCGTTCCACAAACAGAATTTTGGACGTGTGAATGGGGCCTAAGGGTCCCTTATCGCCGCCAGTTAGTTAGCTACTTGTTAGGTAGCTAGCGCCCAGCCCACCACAAGTGAACCCATTTTGGAAAGAAAACACCCCAAGGTATTCCGTGAGGGGTATGGTGAGTAAATAAAAAAAATATATCAATTTCCGCTAACTTGTGCCAAAAAAAATGTTTTTCTGTGAACTCGCCATGCCCCTCAAGGAATACCTTGGGGTGTCTTTTTTCCAAAATGGGGTCACATGTGGGGTATTTATACTGCCCTGGCTTTTAGGGGCCCTAAAGCGTGAGAATCCAAATGCGTAAAAATGCCCTGTGAAATCCTAAAGGTACTCATTGGAATTAGGGCCCTTTTGCGCATCTTGGCTGCAAAAAAGTGTCACTCATGTGGTATCGCCATACTCAGGAGAAGTAGGGCAATGTATTTTGGGGTGTATTTTTACATATACCCATGCTGGGTGTGAGAAATATCTCTGTAAATGACAACTTTTTAATTTTTTTTATATTATACAAAGTTGTCAGTTTACTTCTTCTGAGTACGGCGATACCACATGTATGCCACTTTTTTGCAGCCTAGGTGCGTAAAGGGGCGTAAAGTCCAACGAGTACCTTTAGGCTTTACAGGGCTGCTCACAATTTAGCCCCACCCAAAATGCCAGAACAGTAAACACACTCCACAAATGACCCCATTTCGGAAAGTAGACACCCCAAGGTATTCACTGAGGGGCATAGTGAGTCCGTGGGAGATTTTTTTTTTTTTTGCCAGAAGTTAGCAGAAATGGAAACTTTATTATTATTATTTTTTCCTCAGAAAGTGTCATTTTCCGCTAACTTGTGAAAAAAAATGAAATAATACATGAACTCATCATGCCCCTCTGCGAATACTTTGGGGTGTCTTCTTTCTAAAATGGTGTCATTTGGGGGGTATTTATACTATCCTGACATTCTAGCACGTGAAGAAACATGACAGGTGCTCAGAAAGTCAGAGCTGCTTCAAAATGCCGAAATTCACTTTTTTGCACCATAGTTTGTAAATGCTATAACTTTTACCCAAACCAATAAATATACACTTATTGCATTTTTTTTTTATCAAAGACATGTAGAACAATAAATTTATAAAAAAATTTATATAAAAATGTAATTTTTTTGCAAAAATGTCGTTAAATTTTTATTAATAGCAAAAAAAGTTAAAATGTCAGCAACAATGAAATACCACCAAATGAAAGCTCTATTAGTGAGAAGAAAAGGAGGTAAAATTCATTTGGGTGGTAAGTTGTATGACCGAGCAATAAACCGTGAAAGTAGTGTAGTGCAGAATTGTAAAAAGTGGTCTTGTCATTAAGGGTGTTTAAGCTAGGGGGGCTGAGGTGGTTAATTGCCGATTTGCTCAATATGAGTAAATAATAGTAAGACGCACTGGGTTGCTGGTTCATCAACCAGGGTGCTCGCGGTTCATTTCCCCCCCCCTTTTACCTTGGAAATTTGCGCAATATATTGGAGCACTCTATCTGCGTATAAAGCTATTGTACTGTTCTGCCATGCCAACGATTTTCTCCAGTCTCAGTAAACTTCGAGCAGTTTGAAAAATGTAGCTATAGTGACCCACGCCTGCATTTCGCTCGCAATACAGGAATATTACATTGCCGATTTTCGCAATCAAGAAAATAATAGCGAATTTGCGAATATATCATGAATATTCTACCAAATATTCGTGAAATATCGCAAATTTGAATACTGCCCCTTCTGCTCATCACTAGTGGCTTACACCCCTCAGATTATTCAAAACTGATTTACAAATGTTGTTAACCCTTTAAATGTATTTAAAGGAAAATGGGGGTGAAATTTCAAACTTATACTTTTTTTTACAAATTTTTCATTTTAATCAATATTCCTGTAATGCAGAAAGAGTTAACGGCAAAACAAACCTCAATATTTATTAATAGACTGATGGAAATAGCTCACCAACCTCACACACACAGAAGGTGCATAATCTAGGTTGATTCACCCTTCAAATTTGACTAGTAGCAATAGAAGATTGGCACACTGTCACATACGGAGCGGCATGGGACAAGCTACAAGAATTTTATTAACTGTTCTAAATAGTACCTAAAATAAAATACACATGAACAAAAATAAAAATATAAAATGGATAAAAGCAGTTGGTAAAATATAAAAATAGAAAATTACAGTGCTCCCAATAAACACAATGATGCAATTGGAGTCTTACAATGTCATTGGTCTCATGATGCAATCAGCGTGGATACAACCGCTAAGTAGTGTCCAAAAAATATGCAGATATTTCTTTAGTATATTGCAGAAATTCGTATAGCTAAATAGTACATTTATAGTGAATCCTTCTTTGATTTTTTGCGAATATTTGAATAAAAAAATGGCGCATGTGTTGTGGATCCTACTTTTGTAGGTGGTGAAATGTTCATATAGTTAGATAGCGCATGCAGCAATATTCTTGTATTATATAACCAAGGAATATCAATTTGAGCCGCGGTAGTATTGCGCAAAGTCCACAGGGTGCAACAAAGTGGTTACTAGGACTTTTCTGATAAACAAAGGTGTAGCTTAGCAACAAACAGATACGGTCACCCACTTTCAAGTGCGGCTGACCCGCTTTTCAAACACACTGGATCCGATATTAGGAAAATGAAGATATTCGCAAGATCCGCATGCAAGTCAATATTAGCGACCCACAATATTAGCTTACCTTCTTTTGCCCCCAGCTGGTTTGTAGTTGTCTGTGATGGTTGTTGTGGCCGGCTACAGACCAGCGTCCTGGCTTCTGTTTCGTCGGCGTCTCAGGAATAGTCACGGGTCAGTTTGTCACGTGGGTTATACTCACAGCACTGATATTCCAGCGGGTTTAAGCGAATTTTGCGGTGCGTCTTTTTAAAGTCCTCGAGGTGGTTATAGATGACAGTGCACTCTTAAATCGCAGCTCAGATTCTTTTGGGGTCAGACGTTTTACCAGACACGTTTCGGGGATAACTTTCCCCTTCTTCAGTGGCAACACCCCTTGTCAGTGGATTATGGGTTTTCATACACTTATATATGTTTTTAGTCATCGAAAAGGATCACAGTATTAAGATACGGTCTGTCAAACAGTTCTCCATTGGTGCATCAATGGGTGGCCCCTATTTTCACAATCAATAGATTGTAGTATCTTCTGTTGTTGGAAGAATCGGGTAACAAACATCCATAATTCAGGGAGGATCACAGTGCTGATAGACAGCCAGACATGCAATCCTCTGTGAGTACATGGTTGGACGATCCTCCAACTACAAGAAGCCGAAAATCTTCAATTCTGAACTACCAAGATCCTTTTGGATGGATAAAAACATATATACATATTGCAATTTGGACAGCCATGCCTTAAAACAGCTTAATGAAACGGAGAATATATGTAGATGATCATCATTTGGATAAGATGTATAAAGATGATACACATATATTTCTTGATAAAGAATAATCACCATATAGTAGGAATTATATATGTAAATTTGGCCAAAATTGAGAATAGAGATGTGTTTTTAATAAAACATTATAGGCAGTGTGTCCAGCATTAATAAATGCAAAAAATATGAAAAAAAAGCATTACTAAATAAAAAACGCACCATGGAAGAAAAAAATGCATAATAATTGCATCAAAATCACATATGCACGAAATATATGGAAAATCAGCCAAACTTCATCTATTTTGAAGAATACAAGCGAATGTAGGTTGCTACTATAATAGAGGACTTTGTAAGACCAACAGAAAATAGTTTATGCGAAAATTCACATTTAAGGAATCAATACCACTTTTTACATATGACCATGCAAGGGTATAAAAACCCATAATACACCGACAAGGGGTGTTGCCACTGAAGAAGGGGAAAATTATCCCCGAAACGCGTCTGGTAAAACGTCTCACCCCAAAGAATCCGGGCTGAGATTTAAGAGTGCCCTGTCATCTATAACCACTTCGAGGACTTTAAAAAGACGCACCGCAAAATTCGCTTAAACCCGCTGGAATATCAGTGCCGTGAGTATAACCCACGTGACAAACTGACCCGTGACTATTCCTGAGACGCAGACGAAACAGAGGCCGGGACGCTGGTCTGTAGCCGGCCACCACAACCATCACGGACAACCAAAAACCAGCTGGGGGCAAAAGAAGGTAAGCCCACGATTGTGGGTTGCTAATATTGACTTTCATGCGGATCTTGTGAATATCTTCATTTTCCAAATATCGGATCCAGTGTGTTTGAAAAGCGGGTCAGCCGCACTTGAAAGTGGGTGACCGTACCTGTTTGTTGCTAAGCTACACCTTTGTTTATCAGAAAAGTCCTAGTAACTACTTTGTTGCACCCTGTGGTGCTCAAATTGATATACCTTGGTTATATAATACAAGAATATTGCTGCATGCGCTATCTAGCTATATGAACATTTCGCCACCTACTAAGGTAGGATCCACAACACGTGCTATTTTTTTATGCAAATATTCGCAAAACATCAAAGAAGGATTCACTATAAATGTACTATTTATCTATACGAATTTCTGCAATATACTAAAGAAATATCTGCATATTTTTTAGGACACTACTTAGCGGTTGTATCCACGCTGATTGCATTATGAGACCAATGACATTGTAAGACGCCAATTGCATCATTGTGTTTATTAGGAGCACTGTAATTTTCTATTTTTATTTTTTACCAATTGCTTTTATCCATTTTGTATTTTTATTTTTGTTCATGTGTATTTTATTTTAGGTACTATGTACAGAACTCAATATTTACTACCCTGATTCTGCAGTTTACAAAAACACTCCATATATGGTCATAAACTGTTGTATGGGCATATAGAAGGGATCAGAAGATGCGCCATATGGTTTTTGTAGGGCAGATTTTGCTGGAATGGTTTTTTAGAGTAATCTCACATTTGAAGAGACACTGAGGTACCCCTACAGTTGAAACCACCAAAATGTAACACTATTTAGGAAACTACACCACCCATGTAATTTTTGAGGTGTATAGTGAATGTTTTGATCCCAGAGGTGTTTCATAGAATTTAGAAACACTTGGCTGTGAAAATGAAAAATTAAATATTTTACAAGAAAATGTCGATTTATGGTCATATTTTTCATTTTTACAAGGGGTGACAGGAGGAAATGGCACTTTTTCCACAGATATTTCAGGTCCCAATATGCTGTGCCAACCCTGTGCCATCTGAGACACACCATGCCCAATAAATTGTTAGTTGGTTTCTACTGGGTACGGAAATGTCATACATGCCATAAACTAATGTTTGGGTATGCTGCATTGTTTAGAAGATTTTGATTAATTGGTTTACCACATTGCTATTTGTTTTGTCTTCATACACGTTCACACAGTGTGCAGTCTGACATTAGGCATAAACCATTCCTGTCTTCCAATTAAGAGGAATGTTTTCTGCAGTCTAACTTGTTTATTGGTCAACAGGAGTATTTGTGAATTGGTAAAACCATAATAATGCAAATGACATATATAAGTATAAAGTATATAAGATAGCATGTACAGCAGAAAGCATTGAACAACATGTACTACAACATTATATTAGCTCTAAGCACGTCCAAAATGGTTGTCAATGCATAGGACCAAATATCTAGCTAACAGTCATAACATGATCCCTAAGACAATTATAACTAACTAAACAGCTCTGCATAACATAATGTCCCTGAAACAAAGATAGATCTCACTTACCAGGTATAGTTGCACAAAGATGGTGGGTTTTAAGAAGGAGAAATGCGGGAGACAGCTCTGCTGATGTCTTGTAACATGGAGACTGAAGACTGAGATTCTCTTTCTCAGAATGCATTACACTCCCACAATGCTTTGCCCCTCCCACAAATACAATAATCTTTATTAACAAGAAACTCACGTGAAATACATTTTTACCACCGCTAGATGGTGCTGTTAGCTAACTAATAATTACAGAATACAGCAGATGTGATCTGTAATGATACTGAAATGAATAACCCAGTGTTGGGACAGAACACTATTGAACAGCCACGGAAGCACCAGTACAGCCATTTTCTGACAACTATACATATTTTTTTTTTCTTGACAGATCTCTGTGAGTGCTTACATTTTTGCGGGATCATTGTCATTGTCATCAAAATTTTTGAGGTAAATACAACTTTTTAATCACTTAATTTATTTTTTTGGGAAGCTGGATAAAGAAATGGCACCTCTGCTATTGCTTTTTTGGGCTTTGTTATTGCAGCGTACACTGTGTGTGGAAAAATGACATGTAATCTTTATTCTGCTGGTCATTACAATTACAGAGATACCAACTTTGTAGAATATTTTTTTTTTACAAAGTGTCGAGGTGACATTTTCAGTCGTACCATTTTGAGGTACTTACAACTTTTTGATCTATTAATATTACACTTTTTGTGGGCCAGATGACAAACGTTTTACAGTTCATGTGATATTTTTATAGAGCCAGTAGTTACAGACACGACAGCACCTAATATTTCTATTTTGTTATTTTTGCTCAGTTTTACACAATAAAAGCTTTTTTTTAAGAATTTTTTTGTGTACATATGACTTTTTGATCGCTTGGTAATTACGCTTTCTGTGAGGCAAAGGTTTTTTTTTTATTTGACACTTTTTTTTACCTTATAACACACTTTTTTTCAAACTTTTTTTTTTTTTGTCCCACTATGGGACTTCAACTTTTGGGGGTCTGATTCCCTCTACAATGCATTACAATGCCTTAGCAGTCATCAGGCCCCTTTCACTGCAGCCTGGACAGCCAATGGGGTTGGAGAGGGAGTCTTTTCTTTCTGCAAATCCTGTACATGCCATGGTCAGTGTTGACTGTGGCATATAGGGGTTAATATACCAGCATGTGTTTTCATGGGTGCTAGATGACACAGCAGGAGCTCAGCATCAGTAATAGCCAAGCCCCTGCAGCTGACTTAGCGGGCGCCTGCACCCGCATGGTCAGAGTGCCGTACATTTACAGCACTGTCTTTCTTAAGTCTTCTTAAGTGCTTATTACACCTATCACCTTTTTTCAAGGAGCCTCCCATCCCCTTCCCAGCTTACTTACTTTTGATTGACTTTTGACTAACTTCTCTTTGTACAGCGCTTATATTTTAAACTCTTTTCTGTATTACTTTTTATACCATCCTGCAATAATCTTTTTGTTTATTGGCATAGAAAACCAACGACCACACAAAGGATCACGGAATTTACACAAAATGCATTTATTTGCCTGAATGCAGTACACGCAGTATATGACCACACATTACAATTGAATATAAAAGCACTGTTAGGTCAGCTGTCTATGTCCACCTCAGCCATGCTCTCCCCTGCGGGCATGATACCCCCACCACTCACCATTCAACTGCCTGTAGGCTTCTGCAAGTCTAGATCCCTGTACAGGAATTAAATATGGCGCTCTCCCCCACCAGCGGTATATTTGCATGTTGTTTTCTTCACTGCGCCTCTTTCCATGTGGTCCCTCCAAGCGGCATTAGTCTGACGAAGGCACGGAGTCGCCGAAACGTTACATATTTATAATCCTGCCGCAGCAATCTTTGTATTGAATAAACAAATAAGTTGCATTCTACATTTTCAAACTAGAGTCTGCGTATTTACTGAAGAAAAGGGATGGGAACCCTACTCCAGTCAATATCCACTGAGTGCTACAGGGACTTTGTTTCTGTACAGGAATTAAAGTGAGAATACTGGGGAAGTACCAGAACAAAACCCTTTGGGCTTATGCACACGACCGTACGTATTTTGCGGTCCACAAAAAATACGAATTACGTCTATGTGTATTCCGTATTTTGTGGAATGGAACAGCTGGCACCTAATGGACCAGTACTATACTTATCCACAATGCGGACAATAATAGGACATGTTCTATTTTTTTGCGGAACGGAAACAGAATGCACACTAAGTAACTTCCATAAAAACAAATAGACAGGGAAAGAAAATAAGTATGTGTGAATGAGCCCTTAGAATTAGCCCTATGCTAAACCAGATAGTTCGCACAGTGGGTCCATACTGATTGATCCGTAACAAGCACAAGGCTGTGCAGATCTATAGCATGGCTTAAAATATTTTTTTTGCATGGCCCCAGGGGTCTTTGACATAAAAAAAACTTTTTGAAAAAAAAATTCTTGTAAATGTCTTCATTTTGCAATAAGAACTGTTTATGGTTTGCTGGTTTAATTTACAGAGTCTAGTACAAAATCACATACATAGTTAATACGATTAAAAAAAGATATTATTCCAAGTTCAACCAAGGGATAGGTGGGGATGTGAATTTTAGAAACGGGGGTGAGACTCAGATTTCTACACATTAATTTTATTTACTTTTAGGCCACCTGCACACCTTGCGGAATACGTGCTGTTTTTCAGTGTATTATAGTACCAGCAAAGTATATGATATAACATTAATCTCATGTACACGTTGCGGATTATTTCAGCACATAAATTGACCTACAGTTCAGTTTTCAAATTTAATAGCATGTTGAATTCCAGTGAGTTAGAATGTACCAGATTAAGAGGTGTAGTGGCAGACCATTCTATTGCTGCAAGTCCAGGAGAGTATCTTACCACGTAAGAATGGCTGAAATGTGAGAACAGTCTCCAGGGAGCATGTGTTATTTCCCTAGGGTCGGGGCAGCCATGATGTTGTGGCCATTGTCGCTGACCACCTTAATTGAAGTCGGCAGGGTGACTGCCAGTGGTATTTTTGCAGCTTGATGTACTTTAGCAACTGCTCGCCTGCGTGGCTACTCTCGCTCAAGCTAATCAGCTCCACCAATGTATGGCAACACTTGACTTGACACATGATAGGAAAGTGGTGGTGGGGGGGGAGTGACACTGAGCCCTGCTGCTGTTGGGGTGCGTATTCAGGGAGGAGGAAGTGGAGGAGGTGGATAAGTGTCTAGTGTGGGAGCCTGCCTGATGCAATCATGGGGGGGGGTGTCAAAAGGACTTTGCCTTGTTGCTGGGAGCTGTCTCACTGCTGCCACAAAAAACATTGACCCAGTGGGCCGTGAAAGACATGTGCTATCCCTGCTTGTAACAGCTGCTGTAGGTGTCCACTGTAGAGTGCACCTTGCCACACAGCAAGAATTACAAGGCCACTATCCTTCTCCTCCTCCTCTTTGGCACCCTGATCCAGCACCCAGGTCCCGTCCAACACATTATCATCACATGAGTGCTCTCCCTCCTTGTGACTTTTATCACACTGTTATATATTATGGTGGGTGCTTTGGCCCCCCTCCCTATTCCCTGCTATGTATTTGTGTCACCGTGGGGAGTGGGGGAAACTCCCCACCGTATATGTGAATGGTTACTAGGTATGGAAACAGGGAAAGGGAGCAGGTCACCTCCTACAGCATCCCTAAACCAGGCCCTGGTCTCCTAGCTGTATGGGCCGACCCAGATGGTAGGAGGGCCCATACTCAGGTACCTCAGAACCCTGGAATCCCAGAGAAACCCAAGGTATGGTGAGAGGGCAAAAGACCACCTGTTCTTCCAAAACACGGAAGAACCAGCGTCTCCCAGCGGCCTAGTAACAAAAGGGAAAAGAGATAGAGCAGCAACTGAATGGCAGGCAAGCACAAAGTGTGGGGGAAACTACTGTATGTAGGCAGTGTGGTGGAAACTACTGTATGTAGGCAGTGTGGTGGAAACTACTGTATGTGGCAGTGTTTGGGAAATTACTGTGGGGGGGCACTGTGGGGGAAACTACTGAATGGGGCAGTGTAGGGGAAACTACTGTATGGGGCAGTGTGGGGGAAATTACTGTATGGGGGCAGTCTGGGGAAAATTACTGTATGGGGGCAGTGTGGGTTGAAACTACTGTATGGGGGCAGCATGTGGGAAACTACTGTGGGGGGGCAGTGTGGGGGAAATTACTGTGTGGCGCAAATTGCTATATGGGGACAGTGTGGGGGAAATTACTGTGTGGGGAGGGCAAATTACTATGGGGTGGCAGTGTGGGGGAAATTACTATATGAGGGGAGCGTGGGGGGGTTGCTATTAGGGAAGCACTGTAGGGGCAATTCTATTATTTCTGGGGACACTATACAGGGATTATTGCTTGGAGCACAATATAGGGTGTTATTATTATTGGGGGCACTCTAAGGGACATTATAACTGCTGTGGACACTATCGGGACATTTGGGGTTATTTATCAAACTGGTGTAAAGTAGAACTGGCTTAGTTGCCCATAGCAACCAATTAGATTCAACCTTTTATTTTTAACCGCTCATTTGGAAATCCAGTTCTACTTTACACCAGTTTGATAAATGACCCCAATTATGTCTACTGGGGTCTCTATTTTTTCAGCAGTATAGTACCTGGGACATTAGGGAACACCATGGGCACAGTATTGGGGGTGGCAGCAGGATGACATAGTTGGGACACTAGGATGGGGAGATTGTTGGAAAAACTGAGAAATCTAACGTGTCTGTATTACAAACTCTATAGAGACGAGATGCGGCTGAAAGAATTTGTCATAGCTGTCTAACAGAGGAGAAGAGGAAAGAGAAGGTCTACATGACAGGAGATGTCCCTGGATGTAAAAGGTATGTGGTTAAGTATTGGGGGTGGGGGGGGGGGGTGCCAGAGAAAGGACCCACCGCCGGGTGCCAAACACTCCAAAACTACCAGGACCCTCATGCGGATTCCGGATGCATGGTGGCTCCAGGTAGGGCTGCTCATAGTCTTTTGATTCACCCCTCCGGGAAACCATAGAGCTCACTTTCGCAGGTCACAACAGACAAGGGGATGTCTAGTAACCATGCCGGGCATTACACCAAACATGCCAGACATAGTCTACCAAACAAGACATCACCACACACTAGAGATGGCCCGAACTATCCGCCGGCGAACAGTTCCCGGCGAACATAGCTTGTTCGCGTTCGCCGCAGCGGGCGAACACATCTGATGTTCGGTCCGCCCCCTATACATCATCATTGAGCAAACTTTGACCCTGTACCTCACAGTCAGCAGACACATTCCAGCCAATCAGCAGCATACCCTCCCTCCCATCTCCTGAACAGCATCCATTTTAGATTCATTCGGAATTTGCAGTCTTAGTGAGAGGAGGGAGAGTGTAGTTGCTGCTGATTTAATAGGGAAATCAATAGCTAGGCTAGTGAATTCAGTGTCCACTCCAGTCCTGAAAGACTCATCTGATCTCTGCTGTAAGGACAGCGTCCTGACAGCACCCCAAAAAGCCCTTTAGAGGGCTGCAACATTAGTCTGCTTTTTTTTTCTCCATATACATATTGCAGTTACCTGGCCTGCCTGTGTGTGAGGAGCTGCAGGCCCATAGACTGTAGTGTGCCCACTGCCAGTGCCCACCCCTGTCATCCCGTGTGGCACAGGACTTTGCATCAAAAAAAGGCATTTAATTTTTACACTTTAGTGTAATTTCAGTTGCTTGCCTGCTGCTAGTGTGTGTCAGGCCGATTTCCACTGACTGTAGTGTGCCTACTGCCAGTGCCCACCCCTGTCATCCCGTGTGGCACAGGACTTTGCATCAAAAAAAGGCATTTAATTTTTACACTTTAGTGTAATTTCAGCTGCTTGCCTGCTGCTAGTGTGTGTCAGGCCGACTTCCACTGACTGTAGTGTGCCCACTGCCAGTGCCCACCCCTGTCATCCCGTGTGGCACAGGACTTTGCATCAAAAAAGGCATTTAATTTTTACACTTTAGTGTAATTTCAGTTGCTTGCCTGCTGCCAGTGTGTGTCAGGCCGATTTCCACTGACTGTAGTGTGCCCACTGCCAGTGCCCACCCCTGTCATCCCGTGTGGCACAGGACTTTGCATCAAAAAAAGGCATTTAATTTTTACACTTTAGTGTAATTTCAGTTGCTTGCCTGCTGCTAGTGTGTGTCAGGCCGACTTCCACTGACTGTAGTATGCCCACTGCCAGTGCCAACCACTGATACCGGGTGGCACAGTAGCTTGCCGATAAATAAGGCATTTAATTTTTAGACAGTAGTCTACATTCAGTTGCTTGCCTGCTGCCAGTGTGTGTCAGGCCCACTTCCACTGACTGTAGTGTGCCCACTGCCAGTGCCAACCACTGATACCAGGTGGCACAGTAGCTTGCCGATAAATAAGGCATTTAATTTTTAGACAGTAGTCTAAATTCAGTTGCTTGCCTGCTGCCAGTGTGTGTCAGGCCGACTTCCACTGACTGTAGTGTGCCCACTGCCAGTGCCAAACCGGGTGGCACAGTAGCTTGCCGATAAATAAGGCATTTCATTTTTACACATTAGTCTAATTTCAGTTGCTTGCCTGCTGCTAGTGTGTGTCAGGCCGACTTCCACAGACTGTAGTGTGCCCACTGCCAGTGCCAACCACTGATACCGGGTGGCACAGTAGCTTGCCGATAAATAAGGCATTTAATTTTTAGACAGTAGTCTAAATTCAGTTGCTTGCCTGCTGCCAGTGTGTGTCAGGCCCACTTCCACTGACTGTAGTGTGCCCACTGCCAGTGCCAACCACTGATACCGGGTGGCACAGTAGCTTGCCGATAAATAAGGCATTTATTTTTTAGACAGTAGTCTAAATTCAGTTGCTTGCCTGCTGCCAGTGTGTGTCAGGCCCACTTCCACAGACTGTAGTGTGCCCACTGCCAGTGCCTACCACTGATACCGGGTGGCACAGTACCTAGCACGCGAAGTACCACTTATCTAAAAAAAATGACAGGCAGAGGCAGGCCACCCTACAGGGGCCGTCGTGGTCGTGGTGCTGTGATTTACACTGTCCCTGGAATAATGCCTAGTGTTCAGAGGCCACGTACCCTGAACCCGAAAAATTCTGAGGACATAGTTGACTGGCGTAGACAGGACACCCAATCTTCAACAGCTTCCGCTAAGAACCTTGACCCACCATCCTCCTCCAGCTCAGCTTCGGTCACCTGCTCTCAAGTTACCACGCACCCGCCCGCCGCCACCACCACCACTACCACCACAGCCACCACAGCCGCTTCACTTGATCCGTCAGAGGAGTTATTTACACATCAGTTGGATATAATTAGTGATGCGCAACCATTATTGCCAGATGATGTAGATTACAGGGATATGTCTCAGTCAGGCAGGATTACACACATGGACATACAGTGTGATGATGATGATGATGATGATGTTGTACCCGCTGCTACCTTTGCTGAGGTGTCAGATACAAGTGAAGCAGTTGATGATGACGATGTGTCCACGGATTCCACGTGGGTGCCTGCTCGAAGAGAAGAAGAGGGGGAAAGTTCAGAAGGGGAGACAGAATGAGGAGACGAGTTGGAAGCAGGGGGAGGTCGTCGCAAGGAGTTAGTGGCACAGTCAGACAGCATGTATCGGCACCTGGGGTCAGCCAGACAGCACGCCAGTCAACGCATGCTGTTGCCACCACCAGAATGCCGTCATTGCAAAGCTCAGCAGTGTGGCATTTTTTTTGTGTGTCTGCCTCTGATAACAGCGATGCCATTTGCATCCTGTGCCAAAAGAAACTGAGTCGTGGGAAGTCCAACACCCACCTTGGTACAACTGCTTTGCGAAGGCACATGATCTCACATCACAAACGCCTATGGGATCAACACATGAGTACAAACAGCACACAAACTCAAAGCCACCATGCTCCTCCTGGTCCAGCATCTTCAGCCACGTCAACCACTGCTGTCCTCCCTGCCCCCTCTCAACCAACCGCCACTCCTCCTCTCACCTTCAGCAGTTCCTGCTCATCTGCCCACAGTCAGGTGTCTGTCAAGGACATGTTTGAGCGTAAAAAGCCAATGTCACAGAATCACCCCCTTGCCCGGCGACTGACAGCTGGCTTGACGGAACTCTTAGCCCGCCAGCTTTTACCATACCAGTTGGTGGAGTCTGAGGCCTTCAAAAAATTTGTCGCTATTAGGACACCACAGTGGAAGGTACCCGGCCTAAATTTTTTTCACAAAAGGCAATCCCTGATATGGGACGTTAGAGGGATTATACTGATGAGAATAGTACTACAGAAAATACCATTCATATCGGGTGTGACAGTAAATTGCACGGCGCAGACGCAGTGACCGTGGATAAAAACAAAGGGGAGGGAGCCAGCGTTTTTTTAACCATCTCCCCGTTCGAAAAATAAATTCAATAAATGGCCCCCAGATTGGGGACGTTAGAGGGATTAAACTGATGAGAATAGTACTACAGAAAATACCACTCATATCGGGTGTGACAGTAAATTGCACGGCGCAGACGCAGTGACCGTGGATAAAAACAAAGGGGAGGGAGCCAGCGTTTTTTTAACCATCTCCCCATTCGAAAAATCAATTCAATTCACCTTTCGGGGACCCTTGGTGTTGTACGTGGCTGGGTGGAGGAAGAAACCTTCAATGACATCACCGGGACGTGGCTAGCTTGGTATCCAACCTTGTGCAAATGGGGAGTTTGCGGTTGTTTGCGGTGCATTAAAAGGGGAGTTTGGTCTGTCAATGTCTGTGAAGCAGGCGTAACCCTTATCGATACAACCCCGTAACATTGATCGATACAACATCATACCTGATCGTATACACACACTAGATGTTTTAAACCACGTTGTTCAAAAAAATTTAGGATTGTTAGGTGATTTATGCCTTTTATGGATTAAAACCCAACTCTGCGTCAACTATGTAATTTTCCATGGAAGTTTTGCCATGGATCCCCCTCCAGCATGCCACAGTCCAGGTGTTAGTCCCCTTGAAACAACTTTTCCATCACTATTGTGGCCAGAAAGAGTCCCTGTGGATTTTAAAATTCGCCTGCCTATTGAAGTCTATGGCGGTTCGCCCGGTTCGCCTGTTCGCGAACATTTGCGGAAGTTCGCGTTCGCCGTTCGCGAACGGAAAATTTTATGTTCGCGACATCACTACCACACACCCAACAAGATCCCACACCAAACACAACAACAAGTAAGGGTAGGGGATGGAACATAGAAACAAGGGGGTGACATTGATGTTCGACTAGGATGGCCCACAGACTGGACAGATGGAATCTAGGAACATCAACACTCCAACACACACCAAGGCTGGAGATAACTCATCTCAGGCTCACTACACAAGGATTTATAGAACTTAAAGACCACACCTAGTTGCACACCTAGGAAGACATTAACCCCATGAGCGCCAGACAGAAAGAGCAAACAACTTAAAGGGGAAGTGCACGGCCAACGTTTCATGTTAGAACAAACAACAACAATACCATGACAATTTGCTTCAACTGCCACTGTCACAGCCCCCACCCCCAATACCATGGCTATGGGTGCCACTATTACCACCACAAACAAAGCTATGCATAGGTTCTCCAGCCTCCTCCTGAACCTCCTCCTCAGGGCAGTCCAAACAGTGACTGCACTCACACAAATCATTAAACAGGGATACTCTCTTGACTGTCTGCGATAGGGCATGATGGAGTTTTGTTTTCTTAGGTAAAAAGAAAGCATTCCACTAGGGCAGAGATGATGCAACCAAAAGGCTTTTCTGGGGTTGCAAGAGGAGGAGCAGGAGGAATGCTATGACCCCTGGCTCCAAAGCACAGTATTAGACTTAGAAGTCACCTCCGCGTCATCCTGCTGTGACTGAGAGGAGGAGTAAGCAATCTAATCCACAATCTCATCCTCTGTCTCCTCAATGATAATGTTGCACCTTAACACAGCCAGGCAAAACTACAGCCTATAACTGCTAATTCTGGTTGGATAGCTGGTGTTGCCACTACCCACATTCTGGCCCTGGGAGGTCAAGGCCTGGCCCTTAGTCTATAGTTTTGAACCCTTCCGTATTCCTGACATTTTTTCGCCTAATGTACACAGTAAAACAAAGTACAGAACAGTTTGCAAGTCTGTTTTCTAGAACTTATTAAAGACAGAGAAGCTCAATAAAATGTGCATCACGTTCCACAAACACACTGACACTGCTACTGCCGTTTGACTTTAAAAATAATGCAGTATCAACGCCACTAACAAATATGACCCTAATGTCTTATGTGCATTCAAATATGCAGATTCAGAAAATGCTTTCTCTAGTGTAAAACACAAGTTGTCACATACTGTATTCCCCCTCACACACACACACCAACACTTGAACTGTCTGGGAGATGCCCTGACACAGAATTTGGTCTAGTATATAACATGTTTTCACTCAGAAATGTCAAATGCTACCATCTATATTGTAAAACACACATTGTACACTTTTATTGCTATTTTTTGCACAAAAAAAAAGAAAAACTGGAGCTGTCTGGAGATGCCCTGAAACTTGTGTTGTACAGTTGTGTTGAGCTTATTCCTCCCACACAAACTCTTGAGAAAAAAAAGCTGTATTTCTATTCAAATGGGGGAAAAAAGAAATGTTATTGCACGTAGCTGCTGAGGGTCTGCAACAGCTGCAGTTGTGTTATTAGGCAGTAACTGCAGCTAAAAGGCACTGCCAGGCACACCCAGCCTCAGATCCTCACTTCTCATTCTCTGGCTAAAAGCTTCCCCTGCCTTTCCCTATTCTACACAATTCTTCTTCTTTCTAGCCTTTCCCTTCACTATCCCTGAAACTAGAATAGAAGTTTGAATGTGACTGTACACTGTCCCTAATACCGTTTTCTGTCATGCACTGCATAGACCCATTTAACCTCACAGCCCAACAGACAGTGACATTTTGCTAGTTCTACAAGGGCAGCTCCCTGCATGCTGCACTGATTTTCTCATCCAGGCTGTCTGTTGGCCTGTGAGCAAATCCGAGCGAGTCTGCGCACAATTTTACTGGATTCGTCCAAAGCAAACCTGAAAAGCTTCGGGTTCGTCCTATACCCATGCAACAATCATTCGCAGGTAACACAAACACAATGCCCCTGATTTCTGTCAAATTTACTTTTATTAGGTGGAAGAAATTTTAATTTAAAAAATTGTAATAAAAAGGATTCCCTGCATCTCAATCACTTCATTCAACTTCTATTTCAGAAAAAGTGCAACAGGTACTTCATAAATATAGCGCTCATTTTAGACTCCATTTTTCTTAGAGTATTTAAAATTATATCTCCTGCTTACCTTTTGTTAGACAGCTGTCTGCCTGCATACACCACTAGGGGGAGCTCAGTGCACAATAATCAATACAGTTACTATTCACTGGAAGCTAAAATAATGTCTTTGCACTGATCTCTCCCTAGTGGCGGCTACATGAAAATGCAGTGCTGTTACATCGTGAAGAGAAAGAGGAAGTTCAATGTGGTCCCCCTTCCCCTAGGCCCTATAGCAGTTGTCTGCCTCCATTGGAGGTACGCCAGTTCAAATGCACTACAAATATCAGCTAGTAACTGGCTCATGCAGATTCATATATACTGTTGATTTTAATATAGTTGGACCATTTTTACAAAACAAGTACTTTTCACCTTTTGTGTCACTCCTATTACACCATACCTCGTAGATCATCAGCTCTTGCATACAGGGCTCTTACTCCTCTTCTTTTTATCATAGACTTGTTTTTTGCCATGTAACTTATGACTCTGTTTGTAGATGAACCCTCTAATTGCAAAACGCTGCAAAATATGTTGGTGCTATGTAAATAAAGAATATTATTATATCAGCTTTCTTTCCTATATCAGTTGAGGGTACTGAAGTGATGGAGCAGGTCTGCTCCAGGGAGAACGCATGAAATGGGGCATTCTTGGAGTGAAAAGTTAATGCGAGAGTTAATGATTTAGCTGTTCTATGTAATATTCCCTCAAAAGATAAGGGGGCACTGCCTCTGTCTGGAAAAAAAAAAAAGTTTTGTTTCCAGAGGCGTCAAGGCTGTAAAAACTGTAAATCTGAGGAATAGACTACCTCAGGACGTGGTCAAAGCAGGAAGAGTGGACAGTTTTAAAAAAAGACTTAGGCCCCTTTCACACGAGCGAGTTTTCCCGCGCAGGTGCAATGCGTGACGTGAACGCATAACACCAGCACTGAATCCTGACCCTTTTTTTTCAATGGGGCTGTGTACATGAGCGTTATTTTTCACGCATTACTTCTGCGTTGCGTGAAAATCGCATCATGTTCTATATTCTGCATTTTTCACGCAGCTCTGGCCCCATAGAAGTGAATGGGACTGCGTGAATGGGGCTGCGGGTACGATGCGTTTTTCACTGATGGTTACTAGGAGATGTTGTTTGCAAGCCTTCAGTTTTTTATCACGCGCGTGAAAAACACATCAAAACGCATTGCACCCACACGGAAAAAACTGAACAACTAAACGCAATCACAGGCAAAACTGAATGGCTTTGCACAGTTTTCACTGAACGTATCCGCAACGCATCCGGACCTAATCCGGACACGCTCATGTGAAAGAGGCCTTAGATGAATTGTTAAAATTAAATTACATTACTGCTTATGGAATTGTGCAGAAATCTGAGTCTCACTGCCCTTTTCTAAAGTGGACTTACTTGTATGTCTTTTTTCTACCGTATTAACTATGTAACTATAAGAGAGAAGGTGTTAAAATAACACAGTCAGCCAACTGCCACTGTCCTTTAGTGAAAAAAAACAGATCCAGTGATGAACATGAACATAAATCACTTCTGAGTGCCTGCTCTCGCATAACAGTATTATACAGTGATAACACTAGCAAATGAATGTGCTGTCACTTTACTTTTTCATTAAGCCTCTTAGGACTTAGATTATTAAAAGTGTTTGTGCAGCATTTCAGTGTATTGTGTGAATTAATATTTTCATTATATGCATTGCTCAAGCTTCTCCAGCATTCTCCCTGCTATTATCCACAGACTACTCATGGGGTGTTAGCTTATATACTGTATATGATGTAAGGCATTCACTACTGAACTAGTCTCTGTCTAAATATGCCAATGACAAGTGGCAAGATGTTATATGTGTCGGCCAGTCAGTTCATTTCAGTGGGTACATGACAGTGGCTTCTAATATTAACTGTTCATTCTGCACAAAGACATTTGTTTTACGAGCAACGGGGACAGTACATGAGGCCTACTGTACCTGGATAGTGTATGCTCTGGGTTGCCACAGATGGAGGGCAATGCCTCTGTTGATGTGAGTAAAACCAGTTTATATTAGCAACATCAAGAGACTGAATTCATAATCAATCAAGCCAAAAATCAAGACAGACAAAATTTATGCAAGACAATAATCCAAGCAGAAAGTCAAATGCAAGCGACATTCCATATCAATCCCAGCAATACAGAAACTAAAAAATCAACCTGGTTGCTCAGGCAAAAGCAGAGAGGTTCTTAACTAGCCAAAGAGTTCAGCAGAATTTGATGTGTGACATCCTGTCAGCTACGTAGAACATAGTGGGTGGAAACAGTGACTGGCTATCCCTGTTGCTTCATGTTTGCCTGTTCACTACTAGCATTGTTGGGGCACTTGCTATGCAACTGCCTTGCATCTGAGTCTGGGATAGGTTATTGACTAGCTTGGCCTGGTTAATTTAGATTGGAGCTGTTGCTTGCTTAGGCCTCTTTCACACTGGCGTTTTTCCTTTCCGTCCTAGAGTTCCGTCCTCGGGGATCTAGGATGGAAAGATACTGATCAGGATTATCCCAATACATCCTGAATGGAGAGAAATCAATTCAAGATGCATCAGGATTTCTTCAGTTCAGTACTGAGACCTTTTTTGGCCGTAGCAAAATCGACAGCATGCCAAAAATCCTAAAGGCATGCCGGAAGGACAGATCCGGAATTAATGCCCATTGAAAAGCATTAATCCAGATCCGGCTTTAAGCTAAACGTCTTTTCGGCGCATCGCCGGATCCGACGTTTAGCTTTTGTGAATGGTTACCATGGCAGTCAGGATGCTAAAGTCCTGGCTGCCATGGTAAAGTGTAGTGGGGAGGCAGGGGAGAAGTATACTTACCGTCCGTGCGGCTCCCGAGTCCCGGGGCGCTCCACAATGACGTCAGAGCGCCCCATGAGCATGGATCACATGATCGCATGGATCACGTGATCCATGCACGTGGGGCGCTCTGACGTCATTGTGGAGTGCCCTGGGAGCCGCACGGACTGTAAGTATCTGCTCCCCCTGCTCCCCACTACTTACTATGGCAATCAGGGCTTTAGTAGCGTCCTGGCTGCCATAGTAACACTGAAAACATTCTGAAGACTGATCAGTCTTCAAATGCTTTCAGTTGTCTTGCGTTGTGACGGATCCAGCGGGCATTTCCGGTGACGGAATCCACACAACGCAAGTGTGAAAGAGGCCTTAGTATGTCTAGGCCTTTTGATGGGTTGTTGGGGGATAATATATGCTCATGTATTTGTTTCCAGTTTGAGTATCTTATTCTTGTCTGTTGTGTTGCATCAGTATATCCTGGGACCTGTGGTCCTCCATTTTTGTCAGTATTGGAATTTGTCTATTTGCTGAGGTTTTTGTGGCCTGGCTGTCTTGCTGGATTGTATTTCAGAGCAGGGTCAGTTCAGTATACATTTAATTCTTTTCACTCATTACATGTCCCATTGCTGGACTTATATCTCCTCCAACCATGGCTATCATCATTCAAGTTCTGTCATCTATCAGTGAGTTAATTTCAGTACACTCTTTGCTTCTAGTGTTGATACATGCTTCATATATATATTTCTTGTGATCATCCAGTTGTTGCAGTCCTAGGTTGGATCTGACTCCAAAAGAAACTGTTGGTACTTGGGAAAGGAGACAACTGGCTTTGCTACTACATTGGCCCACATTTATTGTTTTTGCTGCAGCTTACTTCTGGGGTAATTTAGCACAATTTTGCATAATTTTAAACATAATTATGAAGCAAGTAAGCCAAAAAGAATAATTCTCAACCCCCAAGGGGGTGTGGCATAATAGAAAAGGGGCATGATATAGTGTTAAAGGGCAATGCTTAAGATGCACCATTATGCACTAAAATTCTATTAGAAAATAAAGCATCCAACAGATGGTATAAAGTTAAATAAAAGCATCTTTATACTGCCTGTCTAATTTTAATTAACACTGTCTACATTTTAGAAACGATTAGTAAATCTGTCTGAATATATTTTGTTGTGGATTACATTGGTAAAGGCTGCAACTACCAATTTAGTGTTTATGAAGGTTGCTAGACTCTCCTCCAATGGTTATTGCAAAGAAAGTAAATAGATCAGGCTGAATCTCTCTTAGGGCCCATTCACACAACTATATTTTTCTGTCCGCATCCGTTCTGAAATTTTGCTGGTTGGGTGCGGACTTATTTCAATAGGGCCGCAAAAGATGCGGATAGCACACCACCTGATGTCCACATCCGCTCTTCCATTCCACGGCCCCGCAAAAAAAAAATAGAACATGTCCTATTCTTGTCCGTATTTGCGGACAAGAATAGACATTTCTATCATAGGGAAGGACATTCCGATTCGCAAAATACGGAATGCACACAGCCGGTATCCATGCTTTGTGGATCTGCAATTTGCAGTCTGCAAAAACGGAAGTGAATGGACCTTTTTGGCTCATGCACACGACCGCTGCCTGTTTTGCGGTCCGCAAATTGCAGATCTGAAAAACACGGATACCGAACAGTCTTACCAGATGCAGACAAGAATAGGACTTGTTCTTTATTTTTGTGGATGCCACGGAACAGACATACGGCGTGCTGTCTGCATCTTTTGCGGCCCAACTGAAGTGAATTGGTCCACATCGGAAAGAAATGTGGATCGGAGGTGGACAAAAAATATGTTTGTGTGCATGAGCCCTTACTCTGTATTATTATTTGCCTAGTGGTAAGTGGTACCAGAGGTGACATACAGTTGATTTTATCATTGATCTATTTTACCTTGCATATTTTGCTGTTAAAAATGTGTTTATATTGGAACATGCCATTTTAATTGAGTCACATTGTGATTGCTTTTATTTAAATATTCCTAATGACAAGCTCTGTTCCAAAGGAATAAGTATACCAAAGAGTGTGCCAATGTTTCAACAGGGGTTTAACCGTTTAACCCCTTAAGCCTATTTTGGGGGGACTTCTAAGAGCCCCAACTTTTTTTATTTTTCTCTCGACATAACCTACAAGGGCTTGTATTTTGAGGGATGAGTTGTACTTTTAATAGCACTATTTAATGATTCATGTAATATATTGAGAAACTGTAAAAATTGGGGTAAATTAGAAAAGAAACACAATTCTACTTTAGTTTTTTAGTTTTTATTGCATTCATGATGAATTAACTTTATTCTGCTGGTCAGTACAATTATATTGCTACCAAATTTATATAGTTTTTGTTATGTTGTAATAACTTTTAACCCCTTAAGGACATAGAACGTATGGGTACACCCTGATGTCCGAGTCCTTAAGGACACAGGGCGTACCCATACGTCCTGAAGAAAATAGCATATATATAAAAAAAATATTGCGCTAGGAACATGGTTCCTGATCGTGCAGCAGGAACCATGTTCAAATGCCGAGGGAGGTCCCCCCATATCGGCGTTCGCTGAAAACCGCGGGTCAATTCAGACCTGCGGTTTGCAGCGCTTTTTGCAGTTTCTGATCCCTGTGGTCTGTGATCAGAAACTTAAAAGTTGCGGTTTATTTGGTTTTTTTTGCGGGCGGCGCACACCGCCCGTGATGTGGCGCGGGCGGTGTGGGAGGCGGGCATTGCAGCAGACGGGATCGAGATCCCCTGCCTGCCTCCTCTCTAAAAATCCATGGTGGTCTAGTGGTTTTAGCAGAGTGTCAGCCCATTGCTGACACTCTGCTAAAAACGGCTGGCATCTGTGCTTGTTTAGATGCCAGCTGTTTAACCCCTTTCATGCCACGGTCCGTATGGACCTCCCTCCCTCTCCCATAGGGGGCTTCTGTGCCCTGGCAGCCCCCGATTCTTGATGGGAGCACAGAGGGAGGGAGCCCCACTTCCTTGCCCATCACCCGCTGCTCTGTTCTGGCAGCGGGTGATGAGTCACTATGGCAGCAGGACACTCTCAGAGGCGTCCTGCTTGCCATGGTAATGTAAGTCTGATCTGACTTCTGCTAAAGGTAGAAGTCTGATCAGACTAAGTCTAAAGTAAAAAATACAGTACAGTACACTATATAGTGTACTATACTGTATTATATAGACCTCAGATCCACAGGATCTTCAAGAACCAAGTGGGTCTGGGTCAAAAAAATTGAAGAAAAAGTAAAAAAAAAGTAAAAATAAAAAACATTTATCACTAAATAAAAATAAAAAAAATTAAATACACTACACATATTAGGTATCGCCGCATCCGTAAAAAAATGCTCTATAAAAATATCACATGACCTAACCCCTCAGGTGAACACCATTAAAAAAATGGTGTAAAAAAAGCAATTTTTTGTCACCTTATATCACAAAAAGTGTAATACCAAGCGATCAAAAAGGCGTATGCCTCCCAAAATAGTATCAATCAAACCGCCATCTCATCCCGCAAAATATGAGACCCTACATAGGACAATCCCCCAAAAATATAAAAAAATATGGCTCTCAGACTATGCAGACATTAAAACATGATTTTTCTTTTCCTAAATGCTGTTATTGTGTTAAAGTAAAATAAATAAAAAAAAGTATACATATTATGTATCGCCGCGTCCGAAAAACCTGCTCTATAAAAATATCCCATGACCTAACCCCTCAGGTGAACATAGCAAAAAAAATACAATAAATACGGTGTCAAAAGCCATTTTTGTCACCTTACATCTACAAAAGTGTAATAGCAAGCGACCAAAATGTCATATGCACCCCAATATAGTGCCAATCAAACCGCCATCTCATCCCACAAAAAATAAGCCCATAACATAAGACTACATAAGACTGTTGCCCAAAAACAAAAAAAAATCATCTTTGGAATTGTCATGTCCATAACAACCTGCTCTATAGCAATAGCACACGATCTAACCTGTCACATCATCTATGTAAATAACAAAAAATAAAAAAAATTCAAATTTTTCATTTTAATATATTTTTCCAGTAACAAAGCAAGGGTTAACAGCCAAACAAAACTCAGTATTTATTGCCCTGATTCTGTAGTTTGCAGAAACACCCCATAAGTGGTCGTAAACTACTGTAAGAGCACACGGAAGGGCGTAGAAGGAAGGGAATGCCATATAGTTTTTGGAAGGCGGATTTTGCTGGACTAGTTTTTTAACACCATATCCCATTTGAAGACCACCGATGTACCTAGAGTAGAAACACCATAAAAGTGACTTCATCTTAAAAAAACAACAGCCCTTAAGGTATTCAAAACTGATTTTACAAACTTTGTTAACCCTTTAGGTGTTCCACAAGAGTTATTGGCAAATGGAGGTGAAATTTCAGAATTTCTATTTTTTGTTATCTTGCCTCAAAAAAAGTGAAATATAGAGCAACCAAAAATCATATTTACCCTAAAAAAGTACCAACAAAACTGCCACCTTATCCTGCAGTTTCCAAAATGGGGTCACTTTTTGGGAGTTTCTTTTCTAGGGTTGCATCAGGGGGGCTTCAAATGGGACATGGTGTCTAAAAACCAGTCCAGTAAAATCTGCCTTCCAAAAACCATATGGCGTTCCTTTCCTTCTGAGCCCTGCCGTTTGGCCATATAGTAGTTTACAACCACATATGGGGTGTTTCTGCAAACTACAGAATCAGGTCAATAAAAATAGAGTTTTGTTTGGCTGTTAACCATTGCTTTGTTACTGGAAAAAATTGATTAAAATGGAAAATTTGCCAAAAAATCGAAAATCTGAAATCTTTTCTCCATTTGCTATTAACTCTTGTGGAACACCTAAAGGGTTAACAAAGTTTGTAAAATTAGTTTTGAGTACCTTGAGGGGTACACTTTCTTACATGAAGTCAGTTTTTTGGAGTTTCTACTCTAGGGGTACATTAGGGGGGCTTCAAATGGGACATAGTGTCTAAAAACCAGTCCGGCAAAATCTGACTTCCTAAAACCACATGGCGCTCCTTTCCCTCTACACCTTGCCGTGTGCCCGTACAGTAGTTTACGACCACAGATGGGGTGTTTCTATAAACTACAGAATCAGGGCAATACATTTTGAGTTTTGTTTGGCTGTTATCCCTTGTCTGGTGACTTGAAAAAATTGATTAAAATGGTAAATTTTCCAAAAAATCTGAAATTTTATCTCCATTTTCCATTAACTCTTGTGGAACACCTAAAGGGTTAACGATGTTTGTAAAATCTGTTTTGAATACCTTGAGGGGTGTAGTTTCTAGAATTGGGTCATTTTTGGGTGGTTTCTATTACGTAAGCCTTACAAAGTGACTTTAAACCTGAACTGCTCCCTAAAAAGTGGGTTTTTGAAAATTTCTGAAAATTTTCAAGATTTGCTTCTAAACTTTTAAGCCTTGTAACGTCCCCAAAAAATAAAATGGCATTCCCAAAATGATTCCTACATTAACTAGACATATGGGGAATGTAAATTATTAACTTTTTTTTGCAGTATTACTATGTAATACAGTATTACTATCTATTACTTATAGAAATAGAGAAATTGAAACTTGAAAAATAGCAAATTTTTCAAAATTTTTGGTAAATTTGGTATTTTTTTTATAAATAAAAATACATTCTTTTTTACTCCATTTTACCAGTGTCGTGAAGTACAATATGTGACAAAAAAACAATCTCAGAATGGCCAGGATAAGTAGAAGCATTTTAAAGTTATCACCACATAAAGTGACACTGGTCAGATTTGCAAAAAATGGCCTGGTCCTTAAGATATAATATGGCCGTGTCCTTAAGAGGTTAAAAAATTATTTGTGTCTCCATATTCTGACAACCATAACTTTTTTTTATTTTCTGCCAACATATCTATGTGAGGGCTTTTTTTTTTTTTTGTGGGGTGAACTGTAGTTATTAAATGGTACCATTTTGGAATACACAGAACTTTTAAAAGGCAATTCTGGCCTTTTTACAGCATTCAAACTATGTGATAAATAACATGATATTTTAATATTTCATGCATTTTCATGGCAATACAATTATTTTTCATTAATGTTTTAACCCCTTCAGGACCCTGCCATTTTTCACCTTAAGGACCAGGCCATTTTTTGCAAATCTGTGGCACTTTATGTGGTGATAACTTTAAAACGCTTTTACTTATCCAAGCCATTCTGAGATTGTTTTCTCGTCACATATTGTTCTTCGTGACAATGGTAAATTAGTCAAAATATTTCATTTTTATTTATACCAATTTACCAAAAATTTTGAAAAATTTGCAATTTTCTACATTTCAATTTCTCTGCTTTTAAAACAGATAGTAATACCTACTAAAATAGTTACTTTACATTTTCCATATGTCTACTTCATGTTTGGATCATTTTGTAAATTACATTTTCTTTTTTTGGGACATTAGAAGGTTTAGAAGTTTAGAAATAAATCTTAAAGTTTTTAAGAAAATTTCCAAATCCCAATTTTTAAGGACCAGTTCAGGTCTGAAGTCACTTTGTGGGGCTTACATAATAGAAACCGCCCAAAAGAAACAGTATGTCTAGGCCTTTTGATGGGTTGTTGGGGGATAATATATGCTCATGTATTTGTTTCCAGTTTGAGTATCTTATTCTTGTCTGTTGTGTTGCATCAGTATATCCTGGGACCTGTGGTCCTCCATTTTTGTCAGTATTGGAATTTGTCTATTTGCTGAGGTTTTTGTGGCCTGGCTGTCTTGCTGGATTGTATTTCAGAGCAGGGTCAGTTCAGTATACATTTAATTCTTTTCACTCATTACATGTCCCATTGCTGGACTTATATCTCCTCCAACCATGGCTATCATCATTCAAGTTCTGTCATCTATCAGTGAGTTAATTTCAGTACACTCTTTGCTTCTAGTGTTGATACATGCTTCATATATATATTTCTTGTGATCATCCAGTTGTTGCAGTCCTAGGTTGGATCTGAATCCAAAGAAACTGTTGGTACTTGGGAAAGGAGACAACTGGCTTTGCTACTACATTGGCCCACATTTATTGTTTTTGCTGCAGCTTACTTCTGGGGTAATTTAGCACAATTTTGCATAATTTTAAACATAATTATGAAGCAAGTAAGCCAAAAAGAATAATTCTCAACCCCCAAGGGGGTGTGGCATAATAGAAAAGGGGCATGATATAGTGTTAAAGGGCAATGCTTAAGATGCACCATTATGCACTAAAATTCTATTAGAAAATAAAGCATCCAACAGATGGTATAAAGTTAAATAAAAGCATCTTTATACTGCCTGTCTAAGTTTAATTAACACTGTCTACATTTTAGAAACGATTAGTAAATCTGTCTGAATATATTTTGTTGTGGATTACATTGGTAAAGGCTGCAACTACCAATTTAGTGTCTATGAAGGTTGCTAGACTCTCCTCCAATGGTTATTGCAAAGAAAGTAAATAGATCAGGCTGAATCTCTCTTAGGGCCCATTTACACAACTATATTTTTCTGTCCGCATCCGTTCTGAAATTTTGCTGGTTGGGTGCGGAGTTATTTCAATAGGGCCGCAAAAGATGCGGATAGCACACCACCTGCTGTCCACATCCGCTCTTCCATTCCACGGCCCCGCAAAAAAAAAAATAGAACATGTCCTATTATTGTCCGTATTTGCGGACAAGAATAGACATTTCTATCATAGGGAAGGACATTCCGAGTCGCAAAATACGGAATGCACACAGCCGGTATCCGTGCTTTGTGGATTTGCAATTTGCAGTCTGCAAAAACAGAAGTGAATGGACCTTTTTGGCTCATGCACACGACCGCTGCCTGTTTTGCAGTCCGCAAATTGCAGATCTGCAAAACAAGGATACCGAACAGTCCTACCAGATGCAGACAAGAATAGGACTTGTTCTTTATTTTTGTGGATGCCATGGAACAGACATACGGCGTGCTGTTTGCATCTTTTGCGGCCCAACTGAAGTGAATTGGCCCACATCGGAAAGAAATGTGGATCGGAGGTGGACAAAAAATATGTTTGTGTGCATGAGCCCTTACTCTGTATTATTATTTGCCTAGTGGTAAGTGGTACCAGAGGTGACATACAGTTGATTTTATCATTGATCTATTTTACCTTGCATATTTTGCTGTTAAAAATGTGTTTATATTGGAACATGCCATTTTAATTGAGTCACATTGTGATTGCTTTTATTTAAATATTCCTAATGACAAGCTCTGTTCCAAAGGAATAAGTATACCAAAGAGTGTGCCAATGTTTCAACAGGGGTTTAACCGTTTAACCCCTTAAGCCTATTTTGGGGGGACTTCTAAGAGCCCCAACTTTTTTTATTTTTCTCTCGACATAACCTACAAGGGCTTGTATTTTGAGGGATGAGTTGTACTTTTTAATAGCACTATTTAATGATTCATGTAATATATTGAGAAACTGTAAAAAATTGGGGTAAATTAGAAAAGAAACACAATTCTACTTTAGTTTTTTAGTTTTTATTGCATTCATGATGCATTAACTTTATTCTGCTGGTCAGTACAATTATATTGCTACCAAATTTATATAGTTTTTGTTATGTTGTAATAACTTTTAACCCCTTAAGGACATAGAACGTATGGGTACACCCTGATGTCCGAGTCCTTAAGGACACAGGGCGTACCCATACGTCCTGAAGAAAATAGCATATATATAAAAAAAATATTGCGCTAGGAACATGGTTCCTGATCGTGCAGCAGGAACCATGTTCAAATGCCGAGGGAGGTCCCCCCATATCGGCGTTCGCTGAAAACCGCGGGTCAATTCAGACCTGCGGTTTGCAGCGCTTTTTGCAGTTTCTAATCCCTGTGGTCTGTGATCAGAAACTTAAAAGTTGCGGTTTATTTGTTTTTTTTTGCGGGCGGCGCACACCGCCCGTGATGTGGCGCGGGCGGTGTGGGAGGCGGGCATTGCAGCAGATGGGATCGAGATCCCCTGCCTGCCTCCTCTCTAAAAATCCATGGTGGTCTAGTGGTTTTAGCAGAGTGTCAGCCCATTGCTGACACTCTGCTAAAAACGGCTGGCATCTGTGCTTGTTTAGATGCCAGCTGTTTAACCCCTTTCATGCCACGGTCCGTATGGACCTCCCTCCCTCTCCCATAGGGGGCTTCTGTGCCCTGGCAGCCCCCGATTCTTGATGGGAGCACAGAGGGAGGGAGCCCCACTTCCTTGCCCATCACCCGCTGCTCTGTTCTGGCAGCGGGTGATGGTTACCATGGCAGCAGGACACTCTCAGAGGCGTCCTGCTTGCCATGGTAATGTAAGTCTGATCTGACTTCTGCTAAAGGTAGAAGTCTGATCAGACTAAGTCTAAAGTAAAAAATACAGTACAGTACACTATATAGTGTACTATACTGTATTATATAGACCTCAGACCCACAGGTTCTTCAAGAACCAAGTGGGTCTGGGTCAAAAAAATTGAAGAAAAAGTAAAAAAAAAGTAAAAATAAAAAACATTTATCACTAAATAAAAATAAAAAAAATTAAATACACTACACATATTAGGTATCGCCGCATCCGTAAAAAAATGCTCTATAAAAATATCACATGACCTAACCCCTCAGGTGAACACCATTAAAAAAATGGTGTAAAAAAAGCAATTTTTTGTCACCTTATATCACAAAAAGTGTAATACCAAGCGATCAAAAAGGCGTATGCCTCCCAAAATAGTATCAATCAAACCGCCATCTCATCCCGCAAAATATGAGACCCTACATAGGACAATCCCCCAAAAATATAAAAAAATATGGCTCTCAGACTATGCAGACATTAAAACATGATTTTTCTTTTCCTAAATGCTGTTATTGTGTTAAAGTAAAATAAATAAAAAAAAGTATACATATTATGTATCGCCGCGTCCGAAAAACCTGCTCTATAAAAATATCCCATGATCTAACCCCTCAGGTGAACATAGCAAAAAAAATACAATAAATACGGTGTCAAAAGCCATTTTTGTCACCTTACATCACAAAAAGTGTAATAGCAAGTGACCAAAATGTCATATGCACCCCAATATAGTGCCAATCAAACCGCCATCTCATCCCACAAAAAATAAGCCCATAACATAAGACTACATAAGACTGTTGCCCAAAAACAAAAAAAAATCATCTTTGGAATTGTCATGTCCGTAACAACCTGCTCTATAGCAATAGCACACGATCTAACCTGTCACATCATCTATGTAAATAACAAAAAATAAAAAAAATTCAAATTTTTCATTTTAATATATTTTTCCAGTAACAAAGCAAGGGTTAACAGCCAAACAAAACTCATTATTTATTGCCCTGATTCTGTAGTTTGCAGAAACACCCCATAAGTGGTCGTAAACTACTGTAAGAGCACACGGAAGGGCGTAGAAGGAAGGGAATGCCATATGGTTTTTGGAAGGCGGATTTTGCTGGACTAGTTTTTTAACACCATATCCCATTTGAAGACCCCCGATGTACCCCTAGAGTAGAAACACCATAAAAGTGACTTCATCTTAAAAAAACAACAGCCCTTAAGGTATTCAAAACTGATTTTACAAACTTTGTTAACCCTTTAGGTGTTCCACAAGAGTTATTGGCAAATGGAAGTGAAATTTCAGAATTTCTATTTTTTGTTATCTTGCCTCAAAAAAAGTGAAATATAGAGCAACCAAAAATCATATTTACCCTAAAAAAGTACCAACAAAACTGCCACCTTATCCTGCAGTTTCCAAAATGGGGTCACTTTTTGAGAGTTTCTTTTCTAGGGTTGCATCAGGGGGGCTTCAAATGGGACATGGTGTCTAAAAACCAGTCCAGTAAAATCTGCCTTCCAAAAACCATATGGCGTTCCTTTCCTTCTGAGCCCTGCCGTTTGGCCATATAGTAGTTTACAACCACATATGGGGTGTTTCTGCAAACTGCAGAATCAGGTCAATACAAATAGAGTTTTGTTTGGCTGTTAACCATTGCTTTGTTACTGGAAAAATTTGATTAAAATGGAAAATTTGCCAAAAAATCGAAAATCTGAAATTTTTTCTTCATTTGCCATTAACTCTTGTGGAACACCTAAAGGGTTAACAAAGAATTTCACTTCTTTGGCAGATTTTCCATTTTTATCAATTTTTTCCAGTAACAAAGCAAGGGTTAACAGCCAAACAAAACTTAACATTTATTACGCTGATTCTGTAGTCTACAGAAACACCCCATATGTGGTCGTAAACTGCTGTACGGGCACACGGCAGGACGCAGAAGGAAAGGTATGCCAAATGGTTTATGGAAGGAAGATTTCACTGGGATAATTTTAAGTTGCTTTGTCACATTTGAAGACCCCCTGATGCACCCCTAGAGTAGAAACTCTAAAAAACTTACCCCATTTTGGAAACTACACCCCTCAAGATATTGAAAACTGATTTTACAAACTTTTTTAACCCTTTAAGTGTTCCACAAGAATTGAAGGAAAATGTAGATGAGATTTCAGAATTTCACTTTTTTGGCAGATTTTCTATTTTAATCCATTTATTTCCACTAACAAAGCAAGGATTAACAGCCAAACAAAACTCAATATTTATTACCCTGATTCTGTAGTTTACAGAAACACCCCATATGTCATCATAAACTGCTGTATGGGCACACGGCAGGGCGAAGAAGGAAAAAAACGCCATATGGTTTTTGGATGGCAGATTACACTGGGATTATTTTAAGTTGCCATGTCACATTTGAAGACTCCCTGATGCACCCCTACAGTACACAAAAAGAGACCCCATTTTGGAAACTACGGGATAAGGTGGCAGTTTTGTTCGTACTATTTGAGGGTACATATGATTTTTGGTTGCTCTATATTACACTTTTTGTGAGGCAAGGTAACCAAAAATAGCAGTTTTGGCACTGTTTTTTTTAAAGTTTTTTTACAATGTTCATCTGACAGGTTGGATCATGTGCTATTTTTATAGAGCAGGTTGTTACGGACACAACAATACAAAATATGACTACTATAAAGCATTTTTGAAAAAAATTGTCTCCATATTCTGAAATCCTTTTTTTTTTTTTGTGACTGTCTTATGTAGGGGCTCATTTTATGATCACTTGGTATTACACTTTTTGTGATGTAAGGTGACTAAATATGGCTTTTGTGACAGAGTTTTTATTTTTATTTTTTACGGTTTTCACCTGAGGGGTTAGATCATGTGATATTTTTATACAGCAGGTTGTTATGGATGCGGTGATACTTGATATGCATACATTTTTTATTTATTTAGGTTTTGGACAATAAATGCATTTAAAAAAAAAATCATGTTTTAGTTTCTCCATATTCTCAGAGCCGTAGTTTTTTTTTATTTGTTGGGTAATTGTTATATGTAGGAGCTCATTTTTTGCGGGATGAGGTGACAGGTTGATTGGTACTATTTTTGGGGGCAAACGCCTTTTTGATCGCTTGGTGTTGTACTTTTTGTGATTTAAGGTGACAAAAAAATTGTTGTTTATTTTATTCAGGTGAGGGGGTGAATCATGTGATATGTTTATAAAGCTGGTTGTTACGGACGTGGCAATACCCAATATGTCTGTTTTTCTTTTTTTTCTATTTTATTTTACAATTTTACGTGTTTTATTTTGGCAATGGGAATTTTTTTTTTTACTTGAAACTCTATTTTTTTATTATGAAAAACACATTTTTTTACTTTTTTTTTACTTTTTATTTTTGTCCCACTCTGGGACTTCAACTTCTGGGTTCTAATTCCCTCTGCAATGCATTACAATACAACCTGTATTGTAATGCATTGGCTGTCACAGGCTTCCGTAGAAGGGTTTGCTTTCTCTGCTATCGGGTCCCTGCACGTGCAGCGCGGGGACCCGATTGAGATGTGGAGGGCACACATACCCTCCGCAAACCCTCTACATGCTGCGGTCAGCTTTGGCCGCGGCATACAAGGGGTTAACACCCCGGCATCAGTGTTTTCTGTTACTGTTCGGTACGCAGTTACTGTTAGTGACTGCCGGGACCATGCCGCTGATCAGGTGGGCGCAGCTCCTGCAACCTTCCGATCAACCCGCTGTACATGTACGGCACTTGTCCAAAAGTCACGTCCACTATCGCCATACATGTACGGCGCGGGTCTTTAAGGGGTCAATATAATAAAAATGCAAAAGGGTGATTAAATTTTTTAATATTTTTATTCATTTTAAAAAACTTTATTCAACAGTTTTTTACCTTTTTTTCAGTCCCCCCATCATGCTTGTATTATACACTGCAATAAATCTGCAGAGTATAGTGATTTCACCTACACCCTATTACATCCTTATAGAGGCAGCCTTTCAGTTGGCCTCTTGTTGCTGCCATGACAACCGATTACTACTTTGCAATTGCAGGAGGGGGGCTTTCCTTTTGCTTAGGGTACTTTCACACTTGCGGCATGGCTATCCAGCAGGCTCCCATACTGCAAGTACCCCATGTGCATGGCAGTGATCGCCGGGCTAAAAAGTCGGACATGCAGTACTTTTAGTTCGGCTCCCCCGCCCCCATTATAGTCAATGGGGACGGAGCGGCAGCACACGGGTACTTGCGGCATGGCGGATCCGGAACAGCCTGCCGGATAGCCATGCTGCAAGTGTGAAAGTATCCTTAACTGCTTAGATACCAGGGAACTAAAAGTGGCGACCTGCTGCACAGGACATAGATACAGTTGAATTCAGGAGGACACCTGTGGCTGCTAGCCAGGTGTGTGGGGGAGAATCAGATCATTATGTACCCGGCTGGCGGTCCTGAGGAGGGCTTGAGTGGCCCTCCTAGGCATCGGCCCACCAGGAAGAGAGTCTATGGCCAATACGCCCCTATTATATACCATAGTTGCTATTAACTGCAGCATCCAAGGGGTTTAAAGGCCGGGATCAGAATTATCTCTGATCCCAGCCACTGCAGCTGCCGGCTACCTTTTACCTTAGGCCACTCTATACACACCCTCGTGATTATTGATGTATCATTGATGTATATGTATGTCATTGGTTGTTAAGGGTTTAATACTGAGCCAGGAAACCATAGGCCTGATTTTAAGAGATGTTATCCTGGAGGATCTCAAATGTAATAGAATTCTAATTCAGTATTGGAAAGGGTTTTTGAGGGATCTTGCTGATCCATTCTGATCTGCTTCTAAGAAAAGTTAAGTTCTAGACAAGACCTGGGTGACGTCATAAATGATTTGTTTCAAAACATTTGGGAGGTAGGAATACTGGGGGTGGGGAAAATGTTAAATAACTGATAAAAGGATACAATTTGTGGCAGACGACTGCTACCAAGGTAAATACCTTTATGGGAAACTTCAAAAGGGGTATTTATACATGTGATAAGAACATAGCTTTACCTCTATACAAATCATTAAGAACGTAATATAATGAGACCTCATTGGGCCGTTTGTCTCCTTTTCCCTGTTCGGGACACGGACCCGAACCCAAACATTTCCATGAAAGTTAGGGTTCGGGTTTGGTGTTCGGCGCATTCTTGGTGCTTTTTGAAAGGCTGCACAGCAGCCAATCAACAAACGTCATACTACTTGCCCCAAGAGGCCATCACAGCCATGCCTACTAATGGCATGGCTGTGATTGGCCAGAGCAGAATGTGATCCAGGCTCTATATAAGCTTGAGTCACATAGCGCTGCACGTCACTCTGCTGTTACAATTGTTGGGAGAGGATGCTGCTGGACTTGTGATTTCAGGGAGAGAATAGGAGAGAATCTAACTCAGCGATCTACCTAAAAATAGTTGTGTGGGTCCAGGTCACTATCCTTTTACCCTGCCCTGAGCTCATTGACCAAAAAATACTAACTTTTAGAATTCTGTTAGTTAGGTGGGTGGCGGCGGCAATTTTATGGGCGAAAACTACAACATCTGTATTAGTCAGTGTGCAATTTAAGCTAGAAATACATCCATCATTTTTTGGGGTTTGAAAAACACACTTTTTTCTCTCCAAAAAACAGTATTTTCCAGATCTGCAAGTGTTAAATTCAAGTTTAATATATACAACATTCATATTCTGTTAGCAAAAAAAGACTTTTTGGCAATCTACAACATCTGTATTAGTCAGTGTGCAATTTAAGCTAGAAATACACCCATCATTTTCTGGGGTTTGAAAGACACACTTTTTTTTTTTTCAAAAAACAGTATTTTCCAGATCTGCAAGTGTTAAATTTAAGTTTAATATATACAGTCAGTGTGCAATTTAGGCTAGAAATACACCCAATATTTTCTGGGGTTTACACTTTTTTGACAAAAAACACTATTTTCAGGCCTTGCAGCATCAGCACGTGTGAAATTACAGGCTTATATACTGCTGTCAAATTCAGTTGTTAAACAAACAGTCGTTTAGGAACAAAAAATTTAGTTGGCAGCCTTAGAGGCAGATGTCATTGTGAGATACACCCTTAATACATTTGGGTTACATTCAGAGAAATACCGCCATTTGGTGCACCAATATTAAATTCAGGCCTACAGAGGTTCAGGCCCTGTGAGATCCCCCCTATACATACAGGGATTTGAATTAGGCATTTGAAATACAGCCATTTGAAATACAGCCATTTTGTGCAAAGATATATTTACTTCAGGCCTACACTGATTCAGGGCGTGTATGATCCCCCCTATACATACAGGGGTTTGAATTAGGCATTTGAAATACAGTCATTTGAAATACAGCCATTTTGTGCAAAGATATATTTACTTCAGGCCTACACTGATTCAGGGCGTGTATGATCCCCCTATACATATAGGGGTTTGAATTAGGCATTTGAAATACAGCCATTTAAAAGACAGCCTTTTTGTGCAAAGATATATTTACTTCAGGCCTACACTAATTCAGTGCGTATGTGATCCCCCCTATACACACAGGGGTTTGAATTAGGCATTTGAAATACAGCCATTTAAAAGACAGCATTTTTGTGCAAAGATATATTTACTTCAGGCCTACACTGATTCAGTGCGTATGTGATCCCCCCTATACACACAGGGGTTTGATTCAGCCATTTGAAAGACCGGCTTTTTGTGCAAAGATATATTTACTTCAGGCCTACACTGATTCAGGGCCTGTGTGATCCCCCCTATACATACAGGAGTTTGAATTAGGCATTTGAAATACAGCCATTTGAAATACAGCCTTTTTGTGCAAAGATGTATTTACTTCAGGCCTACACTGATTCAGGGCGTGTGTGATCCCCCCTATACATACAGGAGTTTGAATTAGGCATTTGAAATACAGCCATTTGAAATACAGCCTTTTTGTGCAAAGATATATTTACTTCAGGCCTGCAGTGGTTCAGACCGTGTGAGATACCCCCTATACATACAGGGGTTTGATTCAGCCATTTGAACTACAGCCATTTGAAATATAGCCATTTGAAATACAGCCATTTTGTGCAAAGAAATCTTTAATTGAGGCCTAGTCTGGTTCAGGCCGTGTGAGATACACCCTTTACATACTGTCGTTTTTTTCTACTATTAATTAAACACCCATTTAGGGCAAGAGCCTGAATTCAAAAAATATGAGGAGAGCATCAAATAAGGGACGTGGCCCAGGTCGTGGTGCTGCTGGTGGAGCTCCTGTTGCAGGGAGAGGACGTGGTCGATCTGTGCCAGCTACACGCAAAAGTGAAACCCCTTCTGCAGGTGCGAGTAGGCGACAAAACCTGCAGCGGTATTTGGTCGGGCGAGGTCCATGCGAGACCTGTGTTCCTTGTTGCGCTGTTTCAAGTACTCCACCAACATGGCCAGTGCCGATAACGCAGTTCTTAGCGTTACTATCCCACTTCTATGCCTCCTTTAAAAAACGCTCATGGCGATGATGGAAGAGGATGTGGCACAGGAGGAGGAGCAGGAAGAGGGATCATTTTGTTGGGTTTACGGCCAGTCATTCACAAGTGTCTCCGAGGGTGGGTTCCTGCACACACAAACCCAAGGTACACAATTGTCCAGCCAGGGCACAGTTCTGGAGGATGACGAGGTGGAGGATGAGGAGGAGGAGATGGAAGAGGAGGAACCATATTCACAGCAGGGTGGCACCCAGACCAGCTCATGGCCATCACTGGTGTGTGGATGGGGGGATACAGAGGACACAGACGATACACCTCCCACAGAGGACAGCTTTTTGTTGCCTCTGGGCAGCCTTTCACACATGAGCAATTACATGCTGCAGTGTCTCCGCAACGACCGCAGAGTTTCCCACATTCTAACTTGTGCTGATTACTGGGTGGCCATGCTGCTGGATCCCCGTTACAAGGACAACGTACAATGTAAAATGTAATCCTTATTAACCACTCTATTAAAAATACATTAACTACTTGGGAACATGCAACTTCTGGGTCTCTAAATTGGGCACATGGCCTGAGCTTGCCCTTTACCCCTTGGAGGTGCTGGCCTGCCCTGCAGCCAGTGTATTGTCTGAACGTGTGTTTAGCATGACTGCAGGTGGTTATCACAGGTTAAATTTCCCAATGTTTTGGGGTGTACCCTAATTTTTAAAAAAAAATTTAAAACCAAAAAGCAGTGTAGACTACCTCCTCCTCTTCCACCGCCGCTTCCACCTACACTGCCACATCGACTGCCTCCTCAACCTTCTACTCCATATGGACCTCGTCCTCCTAGATCAAGATTATTATTTTTTATTTTTTCCTATTTTATGTTATTTAAAGTCATTTCCCTATCCACATTTGTTTGCAGAGCACTTGCCATGCTCTTAACAACATTTTGCTGCCATTTGCAGCCATCTAGCCCTTTCCATTACATTTTTACAGCCATTTTAGTGCTCAAAAGTTCGGGTCCCCATTGACTTCAATGGGGTTCGGGGTCAAGTTCGGGTCCCGAACTCGAACTTTTTTCCGAAGTTCGGCAGAACCCGTCGAACCTGAACATCCAGGTGTCCGCTCAACTCTACTTATATATATAAAAATGAATTTCTGTCGGTCTGTCTGTTCTTTATGCACGGCCAAACAAATGGATTAATCTGCACCAAATGTGGCACATAGGTACATCAGGTGTTCAGGAAGGTTTCTGAGATGTTCCCAAAAAATGTATAGGAGCTCGCAGCTTCACTCATATCCTAACTGCCAAACACACAGTCACATGACTCTTATTAGCCAATAGAAGCATACACACAGTTTTACACCAGGTTTCCACATTATTCTTCACTGTTATATGTTACTCTTAACCACTTCAGCCCCCCTAGCTTAAACACCCATAATGACCAGGCCACTTTTTACAATTCTGCACTACACTACTTTCACCGTTTATTGCTCCGTCATGCAACTTACCACCCAAATGAATTTTACCTCCTTTTCTTCTCACTAATAGAGCTTTCATTTGGTGGTATTTCATTGCTGCTGACATTTTTACTTTTTTTGCTATTAATCAAAAATGACCGAAATTTTTACAAAAAAATGACATTTTTCACTTTCTGTTGTAAATTTTTTTTTAAAAAACGACATTTCTATATAAATTTTTCTCAAAATTTATTGTTCTACATGTCTTTGATAAAAAAAAAAGTCCAATAAGTGTATATTTATTGGTTTGGGTAAAAGTTATAGCGTTTACAAACTATGGTGCAAAAAAGTGAATTTCGGCATTTTGAAGCAGCTCTGACTTTCTGAGCACCTGTCATGTTTCTTCAGGTGCTAGAATGTCAGGAAAGTATAAATATCCCCCTCAAATGACACCATTTTAGAAAGAAGACACCCCAAAGTATTTGCGGAGGGGCATGGTGAGTTCATGTATCATTTCATTTTTTTTCACAAGTTAGCGGAAAATGACACTTTCTGAGAAAAAAAAAAAAAAAAAAGTTCTAACTTCTGGCAAAAAAAAAGAAATCTCATACGGACTCACTATGCCCCTCAGCGAATACCTCGGGGTGCCTACTTTCCGAAAAGGGGTCATTTGTGGGGTGTGTTTACTGTTCTGGCATTTTGGGCGGGGCTAAATTGTGAGCCGCCATGTAAAACCTAAAGGTACTCGTTGGAATTTGGGCCCCTTTGTGCACCCAGGCTGCAAAAAAGTGTCACTCATGTGGCATCGCCATACTCAGGAGAAGTAGGGCAATGTGTTTTGGGGTGTATTTTTACATATACCCATACTTTGTGTGAGAAATATCTCTGTAAATTGACAACTTTGAATAAAAAAATTTAAAAAGTTGTCGTTTACAGTGAAATTTCTCACACACAGTATGGGTATATGTAAAAATACACCCCAAAACACATTGCCCTACTTCTCCTGAGTTCGGTGATACAACATGAGTGACACTTTTTTGCAGCCAAGATGCGCAAAGGGGCCCTAAAACCAATGAGTACCTTTAGGATTTCACAGGCCATTTTTACGCATTTGGATTCTCACACTTTAGGACCCCTAAAATGCCAGGGCAGTATAAATACCCCACAAGTGACCCCATTGTGCAAAGAAGACACCCCAAGGTATTCCGTGAGGGGTATGGCGAGTTCACAGAAAAAAAAATCTGATATGCCATTTTTTTAACTTCTACAGCCTGCCAGCGCACAATCAGCGCTGGCAGGCTGTAGTTTACCTTCTCCCCGGGCGCGTCAAGGAGGAACAGACTGACCGCCTGCAGGACGCAATCCTGCGTGAGGCGGTCGGCAAGAAGTTAAGGGTGCGTGGTGCTGTGGAGGTCACTGTTAAGGGGGCAGGCCACTCTAGAGGTCAATGATAAGGGGGTGGGCCGCTGTGAAGGTCACTGTTAATGGAGTGGGGTGCTATGGATGTCTCATTTTAAGGAGGCAGGGCACTGTGGAGGTCACTGTTAAGGGGGTGCGGTTCTGTGGGGGTCACTGTTAAGGGAGTGGGGTCGGGTGCTGTGGAGGTCACTGTTAAGGGGGTGAGGTGCTGTGGTGGTCACTGTTAAGGGTATGGCGCACTGTAGAGGTCACTACTGTGAAGGGAGCGGGCCGCTGTGGCGGTCAATGTTAAGGGGTTAGGGCACTGTAAAGGTCACTGTTAATGGGGTGGAGCAGTGTTATGGGGGACAATATGGATATTTTTAAATCACACATATAAACAGTAAATGAAATAGTTTATATATACCTGTGTGAAGCCGGGTCATCTTCTAGTCTCTAATATATATAAAAATGTATCTGTTGATAACCCCCTCATTAGCTGCCCAGCAATCTGCACCAAATTTGGCACATAGGTACATTGAGTGTCTGGGAAGGTTTTTGTAAAGTTCTCTCTTCCTTCTAGGACATACGGTTCTTGAAATATCCCCAAAAAATGCAAATATGGTACCATCACATGACCCATATTATCCAATAGAAGCTTACAGGTCTTTTACTCATATCCTGATATACACACAATCACATGACCCCTATTGGCCAATAGAAGCTAACAGGTCCTTAATCCTTGACATACACACAGTTCTATACCAGGTTTCCATAACAAATCCGCCATTTTTCTTGACTGTTACAGGTCACTGTTTAGGGGGTGCTGTAATGGTCACTGTTTAGGTGACTGGGTGCTGTGCAGGTCCTTTCCTGGCTTAATTCATTTTCGTATCACATTATACACTGCTCGCTTCCATGGTTATGACAAGGGAGGTCGTAACCATGGAAACGAGCAGTGTATAATATGATGGAAAAATTAATCCAGCCAGCAAAGGGAGCAATATGGATAATAACAATACATTAGTAAGTGCTTTGTATTAACTTCCTCTACATAATAAATGCTATTTCCTGAAATGAGATAACCTCTTTAAGTGGGTGGGTTGCTGCGGAGGTCGCTATTGGGGGGGGGGGTGGCGCTGCTGTGGAGATCACTATTAAGTGGGCAGAACACTGTAGGGGTCACTGTTAAGTGCTGTGGTGGTCACTGCTAAGGGGCTAGACCGTTGTGGAGGTCACTGATATGGGGTGGGGCACTGTGGAGGTTAGTGTTAAGGGGGAGGGGCCCTGTGGAGGTCACCCTTACGGAGGTGACCCATGCAAAGCCGGGTCATTCTGCTACTATTTTATACATTTATTTATATGTGTATATTTAGAATTGTAATTTGCACTTGTAATATAAATTGTATACTTTATTGGTGATTGTTGTTACTCTCCCTCACTGGGTAATTGGTTGTTTTGGGAACTTCAGTATTTGAACAATGACAACATGGTGGCGGGGAGAATGCCATGGAAAGACATGCATGGTTTTAGACATCAAGTTGCTCATTCTTAAAATACATGACGGCCTCAGATACTGGGCCCAACCAATTGTCACAAACTATTTTACATGTAACCTGAAACTATGTAATGCTGTTGGCTGCACAGATCACTATGCTTTATATCCAATACACATTAGTTTAGTACTGCAAATATAATTTTCCAATTCATTTGTATTAATTATAAAGCAGTTTTTAACATAAAATCAGTTTTTACATGAGCTGTCCCTGACAATGTCACCCAATGAGATAAATGCAGATACCCCTGCATAATACCCTGCATTAACAATACTGTAGATGTTGCTGGAACATTTCTCTAACATACCGTAGAGTTAAATTAATTATCAGTAAAACATACCGACATGCAGTCACAGTTTATTGTACACAGGAAATCTATCCTCCAGACATATCTGCATTTATCGCATGGTATGTAGGTAGGAATCCATTAGGGTTCCTTTTGAAGAAACAGTTCAGTTTTTGTAATGACGACAAGTGGGAAGAAATTGCCTTATCTTCAATTCACACTTGGCAATTTCATGCTTGTCTCAACATGCTCTTTGTAATGTAACACAAGTATCAATTTACTTGACGAGGGGGGGGGGATACACTTCAATGCAATTCGTTTTTAAGGGGAAAATTCAAAGGCAGGTTGACACGGGCATCATGTTTGACGCCCGGATAAGAGGCGGGTGTGTTGCGGAAAAATTGTACGATTTTTCAGCACGTGTGCAAACTGTTGTAATGCGTTTTGCACCCGTGTGAGAAAAATCGGCATGTTCGGTACCCAGACCTGAAGTCCGGTTTCGGGTTGAGTATTCTGTATATTTTCCCTTATATCATAGTTATAAAGGAAAATAATAGCATTCTAAATACAGAAAGTAAAAAGGGCAATAGAGGGTTAAAATAAAAAATAACTCACCTCCTCCAATTGATCGCGTAGCTGCCGATCTCCAGTTCTGTCTTCAGCTGGGGGGGGTAAAGGACCTTCCGTGACGTAACTGGGTCACATGGTCCAATCATGGAAGCAGGTGATAGGACCATGTGACCCAGGGACGTCACCGAAGGTTATTTACCCCCCCCCCCCCCGCCCAGCTGAAGACCGAAAACGAGATCGGCAGCTACGCGATCATTTGGAGGAGGTGAGTTAATATTTTTTTTAACCCTTTATTGCCCTTTTTACTTAGCATTCTGTATTTAGAATGCTATTACTTTCCTTTATAACCATGTTATAAGGGAAAATAATAAAGATCGGGTCCCCATCCCTTGCTAGCGGATGCTTGCGATTTTCCCGCAGCCTTATTTACTTCTATGGGGCCTGCGTTGCGTGAAAAACGCAGAAAATAGAGAATGCTGCGATTTTCACGCAACGCAGAAGTGATGTGGGAAAATCACCGCTCATGTACACAGCCCCATAGAAATGAATGGGTCCGGATTCAGTGTGGGTGCAATGCGTTGACATCACACATTGCACCCTCGCGGAAATCACGCCCGTGTGAAAGGGGCCTAAGGATTGCACGTTTACAATATTTAATCCATATATTTCTTCTCTGAGATTCAAAAATCAAAATCTTGCAATTTTCCAGGCAAAGTACTTCTTGTTTAACACCATTGATATACGGTACATGGTTGTAAACTAGCAACTGTAATTCAATGTTGTGGAAAATCCATTGATGCCACATGGGGGTCCAGCGATCGAAATTGCAACCGCCTTCTAAATTAAGCCTAATTGTATTTGTATGGAAGACATGTATCATTGCGTTTGTGCTAAAAAGCTAGTTGCAAATTTTAGTGCACACCATTTTTTTAGCACAAACAATTGAAATTTCTACGCACTCTCGCTACTTTTGAAAACTATGTTGGTGTGGTTAGCTGGGAGAGTAGCTCTATGCCAGTCAGCAAGAAAATGAAAAAAATGTGTTGATAAATTCTGCGTAAATTACAGAAATGTAGACTGAATTCAAAATTCCACTTCTGACAAATTTTCCCCCTTTACAACTACTTATGCAGAAATTGGGAGTTATCAATCAAGACTGGTGTTGCTATCTCATTGGACCTTGGAAGATGCACTTTATTTATGATGAGGCGCATGCATCCTCCAGCAGTACATGCGCCTATAAGGAGTTCTACACCACCTGGTGGCTGGTGTAGATTTCAGTCATTAGGCCTCTTTCTCACGAGGGTGACAGATCTCAAAGTAAGGCCTCATGCACACGGCCATGGAACACGGCGGTGTGCGGACCGTGGTATCCCGATCTAGAATACAGCTGACTGCAGGAGCGCACGGCGTCATTGGTTGCTATGACGCCGTGCACTTAATGCCGCCGCTGGACTACAGTAATACACCCGTACGAGTGCGGACCGTGGTATCCCGATCTAGAATACAGCTGACAGCAGGAGCGCACGGCGTCATTGGTTGCTATGACGCCGTGCACTTAATGCCACCGCTGGACTACAGTTATACACCCGTACGAGTGTATTACTGTAGTCCAACGGCGGCATGAAGCGCACGGCGTCATAGCAACCAATGACGGCGTGCGCTCCTGCTGTCAGCTGGATTCCAGGCCGGGATACCACGGTCCGCGCACCGCCGTGTTCCACGGCCGTGTGCATGAGGCCTAAGCCAACCAAAAATTGCTATAGAGTTAAATGAAATGTCTGTCCCTGCCCCACATTTATCATCCAGCCTGAGCCACTGTGATAATTCTGGGACAGGTTTAGGGGTAATGGGGGGCATTTATCAAAACTGGTGTACAGGAAAACTGGCTTAGTTGCCCATAGCAACCAATCAGATTCCATCTTTCATTTTCCAAGGGAGCTCAGAAAAATGAAAGGTGGAATCTTATTGGTTTCTATAGGCAGCTAAGGCTACTTTCACATCTGCGCTTTTCCTTTCCGCTATTGAGACCATCATAGGATTTCAATAGCGGGGGAAAATGCTTCCGTTTTGTCCCCATTCATTGTCAATGGGGACAAAACTGAACTGAAGGGAACGGAGTGCTCCACAATGCGTTCTGTTCCGTTTCATTGTGTTCCTATGACGCACATAACAGTGCTGCAAGCAGTGTTTTTGAGTGCATCCTGAGATGCAGAGCAATATGGATCCATCATGACTCACAATGTAAGTCAATGGTGACGGATCAGTTTTCTCTGGCACAAAAAACCCCGGATCCGTCCCCCATTGACTTACAATGTTTTTATAGACGGATCCATCATGGCTATGTTAGAGATAATAAAACCGGATCCGTTCAGAACAGATGCAGACTGTTGTATTATCATGATGGAAGCGTTTTTGCTGATCAATGACGGATCCAGCAAAACCGCAGATGTGAAAGTAGCCAAGACAGTTTTCCTTTACACCAGTTTTGAGAAATCTCCCTCAATGTGTTGATGTTGATGTTATATGGGCATATAACTACATTTTTTAGCGCAATTTATTATTGTGGCTTTTTTTTTAAAAAGCTGCAAAAAAAGTCAGAAGTGTTCTCCAGTCCCCTGGTGCAGAACAAACTGAGGTACTTTTATAATAACTAAGACTTTAGACTGATCAAACAGTGTGCAGCAAAGTTTATCTATTAAAAGCATTCATGGATGGACTGGATATATCAGAATTATAGATGGAATCTGAGCAAGCAAAAGGTGGATTTCTGAAGTAGTGCATACGTCTGTGCTGGGCTGCATCAGGTATACTGTGTGGGAATCGTCTTCTGGGCAGACCATAAGGGGTTAACAGTGGTGTCCCCCGCACGGAGCCGGCAGGGATTGGTCGGGGGGCGCTGCCTGTCTGCCGGCCACTATTAGTAAAGGAAGAGCAGGGAAACACATGGGGATCTGAGAGCGTGAGAGGAATCCAGCCACTGCCACCAGCAGGAATTCCCGGGCATGCTTCATACATTGCTGGAGCCCTCACACTGTGCCAGGAATACTGCCCTAGCATCTGAGCCGGCTTCTATGGCTTCTGCTATTGAACCCTACCACTGCTACTTGTAATGCATTGATAAGAGGGCTGCTAACTGTGCCAGCGCTGCGTGAGGAGATATGGCTAGAAGAGGTCTCCTGTGTTCCCTGCTGCTTGCCCTTGCTTCCTGTCAGGTCAGTCTGGTGTCTACTTCTTCTTCTTATTGTATGTTCCTTTCTAACTTAATAATGCTTTCTTGTCTTTCACATGATGCTGCTGTGAAACCTGCCAGAATGCACCTGTACATGCAGGGGGAAGCCCTCAGCCCTTACCCCTGGCTCTGCACACTGACATACTGGCTTTTACTGAACACACTGGTGAGTATTAGCCTACTTGTCCCTTCATTTATGTACTGAAGACACTGCTGAGTATTAGCATACTTGTCCCTTCATTTATGTACTGAACACACTGCTGAGTATTAGCCTACTTGTCCCTTCATTTATATACTGAACACACTGGTGAGTATTAGCCTACTTGTCGCTTCATTTATGTACTGAACACACTGCTGAGTATTAGCCTACTTGTCCCATCATTTATATACTGAACACACTGCTGAGTATTAGCCTACTTGTCGCTTCATTTATGTACTGAACACAGTGCTGAGTATTAGCCTACTTGTCCATTCTTTTATATACTAAATACACTGCTGAGTATTAGCCTACTTGTCCCTTCATTTATGTACTGAACACAGTGCTGAGTATTAGCCTACTTGTCCATTCTTTTATATACTAAATACACTGCTGAGTATTAGCCTACTTGTCCCATCATTTATACACTGAACACACTGCTGAGTATTAGCCTACTTGTCGCTTCATTTATGTACAGAACACACTGCTGAGTATTAGCCTACTTGTCCCTTCATTTATGTACTGAACACACTGCTGAGTATTAGCCTACTTGTCCCTTCATTTATATACTGAACACACTGGTGAGTATTACCCAACTTGTCCCATCATTTATATACTGAACACACTGCTGAGTATTAACCTACTTGTCCCTTCATTTATATACTGAACACACTGGTGAGTATTAGCCTACTTGTCCCATCATTTATATTCTGAACACACTGCTGAGTATTAGCCTACTTGTCGCATCATTTATGTACTAAACACACTGCTGAGTATTAACCTACTTGTCCCTTCATTTATATACTGAACACACTGGTAAGTATTAGCCTACTTGTCGGTTCATTTATGTACTGAACACACTGCTGAGTATTAGCCTACTTGTCCCATCATTTATATACTGAACACACTGCTGAGTATTAGCCTACTTGTCCCTTCATTTATATACTGAACACATTGCTGAGTATTAGCCTACTAGTCCCATCATTTATATACTGAACACACTGGTGAGTATTAGCCTACTTGTCCCTTCATTTATTGACTGAACACAGCGCTGAGTATTAGCCTACTTGTCCCTTCATTTATGTACTGAACACACTGCTGAGTATTAGCCTACTTGTCCCTTCATTTATATACTGAACACACTGCTAAGTATTAGCCTACTTGTCCCTTCGTTTATATACTGAACACACTGCTGAGTATTAGCCTACTTGTCCCTTCATTTATATACTGAACACAGTGCTGAGTATTAGCCTACTTGTCTCTTCATTTATATACTGAACACAGCGCTGAGTATTAGCCTACTTGTCCCTTCATTTATGTACTGAACACACTGCTGAGCATTAGCCTACTTATCCCTTCATTTATATACTGAACACACTGCTGAGTATTAGCCTACTTGTCCGTTCATTTATATAATGAACATACTGCTGAATATTAGCCTACTTGTCCCATCATTTATATTCTGAACACACTGCTGAGTATTAGCCTACTTGTCGCATCATTTATGTACTAAACACACTGCTGAGTATTAACCTACTTGTCCCTTCATTTATATACTGAACACACTGGTGAGTATTAGCCTACTTGTCCCTTCATTTATGTACTGAACACACTGCTGAGTATTAGCCTACTTGTCCCAATATTTATATACTGAACACACTGCTGAGTATTAGCCTACTTGTCCCTTCATTTATATACTGAACACATTGCTGAGTATTAGCCTACTAGTCCCATCATTTATATACTGAACACACTGGTGAATATTAGCCTACTTGTCCCTTCATTTATTGACTGAACACAGCGCTGAGTATTAGCCTACTTGTCCCTTCATTTATGTACTGAACACACTGCTGAGTATTAGCCTACTTGTCCCTTCATTTATATACTGAACACACTGCTAAGTATTAGCCTACTTGTCCCTTCGTTTATATACTGAACACACTGCTGAGTATTAGCCTACTTGTCCCTTCATTTATATACTGAACACACTGCTGAGTATTAGCCTACTTGTCTCTTCATTTATATACTGAACACAGCGCTGAGTATTAGCCTACTTGTCCCTTCATTTATGTACTGAACACACTGCTGAGCATTAGCCTACTTATCCTTTCATTTATATACTGAACACACTGCTGAGTATTAGCCTACTTGTCCCTTCATTTATATACTGAACACACTGCTGAGTATTAGCCTACTTGTCCCTTCATTTATATACTGAACACACTGCTGAGTATTAGCCTACTTGTCCGTTCATTTATATAATGAACATACTGCTGAGTATTAGCCTACTTGTCCCTTCATTTATGTATTGAACACACTGCTGAGTATTAGCCTATTTGTCCCATCATTTATATACTGAACACACTGGTGAGTATTAGCCTACTTGTCCCTTCATTTATGTACTGAACACACTGCTGAGTATTAGCCTACTTTGTCCCTTCATTTATATAATGAACATACTGCTGAGTAATAGCCTACTTGTCCCATTATTTATATACTGAACACACTGCTGAGTATTAGCCTACTTGTCCCTTCATTTATGTACTGAACACACTGGTGAGTATTAGCCTACTTGTCCCTTCATTTATGTACTAAACACAGCGCTGAGTATTAGCCTACTTGACCCTTCATTTATATACTGAATACACTGCTGAGTATTAGCCTACTTGTCCCTTCATTTATGTATTGAACACACTGCTGAGTATTAGCCTACTTGTCCCTTCATTTATGTACTGAACACAGCGCTGAGTATTAGCCTACTTGTCCCTTCATTTATATACTGAACACACTGCTGAGTATTAGCCTACTTGTCCCTTCATTTATGTACTGAACACACTGCTGAGTATTAGCCTACTTGTCCCATCATTTTTATACTGAACACAGCGCTAAGTATTAGCCTACTTGTCCCTTCATTTATGTACTGAACACACTCCTGAGTATTAGCATACTTGTCCCTTCATTTATATACTGAACACACTGCTGAGTATTAGCCTACTTGTCCCTTTATTTATATACTGAACACACTGCTGAGTATGAGCTTTCTTGTCCCTTCGTTTATATACTGAACACACTGCTGAGTATCAGCCTACTTGTCCCTTCATTTATATATTGAACACAGTGCTGAGTATTAGCCTACTTGTCTCTTCATTTATATCCTGAACACAGCGCTGAGTATTAGCCTACTTGTCCCTTCATTTATGTACTGAACACACTGCTGAGCATTAGCCTACTTATCCCTTCATTTATATACTGAACACACTGCTGAGTATTAGCCTACTTGTCCCTTCATTTATATACTGAACACACTGCTGAGTATTAGCATACTTGTCCCTTCATTTATATACTGAACACACTGCTGAGTATTAGCCTACTTGTCCGTTCATTTATATACTGAACACACTGCTGAGTATTAGCCTACTTGTCCCTTCATTTATGTACTGAACACACTGCTGAGTATTAGCCTACTTGTCCCTTCATTTATGTATTGAACACACTGCTGAGTATTAGCCTATTTGTCCCATCATTTATATACTGAACACACTGGTGAGTATTAGCCTACTTGTCCCTTCATTTATGTACTGAACACACTGCTGAGTATTAGCCTACTTTGTCCCTTAATTTATATAATGAACATACTGCTGAGTATTAGCCTTCTTGTCCCATCATTTATATACTGAACACACTGCTGAGTATTAGCCTACTTGTCCCTTCATTTATGTACTGAACACACTGGTGAGTATTAGCCTACTTGTCCCTTCATTTATGTACTAAACACAGCGCTGAGTATTAGCCTACTTGACCCTTCATTTATATACTGAATACACTGCTGAGTATTAGCCTACTTGTCCCTTCATTTATGTATTGAACACACTGCTGAGTATTAGCCTACTTGTCCCTTCATTTATGTACTGAACACAGCGCTGAGTATTAGCCTACTTGTCCCTTCATTTATATACTGAACACACTGCTGAGTATTAGCCTACTTGTCCCTTCATTTATGTACTGAACACACTGCTGAGTATTAGCCTACTTGTCCAATCATTTTTATACTGAACACAGCGCTAAGTATTAGCCTACTTGTCCCTTCATTTATGTACTGAACACACTCCTGAGTATTTGCATAATTGTCCCTTCATTTATATACTGAACACACTGCTGAGTATTAGCCTACTTGTCCCTTTATTTATATACTGAACACACTGCTGAGTATGAGCCTACTTGTCCCTTCATTTATATACTGAACACACTGCTGAGTATTAGCCTACTTGTCCCTTCATTTATATACTGAACACAGTGCTGAGTATTAGCCTACTTGTCCCTTCATTTATATACTGAACACACTGCTGAGTATTAGCCTACTTGTCCCTTCATCTATATACTGAACACACTGCTGAGTATTAGCCTACTTGTCCCTTCAATTATATACTGAACACACTGCTGAGTATTAGCCTACTTGTCCCTTCATTTATATACTGAACACATTGCTGAGTATTAGCCTACTTGTCCCATCATTTATATACTGAACACACTGGTGAGTATTAGCCTACTTGTCCCTTCATTTATTGACTGAACACACTGCTGAGTATTAGCCTACTTGTCCCTTCATTTATATACTGAACACACTGCTAAGTATTAGCCTACTTGTCCCTTCATTTATATACTGAACACACTGCTGAGTATTAGCCTTCTTGTCCCTTCGTTTATATACTGAACACACTGCTGAGTATTAGCCTACTTGTCCCTTCATTTATATACTGAACACAGCGCTGAGTATTAGCCTACTTGTCCCTTCATTTATGTACTTAACACACTGCTGAGTATTAGCCTACTTGTCCCTTCATTTATGTACTGAACACACTGCTGAGCATTAGCCTACTTGTCCCTTCATTTATATACTGAACACACTGCTGAGTATTAGCCTACTTGTCCCTTCATTTATATACTGAACACACTGCTGAGTATTAGCCTACTTGTCCCTTAATTTATGTACTTAACACACTGCTGAGTATTAGCCTACTTGTCCCTTCATTTATGTACTGAACACACTGCTGAGTATTAGCCTACTTGTCCCTTCATTTATATACTGAACACACTGCTGAGTATTAGCCTACTTGTCCCTTCATTTATATACTGAACACACAGGTGAGTATTAGCCTACTTGTCCCTTCATTTATATACTGAACACACTGCTGAGTATTAGCCTACTTGTCCCTTCATTTATGTACTGAACACACTGCTGAGTATTAGCCTACTTGTCCCATCATTTATATACTGAACACACTGGTGAGTATTAGCCTACTTGTCCCTTCATTTATGTACTGAACACACTGTTGAGTATTAGCCTACTTGTCCCTTCATTTATATAATGAACATACTGCTAAATATTAACCTACTTGTCCCATCATTTATATACTGAACACACTGCTGAGTATTAGCCTACTTGTCCCTTCATTTATGTACTGAACACACTGGTGAGTATTAGCCTACTTGTCTCTTCATTTATATGCTGAACACAGCGCTGAGTATTAGCCTACTTGACCCTTCATTTATATACTGAATACACTGCTGAGTTTTAGCCTACTTGTCCCTTCATTTATGTATTGAACGAACTGCTGATTATTAGCTTACTTGTCCCTTTATTTATATACTGAACACACTGCTGAGTATTAGCCTACTTGTCCCTTCATTTATGTACTGAACACACTGCCGAGTATTAGCCTACTTGTCTCATCATTTTTATACTGAACATAGCGCTAAGTATTAGCCTACTTGTCCCTTCATTTATGTACTGAACACACTCCTGAGTATTAGCCTACTTGTCCCATCATTTATATACTAAACACACTACTGAGTATTAGCCTACTTGTCCCTTCATTTATATACTGAACACACTGCTGAGTATTAGCCTACTTGTCCCTTCATCTATGTACTGAACACAGTGCTGAGTATTAGCCTACTTGTCCCTTCATTTATATACTGAACACACTGCTGAGTATTAGCCTACTTGTCCCTTCATCTATATACAGAACACAGCGCTGAGTATTAGCCTGCTTGTCCCTTCATTTATATACTGAATACACTGCTAAGTATTAGCCTACTTGTCCCTTCATTTATATACTGAACACACTGCTGATTATTAGCCTACTTGTCCCTTCAATTATATACTGAACACACTGCTGAGTATTAGCCTACTTGTCCCATCATTTATATACTGAACACACTGCTGAGTTTTAGCCTACTTGTCCCTTCATCTATATACTAAACACAGTGCTGAGTATTAGCCTACTTTTCCCTTCATGTATATACTGAACACACTGCTGAGTATTAGCCTACTTGTCCCTTCATTTATATACTGAACACACTGCTGAGTATTAGCCTACTTGTCCCATCATTTATATACTGAACACAGCGCTGAGTATTAGCCTACTTGTCCCTTCATTTATATACTAAAAACACTGCTGAGTATTAACCTACTTGTCCTTTCATTTATATACTGAACACACTGCTGAGTATTACCGGTAGTCTACTTGTCTCTTCAATTATATACTGAACACACTGCTGAGTATTAGCCTACTTGTCCCATCATTTATATACTGAACACAGCGCTGAGTATTAGCCTACTTGTCCCTTCATTTATATACTGAACACACTGCTGAGTATTAGCCTACTTGTCCTTTCATTTATATGCTGAACACACTTCTGAGTATTAGCCTACTTGTCCCTTCATTTATATACTGAACACACTGCTGAGTATTATCCTACTTGTCCCTTCATTTATATACTAAAAACACTGCTGAGTATTAGCCTACTTGTCCTTTCATTTATATACTGAACACACTGCTGAGTATTAGCCTACTTGTCCCATCATTTATATACTGAACACACTGCTGAGTATTAGCCTACTTGTCTCTTCAATTATATACTGAACACACTGCTGAGTATTAGCCTACTTGTCCCATCCTTTATATACTGAACACACTGCTGAGTTTTAGCCTACTTGTCCCTTCATCTATATACTGAACACAGTGCTGAGTATTAGCCTACTTGTCCCTTCATTTATATACTGAACACACTGCTGAGTATTAGCCTACTTGTCCCTTCATCTATATACTGAACACAGCGCTGAGTATTAGCCTACTTGTCCCTTCATTTATGTACTGAACACACTGCTGAGTATTAGCCTACTTGTCCCTTCATTTATGTACTGAACACACTGCTAAGTATTAGCCTACTTGTCCCATCATTTATATACTGAACACACTGCTGAGTATTAGCCTACTTGTCCCTTCATTTATATACTGAACACACTGGTGAGTATTAGCCTACTTGTCCCTTCATTTATACACTGAACACACTGCTGAGTATTAGCCTACTTGTCTCTTCATTTATATACTGAACACACTGGTGAGTATTAGCCTACTTGTCCCATCATTTATATACTGAACACACTGCTGAGTTTTAGCCTACTTGTCCCTTCATCTATATACTGAACACAGTGCTGAGTATTAGCCTACTTGTCCCTTCATTTATATACTGAACACACTGCTGAGTATTAGCCTACTTGTCCCTTCATCTATATACTGAACACAGCGCTGAGTATTAGCCTACTTGTCCCTTCATTTATGTACTGAACACACTGCTGAGTATTAGCCTACTTTTCCCTTCATTTATATACTGAACACACTGCTGAGTATTAGCCTACTTGTCCTTTCATTTATATACTGAACACACTGCTGAGTATTAGCCAACTTGTCCCTTCATTTATGTACTGAACACAGCGCTGAGTATTAGCCTACTTGTCCCTTCATTTATATACTAAAAACACTGCTGAGTATTAGCCTACTTGTCCTTTCATTTATATACTGAACACACTGCTGAGTATTAACCTACTTGTCCCATCATTTATATACTGAACACACTGCTGAGTATTAGCCTACTTGTCCCTTCAATTATATACTGAACACACTGCTGAGTATTAGCTTACTTGTCCCATCATTTATATACTGAACACACTGCTGAGTTTTAGCCTACTTGTCCCTTCATCTATATACTGAACACAGTGCTGAGTATTAGCCTACTTGTCCCTTCATTGTATAATGAACACACTGCTGAGTATTAGCCTACTTGTCCCTTCATCTATATACTGAACACAGCGCTGAGTATTAGCCTACTTGTCCCTTCATTTATGTACTGAACACACTGCTGAGTATTAGCCTACTTGTCCCTTCATTTATGTACTGAACACACTGCTGAGTATTAGCCTACTTGTCCCTTCATTTATATACTGAACACAGCGCTAAGTAATGGCCTACTTGTCCCTTAATTTATGTACTGAACACACTGGTGAGTATTAGCCCACGTGTCCCATCATTTATATACTGAACACACTGCTGATTATCAGCCTACTTGTCCCATCATTTATATACTGAACACACTGCTGAGTATTAGCCTACTTGTCCTTTCATTTATATACTGAACACAGCGCTGAGTATTAGCCTTCTTGTCCCCTCATTTATATACTGAACACAGCGCTGAGTATTAGCCTACTTGTCCCTTCATGTATATACTGAACACACTGCTGAGTATTAGCCTACTTGTCCCTTCATTTATGTACTGAACACACTGGTGAGTATTAGCCTACTTGTCTCTTCATTTATATGCTGAACACAGCGCTGAGTATTAGCCTACTTGACCCTTCATTTATATACTGAATACACTGCTGAGTTTTAGCCTACTTGTCCCTTCATTTATGTATTGAACGAACTGCTGATTATTAGCTTACTTGTCCCTTTATTTATATACTGAACACACTGCTGAGTATTAGCCTACTTGTCCCTTCATTTATGTACTGAACACACTGCCGAGTATTAGCCTACTTGTCTCATCATTTTTATACTGAACATAGCGCTAAGTATTAGCCTACTTGTCCCTTCATTTATGTACTGAACACACTCCTGAGTATTAGCCTACTTGTCCCATCATTTATATACTAAACACACTACTGAGTATTAGCCTACTTGTCCCTTCATTTATATACTGAACACACTGCTGAGTATTAGCCTACTTGTCCCTTCATCTATGTACTGAACACAGTGCTGAGTATTAGCCTACTTGTCCCTTCATTTATATACTGAACACACTGCTGAGTATTAGCCTACTTGTCCCTTCATCTATATACAGAACACAGCGCTGAGTATTAGCCTGCTTGTCCCTTCATTTATATACTGAATACACTGCTAAGTATTAGCCTACTTGTCCCTTCATTTATATACTGAACACACTGCTGATTATTAGCCTACTTGTCCCTTCAATTATATACTGAACACACTGCTGAGTATTAGCCTACTTGTCCCATCATTTATATACTGAACACACTGCTGAGTTTTAGCCTACTTGTCCCTTCATCTATATACTAAACACAGTGCTGAGTATTAGCCTACTTTTCCCTTCATGTATATACTGAACACACTGCTGAGTATTAGCCTACTTGTCCCTTCATTTATATACTGAACACACTGCTGAGTATTAGCCTACTTGTCCCATCATTTATATACTGAACACAGCGCTGAGTATTAGCCTACTTGTCCCTTCATTTATATACTAAAAACACTGCTGAGTATTAACCTACTTGTCCTTTCATTTATATACTGAACACACTGCTGAGTATTACCGGTAGTCTACTTGTCTCTTCAATTATATACTGAACACACTGCTGAGTATTAGCCTACTTGTCCCATCATTTATATACTGAACACAGCGCTGAGTATTAGCCTACTTGTCCCTTCATTTATATACTGAACACACTGCTGAGTATTAGCCTACTTGTCCTTTCATTTATATGCTGAACACACTTCTGAGTATTAGCCTACTTGTCCCTTCATTTATATACTGAACACACTGCTGAGTATTATCCTACTTGTCCCTTCATTTATATACTAAAAACACTGCTGAGTATTAGCCTACTTGTCCTTTCATTTATATACTGAACACACTGCTGAGTATTAGCCTACTTGTCCCATCATTTATATACTGAACACACTGCTGAGTATTAGCCTACTTGTCTCTTCAATTATATACTGAACACACTGCTGAGTATTAGCCTACTTGTCCCATCCTTTATATACTGAACACACTGCTGAGTTTTAGCCTACTTGTCCCTTCATCTATATACTGAACACAGTGCTGAGTATTAGCCTACTTGTCCCTTCATTTATATACTGAACACACTGCTGAGTATTAGCCTACTTGTCCCTTCATCTATATACTGAACACAGCGCTGAGTATTAGCCTACTTGTCCCTTCATTTATGTACTGAACACACTGCTGAGTATTAGCCTACTTGTCCCTTCATTTATGTACTGAACACACTGCTAAGTATTAGCCTACTTGTCCCATCATTTATATACTGAACACACTGCTGAGTATTAGCCTACTTGTCCCTTCATTTATATACTGAACACACTGGTGAGTATTAGCCTACTTGTCCCTTCATTTATACACTGAACACACTGCTGAGTATTAGCCTACTTGTCTCTTCATTTATATACTGAACACACTGGTGAGTATTAGCCTACTTGTCCCATCATTTATATACTGAACACACTGCTGAGTTTTAGCCTACTTGTCCCTTCATCTATATACTGAACACAGTGCTGAGTATTAGCCTACTTGTCCCTTCATTTATATACTGAACACACTGCTGAGTATTAGCCTACTTGTCCCTTCATCTATATACTGAACACAGCGCTGAGTATTAGCCTACTTGTCCCTTCATTTATGTACTGAACACACTGCTGAGTATTAGCCTACTTTTCCCTTCATTTATATACTGAACACACTGCTGAGTATTAGCCTACTTGTCCTTTCATTTATATACTGAACACACTGCTGAGTATTAGCCAACTTGTCCCTTCATTTATGTACTGAACACAGCGCTGAGTATTAGCCTACTTGTCCCTTCATTTATATACTAAAAACACTGCTGAGTATTAGCCTACTTGTCCTTTCATTTATATACTGAACACACTGCTGAGTATTAACCTACTTGTCCCATCATTTATATACTGAACACACTGCTGAGTATTAGCCTACTTGTCCCTTCAATTATATACTGAACACACTGCTGAGTATTAGCTTACTTGTCCCATCATTTATATACTGAACACACTGCTGAGTTTTAGCCTACTTGTCCCTTCATCTATATACTGAACACAGTGCTGAGTATTAGCCTACTTGTCCCTTCATTGTATAATGAACACACTGCTGAGTATTAGCCTACTTGTCCCTTCATCTATATACTGAACACAGCGCTGAGTATTAGCCTACTTGTCCCTTCATTTATGTACTGAACACACTGCTGAGTATTAGCCTACTTGTCCCTTCATTTATGTACTGAACACACTGCTGAGTATTAGCCTACTTGTCCCTTCATTTATATACTGAACACAGCGCTAAGTAATGGCCTACTTGTCCCTTAATTTATGTACTGAACACACTGGTGAGTATTAGCCCACGTGTCCCATCATTTATATACTGAACACACTGCTGATTATCAGCCTACTTGTCCCATCATTTATATACTGAACACACTGCTGAGTATTAGCCTACTTGTCCTTTCATTTATATACTGAACACAGCGCTGAGTATTAGCCTTCTTGTCCCCTCATTTATATACTGAACACAGCGCTGAGTATTAGCCTACTTGTCCCTTCATGTATATACTGAACACACTGCTGAGTATTAGCCTACTTGTCCCTTCATTTGTATACTGAACACAGCGCTGAGTATTAGCCTACTTGTCCCATCATTTAATTACTGAACACACTGGTGAGTATTAACCTACTTGTCCCCTGATCTATATACTGAACACACTGGTGAGTATTAGCCTACCTGTCCCTTCATTTATATACTGAACACACTGGTGAGTATTAGCCTACTTGACCCTTCATTTATATACTGAACACACTGGTGAGTATTAACCTACCTGTCCCTTCATTTATATACTGAACACACTGGTGAGTATTAGCCTACTTGACCCTTCATTTATATACTGAACACACTGGTGAGTATTGGCCTACTTGACCCTTCATTTATATACTGAACACACTGGTGAGTTTTAACTTACTTGTCCCTTCATTTATATACTGAACACACTGCTGAGTATTAGCCTACTTGTCCATTCTTTTATATACTGAACACACAGCTGAGTATTAGCCTACTTTTCCCTTCATTTATATTCTGAACACACTGCTGAGTATTAGCCTACTTGTCCCTTCATTTATATACTGAACACACTGGTGAGTATTAGCCTACTTGTCCCTTCATTTATATACTGAACACACTGGTGAGTATTAGCCTACTTGTCCCATCATTTATATACTGAACACACTGGTGAGTATTAGCCTACTTGTCCCATCATTTATATACTGAACACACTGCTGAGTATTAGCCTACTTGTCCGTTTATTTATATACTGAACACATCGCTGAGTATTAGCCTACTTGTCCCTTCATTTATATACTGAACACACTGGTGAGTATTAGCCTACTTGTCCCTTCTTCTATATACTGAACACAGTGCTGATTATTAGCCTACTTGTCCCTTCATCTATGTACTAAACACACTGCTGAGTATTAGCCTACTTGTCCCTTCATTTATATACTGAACACACTGGTGAGTATTAGCCTACTTGTCCCTTCTTCTATATACTGAACACAGTGCTTATTATTAGCCTACTTGTCCCTTCATCTATGTACTAAACACACTGCTGAGTATTAGCCTATTTGTCCCTTCATCTATGTACTGAACACACTGCTGAGTATTAGGCCTCATGCACACGACTGTATGACTTTTTCAGTATTCTGTAGAAAACGGATATGCAAAAAATTCAGATGACGTCCGTGTGTATTCTGTTTTTTGCTTAACGAAACAGCTGGCCCATGATAGAACAGTACTATCCTTGTCCGTTATGCGGACAATAATAGGACATGGTCTATGTTTGAACCGAACTGAAATACGGAAACAGAATGCATACGGAGTACCTTCCGTTTTTTTTTTGTGGATCCATTGAAATGAATGGTTCCGTATACGGAACGCAAAAAAAAATCGTTTGGGTGCATGAGCCCTTAGCCTACTTGTCCCTTAATTTATATACATCTTTAGTACTTTCCAACATATTGAACACCAGGCTGGGAGAAGCCTAATGGAGGGAGCTGCAAATAAAGGCCATGGTTGACTAGGATAACCTAAAACAACTCAGATTGAGCATCTACTTGAAAACTTACAAACCAGTATAAGTGCCGTGCTGTCATTAGATTGGCCTACTGTTGACCATGTAGTAGGCACTATCTATAGGAAGAAGATGCAACAAATCTTCATTTTGAAGGAATGTTAAATTCAGTTCATTCAGTGCATGGATGTAATGGCCATTGTCTGTAGCAGTCGCATTGTGTGGACTGGACACTTATGTCCATGACAAGTGTTTGCTATGTGGATACATTATGCATGGGCATCAGCTGGCCATATTGCTTAGGGCAGTTGTAATTCTAACACAGTAGGTGGCCAAGATGAAAGTAAGGGAATTCTTCTGAGAAAAGTCTTAGTTCCTCTCTAAATATGACTTGCCCTGCTTTTGTGAGCACTTGATTGACTCCTGACAGTAGTTGCTGTAGTAACATTCTGGGAATTCTGCCAAGGCGACATTTTTTTTTTTTTTTGCATAATGATATATCTGTCTGTCATGTGAGTGCAGCTCAGTAGATGTCACAACCTGACAGGATTTCTTACTGACAATTATATTGTGAGAAAATTGCAAGACTGAAGTATGCAGTTCTGTCTCCAATTCTACACACTTTTGGAGGCTTGTTTGCCTATCCTGCTGAATTTCAGCGTTGTTCAAAACTGTAAATTACACTGCTGGTCTGTGCATTGTATTCCTCAAAAAAGGAAACCCATAATCAACTGTCAATCTGCTGTACCTGCTGCCCCCCACAGAAGGATGTTTGCATTTATAAGAATTCTGTATACATTAGACAACCTTTCTGAAGTGTCTGCCAATCTGTGTAGCATTCAAATATATATTTGAACTCCGAATGACTATTGGGTTTATAAAAAGAGTGTGAGAATAGGCTAAATGTACTATATCTATCTAGCTATGTAATTCAGTTTAAGGTACCTTGATTAGTAACACTAGAGGGCTCTCACAGAACTAGCCTAAGGACGAGTATAGTTGTCATAGGCTGGACTGAGACATCACATTCATGACCCAACTTTTCTTTCAGTCATGAAGTGAATAGAAGTATTGAGGAATTGTTCATTCTTTTTAGGTCACTTTCACCCAGCCAATACTTTTCAGCAGTATTTGAAAGCCAAAACCAGGAGTGGGTCCAAAACGCAAGAGGCTCAAATCTTTCAATTATACCCTTTCTCTGTAGGTTGGACTTGGTTTTTGATTTGTCAAAAAAAAAATTCTTCTAAACAAATCCGAACTTTTGGTGATTCACTTCAGAGGAATCGCGTAAAACGGCCCCCACCATTTTACTTTTAAATGGAGGATCACTTGACCCTGGGTGATGCCCGGCTGGCAGGCTTATTCACAATGCTTTGCAGTCAGCCTGACAAGTGGGAAGATATTGGATTGTCTATCAGTCTCTATACTAGCATGGACCAGCGCACAAAAAGCATTGACTCTAAAACATAACTTTTAATTATTCTTATTGAAAAAAGGAGTCCCCCAAAATAAAGGGAAATAATGCAAACCAACTCATAATAATCCAGATATACAAAATATGAAACTATTATAAATATAAGTTATGGAACACAGGGAATGCCAATAGTGTCAGGAGTAGGGGAGGGAACTCTCCCTAGCATTAACTCTGACTATAACACAGGGAAACACCCTGATGGGGGATGCTCCCTGCACAGGAATCTATCCCTGTGTATTTCTAGTTAACCCTAAATATTCGGATGCGTTTCCTCCCATCGGGTTCCTTAGGGGAATAGATAAAATAATAAATGATAGAAACAATGCAGACAATGGTATACTGATAAGCCCATTAAAGCCCTGGGTCCAAACAATTATATGTGAATTTCCATGAATAACATATAATAATCGATACAGGAGCTGATGTACATAGCATATAATCCGATCCATTAGTATTGATAGTACACCAAGGGATCAATGATAATTATAAAAAAAGCTGGGTCGAAATGGACCACTCACACAACCCATTGGGGGCAGGGCATAACAGTGATGTGGCCACTGGCTGGACAGCATTACAAGGATGTCTTCTCGGGTTACCCAGTCATAGGGCTATTTTCTCTCAACTTTTGGTGTGAAAAAAAGTTTGTCTTATAGAACAGAAAATACAGTAGCTTTTTTGTAGGACAAAATAAGCAGATGCTGTAGTCAACTACTGTAAAACGGTATAACTGAATTAATAACCATGATTAATTCTGGTTATATATATAAGATGGTTATAATTATGTAAACCTACAGCTATCTGCTTAACCCCTTAAGGGCCCAGCCATTTTTCACCTTAAGGACCAGGCCATTTTTAGCAAATATGACATGTGTCACTATATGTAGTAATAACCCTTTTACTTATCCAGGCCATTCTGAGATTGTTTTCTCATTACATATTGTACTTCATGACAGTGGTAAAACTGAGTCAAAAATTTTCATTTTTATTTATAAAAAAAAAATACCAAATGTACCAACAATTTTGAAAAATTAGCAAATTAGCAAATTTCAATTTCTCTACTTTTATAATAGATAGTAATAACTTCAAAAATTGTTATTACTTTACATTTCCCACATGTCTACTTCATGGTTGGATCATTTTGGGAATGCCATTTTATTTTTTGGGGACATTAGAAGGCTTAGAAGTTTAGAAGCAAATCTTGAAATTTTTTAGGGATCAGTTCAGGTCTGAAGTCACTTTGTGGAGCTTACATAATAGAAACCACCCAAAATTCACCCCATTTTAGAACCTATACCCCTCAAGGTATTCAAAACTTATTTTACAAGCTTTGTTAACCCTTTAGGTGTTCCAATGGAGTTAATGAAAATGGAGATGGAATTTCAGAATTTCACTTTTCACTTTTTTGTCAGATTTTCCATTTTCCATTTTAATATTTTTTTTTTCAGTAACAAAGCAAGGGTAAATAGCCAAACATAACTCAATATTTATTGCCCTGATTCTATATTTTATAGAAACACGCTATATGTGGTCGTAAACTGCTGTACGGGAACACGACAGGGCACAGAAGGAAATGAATGCCATACAGTTTTTGAAGGCAGATTTTACTGGATTGTTTTTTTAACACCATGTTCCATTTGAAGCCCCCCTGAATCACCCCTAGAGTAGAAACAAAAAAAAAAAATTTACCCCATTTCGGAATCTACGTGATAAGGTGGCAGTTTTATTGCTACTATTTTACGGTACATATGATTTTTGGTTGCTCTGTATTACACTTTTTGTGAGGCAAGATAACAAAAAATAGCTGTTTTGGCACCGTTTTTATTTTTTGTTATACACAGTGTTCATCTGACAGGTTAGATCATGTAGTATTTTTATAGAGCAGGTTGTTGCGGACGCGACAATACCAAAAATGTGTACTTTTTTTGGTTGTTTGTTTCAGTTTTACATAATAAAGCATTTCTGTAAAAAAATCATGGTTTAGTGTCTCCATATTCTGAGAGCCATAGTTTTTAAATTTTTTGGGCGATTGTCTTAGTTAGGGTCTCATATTTTGCAGAATGAGATGAAGGTTTGATTGGTATGATTTTGAGGTGTGTATGACTTCTTGATCGCTTGGTATTACACTTTTTCTGATGTAAGGTGACAAAAAAGTTCATTTTTTTACACTTTTTTTAATTATTTTTTTACGGTGTTCACCTGAGAGGTTAGTTATTGTGATACTTTTATACAGCAGGTTCTTACGAATGCGGCGATACCTAATATGTCTACTTTCTTTTTATTTATTTATGTTTTACACAATAACATCACTTTTGAAACAAAAAAAAAATCATATTTTTGTGTCTCCATAGTCTGAGAGCCATAGTTTTTTTATTTTTTGGGCGATTGTCTAGTGTAGGGGCTCATATTTTTTAGGATGAGGTGACGGTTAGATTGGTACTATTTAGTGATGTAAGGTGACAAAAAAATTGCTTTTTTTACATTTTTTTTTGTTTTGTTTTTACAGTGTTTACCTGAGGGGTTAGGTCATGTGACATTTTTATAGAGCCGGTCAATACAGACGCGGCGATACCTAATATGTCTACTTTTCTTTTTTTCCCTATTTTTTACAATTCTTTTTTTACTTTATTTTGGGAAATGGGCCTTATTTTTTTCTTAAAACTTTAAATGTATTTTTTTTAAACTTTATTTTTTTAACTTCTTTTTGAACTTTATGTTTTGTCCCACTATGGGACTTCAAGATTTCAGGATCTGATCCCTGTTTCAATACATGTATTGAACTGTTAGTGTCTTAAACTGTAAGACGCTAACAGTTGCCTAGGAGACCCAGAGACCCAGCCCTGGGGCTGGATCTCCTGGGCTTCCGTAGCTGGCAGTCCTGATGCCTGTTCAAGGGGACCCAATGGGGATGTAAAAACTGCCGCAAACTTCCTGTATGCAACGGTCAGCATGACTGCGGCATACATGGGGTTAATCTGCCAGCATCCGTGTTTTCACCGATGCTGGCGGATACAGCAGGGGTCTGGCTGTCCATATCAGCCAGGCCCCTACTGCTGATCGCGGCAGGAGGTGTGGGGCAGCACATTAACCCTAGGACGAGAATGCTCGTCCTAGTGCATTAAGTAGCCACAAGTTAGGACGAGCATTCTAGTCCTAGGTCCTGGAGGGGTTAATTTAGATCATACAAAATGATTAGATCCACAGATACTTCTAAATCATTGACCAGATAAACATAAAGTTCAACCCCCTCAACCCCTGTGAAGTAAAAGTTACTAATTAAATAGTAATCATGCCAACTAGGTCACTGGCAGGATCCTTCATCGAGAGGTGAGGAGGAATTTAAGGTCATGAAGCCTGATAAAAATGTAATAAATAACCTAGTACATCATTGACATACAAAAGATGTAATGAATAGTTTAGTCTAGTATTAACCTACAAAGGTGTACCAAATAGTCTACAGTATATAATTAACATTCAAAAGCTGTATATTTGTATTTGGTATATAATGACTGTTAGAAGAAACCAGATGAAATAAGCAAAATATAAAGTTTAACATAAATTGAATCATGCAAATCATAAAATAGCTAGTGGCTAGGAAGAGGGGTCAGAAGGGAGATGTATTCCATACTTGAAACTTTATGAAAGGTTGAAGAAGTAATATGTTAAAGACCATTTAATGGGTAGGAAAACTACTTTCAGTATATTTACCGTACTCCAATGCCTTGATGACAACACATGTTCTAGCCTTATGTCTGTACAATCACGGACAGATTTGGGGGTTGTCATAGTGGACATTTTCCTAGGGAATATAGCCTCCAAAAACAACCAAATTGTGGTGTTCCAGTGTAAATTCCATTAGTCAGCCAGAGCACTAATCTACGGTCTCTTTACCCAACAAGAGAGAGAACCAAGAGAACCCTTTCACTGATTGATACAATGAGGGAGTTTTCAATGTACTTATGCAAGGCAATGTTATCCATTAAAGTGCATAGGATTGTGTGTGTATAAAACACTCAGTCCATCCATTATGTAAGGTGTTTTCCTTCCTTTTTCTTGCAGTCTTCATATACAAAAGTGCCTTGCAGGCCTATAACCAAAATGAGCATGTTGAGCTTTTCCTATCCTATTCCGTGTGACGTTTGAGGGTTCACTCACCCTTAGGGCTCATTCAGATGGCCTTAGTGTTTTGCAGTCCTCAAATTGCAGATCTGCAAAACACGGATACCAGCTGCGTGCGTTCCGCATTTTGTGGACTGCACATGGCCAGCACTATGATAGAAATTACTATTCTTGTCTGCAAGAATAGGACATGTTCTATCTTTCTTGCAGGACCGAAGAATAGAACTACGGATGTAGACAAAACACGGTGTGCTGTCCGCATCTTTTGTGGCCCCATTGAAATGAATTTTGTAGAACAGATTCAGAGCAATTCATACGGTAGTCTGAATGAGCCTTTACTCATGCATATTGATAGAAAGCAACTATGTTCCTAAATACACCACTCATTCTTACATTATCAACTTAATCCATATATAGAGAATTCACCATGATTACGATAAAAGTTGAATTCAGCCGATTATGCCATCAACATGCAGTTTTGGCCGATGAACAGCCAAAGTCTTCCAGAACAGCGGATTGCATTTTCGGTAGACAAGAGTCTGCCGTGCTAGTTTTTCAAATGACAGTCAACCGGAATGGCCTAAATCTTATGTGTATGGCCACCTTAAGGGGGAGTCACCCATTTTAATTCCACTGATGTTTCATATCAAAACAGTGTTGTAACAACATCAGCTCATTATATTTGCTCTCAACTTTTTTTTATGTATAATCCCCTTTGCTTGCAGTTCACAGTATCTTTTAATATTTGATCTGTGTTCATTCTGTAAAGGTCTGACTTCTCTTTTTGTTTCTCTCATATACCATTTACTGCACGGGTACCTAATGCCATTCTTGGTGGCACATCTAACAAAGCATTCTTGATCTTGAAGCCCTGTCTTGGATGGTAAAGAATTTCTCCTCCCATAATGGAACAACAATTCATACATGACAGACATGGGTACCTTGCCGTCTTTTTAGTTGCCTAAAATGTCTTTCTGTTTTAGTCCTATATGACCTCTAATTAATGCATCTCCTAGTGTTCTTCCCCTACAATATGCAAACCTTTAAATAACTTACCATTTCTATGATCATATTGTAATAGGTCCCAGTATTTAGGAACCATTTTTTTCACAAGGGGAGCATGTCTATCATTCACTTTAGTTCTTGCTTTCTGTTGTCCACCTAGAGTTTGATTTTTGGGGGGTGGGGGCGGAGTTCCGGCCAGAGGCCGCCGGACTAAAAGTATGACATGCACGTGAACTAGCGGCAGGACGGATCCGACAGGCTTTTCACCCGCCGAAACAGCCTAACGGCCTCCCCTTCCGCTAATGTGAAAGTAGCCTTACAGTGAATTACTGTAAATACTTACAGTTTTGAGGACTCCAGCAGGCTCAGGATCATTGCTCTGGGCAGCTAGGCTCAGTGGGAAGTGGGCACCGCTCTGCAGTTCAGGAAGGAGACCGGGACTCGGATCACCCTAGCGTTGCAGTGCCTCCGCATGACTTTACAGCGCGCAGCGTACACAAAGTGCAGGGGAGGTCGGGAGGAGGAGCAGGCAAGTAAGTAATTCACAATGCGAGCCATGCCGCTCGCATAGTGAAGAATAGGATCGGGACACAGAGCTAGCGGAGCGGAGGCAAGATATTTTACGACAATGTCATTACATTTGTGGGCAGGAGCCAGCGGCAGTGGCGTAGCATGGGTTGCTAGCATCAGGGGCAAATCTTAGTTTACTACTTTTCCATCATCCCCCCATCTTCTGGACAAATCATCCTACCTTCCCCAATACTGTGCCGCTGTGCTCCCCAATATTATACTGCAGAAACCGATAAACCCCCTAATAATACTAGTACCACACTTATAATGCCCCCTTCAATAATTATTGGCACACAGTGCCCTAAAATAACTGTGCACAGCAAATAGTGCCCCTGACACTAATAGTGTAAACATAATGTCCCCCAAAAATGATTGTGGTAAGCTGATACGGTGCCAAGGTGCCCCCACAGTAATAGTGCTCTCAAAAGTCCCACCAATAGTAATAGTTTTTTGCTAGAGCACACATGGTAGCAATAGTTCTACTACAGTGCCCCAACATGTGCCCACTGTGACCCAGAAGTAATAATGCTCCCATAGGGCCCATACTAGTTATCATGTTCCCCATAGACCCCCAGTAGTAATAAAGCCCATCATAATGCCCCCCAGTAGTAATAATTCTCCTTATAATGTGCCAGTGCAAATAATACCCCCTTTTAATGCCCCCAGTTGAGATAATGTCCCCATAGTGCCCCCATAATGTGCCAGTATAAAATACCCCTAAATAGTGCCCCCAGTAAATTCCCCCATAGTGCTCCTCCCCCTTCCTCTTAGTGCCCCCATAATGTACTATTATAAAATGCCCCATAAATAGTGCCCCAGTAGATGCCCTCAGTGTCCCCCATAATTTACAAGTATAAAATACCCCTTCTTAGTGCCCCCCATAGATGAGCCCATAGTAGTCCTCTCTCCCCTTCCCCATAGTACCCACCATAATGTGTCCCAGTATAAAATGCCCCTATACAGAGCCCCCAATATAACATACCCTTTCTTTGTGGCCTCAGTAGATTCCCCCATAGTGTTCCTCTCCCCCTTCCCCCATAGTGCCCCCCATATAAAATATCCCTTCTTTGTGGCCTCAGTAGATGCCCCCATAGTGCCCCCAATAATGTGCCAGTAAGAAGTGCCCCCAAAGATGCCCCCATAGTGCCACCCAATAATGTGCCAGTAAAAAGTGCCACCAATAATGTGCCAGTAAGAAGTGCCCCCATAGATGCCCCCACAGTGCCCCCCAATAATGTGCCAGTAAGATGTGCCCTCATAGATGTCCCCCAATAATGTGCCAGTAAGAAGTGCCCCCATAGATGTCCCCCAATAATGTGCCAGTAAGAAGTGCCCCCATAGATGTCCCCCAATCATGTTCCAGTAACAAGTGCCCCCATAAATGCGCCCCAATCATGTGCCAGTAAGAAGTGCTCCCATAGTGCCACTCAATAATGTGCCAGTAAAAAGTGCCACCAATAATGTGCCAGTAAGAAGTTCCCCCATAGATGCCCCCACAGTGCCCCCCAATAATGTGCCAGTAAGAAGTGTCCCCATAGGTGCCCCCCAATCATGTGCCAGTACCTAGTACCATAGGGCAAGTATCTATTAAAATGGAGTTATAACTGAACGTTTTCGGCCCAAATATGCCCAATAACAAAACTCCAAATGGAGGTCAAGTGTTCATTAGATGAAAACCGGTATCACATGAATGGTTATAAAACAGTCTAAAGTGCCATAAATACCAAGTAAAGAGAAAAGGAGTACTGATTGTAATAGGTAATACCGACCAAAAGGTGTATGGGTGGTCACTAAGGGGTTCAAAGATACCGTGAATTGCGAGCAAAGGGTATAGAGCAGAAAAAAAGATGAGAGCAAATATAATGAGTTGATGTTGTTATAACACTGTTTTGATATGAAACATCAATGGCTTGTTTTGGGATATGTGACAAACCCCCTTTTCTAGATTCACAGGAATATAATAAACAGAAACTGTTGCAACAAGAAACAAGATCACTAAAATGGACACGATGATTCCGAATAGGTTAAATGAAGTGTGCAACTTTAGAGTATTTTTATAGTCAGTCTTTTTGATACTATGTTTTTAATTTTTGTAATTATATGAAGTATTGATCAATTTTTATTGTAATCATGGTAAATTCTCTAAGAAATAAGTGGATGCTATAAGAATGAGTGGCATATTTAGCAACTTAGGGAGTCATTTACTAATCTGAAATACGTCTAAATTAGGGGTATGTCAGGCGCAGATGGCAGCACAATGGTTAGTTGCGCCGCCATCTCCCCACTCAAGCCAGGACTAAAATTGTGAGAGGGGAAGCGGACAGGCCGACAGGCCCACCTCATTCATCATTATCTACGCCTGTTTTAGATGTAGGAAATAGTCTAAATGTAAGACGGCAAGGAAGCTGTCTTACATTCAGACTGGTGCTGGACGTCCCGAAGGTATGGAGAGGCCAGTTATGGGCATTTATTAAGACCTTAATAAATGTGCCCCATAGTTTCTTTCCATGATTATGCATGAGTAAAGGGGCGTGACCCCAAAAAAAACTTTGCGCAGGATTGGATATGAAAAGTTTAGCATGCTTATTTTGATTATAGGCATGCAATAAAAATGAAGGAAAGCACTTTACGTACTGGAAGGACTGTAAGTATTTATTACACACTCACAATGATATTGAACATTGAAGTCTGGAGTGGAGCTCACTACAGGCAATGGTGGAAACTCCATATGTGAACTTTGAAATGTATATGAATCAAATGTACCACCAGGGAGTCTACCAGCAACCACTTCAATGATCTAAACCAACATGATGTTTAGGTCTCATGCACATGGCCGTACCGTGTTTTGCAGTCCCAAAATTGTTGATCTGCATTTTGCAGAATAGAAGGTCTGACCCTCAATAGACCAGTCCTATCCTTGTCTGATATAGACAAGAATAAGACATGTTCTATTTTTTTGTTTTTTTCAGTAACTCCCATACATTTCAATAGAGAGGGCCACACACACCATCTTAGGATCTCTGCACTTCCAATAGGTGAGGGTCCCAGAAGTGGCCAGCAATAAAAGTGTTATCATGAGAGTTTTCATTTTCGTGGGATTTGGACTTTGCATAGTGGTTATCTGTATGACCTACCCTTATATCTGTTTGTAATCATGAGAGTGCATATTTCAGAACTGTAACTTCCAGGACTAATATTTGTTAAGAAAAAATCAGAGTTACAAAAAAATCATTCTTGACATAAATTGGAATTACAAACTTAATAGAATTAATCTCTTTCGGACTGCCAACATACATGTACAGCGGACGTCCTGGTTTAAAAATGGTGCCTGCTCGCAAGCGGATCGGGCTTTATAGCTGTCGCGTTTCTGCTGTTATAGACAGCTGGAGCTGATACTGCTGATTGGAGACATTTAACCCCTCAAATGACACAGTCATTACGACTATGGCATCTGAAGAGGCATTACATTTTTTATTACATGTGTATTGCAATAATGCTTCATTTCAAATGCTGTGTCCATTACATATAAATACTTTTTATAGGGTAACCTCTTTGATTTTCTCCTTGGCCTGATATTCTTTGATGACAGCAAAGGTTTTCTCCTAGCAAACCTCCAGTGTGGATTTTACTGTGCACAACCACTTTCTATTGGTTGACTTGAGCACATTAACATTAAAAGGAGTAAGAGCTAATTGGGGGTTCTATAATGTTTAGGGGCCCTAAGAAACTTTTGTGCTCTGAACATGTGTGGACAACCAAGTTACAGTTATCTGAAATATTCTCCTCTTGTAGATGTTCTGAAAATTGAAATGATTGATGGGTAGGTGTTTGACAACTTTAAAAAAAAAATCATTTTCCATACAAAATATCTTTCTGAAGGCCTCAGAGGTCTCTCTAAAATCTTGGCATGGTTATGCAATACATTTGTTAGTGTTTTTGTGCAACATTTTTTATTATGTACTGATTATATAAAAATGAAAAATATGTCCACATACTGTATGTTAAATTTTCTCACTCGCTCTCAATGCTAGAATTCACTTAACTTTTCTCTTATTTGACCTCCAGTGGAGAAAAAGCTTCCCTTTCACTCCCTTTGAAAAACTTTTTGTCCCCACCTCATCTGATATTTCATATATAGTATTTTAACTAGAGATGCAGCAGGAGCTCCACTTGGGTTAATTCCAGCCTGTGAGAAGGAACTAAATATTACCCTGTCCTCATCAGATAGGCAGAAAGTCTTTCTTTTTATACACAAGTTATCAACAGCTTGCTCGGCACAAGAAAAGAATTATAAAATACTGTCTCAATTTTATCATGTACTGTGTTCTACTCATATTATCCTTCAACCCTAGAAACATGTTGGCTCTGTGGAATAGGGAGGGGTACTTTGCTATACATTTGGCGTTTTGATCAATTAAAATCACTTTTCTTCACATACACTATTACTGGTAAGAAATTGACTGGTTCTCCACAAGTAACATTGTTATATTTTCTACTGGGTTCTGTCACTTCTTAGGGTACTTTCACACTAGCGTTGGTGCGGATCCGTCTGTTTATTTTCACAGACGGATCCGCACCTCTAATGCAAACGTTTGTATCCGTTCAGAACGGATCCGTTTGCATTAGGTTTAAAGAAAAATGACAAAGTCCAAAACGGATCCGTTTTGGATTACATTGAAAGTCAATGGGGAACGGATCCGTTTTCAAATGCACCATATTGTGTCACTGATAACGGATCCGTCCCCATTGACTTACATTGTAAAAAAAAACGGATCCGTTAGGCTCCGCCTCTTCAGACGGACACCAAAATGCTGCATGCTGCGTTTTGGTGTCCGCCTCCAAAACGTAATAGAGGCGGAACGGAGCCTAACTGATGCATCAATGGATCCTTATCCATTCAGAATGCATTGGGGCTTAACTGATCCGTTTTGGAACGTTTGTGAGAGCCCTGAAACGGATCTCACAAACGGAATCCAAAACGCTAGTGTGAAAGTACCCTTAGAAGAAAATCCTCTTGTGATTTTGTTTAACTGCTGCTAGAACAGTTATACAAGTTCATTAATGGTCAACTCACATGCCTACATTGTGGGAGTACTGTAGAAGGTGGAAAGGTCCCAGGCAGGGGCATAGCTATAGAGGGTGCAGATGTAGCAGTCGCTACCGGGCCCAGGAGGCTGAGGGGTCCATTGTGCTGTAAAAGAAGACACTGGTATAATAGAAAGTGGGCTCGGTTATAGATTTTGCACTGGGGCCCAGAATCTTCAAGTTACACCTCTGGCTGGAGGGAAGGGGTATGGTCAAGTATTTGACATGGGGGTGGGGTGCCGTTTTAATTTTTGCCTCAGGCTGCAGGGGGGCTATGTGCTTCCCGGCCCCGGCCACAAAGCACTGAGGGAACGAGGTGGCCAAAGCTGAACTCTTGCACCAGGGCCCATGAGCCTTTAGCAACACCCCTGGTCCCAGGTCCCACTTGTTCTAAATTGAAGAAATATCTGCTGAAATATCTTGTTGTTATGACAAATTTTGGGGGATTTTGGCAACCTTGGATCACATTCAGGGAATCCCCTGTCTTTCTGACTCCCTGTAGCCCCAAGAGATTTAACCCAGGTGTTGGGTGTCCCATAGATGATTGATAAATTTTTTCTTTTTCATCTCTTGCTTACCTTTTTCTCAGTCCTTCCCCTTATTTTTTTCCTGTCTTTTTATCCTCTTGGATTTTCTTCTGTTGACTTTGTCTTCAATTTGTTTGTGATTATTTAATTTAACATTTTGTTTTATTCTATTCTGTAAACTACAAATACAGTGACTGTATTTGTGAGTTATAACCTTCCTTCTGATCCTTAGCTGTGTCAGAGTGACCTGCACTCTGATTTCCAACTGACACAGGACAGGAAGCCAGTTACTTCTCTATTTAATCCTATGAGACTGATATTGAGACTCCCATAGGAACACATAGCAGGGTTGCCAACCAGAATTTTTCCTCTTTCTGGACAACTTATCCCAAAATCACGGATGGCCAATATTTTTTACGGACAAATTGGAAAAGCATAATGAATGATAGATTATAAGTAATACATGTCTATAGCTCAATCTACTGATAAGAACTATTTACCATCATTTTCTGTGAACTGTAAAATTATGATAATTACCACTAAAACAATCTCGTAATGTACCACCAGCCTCAAAAAAATTACGGACACGTCTATTTTATTTATGGACACATGAAAAAAGTCGTCTAGTTTTACGGACTGTCCAGAATTTTCATGACGGTTGGCAACCCTGTTACATAGAGAAACTGGCTTCCTGTTTATGCATAAGATTCTGTGTTATTTGGAAAGTCAGAGTGTTGGTCACATGACATAGCTGAAGATTAGAAGGGAGGTTATAACAAATACAGTCACTGGTAAGATTACCTTTACAACAGTTTACATCTTGCACATTTCTAACAGGTCAAAGATTTATTGGAGTGCTTCTTTAAACAAAAAATAATACAGTTTGTACTCTCCTGCATGTGTATGAGTAGTCTCCCCTTATTTATTATTATGATGTAAAATGAAGATTATGAAAAAATCTTAGGGGCATTTCCTATAAAAAGCAAGAAGAGTCCCAAAGGTTTAACTATGTATCATGGAGCAATATTAAATACAAACTGTAATTACAAATACAAACTTTGCATTACGCTAAGAAGATGCATCTGTACTAAAATATATATATTTTTACCAGTCATTTGTATTAAAGTTAAGCATATTTAATGATTCCATGCATATGATGTTTAAGTTGTTTCTCATGTTGGACTTCTTGTTATTCACAGACTATGATATTGTTGAGGCCTATGAAGTGGACAAAGATGGGAATTACATCACAAATGACATTAGCCACAGTCATAGACGCAAGAGATCAGCAAATACCAGTCCTGTTCATTTCAAGATTCATGGATTTGGAAATGATCTACATATGAGATTAAAATATGCAAGTAATTTAATAGCTCCAGGATTTACGGTTCAAACATTTAGAGATGGAAGAACCAAGTCTACAGAAGTGTATTCATCCCATGACTTCTGTTTTTATCAAGGAACACTGCTGTCCCATAAGTATTCAACTGTAGCACTTTCTACATGCAGTGGCCTGGTAAGTGAGTCATTTACTGTGAGAGAGTTTTACTGCTCAAGGTTTAATTCTACTATACTTCTTTGATCCCCAAATTGCATTTTAACAAAATGTCAAGTATTTATCTAGTATGATAGGTTATGTGAGCATTAGCAGTATTGATGTACCAATCCTTATCTTGAAACTTGAGTTAACAGTTGCAAAAAACTTTTACTTAACATTTTCAATGGTTTTGTCATATCAGTATACAGCAAGTTAACAGAATTAACTTAAAACTGCTCAATCTGTAGCTCAGTGTTTTCTTGTGGTAAGTTATCTTTCGAGGCCAAAACTACTGTAAGCTACTACAGATCATGTCGGGGATCACATGACTACGACTTGAGTTTTCTGAACTTGTAAACAAATGGGTACACTGTGGGGGACCCACAAACAATGTTATTTTTCCAGTGGACCACTGAGGAATGGGTGGAAGATGGGAATAGTAGTCGTAGTTCTGAGGGTGGTGGTAGTACTAAGAGATCATGGTGGCTATCTCCACTCTTACGCTCCCTAGGGCCATGCTTTGACAGGAGGGTGCACCTTAACCACAGGCATGTAATAGGGTTCTTTTTAAGCCCTTCTGCAATTCCCAGACTAAGGGCTGCAGAACTGAGATACGAGTCGGCAATTCATTTCCAAGTGTGGTGGGATGTTTTAGCAATATTCCCTTCCACTGCAGCAAAGCCTTTCTCCCATAAACAAACACCATACCTTGCTGTCTCAGTCCATTCCATGGCCTTATAACTTCTAGACCTTCTCAGATGTCTGGTCTCTTTATCTCATGAGTACTTTGGTAGTGTGGCGGCTTTCTGGGCAGTTGTGGTGTCAGAGATACAAGTTCTCTAAACTTGGGTCTAGTTGTGCAGGAGGTTGAACAGGCACATCTTCTCTCCAGGCTCCTTTAGACTAGACCCCTTCAACACTAACTAGTCAGGGGCAGACCTAGTCCAGCTCCTAGCAACCTAACACAATTTAGGTGCATGTACACAACAAATCACAGCATTTCACTCAAGAAACATTGCTCTAAATCTAGCAATGTAATTAACCCTTTGCAGTAGTCCTTCTGTATTAGTGCACTTTTATTTTTGGGAACAGAATATATTGATTTTTATTGCTGCTATTGAAATGACCAATATTAGTTTATACAATAGAATGGGTAATCGTATTAGTTAATTATAATACCAAATAAATACTCATCAATGACATATGTACTAAAGGTATACTGACACACACACACAGCCCATTAGAGGTAGATTTTCTTTTGGTGCTATAAGAAAAATCAAATGATTTGTGCTCCATAATCCCTAATAATCCCATAATCTAGTCTAACATTTTGATCAGTGGGGGCAAAGTGATGCGTGTTGCACCTATTCAGGGGAATTAGCTGTTTGTGGGCTCTCCTTGGTAGTCAGATCGGTGGGGAGAGTGAAAAAATACTGATGGGAAAGCTCTTGTGCTTCTTTGTTCTAACAGCTGGTTGGGGGCCTCTGCATCTGGGTCACTTCCGATCAGGGGCTGATTGGCCATAGAACCTACAGGAAATTTTCCTGGTGGGCCAATGCCCCAGGGGGCCACCCAAGTCCTCCTCTCTGCCGCTGACCGCATACATAATGAGCTCATGTACCCCTATGTCCTCCTGAATTCAACTGCTGTGGCCCACACCTCACCTAAGCCCCCTGCTCCATAGACAACTGGAGGATGAGGACAGAAGATGGTAGCTATTGATCGCTACCACAGAGGGCCAGCTTTTGGGGCAGTATATTATGCTATATTGTGTATATTGTGCTACACTGTTAATTGGTTCTGCTGGGATGGTATTTTGCACTATGGTATTGTTGACCCTGCCTACTTGTGTTACCCCGCCTTCTGTTAAGTTGAACCTACCTACAAATGGGGCCATATCAATTTTTTTTTTCCAGGGCCACTTTAACCTTTTTTGGACACAGGGCGTACAGGTATGCCCTGATGTCCTGGTACTTAACCTCCTGCCGACCGCAGGTCTGTTCCTCCTTGACGCGGTGGCGCGTCATCTCGCGAGAGGCGAGATTTGCTGTGAATGCACGCTTTCCATCCTAGAGTTCTGTCCTCTGGGCTCTAGGACGGAAAGATACTGATCAGGATTATCCCAATGTATCCTGAATGGAGAGAAATCCGATCACGATGCATCAGGATGTCTTCAGTTCAGTACTGAGATGTTTTTTGGCCGTTGCAAAATCCGCAGGACGCTAAAGTCCCGGCTGCCATGGTAAAGTGTAGTGGGGAGGCAGGGAGAAGTATACTTACCGTCCGTGCGGCTCCTGAGTCCCGGAGCGCTCCACAATGACGTTAGAGCGCCCCATGAGCATGGATCACATGATCGCATGGATCACGTGATCCATGCGCGTGGGGCTCTCTGACATCATTGTGGAGCACCCCGGGAGCCGCACGGACTGTAGCTATCTGCTACCCTGGCTCCCCACTACTTACTATGGCAACTAGGACTTTAGTAGCGTCCTGGCTGCCATAGTAACACTGAAATCATTTTGAAGACTGATCGGTCTTCAAATGCGTTCAGTTGTCTTGCGTTGTGAAGGATCCGGCGGGCATTTCCGGCCTTAAGGGTAAGCAGCTTAGCACAATCATCTAAAAAGCCATTTTAGATTTACATATAACATTTTCTTTATGTATTTTGCATTCTACTCACCTATAATACAGTATCTCAAAGAAATCTTATAATTGACCTTTCCCGGTTGAAAACAAACAAATATGGTAAAAAAAAAAGAAATCACCAAAAGAAGGAATTTAGTTTGAAGTGGGAACACTGGGCACATAAATACACCTAAGCACACTAAATATTTACTTCCCATATGGTTTATCTAGGCAGGGATGTCCAACCTCCGGCCCTCCAGCTGTTGCAGAACTACAACTCCCAGCATGCCTGGACAGCCTACAGCTATTAGGGCATGTGGGAGTTGTAGTTTTGCAACAGCTGGAGGGCCGCAGGTTGAGCTTTCCTAATCTAGGGTATCTCTTAAAAACAAGTGTGACACAGTTTACATAAAGGCTGCAAATTTTTTTAAAGGGGTTGTCTCACTTAAGTAAATGGCATTGATAATGTAGAGAAAGTTTATACAAGGCACTTACTAATGTATTGTTATTATCCCTATTGCTTCCTTTCCTGGCTGGATTCATTTTTCCATCACATTATACACGGCTCATTTCCATGGTTATGACCACTCTGCAATCCAGCAGCAGCGGCTGTGCTGGAACACAATAGGAAAAAGGGCCAGCCTCTATGGTGTCCAGGACCATGGGAGTTTGCATAGTACAACACTTTTTTCTATAATGTACAAACATGGCCACCCCTTTTTGAATTCAGGGTGGTCGTAACCATGGAAACGACTGGTGTATAATAGATTGGAAAAATGAGTCTAGTCAGCAAAGGAAGTAATATAGTAACATAGTTTATAAGGCCGAAAAAAGACATTTGTCCATCCAGTTCGGCCTGTTTCCTACAAGTTGATCCAGAAGAAGGAAAAAAAACCCTGTGAGGTAGAAGCCAATTTTCCCCACTTAAGGGGACCAAAATTTGTTCCCAACTCCAATTAGGCAATCAGAATAACTCCCTGGATCAACGACCCATCTCTAGTAGCTATAACCTGTAATATTATTACACTCCAGAAATACATCCAGGCCCCTCTTGAACTCTTTTAGTGAACTCACCATCACCACCTCCTCAGGCAGAGAGTTCCATAGTCTCACTGCTCTTAGGGTGCTTAGGGTGATCCGTCGTCGGGTCTCTACGCCGGAAAGAAACTGATCAGGATTATCCCCATGCGTTCTGAATGGAGAGAAATACGTTCAGGATGCATCAGGATGTCTTCCGTTCAGTATGTGAATGTTTTTTGGATGTTGACAAAACCGCAGCATGCTGCGGATTTGTCTCTGTCCAAAAACCCGGAAGACTTGCGTAACGCTGGATCCGGAATTAACCGCTTCAGCCCCCCTAGCTTAAACACCCTTAATGACCAGGCCACTTTTTACAATTCCGCACTACACTACTTTCACCGTTTATTGCTCCGTCATACAACTTACCACCCAAATGAATTTTACCTCCTTTTCTTCTCACTAATAGAGCTTTCATTTGGTGGTATTTCATTGCTGCTGACATTTTTACTTTTTTTGCTATTAATCAAAAATTACCGAAATTTTTGCAAAAAAATGACATTTTTCACTTTCTGTTGTAAAATTTTTCAAAAAACTACATTTCTATATAAATTTTCTCTAAATTTATTGTTCTACATGTCTTTGATAAAAAAATCCAATAAGTGTATATTTATTGGTTTGGGTAAAAGTTATAGCGTTTACAAACTATGGTGCAAAAAAGTGAATTTCGGCATTTTGAAGCAGCTCTGACTTTCTGAGCGCCTGTCATGTTTCTTCAGGTGCTAGAATGCCAGGATAGTATAAATATCCCCCAAATTACACCATTTTAGAAAGAAGACACCCCAAAGTATTCGCGGAGGGGCTTGGTGAGTTCATGTATCATTTCATTTTTTTCACAAGTTAGCGGAAATTGACACTTTCTGAGAAAAAAAAAAAAAAAAAAGTTTCAATTTCTGATAACTTCTGGCAAAAAAAAAAAAAATCTCAGACGGACTCACTATGCCCCTCAGTGAATACCTTGGGGTGTCTACTTTCCGAAATGGAGTCATTTGTGGGGTGTGTTTACTGTTCTGGCATTTTGGGCGGGGCTAAATTGTGAGCCGCCATGTAAAACCTAAAGGTACTCGTTGGAATTTGGGCCCTTTTGCACATCCAGGCTGCAAAAGCGGCACTTATGTGGTATCGCCGTACTCAGGAGAAGTAGGGCAATGTGTTTTGGGGTGTATTTTTACATATACCCATGTTGGGTGAGAGAAATATCTCTGTAAATTGTCAACTTTGTATAAAAATTTTTAAAAGTTGTCGTTTACAGAGATATTTTTCACACAAAGTATGGGTATATATAAAAATACACCCCAAAACACATTGCCCTACTTCTCCTGAGTACGGCGATACCACATGTGTGCCACTTTTTGCAGCCTGGGTGCGTAAAGGGGCCCTAAAACCAAAGAGTACCTTTAGGATTTCACAGGGCATTTTTACGCATTTGGATTCCAGACTTCTTCTCACCCTTTAGGGGCCCCTAAAATGCCAGGACAGTATAAATACCCCACATGTGACCCCATTTTGGAAAGAAGACACCCCAAGGTATTCTGTGAGGGGTATGGTGAGTTCATGCAAAATTTTATTTTTGTCACAAGTTAGTGGAATATGAGACTTTGTAAAAACAAAATTAAAAAAAAAAAAAAAAACAATTTCCGCTGACTTGTGCCAAAAAATAAAAATTCTGTGGACTCACCATGCCCCTCACGGAATACCTTGGGGTGTCTTCTTTCCAAAATGGGGTCACATGTGGGGTATTTATACTCACCTGGCATTTTAGGGGCCTCTAAAGTGTGAGAATCCAAATGCATAAAAATGGCCTGTGAAATCCTAAAGGTACTCATTGGTTTAGGGCCCTTTGCGCATCTTGGCTGCAAAAAGTGTCACTCATGTAGTATCGCCGTACTCAGGAGAAGTAGGGCAATGTGGTTTGGGGTGTATTTTATATATACCACATGCTTAGTGAGAGAAATATCTCTGTAAATGACAACTTTTTACATTTTTTATTCAAAGTTGTCAATATACAGAGATATTTCTCTCACCCAGCATGGGTATATGTAAAAATACACCCCAAAACACATTGCCCTACTTCTCCTGAGTACGGCGATACCACATGAGTGACACTTTTTGCAGGCAAGATGCGCAAAGGCCCAAATTCCAATGAGTACCTTTTAGGAGGGCATTTTTACGCATTTTTCTTCTCACGCTTTAGGGCCCCTAAAATGCCAGGGCAGTAGAAATACCCACGTGTGACCCCATTTTTGAAAGAAGACACCCCAAGGTATTCCATGAGGGGCATGGCGAGTTCATAGAATATTTTTTTTTGGCACAAGTTAGTGGAAATTGATTTTTATTGTTTTTTCTCACAAAGTCTCCCTTTCCGCTAACTTTTGACAAAAAGTTTAATTTTTCATGAACTCATTATGCCCCTCAGCGAATACCTTGGGGTGTCTTCTTTCCAAAATGGGGTCACATGTGGGTATTTATACTGCCCTGGCATTTTAGGGGCCCTAAAGCGTGAGAAGAAAATGCGTAAAAATGCCCTCCTAAAGGTACTCATTGAATTTGGGCCCTTTGCGTATCTTGCCTGCAAAAAGTGTCACTCATGAGTATCGCTGTACTCAGGAGAAGTAGGGCGATGTGTTTTGGGGTGTATTTTACATATACCCATGCTGGGTGAGAGAAATATCTCTGTATATTGACAACTTTGAATAAAAAATGTAAAAAGTTGTCGTTTACAGCGATATTTCTCACACCCAGTATGGGTATATGTAAAATACACCCCAAACCACATTGCCCTACTTCTCCTGAGTACGGCGATACCACATGAGTGACACTTTTTGCAGCCAAGATGCGCAAAGGGGCCCTAAAACCAATGAGTACCTTTAGGATTTCACAGGCCATTTTTACGCATTTGGATTCTCACGCTTTAGGACCCCTAAAATGCCAGGACAGTATAAATACCCCACATGTGACCCCATTGTGGAAAGAAGACACCCCAAGGTATTCTGTGAGGGGCATGGCGAGTTCACAGAAAAAAATTTGGCACAAGTTAGCGGAAATTGTTTTTTTTTTTTTTTTTTTTACAGTCTCATATTCCACTAACTTGTGACAAAAATAAAATTTTCCATGAACTCGCCATATCCCTCACGGAATACCTTGGGGTGTCTTCTTTCTAAAATGGTGTCACATGTGGGGTGTTTGTACTGCCCTGGCATTTGAGGGTCTCCGCAATCATTACACGTATGGCCAGCATTAGGAGTTTCTGCGATTCTCCGTATATTGAGCATACGGGTAATGAGATTTTTTTCCGTTCAGCCTCTGCGCTGAAAAAAAAAAATGAACGGCACAGATTTTTTCATTCGCATCGATCAATGTGGATGAAAAAATCTCTGCCAAAATCAGTGACTGCGATGCGGTGGGCTGGGCGGTAGCTACCTAACAAGTAGCTAACTAACTGGCGGTGATAAGGGACCCTTATGCCCCATTCATACGTCCGAAATTCTGTTTGCGGAACGGAATTGCGGACCCATTCATTTCTATGGGGACAGACTTTGTCCCGCTCGGATCCGAATTACGGATCCGCGCTCCGGGTCTGCACTTCCGTTCCGCAAAAATATAGAACATGTCCTATTCTTGTCCGCAATTGCGGACAAGAAAAAGCATTTTCTATATAGTTCTGGCAATGTGCGGATCTGCAAAATGCGGAAAGCACATTGCCGGTGTCCGTGTTTTGAGGATCCGCGGATCGGGTCCGTGTTTTGAGGATCCGCGGATCGGATCCGCGGATCCGTGAATCCACGGATCCGTGAATCCACGGATCCGCAAAACACATATGGACGTCCGAATGGAGCCTTACAAGGGGTGTGATCAATGACAGGGGGTGATCAGGGGTCTAGATGGAGTGATCAAGGGGTTAATAGGTGAGGGGGTGGGGGGTTAGTGTAGTGTTTGGTGCAACTTTTACTGTGTTACCTGGTCCTCTGGTGGTCGATCCCAGAAAATGGGACCACCAGAGGACCAGGTAGCAGCTATATCAGACGCTGTTCATAAAACAGCGTCTGATATAGCTTTTTGATGCGATTTATATCGCATCTACAGCCTGCCAGCGATTGATCATCGCTGGCAGGCTGTAGTCCAACTCTCGAGCCGCGCTTCACTGTGAACGCGCGCGCGCACGCGCGCGCGTTCACAGGAACTCTCGCGTCTCGCGAGATGACGCCCCGGCGCGTCCAAACAGAAGATCCCGGCCGCCCGCAGGACGCAATCCTGCGTACGGCGGTCGGGAACTGGTTAATGCCCATTGAAGTGCATTAATCCGGATCCTGAATTAAGCTAAACGTTGTTTCGGCACATCGCCGGATCCGACGTTTAGCTCTGCGCATGCGCAGCAGCAGTCCCGATCGGGGCCCCGCTTTAAGCTGAGGCTCCGATCGGTTACCATGGCAGCCTGGCCGCTACTGAAGTTCTGGCTGCCATGGTAAGTACTCTGAAGCAGTGTACTTACCTGCGCTACAGCCCCGGGGCGCTCCTTCTTGACGTCATAGGTCCGGGAGGCGCATTGATCTATGTGCCGCAGGGACCTGTGACGTTATGAAGGAGCGCCCGGCGGCCGCAGCGCAGGTAAGTACACTGCTGTGGAGTACCATGGCAGCCAGGACTTCAGTAGCGTCCTGGCTGCCATGGTAACCAGAAAGCATTTCGAAGTCTTCAAATGCTTTCAGGGGACTTGTGTTCTGACGGATCCGGCGGGACGGAAGTGCCTGCCGGATCCTCAGAACGCAAGTATGAAAGCACCCTTACAGAAAAGAATCCACTTCTATGTTTGTGTACAAACCTTCTTTCCTCCAGATGCAGAGGATGTCCCCTCGTCACAGTCCTGGGGATAAATAGATGATGGGAGAGATCTCTGTACTGACCCCTGATATATTTATACATAGTTATTAGATCTTCCCTCAGTCGTCTTTTTTCTAAAGTGAATAACCCTAATTTTGATAATCTTTCAGGGTATTACTTTATTGCCATCCTCTTAACCCTCTCTGCTATGTCTGCCTTGTTCGCAGGAGCCCAGAACTGTACACAGTACTCCATGTGTGGTCTGACTAGCGATTTGTAAAGTGGTAGGACTATGTTCTAATCACAGGCGTCTATGCCCCTTTTAATGCAATCCATTATCTTATTGGCCTTGGCGGCAGCTGCCTGTCACTGGTTTCTACAGCTTAGTTTGCTGTTCACTAAAATTCCTAGATCCTTTTCCATGTCAGTGTTACCAAGTGTTTTACCATTTAGTATGTACGGGTGACGTGCATTATTCCCTCCCATGTGCCTAACCTTACATCTGTCAGTGTTAAACCTCATCTACAACTTATTTGCCCAAGCCTCCAATATATCCAGATCTCTCTGTAGCAGCATACTGTCCTGTTCAGTGTTAATTACTTTACACAGTTTAGTGTCATCTGCAAAAATGTATACTTTACTGTACAAGATCATTAATAAATATATTGAAGAGAATAGGGCCCAATACTGACCCCTGAGGCACTCCACTAGTGACAGTGACCCAATCTGAGTGGGTACCATTAATATCCACCCTCTGTTTTCTATCTCTGAGTCAGTTACTTACCCACATACAGACATTTTCTCCCAGTACAAGCATTCTCATTTTATATACTAACCTTTCATGCGGTGTCAAATGCTTTGGATAAGTCTAGATATATGACATCCATTGATTCGCTACTGTCAAATCTAGAACTTACCTCCTCATAGAAACTGATTAAATTAGTTTGACATGACTGATCCCTCATAAAGCCATGCTGATATGGCGTTATTTGCTTATTTTCATTGAGGTACTCCAAGATAGCATCTCTTAGAAAACCTTCAAACAGTTTACCCACGACAAATGTTAAACTTACTGGCCTATAGTTTCCGGGCTCTGTTTTTGGACCCTTTTTCAATATTGGCACCACATTTGCTGTGCGCCAATCTTGTGGAACACTCCCTGTCAGTATAGAGTCCTGAAATATCAGAAATAAGGGTCTATGGCTATGACATTACTTAATTCTCTTAGGATACGGGGGTGTATGCCATCTGGTCCTGGCGATTTGGCTATTTTAATCTTTTTAAGACGCCGCTATACGTCTTCCTGGGTCAGACACGACACTTTTAATGGGGAATTTACTTTTACATTCTGCATTTCATCTGACAGTTTATTTTATTTTATTTAAACAAACTGTAACCCTGTACATCAACTGCCCAGTCATAGCTATCATCCAGCCATGTCTCAGTTATTCCCACTATGTCTTAGTCCTCCTCACACATCACTAATTCCAATTCACAAGGTTTATTGGTTAGGCTTCTGGCATTAGTATACATACAATTAAAAGGTTCATGTATATTTTATATCCTACACCTTTCCTTCTGAACTGTTCTAATTCCTACTTCCATTCCTCCCCCAGTCCAATTACCTTGCCCCCGGTCTCTCTTCCTTCCCATCCTATAATGTAATTACACTCCTTAAAAGTCCCTGGTTTAAAAACTCCTCCAACCTTCTAGCCATCTTCTCCCCCAACACATCTGCCCCTTCCCCATTGAGGTGCAGCCCATCCCTACGATAGAGCCTGTAGCCGACAGAGAAGTTGGCCCAGTTCTCCAGGAACCCAAACTCCTCCTTCTTACACCAGTTCTTGAGCCACTTGTTAACCTCCCTAATCTCCCACTGCCTTTCTTGTGTGGCTCGTGGTACAGGTAGAGATGTCGCGAACATAAAATTTTCCGTTCGCGAACTTCCGCAAATGTTTGCGAACGGGCAAACCACCATAGCCTTCAGTAGGCAAGCGAATTTTAAAACCCACAGGGACTTTTCTGCCCACAATAGTGATGGAAAAATTGTTTCAAGGGGACTAACACCTGGACTGTGGCATGCCGGAGGGGGTTCCATGGCAAAACTCCCATGGAAAATTACGTAGTTGACGCTGAGTCGGGTTTAAATCCATAAAGGGCATAAATCACCTAACATTCCTAAATTGTTTGGAATAACGTGCTTTAAAACATCCAGTGTGTGTATACGATCAGGTATGATGTTGTATCGATCAGGTAGTGTAAGGCTTACGCCCTCTTCACAGTGACAGACCAAACTCTGACAGACCAAACTCCCCGTTTAACGCACCGCAAACAACCGCAAACAGTCCATTTGCCCAACCGCAAACTCCCCATTTGCACAAGGTTGGATACCAAGCTAGGCATGTCCCGTTCCTTGTCCTCACTGACGTCATTAAAGGTCTCTTCCTCCACTCAGCCACGTACAACACCAAGGGTCCCCGAAAGGTGACAACAAGCCCCCTGGGACACCTGCTGTGGTTGGTCTTCCACCTCCTCAAAGCCACCCTTCTCCTCTGACTCCTCTTCTTTAGACTCCTCTCTCTGCATTGCCACAGGTCCAGCAATTGACGACGACAAGGCTGCTTCTGGTGGTGATTGTGACCACAACTCTTCCTCTTCATGCTCATCTACGGCCTGATCCAGCACTCTTCACAGGGCACGCTCCAGAAAAAATGCATATGGGATGAGGTCGATGATATTGCCTTGGGTTTGACTAACCAGGTTTGTCACCTCTGCAAAAGGACGCATGAGCCTACAGCCATTGTGCATGAGCGTTCAGTAACGCGCCCAAAAAATACCCAGCTCCGCAGAGGCTGTCCTCTTTTTTTAAATTAAAAAAAATCTGTTCTTACCAGTTTAATCACTGTTTTGTCCCCAATCTGGGGTCGGTGTATGAACCGGGAGATGGAAAAAGATGGTTGGTCGGTCCTCTTCCTACCAATATGGGCCACTGCGCGTGCGCCATGTAATGTACTGTGCCACCCTATATGAGTGGTGTGTTAAGTTGTACTATTCCCATCAATTTAATCCCTGTTATGTCCCCTATCAGGGGACGTGTATCGAATAGATTTTAGGAACCGGGAGATGAAAAAAGATGGTTGGTCGGTCCTCTTCCTTTTAATTTGGGGCACTGCGCGTGCGCCGTGCAATGTACTGTGCCACCCTATATGAGTGGTGTGTTAAGTAGTACTATTCCTATCAGTTTAATCCCTGTTACCTCCCCTATCAGGGGATGTGTATTGAATAGATTTTATGAACCGGGAGATGGAAAAAGATGGTTGGACGGTCCTCTTCCTTTCAATTTGGGGCACTGCGCGTGCGCCGTGCAATGTACTGTGACACCCTATATGAGTGGTGTGTTAAGTAGTACTATTCTTATCAGTTTAATCCCTGTTACGTCCCCTATCAGGGGACGTGTATCAAATAGATTTTAGACAATCTCAAACAGTTGTCAATAGTTGACACACTCATGACATAAATTTTATTCCTCTATGCTTCAATCTTGGTGTAGTGATGACTGTGCTCGTGCGCACGTTTGGGAGATTGCAGGCGATGGCGGTTTTTCAAAGTCTATGGTGGTGCTGAGGTAGTTCGGTGACAGTTAAGTGACCCAGATAACAATGATTCTGCAGTGTGGGCCCATTGTTGGCCTAGTAGGCTTTAAAGGGTTTCTGTCATCAGGTTTACACATTATAAGCTGTCTGACATTAGCTATGTGCCAATGTCAGAGCAGCTTGATAATGTTTTTTTTTAATGTAAATCAGAGTTATATTTATGCTAAAAAAAACGTATTTTTATAATATGTAAATTAGCCTCTAGGAGCAGGGGGGGCGTTGCCCTGCTCCTAGAGGCTCCGTGCGCCAACCTGCTGCCACGCCCCTTCTTTCCTTGATTGACAGTGCCGGGCAGCGATCCTCTGCTGCCTCCGGCACTATCTCCTTGCGAAATCCCGCGCCTGTGCCACCGCTCTGTATTCGGCGCAGGCGCGGTGAGCAGAGGACAGCAGGCACCAAAAAAAATTACGGCCGGGTACCTTCCACTGCGGTGTCCCAATAGCTACAAATTTTTTGAAGGCCTCAGACTCCACCAGCTTGTATGGTAAAAGCTGGCGGGCTAAGAATTCCGACAAGCCAGCTGTCAGACGCTGGGCAAGGGGGTGACTCTGTGACATTGGCTTCTTACGCTCAAATATTTCCTTGACAGACACCTGACTGTGGGAAGATGAGCAAGAACTGCTGAAGGTGAGAGCCGGAGTGGCGGGTGGTTGAGTAAGGAGCGTGGTCTCGCGGGATGGAGCGAGGTTTCTATGTTGAATCAATGGGGTGGGTTTTGAGCCCTATCACAGGATTTAGCTTACGCTTTTTTTAATTATAATATCGTGTTGTATACGATTATATTCATTGAAGCGATCTTTCTCTTTTTCTTTGCCCGTGACTATCGCGATGGATGGGAATCTCGCTTTTTCTCGCGATGGCACACTTCTTGGTGTTCTGGACAGCTTCAGACACAGGTGATTTGGTTTAGGTAGGCGTTTCTTTAACCTAAAATTAGTTCTTTCCATGCTAGGGGGATATATATATTGGTTGAATCATTGGTCCACTATGCCCCTTGAAAAAGCGGTAGCGAAACGCGCGTCGGGTGCACGCTGCCCCTGGTTTGATATTCCGTTCAGCTCTACCCCATGTATACTTTGGTATCTCTCTATTATATTGTGGCATTTCATGCCTTATGTATAGTGGTTAGTGTGGTTGATAGGTTCAAATTAGCCCTAGGGCTAAATAGTTCCCGTTTACGGTCAGTATTTAAGACTTAACATTTATTAATTGTTATTAAAAGGTGTAACAAAAAACAAAAGAAAATACCATTTAAAATAATATATGGCCGGACACCATGACAGAAGAAACTCTAATCACACTGTGGTTAATTTGTATGGTTATTAGAGAGATGGCCTATGGGATATCTACTGCATATCCCTGTGGTCACTAAATCTCTGCAGTCTGTATTTATGATGTATAGTGTTATAGTATTACCACTAGTTGGTGTGACAAAAAAACTATCCTCGGTATAGTCAGCATTGTTATTGGCGCTGCAGATGTATTGAACCTAGTAAGATACTGGTAACATACAACCATGGACTATCTTGTCCTATATTCACGGTGACAACCGCATATATGCACAGGTTATCTTGCCCTGTATCCGCTGAGCCTAATTGTATTAAGTTAGATGGTCTAACTCACTCAGATTGTACATAACTATCTCCCAAAGATTGGTTAACCCTGTCATATGCTAAGTGCTTGCAGAGCACGTCGCTCAATGCACTAGTGTTCAGCCATATATGGTTGGGGAGTACAGGTTGGGGATTGCCTTTTGTGAAAAAACATTTCGGCCGGGTACCTTACACTGCGGTGTCCCAATAGTTACACATTTTTTGAAGGCCTCAGACTCCACCAGCTGTCAGACACCAGGCAAGGGGGTGACTCTGTGACATTGGCTTCTTACGCTCAAACATTTCCTTGACAGACACCTGACTGTGGGGAGATGAGCAGGAACTGCTCAAGGTGAGAGGCGGAGTGGCTGGTGGTTGAGAGGGGGCAAGGAGGACAGCAGTGGTTGACGTGGCTGAAGATGCTGGACCAGGAAGAGGATGGTGGCTTTGAGTTTGTGTGCTGCTTGTACTCATGTGTTGATCCCATAGGCGTTTGTGATGTGAGATCATGTGCCTTCGCAAAGCAGTTGTACATAGGTGGGTGTTGGACTTCCCACGACTCAGTTTCTTTTGGCACAGGTTGCAAATGGCATCGCTGTTATCAGAGGCAGACACACAAAAAAAAAATGCCACACTGCTGAGCTTTGCAATGACGGCATTCTGGTGGTGGCAACAGCATGCGTTGATTGGCGTGCTGTCTGGCTGACCCTGGGTGCCAATACATGCTGGCTGACTGTGCCACTAGCTCCTTGCGACGACCTGCCCCTGCTTCCAACTCGTCTCCTCCTCCTCTCTGTCTCCCCATCTGAACTTTCACCCTGTTCTTCTTCTCTTCGAGCGGGCACCCATGTGACATCCACGGACACATCGTCATCATCAACCGCTTCACTTGTATCTGACAACTCAGCAAAGGAAGCAGCAGCGGGTACAACATCATCATCATCACACCATACGTCCATGTGTGTAATGTTGCCTGACTGAGACATATCCCTGTTATCTAAATCCTCTGGCAATAATGGTTGCGCATCACTCATTTCTTCCAACTGATGTGTAAATAAATCCTCTGACGGATCAAGTGAAGCGGCTGTGGTGCTAGTGTTGGTAGTGGCGCCGGGCGGGCGAATGGTAACTTGAGAGGTGCCCGAAGCTGAGCTGGAGGAGGATGGTGCGTCAAGGTTCCAAGCAGAAGCTGTAGATGATTGAGTGTCCTGTGTAAGCCAGTCAACTATGTCCTCAGAATTTTTAGAGTTCAGGGTATGTGGCCTCTGAACACTGGGCATTATTCTAGGGCCAAAGGACATCACAGCACCACGACTACGACGTCCCCTGTGGGGTGGCCTGCCTCTGACTCTGGGCACTGGCAGTGGGCACAGTACAGTCTGTGGGCCTGACACACACTGGCAGGCAACTGAAATTATTTTAAAGGGTACAAATTAAATGACTTTTTTATCTGCAAGGTACTGTGCACCCTATATGAGTGGTGTGCACACAGTACAGTCTGTGGGCCTGCGGCCTCTCACACACGGGCGGGCAACTGCAATATATATATATAAAAAATAAATAAAAGCAGACTGATGTACCAGCCCTTAAAAAGGCTTGTTGGGCTGTTGTAAGGACGCTGTCCTTACAGCATATGAGTCTTTTAGGACTGGAGTGGACACAGAACACTAGTAGCTAACGCTTTCCCTAGAATCCCTATATTAATTCAGCAGCAGCAGCACTCTCCCTGCTCTAACTAACACTGCAGTTTCAGAATGAATCTAAGATGGATGCTGTCCTTGCTTTTTGATAGGAGGTGAGAGGGTCTGGGAGGGAGGGTATGCTGATTGGCTGGAATATGTCTGCTGACTGTGAGGTACAGGGTCAAAGTTTGCTCAATGATGTGTAGGGGGCGGACCGAACAATCGCATATGTCCGCCCGCCGCGGCGAACGCGAACAAGCGATGTTCGCCGGGAACTGTTCGCCGGCCAATAGTTCGGGACATCTCTAGGTACAGGTAGTATTTTGGAAAACACTACGTTTTAGGTCCTTGCCCTAAGCTTGTGACTTAAATCCCTAAAATAATTTTTATGGACGCTCCACCTACCTCTAACTTTGACATTGGTTCCAATATGGACCATGATTGCTGGATCTTCTTCAGCACCTTCCAGTAATCGGTCAACCCAATCCGCGATATGTGAGACTTGAGTGCCAGGAAGACAACACACCGTTCGACGATCCCGGTCTTTGTGACAGATTGCCCTATCTGTACCTCTAATAATTGAGTCTCCAACTAGCAGCACCTGTCTGGCCTGCACTGTTCTCCTGGTCCCCTGCTTACTGGAGCTGATATTCCCCTGACTGGCAGAGGAAGGGTTCGGCTGCAGCAGTGTTCTTCCTGAACTGACATCCCCCTCATCTGCCAACCTTGAAAACTTGTAAAGTAATATGGACAATAATAATACATCAGTAAGTGCCTTATATTAAATTTGTCTACATGATAAATGCCATTTGCTCAAGTGAGATAACCCCTTTAAGGCCCTTTTAGACTGCCTGATGTTCGGAAAGATTATCGTTAACTAGCGTTATGCGATAAACAAGTGAAACGATCGTTCGTGCAGTTAGCTAAATTGTCATTTGTTAGCAGCAGAGTGCTGTTTAGACAATGTTTCTATACGGGGAGGAGCATTAACATTTAATCCTCCCCATAATGTGGAAGAGATCGCTGCATGTAAATGCGGTGGTCCCCTCCACTCACAGGAGCGCCGCTGTCTTCTCAAACAGCTAATCGGCCGGGATCCCTAGTGTTGGACCCCACTGATCAGATATTAATGACCTATCCCGGGGATAGGTCATCAGTATTAAAATGTCAGAAAACCCTTTTAAGGCATTCATATATACCAGTATAGGGATTTATACGGTATATAATTTTCCATCCCTTTATAGAAACTGTATTCTTAATTAATAATAAAACATTCAGAAACCTAATATAATGCATTAACTAAGGTCGCTTTTAGAAGGGTATAATATAGCTGCTTTATTGCTTCCGTATTAAAGACACAGCATCTGCATCATATTTCTGGCTCTGATGAACATCGGGAGGTCTAGGTGTTACATCAATATGGGCATACCTATCTGAGTCTAATTTCACATTAGCGGCAAGGAACTCTGGCAGGCTGTTCTGGCGGGTGAACAGCCTGTCGGATCCGTGCCGCTGCTAGTGTATGCGTGCCCCCAGACTACCTCTCCGGCCCCATTGACTATAATAGGGCCAGAGCGGTAGTCCGGGGGCATGCGTGCACTAGCTGCAGTACGGATCCGACAAGCTGTTCACCCGCCGGAATAGCGTGCCGGAGTTCCTTGCCGCTAGTGTGAAAGTACCCTTAAAAGCAGCTAAATACTGCTTTACATGATAATCATTATCACTAAAGGATCTAACAGGTATCACAAAAGAAGTGGTCGGGAGATTTAAAGGGATTTTCTCACTTCAGCAAATGGTAGTTATAATGTAGAGAAAGTTAATACAAGGCACTTACTAATGTACTTTGTTAACCCGTAAGATACCAGCACCTTACATGTACGGCGGAGAAATGCGGGACACAAATACCAATGCCGTACATGTACGGCGGGCTAATCGGGCGGGTGCAGGATCTGCGTCCGCCTGATCAGCGGCAGGGGTCCAGCAGTTACTGGTAGCCAGACCCCTGCTGTATGCGCGAGCATTGGTGAAAACACCGATGCCGGTGCATTAACACTTGCATGGCCATGGTCAGTGCTGACCGGGGCAAGTGCGGGATCCTGCCGGGTGTGGGTGGCCATCAGGTTCCCGCACTGCTGTGACGGGGGCCCAATGGCAGGGTAGGCAGCCCAATACCTTCCTTAGGCATTGTGGCTGCCTTCTGTGACAGCTTGTGAGATCCAGCCCTCTGGATCTCACAGGCAAGCAGGTTGAAGTGTATTACACAGTGTAATACACTTACAGCCAATTCATCACAATACAAAAGTATTTTGATGCATTGTAAAAGGGATCAGACCCCCAAAAGTTGAAGTCCCAGTGTGGGACAAAAAATTAAGTGAAAAAAGAAGTTCAAAAATTAAGTTTTCCCCCAAAAAAATTAATAGTTTCAAGTAAAAAAAAAAAAGACACATTAGGTATTGCTGCGTCCGTTTCAACTGGCTCTATAAAAATATCACATGACCTAACCCCTCAGGTAAACACCTTCAACATTTTTTAATAAAAACAGTTCTAAAAAAATATTTTTTGTTACCTTACATCACTAAAAGTGCAACACCAAGCAATCAAAAAGTCATATGCCCCCAAAATAATGCCAATCAAACTGTCATCTCATCCCGCAAAAATGATACCCTACCCTAGGACAAAAAGATTAAAAGATTAAAAAAAAACTATGGCTCTTAGACTATGGAGACACTAAAACTTGATCTTTTTTGTTTAAAAAATTATGTTATTGTGTTAAACTTAAATAAATAAATAAAGTATTCATATTAGGTATTGCCACCGTAAAAAAATAAAAAATAAAAACTGTGCCAAAGAAGCAATTTTTTTTGTCACCTTACATCACAAAAAGTGTAATAGCAAGCGATCAAAAAGTCATATGCACCCCAGAATAGTGCCAAATAGTGGCAATCCAACCATCATCTCATCCTGCAAAAATGAGAGCCTACCTAAGACAATCACCCAAAAAATAAAAAAACTATTGCTCTCAGACTATGGAGACACTAAAACATGATTTTTTTTTGTTACAAAAATGATATTATTGTGTAAAACTTAAATAAATAAAAAAAGCATACATATTATGTATTGCCATGTCCGTAATGACCTGCTGTATAAAAATATCACATGACCTAACCCCTTAGGTAAACGCCATAAAAAATAGAAACTGTGCCAAAAAAAGCAATTTTTTTGTCACCTTATATCACAAAAAGTGTAATACCAAGCGATCAAAAAGTCTTATGTACCCCCAAATGGTACCATTCAAACCAGCATCTCATTACGCAAAAAATGAACCCCTACCTAAGACAATCGCCCAAAAAATGAAAAAAATAGGGCCCTCAGAAAATGGCTACACAAAAACAAGATTTTATTCTGTTCAAAAATGATTTCACTGTGATAAACTTAACAAAAAAAAAATATATATATTATATATCACCACGTCCGTAGTAACCTGCTTTATAAAAATATCACATTATAGGCCCCCTCAGGTGAATGCTATAAAAAGAATAATTAAAAACTATGCCAAAACAGCCATTTTTTTCACCTTGCCTCACAAAAAGTTTAATACCCAGCGATCAAAAAGTCGCATGTATCCCAAAATGGTACCAATCAAACAGTCACCTCATCCTGCAAAAAATGAGCCCCCACATAAGACAATCACTTAAAAAATTAAAACCAATGGCACACATAAACCTATCCATTAAAATCCGCGCTGCAAAAGCCATATGACGCTCCTTCCGTTCTGAGTCCTGCCATGTGTCCCCACAGCAGTTTACCACCACATATGGGTTGTTGCCGTATTCAGGAGAAAATGGGTAATAAATTATGGGGTACTTTTTCTCCGGTTACCCCTTGTGAAAATGAAAAATTTGGGGCTAAAGAAATATTTTATTGGAAGTGTTTCCAAATTCTGTAAAATGCTTAGGGGATCAAAGTGCTCAGTACCCCCCTTTAATATATTCTTTAAGGGGTGTAGTTTCCAAAATGCGGTCACTTTTTGAGGGTTTCCACTGTAGTGGTACGTCATGGTCTCTTCAAATGCAAAATGGTGCCTAAAAACCATTCTAGCGAAATCTTCCTCCAAAATCTATATGACGCTCTTTTCCTTCTGACCACTGCCTCGTGCCCGTAGAGCAGTTTACTGCCACATATGGGGTATTTCTGTAAACTGCAGAATCAGAGTAATATTGAGGTTTATTTTGCTGTTAACCCTTGCTGTATTGCAAGAAAAAATTGATTAACATAAAAAAATCTACCAAAAAAGTGAAATTTTGAAATTTAACCTCTATTTTCCTTTAATTCTTGTGGAACACCTCAAGGGTTAAAAAAGTTTGTAACATCAGTTTTGAATAATTTGAGGGGTGTAGTTTTTAAAATGGAGTCATTTGTGGGTGGTTTCCATTACATAATTTGAAAATTTGAAAAATAGCTTCTAAGCCTTCTAACATCCTAAAAAAATAAAATGACATTTATAAAATTATGCCAACATAAAGCAGACATATGGGGAATGTTGATTGATAACCATGTTATGAAGTTTTACTATCAGTTTTTAGTAAAATTTTGGACTAGTTTATAAATAAATGTGGAATATATATGAAATTTACCACTGTCATGAAGTACAATGTATCAAAACAATTTTAGAATGGCTTGGATAGGTAAAAGCGTTTCAAAGTTATTACCACATAAAGTGACACGTCAGATTTGCAAAAATCGGCCTGGGATTTAAGGTGAAAAGTGACCCGGTACTGAAAAGTTTAATTTGGTATTTGTATTGCAGGTGTTTTGCAAGTATTGTTATTTACTACACTAATAATTCTGTAACAAGATGTTGTACAACCTAGGATAATTAGTGCTGGCATACAGTCTTGCTCTTTTGCCATAGATTTGCTAAGTTCTGTCCATATAACATTTCTGTTCACATGGTTCAAACAGTGTCTCTAACAATTCCATTTCCATGGGAACACCACAGGGATAGACCATCCTGTGAATTTGTCAAAGGAAGTCTCTGCAATTTTATTTACTTTTTTATTTACTTTTCCAACAATGAAGGCAATAACTCAAATGTTCTGTTGCCATTCCTTAGGGTACTTTCACACTAGCGTTATTCTTTTACGGTATTGAAATCCAGTAAAGGGTCTCAATACCGTAAAAAAACGCATCAGTTTTGTCCCAATGCATTCTGAATAGAAAACAATCTGTTCAGTATGCATCAGGATTTGACCAGACAAAATACTGCAGCATGCTGCGGTATTTTTTCCGGCCAAAATCCCGAAACACTACCGCACTTGCCGGATCCGGCATTAATTTCCATTGAAATGTATTCTGCTGGATCCGTTACCAAGTGTTGCGGAAATTTACGCAATGCCAAATGCGGTTTTTCGGTCTGCGCATGTGCAGTTCTTTCTAGCTTTGAAAAAATGTAATACTGGATCAGTTTTTACGGATGATACCAGAAAGCTGGATCCGGTATTTCAATGTAAAAGTCTACCAGATCCGGAAATCCATATGCAAACGGATATCTTTTTTTTCCAGATCCGGTAGACTTTCCGTCTTTCCGGAAGTGCCTGCTGAATACTTCTAACGCTAGTGTGAAAGTACCCTTAGAGAAGGAGATTAATCTTGGAGGTTGCCCAATGTTTCTTTCAGAGATTATATGATGCCCTCTAATGCCTTGTGTAAATAATGCCTGTTAGATGGCTTTAGTACTACAGGTATACATTGATGAGTGGTCATTTAGTTGTATTAGATAGTAGGCTATGCTTTTATCTTACTATAAAAGTAATTTTGGCAACATAATGTTTGTTTGGGGCATATTTTGTTTACCTCTGCATCCTGTTTTACAGTGAGTCGCAAGCCTATATGTTAATATGTTAAAAGATAAAATCGATTTTAGAGGAAAAATTGTTAGGAAACATTCTTTCCTGTATATTTACTTGTATATAAAGTGCAAGTGCTGCCAAAAGCAATTACAAGCAAGAGGCACTCCAATACAACCTGTATATCACATAATTGTGGTACAATTGTTCATGTAGTGGGACTTCTACACTCATAAAGCCTTTGCACTAAGTTAAAAGGATGCCAAAAATTACACATAAAGGAAGTCTATGTGGTCGCTGATGGTGCTTCCAAAAGTCCAGGTGCAGGGCAGGAGGCATCCGGGCCTATGCCTTTGACAGGGGATTGGCCAGTAGCACATAACATAGGGGAAGAGGAGGCAGTGGTGTGACCCGCAGACACTTATTAGAGTGCTTGGATGCCATGTGGCGGATCATACTGGTGGTAATGAGGTTGTTAGTGTTCACACCCCGGCTTATTTTGGTACAGCACAGGTTGAAAAATACTATTCTTTTGTCGTCCGCATTTTCCCCAAAAAAGCGCTATCCTGCGGAACACCTACCCCTTGGCAAGGAAGATTTCCGCAAGGGGGTGCTCCATGGAACAGTTGCGGACCTGTTTGGTGTGGCCCACCTTCTAACTTTTGCAACCCCACTGCCTCTACCAGCCTGTTGCGGTGCTGCAGATCCCTCCCTCTCTGTACTGCTGTCCTCGCTCAGCTTTCCACCTTCCCAGGTTGGGTCAATGACTTAATCGTCCACCACCTCTTCTACTTCCTCATTCTGCTCATCCTCTTGACTTGTTGACCTAACCACAACCTCACAACCCTCCCCACCAATCAGCTGTTTGTAAAGGCAGATAGTGCGTATATATACACATGCAGGCAGCGCTTTATTCCCAGCGCTGATCAGTGCTGGGATTAAAGCTCCTGCTTCTGCATTCTAGCAGGAGCAGGTCAGGTCCCGGCTGACAGACACAGCAGGGACCCTGGTGCAGTTTATTACCGCTTTTGCCTCCTCCTGTTCTGGCAGGAGAGCGGTACCTGAGCGCATGGTGGAGAGAGCAGGAAGCGCATGTCCCGGCGGTCATGTGACCGCAGGGGGTGTCTGTGGCAGGGGCAGGAGCAGAGCTGCAGTGTCTAAGGATACCCTTACCAGCTCTGCCTGTGTGTTATGTCCCCATGCGGGGCTGTTTTCCCCTATAACTGGGGCTTCTGTGGATGCTCCACTTACAGTGGAAACAGTGAAAAAAAAGGTCAATCCTTAACTTACTAAAGTATCAGGCAGGAAGCGGGGCAAAAGGGGGGGGGGGGTGGCGGGTGAACTGGCAGCGTAACTCACTACATAACGCCCCTGCTCCGCCCACTTCATGAATGAAGCAGGCGGCGCGGGCGCATGACGTAGTGAGTTATGCTGCCAGTGCCCGCCCGGCATCCGGCTTCCTGTCTGATACTTTAGTAAGTTAAGGATTTAAGATTAGTATTAATATTATTAAACAATGCCTACAGTTATACATAGTATTATTACACTGAGCGGAGCCCAGGGCAATTAGAATACAGTGACTGCACCGGGCCCCGCTGCCATTACAAAACTACAGTAGATGACGGCCCCCTGTGTTGGGGGTTATTCACACTAAACAGCGACACTGTTATGGGGGGGATCTGTGGATGACACATGGCATAAGATGCTATGTGTCATCCACAGATCCCCCCCTTAGCAGTGTCATGTCATCCACAGATGCCCACATAGTGTCATCCACAGACCCCCATAACAGTGCCAGCCACAGACCCCCATAACAGTGTTAGGGCGAAATAGGAGCGAGGAGGATGCGGCCGCTGCGGGGACTAACATGTGCCCCCTGTGCTGACAGATACCCAGGGTCCCGAATCAGAGGTCCCCAGTGCTCCTAGCTTTGTCCTCCCAGGCTCTTTGGAAGTTCTATGAACTCTAGGATGCGATGCTGCAGCAGGTACAGGCCCACTCTCTGCTCGTGCGCAGGTGTGGACGGTGCGTAAGGGTGTCCGGTGAAGGATACGCTGTGGCAAACGGCAGTTGCAGGGCCTGAATCCCAAGGTGTCAGCGGGCTGCAGAGGAAGCCAAAGGGGGAGGAGGAGACACGGTGGAGCTGGGCACAGCAGCGGGCCAATGCGCAGGTGTAGGCGGTGCGTGCCGAGCGCCGAGTGTTGATTGGCCGCCGTGCATGCGCACTTAACTAATCGGCACACACTCATGGTCGCACATGCACACAGGAATTTCATCATAGAGGATATATACAGTATCTACTATAATAAAAGTCCTGTGTGCGTGCTCAGGGCTGTGTGTGTGTGGTGTTAATTGAGCTGCGCATGCGCAGTCAACTCACGGCTCTTCACACGATGCCCACACCAGTGCGCCGCCCCACATGCAACCACGCTGCCCACACAGCGCACACGGTGGCCAATCACTGCCGATGCTTGCAGGTTATGATGTGCTCTCTGTGTCAGAGCGCTGCCATCACTGTTCATGCACACAGCTGCACAGTCCCAGCACTCTCAGCCACAGACAGCAGTCACTGCCAGCCGTCTCAGCCATGAGTCAGAGCCACCAGTCACAGTGCCAGCAGTCTCAGCCATTAGTCAGTGCCACCAGCCATAGGCACCATTCACAGTGACACCAGCCACAGGCACCAGTCACAGTGCCAGCAGTCTCAGCCACCAGTCAGTGCCAGCCATCTCAGCCATCAGTCAGTGCCACCAGCCACATCACCCGTCACAGTACCAGCAGTCTCAGCCATCAGTCAGTGCCACTAGCCACAGCAACCAGTCACAGTACCAGCCGTCTCAGTCATTAGTCAGTGCCACCAGTAACAGTTCCAGCAGTCTCAGCCACCAGGTAGTGCACTGCCAGCAGTCTCAGCCACCAGTCGCTGCCAGCAGTCTTAGCAACAGCAGTCAGTGCCAGCCGTCTCAGCCACCAGTCAGTGTCATTTAGTATAGACTGTTTCTACTAATGTTTATGCACTAATGTTCTAGCACCCGTTATTGTAACGGGCTTAATGTCTAGTCTAGAATAAAATGCAATCAGGCATAACTTCCTGGATCAATGACCCTTTTACAGAAATCTAGTAACTATAAGGCCAAGTTCACACATCAGTCATTTGCTCAGTTATTTCCATCAGTGAGACAAAAACAGGTGCGGGTCTAAAAACTTGGAACAGGTGCACATTTTTCCATTACACCTTATCTCTGAGTAGGCTTCACTGTGGGTTTTGGCTCACAATAAGTGAATGAAATAACTTACCAAATAACTGGTGTGAACTTGGCCTAACCCTTAATATTATTACACTCCAGAAATACATTGAGGCCCCTCTTGAACTCACTATCACCACCTCCTCAAGCAGAGAGTTCCATAGTCTCACTGGTCTTACCGTGAAGAATTCTCTTCTATGTTGATGGAGAAACCTTCTTTCCTCTAGACTTAGTCCCCTTGTCACTGTAACACCCCTGTGTAGAAATAGATCATGGGGGAGATCTCTGTACTGAGCCTTAAAGGAGTTGTCTCACATCAGCAACTGGCATTTATCATGTAAAGTTAATACAAGGCACTTACTAATGTATTGTGATTGTTTATATTGCCTCCTTTGCTGGCTTGATTAATTTTTCTATCACATTATCCACTGCTCGTTTCCAGGGCTTACAGCCACTGCAGTACATTGGTGTATACTTAAACAATGTGCAAGCCACAATGATTTTTGCAAACTTTGCCTTATAAGATGCATTAACTTTTCCCCCTCACTTTGGGGTGAAAAAGTGTCTTGTAGATAAAAAAAAAATAAAAAAATTTATACTGTATGTCTGTTCATAGTTTTGGCAAAATGAGCAAAGTATTAATTTGACTTTTATTCTGTCTTTACTATCTTTCTGTCTGTGTTTGAGATGGAACGTTGGGGTGGTTTAAAGGGGTTATGTCACTTCATCAAATAGCATTTATCATGTAGAGAAAGGTATTACAAGGCACTTACTAATATATTGTGATTGTCCATATTGTCTCCTTTGCTGGCTGGATTCATCTTTCCATCGCATTATACACTGCTGATTTCCACGGTTACAACTCGGCAGATACAAAATTCCAGGGCCAGTGCGTTCCACAATATTGAAGACAAAACTGTGCAATAAGTCCAATGATGCACTTCTGGGTAACAACCCCTTCCTTAGGCCTCTTTTACACGAACTTGTGTCCCTCGTGGCCGTATTGCGTCCGCAATACACAGGGCACCGGCCGTGTGCATTCTGCATCGTGGATGCAGAGATGCGGTGCGGAAGGGAACCACGGGATGGAAGCACTACGGAGTGCTTCCCTGAGGTTCCATTCCATGCTTCCGTTCCGCAAAAAGATAGAACTTGTTCTATCTTTTTGCTTAACGGATGGATCGCGGACCCCATTCAAGTGAATGGGTCCACGATCCGCATGCGGCTGGCCCACGGTTGGTACCTATGCATTGTGAACCGCAATTTGCGGTCCACAGCACGGGCACGACCAGCACACGTTCGTGTGCAAGAGGCCTTACTCAGATAAGGACATTATTATTATTATTATTATTAAAGCAATATTTATTCCATGGCGCTGTACATATATGTATTATATATATTAAACAATAAATCAGTTTTAAATACATTAAAATGTGTTATTTTTTTGTGCCAGCTCCCCCTTCTAGGGGGTGGAGTCAGTGTAAAACTTGCAATGTTGTAATAAAATTATGTAATGTATAGTGTAAATTCATAGACGTTTTAGTGCCTCCATATTTTGAAAGTCATAGTTTTTATTTTTTGGGAGACTGTCTTATGTAGGGGCTAAGTTTTTTTGGTATGAGATGACGGTTTGATTAGTACTATTTTAGGATGCATATGACTTTTGATCGCTTGGTATTACACTGTTTGTGATGTAAGGTGACAAAAAATGGCTTTGGTGTTCATCTGAGGGGTTAGGTCATGTGATATTTTTATACAGCAGGTTCTTACAGATGCGGTGATACCTAATATGTATACTTGTTTTAATTTATTTAAGTTTTACACAATAACAGCATTTTTTAAACAAAAAAAATCATGTTTTAGTGTCTCCATATTCTGAGAAACATATTTTTTTTTTTTTTTGGGCAATTGTCTTAGGTAGGTTTTCATTTGTTGCGGGATGAGATGACCGTTTGATTGGTATGATTTTTGGGTGCATATGACTTTTTGATCGTTTGGTATTTCACTTTTTGTGATGTAAGGTGACAAAAAATGGCTTTTTTATAGTTTTTATTTATTTATCTTTTACGGTGTTCACCTGAGGGGTTAGTTCATGTGATATTTTTATAGAGCTGGTTGTTACGGACGCGGCAATACCTAATATATATACTATTTTTTATTTATTTCACTTTAACACAATAAAAGCATTTTAGAAAAAAAAACAACATGTTTTAGTGTCTCCATAGTCTGAGAGGCATATTTTTTTCATTTTTTGGGGTAGGGTCTCATTTTGAGGGATGAGGTTACGGTTTGATTGGTACCATACGACTTTTTTGATCACTTTTAATACCTTTTTTTGGGTAGTGAGGTGGGCAAAATTTAAATTCCATCATAGTCTTTCTTTTTTTCTATGGCATTCACTATGCAGGGAAAGTAACATGACCCTTTCATAGATCAGGTCGATACGGACACGGTGATATCAAACATGTGTAGTGTATTTTATTTTTTTTAATTTTTAATCAATTATAAATGTGCAGCTATGTTTTTTAATTTTTAATCAATTATAAATGTGCAGCTATACGAAGTAATTAGATTTTTTTAATTTTTACTTTTGTTTCCACTTTTTTTTTTACATTTTTTTGACCCAGACCCACTTGGTTCTTGAAGATCCAGTGGGTCAGATGCCTCTATAATACACTGCAGTACACTATATTGTGTACTGCAGTGTATTGTTACTTTACACAGCCTGATCAGCCTCCTGCCTTTAGCCTGTGAAGGAGCCCGGTTGCCATGGTAACCATCGGGATGCCACAGAAGCGCAGCATTAACATTATATATGTATCTATCTACATTTTTAACAAGGTTCTGATCCCACAGTCATGGACTGTGGGGATCAGAACCATTCTGCCGGCATTAGGATCGTGTGATGGTGACAGTTTAATTCCATGACGTGTATACTCGTCATGGAGCGTCAAGTAGCAGTGGTCCATGACGAGTATACACGTCATGTGTCGGGAAGGGGTTAAATGGTCCCTTAGTCTGGTTCAGCAGCCTGAAAAGGTACAGTAATTGCTAAAGAAGCTGAGTTTTCATGGAGTGCTATATCCAAGCATATTAATGAAAATTAAGTATAAAGAAAATGTTTAATAGAAAAAGTTGCACAAGCAACAAGGATAATGGCAGCCTTGAAAGGATTGTCAAGAAAAGGCCATTAAAGAATTTGGGAGACTCACAAGGAGTGGACTGTGGCTTCAAGAGCGACTCCACACAGACGTATCTAAGACATTGGCTACAACTGTCACATTCCTTGTTGCGCAACTGTATATCGGAAAATTTTAGAGAGCTTCATGCTTCCCTCTGCTTACTAGCTTTATGGAGATGCTGATTTCATTTTCCAGCAGGAATTGGCACCTGCCCACACTGCCAAAAGTAATAATACATGAAAAGCATGGTATCACTAGGCTTGATGGCCATCAAGCCTGTCTCACCTAAACCCCATAAAGAATTTATGGGATAAGAGGAAGATGAGAAACAACAGATCCAACAATGCAGACAAGCTAAAGGCCGCTATCAAACCTGGACTTTCATAACAGCTGGACTGATCGCCTCCATGACATTCCGCATTGGTGCAGTCATTTATGCAAAAGGACCCCCAACCAAGTACTGAGTGCATACATTTCATTAGGCCCACATTCCTGTCTTAAAAATATTTTTTTAATTTGTCTTATATAATATTCAAATTTTCTGAGATACTAACTTTTGGGTTTTCATTCATTGTAAGCCATAATCATCAACATTAAAAAAATAAACGCTTGAAATAGATCACTCTGTGTGTAAGAAATCTATATAATGTATGAATTTCACTTTTTAGGTTTAATTACTGAAATAAATTACCCTATTTTTTGCCCTATAAGAGGCACCTGGGTTTTAGAGGAGGAAAACATTATATACAAGTGCATGTTGTACAGCTGACGCTCTAAAACATTATATGCGAGTGCATGCTGTTCAGCTGACCCTATAAAAAAAACTTAGAGTGGAGGGAATATATACAATCTGGATGAGGAGGAGAAAGATTGAGTACATTATAAATGATAGATTGAAATTGCTTTATGTTTATCATCAGATCAGCTCTCTTCTGGTAGAGTTGAGAAGTCAGGGGCAATCCAGGCCTTGTTCATTTTTATCTGAGTCAACCTGTCAGTAATCCGTGTTATCTAAAATGCATATAACGCGAGGGTCGCTGGAAAAGCATCCTAACATGAAGTCAGCCATGTGTGCCAGAGTACCAACAGGCAAGACGTCAATATCGACATCAGGATAAATCTCCATCTCCTCATCCTCCTCCTCCTCTTCTGCCCATCCACGCGGAACAGATGGAATTAAAGTTTCATGGGTACTAGCCTCTGTAGCAAAGGTAACTGTCTCCAGCTCCTCCTCCTCTTCCTCCTCCTCTTGATAGTCCAATTTGCGCTGAGAAGATGAACTGTGCGTGGTCTGGCTATCTCCCTGTGTAATGTCCTCCCCCATTTCCTCGTCTGCCACATTCAGAGCGTGCTCCTTAATTGGGAGCAGCGATCATTTGAGTAGACACAGCAGTGGGATGGTTACAATGATAATAGCGTTATCGCCACTAACCATTTGTGTGTATTCATCAAAATTTTTTAAAACCTCACAGAGGTCTGACATTAATGCCCACTCCTCAATTGTGAATTGTGGCAGTTGACTCAAAAGGCAACGACCATGTTGCAGCTGGTATTCCACAACTGCCCTCCGCTGCTCACAAAGCCTGGCCAACATTTAGAATGTAGAGTTCCTTCACGTGCTCACGTCGCACAACAGTCGGTGAGCTGGAAGCCGCAAGTGGTGCTGCAGCATTGACAGACTGGCTGAAGCTGTGGACTACTTGCATAAATGGGCACACACGCAGTGTGCCTTCACTAGTAGCTCTTGCAAATTGGGGTAGGTTTTGATAAACCACTGAACCACTAAGTTTAAGACGTGGGCTAGGCATGGGATGTGTGTCAGTTTGCCGAGCTCCAAAGCGGCCACCAAGTTATGGTCATTGTCAGACACAATTGACCAACTGTTTGCACTGGTCTGACTTGGACATTGTTGTCCTGCGCCGCCCAGCTAAGTTGGACATGAAGTTGGGTACGGTGGATGTTTTTTTTTCTGGTGCACTGGCAGCAGGCACAGTTTCAATGCGCCCAGGGCCACGGCCTCTGCGTGCACCATCAGCATCACGCTCACTTCCCTGTCCCTTAGTGCTCGCCTTCTTCATGTTCATGGTTTTTTCACTAGATGTGGCGCAGATTGTTTTACTGTCCGCTAAATAGTTCGTTTTCGGATGCAGGACAGTATATGTCACAGAAACCCACAGACACTTTATTAGGCCCACATTATTGGAATTTGTAATACAGACACTGTTTGCAGATGTTCTACACTATTGGTTACAGAGCACCACAGATTATGGACACTAGATGTGGCCCAGATTATTGGAATTTGTAATACAGACACTGTCTGCAGATGTTCTACACTATTGGTTACAGAACACCACAGATTATGGACACTAGATGTGGGCCAGGTTATTAAAGACACAGTCTGCGGACGATGTACAGTATATGTCACTAATAGGTATAAAATAAAAATATCTTGCTGCTGTCAAACACACACAGTAGTCCTTAAAACGACTATGGGGTCTTTGAAAAGCTTTTGGTAGTAAAAACAGCAAATGTCTCTCCCTGCACTGTCTTTCCTTTCCTACTCTCTGCTCTCCCCGACTGTGACTGATTCGAGCACGTGTCATCGGGTGCTATATAACCTTAAATGACGCGTTCCTGCCAGCCAATTACTGTAAGGCCAGCAGCCAACATGGCTACTGCCATTACAGTGAGGGACAGTACTTACCATCACCTTTATTGGCTGCTTAAAACCTGCAAAACGTGTGGGGAGGAGACTCAAGCATTGCGCTCGAGCACATGCGGTACTCGGTCGAGTACCGCTATGTGCCAAGCATAGCGATGCTTGAGCTGAACAGATATTCGGCCGAGCATGCTCGCTCATCACTACTAATAATATCTAGCCCTAACTGTTAAATCAAAGCGGTTCTTGATACCATTAAATTATTTGCAAGTACAGTATATTTATTCCCATGATCATCGTTTAGAGGGCCAGCATTATTAAATTTTTCATTTTAGCATTTAAAGAAATTGGGGATTTATTTTATTGTGGTTAGCAATTTTCTTTTCTGTGACTAAAGTACCCACTTTTTTCATTTTACATTTCCTATTGGGTTCTTTGTAAGCCTAGAATGCTTTTTCTGAACTTCAATGTTTTAAATGCTCATTGTTTTTGTCTTTATTATGTTAATTTTTAGTTACATTGGTTTTGTTATATTCCTTGACATTTTGTTACCCATGGGTATAAACTTATTTCAGGAGCCTTGTAATATATCTTAGAAAATTCCCCATTTAGCTTCAGTATGTCTATTTACTTCCCTTAGTCGATTGAATTTAGCTTTTACGCAAGTGATCCTGGACCTGCACATCTGATATTGTATGTGGGCTGTTTCACAAGACCCGATCCAGTAAATTTTCTCTTCTGGTCATTTCTTTGACCGGCTGCAAGATGTAATTGTCATGAATTTTGGATTTAAAAAAAAGAGCACATTTATTAAGACCGGTGCTCTAGACACAAGCGCCAGCCTGTTCATAACTTTGCCAGATCCACCGCCGCTTTTAAATGTAAGACAACTTCCTTGCTGTCTTACATTTAGATCATTTTCTATGCCTAAGCCAGGCGTAGAAAAAGATGGATGAGATTGGCCCACTAGATCGATATTCTTCAAACTGCCAGAGCGTTCCCCAATATTGTCAGTTAACTTCCTGACAACATCTGCTGCACATGTACAGCAGATGCCACCAGGTGCCTGCTGTTTCACAAAGTAGAAACCCCATTAATGTCTACGATAAAGCCAATTGCAGACATTTAACTCCTCAGATGCTATTGTCAAATATGACAGACTTTTCGACACACTAATGTATAAAATCACGTTAGAGTATGGAATAGGCAAGTTCATGTCCCCTATGGGGAAAAATTCAAAGTTGAATCACCCCCTTTCGCCAAAATAGGCATCACTGTATTCCAAGATGCCTGTACTAATAAAATGTTTATCCCATACAGTGATATGGCATAATAGGAAAATAAATGGCTGATTGTCCTTTTTCATCACTCTTTTTTTCCCCAAAGGTTTTATTTCAGCATTAAAACACAAGAAAAACTGCACAAATTGGGTATCCTTGTAATCGTACTGCCTCAGAGAATGAAGGGTACAACAGCCCTCCAACTGTTGCAAAACTACACCGCCCAACATGCCCTAATAGCTGTAGTCTGTCCAGGCATGTTGGGAGTTGTAGTTTTGCAACAGCTGGAGTGCCGCAGGTTAAGCATCCCTGGCATAGGGAATGCCGTAAAAAGAAAACACATAAAACTGGCGTCCTGGTACTGAAATTATATAGACTGAAGCTATACGATGGAATGTCAATTGTACACTGAGAATTCTTTGCATTGATGTCTGTTAATTGCGTTTTTTCTAAAATTCATGTAGGCAGAACATGAATGAACAATGAAAATTTCGTACTGAAGTGTTCAGGAATCAGAACTTAATTTCATAATTTTCAATTGCTGACCAAGGCAGTGTTATATCTTATCAAAAAACATACAAAATCTTCCCTTTTTCCAGTGAATCTATCTATATTACATTATAAAAAGTTTATACTATTCTACCAATAGGCTGGCAAGTAATTAATAAAAGCTTCCAAAAATATACCCAAATTACATTTTCTACAAAGGGTTTCAAATCCGACCTCAAACCACTTAAGTGGATGAACATTCTTAGTGAACATTCTGAAGATAATTATGTTATGACCTTAATAAGTGAACCGCATTATACTAGCCATATTAACTTCAAAGAGTGTCTAAAGTTGTTAACAAATGTTTGAATGTTGTTAGCACTATTATTATTCATGTTCTGGAAAATAGTATCTTTAAAAATAGCATATTCCATTTTTTAAAGTAATTAAATTAATACAATAAACCACCAGTTTATTCACGCCACAAAAAATGTTAGAGCTTTGTAGTTTTACCTACACCTAAAATGTAAAAGAAGTAGGACAAAAGGAAATCTGCATCCTAGTCTAAGCTCCACCCACAAAATGCCTATAGCCAGATATACATAGCCATATAATCCTCTTAAATCTTTACCATGAACATTTTCACTGGCATTCATTCAGCTAAATGTCCATCCAAATGTCTTCATCAAATTTCAATTTTTTTTTCCAACTTCATAAAAAATATAAAGTATCTGAAGGAGAAGTCTCCTGACATGTCTGTTTTAGCAACTACATTCATCGGCCATATAATAACAATTGTGGAGCATCTATTCTGATTCTCTGGTGTGCCATTCCATTATTATTGCTGCTAGACATTATGAATGAATTGCTAACAGCTTAGGCTACTTTCACACATGTGGCAGTCTTTTCCGTCAGGCAAGTCCGCTCCGACCCCATTCACTGCACACTGCAGTTTTTGTCTGGCCGCCTCTCGGCATGTTTGCTGTGCTGCGGCCTGCCCCTATTATAGTGAAAAGGGCCGAGTTGGGCTTCTGGCGGCACGGTGGACTTGCGGTAGCACGGATCGGGCAGGCTGTTCCCCTGCCGGAACAGCCTGCCGAAAAAGGCTACCGCAAGTGTGAAAGTAGCCTTACAATGAAGGTTCACATGGGTGACACCAGTGATACCTGCACATTGTGACTCTATCCAATCAGTGCTGCCAGTGGCAGACTATGCAGGGACAAACCCTGTTAAAGTTTGCCTGGGTGACTTGGGGCTGCAGTAGACAATGAGCACTTTCTTCTATAGTTAGTGAAAGTCCTCTTGGGTACTGAATTAACTTGTCACAAAGTTGTATGTTAGGTTGACTTATATTCACCAGTGTACACTCAACACTCATTGCAGCCCTGCAGAGGCTAGTCCCAGAGATCTGCATACATAGACACATCTGATTTCACAGGCAGGTGATGGCTATGCTTCTATCCAGCAGGGAGGGGATCACCATGTGACCATGGCATCTGAGGGGTTAAGTGTGGGTGATTGACATTATCATCGATTGCATACTTTAGCCCAGTGTGTCTGCTGTTTAAAGAGTGGGTGCCATCTTTAAAGGCCTGCCCAATGCTGTACATGTATGGCGCTGGGCAGGAAGGGGTTAAATTATTGTTTGCCAGCAGCAGACTTTCCTCTATAAATGGGATCTTCTGCTCGCAAACAATGATTCTCTATAGAGACAAGTGATCGCAGTAGTGATTGCTCCCCCCATACAGGGGGATAGTTTCAGCATTTAAATGCAGTTCTCCTCTCTACTTAACAAATTAAGTGTTCATTCCCGATAAATGCCTGCTCAGTCCACCCATGTGAAAGGGCCTTTAGCCTCTATCCTTCCTATTAAGTGCAGTGAAATGGGGTTCCATAGGAATGTCATTGAGAAGAAAGATTTTGGAAAGGCAGTACATTGATATGTCAATAGTACTATACTCTGTAACACATAATCACTGGTCAGTTTACAGATACAAACATAGCACAATCCATCAATATCCATATGGACCCAAATAAGAGTAGTGATTCTATATAGCAATATATCAAAATGGTATGTAATTCTATGCATCCATCGCAGCACTATACTGTATGATAATACATTGAGTTCAGAGCAGATAATTGTGCTGGTATGTAGAATACTTTTTAGCATTGCTGCAACGTGATGCAATATGCTAAATTTAGCTACTTTGTTACACCATCATGACAGCATTCAGTTATTTTTTCTAGATGACATATTCTCAGATTTTAATGTATTTCATAAAATCCAGCTGTTGAAGCTATTGCCCAGCTACCTGCGGAGGAATTTAACATTTCTGTTCACTTGTTGCCAAATCCATTTTAATTTGAAAGTATGGGGGCTTTAGAAGCAACTGAAGTATTCATTTCCTGTTTTCAGTTGCTATTATAGTACCACACATCGAAATAAGTGTAATAGGAAAAATTGAACCAAACCCAAAAGTTACTTTGAAACTTGATGTCATTATTCCTGATTGAATATACATGACATGTAGTGAATTGTCTGTTCATTATCCTCAAATAACATCTTTACCCCTACTGGATAGATGTGCAGACTTATTTGGTTAAACACCTATATTGGCACTTAAACAGAGAGCATTTGTCTGTCTCCCACGGATAATCAAATAACAGTGCATTTGTATTGTCTGCACACTGTAGTGTTCATATCTACCGTGAACTCTTTAATGATTCACTGTCAGTCTGCCAAGGTGTATGCTGTAGACTGTATATGTCATGCACCTCTAAAAAATCTATTTTATACCATTTTTAGTATCCAATTAATAAACTTTATCCACATTATTTAGGAAAATGTGCCTATTTCTGAATAATTGTTGCTACTAAAAGAGAGCTGAGCTACAGTACCCTGGTATGGCCACTGCACAATGGACGGAGCCTTCTGCTTCTGGCTTCACACACTGTATACTGTATTTTTCACCCTATAAGATGCACCTAGGTTTTAGAGGAGGACAATAAGACAAACATATTTTTTATTAGTCCTCAGGTCAGACCACCATTCAGACCCCCAATGTTAATCAGAATACACATCAGACCCTCAATCAGACCTCAGCTCAGACCCCAATGTAAATGACCCCCAATTAGTCCTCAGATAAGACCCCTATGTCTCTCATCAGCCCCCATATGCCTCTCCTCAGCCCCCATAAGCCTCTCATTGGCCCCCATAAGCTCCCTTCGGCCAACCATAAGCCTCTCATGTCCCCCCCCCCCCATAAGCCTCTCATGGGCCCCCATAGGCCTATCATATGAGCTCCCATAGGACTCTTATATGGGCCCCCATAAGCTTCATATTGGCCTCCTCGAGCCTCTCATATCGGCCCTCATTGCCTCTTATATCGCCCCCCCCCCCCCCCCATGCCACAGAGCATATAAAATAAAAAATCCACTTACCTCTCCTGTTCCGGATGCCACCGCTCCTCATCTCCAGTGTGATCTTCTGCATCCTGCTGCAGGCTGTTCAATGAACCAGCGTCCACAGTGTGAGGTCACAGAGTGCCCTCACGCTGTGCCAGGCAGTAGAATGGTGGGGATACGGGTTCTCTGACTCCCGCCAATCTGATATTGATGTCCTATCCTGAGGATAGGCCATCAATATCTGAGTACTGGAACACCCGTTTAATGTAATCAAAATGCTCAAATGTCCCTGCATAACCACTCTAGGGGAAATGTTGTATTGCACAGTTCCAATTGAACTGCGTAATTCGGACATTCCAAGTCCTCCTGAGCTAGAGACCCTCTTTATTATCCACTCTATGGTTTATGAATGCAACACTCCCTCTACTAGTTCAAGGTTCTCTTATAAAGAATTTTAAAATGGGGTTTCTTAACAAACAAACAAACCTCTTTACTTAATAGTATCTTTAGCCAATAACTGTGGAGAGTCTTAATAAAGGGACTGGCTGTGATGAGACAACCCCTTTAAAGGGAACCTGTCATCAACTAGTGACAGAAATGCTGATTTCAGCAGTGTGTCACTCATGGGCTAAAAGTAAGTGGTTGCTGAGAACCAGCATCATAATTAAAGCAGCCCAGGCCTTGAAAATAGTCAAATCTACCTGAGAAGAGTCATGGTTATTCATAATCTCCTGCTCTCCCACCCATTTGCTGATGATTGTTGGTTCTCTCCTAGAGAGAAAAAGAGAAAACTAGGTAGAAGACTCAATCATCAGCAGGTGGGCAGGGAGAGCAGGAATTTATGAATAACAATGACTCTTCTCAGGTGGCTGTGACTCTTTTCTCGGCCCAGTCTGCAATGATTGTGATGTTGTTTCTCTGCAACCACTTACTTTTAAATGACAGACCGCTGAAATCAACTCACCTGTTTCTACTTTATGCTGCCATTAGTATGGACAGCATAAGGTTGATGACAGGTACCCTTTAAATGGTACAAAAAATGCTATTGTGGATTAAAAATGTCTTGTAATTGGAATAGCTCAGTCACCAGACATAGGACATACACAAAATAGCCTTAGGTACAACATTGCTAGTCTCCAAAGTGGTACTGGAAGCAAAATGAAGACATGAATAGTTAAAGGAGTTCTTCATCTCTGGGGTATGACAATTCTTTTTGGTGAATAAGGCAAATGTATTATTATAAAACCCCCATGCTTTCTCCCTACTGATGTCCATGACTTAAGGACCAGCGCCGTACATGTATGGCGCTGTGATTGGGTGGGTGCAGGAGACGCGCCTGCCCAATCTGCAGCAGGGGTCCGGCAGTCACTGATAGCCGGACCCCTGCTGCATGCGCCGGCATCGGTCAAATCACTGATGTCGGCACATTAACCTTTGATGTGCCGCGGTCAGCACTGACCGCGGCATTTGCGATGTCGGGCAGGGATCGGAGCTGCCATCGGGTCCCCATGCTGCTGTGACTGGGACCCGATAGCAGGGAAGGCAGCTCGATGCCTTCCTTAGGCATCGTGGCTGCCTACCGGGGGAGAGTCTGTGAGATCCAGCCACCTGTGAGATCCAGAAGTATTGGAATGCATTGTAAGTGGGATCAGACCCCCAAAAGTTGAAGTCCCAAATGGGACAAAAAAATAAAGTGAAAAAAGTTGAATAAAGAAAGTTTCCCCCAAAGTAATTTAAAGTTTCAAGTTAAAAAAAATGTCATTTTCCCCAAATAAAGTAAAAAAAAAAAAGTACAAAATAGGGAAAAAAAGAAAAGTAGACATATTAGGTATCACCGCGTCTGTATGAACATGCTCTAAAAAAATACCACATAACCTAACCCATCAGGTCAACATTGTAAAAAAAAAAAAATGGTGTCAAAAAAGCAATTTTTTGTCACCTTACATAACAAAAAGTGTAATAGCAAGCGATCAAAAAGTCATATGCACACCAAAATAGTGCCAATCAAACTGTCATCTCATCCCGCAAAAGATTAAAAAAAATAGGGGTCTCAGACCCCTTTTTAAATAAATAAAAGAAAGTACACATATTAGATATTTCCACGTCCGTAATGACTGTTTCTATAAAAATATCACATGACCTAACCCCTCAGATGAACACCGTCAAAAAGCTAAAATAAAAACTGAGATAAAAAAACATTTTTTTGTCACCTTACATCACTAAAAGTGCAACACCAAGCCATCAAAAAGGCGTATGCCCCCTAAAATAGTACCAATCTAACCAATCTAAGAAATGAGCCCCTACCTAAGACAATTGTCTAAAATTTTAAAATAAATGTAAAAAAGTATACATATTAGGTATCGCCGCGTCGGTAAGAACCTGCCGTATAAAAATACCACATGACCTAACCCATCAGGTGAACATCGTAAAAAAAGTAAAATATAAACGGTCAAAAAAGCCATTTTTTGTCACCTTACATCACAAAAAGTGTAATAGCAAGCGATCGAAAAGTCATATGCACCCACAAATAGTGCTAATCAAACTGTAATCTCATCCCGCAAAAAATGAGCCCCTATATAAGACAGTTGCCCACAAATTAAAGAAAAAACTGGAATGTGGAAACAAAAAAAAATATTTTTTTCCAAAAATGATTTATTATGTAAAACTGAATTAAAAGCAACTAAAAAAGTAGTCGTATTTGGTATTGTCGCGTCCGCAACAATCTGCTCTATAAAAAAAGCACATGATCTAACCTGTCAGATGAACGCTGTAAATAACAAAAAATATAAACGGTGCCAAAACGGCTATTTTTTGGCAAATTTTCAATTTTAATCCATTTTTTCCAGTAACAAAGCAAGGGTTAACAGTCAAACAACACTCAATATTTATTGCCCTGATTCTTTAGTTTACAGAAACATTGTTTTTTTGACACAATGTCCCATTTGAAGCCCCTCCTGATGCAGCCCTAGAGTAGAAACTCTAAAAAAGTGACCCCATTTAAGAAACTACATCCCTCAAGGTATTAAAAACTGATTTTACAAACTTTGTTAACCCTTTAGGTGTTCCACAAGAGTTAATGGCAAATGGAGATAAGATTTCAGAATTTCTATTTTTTGTTACCTTGCCTCACAAAAAGTGTAATATAGAGCAACCAAAAATCATATGTACCCTAAAATAGTACCAACCAAACTGTCACTTATCCAGTGGTTTCCAAAATGGGGTCACTTTTTTGAAGTTTTTACTCTAGGGGTGCATCAGGGGGTCTTCAAATGGAACATAGTATCAAAAAACCAGTCCAGCAAAATCTGCCTTCCAAAAACCATATGGTGTTACTTTCCTTCTGCGCCCTGCCGTGTGGCCATACAGCAGTTTATGACCATATATGGCGTGTTTCTGTAAACTACAGAATACGGGCAATAAATATTGAGTTTTGTTTTGCTGTTTACCCTTGATTTATTACTGGTAAAAATTGAATAAAATGGAAAATTTGCCAAAAAATAGAAGTTCTGAAATTTCATCTCCATTTGCTATTAACTCTTGTGGAACATCTAAAGGGTTAACAAAGTCTGTAAAATCAGTTTTTAATACCTTGAGGGGTGTAGCTTCTCAAATTTGTCACTTTTTTGGAATTTCTACTCTAGGGATATATCAGGGAGGCTTCAAATGGGATATGGTGTCAAAAAAACAGTCCAGCAAAATCTGCCTTCCAAAAACCATATGGCGTTCCTTTCCTTCTGTGCCCTTCCATGTGGTCATACAGCAGTTCACATATGGGGTGTTTCTGTAAACTACAGAATCAGGGCAATAAATAATGAGTTTTGTTTGGCTGTTAACCCTTGCTTTGTTAGCAGAAAAAAAAATATTAAAATGGAAAATCTGCCAAAAAATGAAATTCTGAAATTTCATCTCCATTTTCCATGAATTCTTGTGGAACACCTAAAGGGTTAACAATGTTTGTAAAATCAGTTTTGAATACCTTGAGGGGTGTAGTTTCTAAAATGGGGTCATTTTTGGGTGGTTTCTGTTATGTAAGCCTCACAAAGTGACTTCAGACCTGAACTGGTCCTTAAAAAGTAGGTTTTGGATTTGCTTCTAAACTTCTAAGCCTTCTAACATCCCCAAAAAAGAAAATGTCATTTATAAAATGATCCAAACATGAAGTAGACATATGAGGGAGGTATTACTATCATAAAGTAGAGAAGTAGAAATTTGTAAATTTTTCAAAATTTTTGGTAAATTTGGTATTTTTTTTATAAATAAATAAAAAAATTTTTACTCAATTTTACCACTGTCATGAAGTACAATATTTGATGAGAAAACAATCTCAGAATGGCCTGGATAAGTAAAAGCGCTTTAAAGTTATCACCACATAAAGTGACACATGTCAGATTTGCAAAAAATGGCCGGGTCCTTAAGGTGAAATATGGCAGGGTCCTTAAGGGGTTAACGTCAGTTATCTAAACTATTAAGTACCAGGAAACCACATTATTCTACCATTAACTAAGCAAATTATTCCTGTAATGGTTTAGCCTTTTAGATCTAGTTTAACTGTGGAACTATGTAATTTCTTGTGTTATGGTAAGGAACAGTTTTCTGTAATTTTATAAAGAAAACTGTCATAGCATGTTTGGCTTCATTTAACACCTTTGTTAAAACAGCAAAAATAGCACAGCTTCCCTGAAAAGGTTTTGTCAGTCAGCCCTTTATTGATTTATCATTTTCATAATAATTCAGTGCATCTACTGTTTTGTTGCATGTACATTACAATAATACTTAATTTGCCACATTCATTGCATAGTAATACTTTTCATAGGATAACCCCTTTACAGTTGCGTAAAAATTGGAAAAACCCTCCAGAAAATGACACTTTTTTTTACTGTACACTTTGATAGCAGAATTGATAGCATGTACAGAACTCCATGATACCATTCCCTTGGAGATATGTACAGGTAAATCAGGGAGAGAGAATTGTTTTTTTTTTTTTTTTCCTTTCAATTCGCAAAAAACTTTATTTTGATTCTGTCAGAGACTGATCTCCTTACAGCATTATAACATATAGTATGGGCTCCAGCGAGGTCAACAGAGTTATCACTGAAGTCTCGTGAGACTTCGGTGAATAACTTCAGCCATTGATTTTTAAACTTTAAAACCATTTTAAAACATGAATCCGAAGTCTGCTTCGGTGCCAGCTGGTACCTCGTTACCGAAGCTGACTTTTGGTCGCTGTTTTAAAATGGATTTGAAGTTGAAAAATCTAATCCCGAAGTTATTCACCAAAGTCCCACGAGAATTCAGTGATAATGAATTTACCTCACCGGAGCCCATGCATTTTATTCTAATATATAAAGCTGTGTGTATGTCCGCTAAAGGAATCCGCACCATAGCATTTACAATCACAAAATTTGGCACACAGGTACATCAGGTGTCTCAGCTCTCTAGCACGTACCGTTCCTGAGATATTCCCAAAACATGCATTAGCCAATAAAAGCCTGGTCACATGACCATTATCAGCCAATAGAAGCTCACAGGCCCTTAGTCTCTACATACACACAGTTTTACACCCAACCATTTTCCTCCATGGAACGGTGGAGGTCACAGTTAAGGGGACAGTCCGCTATGGAGGTCACTGTCATGGTGGGGATGTGTTGTGGAGGTCACATTTTAAGGGTACGGAGCTCTGTGGAGGTCACTGTTAAGGAGGCGGGTTTTTGTGGAAATCACTGTTAACGAGAAGGGTTACTGTGGAGGTCACTAATAAAGGGATGACCGCTGTGGATGTCACTATTAAAGGGCAGGGTGCTTTGGATGTCACTGTTAAGGGGGGAGACCGCTGTGGAGGTCACTGTTAAAGGGGTGGGATACTGTAGATGTCACTGTTATAGTGGATACTGTCAATATCTTTTAACGACACATACAAACATTAAATGAAATAGATTAAATATACCCGTGCGAAGCCTGGTCCTTCTGCTAATGCTGTATAAAGACGAATCTCTGTAGAGCATTCAAAGTTTTCAACGTATAAACTTTAGATCTTGGATCCAAGATCAACACTATTGACAATCTAAGCTTTTGAACAAGACCAAAATCACAATGCTAAGTGATAGTGTTGAGTGAAGCATCCAAAGTGGAATTCAGTCCAAAGTTTAGGAAAACTTCAATTCCAAACTAATCTGAATTTCATGGTAACAAACCAGTTTTCCTAAAATAGCAGTTGTATGTGTTAGAAAGTAAAAGTAAGTGTAGAGATGATAAGTCCAGGAAGGTGAGATCACCTATAATGCTTGCAGCCAGCCAATCCGCAGGTAGCCATCCCCCCTTTAATGAGTTGAGCATAATACACTCATGCACTAGGGACAGAATCTGCTATAGTTTATTGCCATGTACATATCTGTACAGTGCACAAAGCTTCATAGCTAAACCATTTTGCTGTAATTACTGTGCCATTAGTATTACAGGCAGGTCTAATTTATCGCCGTCTATGTAAGAGTGAATTGCACAAATATTCATAGTTAATCCGTTCTGTCGGCTGTAGTTACTGTGCATCAGTATTACAGGTCACTGAAACTTTTAGTAGATTGGCCTGGTTATACCCTAATTATAGCGGTTTGTGATGGAGTTCGTAATTAATCAAATTTCTTGTCAGACATCGGTGAAGCCGCCAAATCAAATTTTTTAAAAACTTCGCTCATTTTTACTATGAACAGCACAATACACCACCCATTTGTGCCAGTGACGTCACCAGGCTCTCTACTAGGCGGATGTCTCCACCTAGCATACTGATGTGAAGCCTGGTATGTCACTGGCTCACAACAATTAGAGTTTGTCAGCTCCAAGGCTGGACAGTCCCATGTAACCACTGATACAAGATGTCGTAAATATATCTAAGGTTTAATTTGAAATGAGATCATACCACTAGCAGTATGTAGATATGATAGATGAGGCATGTCTTTTCAGCCTTCCACTGTTCACCTTTGGTGAGACTGCTACATTTACTACTGTTCAATGAAGTCTTTTAAGATTTGGGATTATATACTTTTCCTGTGCTCTCTAATTAAAACTAAGAAAAAATGAAACGGCAACATTAGCCCAGGTGGAATTTAATAAGAATCACTTGACTACAATTACTTTGATTCAGTCAAATTTATCATTAGAGAAGTTATGTTGTAAATAGTCTTCTAATTAACCATTCTTAAAACCTATGAAACCAATTTCTGAATTTTATGTGAACATAAAATAATGTGCTATGAATCAAAAATGTCCTTCCCATGACATACCTAATCAGTGTTCTTCATGATTAAATATTACATTTAAAGGAACACGTCACCACAATCTATTAGTGCATTTAGGGTGCCTGTACACAATGCTGTCTGGCAATAGTAACAGAATACAGATTACTACTACACAGTTGAGTCACATTATTATGATCACTTCCTACTTTTAACGTCGGCAGCATGAAGCTCATGAAGGAATTCACGTGAGCTGGCTTGGTGGGTATATAAGGTGTGTTATAGGCTTTCTGCACACTTATCTCTGTCCTGCCATGGGCAAAAAGGGATGATTATTGGCTTTTTGGCCAAGGGTGGACTGACATGTTACAGTGGAGCAGCTCACTGCCAGAATGGACCAGGGGGTTACCAGACGTGTCTAAAACAACAGTTCAGCAAATCCTAATGTGTATGGGGCTCTGAAAAAAATGAATGGTTACTGCACATCTGCTAACAAAGTTGCATTGGTAGAAAAGGTTTCAAATGTTTTGCGGAATTGGACCTCTAATTGACAGATGGTTGACTTCTCCAATGAGTCACGTTTTCTGCTTCATTGGAAGGATGGATATTGGCATGCCACGATGAGAAACATCAGATAATAAACACCCTGCAACCATTGCTGTAAAAACAGAAGCTGGTGGTGGCAGTGTTAAGGCCTGGGGAATGTTTTTGTGTGGCATTCTCTGGGCCCACTCATCCATGTGGAGGGCACTTTCAACCGATTTAGATAGAAATCTATCCTTGCAGATCATGTACAACTGTGCATTCTGATAGTTTCCCCTATGGTGGATGGGATCTTTTAGCAAGACCATGTGAAATATCACATGGCTAAAAATGTCTAACCCTGGTTGAAAGAGCATGACCAAGACGTCCTGGCCCTATGATTTCCCAGACTTGAATCTAATTGATTATCTGTTGTGTTCGCTCCATGGATCCTTCCTCATGCACCCTCCAGCAGCTGTGAGATGCATTGCAGTTGGCATCGCTCCAGATACCTGTGACAACCTACTAGGACCTGAGTTACTCCCAGCTATTTAGCTGTTGTCCATGCTACAGACGGCAGTTACTTTGGGTATTAACTGGTGGACTTGACTATGTATTGTTCTTTTTTATGCACATTGCATTTTCCTCACTGGTAGTGCTTCCTTCCCAGAAACCATCCATTCATCCTTACTTCTAAATAATAGAAGTATACTAGCAGAAGGACCCGGCTTCGCACGGGTATAATTAATCTATTTCATTTAATGTTTGTGTGTGTCGTTAAGATATCGACAGTATACCCCATAACAGTGACCTCTACAGCACCCCGCCCCTTTAACAGTGAACTCCACAGTCCCCCACCCCTTAACATTGACCCCCCCACAGTGCCCCGCTACTTTAAAATGGGACCTCCACAGCAGCCCATCCCCTTAACTTTGACCTTCACAACAGCCCGCTCCTTTAACAGTGAGTTTCACAGCACCCCACCCCCTTGACAGAGACCAACTTAGGGGCCTGACCCCTTAACAGTGACCTTCACAGTACCCCGCTGCCTTAACAGTGACCTCACAGTACCCTGCTGCCTTAACAGTGACCTCCACAGCAGTTGCCCCTTTAATATTGGCCCCTGCCCCCTTAACAGTGACCTCCACAGTGATCGCCCATTTAACAGTGACCTCCACAGCGGCCTGCCCCCTTAACAATAACATCCACAGTGAACGCCTCTTTAACAGTGACCTCCATAGTGTCCGCCCCTTTAACAGTGACCTCCACAGCGCCCTGCCACTTTAATGCTAGGACTACACAACGACATGTGTCGCTCGACAATTTGTCCCAGCAATTTTTATAATGATAGGCTATGGTGTCGCACTGCGACATGTGACATGCTGCGGCTGCGACACGACAGTTGCAAAAAATCCATCCAAGATGTATGTTTCTGCGACTGTCGCAGCTTGTCACGTGTCGCAGTGCAACACCATAGAGTATCATCATAAAAATAGTCGCGCAACATTGGTGCGACATCAATGTCGCGCGACACATGTAGCAGTGTAGTTGTGCCCTATGTGTCTTGCGCCTTATTGTCGAGCAACACATGTCGTCGTGAAGCCCTAGCCTAATGCTGACCACAGTAGTGAAGAAAAATGGCTGGGTTGTTATAGAAACCTGAAGTAAAACTGTGTGTATGTGGAGACTAAGGGCCTGAGAGCTTCTATTGGCTGATAAGGGACATGTGACCTTGTGTATAGCAGTTGGGATATGAAGAGAAAGACTTGCAGGCTTGTATTGGCTATTGCAGGTCATTTTTTAGGAATATCTCAGGAACGGTACATTCTAGAGAGCTGTGACCCCCACAATATTTCTTTCCAGGTAGCAAAGGATGTGTATACCAAGTTTTGTTGAAATCGATGGTTGCGTTTTTGAGTGATTGCAGAACAGACATACACACATACAGTTGCAAGAAAAAGTATGTGAACCCTTTGGAATTATATGGATTTCTGCACAAATTGGTCATAAAATGTGATCTGATCTTCATCTAAGTCACAATAATAGACAATCACAGTCTGCTTAAACTAATAACACACAAATAATTAAATGTTACCATGTTTTTATTGAACACACCATGTAAATATTCACAGTGCAGATGAAAAAAGTATGTGAGCTCCTGGTTTTAATAACTGGTTGAACCTCCTTTGGCAGCAATAACTACAACCAAACATTTCCTGTAGTTGCAGATCAGATGTGCACAACGGTCAGGAGTAATTCTTGACCATTCCTCTTTACAGAACTGTTTCAGTTCAGCAATATTTTTGGGATGTCTGGTGTGAATTGCTTTCTTAAGGTGATGCCACAGCATCTCAATCAGGTTGAGGTCAGGACTCTGACTGGGCCACTCCAGAAGGCGTATTTTCTTCTGTTTAAGCCATTCTGTTGTTGATTTATTTCTATGCTTTGGGTCGTTGTCCTGTTGCAATACCCATCTTCTGTTGAGCTTCAGCTGGTGGACAGATGGCCTTAAGTTCTTCTGCAAAATGTCTTGATAAACTTGGGAATTAATTTTTCCTTTGATAGCAATCCGTCCAGACCCTGATGCAGCAAAGCAGCCCCAAACCATGATGCCCCCACTATTATACTTCACAGTTGGGATAAGGTTTTGATGTTGGTGTGCTGTGCCTCTTTTTCTCCACACATAGTGTTGTGTGTTTCTTCCAAACAACTCAACTTTGGTTTCATCTGTCTACAGAATATTTTGCCAGTACTGCTGTGGAACATCCAGGTGCTCTTGTGCAAACTGTAAATGTGCAGCAATATTTTTTTTTTGGACAGCAGTGGCTTCCTCTGTAGTATCCTCCCATGAAATCCATTCTTGTTTAGTGTTTTACGTATCGTAGATTCCGCTAACAGGGATGTAAGCATATTTGTCTGCATCATGTTCTTGCAGTCATCTTTACAGGACGGCCACTCCTAGGGAGAGTAGCAGCAGTGCTGAACTTTTTCCATTTATAGACAATTTGTCTTACTATGGACTGATGAACAGCATGGCTTTTGGAGATACTTTTATAACCCTTTCCAGCTTTACGCAAGTCAACAATTCTTAATCGTAGGTCTTCTGAGAGCTCTTTTGTGCGAGGCATCATTCACATCAGGCAATGCCTCTTAGGAAAAGCAAACCCAGAACGGGTGTGTGTTTTTTATAGGGCAGGGCAGCTGTAACAAACACCTCCAATCTCATCTCATTGATTGGACTCCAGTTGGCTGACACTCCAATTAGCTCTTGGAGATGTCATTAGTGTAGGGGGTTCATATACCTTTTCCACCTGCACTGTGAATGTTTACATGGTGTGTTCAATAAAAACATGGTAACATTTAATTATTTGTGTGTTATTAGTTTAAGAAGACTGTGATTGTCTATTGTTGTGACTTAGATGAAGAGCAGATCACATTTTATGACCAATTTGTGCAGAAATCCATATCATTCCACAGGGTTCACATACCTTTTCTTGCAACTGTATATACGTCCTTCTTTACATATATAGATTTCACTTTATAGATGCAAAAGGGTAACAATGTATTAAACTTTTGACTTTCAGGCTCCATATCTCACCATCCACTTCAGCTTTGAATGTGAGACTACCATCATTTTATAGACTATCATCTTGGCTATCTCATACATAAATTGGACTTGCAACTATTTAGCATACGATTAGTTATGCAGATTCTTGTCATGTGACTGTATTGTTACTATTTTGCTCCTGGTGGTGGAACAATCTTTTTCTTCTTGTATTCTACAAATTATAACCTGTTTTCACATTCTCTAATAGCTCAGTGTGTTATTCCCAAGCGAAAGGTCACTGGTTCAAATCCAGGAGCAGCCATGAAAAAGATTTCTTAATAAATGAGAAATAACTTCCTCCAGCTCATCTATAGTGGTATTTCGGCCAAAAAAATTGCCAAACTGCATCATGTGAGTGCCATTATAGTTGGAAGAATATGAAATAAAGTCTGTGCATCCATTCCAAAGCCAAGAGGTGGATGTTCAGACAAAATATCTGAGTCAACAAGTCGGCTCATCACAAGGTCTATCAGTTTTGAAGTGACAAACAAGGGCAGTGGAGTTGGCTTGTATGCTTCATAATAATGAAATTACAGATGTTAATGCAAGCACCGTGAAACGCACATTACACAAGTCTGGAACGGTGGCCTTACAAAAAGGTGAAGAAATGTCAAATTAAATATTGTCATAAAAAGCACAAAGTATGAACATTGGACAGTAGAAGATTGGAAACAGGTCATTTGGAGCGATGAACGGAAAGCCAATAGATTGGGCTCTGATGAGCGCAAATGGGTTTGGAACGAGAAATTGAAGGAACTCTCAAGTTTGGTGGAGGAAGCTTGATGATATGGGGATGTTTCACAGCCAAAGGCATTGGATACTTGACCAGGATTAACAGTGGTCTCAATGGTCAGCTATATGTGAGTATTCTACAAGATGAGTTACTTCATTCACTAAAATACTATGGGTATGAAAAGGATGACAGTGTTAGAGCAGGACAACGACCCGAAGTATATGTTGAGATTGACAAAGAAATAGTTCAGTGACACTGAAGTAGAGGTGGAGGGTCGGCCCACGCAGTCCACAGACCTCAACCGAAACGAACACTTGTGGGTAGAGTTGAAGAAAAAGCTGTATTCTTACCAAAGTCGACTAGTATGCACCAACATTGGGAACATGTAGAAGAGACTTGGGAACAGATCTTGGTCGAGACGTGCTTGAATCTGATTGACAGCATTCCCAGAAGGATTCATGCAGTGTTAAAAGCTAAAGGTGGATTTACAAAATACTAACAAAATAATAAAAATAAAAACTTTGAATTTTAGGAGCAAAACAGTAACAATGCAGTTACATGACAAGAATATGCATAACTAATCGTATGCTAAATAGTTGCAAGTACAATTTATGTATGAGATAGCCAAGATAGACATAAACTTATGGTAGTCGTTCATTCAAAGCTGTAGTGGATGGTGAGATATGGAGCCTGAAATTCAAAAGTTCAAAACATTGTTATCCTTTTGCTCGTCAGTGAATATTTTTCACAAATTGTATTGAGATATGTATTTATTCATTCCAATTTTCACCACAGAAAGTAGCTTGTTGAAAATAAAAAGAACAACTGAGAAGACAGGGCAGCTCTAGTTGAGACAATTATCCTTGATTTGGACCATGAAGCAACATCCTCGCTTGGCAAGGCATACTGTAATGAAATACAGTATTAAACATGTTATAACATATCACATTAAACATACATTTTATACAACAAAAGTTCTTTATGTTTTAGCACCTTAGGTGATATATGTTGCCAATGTATTACAACACTGGTCTAGGAATAATCCATATGTTGGATAAATTACATCATTGTCTTATTATTGTTGGGAGTCATCTTTAGGCATTCAAGTGCACAATATACAGTATGTCCCAATGCCAGCTTTTTAAGACTTTCAAACCACAGAATATAGAAATTTACAGAATCATTCCAGCAGCTTACCTCATTGTTTCACTTCTTAATAGCAACATTTTATATTTCTCTAATATGTTGGACTCACCTTTTACCACCTAGTTATACAACATAGTCATATAATAAGTATGTTGAAGAGCGTCTGTCATTTAGTCCTCTGTTATAAAAAAAATCAGTCTAACTGGAAAATATCTTATTTTTTGTAAAATGTTAATCAGTAATAATCTTACATAGCATGAGAATGATCAAAGTAGGTCATATAACCACCACAGTAAACACTTTTACTTTCCTTCTTCTACTGCATGAGTTACCACTTCTTTATACTGTATCTTGTAGAGTACTCCCATATAACCAACAGTCCATATATAGTGATACTTTGTTCACACATTGTCATACAGTATCCACATAAAACCAAAATGGTGTCTCCACTGCCAGAGGATTCTCCCAGCTGTCACAACCATTTGTGACTTGGTGGATAGAGAAGGGGACACAATCAGTAGCTTTATTTAGTTATTTAATATTTCCTATTTTATTTGTTTTGATGATTAAAGAGGTTGTCCAACCAAACTTCCTATTAAAAAAGACTCAGATCCATGTGCAATAATAAAATAAGCTATACTTGCCTTACTGATCTCCAAAGAAAAGATCAGCTCACCATTGTTGCTTCGTCCAGACAGCTAGGTGCACGGAAAATCCGGAGCGTGCAGATGAACACGCAAGCTAAAGCAATCCAGTACTCAAGTGTTTTAATAAAATCCACAGGCTTTATTGAAGAGATAAAATGACACCATGTAGAACAACACTGCATGTCCTTCCTATGTGTTTCGAACCCTGTGGTTCTTAATCATGGTCCATATTAGTGATGAGCGAGCTCGGTTCGGACTACTCTCTCCGAACTCGGTTCCTAACATTCATTCATCCATAGCAGTTCCGTATGAACTACAATAAAATGGCCTCCTATGAGGCTTTGTAGATATGGCTCCCAGTAAACTGAGACTTCCTTAGTAGAGATGAGCGAACTTCAAAAATTAGTTTGGCGTTCGGGTTGGGGTAATCGCCGCATCCCGTTATGGATTCCACTACCGCGGACTATCCCGGCATATGGAATCCATAAGGGGCGGCTTCCACGAACCCGAACTTTGGAAAAGCCGAAGGACCTGGGGTGACGTCACCGTCATGTGATCAGTGCAGGGGGCGTGGCTCCATAACGTGATGCGGCGATTACCCCAATCTGAACGCCGAACTAATTTTTGAAGTTCGCTCATCTCTATTCCTTAGTCTTGGCACATGCATTTATGTTTCAAAATCCAAATCTGAATTTAAGAACCTGAGTTCGGATTTGGATTCTGAAACATAGATGCATGCACCCACGCCGAGACTAATGCCTTATTCACACATCAGTTTTAGTCAGTGATTTCCATTGTGATTTTGAGCCAAAACCAGGTGCGGCTCTATGCACAGAACAGGTGCAGATTTTCCCTTATACCTTATGTCTGTGGAGGCTCCAATCCTGGTTTTGGCTCACAATCACTGATAGAAATCACTGACCAAAACACTGACATATGAATGAGGCTTAAGGGTAATAACGCAGCATATGGGAAAAAATAAAATTTTTAGCTGTTCCATCCACGCCACTCTATTATTGTGCTTTGTTTATTAGAGTGGTTTGTTTATGTGGCTGCAGTGATGATGCCCGTGACGTGCTTCACACCCATGCGCAGTGCTTGCTTTATGGTTCAGGTCAAATATTCTTACGGACAGTTTTTTTCTGCCGAACAGCTGAAGAAAACACCCAGTTTCTGCAGACTGTCTGTAAACCCTGGTTTGCAAGTGGTACAATGATTGAACTATACCACATGGCTAGTATTGCAATTGATATAACGCCTCATTTTATTACTTTTTCCAGTGGAATAGGATTCTAAATGATTTTTACTATTCACATAAGGGCATACTTTGAATTTAGCATGTCCAAACCTGTGGTCTGCACCTGTGGTGTGAACAAGACCATTTATGGATTCAAACTTGCTGGGTAATAAGTAGTGTTGATCACGAATATTCTAATCACAAATATCTTCACTTCGAGAATTCGCGAAGATCAAGAATATAGTGCTATATCTTCGTAATCGCGATTATTATAGATTTTATTTCGTCAGTACCCTTACTGCTTCTTGCTTGTGGGCCAATGATAAGGCTGCAATGTCTTTGTCTGAGCTTAGCAACATCTCTAGCAACCAATAGGAAAGTTGCCTACCCCTTTACTATATAGGAAACTCCCCAGCAGCCATTTTCTGCTGTTTTTTGCAGTTCTGAGAGAGAGAGAGAGAGAGAGAGAGCAGTGTCATTGCTGTGTTCTGTGCTTTGCTGAGTCATCCTTATTCAATTACATTAGATAGTTAGTTAGTTAGTTAGTTAGTTAGCTTATATGTATAATACAGATAGTTAGTGGGAGATGTAATCAGTGTAGGTTAGATAGTGATATAGTGTAGTTATATAGTGTATATATAGTATATATAGTATAGTATATATATATAGTGTATATAGTTATATAGTTATATAGTGTAGTTATATAAATAGTTAGATAGTGTAGCTAATAGGATCCAGTGCAGGGAGTTAGATAGTGTGATAGGAATTACTGTGCTGTGATAGCAAATATATTGGAGTACTCTATCTGCATATAAAGCTATTGTTTTGCCATGCATGCCCAATGTAATCAAAAACAATGTTGTAATGTAAAATTACTTACAGTGATCAGGAGTTCTTCCTCACAGTCACGAAAGTTGCTGCTAACCATTTTCTCCAGTCTCAGGAAACTTCTAGCAGCTTGAAAAATGTAGCAAAAGTGAGCCACACCTGTATTGCACGCACAATACACACATATTACATTGCTGATTTTCACAATCAAGAAAATAATGACTGGAGATCAGGAGTTCTTCCTCACAGTCACGAAAGTTGCTGTCAACCATTTTCTCCAGTCTCAGGAAACTTCTAGCAGCTTGAAAAATTTAGCAAAAGTGAGCCACGCTTGTAGTGCACGGGCAATACAAGCATATTACATTGCCGATTTTCACAATCAAGAAAATAATGACTGGAGACCACGAATTTTAGAATTTCCTAATTTATGGTGACAATTAGGCCAAAAATTTGCGAAATATCGCAAAAACGAATATTGCCTATGCTGCTCATAACTAGTAATAAGATAGAGCCTAGAGTCCTAGCCTTCCTGGCTGCAAACCTAACTCTCTGTTTCAATATCTTTGTTAGTACCTCATCCTGTTCTACTATGGGTAAGTATTTGTGTACTGATTGCTAAGTAATGTTACAAAAGTAATCATTCCTTTTGTTATGATGAGATATCTCTGATCCATTTCTCTGATTCAAATTCTTCGGTAGTAAATTCCAATTTAGCCACCCTGGAATATGCCTTTTAAGGGACTGTGGTGGATACTGTCTTTCCCTAATTCTCTTACAAGTGGTCTGAGCCTGTAGAAAAAAAAGGTTTTTGTCACTGGAACAATAATGGCACACCCTGACAAGGAATATTGGAATATCAATATGGAATATTGTGAATGACATGTTTGAGATGGCATAAGGATGCATGGAATTTCCAACTGATTTCTTCCTGTATAGGGCAATTCTACTGTACTCCAATTAGCCTCAACTGTGCATTTAGTCATGTGACTCTTCCTAAAGGGAGCCCATCACCATGAAAATATTATGGTAAAAAATTCTGTAAAACTTGTTTCAAGCAGGTGATTCTATCTGTGATTGACAGCTATCCCTGTGTACACAGTCATAGAGGGAAGGCTGTCAATGACTGATAGGATTCCTCCTTGACTTCAAAGCCCAGATTTTGCAGAAATTTTAATGAAAGAAACAAGTTTTACTAAATCTTTTACCCCAAATTACAGTATATGTCAATCTACTCAGCTTCTCCTGCTCTGTAACTTGCTGCCTTCAGCACAGACACCGATGTTCAGTCTGACAGTATCCCTTTAAGAACTGGGTTTCAAACATGTAGGACAGACATGCACCTTACTGATCACCTAACATTCCCTGGCTTCACTGGTGATCCACTTTAGCTGGTGACTGCCTGAGATGTCCTCCCCATTTTTCAAAAGGAATGAGAAAGTACAAACTCAACAGTGGATGTAGAAGGGGAGTATCAATTATTTTATTATTTTACAAAATGACCTATTTAACCCCTTAAGGACACGGCCATATTTCATCTTAAGGACCAGGCAATTTTTTGCAAATCTGACCATTGTCACTTTATGTGTGAATAACTTTAAAACACTTTTAATTATCCAGGCCATTCTGTTTTTTCGTCACATATTGTACTTTATAACACTAGTAAAATGGAGTAATAAAAAATCATTTTTATTTATAAAAACATACCAAATTTACCAAAAATTTGCAAATTTCCAAGTTTCAATATCTCTACTTCTATAATACATAATAATACCGCCAAAAAAAGTTATTAATTTACATTCCCCATATGTCTACTTCATGTTTGGATCATTTTGGGAATTCCATTTTATTTTTTGGGGACGTTACAAGGCTTAGAAGTTTAGAAGCAAATCTTGAAAATTTTCTGAAATTTTCAAAAAGCCACTTTTTAGTGACCAGTTCAGGTCTGAAGTCACTTTGTGAGGATTACACAATAGAAACCACCCCATTCTAGAAACTACACCCGTCAAGGTATTCAAAACTGATTTTACAAATGTCAATAACCCTTTAGGTGTTCCACAAGAGTTAAAGGCAAATGGAGATAAAATTTCATAATTTACATTTTTTGGCAAATTTTCTATTTTATTCCATTTTTTCCAGTAACAAAGCAAGGATTACCAGCCAAACAAAACTAAATATTTATTGCCCTGATTCTTTAGTTTGCAGAAACACCCCATACATGTCTGTAAACTGCTGTATGACCAAACGGCAGGGCGCAGAAGGAAGAAAACGCCATATGGTTTTTGGAAGGCAGATTTTGCTGGACTCTGTCCTTTCTGTCCTACTCTGTCCTTTCCCCTGAAGACGCCAGTTTATCTGGTGAAACATGTTGGGGGACAGAATCTGTTGGTTTTAGCTCTGCTCGAGTTGCTAAACACTGAGTTGGAAACAGTAGGAAACAGTTATTTACTTTAGGGTGTATGTTCACAGCACCGAGTACCCTGCAGGATTAGTCAGACAGGTAGTGATACACTGATTGCAAACTTGTGAGAAGGTTAGGAGGGTAGTGCACACCCTCCGTTACCACTAGCAACCTGTGCGATAGCAGTGTGCAAATTCGAGCAGTAGTTTTAACAAGTGTGTCAAAACTCACAAACATTTTTAGAGAACTACTAATAAAAGTGAAGTTTTACTGATTTAAATATTAAGGGTAAAAGTGGTGAATTGAGCTCAATTGAGCAAAGTTTTTTTGTTGCTATGGAACCCTCCCTTAATAGGGTCTCTAGTTTTTTTGTATTATTTTTTCCCCTGATGCACCCCTACAGTAGAAACTCAAAAAAGTGACCCCATTGGGGAAACTACAGGATAAGATGTCAGTTTTTTTTGGTACTATTTTAGGGTAAATATGATTTTTGGTTGTTCTATATTACACTTTTTTGAGGCAAGGTAACAAAAAATAGAAATTCTGAAATTTCATCTCCATTTGCCAATAACTCTTGTGGAACACCTAAAGGGTTAACAAAGTTTGTAAAATCAGTTTTGAATACCTTGAGGGGTGTGGTTTCTTAGATGAAGTCAATTTTTGGAGTTTCTACTCTAGGGGTGCATCAGGGGGGTTTCAAATGGGACATGGTGTCAAAAAACCAGTCCAGCAAAATCTGCCTTCCAAAAACCATATGGCGCTCCCTTCTTTCTACACCCTGTCATTTGGCCATACAGAAGTTTACAGCCACATATGGAGTGTTTCGGCAAACTACAGAATCAGGGCAATAAATATAAAGTTTTGTTTGGCTGTTAACCCTTGCTTTATTACTGGAAAAATTTATTAAAATGGAAAATTTGTTTTAGACTAGGTTGTTACGGATGCGACAATTCCAAATATGACTACTTTTTGGGGGGTTTTGTTTCAGTTTTACATAGTAAAGTATTTTTGAAAAAAATGATTTTTTAGTGTCTCCACATTCTGAAAGCCATAATTTTTTTTAATTTTTTGGGCGACTGTCTTATGTAGGGGCTCATTATTTGCGGGATGAGATGGCGGTTTAATTGGCACTATCTTGGGGTGCATATGACATTTTGGTTGCTTGCTATTACACTTTTTGTGATGTAAGGTGACAAAAATGGCTTTTGACACCATATTTATATATATATATATATTTTTTTTTTGCTGTGTTCACCTGAGTGGTTAGGTCATGTGTTAGTTTTATAGAGCAGGTTGTTATGGATGCGGCGATACCTAATATGTATACTTTTTATTTATTTAATTAAGTTTTTCACAATAATATCATTTTTTAAACAAAAAAAAAATCACGTTTTACTGTCTCCATAGTCTGAGAGACATATTTTTTTATTTTTTGGGGCTATTATCCTATGTCGGGTATTATTTTTTGCGGGATGAGATGACGGTTTGATTGGCACTATTTTGGCATGCATATAAATTTTTGATTGCTTGCTATTACACTTTTTGTCATGTGAGGTTACAATAAATGTTTTTTTTTACACTGTTTTTATTTTTTACGGTATTTACCTGAGGGGTTAGACCATGTGATATTTTTATAGAGCAGGTGTTTACAGATGCGGCAAAACCTAATATGTATACTTTTTTAAATTTATTTTACTTTAACACAATAACAACATTTTAGAAAAAAATAAATCATGTTTTAGTGTCTCCATAATCTGAAAGCCATATTTTTTTTTATTTTTCTGGGTGATTGCGCTATGTAGGGGCTCATTTTTTGCGGAGTGAGATGGCGGTTTGACTGGTACTATTTTGGGAGGCATACGCCTTTGTGATCGCTTGGTATTACACTTTTTGTGATGTCAGGTGACAAAAAAATGGCTTTTCTTACAGCATTATTTTAGTTTTTTTTATGGTGTTCACCTGAGGGGTTAGGTCATGTGATATTTTTATAGAACAGGTTTCTGCGGATGCGGCGATACCTAATATGTGTAGTGTATTTTATTTTTAAATTTTTATTCAGTGCTAAATGTATTTTTTATTTTTACTTCTTTTTTAAAAAAAAAATATTTTTTTTTTTTACCCAGACCCACTTGGTTCTTGAAGATCCAGTGGGTCTGATGTCTGTATAATACAGTACAGTGCACTATATAGTGTACTGTACTGTATTTCTTACTTTACACAGTCTAATCAGACTTCTGCCTTTAGCAGAAGTCAGATCAGACTTACACTACCATGGCATGGAGGAGGCCTCTGAAAGCGTCCTGCTGCCATGGTAACCATCACTCACTGCCAGAACAGAGCAGTGGGTGATGGGGAGGGGGGGAGCTCCCTCCCTCTGTGATCCCATCCTGTCGGGGGGCTGCAAAGGCACAGCAGCCCCCCGATGGGAGAGGGAGGGAACTCCCTCCCTGTTAACCCCTGCCATACATCGGTCCATACGGACCGCGGCAGGGAAGCGGTCAAACTGCTGACTTCTGCATCAGCGCAGATTAGTACAAAGGAGGCAGGCGGGAAATCGCGATCACTCCTGCCGTACCGCCCGCCTCCCGCACTGCCCACCCGCCGCACCGCCCGCAAATCCACCCCCCCTGCTTCGCACCCGCAGCCATAATATCGATTAGGGTTGCGGGGGGTTAAAAAAATAGGCATTCAGGCATAAGTTTCTGATATGACCGCAGGGATCAGAAACAGCAGAAAGCGCTGCAAACCGCAGGTCTGAATTGACCTGCAGTTTGCAGTGATCGCTGATACGGGGGGTTCACAGGACCCACCTCGGCATTGTCCCAGAGTGCCTACTAAATGATTTCGGCAGGCACTCTGTTCCGATCACCCCGCACTGCACAGTGGTAATCGGAACTACACAGGAAGTACATGTACGTCCTGTGTCCTTAAGGACTCGGACATCAGGGCATACCTGTGTGGTAATAAAGCTCTGTGTGTTTATCAGGAGCAGATGGCATGATAGTGATTTATAGTGCGATGTGTCTCTGCATAACTTGTATCGACTGAATTATACTGACTGCATTATTTCAGTATAATTCTGTAGATGTAAGGTCATGCAGAGACACAGGGCGTTGCCCTGCTCCTAGAAGCTCCGTGCGGCAACCTGCTGGCACGCCCCTTCTTACTTTGAGTGACAGTGTCGGGCAGCGATCCTCCGGCACTGTCTCCTTGTGAAATCCAGCGCCTGCACGGCTGCTCTGTATTCGGCACAGGCGCGGTGAGCAGAGGACGCAAAAATATAACTGCTTGTTATAAGCAGAATGGCACTTTTCTTTTGCACTAGATTTGACACGTGTGTCCTATTGTATTAACATGAATGTTAATAAGTGGATATACCTTTATTAATAATCTAAAAATATGGCAAAAAGACATTGAGGAACTGTAGTCTTTGTGTGTCAGACAGACAGCTATCTCTCACAACTCCTACATACATGTTAAGTTTTGGCTGAATGTGTTTTCAGTGAGGAGAGAGGAAAAACCTACTGCCAGGCACCTCTGGCAGCAGAACATCTTTCAGGAGAACAAAATAAAAATTCAATTCAACTTATCCTTCTCTCCACGAGGGGACAGATTTGCGAGCTCCCCACACACATTAGATGTCAGCAGGTTTAGCTGGCAATGTGTACAGGGGTCTTTACTTGGAGAAGATTCAGGGGTTGGCATGGCTACTAACAATTGTGCGTTTATACTCTATATAAGCCTATATTGCAATATTGAATTGAGATTTTCAGTAATCATATACTAAGTACCCTATGCTTTATTTTCAAGAATTCCAGCAAAGGTTACTCCCTTACTTTCGGCTATAATTTCTTTTGTAACTATACATATACTGAAAATTTTCTAGCTAGAATGAGGGAGTTTGGGGGGTGTTTTCTTCAGCTAGAGAGTGTCTGATCATTTTATAAACTCTTAACCATAATCACATAACTTCAGATCCAGACCACCAGGTATACATGACTTCTCAGTTTTCTTGGCACCAATTAGGTCACTCTTGAATGGTTTGGTTGTGTTCTATAAAAGTGAAGTTTTCCTTTAGAATATCATTTCATTATTTCATTATAGGTAAACAGCATATTGTGAAGGCAATACAAAGGGTAATGTGTAATTCACAACCACATTCATCTAACGTGTAAATGTATAAATGCTTAAGGAACAATGGGGATAACACAAAATTTAAACATTGCCTTATGCTTATGTAAACCTTTGGGATAAAGTGTTAATATGATTTACCATACAGCAAAAAGCTCTATGTACAGTCATAGAATAATTGTATATTAACTACGTGGAACACCTTGCCAATTCTTTAAATGGCTAAAGGAGTAGGACGGGAGTTATTCATTGAAGCAACCGTTTATTCTATGTTTTTTGTACCCACTGAAATAGTTTGCGGGTATTATTTGTGTTCCATATGGTTCAATGAAAGCCAAAGATTACCTCTGCCACTGTACATGCAATAAAACTTGACATGCTGACAATTACATCATAATGCACCAGTCCGGAAAGCTACATTGCCTGTATCAGCTTGCAGACAATCTTTAATTTTTTGGGAAAGCTTTGCAGGTCAGAATAAGGTCAGATCAGGTTGCTTAAAGAAGCGATCCCTACTCTGACTTAGAGTTGTTTCGGTACCAAAATTTTTATTCGGTATCGATACCATAAAAAAGTATTGCGATACTCGATACCATTCGATACAACACAAAAAACGCCAGAAAAATCCACGTGCATTCCGCATTTTTGGAACCGCCGGCTCATAATATAAATATATATAATATAACAGTCCTATCCTACTTTTTTACTTTTTTGTGGTGACTAAAAGAAAATGGCGAATCGTGCATTTTTTTTATGGCGTTCACCGCATAAAAGTGGATTTTTTATAGTTTGGACTTTTGAGAAGCGGCAATATGTAATATTTTATTTATGTATTGTTTATATTTTATATGTAAAATTGGGAAAGGGGGTGATTTATAATTAATATTTTGGTGTACTTTGTTAACTTTTTTTTTTCTTTTACAGTTTATTTATTAACCATTTCCCCCTTAGGGGCTAGAACCTGGGATCTTTTTATCCTATTCACCCTAATAGAGCTCTATCAGGGTGAATAGGATCTCACCCTCTCCCTGCTGCCCTGTGCTCTGTACACACAGCAGCAGGGAACTGACTAAGGCAGCCAGGACTTCAGAAGCGTCCTGGTTGCCATGGTAACCGATCGGAGCCCCAGCATTATACTGCTGGGGCTCCGATCACTGCCACTGCCACCAATGAGGAGGAGGTGAGGGGACCCTGTGGCCACTGCCACCAATGCTTTTATTACTGGGGGGGAGGGAGGAAGGGAGGGGCGCACTGGCCCCCAATAATGTATTTAATACTGGGGACAGGGGGGGCCACACTGGCCACCAATGTTTTAATACAGGGGACGGGGGAGCACTGGCCAGCAATGCCTAGTAACGTTTCATATATAAATGCAGGCAGAAGACACGCTGCCGGCACCTGCCTGAGACCCAGCACTGCGATTAGAGGCAATTAACCCCTCAGGTGCCGCACCTGAGGGGTTAATTGCCGCGTATCGCAGCGCGGGGTCACAGGCAGGTGCCGGCAGCGTGTGTCTTCTGCCTGCATTTATATATGAAACGTTACTAGGCATTGCTGGCCAGTGCTCCCGCTCCGCCCCTCTCCCTCCGCCCCTCTCCCTCTATTGGTTGCAGCGGCAGCACAGGGGGCGGGAGAGACTGCCTCCTTCTCCCTGTGCTGCCGAGGAGAACATGGCCACGCTGAGAGCGGCGCAGCCACGTTCTCTGATACTGGGCTGTGCAGTAGCGCAGCCCAGTATCGATAAAATACTAATCCTGGTATCGAGCGCGATACCAGAGAAAAGTATCGATTGGGTATCGAAACTTCGATACCCGAAACAACCCTACTCTGACTACCCGCCAACTACAGTTGTCAATATTTATACTAAAAATCAGTCTTTTCTTGCATTCCTGACTTCCAGTGAACTTCAGTAAAATATTCTCTCCAGCTAGTTCTTTTTGGCTCCGACCATTCTACTTCTAGAGCAGTTATGGGTGCTAGACTCTGCCCCATCAGTATCACTAACCATAGGGTGTCTTGGGAATGACAGTTTTTTTCTCCTGACATGCCTGAGCTTTAGCACATACTTGGAGCCCCATGATCACTTAGCAGTGTTGAGGAAAAGATGGTAGGCACATATGGGAAAGCATATAATAAAAAAAACTAAATCCAGGTAACATGGAGTACAGGATCATACCATGTTTTTGACATACAATAAAAGGTATAAGTTTTTACCGCTTACAAAATAACGTATACTAAAACAGACTGCAACAAGATAGCTGTGCAGCTGAATCCTGTTGTCTTTGACTTCTGTTGAAAAAAAAAAATGTATGTCTGGAAACAGTTTTTTGCCAGGGCAGAAAAACATAACAGACTGTAATTTTCTGTCCAGTCAAAAATGATTAGACTAGATTATTAGTCTAGATTATACTGTTTTTTTTTTTTGTTTTTTTTTACAATAGATGTCAAAGGCAACAGGATCCAACTTTATAGGCATTCAGTTGCATCCTGTTTTAGTATGCGTTTTCTTGCAGTAAGCAGAAAAAATTCCACGTCAACCAAATGCAAAAAAAAATGGTATTAGATCTGTGGTGATCCCACACCCAGTACCCCCATTGATTCGCTGTTTTCTGCAGCCTCTGGCACTGGAAACAAACAATGGACAGAGAACCAGAAGTAAAAGGCTCCATACATTGTGTGATAGCCCTGCCAACATGCTTTCAATCAGTCTCATTAAAGTGAATATGAGCTGAGCTGCAGTACGCCACCACGGCCACTACAAAATGGATGGAGCCTTCTGGCTTCAGCCCTGTCCACTGTTTTGTTAATTTGTTGTTGTCCCAGGAACTTACGGCAGAAGTTTAAAGAAGTAGCTACTTATTGGCCATATTAGGTGTCATAGTGTTACTTTTTTTTTAACCTTGTTGTCAAGAGAGTTCATCATCTCTCCACTCTCATTTTTCTTTTCCGTCAGCAACTGAGACTTCTACCCATCCTATTACATTCATTGTGCAAAGAAATCCTTGATTGAATATACATGCCTGTCATGTGCAACGTAGTATCACAGACCCTTAGACTATAAAGTGCATGAGGGATCTGTAATCACAGACAAATAGGGCATGTTTCTGTGGTGACACCAAAGACCTACGGTCTGTGTAAAACCACTAAATACATGAATAATGTAAAAAATGAAAATCAGCCATCATATAGTACATGACAACCCCTTTCTAGCAAAACAAGAACCACCCCTGTACCTCACATGGATCCAGAGATCTCCACATTCATTGCTCTGCTAGATTTATATCTAACTGGAAGCTCAGGAGAAGTGTTTTTTTTGCTGCAGCTCGGGATGCAGTTGAAAGTTTAAACTGAGCATGCGCGGCCTCCTCAGTGAACAGGTCAAAATAATGAGAAAAAGAAAAAACAGCAGGTGGCGCTGTACATATACATTGTATTGAATAACTCAGTGGCTATAGAAAATTTTTAATTACATGCAATTACAAAAGTATTCAGATCCAGGAGCTGGTTTGAAAACTGTAGAATGTTTTTCATGGGACAACCCCTTTAAGTCAATGCATGCGTGAGCTGTCCATAGAGACCATGGGCAGCACATCCCGTCCGTGATTTACTGATTACTGGCCTTACACTCTAAGATCAGAGAGCTCCAACAAGACTCCCATTGACATGATTATGAAATGTCTAAATGATGCAAGTAAAATGGGGTTTATCTAAAAAATCTAGTTATTACATGTTTTAAAATGTTCTTATTTACTTTAGTCCACAGTGGCCATTTCTAAATTTTGCTCATTACTTTAAATGTTTGTGATAAATATTTTTTTCTGTTTCTAGTCAGGTTTAATAAGGACACAAGAGGATGATTATTTCTTGAAACCACTGCCTGAACATATTACACTCAAGCACAATTACTCCACTTCAGATGGCCACCAGCCTCATGTCCTATATAAGAGATCAACTGACAAACGAATGTACAAGGAAAATATGGTATCTCTAGTTGAAAGACAGCAAGAACTGGAAAATCATAACGGGATTTACCATGTCCATGCAAAACCTTCTCATCTAGATCATCAGCATAGAGACCAGAGGCATGGAAAAAGTAACAAACAGCACTACTGCGGAAGACGCAAGAAATGTATGTAAGGACATATTTTTATATTTTAAAAATAGTAATGGTGTATTTTGAAAAGTAAATTAACATGAGTTACTTTTGAGGGTTTGTCCAACTTTATGTCTTTATTAAATAATCCTAACCCATCAGGACCTGTTAAGAGGGGCAAACTTGTTTGTTCCCAATTGCTCCTTTTTAAATCTATGAGTCCACTGCTCACTGTTCCTGTTTGGGAACTTCTGGCATGGACACAATCACATGCAATAACTGACTATATTGGTAACATGTCCCCCAAGTGGCAAGTGTCCACAGTGATGTGCCACTTGGGGACAAGACTCCTGTCCATTCTGGAAGTTTACATGTGGGGACTGAAGTGCAGCGAAGAAAGTGGTAAATCCAATGAGCTGGAACCAAGCATTGAAGACAGCAGTGACCACAAGGAATGAGAGCCAAATGTTGCGAAGCAGGTAAGTGTACTACTCCTGACAGGTATTTTGCATGCCTTGGGAGAAGGACAACCTTTTTATAGATGAGTATTGTACTCGGAATACAGTTTTGTTTTTTTGTGTGTGTTATAAAGACTGTTACTTTACAATTGATGAAGGGGCCCATGAATTTCACACATATTCTGAGCTAAGCCATTTACTAGATATAAGGTACAACAGATGGTAAATAAAACATTTATTGTATATAAAAATATTCAACTAACTTTATTTGTTTTTTGGCTTTTGTGCACCAACATTGCAGGTTAAAAATGTATATTTTAAAAGTTTTGACATTTTAGGATGCAGCAATACCAGTTTTTTATTTTTATTGTTTATTTTTATGTGTAAAATTGGGAATTGAATTTTAAAATTTTGTGGGGGTTTTAAATTTCTAAAAATATGTTTTACTTTACACAGAATCAATGGGTGTCAGCTGTATAACACAGCCGGCACCCACAAAATATGGAGCTGGTTCAGCCGCTTCATAACCCCTTAAGGCAGTGATGGGCAACGTGCGGCTCTCCAGCTGTTGCAGAACTACAACTCCCAGCATGCAAAGCCTGTCTATAGCTATCAGCCTACTGCAGGGCATGATGGGAGTTGTAGTTTAGCAACAGCTGGAGAGCCGCACGTTGCCCATCACTGCCTTAAGGTATTAAGTACATTATTTTGACAAATGTATTGGAACACACTTCTTATAAATTAAATTCAGTTGTCTCATTGCCACAGGTGTAAAAAAAAACAAGCATCTAGCCATGTAGTGTGCCCTTACAAATATTTTTGAAAGAATGGGTCGTTTTAAAGAGCTCACTGAATTCGAGTGGGCTACTCTAATAGGATGCCTTAATAGTAACAACTCAGTTTGTGAAATTTCTTCCTTCCACCATCAATTGTAAGTGGTATTTTTTCAAAGTGAAAGCTGTTAGGAACCAAAGCAAGTTACAGAGCGGAGTTGCCGAGTGCTGAGGCATTGTGCATAAAAGTCAATACTCTACTGATTAAGTTACTGCAACGTTCCATCCTACTCTGCCACTGACATCAGCACAAAAACTGTGTGCTGGAAACTCCATGGTATGTGCTTCCATGGCTGCGCGGCTGCATGCAAGCCATACTTCAGCAAACACAATGCCAACCATCGGGAAACTTGTGGAAACTTGTTCTGTGGAGTGTCAAATCATGGTAGTCTGATGGACCAGTCTGAATATGGTGAATGCCAGGGGAATGTTTCCTGCCTGACTGCATTGTTAAAGTCACAAAGGCATAGCAGCATTCCTTAAACTAACTATACATGATCTATATACAAGCTAATACATAGAAACATAGAATGTGTCGGCAGATAAGAACCATTTGGCCCATCTAGTCTGCCCAATATACTGAATACTATGAATGGCCCCAGGCCCTATCTTATATGAAGGATGGCCTTATGCCTATCCCATGCTTGCTTAAACTCCTTCACTGTATTTGCAGCTACCACTTCTCCAGGAAGGCTATTCCATGCGTCCACTACTCTCTCAGTAAAGTAATTCTTCCTGATATTACTTTTAAACCTTTGCTCCTCTAATTTAAAACTATGTCCTCTTGTAGCAGTTTTTCTTCTTTTAAATATTCTCTCCTCTTTTACCGTGATGATTCCCTTTATGTATTTAAAAGTTTCTATCATGTCCCCTCTGTCTCTTCTTACTTCCAAGCTATACATGTTAAGGTCCTTTAACCTTTCCTGGTAAGTTTTGTCCTGCAATCTATGTGCTAGTTTAGTAGCTCTTCTCTGAACTCTCTCCAAAGTTTCAATATCCTTCTGCAGATATGGTCTCTAGTACTGCACACAATACTCCAAATGAGGTCTCACTAGTGCTCTGTAGAGCGGCACGAGCACCTCCCTCTTTCTACTGTTAATGCCTCTCCCTATACACCCAAGCATTCTGCTGGCATTACCTGCTGCTCTATGACATTGTCTGCCCACCTTTAGGTCATCTGATATGATGACCCCTAAATCCCTTTCCTCAGATACTGAGGTTAGTACTGTATCACTGATTTTATATTCTGCTCTTGGGTTTTTACGCCCCAGGTGCATTATCTTGCACTTATCGACATTAAATTTTAGTTGCCAGATTTTTGACCATTCCTCTAGTTTTCCTAAATCCTTTTCCATTTGGTGTATCCCTCCAGGAACATCAACCCTGTTACAAATCTTTGTGTCATCAGCAAAAAGACACACCTTACCACTGAGGCCTTCTGCAATTTCGCTGATAAAGATATTAAACAATATGGGTCCCAGAACAGATCCCTGAGGTACCCCACTGGTAACAATACCATGGTCTGAATATACTCAATTGACTACAACCCTCTGTTTTCTGTCCTTCAGCCACTGCCTAATCCATTCAACAATATGTGAGCTCAAGCTCAAAGACTGCAGTTTATTGATAAGCCTTCTATGTAGGACAGTATCAAATGCCTTACTAAAGTCCAGATAAGCGATGTCTACTGCACGTCCCCCATCTATTATTTTAGTCACCCAATCAAAAAAGTCAATAAGATTAGTTTGACATGATCTCCCTGAAGTAAACCCATGCTGTTTTTTATCAATCAACCCATGGGTTTTTAGATGTTCCACAATCCTTTCCTTGAGTATGGTTTCCATTAATTTCCCCACTATTGATGTCAGGCTTACTGGCCTATAGTTGCCTGATTCCTCTCTACTACCTTTCTTGTGAATTGGCACAACGTTTGCTAATTTCCAATCTTCTGGAACGACACCTGTTACCAGTGATTGGTTAAATAAATCTGTTAATGGTTTTGCTAGTACACCTCTAAGCTCTTTTAATAGCTTTGGGTGTATCCCATCAGGCCCCTGTGATTTATTTGTATTAATTTTAGACAGCTGACTTAGAACCTCTTCCTCTGTAAAGACACATGCATCAAAGGATTCATTAGTCTTCCTCCCTAACTGAGGTCCTTCTCCTTCATTTTCCTCTGTAAAAACTGAACAGAAGTATTCATTGAGGCAGTCAGCTAGTTCTTTATCCTCTTCCATATACCTTCCTTCTTTTGTTTTTAATTTGGTAATTCCTTTTTTTAATTTCCTTTTTTCATTTATGTATCTGAAGAATGTCTTATCACCTTTTTTCACTGCCTGAGCTTTAGAAGCTCTTATAACTTGCTTGGCCTCTCTCTGCCTCAACTTATAGATTTCCCGGTCATCCTCGTTTTGGGTGTTTTTATACTTGCTAAATGCCATCTTTTTGTTTTTAATGATTTTGGCCACTTCTGCTGAATACCTCATCTAATATGCAACCAGATTTTTGTAATCAAAAATATTTTTATCAAAAAGTGTCTGGGCCCATCCACCAACAGCCAGGTGACCTCGATACGGATAGATGCTTAATTCTAAACCTATTTCTATGCTATTTGCGGGCACCTACTTTCAAGGAGAGCTGAACCCATACAAACACTGACTGCTACCACTATTACCTCTCAGGGTGAGTAGGCAATGACCTGTTGTCACTCTATGCCAGCAAACCTTCCATGAGCAAGAGACGCATGGTCAGCTATGCACATTATCAAATTAAAAAAGGCTACAAGCGGGATGGGTTAATGACCTCATTCAACGTGGAGGTCGCCACACCACCTGATGTATGCTGCACAAGAATCATAAAACAATCACAAAATAAATTGGTTCATCCTGCATGGTTAAAGAAAAACACAGTTGCACAGTCACAATTTGTCACCGCCGGGTCTTGGAGACGGTCGGTCAGAGGTTCCTCCCTGTTTGCTGTATGATGTTTGTTTTGGTTTCACTTTGCTCAGTTCCCTTCTCTCCCTCAGGTGCTTTTCATAATTTATTTATTGGCATGCTTTATATTCCCTCCCATAATGCTCCTCTCTGCGGTTTATACAACTTCCTGGATGAAGTGTCTGCTGCTGGAAGCTGGAGTTGCATTGCTCTGAAGTTAATTGCAATTTCATTTATTTTGTGTTTGGTTCGCTGGCTTGATTCAAGGTGACCCTGTCGCCCTCCGTATTCTGTGCAGGGAGCTGGTGGTCGGTCCCCTCACTATCATAGGGTATTCAGGTGTCACTCATTTATAGGTACGAGGGCATGTATTTGTCTACCATCGGGACCTATACATGTGCATAGCAGTTCAGGGAGAGTTCTTAGGGATTTAAAGGGCTCTCCTATATTTTCCTTTGTTTGGGATCAAGCCAGTCTGTCGTTGCTTATCAATTCCTGTTATCTGTACTCCATCCTTGACACAATTAAAGGGAAAGTCACAAAGCCATAGCAGCATTCCTAAAACTAACTATACTTGATCTATATACAAGCCAATACCTCATCTAATATGCAACTAGAGGTTCTTAGCAGATATATTTTTGATCAAAAAGTATCTGGGCCCATCCACCAGCAGCAAGGTGACCTCGATACAGATGGGTACCTAACTCTAAACCTATTCCTATGCCATTCGTGGGCATCTACTTTCAAAGAGAGCTGAACCCGTACAAACACTAACTGATACCATTATTACCACTGGGGAGTGAGCAGGCTATGACCTGTTGCGCCACTCTAAGCCAGCAAACATTCCATGAGCAGGAGGCGCAAGGTCAGCTATGCACGTCACCTAATTTTTAAAAAAAAATGTGACTGCATTGCGCAAACTGTAAAGTTTGGTGGAGGAGAGATAATGCTATTGGGTTGTTTTTTAGGATTTGGTCTAGAACCCTTAGTTCCAGAAGAGGAAATACTAATGTTTCAAGATTCCAAGACATTTTGAACAATTGTATGCTTTCAAAACAGTTTGGGAAAGAACGTTTTCTGTTCCAATATGACTGTGTCCTAGACCACAAACCAAGATCCATAAAATCATGGTTGGGTGAGTTTGGAGTGGAAGAACTTGACTGTTCCGCACACAGCCCTGACCACAGCCCCATTAAACACATTTGGGTTTAACTAGAACAGAGATTATGATCCAGGTGCTCTCATCCAGCATAATTGTTTGACCTCACAATGGGTCTTATAGATGATTGGGGAAAAAATTCTACACTCCAAATACTTATAGAAAGCCTTCCTAGTAGAGTTGTATATCAACTTTTTTTAATCCCCATGGATTTAGAATGGGATGTCACTAAAACTCCTATAGATTTAATGTGTAGGTGCTCCAATACTTTGTCCATAAAGTGTGTGTCAAATTTTGGTAAGGAAAATGGATTTCATGCTCTATAGTCAAAGGATTAAAGTGATTATAATATAAACATCTGTAAAGTAGAACTGCTAATGAGTCAGTTTTATTGTAAAGGCTACAATATACAAGAACATTCTGAGTATTTCTGCCATGATTACTGAAAAGTGTCAAGAAACAGATAAAGGAATCACTAAATGCCCTTCCAGAACTAATATTAAGTTAGTCAAGAAAAATAGCTCTCCGCCACAATTAAAGGCACCCATCCAAATTGTAAGCCGACAGCATAATGTGCCTAGTGAGCTCCAGACTCTCCCCCAACCAATGATATTGGTGGAGAGAAGAATTTGAAACTGAATATTTTCACCCAATCCTTTTGTTCTCTCTGGAGATAAGCCGCTGTCAGATGTGTCTGGCAGCCACTTCTCTCTCCCCATGGACAGCACAAACGCTCAGCTGAATAGAACTTGTATTTGTATTGAGGAGTCAGGAGGGAGTCAGGAGATAAAGCTGTTGGTTGAACAATCATTTAACCATTAGCTATTGAATGTGTATGGCCAGCTAAAGAAAACTGTCTCTTTAGTGCATCTTTCTTGTGAGTTAATGTGCAACCCATTAAAGGAAACCTGTCACCTAGAAAATGCATATTTTACCGCCAGCAGTACCTTATTACCTTAGTACCAGCCTGTAGTATGATTACAAAGTTGCCTGTGTCTTTTCTGTGCAATGCGGCAAAAGTCTCTAAGACTTTTATTCAACTGGCCACACTATGTAAACAAAAGTCTTGAAGTCAAGGGGACAGCGGGTTTCTCGTCTGAAGTCAAGCGCACCCCGCTCCCTTTACCTCCCCATAGCTTTTGATTGATAGGATGCCCGATTCCTTCACTGTTGGTTGCTTAACGCGTAGTCTCGCGCATGCCCGGGCTCTCGAGTGAGAGTGCCAGAGCATTGAGCTTTTGAACAATACCTCATAGCGGAATGGAACAGTGCGCAGGTGCCGGTATTGTAGGGGCACGGAGCACGCACAAGACTGCATTCAAGCGTCCAGTAGTGAAGGAAATCCTATCAATCAAACGCTATGGGGAGGTAAAGGGGGTGGGGCACGCTTGACTTCAGACGAGAAGGCCGCTGCCCCCTTGACTTCAAGACTATCGTTTAGATAGCATGGTCTGTTGAATAAAAGCAATTTTTTTTAGACTATGGGGAGTCTAGAAAAAATAGGAGGTAAAGGGGGCGGGGCAGGCTTGACTTCAGGCAAGAAGGCCGCTGCCCCCTTGACTTCAAGACTATCCTTTAGATAGCATGGTCAGTTGAATAAAAGTATTTTTTTAGACTTTTGCCGCATTGCACAGAAAAGACACCTTTTATTATCATGCTATAGGCTGCAATAAGGTATTGCTGGTGGTTCAATATGCATTTTCTAGGTGACAGGTTTTCTTTAAAGAGCCTTAAATGATGACACAGGATGTCAGGTAAACCAGAGACACCATTAGTAGACAACGCTGTTTTGAATTGTCTGCTCCTCATTAGTAAAGATTAGCATTTTTATTGAATGGTTTAAAATAAGAAAATAACTCATATTCACCTAACTGCTCCCATTCCAATTCTTCTACATCCCCCGCTCGTCTCTACTTCCTGGTCCCTTTTGACGTACAAATTACTCCTCAGCTATCAGTGGCTTAAGTCATTCACCACTGCAGCCATCAATTGACTGAATTGTCACTTCCTGTGGAAGCGATGGAACAGGAGCAGTGGGACATGGTTAAGGTTAGTATAGTTGAAGAAAAGAGCGTCCACTAGAGTAAAATCTTAAAATTTTATTCAGTAGACATTAAAAATACATCTCCATAACTATCAGGCTGTTCACTGCCGACGCATTTCGATCACAAAGCAGAACTTATTTATGGCACAAACATTGTATATATGGTTGAGCGAATGGAAGTATCTGAAGTGGACTTTGGAATTTGATTCGCTGCAAAGCCAAATTTCCTTGCGCTTCATGGTAATAAATCTATATTTCCTGAAATGGCAGTAAAAAAAACCTCACCATTCATTTGCACACGAAGAGGTCGTCGCAGCCATCTTGATTGCAGAAACTGTGCAAAAACTGTGCAAAAAAAAAAAAATCACGATTTTTCACATGGTGTCTTCAATCAAGATGGCCGCTACAGCCTCTTTGTGTAACGCACCAAATTGATCAGTTAGGATCTCAACTGCGGAGTCCTTTGACATCCACTCCTATCACACTACTTGAGTGTTGATGGAGTCTTTTGCGGCTGCTCAGTGTGTACCCCAGGCGGCTCTCTCAGTCTTAAGCGGAGAGTATGGGGTAACAAAATCATGTACCGCGTACTAAAGATAGAGTGTAAAACAAATAGTGAGGAGAGTTTGTTTTAGGAATCAGAGTACAGATTAAAGTTCATGAATAACAGCTCTAGGCAATGTTCAGAAATCCCAGGCCGGCAGTACTAATAGTCACCAGCGCGTGTCCCTTCCTTTCAGTGAGCAATGTCAGTGAACAAAATGACAGGCTGATACTTGCTGTTAGAAGTCATGCAGGGATCCTGCAGTGGTGGAGCTGGATAAGGTAGGTGAGGGTTTCTCCTGGAGGTTCAGAGTTGCAGGTAGTTAGAAGCTTGCGTCCTCGTGGTGAATGGAGCAGGCAGGGTGCGCACTCCATTAGTGGAACACCCTGTGCAGCACCTGGCTCCTATTTATTGACCAAGTGTGGATGGGCGGAGCCACCTTAGACGGCCCAGCGGCCACTGCTTCCAGCCTGGGAGGCAAACAGCTATCGTTGTCATGGTTACACAGGGCATGGATCCAGGCTGGAGCGCAAACCACCGTATCCTTACAGTACCCCCCTTAAGGGGACCCTCTCCGGGGTACCCCAGTAGGGGAGGAGTCGGTCGGGAAATCTCCTGTGGAACAACCTTTGGAGTCTGGGTGCATGGACGTCTCGCACATCTTCCCAAGAGTCATCCTGAGACCCGTAACCCTTCCATCTAACGAGGTACTGGATCCTCCCCGTCTTCTTCTGGAGTCGAAGCTGCTCAACCTCAAATTCCTCCTCACCACGGACATCTATCGGGGGAGGGTTGAGGAACCCGTGAGGGAACGGGCTAGGTCTAAACGGTTTTAGCAACGATACATGGAATGTGGGATGTACCTGTAGTCGAGGAGGAAGGGTAAGTCTCACCGTGTTGGGGTTGATAATTCTTTCTATCAGAAACGGACCCAAAAATTGCCTACCCAGTTTCTTAGCAGGTACCCCCAACCGAAGGTTTCTCGTTGACAGCCATACCGAGTCTCCAACCTGATAAGGAGGATTTTCTCTTCTGTGACGGTCGTAGTAGATCTTCTGCCTTTCCTTTGCCCGTTGGAGGTTGTCTTTCAGCATCATGAGGGTTGTTTGCAAGGTAGTTACATAATCATCTGTGGCAGGAACGTTTGTAGGAAGGCTGATTTCAGGGAGAGACCTAGGGTGGAATCCATAATTAGCAAAGAATGGACTATGTAGAGTGGAGGAATTTACAGAATTGTTGTAAGCGAATTCGGCAAGAGGGAGTAGGCTTTCCCAGTCATCTTGAAGGAATGAGCAGTGACATCTGAGAAATTGTTCCAGACATTGGTTCACCCTTTCCGTCTGCCCGTTAGTTTGGGGGTGGTAGGCGGTAGACATTCTATGGTCGATTTGGAGTCTAAGACAAAGTGCTCTCCAAAATTTGGATATAAATTGTGAACCCCTGTCTGATATAACTTGGGTAGGGATTCCATGTAGTTTTATGACATTGGACAGAAAGGCCTCGGCAGTTTCACTGGAGGAAGGTAATTTTTGAGGGCGATGAAGTGTGCCATCTTAGTTAGTAGGTCTACTACAACCATGATGGTGTTGTTTCCTCTGGAGCGGGGGAGTTCTACAATGAAGTCCATTGAAACCCATTCCCAGGGTCTGTTGGGGATAGGAAGACTCATAAGAAGGCCATATGGTCGATTTCTATCACTTTTGCATGAGGCACATGTCTCACATGTGGAAACATATTGCTTAATTTCTTTGGTCATTTTTGGCCACCAGAAGTTCCTGCGTATCAGGTTTATGGTTTTGGCAATGCCAGGGTGTCCCGCGAGGGTGTGTCATGGCAGAGTTTGATTACCTGGGTGGTGAGAGGAGTTGGTATGTACAGTAGGTTGTTTTTGTAGAGAAACCCCGTTGGTCTTTCCGAAGTTCCGGGGATGTTAGCACAGTCAATTTTCAGAGCATCCTTAAGCTGGGTTTCCAATTCGATGGTGGCGAGGATAATTTTGTTAGGTGGTATAATGCATGTGGGGGCTGTAACTGCGGCGCGGCATTCAGCCAGGCGTGATAAGGCGTCAGCCTTCCCATTTTGAGCCTGGTCGATAAGTAATTTGAAAGTCGAATCTGTCAAAAAAAACTCCACCGTACCTGACGTGCTGACAGTGTTTTACTGGTTTTCAGGTATTGTAAATTACGGTGATCCGTGTATATTGTGATGGGGTGTGTTGAACCTTCAAGTAGGTGCCTCCAGTTCTCTAGGGAACATTTTATGGCAAGAAGTTCCTTTTCCCCTATGGGGTAGTTGATTTCAGCTGTGTTTAGAGTCTGGGAGTAAAACCCGACAGGATGTAGTGGGGATGAGAAGGAGCTCCGCTGGGACAGAACAGCTCCTATGGCTGCCTGTGATGCATCTACTTCCAGCACAAAGTGATAGTTTGGATTCGGAATGGTCAGAATTGGTGCTGAAGTGAATTTGTCTTTAAGTAACTCAAAAGCTGATTGGGCCTCCATGGACCAAACAAATTTCGTATTGACACTAGTTAATCTGGTTAGGGGTTTGATGGTAGCGGAGAAGTCTTTGATGAATTTCCTGTAGAAGTTCGAGAACCCTATGAAACGCTGGAGGGCTTTCCTAGAGTCCGGAATCGGCCAGTTTTGGATGCAAGTGATCTTTGACTGATCCATCTGAATTCCCTTGGGTGAGATTATATAACCAAGGAACGGAAGGGTAGTAGTCTCGAATATACACTTTTCTGGTTTGACATATAAGTGATGGACGCTTAATCGCGCAAGTACCCAACGGACGTGTTTCCTGTGATCTTGTAGGTTATCGGAGTAGACCAATATGTCATCTAGATAGATGACAACACATACATCTAGTAGATCCCTAAATATGTCGTTGATAAAGTTTTGGAATGTGGCAGGGGCATTGCACAAGCCGAAAGGCATTACCATATACTCAAAGAGTCCGTGCCGGGTGCGGAAAGCAGTTTTCCATTCATCCCGGTTCTAATCCTAATCAAGTTGTATGCGCCTCTCAAGTCCAGTTTAGTGTAGATAGTTGATGTTTGAAGTCTTTCAATAAGCTCGGATATTAGCGGCAGGGGGTACCGGTTTTGATTGTTATTTTATTTAATGCTCTGTAATCAATGATGGGTCTGAGGCTCAAGTCTTTGTTCCTTACTGAAGAACATACCTGCGGCTGCAGGGGAGGTTGAAGGCCGAATGAATCCCTTCCTTAAGTTCTCTTCGAGATACTGTTTGAGGTGGTCAAGTTCTGGTTGTGCCAATGGGTAGATTCTTCCTGTGGGTATTTCACTGCCCGGCAGCAGGTCTATGGGGCAATCGTAGGGTCTATGGGGCGGTAGGGTTTCCGCCATCTTTGCACTAAATACCTCCGAAAACTCTGAGTATTGGGTAGGGACCTGGTTCACCCCTACATGCATGAGAGTTTTAATAGGGAAACAGGTCTCCCTGCAATAACGTGAGGTAAACCCAATTCTCCCCTGTTCCCATAGGAGAACTGGTTGATGTAACCGGAGCCATGGCAAGCCTAAAATGATGGGGAACGAAGGGGAGTGTATGACATCAAAGGATAAAAATTCTGTGTGGTTATTTTAGCTTGTCACCAAAAGGGGTTGAGTCTGGCTATGGATAGGTCTAGAGGTTGTACCATCAATAAAACTCACGGATATCGATACATCTTTCCTTGTATGGGAATTTTATTTCTCTCTACTAGATGCTTATCGATAAAATTCCCTGAAGCTCCCGTGTCCACCATTGCATCAACGATAGTTCGGTTTTGGTCCCACTGTAAGGTAAGAGACGTATAAATGTAACCACTTGTGTTGTTATCTTTTCTGCCTAAGTTACAGAACGTCATCATTTTACCTTCATGTTTCTTTCTTATGGCAGGACATCCATCAACCGAATGGTCAGCCGGCGCACAGTATAAGCAGAGGTTGAGGTTCCGTCTCGGGTCTTCTCTCTCTCAGTCAGAGGACCACGAATTGCCCCAATCTCCATCATCTCTGCTACAGGATCCGGGCTGGTCTGTCTCGGGGTGGGTGTAAACCCTGAGACTCTCTCGGCCCTACGTTCCCTTAAGCGTCTGTCAATGGTGGTGACCTTCTGCATCAAGGCGTCGAGTGTATGTGGCAGCTCTCCGCGGGCTAACTCATCCTTCAGGGCCTCAGATAGACCGAGACGGAACTGATTTCTAAGAGTGAGATCATTCCATTCAGTCTCACGGGCCCAGCGAGTGTATTCCGCAATAAAGTCCTCAACGGGTCGTCTCCCTTGCTTTAGGGTGCGAATGGCGGTCTCCGCAGTCAGCTGCTTGTTGTGGTCCTCGTAAAGGAGGGCCATTGTTTCAAGAAATTGCGGAAAGGAATTCAAGACCGGGTCTTCCTTTTCTAAATAGGTGTTAGCCCATGCTCTGGCCTCCCCCTGAGGTACGAGATCATGGTGAGTACTTTGGTTCTATCGGTAGGATAGGTCCGGGCGTAACTGAAACATCAGCTTGCACGCATTCAGGAATTCGCGGAACTGCTTCCGGTCTCCTGAGAAAAGTTCAGGTGGACTGACCTTGGGTTCCGGTCCATCGTGGTGGTGTCCTGTGCGCGACGAGACGAGATCTCGCAACGTCTGATTTTCCAATTGGAGATTCTGTACGGTCACGTTAAGGGTTTCCACCCTCTCAGTGAGGGCGACCATGAGCCGCGCGAGCTCCGCTGGATCCATGAGGGTTCCACTAATATGTAACGCACCAAATTGATCAGTTAGGATCTCAACTGCGGAGTCCTTTGACATCCACTCCTATCACACTACTTGAGTGTTGATGGAGTCTTTGCGGCTGCTCAGTGTGTACCCCAGGCGGCTCTCTCAGTCTTAAGCGGAGAGTATGGGGTAACAAAATCATGTACCGCGTACTAAAGATAGAGTGTAAAACAAATAGTGAGGAGAGTTTGTTTTAGGAATCAGAGTACAGATTAAAGTTCATGAATAACAGCTCTAGGCAATGTTCAGAAATCCCAGGCCTGCAGTACTAATAGTCACCAGCGCGTGTCCCTTCCTTTCAGTGAGCAATGTCAGTGAACAAAATGACAGGCTGATACTTGCTGTTAGAAGTCATGCAGGGATCCTGCAGTGGTGGAGCTGGATAAGGTAGGTGAGGGTTTCTCCTGGAGGTTCAGAGTTGCAGGTAGTTAGAAACTTGCGTCCTCGTGGTGAATGGAGCAGGCAGGGTGCGCACTCCATTAGTGGAACACCCTGTGCAGCACCTGGCTCCTATTTATTGACCAAGTGTGGATGGGCGGAGCCACCTTAGACGGCCCAGCGGCCACTGCTTCCAGCCTGGGAGGCAAACAGCTATCGTTGTCATGGTTACACAGGGCATGGATCCAGGCTGGAGCGCAAACCACCGTATCCTTACACTTTGCGATCAAATGGATAAGATATGTTATTTTTTTTTAAAAACAGATTGGCCCCTGAAACGCCTTAATTTTAATCTCAGATGCTGCGATCAGCAATTAATGTGGCATCTGAAGGGTTCAATGATTAGGGGCAGTCGCTGTTCCCCGTCATTGTGCCTGCTACATACAAAGGAATGCGATTCATGACAAAGTAATTAATCATGAATCAAATTTCATAACCTCACTCATCTCTAATTGTATACAACAGTGGTACATACAGTATATAGTAGATTAAGCAGTAAATCCAATCAGGTTTAAATATTCAACATGCACAGGTGAAAAGGTTAATCAACGATTAGATTTCTTTTTAACCCTTCATACGAAAAACGAAATCTATATATATAAAGAAGGACGTATATATGTATGTGTGTATGTTCCGCGATCACTCAAAAACGCAACCATCGATTTCAACGAAACTTGGTACACACATCCCTTGCTACCTAAAAAGGAATCTTGGGGGGGTCACAGCTCTCTAGGACGTACCTTTCCTGAGATATTCCCTAAAAGCCTGCAAGTCTTTCTCTTCATATCCCAACTGCCATACACATGATGACCCTTATCAGCCAATAGAAGCTCGCAGGCCCTTAGTCTCCACATATGCACAGCTTTACTCCAGGTTTCCATAAAAGCCCAGCCATTTTTCTTCACTGCTGTAGGTCAGCTTTAAACTAGGGCTGCATGACACATAGGGCACAACTACACTGCCACATGCATCCATCTTGGATGGATTTTTTGCGACCGTTGTGTCGCAGTCGTAACATGTAGCAGTGTGACACCATAGTCTATCGTTATAAAAATTGTTGCGCAACATTGGTACAACAAAATGTCGCGACACACTTCGTCATGTAGCCCCAGCCTTAAAGGGGCAGGGTGCTGTGAAGGTCACTGTTATGGGGGCAGGGGCCACTACTAAAGGGGCAGCTGCTGTGGAGATCACTGTTATTGGGCAAGGGCCACTATTAAAGGGGTAGGCTGCCGTGAAGGTCACTGTGGAGTTCACTGTAAGGGAGCAGGGGCTACTATTGAAGGGGCAGCTGCTGTGGAGGTCACTGTTAAAGGGGTGGGCACTGTGGAGGTCACTGTTAAAGGGGCGGGCACTGTGGAGGTCACTGTTAAAGGGGCATTCAATGTGGAGGTTACTGTTAAGGAGGCAGGCCGCTGTGGAGGTCACTGTTAAAGGGGAGGGCACTGTGGAGGTCACTGTTAAAGGGGCGGTCACTGTGGAGGTCACTGTTAAAGGGGCGAGCACTGTGGAGGTCAATGTTAACTCCCTAAACATGGCGCCCGCTCCTGCCCGATGCGGGCGCCACAGCTGCGGGTGGCCGCCTGGTTCTTGAAGCAGACACCCACGGCTCATGTCCGCCACCGGCAGCAATGCCGATCGCAGACGTTTAACCCCTCAGATGCCGTGGTCAATCCTAACCACAACATCTGAGTGCGCACAAACCGAAAGTTTTACTTTCGGTTTGCGCTCTGGCTCCCCCGTGTGGCGATTGGAGGAGCCAGAGCATGCCTGCAGCAGCCTGGGTCTCTATGAATGAAACCCAGGCTGCTGTATAGTATTTCCTATGGAGCATAACCTGTAATAGGCTCCATAGGAAATATGCGATTTTCTCATATATGCGATTGCAGTGGAGTATATGAGAATAGCAATCAGATCATTGATTGTTATAGTTCCCTATGGGAACTATAGGAAAGTGTAAAAAAAACGACAACATAAAAGTTCAAATCACACCCCTTTTGCCAAAATGAAAATAAAATAAAAAAATACACATCATGGGTGTCGCAATGTGCGAAAACTCCCATATAAAAATATAAAATATTTTCCATACGGTAAACAGAAAAACGCAGGAAAACCTATACATATAGGGTATCACCGGATTCGTACTGACCTGTAGAATAAAACTAACTGGTCAGTTTTTTCGAACGTTGGAATTTAAAAGCCTGCAAAACTGGTGGAATTGCTTTTTTTTTTGCAATTTCACCCCATTTGGAATTTTTTTCCCGCTTGCCACTACATCATATGCAATATTAAATGATGGCGTTGGAATGTACAACTTGTCCCGCAAAAAACAACCCCTCATATGGCCATGTGAGCCGAAAATAAAAAAGTTATGGCTCTGGGAAGGCAGGGAGGTCAAAACAAAATGCAAAAAAAAAAAACACCAGTCCTTAAGGGGTTAAAGGGGCGTATACTGTGGATGTCACTGTTAAGGGGGTGCACATTGCGGAGGTCACTGTTAAAGGGGCAGGTACTGTGGAGGTTACTGTAAAAGGGGCAGGCACTGTGGAAGTCACTGTTAAGGGGGCGGGCACTGTGGAGGTCACCGTTAAAAGGGCAGGCACTGTGGAGGTCACTGTCAAAGGGACGGGTGCTATGGAGGTCATTGTTAAGGGGGCAGGGAACAGTGGAGGACACAGATAAAGGGATGGTCCCCTATTGAGTTCAGTGTTAAGGGGCGGGGTGCTATAGAGTTTACTGTTAAAGGGGTGGGCCCCTGAGGAGGTCACTGTCAATCGAGTGGGGTGCTGTGAAACTCACTGTTAAAGGGGCGGCCTGCTGTGAAGGTCAAAGTTGAGGTGATGTGCTGCTGTGGAGGTCCCATTTTAGGAACACTGGGCACTGTGGGGGGTCAGTGTTAAGGGGTGGGTGGGGCTGTGGAGTTCACTGTTATGGGGGATACTGTCGATATCTTTTAACAACACACACAAACATTAAGTGAAATAGATTAAATATACCCGTGCTAAGCCGGATCCTTCTGCTAGTTGCATATAAAAGAGAAACAGAAATGGAAAGGAAGGAAACATAGCATGTGTGCACTCTGCATCCTCTGCTATTTGGACATATGAGTATAATATTTGATCCGTTTTATCTGATTATGTTGTACATATGCTTGAACTCGAATATGTGGTGGGACCTCTAATAATGAAGCACAATTTTATTTTTCATATATAGACCAAATTGGACAGTTGAATTACATTGGAAGATCCGGAATGCCTCACGATTGTGTAAGATACTGGAAATATCCCCTTCCTCTGTTGGAGGGGATTTGTATAGCATAATGAACTAAAATATATCAACTATTATACTCATACAGTATATGTCTAAACAGCAGAGGATGTCTTAACTGTTGTACTTTTGCAGTACAGTAGCAGTGCCACGACTTTGTCATCAACAGTGTTCATTAAAATTCCCAGTGAGATTTTTTTTTCCATTTTTGTTTCTCTTTTTCTTTTATATGCAATTTAGTTTTTCCTATGCTCTTTTTGTTTATATGAGTAATGTTGATGAAGGGTTAAAAGGAATCTAATTGTTGACCTTTGACCTATGGTTGTTGAATATTTAAACCTTATTGGATTTCAACACTGCTGCTTCAACGTTGCATACAATGTTTGTGCCATGAAGAAGATCTGTTTTTTTTTTTATTGAAATGTGTTGGCTGTGAACACCCTAGATATGTATTTTTAATTATCTACTTAACCACTTCCCTACCGCCCATTGACTATAATCCTGGGCGGACGTGTTTATCTCTGGACGTTTTGAAACGTCTTTTCAGAGATTGCAACCGGGGCCGGGAGAGTGCAGGAGCGGTTGGGTCTTCCACATACGTCGATCAGCCCTGCACTGAGGCTGTACAGCATAGTATTATGCTGTACAGCCTCTCTGGGGGGTGTATTCCCCCTGTAACTGATTCTATGTCAGCACCAGTTACAGGAGAAATCAATAGTAAAAAAAAAAAGTGAAAAGTTAAATGTCTCCCAGAGGCACATAAAGTGTAAAAAAAAAAAAAATACAAAAAATAAAATAGTGTTTTATATTTTTTTTAAAAATCACATATAAAAAACATTTTTTTTACCCAAATAAACACAATGAAGTCATTTAAAAAATGTTAAAAATAGAAAAAGAATAAAATAAAATAGATATATTTGGTCTTGCCACATCTGTAACAACTGGCTCTACAAAAATATCACATGATCATCATCTACCTCATCAAGTAAATGGCCTTAAAAAAAAACAAATAAAAATTACGCCAAACCAGCTTTTTTTAGTCACCTCACCTCCCAAAAAATATAATATCAAACAATCAATAAGTCGTATGTACCCCAAAATGGTAGCAATAAAAATGTCACCTCATCCTGCAAAAAACAAGCCCTAACAAAAGATCATAGCCAGAAATTTTTTTAAAATATGGCTCTAAGAAAATAGCAAAAACAAAAAGGAGGGGATATATTAGTGTTTTTGATATTACGAATTAAGTGCTTAACACTGAGGGATGGCAGGCTTTCTGTCAAGAAATATCAATACGGAACAATGGATGGGAGATCCGAGTGAGTTTTTCTCGGAGAGAAAAATCAGCCACTATTTCATCAGCATTCAAAAGAGTCACCAATACTTATAAACATTTTTTAAGGTCATGGTGGGAAATACAATCAATGGACACTTATATTAGCAATTAGGGATGTCCCGATACCATTTTTTTAAGACCGAGTACGAGTACCGATACTTTTATTTAAGTACTCGCCGATACCAATTACCGATACCTCATATAAACAGCGGCGCAGTTACTGATAGCAATGAAAACAATTAAAGCTGGAATTTAGTTGCTATGGATAACGGCTTTTCTTTTCCTTTTTACAAGTGTTAATAAATTAATAAATGGGAATATAATAGTGTTTTCAAACCAATGTGCCTCGAGGGGGATCTGTTTTTGGGGGATCTGTGGAGGACACTGTTATGGAGGATCTGTGGATGACACTGTTATGGGGGCACTGTGGATGTCACTGTTATGGAGGATCTGTGGATGTCACCGTTATGGGGGATCTGTGGATGACGCACTGTTATGGGGGGGATCTGTGGATGACACTGTTATGGGGGGGATCTGTGGATGACACTGTTATGGGGGGGATCTGTGGATGACACTGTTATGGAGGATCTGTGGATGTCACCGTTATGGGGGATCTGTGGATGACGCACTGTTATGGGGGGGGATCTGTGGATGACGCACTGTTATGGGGGGGATCTGTGGATGACGCACTGTTATGGGGGATCTGTGGATGACGCACTGTTATGGTGGATCTGTGGATAACACAGTGTTATGGGGGATCTGTGGATGACGCACTGTTATGGGGGATCTGTGGATGACGCACTGTTATGGGGGATCTGTGGATGGCACCGTTATGGGGGATCTGTGGATGGCACCGTTATGGGGGATCTGTGGATGGCACCGTTATGGGGGATCTGTGGACGACACCGTTATGGGGGGACCTGTGGACGTCACCGTTATGGGGGGACCTGTGGACGTCACCGTTATGGGGGACCTGTGGACATCACTGTTATGGGGGGGACCTGTGGACATCACTGTTATGGGGGAGGGGGACCTGTGGACATCACTGTTATGGGGGGACCTGTGGACATCACTGTTATGGGGGAACCTGTGGACATCACTGTTATGGGGGAACCTGTGGACATCACTGTTATGGGGGAACCTGTGGACATCACTGTTATGGGGGACCTGTGGACATCACTGTTATGGGGGGATCTGTGGATGAGGCTGTAATGGGGGATCTGTGGATGACACTGTTAGGGGCTATGTGGATGACACATATATAGCATCTTATGCTATATACATGTCATCCACAGATCCCCCATTAGTGTCATCCAGATTACACTTGCGGGGGCCGGTGCAGCTTGACTCATACACCGGCCCCGCAGCTGGTATATTCTGTTTCATTACCCTAACTTACTGTGCCCGTGATTACTAACTATTATGCGCAGTCCCTCCATGCTCCTGCCCGCGCCTTCTGTAATCATAAAGTGGGTGGAGCGGCAGGCGGGACATGAGGCGCATGGAGGAACTGAGAGCTCAAGCTGCCCGATTCCTCCATGCGCCCCATGTCCCGCCTGCCCGCTCCGCCCACTTTATGATTACAGAAGGCGCGCGGGGCAGGAGCATGGAGGGACTGCGCATTAATAGTTAGTAATCACGGGCACAGTAAGTTAGGGGTAATAAAACAGAATATAGCCGCTGCCGAACCGAACTTCCGGTATCGGCAGTGGTATCGGCGGCATTTTTACGAGTACAAGTACTTGTGAAAATGCCGGTATCGGTCCCGATACCGATACTAGTATCGGTATCGGGACATCCCTATTAGCAATAATATTGTCCCTCGTGGATTGAGAAACCCTATTACACCTGCTGCCCGTTTGAGATCTGCCGATTTTAAAAAAAAGTGGGAGAAAGAATCGGTTGAGTCTTCCCTTAGATTGATGAAAATTCTCCTGGAGGAAGAGCGCAGTGTTTTCACCTCTTTGAAGCAGGATCTAAGGGAAGCAATTGAGGCTACTAAAAAGTTTAGCAGCCATTCTGACTTCACTAAGAAAAAGTCACTGCTACAATCAGCTCTTGAAAGATATATAGCACAGCTGAAGGATAAAAAACACACGCTCTTTAATAGAGACATTAAAGATTTCAAGGAAGTCAGAATCTTTGACTTTAGCTCCAAACACTCTGATACTCTAGAGTTAGATACTAAAATCTCTTCGTCTGAAGGCGAAACTGAGCAGGACAGTGTGGGCGCATCAAGGGGTGCATCTCAATCTAGTCGCAGACCCTTCCGGGGTAGGGGCAAAGGACAAGGTAGATGGGGACGCGGTGGTAGAGGTTTAGACAATAGGGGGGGGGGTTTAGACAATACCCCCCCCCCCCATGTCCCAATATCTCCTGCGGAACAAACAATAGATTCAAAATCCTCATCGAATATGCGATCCAATATGTCCACCTCCTTCTATAAGAATGACCTACAAATTGTCAATTTATCCACCCGCAAGCTCTCCCCCATTGAATCTCAGGTCCTGCGTAGAGGCCTGTCGTTTGTTCCCATGCGAGGGTTTGATTGCTTCGGGTGGGTCAAAGACCTACAACTATTCGCGCGGAAACTTAAGTGACGTAAATTTTTCGTCACTCATGACCGCAGAAAATGTGAAGAGTTAGGTATTGACATTACTGACTTACCTGATGTGCATCTGTTGGCAGATATGATTGAGGAGGTACAAAGAGCCCCTGGGCAAGGCCCCTATACTGATCTAAGATTACCATCTACTAAATTAACCTCTATTGGTGATTGTACCCCAATAGATACCTTCAATTCAGTGGTATGCAATAAGCTATGCCTTTTGGAATCCCTGGGCCTAAGTGAACACAATCTGAGTTTGGAGGAAAAAAAATGCTCTCAGGGCACTCCAGGATGACAGTGTTGTGATTAAGCCCTCTGACAAGGGGGGGAACATTGTGGTAATTGAGCATAACCAGTACTTAGAAATGTGTATGAATATCCTGAAGCATGAACACACTTACAAAATGTTGCCATCTGATCCTACACTTGGTTTTAGGGACATACTATTTGCCATCCTGAACAGAGCCCTTGAGAATAAACTCATTGATAAGACTGAATTGGCGTTTCTTCTTCCTAAACACCCTATGACGGCGGCCTTCTATGGTCTCCCCAAAATTCACAAGGGGTATCATCCCCTTAAGGGGAGACCAATAGTTTCAGGCACACAATCACTTACGGCCAACATCAGTACCTATGTGGATGTCATTTTACGCCCCTTTGTTACCAGTTTGCCATCACATGTGAAGGACACCATGGAAGTCTTGGGACGTCTGAATGGCATCCACTGTGATACAGGAACTCAATTGGCTAGCTTAGACGTTGAAGCGCTCTACAGTTCGATCCCTCATGATCTAGGCTGTAGAGCGGTTCAGTCCTTTCTCCTACAAAGGGGTGAACACTGCAAGGAACACAGTGTATTTGTCCTTGAACTACTGGAGTTCATTCTGAAACATAATGTGTTTCTATTTAAAGGACGTGTTTTCCACCAGCTTAGGGGGGTTCTATGGTCAGTCCTTTTGCCCCGACCTTTGCAAACCTCTACCTGGGCTGGTGGGAAAAGGCGATAGTATTTGCTGAGGGGATGGAACGTTTCATGGATGTCGCCCCCCTTTGGGTGAGATATATTGATGACGTATTCATCCTCTGGGGGGCGACGACATTCTATTCTGTGAATTCGTTTCATCCCTTAATTCTAAACAGTTGGCATTACATTTCACGTCAGATATTGACCCTCAACATCTCACCTTCTTGGACCTCTCTATCACTTTGAATCCATCAGGCCAATTAGTCACCATTATTTTCAGAAAACCCACTGCAACAAATAACTTTTTATAGTGGGTGAGGGCTCATCCGCTGGCACTGAAGAGGGGGATCCCAAAGGGCCAATATTTAAGGATGCGTAGGAATTGCTTTATTCTTAAATACAGGTTCCAGCGTCGGGGGTATCCACGCAAAACACTGAGACAGGCCTACCATCACTCTCTTCATGTGAATAGAGAACACTTATTGTCTCCTAAGCAAAAAGAGACTGACTTCACTCCCACTAGGATCATCGGTACCTTTGATTGGGCCCATCGGGCGGTCCATTTGATCCTAGAGGAAAATTGGGACATCCTTAAAACAGACCCAGACATTGGGGGGCTGATACCATCTAAGCCAGCCTTATTTACTGACGCAATCAAAATCTCAGGGACATGCTGGTACATAGTTTCTGTCCTGGTCAGGATAAAAGAACATGGTTACAGAGCCCCGTGACAGGTACATTCCTATGTGGCTCTTGTAAATTTTGTGGCTTCATTGATAAAAATAAGCGATTCACCGATAGTAGCGGCGGTAACTCCTTTCTGATCAGGCATTTTGCCAACTGCAAATCCACAGGAATCATATATTTGATGACCTGTATCTGTGGGATCAAATATGTGGGTAAGACCTCTAGGGAGTTTAGCTTGAGCATGTTGCTGATGTCGCAAAAGCTAAGGATACACCGGTGGCACGCCATGTATCAGAATGCCACAGTGGTAGAACCTCTTCCATTAAATTTCAGGGGATAAACTCTATCAGTGCGTCACCCAGAGGTGGCAATTTGGATCGATTACTTTTACAGAAGGAGGCACGGTGGATCTTCACCCTGAATACTGTCAAGCCTCTTGGCCTCAATGATGCCATCTCATTTGTGCCGTTTATTTGAAAATGAGTATGCCGGCCCCCTTTACGATCCATAGCGCGATTAGATCACTATGGTTATTTTATTTTATATGATTTACAGCACGACCAGATCTACTATATATACTATCCATAGTGTGGTTAGATCATCATGACAACTGTTTTATATCACCATAGTCTCTAATTACGTCCCCTACCTATATATTTTTTGGCCCTGATTTGGGCAGAGTATATGATGGTAACATGAGATTCGGAGATACAGAGTTGTTATGTAATCATGTTTTATGTCTATTCGCCTCATCTTATGACTTACTCACTCCCTTAGTCTCCCTTATTCTGTGTCGGATATTAATCCTAATATTAAAGGATATGCCACCTCTTTATCCCTCCTTTTAATGTAGCGCATTGCCTTTTCCCCATGATAGATCTCTGCTCTCAGTCCGGTCAGCTGATCCGGAGACACGAGCCGCTCTGACGATGTGATTGGCAGCCGGGGTGGGGGCCTGTCCAACTGGGGCGGGGCATTGTCCTTATAGGTTCGGCGTGTATGAGCCGCTTCGCGGCCATTACAGCGCCGGACACTAGTGCACGCCAGCACGCCGTCCCTCAGCTTAGTAGGCGACGGCTCAGGCAGAGTCTTAGCGAGCCAGATTGAATCGCCGATCCTTATACCAGGGGCTCGGCGCTAGGTAGAATTGAATGGTGCGAAGTTACTTCATACTACTGGCCATTACCAATTAATTGATCCGCTAGTTGCACTCTGCCTGTAGCAACTACCCTGTTGTGCTGAGCGGTCACAACCTCAGCAACGATTCAAGTACGGTGGTGCTTGCTTAAGCCCACTTATACTTGTTACTCTCGGTGCATATATGCTCCTGATGACGTGTGTTTAAACACACACAGAAACGCGTTGAGCAAGTATCCACGGAGATACACATCATTTTACCAGAGGTGAATATTCTATTCTCACCTGATGGTCACACTTGATGTGTAAATCCAGCACCCATTCCGTAATATAGAGATGGTCATGTACGCGACCATGCTCTGTTAAATACGGCTATACCGGAGGTAGACCACCTTCCATTGGTATTCATATTCCAGTTGCTAATTCATCATCACAGAGATTGAGTAAGGAATATAACACTATGTCAATTTTTCTCCATCTCTGTGATTGTTAGTTCTGGCCATATTAGCCATAACTAGTAATTTGGGGCATTACCCCCGTTTCTCGTTTTAAATTGATACCACTAATAAAAGTTTTGTTGTTTTATTTTAACGTACCTCTCTAATTATATATACTCTAAGAAAATAGCAACACAAAAACATGATTTTATTTCTAAAAATGTTCTTATTGTGTAAAACATAAAAATAAAAAAAGACATATTTGGTATCGTTGCGTCCTTAACGACCATATAGCAAAATATTTCCTGCTCACCTGCTCCACTCCATAGGAGTGCAAGGAAATCCGGATCAGGGAAACACTTTCTTGAAAAAAACAGAAAAATACAGCACATGCACTACGGATAAAATCCAATCTCTTTATTATGATCCTTTAAAATTCCATGAGCTGATCAGAATGCTTTATGGTCTACGCATTTCGACAATCTGTCTTTTTCATGACCATACTGAGTAGCCAAATTTTCTGGTTTAAAAAACCCTTCACCCACCTCAGACACTCCTCCGTTACCATGTATGAATAATCACCAATTTGAAATGGGGGGAGGGAGGAATCTGGTGACATCATAAAATACAAAACTACTTGCAAAAACAAACTTCTACAAAAGGAAAAATGAATCAATCACATACAGTCGTACAGAATATAAATCAATATTCAAAGATGAGATTGTGTCTAATATTTATCCTGGTATGCAGAAAAAACTCCCTATTACAAAGCAGTCTGTTTAGATCTCCTCCTTGCAATGGTTTTTTAACCCTTTCAATACTAGTGACTTCAAGATCTGCTGTGTTACCTCCATGTACGTCTCTAATATGTTGAGACAACATGGAAATGTTCACTACCTTCAAGTTTGAGATGTCTGAAAGATGTTTCCTTACTCTGATTTTCAAACTGTTTGACGTGCAACCCACATATTGAACATTACAGCTGCTGTAGGTGGCTAAATAAATCACATTACTTGTGTTACAGGTTATGTATGATTTAATTTTAAATTCTTCTCCTGTAGCACTAGATTTAAAACTCTTGCTTATTTTAATAAATTGACAGGTTTTACATACATACATTATGTCCACATCTGTACCAGCCAGTAACGTTCAACCAGGTATTACTTGTAGACCCTGATTTTCCCAAAAATAATCTCGGAGACAGTACTGTCGATATAGTTGGAGCTCTTTTGCTCACAACTTGAATTACTGATTCCAATATCTGTCATAAATTATCATCCTGATTCAGAATCGGTAAATACCTAGTAATGATGTTCTGTACCTCATAAAAATGTCTGCTATAAGTGGTTGTCACTCTCACCTTTTTCTCTTGTGATTCTATTTTATTATTTCTACTTGTTTCCTGGGAGATTTGGTTTCTTCTATCCAAAAGGTTCACCTTTTCTACAGTCTGTTTTAGCAAGTTCTCACTATATCCCCTTGCTTTGAGTCTTCTACTGTATATCAGTGTTCCTCAACTCCAGTCCTCAAGGCCCAACTACCGGTCATGATTTGAGAATATCCCACAGAATGAATACCTGTGGTAAGTCCTGATGGATGGACCCTAATTATATCACCTGCTTAATACTAAGGAAATCCTGAAAACATGACCGGTAGGTGGGCCCAGAGGACTGGAGTTTAGGAACCCTGTTCTATATAATGCTGCACTTTGTGGAGTCCTCTGTGCGATTACGGCGGATTCTTATAATCTCACTGTAGGGGATACCATTCATGACATGTTTGGTATCGTTGCGTCCGTATCCACCAGATTTATAAAAATATCACCTGATCTATCCCATCAAGTGAATGGTGTAAAAAAAATATAGAAAAATGACACCAAAAAGCTTTTTTGTGATTTCACCTTCCAAATAATGAGATAAAAAGGGACCAAAAAGCCAAATATACTCTAAAATGTTGCCAATACAAAACTACAGATGGTCCCACACAAAATAAGCCCTCATGCAGCTCAGTCAACAAAAAATAAAAAAGTTATTCCTCTTAAAAACCGTTACAGAAAAGTCCATGTTAGAAAATCTATAAAGTCCATGTTAGAAAATCTAGATGCCACTCCTTCCCTTCTGAGCCCTGGCATATCCCCAAATAACAGTTTACAACCACAAATGGGGTGTTACTGTATTTAGGAGAAAATGGGTAGCAAATTGTAGGGGAATATTCTCCTGTCATCTTTTGTGAAAAAAAAAAATTTGGACCTAAAGCAAAATTTTCTTGTAAACAAAATATGTAATTTTTCATTTTCACAACTAAGTATTATACATTCTATGAAACGCCTGTTGGGTCAAATGCTCACTACACCCCTTAAAAATTCCTTGGGTGGTGTAGTTTACAAAATGTGCTCACTTTTTGGGGGTTTTCACTGTGGGGATACCTCAGGGTCTCTTCAAATGCAACATGGCGAGCCTAACGCTGGGTTCACAATTGAGCATATTTGATACGCGCGTTTTACGCAGGTTTTTGTCGGGCGTATTACAGCGCGTTTTTAGAAATAGGAAACGCGCATTGTACGTGCGTTCGTGTGATTGACCACTCTGGCATAAATCACAATACACGCGACAAAACGCCCCAAAGATGCTCCTGTACTTCTTTGGGCGTAGAGCGTTTTACAGCGCGTTCGTACGCGCTGTAAAACGCCCAGGTGAGAACCATGTCTATAAGGAAACATGGGTTTTCGCCTGTTGAGTGTTTTACAGCGCGTAGGAACGCGTTGTAAAACGTTCAGATGTGAACCCAGGGTAAGGCCATTCTAGCAAAATCTGCCCTTCAAAAACCCTAATCCTGCTGTGTACCCATACAGCAGGCATAGGACCACATATGGGGTGTTTATGCAAACTGCAGAATCAGGGTAAAAAATATTGAGGTTTGTCTTGTTGTTAACCCTTGATATGTTACAGGGAAAAAATTGTTTAAAATAGAAAATCTGAAAAAAAGGTGAAATTTTAAAATTTCACATCTATTTTGCTTTAATTCCTGTGGAATACTTAAAGGGTTAACAACATTTCTAAAACCTGTTTTGAATAGTTTGAGGGGTGTAGTTTCTAATATGGGGTCATTTATGGGTGGTTTCTATTTTTCAAGCTCCTTAAAGTGACTTCAGAACTAAACTAGTCCTAAAAAGTTGATTTTGGAAATTTTCTTCAAAAAATTGCTTCTAAAATTTTAAACCTTCTAACGTCCTAAAAAAAAAATTACATTACAAAAATGATGGCAACATAAAGTAGACATATGGTGAATGTTAAGTAATGAGGTATCACTATCTGTCTTAAAAGCAGAGAAATTCAAATTTAGAAAACAGTGATTTTTTCGTTAGCCTTTGGATTTTTTTTTATAAATAAATGTAAAACATATTGACTTAAATTTACCATTAACATGATGTACAATGTTTTACGAGAAAACAATCTCTGAACGGCTTGGATAAGTAAAAGCGTTCCAAAGTTATTACCACATAATGTGACACATTCTAACAATAATTTGTTTTCCCTTAGTCCTAACAGCAGCACAGATGGGGTTAACCCCCCCGTGGACTGGTAGGACCGGCGGAATGTTTAATGAGCCCAAGACTAATAACTCAATTTAACAGTTAAGTTTTCCCTTAAAAGGAGGGCCCCAGCCCACTGTGTTTATAGCAAGAAAAAACTAGACTTACTAGGGTGGGAAATTTGTGTGCTGCTGTTAGGACTATGGGAACAGAAAGGAGATTGTTACCTGAAGAAGTTGGGTTAGGACGCTAGAGCAGAGGCTTTCAAAAGCCAGTCGTCCAGAAAAGGAATGATGGTCAGTCCCTGAAGTCTCAAAGCCGCCACCACAGAAACCACCACCTTGGTAAAAGTGTGAGGGGCAGAAGAAATGCCAAAGGGAAGGGCAACAAACAGAAGATGCCTGACGACACTGAACACCTGGACCGCAATCCTGAAATACTTCCTGGAAGCAGGATGGATCGGGATATGCAGATATGCATCCTTGAGGTCCAGGGTTGCCATCGTGTCTCCAGGATTGAGGACGTGAACTACTGACCTGATGGTTTCTATACGAAACTTCACCTTCCTTATAAACCGATTGAAATACCTCAGATCGATATTCATCCGGAGATCTCCTGAAGCCTTGGGAACCAGAAAAACTCTCGGATCCACTCTTCTCAGAAGTGGGAGAGACGATCCTGACAGGTACATGAAGCATAGGAGTGGGGAAGCTTACTGGCAGGACGGCAGGAGTAACGGGAATAAACCAAGAGCCTCAAAGAAATGTGCTCTCCAGTCACTTTGAGACTTTTGCTTGCTGGCCAGACCTACCACCGCGGTCTTGTCTGCCCTGCCCTCGAAAGGACTGCTGGGGACCTTCTTGTCTGAAAGGCCCTCCATGATCTTATCCAGCTCCGAACCGAACAAACAGTTGGGCTCGAATAGAAGGCCACATAAGCTGTATTTTGAGGAATTGTAAGCAACGTAAGGCTTAAAGGGGTATTCCCATCATAATGATCACAGTTTAATTAGTTAATAAGGTGCCAGTGATAATTTTTGTAAATATATTGTATAAGCAAATTGTCACCCTTTTTGATCAAATTCTTTCTTCCTACCTCATTGTTGTGCTTTGGTATCCCATAGTTATGGCCACTGCTCCCTGCCGATTCTATGGGCCGCCTCTGCGCAAATGAGCTACATCCGTCTAGTGGCCGGCCTCTCATTTCATCCATGAACGAGCACGCAGTGGGAAACAGAGCTGCGCATGCTCTGTTTGTAGGCAGAGGCAGACTTTGGAGACTGCAAGGACCTTCTGATCAGGTGACATCTCTAGTTCACGTGGGGCAGCTGCCGGAGGTGCTCTGTTATCACAGGCATCGGAGGAATGTTTACAGAGGAGGAAGGTTTGCCCGTCTGCAGCACTGAGAGGCGAGAGAGTCTGACAGTGCTGGAGGGGCTGCTGTGTTATATATACTGGATGGGGGCTGCTGTGTAATATATACTGGATGGGGGGGGGGCTGCTATGTGATATATACTGGATGGGGACTGCTGTGTGATATATACTGGATGGGGGCTGCTGTGTGATATATACTGGATGGGGGGCTGCTGTGTGATATATACTAGATGGAGGGGCTGCTGTCTGATATATACTGGATGGGGGGCTGCTGTGTGATATATACTGGATAGGGGGCTGCTATGTTTTATATATCCTGGATGGACGGAGGGAGCTGTGTGAGATTTTATACTGGGGGGCTGCTGTATGGGATTATATACTGGAGTGGTGGTTCTGTGTGAGATTGTATGGTGGGGGGGGGCTGATGTATGAATGTCCTCTTACCCATAGTAAACTGACCTTCACAGATAGGATGCAGAGAAACCCAGCATTTTATGCAAATGAGTCTCGACATGCAATCCCACACACAACTCCCCCCCCCCCCTCAGTGGTGGTAGTGGAGAGAGATAGATGTAGCAGAGCTGTATTTGTAGTTTTTTTAAACACAATGGTGGTAGTGGAGAGAGACAGATGTAGCAGAGCTGTTTAAGAAGTGATTCAAGGAAGCCAGATGTAGCAGAGCTGTATTTGTAGTTATTCAACATATTGCTGGTAGTGGAGAGAAATACAGATGTATCAGAGCTATAAGTGATTCAACTACAGTGCTGGTAGGGTACTGGGGAAGACAGGTGAGTTATTGTTTTGCTGCACATTTTGGGTTAGTAAAAGATAAGATAGGTCTGGTACTTTTACTATGGCTCTTCCCCAGAAGGGGGGAAGGGGCCTCACAGACTCTGCAGGCTGCCAGACTGATGACTCATACTATCCACATGAGGAGCACGGCATGGACTGAGCTCCTCAGTGTGATGTCATAAGGAGGCGTGGCCGGCCTTCACTCAACTGCCTAAGCCCGCCCAGCCTTAGAGGCAGGAAACCAGGAAGTGAATGCAGAACTGGCTGCTGGTGAGAATGAAATAGCAAGATGGGAATACCCCTTTAAGCCAAAACATCCTATGGGCCGCCGACCCCAGGGCCATGGATTTGGCCGCTAGCTTCAACTGGAGCTGTGCGGTATCGCACAAGAAGTCCGTAGCCAGGTTGATGGTCTTGAAGGCAGCCAGTATGTCGTCCTGGGAAGTACTCTGGTCCACGTCAACTTGAATTTGATTCAGGCGAGACCGGAGGAACGTAGTGACCTCAGAAGCCGCTATGGCTGTGGAAGCGGAAGCTGCAGCTGCCGTATGACCCCGTCTTAGTATGCACTCTGCTCTCTTGTCAAGGGGGTCCTGCAGGCTAGACCCATCGTCTCAAGGAATCAGAGTGCGCTTGGACAACTTGGCAATAGCCATGTCCACCTTGGGAATGGATCCCCATGAATCCACCAAGGGGTTAGCCATCGGGAACATGGATTTAAACTTCCTTGTTAAAACCGGACCCTTTCCAGTTTTTTTCCACTCTATAAACATGACAGAGAGTAGGGTCTCATCCGCTTCGAAGACACGAGGTGCCTGACTAGCGGGGACGGAAGGCTCCCCACGGTCAACAACATGGTCCCCTGACCTGATGGACTTGAGCAATTTCTGTGTCTTTTCAGGGGGCAAAAAACACGACGTCAGCTCCTCATCATCCGAGGAGGAAGAAACTAAGGAGACCAAGAAGGTCTCTCTACCGGGACAGAGGTCTCAATAGGGGCCTGGGCAGGTTCACTAGAGGGCAGAACCCTCTAACGGCAGCTGTAACATCTGGAGTAGGGACAGCTGTCCTCCAGCAGAGTGCTGCAATGGTAGCAGGATAGATGCTTCCTCTTGGAATCCACCCTTCCGAATCCCGCGGAGAAGACATCACTGCGGGAAAAAAGGGACAAATAAAACATTTGTAAACCACCTATCTCCGCAGGAAAGGTAGAAAAACAGACCGAAGGCAGCTGAGGACCGGAGGAAAAAAACACCACAAGAGGAACAACACCAACTTTAGGACTCTGGGAGCTAGCTGAAAAAGCATATGCAGCCAGAGACCGAACTGGAGCACACTGCTTCCTTAAATAGGGGAAGGGGAAGGATAGCCAATCCACCCTACCCCCATTAAATCCTCCACAGGAAGAAGCATAAGAAAAAAATACTTAAAATTTTCGCATGAAAACGCGAAAAAAAATCACATCTGCGAAAATATTTATGTCTGTGAATAAAATCGCGCCCGTGAAAAAATCGCGTTCAGATTACCCAGAAGTGACGCAAAGGAGAATCCCCGCGTCACCTTCGGAAGACCGAGGATGCCGCCAAAATACCCCAGCCAGGCGCAACTGCGCAGGGCCGGCAGCAGATAAGCTGACGGCCAAACTGACAATGTACCTAGGAAAGGGCAACGCCGTTACCCAAACGAAAAGAAGGCTCCCCGCACTTTCCATAAGAAAGGGGGAACACACCGCCTAGGCCACCTGTCCGGGAGGACAGAAAAAAACACAGTGGGCTGGGGCCCTCCTTTTAAGGGAATACTTAGGCCTCTTTCACACAGGCGTCATGTTTGACGCCCGGATAAGAGGCGGGAGCGTTGTGGGAATATGCGCGATTTTTCCGCGCGGGTGAAAACGTTTGTAATGCGTTGTGCACGCGCGTGAGAAAAATCGCCATGTTTGGTACCCAGACCAGAAGCCGGACTTCATCACTGAAGTCCGGTTTCGGGTAGAGTATTCTGGAGAATTTATTATTTTCCCTTATAACATGGTTATAAGGGAAAATAATAGCATTCTTAATAAAGAATGCTTAGTAAAATGAAGATGAAGGGGTTAAAAATAATAAAAGTTAACTTACCTTAGCCACTTGATCGCGTAGTTGCGATCTGTCTTCTCTTTTCCAGCATCAGCTAACAACTAAAGGACCTGTGATGACGTCACATCACATGGTCCAATCACATGGTCCATCTTACCATGGTGATGGACCATGTGATTGGACCATGTGATGTGACGTCATCACATGTCTTTTAGTTCTTAGCTGATGCTGGAAAAGAGAAGACAGATCGCAACTATACGTTCAAGTGGCTAAGGTAAGTTAACTTTATTATTTTTAACCCCTTCATCTTCATTTTACTAAGCATTCTTTATTAAGAATGCTATTATTTTCCCTTATAACCATGTTATAAGGGAAAACAATAAAGATCTGGTCCCGTTGCTAAGCAACCATGCGGGAAAATCGCACTGCATCCGCACTTGCTTGCGGATGCTTGCGATTTTACCGCAGCCCCATTCACTTCTATGGGGCCTGCGTTGCGTGAAAAACGCACAATATAGAGCATGCTGCGATTTTCATGCAACGCAGAAGTGATGCGTGAAAATCACCGCTCATGTGCACAGCCCCATAGAAATAAATAGGTCCGGAGTAAGTGCGGGTGCAATGCGTCCTCCTCACGCATTGCACCCGCTCGGAAAACTCGCCCGTGTGAAAGGGGCCTTAAAGTGTTAAATATTTTATTCTTGTTCAGGACGCTCTTTTCTTCACCTGAATTACCCACAAGTTAGAACTAATCCTTGCGCAGAGACTTATCCCCTGATTGCTAGCATGTGTTTGGCTAGTACTATTAAGGTAAGTATGCCTTCTTTATTATTTTACACTGTTCTAAGCCTTTAAAAAACTTTCGTCGGCCGGATAACTCCTTAACAAGGAACTACTGATTTCTGCAAGAGAACTGCAACTTGAGAGATATCGTTTCAAACAAGATAACATCCTAACATAAAGCCAAAGGTACACAAGGATGATTTAGGAACAATGTTAATGTCCTTTAGTCCAGGCTTTAGTCTAATTGAGAATTTATAGCTCAACTTTTAGAGCTTGAACAGTTTGGGAAAAAAGTGAGGCACAAAACATTGTCGACATGTGCAAAGCTGATGGACACCTATCCAAATAGTCAGTGATCTAAGGTTTCACTGCTAAATACTGAAACAAGTGGAAACCCTGAAGCAGTAAATTATTTTGTGTTTTAAGTCACTTGAATTCACAGGATATGTCATAAATGTCTAAAAGATGCAGGTCCCACTTCTGGAACCTGCACATGTCTCCTAAATGGAGGTTTATCGGTCAAGTGGCTGCAGAGAGTTGATGAAGAGGTAGCCACAAACAGTTACAGTAGAATTTTAATGAGATGCTAAAATGGTTAAACCAATATGAGCTTCCTTGGTATCTTAGAAATAACATAAAGCAAATGTATTTTTGAAGATTATAAAGAGTACACAACTGTAGAATTAGTACACTAAGCAAAGAAAACAGAGTTGGCAGATTTGTTTTTAGAAATGAAAACTGTCATCCGTTTTTGGATCATTCAGAAAGTGTACATAGCAGAGTGCTCTTTAACCACTTCAGCCCCCCTAGCTTAAACACCCTTAATGACCAGGCCACTTTTTACAATTCTGCACTACGCTACTTTCACCGTTTATTGCTCCGTCATACAACTCCGCCACCCAAATGAATTTTACCTCCTTTTCTTCTCACTAATAGAGCTTTCATTTGGTGGTATTTCATTGCTGTTGACATTTTAACTTTTTTTGCTATTAATCAAAAATTACCGAAATTTTTGCAAAAAAATGACATTTTTCACTTTCTGTTGTAAATTTTTTTTTAAAAAAACTACATTTCTATATAAATTTTTCTCTAAATTTATTGTTCTACATGTCTTTGCTAAAAAAAATCCAATAAGTGTATATTTATTGGTTTGGGTAAAAGTTATAGCGTTTACAAACTATGGTGCAAAAAAGTGAATTTCCTCATTTTGAAGCAGCTCTGACTTTCTGAGCGCCTGTCATGTTTCTTCAGGTGCTAGAATGTCAGGATAGTATAAATACCCCCCAAATGACACCATTTTAGAAAGAAGACACCCCAAAGTATTCGCGGAGGGGCTTGGTGAGTTCATGTATCATTTCATTTTTTTTCACAAGTTAGCGGAAAATGACACTTTCTGAGAAAAAAAAAAAGTTTCAATTTCTGATAACTTCTGGCAAAAAAAAAAAAAATCTCAGACGGACTCACTATGCCCCTCAGTGAATACCTTGGGGTGTCTTCTTTCTGAAATGGAGTCATTTGTGGGGTGTGTTTACTGTTCTGGCATTTTGGGCGGGGCTAAATTGTGAGCCACCATGTAAAACCTAAAGGTACTCGTTGGAATTTGGGCCCCTTTGTGCACCCAGGCTGCAAAAAAGTGTCACTCATGTGGTATCGCCGTACTCAGGAGAAGTAGGGCAATGTGTTTTGGGGTGTATTTTTACATATACCCATGTTGGGTGAGAGAAATATCTCTGTAAATTGTCAACTTTGTATAAAAAATTTTAAAAGTTGTCGTTTACAGAGATATTTTCACACAAAGTATGGGTATATATAAAATACACCCCAAAACCATTGCCCTACTTCTCCTGATACTGCGATACACATGTGCCACTTTTGCAGCCTGGATGCACAAAGAGCCCTAAAACTAATGAGTACCTTTAGGATTTCTGAGAGCATTTTTACGCATTTGGATTCAGACTTCTTCTCACCCTTTAGGGGCCCCTAAAATGCCAGGACAGTATAAATACCCCACATGTGACCCCATTTTGGAAAGAAGACACCCCAAGGTATTCTGTGAGGGGTATGGTGAGTTCATGTAAAATTTTATTTTTGTCACAAGTTAGTGGAATATGAGACTTTGTAAAAACAAAATTTTGGAAAGAAGACACCCAAGGTATTCGCTGAGGGCATAATGAGTTCATGAAAAATTAAACTTTTGTCAAAAGTTAGCGGAAAGGGAGACTTTGTGAGAAAAACAATAAAAAATCAATTTCCACTAACTTGTGCCAAAAAAAATATTCTATGAACTCGCCATGCCCCTCATGGAATACCTTAGGGTGTCTTCTTTCCAAAATGGGGTCACATGTGGGGTATTTATACTGCCCTGGCATTTTAGGGGCCCTAAAGCGTGAGAAGAAAAATGCGTAAAAATGCCCTTCTAAAGGTACTCATTGGAATTTGGGCCCCTTTGCGCATCTTGGCTGCAAAAAGTGTCACACATGTGGTATCGCCGTACTCAGGAGAAGTAGGGCGATGTGTTTTTGAGTGTATTTTTACATATACCCATGCTGGGTGAGAGAAATATCTCTGTATATTGACAACTTTGAATAAAAAATGTAAAAGTTGTCGTTTACAGCGATATTTCTCACACACAGTATGGGTATATGTAAAATACACCCAAAACACATTACCCTACTTCTCCTGAGTACGGCGATACCGCATGTGTGGCACTTTTTGCAGCCAAGATGCGCAAAGGGCCCTAAAACCAATGAGTACCTTTAGGATTTCACAGGCCATTTTTACGCATTTGGATTCTCACGCTTTAGCACCCTAAAATGCCAGGGCAGTATAAATACCCCACAAGTGACCCCATTGTGGAAAGAAGACACCCCAAGGTATTCTGTGAGGGGTATGGCGAGTTCACAGAAAAAAAAATTTGGCACAAGTTAGCGGAAATTGTTTTTTTTTTTTTTTTTACAGTCTCATATTCCACTAACTTGTGACAAAAATAAAATTTTCCATGAACTCGCCATACCCCTCACGGAATACCTTGGGGTGTCTTCTTTCTAAAATGGGGTCACATGTGGGGTTTTTGTACTGCCCTGGCATTTGAGGGTCTCCGCAATCATTACACGTATGGCCAGCATTAGGAGTTTCTGCGATTCTCCGTATATTGAGCATACGGGTAATGAGATTTTTTCCGTTCAGCCTCTGCGCTGAAAAAAAAAAATGAACGGCACAGATTTTTCATTCGCAATGTGGATGAAAAATCTCTGCCAAAATCAGTGACTGCGGTGGGCTGGGCGCTAGCTACCTAACAAGTAGCTAGCTAACTGGCGGTGATAAGGGACCCTTATGCCCCATTCACACGTCCGCAATTCTGTTTGCGGAACGGAATTGCGGACCCATTCATTTCTATGGGGACAGACTTTGTCCCGCTCGGATCCGGAATTACGGATCCGCGCTCCGAGTCTGCACTTCCGTTCCGCAAAAATATAGAACATGTCCTATTCTTGTCCGCAATTGCGGACAAGAAAAGCATTTTCTATATAGTTCTGGCAATGTGCGGATCTGCAAAATGTGGAAAGCACATTGCCGGTGTCCGTGTTTTGAGGATCCGCGGATCGGATCCGCGGATCGGATCCGCGGATCCGTGAATCCACGGATCCGCAAAACACATATGGACGTCTGAATGGAGCCTTACAAGGGTGTGATCAATGACAGGGGGTGATCAGGGGGTCTAGATGGGGTGATCAAGGGGTTAATAGGTGAGGGGGGTGGGGGGTTAGTGTAGTGTTTGGTGCAACTTTTACTGTGTTATCTGGTCCTCTGGTGGTCGATCCCAGCAAATGGGACCACCAGAGGACCAGGTAGCAGCTATATCAGACGCTGTTCATAAAACAGCGTCTGATATAGCTGTTTGATGCGATTTATATCGCATCTACAGCCTGCCAGCGATTGATCATCGCTGGCAGGCTGTAGTCCAACTCTCGAGACGCGCAACGCTGTGAACGCGCGCGCGCACGCGCGCGCGTTCACAGGAACTCTCGCGTCTCGCGAGATGACGCCCCGGCGCGTCCGAACAGAAGATCCCGGCCGCCCGCAGGACGCAATCCTGCGTACGGCGGTCCGGGACTGGTTAACCTGCACTTCCAGAATAACAGGAAATAAAACACTTTATTTAACGATGCATATACTTGAGATGGGAAATGGTCTGTACTCTCTTACATGCTAACTAACCAGTTGCTGTTTTAACCCTGACAAGATAAATCAATTATAATCTTAACACCTTAAAGGGATTCTGTCACCAGTTTTTACCCCTTTGAGCTAAACATATGCTCATGCTCAGGGTCTCTTCGTGATTCCTAATGTGGGCTTATAAATGCGATCTGTAGCTTAGTTTTGCCAAAAAACAGGTTTTACTAACCTGTCAGTGATAAAAATAAGGTGCCCAAGGGGAGGTCCAGGGATGCAGGTTGCCCGGCTGCAGCCATCGCCGTTGGTACCCTGCACCACCTTCCCAGAGTTCTGCGCCGCCTCCTACTTCTCTGTGCCGCCTCTCCCTCCCTCCCTCCCCCTTCTCCCTCCCTCCCCCTTCTCCCTCGCTCCTAGTTTTTGGTTAACATAGCCATATGAGGGCTTGTCTTTTGCGGGACAAGTTTTACTTTCCAACGACACCATTTAATATTGCATATGATGTAGTGGGAAGCAGGAAAAAAATTCTAAATGGGGTAAAATTGCAAAAAAAAAGCAATTCCACCACAGTTTTGCGGGTTTTTAAATTCCGAATTCGATGTGCGATAAAACTGACCGATTACTTTTACTCTACAGGTCAGTACAAATCCGGCGATACCCTATATGTATAGGTTTTCTTGCATTTTGTCACCATGTTTTGACCCCTATAACTTTTTTGTAATTATATGTACAAAGCTGTATGGGGGCTCATTTTATTCGGTTTGTGCGCGCTCAGATGCCGTGGTCAGGATTGACCACGGCATCGGAGGGGTTAAATGTCTGCGATCGGCATCACTGCCGGTCGCGGCCATTAGCCGCGGGTGTCTGCTACAAGAACAATGCGGACACCCGCGGCGCAGGTGCCATCTTGAAAGCCCGGACACAGGACGTACGGGTACGTCCTGTGACCTTAAGTGGTTAAGCATATCTGAAAGTCAGATTCAGGAAAGGGATTGTAAAAAAAAAAAACAACTTTGTGAATGTATGTAAATATATTTTTCCCTCTCCCTAAGCTGTTGAATAGTGATGTGCGGCAGGAGCAATATTCAAATTTGCGATATTTTGCGAATATTTGGTAGAATATTCGTCATATATTAGCGTATTCGAGAATTCGCGGATATACATAGTATATAAGACCAAAAAAAGACATTTGTCCATTCAGTTCGGCCTGTTTCCTACAAGTTGATCCAGAGGAAGGCAAAAAACCCCTGTGAGGCAGAAGCCAATTTTCCCCACTTAAGAGGAAAAAAATTCCTTCCCGACTCCAATCAGGCAATCAGAATAACTCCCTGGATCAACGACCCCTCTCTAGTAGCTATAGCCTGTAATATTATTACACTCCAGAAATACATCCAGTCCCCTCTTGAATTCCTTTATTGTACTCACCATCACCACCTCCTGAGGCAGATCGTTCCATAGTCTCCCTTCTCTTACCGTGAAGAATCCTCTTCAATGTTTGTGTACAAACCTTCTTTCCTCCAGACGCAGAGGATGTCTCCTCATCACAGTCACAGTCCTGGGGATAAATAGATGATGGTAGAGATCTCTGTAATGACCCCTGATATATTTATACATAGATATTAGATCTTCCCTCAGTCGTCTTTTTTCTAAAGTGAATAGCCCTAATTGTGATAACCTTTCAGGGTACTGTAGTTGCCCCATTACAGTTATTACTTTAGTTGCCCCCCTTTGAACCCTCTCCAGCTCTGCTATGTCTTCCTTGTTCACAGGAGCCCAGAACTGTACACAGTACTCCATGTGTGGTCTGACTAGTGATTTGTAAAGTGGTGGGACTATGTTCTCATCACGGGCATATATGCCCCTTCTGATGAAACCCATTATCTTATTGGCCTTGGCAGTAGCTGCCTGACACTGGTTTTTGCAGTTTAAATTGCTGTTAAAATTCCTAGATCCTTTTCCATGTCAGTGTTAGCGAGTGTTTTACCATTTAATATGTACGGGTGACTTGCATTATTCCTTCCCATGTGCATAACTTTACATTTGTCAGTGTTAAACCTCATCTGCCATTTCTCTGCCCAAGCCTCCAATATATCCAGATCCATCTGCAGCCATATACTGTCCTCTTCACTGTTAATTACTTTACACAGTTTAGTGTCATCTGCAAAAATAGATATTTTACTGTACAAGCCTTCTACAAGATCATTAATAAATATATTGAAGAGAATAGGGCCCAATACTGACCCCTGAGGTACCCCACTAGTGACAGTGACCCAATCTGAGTATCTATCGTTAATAACCACCCTCTGTTTTCTGTCACTCAGCCAGTTACTTACCCACATACAGACATTTTCTCCCAGTCTGAGCATCCTTATTTTATATACTAACCTTTTATGAGGTACAGTGTCAAATGCTTTGGAGAAGTCCAGATATACGACATCCATTGATTCGCCGCTGTCAAGTCTAGAACTTACCTCCTCATAGAAACTGATTAAATTCGTTTGGCATGACCGATCCTTCATGAAGCCATGCTGATATGCCGTTATTTGCTTATTTTCATTGAGATACTGCAAAATAGCATCTCTTAGAAACCCTTAAAACAGTTTACCAACAACAGATGTTAAACTTACCGGCCTATAATTTCCAGGCTCTGTTTTTGGACCCTTTTTGAATATTGGCACCACATTTGCTATGCGCCAATCCTGTGGAACATTCCCTGTCAGTATAGAGTCCGTAAATATCAGAAATAAAGGTCTGACTATGACATCACTTAATTCCCTTAGGATACGGGGGTCTATGCCATCCGGTCCTGGCGATTTGTCTATTTTAATCTAATCTTGAATCGCTGTTGTACTTCTTCCTGGGTCAGACAGGGCACTTTTAATAGGGAATTTACTTTTACATTCTGCATTTCATCTGACAGCTTATTTTCCTCAGTGAATGTAGTGGATATATGGTCTTAATTGCGAAAATCGGCAATGTAATATGCGCGCGCAATACAGGCGTGAGTCACTATAGTTACATTTTTCAAGCTGGTTGGCACGGCAGATCATTACAATAGCGTTATATGCAGATTTAGTGCTCCAATATATTCGCGATTGCGAAATCAGCACCAATGCTGCAAATATTTTGCTGCAATACGTGTAACTTCACATTTTAACAGGTCTGACTACATATTAGTGATTGGTGCACTAAGTATTGTTGTGAACTTGTGACATCACAGCACTATGTATGTATGTATTGTGACACAGTGAGAGGTTTGGAGGTAAAAAAACAGGTATTTTCCTCTCAGCCTGTGCTGCTGGGTTGATTGCAGCCAGGTGAGGGCAAATACTGGACCGGATTTTAGGTGCCGGTCCGGGTTTTTTTGGGGGTTAATGCCTAGGTGCCTTTAAAAGACAACTGGGTTTTATGCAAACTCTCTCTCTGGGTTTGGGATCTGAGCCCTGTGCTGGGCTGAAAAGCTGAGACCTGTGTGTCAGAAGAGCAGGCCATTTAAAGACGGTCAGTGGACTTTTTGTGTTGCTGAGCATTCAGCCAGGTGTGAACTAACACCTAGGATTTGATGTGATTTAACCTGGAAACTGCTGGTGTTCTGTGGAGCTCTCAGGGCTGGAAGCAAGAGCTTGCTAAGAGGCGTGCAGTCTGCCTGGAAGCCTGAGGTTGGACTTTCCTGCGGCTGGGCTGACAGCCGGGTGTGAACACGCACCTAAACCACACAGGTGAATTTGATTCAGTCTTGGACTTTTGTTTTGCCTCGAGTTTTTGCTGTGAGTGTGAAGTAACACCAAGTGACTGTTTTGAACTTTTTGTTTGTGCAAGTGTGAAATAAAACACTGTTTGCTGCACTACCTGGACTCTCTTTGCCTCTATACTGCACCCGCACCGCTGTCTACCAGAGCAACTCCCCACAGTATGTATCAGCTATCACTATCTAACCTACACTGGCTATCTGTATTATTTATATATATATATAAACTAACTAACTATCTAATGTAATGACACTGAAAAGCAGAGAGCACAGCAATCACACTGCTGTCTCTCTCAGATCTGCAAAATACTGCATACAGTGGCTGCTGGGGAGGTTCTTATATACTAAAGCGGTAGGCAACTTTACTATTGGTTGCTAGGGATGTTGCTAAGCTCAGACGAAGACATTGCAGCCTTCTCATAGGCCCACAAGCAAGAAGCAGGGAGGGTCATGGGTTCAGATGAAAACAAATCTAGAATATTTGGAAATTACTAATATACTGTATATCACTATATTCTAAATATTCGCGATTAAAATTCACAATTCGAATATTCCCGCCCATCACTCCTGTTGAACACAATGACAGCAATAGCTAATCGTGTCAGGGACACCAACATACATAGCGATGGGTAAACATATGTTTGACGGCGTTAACGAACAGTCGAAAAATTGTCTTTTATTGGCGGTTGATGGTGTTTAACCCCTTCAGGACCCTGACATTTTTCACCTTAGGCCCCTTTCACACGGGCAAGTTTTCCGCGCGGGTGCAATGCGTGACCACATTGCACCCGCACTGAATCCTGACCCATTCACTTCAATGGGGCTGTGTACATGAGCGGTGATTTTCACGCATCACTTGTGTGTTGTGTGAAAATCGCAGCATGCTCTATATTCTGCGTTTTTCACAGAACGCAGGCCCCATAGAAGTGAATGGGGCTGCGTGAAAATCATAAGCATCCGCAAGCAAGTGCGGTGCGTTTTTCCCGCATGGTTGCTAGGAAATGATCGGGATGGGGACCCGATCTTTATTATTTTCCCTTATAACATGGTTATAAGGGAAAATAATAGCATTGTTAATACATAATACTAAGTAAATTAAAGATGGAGAGGTTAAAAAATAAAAACCTAATTCACTTGTTCGCGCAGCCCGGCTTCTTTCTTCTTCTATCTTCAGGACCTGGCAGGAAATGGACCTGTGACGTCACTGCGCTCATCACATGTCCATCACATGGTGATGGACCGTGTGATGGACAATGTGATGAGCACAGTGACATCACCACAGGTCCTTTGACAGGTCCGGAACAAAGAACAGGAGATCGGCAGCTACGCGATCAATTGGAGGAGGTGAGTAAATTTTTTTTTTAACCCTCAATTGACTGTTTACTAAGCATTCTGTATTAAATAATGCTATTATTTTCCCTTACAACCATGTTATAATGAAAAATAATAAAATCTACACAACACCTAACCCAAACCCGAACTTCAGTGATGAAGTCCGGGTTTGGGTCTGGGTACCAAACATGGCGTTTTTTCTCATGTGCGTGCAAAACACATTAAAATGCTTTGCACTCGTGCGGAAAAATCGCGCATTTTCCCTGAAACGCACCTGCATCTTTTCCCGCAACACCCGTGTGAAACCAGTCTTAAGGACCAGGCCATTTTTTGCAAATCTGACATGTGTCACTTTATGTGGTGATAACTTTAAAACGCTTTCACTTATCCAAGCAATTCTGAGAATGATTCATCCTCACATATTGTACTTCATGACGGTGGTAAATTTGAGTCAAAATATTTCATTTTTATTTATAAAAAATACCAAATTTACCAAGTATGTGGAAAAATTCGCAATTTTCAAAATGTCAATTTCTCTGCTTTTCAAACAGATAGTGATACCTCCTAAAATAGTTATTACTTTACATTTCCCATATATCTACGTCATGTTTAGATCATTTTGTAAATGACAGTTTCTTTTTTCTTTTTGGGACGTTAGAAGGCTTAGAAGTTTAGTAGCAAATCTTGAAATTTTTAAGAAAATTTTCAAAACCCACTTTTTATCGACCAGTTCAGGTCTGAAGTCACTTCGTGAGGCTTACATAATAGAAACCACCCATAACTGGCCCCATTTTAGAAACTACACCCATCAAGGTATTCAAAACAGATTTTACAAACTTTGGTAACCCTTTAGGTGTTCCACAAGAATTAACCACCTCCCGACCGCCTAACGCAGGCATGAGTCCTGCGGGCGGCTGGGACTTTCCTCCTCGGCGCGTCATCTCACGGACAAGAATGGGACATGCTCTATCTTTTGCGGAGCTGCGGCCAGATGTTTCGGGGCCGAAACCCGGAAGTTGGCGGCTGCAGCTCCGCAAATGCTGATGCGGAGAGCACATAGTGTGCTCTCCGCATCATCGCTGGCCCCATTCACACTAAGTGGTTCCGCATCTATTCCGCAGAATTGCGGAATAGATGCGGACATTTTTGCGGACGTGTGAATGGGGCCGTACTTCGCAAGCACTCCTATGTCCTCTCCCCCGTTTTTTTTTTTATTTTTTTTGCAGAGATTTTTTCATCCACATTGATGCAAATGAAGAAATCTGTGCCGTTCATTTTTGGGGTTTTCGGAATACCTTGGAGTGTCTACTTTCTAAAATGGGGGTCACTTGTGGGGTATTTATACTGCCCTGGCATTTTAGGGGTCTCTAAAGCGTGAGAAGAAGTCTGGAATCCAAATGCGTAAAAATGCCCTGTGAAATCCTAAAGGTACTCATTGGAATTAGGGCTTCTTTGCGCATTTTGGCTGCAAAAAAGTGTCACTCATGTGGTATCGCCGTACTCAGGAGAAGTAGGGCAATGTGTTTTGGGGTGTATTTTTACATATACCCATGCTGTGTGTGAGAAATATCTCTGTAAATGACAACTTTTAAAAAAAAAAATTATACAAAGTTGTCAATTTACAGAGATATTTCTCTCACCCAGCAGGGGTATATGTAAAAATACACCCTAAAACACATTTCCCTACTTCTTCTGAGTATGGCGATACCACATGTGTGCCACTTTTTTGCAGCCTAGGTGCATAAAGGGGCGTAAAATCCAACGAGTACCTTTAGGTTTTACAGGGTTGCTCACAATTTAGCCCCACCCAAAATGCCAGAACAGTAAACACACCCCACAAATGACCCCATTTCGGAAAGTAGACACCCCAAGGTGTTCACTGAGGGGCATAGTGAGTCCGTGGGAGATTTTTTATTTTTTTTTGCCAGAAGTTAGCAGAAATGGAAACTTTATAATTTATTTTTTTTCCTCAGAAAGTGTCATTTTCCGCTAACTTATGAAAAAAAAAGAAATCATACATGAACTCACCATGCCCCTCCGCGAATACTCTGGGGTGTCTTATTTCTAAAATGGTGTGATTTGGGGGGTATTTATACTATCCTGACATTCTAGCACCTGAAGAAACATGACAGGTGCTCAGAAAGTCAGAGCTGCTTCAAAATGCGGAAATTCACTTTTTTGCCCCATAGTTTGTAAACACTATAACTTTTACCCAAACCTATAAATATATACTTATTAGATTTTTTTTTTATCAAAGACATGTAGAATAATAAATTTGGAGAAAAATGTATATAGAAATGTAGTTTTGTTAAAAAAAAATTACAACAGAAAGTGAAAAATGTCATTTTTTTGCAAAAATTTTGGTCATTTTTGATTAATATAAAAAAAAGTAAAAATGTCAGCAGCAATGAAATACCACCAAATAAAAGCTCTATTAGTGAGAAGAAATGGAGGGAAAATTCATTTGGGTGGTAAGTTGTATGACCGAGCAATAAACCGTGAAATTAGTGTAGTGCAGAGTTGTAAAAAGTGGTCTGATCATTAACCCTAGGTACACACCTAAGCGTTTTTCAGCACGTTCAAACGCGCTGTAAAACGCACATGTGGAAAGCCATGCTTCCCTATGGGCATGGTTCACATTTGGGCGTCTTACAGCGCGTTTGAACGCGCTGAAAAACGCCAAACGCTTTCGCTTCAGCATGAGCTTCTTTTGGGCGTTTTAACGCGCCTATGGACCATGCTGAAATAGGGGAGAATCACTGAATCGCGCGTATGATGCTCGTTTCTTAGTTACAAAAACGCGCATCCAAAAACGCGCGATTCAGAAACGCTTAGGTGTGTTCCCAGCCTAAGGGTGTTTAAGCTAGGGGGGCTGAGGTGGTTAAAGAAAAATGTGGAAGAAATTTCAGAATTTCACTTTTCTAGCAGATTTTCCTTTGTAATCTATTTTTTCCAGTAACAAAAGCAAAGGTTAACAGCCAAACAAAACTCAATATTTATTACCCTGATTCTGTAGTTTAAAGAAACACCCCATATGTGGTTGTAAACTGCTGTACGGGCACATGGCAGGGCGCAGAAGGAAAGGAACGCCATATGGTTTTTGGAATGCAGAATTCACTGGGATAGTTTTAAGTTGCCATGTCACATTTGAAAACCCCCTGATGCACCCCTTGAGTAGAAACTCCCCAAAAAGACCCCATTTTGGAAACTACAGGATAAGGTGGCAGTTTTGTTGGTACTATTTTATGGTACAAATGATTTTGGGTTGCTATTTGGGTCTATATTACACTTTTTTTGAGGCAAGGTAACAAAAAATAGCTGTTTTTGCAATATTTTTATTTGTTTTTTATTTGCAATGTTCATCTGAAAGGTTAGATCATGTGATATTTTTATAGAGCAGGTTATTACGGACGCGACAATACCAAATATGTCAATTTTTGAAAAAAATATTTTTTGGTGTTTTGGTGTCTCCATGTTCTGAAAGCCATATTTTTTTTTTTTTTTTGGGCGACTGTCTTATATAGCGGCTCATTTTTTTCGGTATGAGATGATACTTTGATTGGTACTATTTTGGGGTGCATATGACTTTTTATCGCTTGCTATTACACTTTTTGTGATGTAAGGTGACAAAAAATGGCTTGCAATGTACTGTAGTTGAGCTGAATACATCATCTATTTAAAACAGAAATTGTGCCATTATCAAAACAGATATATTTTTGTTTATTCATCCAGCAAGATAAAAGTACTTGTAGACGGACATTTTAAATAATATTTTTGTAGCATTTTATTGTTGCTTGGTTAAAGCATTTTAGAGGGTGTATTTACTCCTCACTAAGTACTGTTCATGTGTTACATATACTGTAGATTAATGTGTCATGGTATCAAAGTCAGCTTCCAGTTATAATCTAAAAGGTCAGTACTGACAGAAGAAAAGATTCAGATTTGTACCTTAGGCTCCATTCACTTTACATTGATGGGGCATTGTCAGTATGTATGGTACAGTATACTGGGGAACCATCCCAATATTAACACTGACCATGCCAAAGGGCTTTACTGGCCAAACATACGTTTTGCCAATTTGTCATGGTAATGTAGCTCCAATTATGATGAAAAGCTTAGTCAACCTTTCATACAGCTGTATACAAGAATTTATATAACATGGTATACTTTTTTTAGTGGAAGTCAGTAGCAGAATCTTCATACAGTTCTACAGATCTGGTTATACGCTCAGTGGCAGGCCATATTTATGGCTTTTGCCTCCGTAGGTCAATTTACACTAACCAATTATTGTCATGATTTGCAAATTTTTAGGTGATGTAAATATAATTGCAAATGTGTAAATGAAGTTGAAGGTCAATGATGGGCAACAAAACAAGGCATAATCAGTAAACAAAATATCACCATATCAAGACCAAATTATATCACCATGCAGTAACTAAACAGTGCTGACACACAATGACTAAATAGGACCATCAAACTGTGACTGAATAGGACCACCATTACAATAATCACAATACAGTAGCTGAATAGCAGTTCAATACCACTCTATATTAATTGAATGATGCCACCATACTATTGCTAAATGAAAAACAGTAAAGACCAATATTACCATAATGGCGTTCTGCAGTGTAATCTCATCCTGAAGACTGGGCAAATAAATACAGTACTGATCAACCCGATTAAGCAAGTTAAATTCAATAACTTTCAAGTGACTTCTGTGTAGTCACACACTTCAACTTACCGCACATCTTTCCTTCATTTCCATTCAATATTCTGATCATATTGCTAACTGAAGAGTATGCCTGCTGTGCAGCCAAGTGTCCCCAATTGTGTTCTACCCTCAGTAATACCCCTAAATAAAAGGGCAATGTAGAAACAAAAATAGTACTGTTCATAACATGCCTGCTAAAATAGTGGTATAATAAAAATAACCCATCTAAAGTTCCCCATAGTTTATATCTCCAGCTAGACAGTAACCCTTAAAAAAAATAGCACTCCACAGATAGTGCCCCTCAAATTGCCCCATAGCAATTAGCCTCAAGCACATTATACATTTATGCATGTATAGTGCCCCTAAAGTTTTCCATAGAGCTAGCACCCACCAAAGTTAGAGTAGTGGCTTCCAGCACTCAGTGTGTTTGTGTAAAACATCCACTTTATCACATCAGATTAAAACATGTCAGTAGGCCACACGTTTCGGATTATTAAATTCTTTATCTTGGCAAAGTATGAAATAAGTAAAGTTGTGCCACTAGGTTGTGCCATATAACTAGTACCCCCTACATAATATTATCTAACTATCAATATTACACATTAGTGTATTGTTGGCCGAACCTGCTGTTCTTGGTGGATCGGCCGACAGTTTAATGCATATGGAGAGCTCCCAGATCTTCCCCAACAGATGTTGTCAGGGGAGAGAAGGATTGGACAGAATTTATATTTTCGCCTGATCCTTTTGTATGCCTGGGATATAAGCCGTCGCCAGAAGTCTCTGGCAGTATCTTTTTCCTTTTTCTCCATTAAATACACATACATAAATACACATACATAACAGCTATAAATTATTTAACTAAAATACAGTAGAATAATACAAAATGTTTTATTGATGACATTAATAAAAAACATGAAAAGATTTCATCTCACCAAAGTGTAGTCGTTCCGGGTAAGTAGTGGGTAAGTAGCATGATAAGTACGCCAATATTAAATAACACAATGCTAATGACTATAGTATACTTAGGCAGGTATATTGGTATAAATAGATCTCATTTGTAGTTAAGGATATGAGCTGAGCGCTGCGATTTGCCAGCGCTCCAGCCCTGGGAGAAGAAGACGCCCAGGGCAGAAGAAGAAGTCTCCGCCCCAGGCAAAATTACAGCAGCAGGAGCGCCGGTACCGGGGGCTTCAGAGGACGAACGGAGCGGCACCCAGGGATACAAGTAAGTGCAGGGACATCCCTGGGTGCCGCTCTGCATGTACATACCATTAACTGATAAACTGAGGACCAGTGAAAGGTCCTCTTTAATGCCTTCCTGATGCAGCAATTTTTAGCTTTTTCATTTTTGTTTATTGCTTCCTGCCTTCCTGGAGCCATAACTTTTTTGTTCCATTCACATGGTTTTAGCAGGGAAAGTTGCACTTTCTAATGGTACCATTTAATGTAGTGGGAAGCTGGAAAAAAATACCAAATGAGAAGGAATTGGCAAGAAAAGCTATTCCGACACAGTTTTATGGGCTTTGTTTTTACAGCATTCACTATGTGGTCAAACTGACTTGTGTTCATCATTTTTCAGGTTAGCACAATTTACAGCAATTCTATATGTGTTTAGTTTTTTCTTGCATTTTAAAACTTGCATTGCCATATTCTGACCCCCCCCCCCCCATAACTTTTTATATAGTTATGTCTACGGAAATGTTTGAGGACTCTTTTTTTTTTCGGGACAATCTGTAGTTTTTGTTAATACCATGTTGGGGTGTGTATGACTTTTTGATCACCTTTTATTCAGTTTTATTTGGGAGGTAAATGAATGAAAAAAACACGAATCGACCATTAAAATTAATCTAAGATTTTTAAAATATGGCTTCTCAGATGCCGTGGTCACATTTGACCACGACATCTGAGGTGTTAAATTTACATGATTGGCATTACTGACGATCGCAGACATTAGCCGTGGGTGTCTGCTGCATGAAACAGCAGGTACCTGGTAGCTATGGCACTCGGGCTCCGCTCAAGAGTGGGTGATATCTTTAAAGACCTGACATCCACATATAATTTATCCCAGAAAAAATAAATATCTATCAAGTTGGCAAAGTGCTTGCATCTATAACCAATAAGTAAAGACACAAAAATATGTGTGGACCCGCCAAAAAATGCAGGCAAAAACTACAAAGAACTATACATATCTTACATACAAAATACCTCGGGACAGCCGCTACCCCAAAACGCGTTTTTTTTGGCACCTTCTTCTGGGGGCAGCATTATCCCTCGGAGTCACTATTTTTAAAAGAGGTGGCCTATCGCACACAAGATTTGCCTTAACCCCTTCTATCCCAGACTAGTTTTCACCTTACCGCCAAAGCCTACTTTTTCCAAATCTGACATGTCATTTTATGTGATTATACCTTTTGGAATGGTTTTACTTATCTAACCAATTCTGAGATTGTTTTCTGGTGAATTTTCTAAATTTTAATTTCACAACTTTTAAGACTGATAATACTACTTCAGAAATAGTTATCAATAAACATTACCCATATGTCTACTTTATGTTGGCATCATTTTGTAAATGTTATTTTATTTTTTAGGACGTTAGAAATTTAGCAATTTTTAAAATTTTCAAATAAATTTTCAAAACCATTTTTTAAGCACCAATTTAAGTGATTTTGAGAGGCTTACAAAAACACCCCTAAATGACCCCATTTTAGAAACTACACCTATCAAATTATTCAAAACTGATGTTAGAAATAGTGTTGAGCGAATCGCGCTTCGGATGCTTCATCCAAAGATGCTTCATTCAAAACTTCGGAATAATACTGTACGGAGATTCCTCTCCGTACAGTATTAGAATGTATCGGCTCTGATGAGCCGAAGTAAGTTATATGCAAAGTCGTGCGTGACTTCGTTGAATAACTTCAGTAGTTGATTTTTAAAACTTGAAACTGAACTCTGCTTCGGTTCCGACTAGTACCTCGGAACCTCTATTTTGGGGCACAACTTTTTAATCACTTTTTATTTCACGTTTTGGGAAGCAGGATAAAGAAATGCAACAATGCTGCCATTGCTGGTTGAGTTTTGTTATTGCGGTGTACAACATGCTGGAAAAAATGACATGTTATGTCTTTTCTACTGGTCATTTTATGTGTTTTTTTTTTTACGTTTTTTACCACACAGCATTTTTATAAAGAAAAATCATGTTTTTGCATCACTATATTCTGAAAGCGATAATTTTTTTTATTTTTTGGGCGATTGTATTATGTGGGGGCTCATTTTTTGTGGGATGAGGTGATTTTTTTTTTCATTGGCACCATTTTGGGTTACATATGACTTTTTGATCACTCGATATTATGCATTTTGTAAGGTGAGGTGACAAAATGATTGTTCTGATGTATTTATTTATTTTTAAGCTTTAATATGACTGGGTGGATCATGTAATACTTTTATAGAAGATTTTGGTATGGACTCAATGAGTTTTACACAGTAAAAGATTTTTCTGCAAAGAAAAACTCTTGTGCATACTGCATAGTATACCACAGCTTGCTTGCAGTGTTGTATTATTTGATATTTCATAGCTCCAGTATAATTGATAAAATCCGTAGCCCTCTCAATGTTCACACATGCTACACAGTTGCTGCAGGGGGTACAGCCCCATTTGGAACGTCTTGTTCCAAATATTTCTGTTGCCTTTTTCGGATAGTAAAAAGTCCTAAGTAGATGGTGTAATGCTGCAGAACCCCAAGTAACCAGGCAAAGGTTTGAACAAACGTGGATTTATTGAAAACACAGCAGTAAAGTCCAAGCCAGAAATCATACAGAAGTAACGTAGTCCAAATAATAACCTCTGTGGGAAATCGTCAGAGAAAAGGCAGACCAGGCTAGAGTTCATACAGAAGAGTCCGTGAAACAAGGTACCTAAGGATGAGACGGTGAAGTATCCAGTGTCCGATCCGAGGTCATACATGGTGCAACTGTAGAGCAGAGACAAGGTTTCCAGAGGCACGGTACACTTGGCCGCTGCATGCTGAGAACCACGCTGGTGCAAGCACCAGCAGAATAGACAACAGAAGAACTAGAACCCAAACAAACTCAGGGCATCAGAATACAAACTGGAACCAGCACACAAGCAGATGCCTGGACCCCATGCGGAACGGAAGCATGGCGGTCACAGGCAGAGCTGCACACAGACTAGATGTCCTCTGTCCGGAGAACTGAGGAGCCGTCTCACGAAGGCAGGACATACACAGGACAGGAACAGAAGCAGTAGGGCACTGCCAGGCTATACAAGGAACAGAAAGGATCAGAAGCAGTTAGGCTCTGCCAGGATAGACAAGAAACAGCTAGGATCAGAAGCAGTTAGGCACTGCCAGGCTATACATGGAACAGACAGGATCAGAAGCAGTTACACTGCCAGGCAAAACATGGAACAGACAGGATACAACATCAACAACACTACTTTACCAGGCAACATCACATAGAAGGGCAAATGGCAAAAAAAAACTGGGTCAGCAGCAAGGGGCTACACCCAGCAAGGCACGAAACAGACTAACCACAGGACCGAGAGCTCACAGATAGAAATAGCTGCAATAACGAGGACACCTGATAAGCCAAACCCAGGAACAGACCAGGGAATGTTAACCCCACCATAACCAGGAGTGCCAGAAGCATAGAACACATAATCACAAGTGTCAGTTCACACCAGTCACAGAATGCTGCAGCCAGCACGCTCCAAACGACAACCAGCATACACAGGATAACTGTAGCCAGTACGAGGTTACAGGCAGCCAGCCTACACAACAACAAGGAGTGACAGAACCACACTGATGATACAAACACAAAAGCATACATACTCAGACCCTATTCACACACAAGACCGCAGCCAGCACGCATCGCAGAACCAGCATACATGGGAACACCCACAGCCAGTACACAAAGGGCATGCAACCAGCCTGCATATCACCAGTGATAGGAACCACAGAGATATGGACGTGGGGAGACACAAACACAGGCAACAGTTCACACACAAAACGCAGCCAGCACGCAGCCCCAAACAACCAGCATACACAGGTGTTAGCCTGCAGCCAGTATGCGAGAGAGCATGCAGCCAGCCTGCACGGCCACAACTCTCACAGTGAACCGCACTGTCTCAACTAGGTTGAAATGTATCAGGGGTTCTCAAAACAGTTAAAGTATTGGTGTGAGTGGGGATAGGGGAAATAATCTCAAAGTAGGTTGACAACTTGTGTTTTACACTAGAGAGAGCTTTTTTCCTGAATTGTAAATTTGAACACACATAAGACATTACGCCCAAATCTGTTATTGGCGCCAATACTGCATTATTTTCAAATATTTTCAATTGTCACTATCAGTGTCTTCAGTCTGTTTGTAGAAAGGGAAAGACATTTTATTGTGCCTCTCTGTCTTTAAGTTCCAGAAAACAGACTTTCAAACCATTCCATAATTTGTGTGATTGTGTACATTAGGCCAAACAATTTCCAAAGGAAAAGGTTCCTCCCAGAGCCAAAATGTGGGTAGTAGCAGCATCAGCTATCCATCCAGTAGTAGTAGTAGTCCGCAGTTCCCCCTGGCTTCAGAAAGGTGCAATATTATGAGATTGTGGATTGGATGGCTCACTTCTCCTCTGTCACAGCAGGATGCCGTGGATAATTGCATTCCTCGTACTCCTTCTCCTTGCAGCCTCAGAGAAGTCTTTTAGTGGCGTCCTCTCTGTCTTCACTGCCCTTTCCTAGGGAGACACCTTCTTTTTTCCTAAGAGGCAACAAAACCCCACTATGCCCTACGGCAATCAGACTCCCTTTTGACCACTTGTGTTAGAGAAGTCACCATTTGGACTGCCCTGAGGAGAAGGTTTAGGAGGAAACCCCTTGCATAGCGGTGTTTGTGGTAATAGTGGCATCCGTAGCCATGGTATTGTAGGTGGGAGCAGTGACAGTGGCAGTTGGGGCATATAAATAGCAGGGATTAACCACTTGCCGCCACGCTAACGCCGATGGGCGTCAGCGCGGCGGCTCTCTCAGGTCTCACTGCCGCCTATCGGCGTCATCTCGTGAGACCCGAGATTTCACATGAACGCGCGCGCGGCGTGCGCGCGCGTTCATGTGATCGAAGCCGGGACAACTGAAACTACAGCCAGCCAGCGCTGATCATGCGCTGGCAGGCTGTAGATGCGGAAAAAACCGCATTTAAATCGCATATCAGACGCTGTTTTGTAAACAGCGTCTGATATGCCTGCTATCTGCTCGTCTGGTGGTCCCTTTGTTTGGGACCACCAGAGAAAACAAAGGTAAAGTGCACCAATCACTACACACACACCCCCACCCCCATCACTGATTAACCCCTGATCACCCATGTCACCCCCTGATCACCAATGTCACCCCCTGATCACCCCGTCACCCCCCTGTCACTAATCACCCCCTACAGGCTCATTCAGACGTCCGTATGTGTTTGCGGATCCATGGATCTGCGGATCCATGGATCTACGGATCCGCAAAATACGGACACCGGCAATGTGCTTTCCGCATTTTGCAGATCCGCACAGAACTATATAGAAAATGCTTTTTCTTGTCCGCAATTGCGGACAAGAATAGGACATGTTCTATATTTTTGCGGAACGGAAGTGCAGACCCGGAGCGCGGATCCGTAATTCCGGATCCGAGCGGGACAAAGTCTGTCCCCATAGAAATGAATGGGTCCGCAATTCCGTTCCGCAAACAGAATTGCGGACGTGTGAATGGGGCATAAGGGTCCCTTATCACCGTCAGTTAGCTAGCTACTTGTTAGGTAGCTAGCGCCCAGCCCACCGCACCGCAGTCACTGATTTTGGCAGAGATTTTTCATCCACATTGATCGATGCGAATGAAAAAATCTGCGCCGTTCATTTTTTTTTTTTTTCAGCCCAGAGGCTGAACGGAAAAAAATCTCATTACCCGTATGCTCAATATAAGGAGAATCGCAGAAACTCCTAATGCTGGCCATACGTGTAATGATTGCGGAGACCCTCAAATGCCAGGACAGTATAAATACCCCACATGTGACCCCATTTTAGAAAGAAGACACCCCAAGGTATTCCGTGAGGGGTATGGGGAGTTCATGGAAAATTTTATTTTTTGTCACAAGTTAGTGGAATATGAGACTTTGTAAAAAAAATATATATATATCAATTTCCGCTAACTTGTGCCAAAATTTTTTTTTTCTGTGAACTCGCCATGCCCCTCACGGAATACCTTGGGGTGTCTTCTTTCCAAAATGGGGTCACATGTGGGTATTTATACTGACCTGGCATTTTAGGAGTCCTAAAGCGTGAGAATCCAAATGCGTAAAAATGGCCTGTGAAATCCTAAAGGTACTTATTGGTTTTAGGGCCCTTTGCGCATCTTGGCTGCAAAAAGTGTCACACATGTGGTATCGCCGTACTCAGGAGAAGTAGGGCAATGTGTTTTAGGGTGTATTTTTACATATACCCATACTTTGTGTGAGAAATATCGCTGTAAGCGACAACTTTTTAATTTTTTAATACAAAGTTGTCAATTTACAGAGATATTTCTCTCACCCAGCATAGGTATATGTAAAAATACACCCCAAAACACATTGCCCTATTTCTCTTGAGTGCGGCGATACCACATGAGTGACACTTTTTGCAGCTAAGATGCGCAAAGGGACTAAATTAACGAGTACCTTTAGGTTTACATGGCTGCTCACAATTAGCCCGCCCAAAATGCCAGAGCAGTAAACACACCCCACAAATGACCCCATTTCGGAAAGTAGACACCCCAAGGTATTCACTGAGGGCATAGTGAGTCCGTCTGAGATTTTTTTTTTTTTGCCAGAAGTTAGCAGAAATGGAAACTTTATTATTATTTTTTTCCTCAGAAAGTGTCATTTTCCGCTAACTTGTGAAAAAATGAAATGATACATGAACTCACCATGCCCCTCCGTGAATACTTTGGGGTGTCTTCTATCTAAAATGGTGTCATTTGGGGGTATTTATACTATCCTGGCATTCTAGCACCTGAAGAAACATGACAGGTGCTCAGAAAGTCAGAGCTGCTTCAAAATGCAGAAATTTACTTTTTGCACCATAGTTTGTAAACGCTATAACTTTTACCCAAACCAATAAATATACACTTATTAGATTTTTTTATCAAAGACATGTAGAACAACAAATTTTGTGAAAAATTTATATAGAAATGTAGTTTTTTTTAAAAAATTTTACAACAGAAAGTGAAAAATGTCATTTTTTTGCAAAAATGTCGTTACATTTTTATTAATAGCAAAAAAAGTAAAAATGTCAGCAGCAATGAAATACCACCAAATGAAAGCTCTATTAGTGAGAAGAAAAGGAGGTAAAATTCATTTGGGTGGTAAGTTGTATGACCGAGCAATAAACGGTGAAAGTAGTGTAGTGCGGATTTGTAAAAAAGGGCCTAGTCACTAGGGGGGTGTAAACCTGTGGTCTTCAAGTGGTTAAAAAGGGGGGTCAAGAAACCCACCATGATATATCACAGTGTGATAAAATTGGCAGGGAGGGAGAGGACTCAGATGATGATTGTGTGACTGTTGGACAGGACTGAGAAGTCAGATCAGGGTACCAAAGAGGAGGAGGAAAAGGGTAGTGGCTGTGGTGGCAATAAAGAGTGGAGGCAATATATATTGTATTATATTGTGATCAGCTCAGGAACTGCCCATGGCAAACTCAGCCAGATGTGGCCATAATTCAAGTTTGCATGCCTAGTAATCTAGGGAATCTTGACAGGGTGCTGTCCAAGTATGCTATCACCAAGTATGATTCTACTGCATGTCCTGTTGCTGTTGGGTGTTTTATTTAGTAGGTGGCTGAAGAAAACTGCTCATCAGACTCCAGACTGCTGCATATTGAGCTGATGGTGCTGACCCCCTCCCCACCAGTCATGGCAGTGAAGCGTGTGAGCACAGAGGGACCACCTGGTCATACCTTCCTGAGGACGGGCAATGATGCTCATAGGCAGCGACCAACTGACCAACACAGCATGTCTCTATAGTAGTCAATTTTTGTATCGCTCTCAGAAGGTCTAATAAATGCCCCCATTTTTGACCGGCAGCGATGGCTCTAATAATGTAGATAGCCAGTAGTCCTCCCTCTGCTGAATCCTGACAATGCAGATGTCCCTACACAAACATGACTGCATGCAATTAGCTTTTTGTGCAATGGACTCAGAGGGCACCCCTGCCTCCATCTCCACTTTATGCTGTCATAGTCTGTAGGGGTCATCTGCATAGTCTTAGTCATTGCCCTCAATATGCAGCAACTTCAGTCTGGAGTCTAATGAGCAGTTTTCTTCAGCTACCTACTAAAGAAACCACCCAGCAGCAGCAGCAGGACTTGCAGCAGAACCTCAACTAGGAGGTGATGGCATTTTTGGATTGCACCCTGTCACCCCAGATCCAAGATCGCCTAGACTACTGGGTATGCAAATTGAACTATGGCCGCATCTTTCTGAGTTTGCCATGGGCATGCTTTTTTGCCAAGCCAGTAGTGTGGCATCAGAGCAGGTGTTCAGTGAGGCGGGGGAGGGGGGGCATAGTTACCCCTAAAATAACTTTCCTTTCCTCCCAAAATGTTGAGAGACACCAGTGCGTGATACAACAGAATAAATCATTTTGCCACTAATGATCATACTGTAGTGTGCTGCCACACTGGAATATTCTGCATAATGGACTTACTTCTGGCCATGTGCTGCTGCCACCATTCTGATTTTTCCACCCTCCTGCTGGCTCTACTGCCATTCTTACAATAAGGATTCTTGGCCTACAGATATGTACATGTTAATTTTTTAAAAGGATATGCATACCACTGGGCATTGCTATCACACTGCTTTATTTTTGGCTTCTGCTACTACTGTGATCTGCCACCAACTTGTGCTGTATGCCCTGCTGCTGAACCCCCCCCCCCCATACTCTATCATGGGGCAACTATTGTCCCTGTTACTGCCACTGCTGTTAGCTCCTGTCCCCACTACGTTATGGGGTGACTATTTTCCCTGTTTGTCAGTGTTGACATCACCGTTTATTTTTCTGTTCCTCTGATCCGTCAGAAGAACAGAAAAGAAAAAGTATTTTGTATTTGTAAGCCAAAAGCAGATGTGGGGTCAAGACACAGATGAGATGCAAATATTTCCATTACATTCTATCTCTGTTTTGGACCCACTACTGTTTTTGGCTTACAAATACTGTTCAAATATTGATGCAAATACTGACCATGTGAAAGAGGCTATTTAAATTACTTTTTTTTGTCCATGTTATAAAAACTGACTTCAGACATAAATCGCTAAAACTGATGCAAATTGAGCATAAGGCCTCTTTCACAAGGTCAGTATTTTGCATTAGTATTTGTAAGTGAAAAGGAGTGGGTCCAAAACACAGAATAGATGAAAATATTTGTTGTATTACATTTTATCTCTGTTTTGGACTGACTCCTGGTTTTGACTTACAATTACTGATCAGATACTGACCGTCTGAAAGAGACTTTATGGATGCTCAAAATAGAAAAGTTTTCTGATGGCTCAGAATAACGTAAAAATAAACAATGATTTGAACACAGCCTTACTGTCACTGCTGCTGCCCCTCCCCACTCTGTCATGGGGCCACTACTGTCACTGGTACTGCTGCCACCCTCCCCACTCTGTCATGGGGCCACCACTTGAATCTTGGGTAGAGATGAGCGAACACCTGGATGTTCGGGTTCGACGAGTTCGGCCGAACTTTCGAAAAATGTTCGGGTTCGTGATCCGAACTCGACCCGAACTTCATCCCGAACCCGAACCCCATAGAAGTCAATGGGGACCCGAATTTTTTGGCACTAAAAAGGCTGTAAAACACACCCGGAAAGGGCTAGAGGGCTGCAAAAGGCAGCAAAATGTAGTTAAATCCCCTGCAAACAAATGTAGATAGGGAAATGATGAGTTAACATAAAATAAATAAAAATTAAACAATATTAATTGGAGTGAGGTCCCATAGCACAGAATCAGGCTTCAAGTCACCCACCAATGGAGAAGGTCACTTACTATTATTTTGACCACAGCACCCAGACAAAGGAGAGAGGTCCCACAGCAGAGAACCAGGCATCATATCACCCACCACAGGAGTAGGCCACCATTTAGTTACTTTGACCCCTACACCCAGACGGAGGAGAGAGGTTACACAGCAGAGAATCAGGCATTTAGATCACCCACCACAGGAGTAGGCCACCATTGAATCAGACCCCGGCAACCATGTCAGATGGCACAAGCATAAGCTTTATATCAATCAGCACAGGAGAAGGCGACTTTGACAGACTTTGACCCCTACACCCGGACGGAGGAGAGAGGTTTCACAGCAGAGAATCAGGCATCATATCAACCACCACAGGAGAAGCCACCATTTAGTTACTTTGACCCCTGCACCCAGGAAGAGGAGAGAGGCCCCACAGCACATATTCTGGCATCATATCAGCCACCACAGGAGAAGCCACCAATGAGTTACTTTGACCCCTGCACCCAGGAAGAGGAGAGAGGCCCCACAGCACATATTCTGGCATCATACTAACCACCACAGAAGAAGCCACCATTGAGTTACTTTGACCCCTGCACCCAGGAAGAGGAGAGAGGCCCCACAGCACATATTCTGGCATCATATCAGCCACCACAGGAGAAGCCACCATTGAGTTACTTTGACCCCGCACCCAGGAAGAGGAGAGAGGCACCACAGCACATATTCTGGCATCATATCAGCCACCACAGGAGAAGCCACCATTGAGTTACTTTGACCCTGCACCCAGGAAGAGGAGAGAGGCCCCACAGCACATATTCTGGCATCATATCAGCCACCACAGGAGAAGCCACCATTGAGTTACTTTGACCCCTGCACCCAGGAAGAGGAGAGAGGCACTACAGCACATATTCTGGCATCATATCAGCCACCACAGGAGAAGCCACCATTGAGTTACTTTGACCCCTGCACCCAGGAAGGAGAGAGGCCCCACAGCACATATTCTGGCATCATACTAACCACCACAGGAGAAGCCACCATTGAGTTACTTTGACCCCTGCACCCAGGAAGAGAGAGAGGCCCCACAGCACATATTCTGGCATCATATCAGCCACCACAGGAGAAGCCACCATTGAGTTACTTTGACCCCTTCACCCAAACAGAGGAGAGAGGTTCCACATCAGAGAATCAGGCATCATATCAACCACCACAGGAGTAGGCCCCAATTTAATGGGACCCGGCAACCATGTCAGATGGCACAACCATCAGCTTCATATCAATCAGCACAGGAGAAGCGACTTTGAAAGACTTTGACCCCTACACCCAGACGGAGGAGAGAGGTTTCACAGCAGAGAATCAGGCATTTAGATCACCCACCACAGGAGTAGGCCCCATTGAATCAGACCCTGGCAACCATGTCAGATGGCACAACCATCAGCTTTATATCAATCAGCACAGGAGAAGGCGACTTTGAAAGACTTTGACCCTACACCCAGATGGAGGAGAGAGGTTTCACAGCAGAGAATCAGGCATCATATCAACCACCACAGGAGAAGCCACCATTTAGTTACTTTGACCCCTGCACCCAGGAAGAGGAGAGAGGCACCACAGCACATATTCTGGCATCATATCAGCCACCACAGGAGAAGCCACCATTGAGTTACTTTGACCCCTGCACCCAGGAAGAGGAGAGAGGCCCACAGCACATATTCTGGCATCATATCAGCCACCACAGGAGAAGCCACCATTGAGTTACTTTGACCCCTTCACCCAAACAGAGGAGAGAGGTTCCACATCAGAGAATCAGGCATCATATCAACCACCACAGGAGTAGGCCCCAATTTAATGGGACCCCGGCAACCATGTCAGATGGCACAACCATCAGCTTCATATCAATCAGCACAGGAGAAGGCGACTTTGAAAGACTTTGACCCCTACACCCAGACGGAGGAGAGAGGTTTCACAGCAGAGAATCAGGCATTTAGATCACCCACCACAGGAGTAGGCCCCATTGAATCAGACCCTGGCAACCATGTCAGATGGCACAACCATCAGCTTTATATCAATCAGCACAGGGAAGGCGACTTTGAAAGACTTTGACCCCTACACCCAGATGGAGGAGAGAGGTTTCACAGCAGAGAATCAGGCATCATATCAACCACCACAGGAGAAGCCACCATTTAGTTACTTTGACCCCTGCACCCAGGAAGAGAGAGAGGCACCACAGCACATATTCTGGCATCATATCAGCCACCACAGGAGAAGCCACCATTGAGTTACTTTGACCCTGCACCCAGGAAGAGGAGAGGCCCCACAGCACATATTCTGGCATCATATCAGCCACCACAGGAGAAGCCACCATTGAGTTACTTTGACCCTTCACCCAAACAGGAGAGAGGTTCCACATCAGAGAATCAGGCATCATATCAACCACCACAGGAGTAGGCCCCAATTTAATGGGACCCGGCAACCATGTCAGATGGCATCAACCATCAGCTTCATATCAATCAGCACAGGAGAAGAGCGACTTTGAAAGACTTTGACCCCTACACCCAGACGGAGGAGAGAGGTTTCACAGCAGAGAATCAGGCATTTAGATCACCCACCACAGGAGTAGGCCCCATTGAATCAGACCCTGGCAACCATGTCAGATGGCACAACCATCAGCTTTATATCAATCAGCACAGGAGAGGCGACTTTGAAAGACTTTGACCCTACACCCAGATGGAGGAGAGAGGTTTCACAGCAGAGAATCAGGCATCATATCAACCACCACAGGAGAAGCCACCATTTAGTTACTTTGACCCCTGCACCCAGGAAGAGGAGAGAGGCACCACAGCACATATTCTGGCATCATATCAGCCACCACAGGAGAAGCCACCATTGAGTTGCTGACCCCTGCACCCAGGAAGAGGAGAGAGGCCCACAGCACATATTCTGGCATCATATCAGCCACCACAGGAGAAGCCACCATTGAGTTACTTTGACCCCTGCACCCAGGAAGAGGAGAGAGGCACCACAGCACATATTCTGGCATCATATCAGCCACCACAGGAGAAGCCACCATTGAGTTACTTTGACCCCGCACCCAGGAAGGAGGAGAGGCACCACAGCACATATTCTGGCATCATATCAGCCACCACAGGAGAAGCCACCATTGAGTTACTTTGACCCCTGCACTCAGGAAGAGGAGAGGCCCCACAGCACATATTCTGGCATCATATCAGCCACCACAGGAGAAGCCACCATTGAGTTACTTTGACCCCTTCACCCAAGACAGAGGAGAGGTTCCACATCAGAGAATCAGGCATCATATCAACCACCACAGGAGTAGGCCACAATTTAGTTTATTTGACCCCTGCACCCAGGAAGGGAGAGAGGCCCCACAGCACATATTCTGGCATCATATCACACACCACAGGAGAAGGCCTCTTTCAGTGATTTAGGCCTTTGGACCCAGACAGAGGAGAGGGTCAGAGATTAGCTTCATATCCCCAGCACAGCAGAAGACCGCTTTATTTGACTTAGGCCTCAGCACCCAGACAGAAGACAGAGGTAGCATGGCAGAGGTTATGGCTTCATGTCACCCGTTAGTTTAACCGGCCACTTTCATCTGGTTAGGCCGGCGCCCAGACAGAGAAGAGTTTCATTCAACTGTGGGTTTCATAAAATTTGTATCAAATAAAGAAGTGGCCCGTAGCACAACAAGACATGTTTAGGCAGTTAATAGGACTACTCTGCACAAGGGAGGGACAGGTCCTGTGGGATCCCATGCCTGGTTCATCTTTATGAAGGTCAGCTTGTCCACGTTGGCTGTGGACAGGCGGCTGCGCTTGTCAGTAATGCGCCCCCTGCCGTGCTGAATACGCGTTCAGATAAAGCGCTGGCCGCCGGGCAGGAAAGCACCTCCAAGGCATAACATGCTAACTCTGGCCACGTGGACAATTTGAAACCCAGTAGTTGAATGGGGCCGAACCATCCGTCAGGATGTGGAGGGGTGTGCAGACATACTGTTCAACCATGTTAGTGAAATGCTGCCTCCTGCTAACACGTTCCGTATCAGGTGTCGGTGCAGATAGCTGTGGCGTGGAGACAAAACTTTTCCACATTTCTGCCATGCTAACCCCTGCCCTCAGATGAGCTGGCCGTGACACAGCTGCGTTGGCGACCTCTTGCCACTCCTCTGCCTTCACCTTCCACCTGTTCCCCTGTGACATGTGGGAATGCTCTCAGAGCGCCTCTATCAGCGTGCGCTTGTACTCGCGCATCTTACGGTCGCGCTCCAGTTCAGGAATTAAAGTGGGCACATTGTCTTTATACCGGGGATCCAGCAGGGTGGCTACCCAGTAGTCTGCACACGTTAAAGCGTGGGCAACTCTGCTGATCGTTGCGCAGGCATTGGAGCATATATTCGCTCATGTGGGCCAGGCTACCCATGGGTAAGGACAAGCTGTCCTCTGTGGGAGGCGTATCGTCATCGTCCACCGTATCCCCCAGCCACGCACCAGTGATGGGCCTGGGCTGCCACCCGCTGTGAACTTGCGTCATCCTCGTCCCCCTCCACCTCCTCCTCCTCATCCTCCTCGTCCTCCAGTACAGTGCCTTGGCTGGCGACTTGTGAACCTGTCCTCTGCTGCTTAAACAAACCTCCCTCTGAGCCAATTCGAACAGACTGGCCCGAAAGTGTTAGAAACGAGCCCTCATCCTCCTCCTCCTCCTCCTCCACCTGGGCCACCTCCTCTATCATCATTGCCCTAAGTGTTTTCTCAAGGAGACATAGAAGTGGTATTGTAACACTGATAACAGTGTCATCGCCACTGGCCATGTTGGTGGAGTACTCGAAACAGCGCAGCAGGGCACACAGGTCTCGCATGGAGGCCCAATCATTGGTGGTGAAGTGGTGCTGTTCGGCGAGTGCGACTGACGCGGCGTGCTGCAGCTGAAACTCCACTATGGCCTGCTGCTGCTCGCACAGTCTCTCAGCATGTGCAAGGTGGAGTTCCACCGGGTGGGCACGTCGCATATGAGGCGGTGAGCGGGAAGGCCGAAGTTCCGCTGTAGCGCAGACAGGCGAGCAGCGGCAGGATGTGAACGGCGGAGCGCGCACAGACGGCCCGCACTTTATGCAGCAGCTCTGACATGTTGGGGTAGTGGTGAATGAACCTCTGCACCACCAAGTTCAGCACATGCGCCAGGCAAGGGATGTGCGTCAAACCGGCTAGTCCCAGAGCTGCCACGAGATTTCGCCCATTATCGCATACCACCAGGCCTGGCTTGAGGCCCACCGGCAGAAACCACTCGTCGGTCTGTTGTTCAATACCCCGCCACAACTCCTTTGCGCTGTGGGGCCTGTCCCCAAACATATGAGTTTCAGAATGGCCTGCTGGCGTTTACCGGGCTGTGCTGAAGTTGGTGGTGAAGGTGTGTGGCTGACCGGATGAGCTGGTGGAAGCAGTGGAGGAGGAAGCCGAGTAGGAGGAGGAGGCTACAGGAGGCAGAGAATGATGCCCTGCGATCCTAGGGGCGGAAGGACGTGCGCCAGGAACTGTCCGCCGGGGGCCCAGCCGCCACTACATTCATCCAGTGTGCAGTTAGTGAGATATAGCGTCCCTGGCCGTGCTTACTGGTCACGTATCTGTGGTTAGGTGGACCTTGCCACAAATGGCGTTGCGCAGTGCACACTTGATTTTATCGGACACTTGCATGTGCAGGGAAGGCACGGCTGTCTTGGAGAAGTAGTGGCGGCTGGGAACCACATACTGCGGGACAGCCATGGCCATCAGCTGTTTGAAGCTGTCTGTGTCCACCAGCCGGAATGACAGCATTTCAAAGGCCAGCAGTTTAGAAATGCTGGCGTTCAGGCCAAGAGGCTCGAGGGTGACTCGGGGGAATTTGCGCTTCCTCTCTAAGGTTTGAGATATTGAGAGCTGAAGCAGCTGCTGTGTGATATAGTGGAGACGCTAGTTGACGGTGGCGGTGGTGGTGGTGTCGGTGGCACATCCTCTGTTTGCTGCTCGGCAGGTGGCAACATTCCTCTCGAGGCGGAAGCCGAGGCAGCAGCAGTAGAGGAGCAGGGGAGCCTCAGCGAGTGCCTGGTTTTTAAGGTGTGTACCCCACTGCAGTTCATGCTTTGCATGTAGATGCCTGGTCATGCAGGTTGTGCTGAGGTTCAGAGCGTTAATGCCTCGCCTCAGGCTCTGATGGCAGAGCTTGCAAGTCACTCGGGTCTTGTCGGTGGGACATTGTTTAAGAAGTGCCATGCCAGGGAACTCTTTGAAGCTGCCTTTGTGGGGCTGGGTCCCTGTTGGCGATGTCCAGTAGCAGAGCGAACTCTGGGGCGGCGGCTCGTCTGCTTGGCCCCCTGCTCCCTCTTTGGCTTCGCTGTTGTCTCGGTCTCACCACTACCTCTTCCTCTGAACTGTGAAAGTCATCGCCACGACCTTCAGTCCATGTGGGGTCCTAAGACCTCATCGTCCTCTGCATCGTCTTCCACTCAGTCTCCCTCCTGACCTCCTCCTGTTCAGTCTGCACACTGCAAAAGACCGGCAGTGGGCACCTGTGTTTCGTCATCATCAGAGAGTCGGTGACTCTGCTGTTGTGGTATTCCCATGTCCTCTTCATCTGGAGACATAAGTGGTTGTGCGTCAGTGCATGGTATGTCTTCCTCCACTGGGGAAGGGCTAGGTGGGCGCCCTGGGAAACCCTGGAAGCAGAGTCTTCAAACAGAAAGAAGAGACTGCTGCATAACTTGTGGCTCAGACCGTTTCCCTGATATGCTTGGGGGTGATGTGACAGACTGATGGGCTTGGTTTTCAGGTGCCACCTGTGCGCTTTCGCAGAAGACTGGGTGGAAGACCATGTGGTGAACGTGCTGGAAGCACTGTCGGCCACCAATCGATTAATGCCTGTACCTGCTCAGGCCTTACCATCCTAAGAGCGACATTGGGCCCCACGAGATATTGCGGTACATTCTGCCGGCTAGTTGAGGAGTTCGTTCCCTACTGTATGCGCCTGGGGCTGAGCGGCCACGTCCTCTACCAGCAACAGAAGCTCCACGGACACCACCACGACCGCGTCCTCGTCCCATAATAGTATTTTCTTCATTGTTGCGATTCAACTCGCACCACAATGAAATATATTATTTTTATAAGCAAAATCCCCTCACTGGAATACTTTCAGTCTTTTGACTGTATGGATTACAGATGGAATGACTGTTATATGTGAGTACCGCTTTCTTTGACAGATTCTAGTATGGGTACATATATGTTTTCCCAACCCCAGCACATTAGTTTGCTAATTCCAGATGTATGAAGCATAGGCCTAACTGTATCTAGTATATTGAACGCCAGATAAACTAACTTGGCCTTTTTAAATAAAAAAATTCCCTCACTGGAATACTTTCAGTCTTTTGACTGTATGGATTACAGATGGAATGACTGTTATATGTGAGTACCGCTTTCTTTGACAGATTCTAGTATGGGTACATATATGTTTTCCCAACCCCAGCACATTAGTTTGCTAATTCCAGATGTATGAAACGCAGGCCTAACTGTATCTAGTATATTGAGCGCCAGATAAACTAACTTGGCCTTTTTAAATAAAAAAATTCCCTCACTGGAATACTTTCAGTCTTTTGACTGTATGGATTACAGATGGAATGACTGTTATATGTGAGTACCGCTTTCTTTGACAGATTCTAGTATGGGTACATATATGTTTTCCCAACCCCAGCACATTAGTTTGCTAATTCCAGATGTATGAAACGCAGGCCTAACTGTATCTAGTATATTGAGCGCCAGATAAACTAACTTGGCCTTTTTAAATAAAAAAATTCCCTCACTGGAATACTTTCAGTCTTTTGACTGTATGGATTACAGATGGAATGACTGTTATATGTGAGTACCGCTTTCTTTGACAGATTCTAGTATGGGTACATATATGTTTTCCCAACCCCAGCACATTAGTTTGCTAATTCCAGATGTATGAAAGCATGAGCCTAACTGTATCTAGTATATTGAACGCCAGATAAACTAACTTGGCCTTTTTAAATAAAAAAATTCCCTCACTGGAATACTTTCAGTCTTTTGACTGTATGGATTACAGATGGAATGACTGTTATATGTGAGTACCGCTTTCTTTGACAGATTCTAGTATGGGTACATATATGTTTTCCCAACCCCAGCACATTAGTTTGCTAATTCCAGATGTATGAAACGCAGGCCTAACTGTATCTAGTATATTGAACGCCAGATAAACTAACTTGGCCTTTTTAAATAAAAAAATTCCCTCACTGGAATACTTTCAGTCTTTTGACTGTATGGATTACAGATGGAATGACTGTTATATGTGAGTACCGCTTTCTTTGACAGATTCTAGTATGGGTACATATATGTTTTCCCAACCCCAGCACATTAGTTTGCTAATTCCAGATGTATGAAACGCAGGCCTAACTGTATCTAGTATATTGAGCGCCAGATAAACTAACTTGGCCTTTTTAAATAAAAAAATTCCCTCACTGGAATACTTTCAGTCTTTTGACTGTATGGATTACAGATGGAATGACTGTTATATGTGAGTACCGCTTTCTTTGACAGATTCTAGTATGGGTACATATATGTTTTCCCAACCCCAGCACATTAGTTTGCTAATTCCAGATGTATGAAACGCAGGCCTAACTGTATCTAGTATATTGAGCGCCAGATAAACTAACTTGGCCTTTTTAAATAAAAAAATTCCCTCACTGGAATACTTTCAGTCTTTTGACTGTATGGATTACAGATGGAATGACTGTTATATGTGAGTACCGCTTTCTTTGACAGATTCTAGTATGGGTACATATATGTTTTCCCAACCCCAGCACATTAGTTTGCTAATTCCAGATGTATGAAACGCAGGCCTAACTGTATCTAGTATATTGAACGCCAGATAAACTAACTTGGCCTTTTTAAATAAAAAAATTCCCTCACTGGAATACTTTCAGTCTTTTGACTGTATGGATTACAGATGGAATGACTGTTATATGTGAGTACCGCTTTCTTTGACAGATTCTAGTATGGGTACATATATGTTTTCCCAACCCCAGCACATTAGTTTGCTAATTCCAGATGTATGAAACGCAGGCCTAACTGTATCTAGTATATTGAACGCCAGATAAACTAACTTGGCCTTTTTAAATAAAAAAATTCCCTCACTGGAATACTTTCAGTCTTTTGACTGTATGGATTACAGATGGAATGACTGTTATATGTGAGTACCGCTTTCTTTGACAGATTCTAGTATGGGTACATATATGTTTTCCCAACCCCAGCACATTAGTTTGCTAATTCCAGATGTATGAAACGCAGGCCTAACTGTATCTAGTATATTGAACGCCAGATAAACTAACTTGGCCTTTTTAAATAAAAAAATTCCCTCACTGGAATACTTTCAGTCTTTTGACTGTATGGATTACAGATGGAATGACTGTTATATGTGAGTACCGCTTTCTTTGACAGATTCTAGTATGGGTACATATATGTTTTCCCAACCCCAGCACATTAGTTTGCTAATTCCAGATGTATGAAACGCAGGCCTAACTGTATCTAGTATATTGAACGCCAGATAAACTAACTTGGCCTTTTTTAAATAAAAAAATTCCCTCACTGGAATACTTTCAGTCTTTTGACTGTATGGATTACAGATGGAATGACTGTTATATGTGAGTACCGCTTTCTTTGACAGATTCTAGTATGGGTACATATATGTTTTCCCAACCCCAGCACATTAGTTTGCTAATTCCAGATGTATGAAACGCAGGCCTAACTGTATCTAGTATATTGAACGCCAGATAAACTAACTTGGCCTTTTTAAATAAAAAAATTCCCTCACTGGAATACTTTCAGTCTTTTGACTGTATGGATTACAGATGGAATGACTGTTATATGTGAGTACCGCTTTCTTTGACAGATTCTAGTATGGGTACATATATGTTTTCCCAACCCCAGCACATTAGTTTGCTAATTCCAGATGTATGAAACGCAGGCCTAACTGTATCTAGTATATTGAACGCCAGATAAACTAACTTGGCCTTTTTTAAATAAAAAAATTCCCTCACTGGAATACTTTCAGTCTTTTGACTGTATGGATTACAGATGGAATGACTGTTATATGTGAGTACCGCTTTCTTTGACAGATTCTAGTATGGGTACATATATGTTTTCCCAACCCCAGCACATTAGTTTGCTAATTCCAGATGTATGAAACGCAGGCCTAACTGTATCTAGTATATTGAACGCCAGATAAACTAACTTGGCCTTTTTAAATAAAAAAAATTCCCTCACTGGAATACTTTATGGCTTTTCACTGTATGGATTACAGGTGGACTGGTATTAGTAGGGGTGACACAAGCACACCCAAGTCCCTGATGTAGGATTTCTATGGCACAGACCACTATTACAAGTGATTAATGGACGTTGGGAGAGATTGTGCTGCAGCACTAGTCCCAAGATGGCCGCGCCTATCAGCCCAGTAACATGTGCCACAAAATGGTCTGCACAACCTTTAAAAAAATAGCCTTGGACTGTGCTGCTAAATCGCTATTGGTCTGAATCCCAGGTGTAGATGTCTGACTTGTTTGGAGCTTTGGAATGCACACTGTGGCAGCTTCTGCTGCAGCACTACAAGTCGCAAAATGGCGGCCGGCGGTCAGCCCAGGTACATGTGGATGGAAAAATCACTCTGGCCACTCTAAAAATAGCCAATCCCTATCAAAAAAGCAGCTCAGCTGCAGTTGTTCAGATGAATCACAGGTGGAGGAGAGAAATTTGCTTCCAGTTATTCAATTATCCCTGCCTATTCTCGCCCTAGCATCAGCTGCGTCTATCCCTGTTCTATTCACGTGCGCACAAGCTTATAAAGAGGCTGAGTCACATGCTGCACTTGGCCAATCACAGCCTTGCCAATAGTAGGCATGGCTGCGATGGCATCTTAGGGCAAGTAGTATGATGCATGTTGATTGGCTGCTTTGCAGCCTTTCAAAATGCGCCAAAATACATGCCGAACGACGAACCCGAACGACGAACCCGAACTTTTACGAAAAAGAACTATGCTCGAACTGTTCGCTCAACACTAATCTTGGGGTACTGCACAGTTAAGTCCACGCCGATAAATTAGACCTGATGGTAACAGTGACCTGTAATACTGATGCATAGTAAATCTACAGATAACAGAAGGGATAAAAAGCCTGTGTTTGGACTGCCACAGCATGCATTAAAAGAACATTTATTTTTTCTCCTTTACTTTATTGGTGCTGCCTACATTTTTTTATTTTGTTCCACTAACGAGCCATTTGAACACAGCTCCTGCTCAGGTTTTTTGTTTTTACTGAAGGTTGCTGTATACTTTTATTTTTGTTTAACAGAATGGATTAGCTATGAATCTTGGTGCACTGAACAGTGATGTAGACACTTATAAATTACACTTGTAATACTTACAGCACAGTACCTTCAGATTGGATTAAATATGAATGTGGGTTCACTAGAACGTAATGCACACAGCGATACACTCTGCAGTTTAAATTCCAAGCCTTTACTTTGAGTTTAGGCCACCAAGTAGGATGAATGTGATTAGGTAGAGTGGCCTGGGTTTACCTGATTAATCGCAATCTGTGACAAATTAATTCAACAAATATAATTTCTTGTCGAAGTTCGGCGAATTGACCAAATCAAATTTTTTAAAATGTAGCTCATCTCTAATTATATTAATTGTAATTGTAAAATATGTTTTTGGAAGATTTACTGATGAAGAAAGAGGCAAATGATAATGTATCAGATGTCATTAATAAGATTTATCATGATGATAGGTCATCAATATCGAAGTATCAGAAAACCCCCTTGCAGTGAATCTGTCATCATCGACCTCCCTATCAAACTGTTTGCATAGACACATAGCTGTGGTTACCCTTAATTAAAACACTGCTTTTCTTTTGTTGATCTGAGGCTCTGTACCCAAGTTATAATGCTTTTACATAATATGCAAATATGCCTTTAGTTCAATCACCATTGCTCTTGTTGCACCCAAACTACACTTATCTCTGTGGCCAGCTTCTCCACACCTGTTTTGCCACTTGACTGTGTCTGGCAATCAAAGCAGCCAGGGAGAAACTGACCACACAAATAAGTGGAGCTTGGGTGCAACAAGAACAATTATGATGCACTTAGGCCTCTTTCACACTAGCTTTGTGAGGATTCGGCATGCACTTCTGTCGCCGGAAATGCCCGCCGGATCCTTCACAACGCAACACACCTGGAAGCATTTGAAGACTGATCAGTCTTCAAAATGCTTTCAGTGTTACCATGGCATTTAGGACGCTACTAAAGTCCCGGCTGCCATGGAAAAGTAGTGGGGAGCTAGGGGAGAAGCTACTTACGGTCCGTGCGGCTCCCATGTGCTCCACAATGACGTCACAGCGCCCCTACGTCGCATGGATCACAGATCAGTATCTTTCTGTCTTAGAGCTCTAGGACGGAACTCTAGGACGGAAAGGAACAATGCAAATGTGAAAGAGGCCTTATTGCACCAAAGGCCTAATTATTATATTAACAAAACATATCCTCTTATTAGCCCGGGAATAGAGCCTAGTACCAATAAAACAAAAACAGTAATTTAATCAGGTGAACCACAGCTATGAGTCTATGCAAACAGTTTGAATGGGTCACAGATTATACTTTATAGGGGTTATCCCATGACTAATGTAAAAAATGAAAATCAGACATCATATAGTACATGACAACTTCTTTCTAACACAGCTAGAACCAACCCTGTACCTCACATGGATCCAGAGATCTCCCCCCAATTATTGCTCTGCTAAATTTATATCAAGCTGAGATTAAGGGGAGTATCTTTTCTGCTGCAGCTAAGGGGGAGTGTCTCAGCTGTGCCTATCACAACTCAGGAGGCAGTTTACAATTGAAACTGAGCATGTGCGGCCTTCTCAGTAACCAGGTCAAAGAAATAGTAAAAAAAGAACAGAAGGTGGCGCTTTATGTGGCTGTCGTGGCCCATAACAGGTAAGATTTAGCGTTAGGAGGATTTTATGTGGCTGTCATGGCCCATAACAGGTCAGATTTAGCGTTAGTACCACTAACGGGACAGCCGCCTTGGCGTGGCGAGTGGCTTATTACCTTTTGATCAAAACGTACACTAATGTCCTCTTATAGCTTCTATCTTGGGCAGAGTTCTGGTTTCAGAGTGCTGTTGCATTTTTTTGTTAGAAGGTGGCGCTATAGAGATACATTTTAGTAGCTCACTGGCTATGCTAAATTTTTTATTACATGCAATTACAAAAGTATTCAGATCCAGGATCTGGTTTGAAAACTGTAGATTGTTTTTCGTGGGACAAACCCTTTAAGAGCAATTTCGCTTATTTCACATGAGCAATACGGAATGAGTTGGGTTTTGTTCAGGAAAAAAAATGATGGTTTTGCATGGAAGTTTAAACAGTTTTGTCTGTGACTGTGTTCAGTGTTTCCGTTTTTTCTGTGCGGATGCAGTCAGTTTTTCATGCGTTTTTCATGCACATGAAGGAAAACTAAAGAATAACACTCAACATATCATAGCAACCCTCAGTAAAAAATGTATTGCATCACATTTTTCATGCAAACCCCTGGGCTGCATGAAAAACACACAATATAAAACATGCTGCAATTTTTCCTGAACGTAGAGATGATCAGTGATAAACAATGCCCATTTGCACATACACTCTGAAATAAATGGGTCTGGATTCAGTCAGGACGCTTTTTGTTTTCAACATGCATCACATCCAGAAAGAGGCCTAATAGTAGAATTGCCAGTTTGGAACTGATTGAATAATTATTTAGCAAATTTTGAGCAGCTATGGTTTACTTTCTATTGTCCATTTTAACAAAATGGCCACCACAACACATCACCAATATTTCTGTAAGTAAAAGACACACAATTACCAAAATAGTTATTGCTCTAACTAATTTACAGTATATGGGAATCTTCATTGACTTACACGAGCAATAAATAATAATATCATTGATCGAAGCTAATGAATTTGTATATGGGCTTGAGGGGAATCCTTGCCCAATTGAAAAATAATTAATACATGAAGCTTCTTGGTGTCACTTAACCGTAAATATATAACTTCCTTTTGAATTATTGTTTTTTTTACCCAGATATGCCTAAGCCTCCAAAAGAAGACATGTACATTTTACCAGATGAATACAAATACCCAAGAAGGGTCAAACGGTCATTGATAAAGCCACAGAGAAACAAACCATTAAATGTGGAAACTCTCGTTGTCGTTGACAAGAAAATGATGCAAAATCATGGTCATGAAAACATCACCACCTACGTTTTGACAATACTCAATATGGTACGATTGCAATTCTTTCAGATGAGGCACGTTTTGGGTAAATCCTTTTTACACTGTCTGCCTGTTGCACAAGTTACTGTATGTGCATTAAAGTGGATATAGCGTAAAGACCTTCTTTGTGGACATTTGCTAATGGGCAGATTATTGCAGATCTGCAAAGGCAGGTTAAGTTTTTAGACTTTTGGGTTCATTTGAATGTTAAGCCAGACTGGCAGATCCAGGTGTGCAGTGGTGCTTTCAAGTTTTTGAACCCTTCACAATGTTTTATATTTCGTCATACATTTGACCTAAAACTACATGAAATGTTCACAAGTAGATAAAGACAACTAAAAAAATATTAAACTTGGTCATTTAGTTATTGGGGAAAATGGTCCAATATCAAATGTCTGTAAATGGCAAAAGTACGGTACAGTAATTTAACCTTTGCTTTCAGTATCTGGTGTGACCATCTTGTGCAGCAGTAACTACAACTAAACTTTTCCAGTAATTCTTGATTAGTCCTGTACATTGGCTTTGAGGAATTGTAGCCGATATCTCTGTACAAAACAGCTTTAACTCTGTTATGTTGGTGGGTTTCCTATGATCTAGTTGCTTCAGAGCCTTAGAACAGTTGATCGGTGGGGGTGCCAGGTGTTGGATGATAGGTCATCAATATAAATGGCAGGACAACTCATTTAAGCTCAGAACTTTGACTTGGACATTCCAAAACTTTACTTATATTATTCTTTAACCATTCTTTGTTAGAAAGACTTATGTGCTTATGGTTGCTGTCCCAGAAAGTTCTATTTTGGTCTCATCCATCTATAAAACAATGTTTCAATATCCTTCTGGCTTGTCCAGGTAATGTAGTAATGTAGAACGCTGCAATAGCCCCGCGATCAGATATGAACTGTATAAGATATAACTGTATCATAAATTACAATGATACTGTCTGTTCGTGTCAGGTAGGCCGCAGATTGGCCTGTGAGATGGGGCCGACACACAGGTCTGTTTTCCCAGGTTGATCGTGGTCATGCGCATGAGTCCTAAAACAGATTTTCTATCACACCCGATTGTTATCCGATTTCTTGAAGACACCTGAATCTAATTTCACCTTCAAATTATGTTATAATCCTAAAAGTTCACATACTTTTGCCACTCAGCCGTGTGATATTGGATAATTTTCCTCAATAAATAAATAACCAAGTCTAATGTTTTTGACAAATTTGTTTGATTTTGTTATCTACATCTAATTTTAGAACTTGTGTGAAAATCTGATGTAGTTTTAATTCATATTTATTCAGAAACATATTAAATTCTGAAGGGTTCACACGCCTTTAAGCACCACTGTACATGTTTATGCAGGAGTCAGGAAAATAGCTGTTGACACAATCTGCATTCAGCGGTGAGCTACAGTACATGTTGTACATGACCATCAAAAATTTAATCTATTATTAATCTATAAAACATTCACTGTTTCACTATATTTAAAATTATAGTTTTTTACACTTCCACTCACAGTGGGCTGACACTCAGGTTCTATTCGGTACAATGGTGGCAGGAACATTAACTTATAACTCATATATTCATGTTCAGAAAACAGAATAAAAATCTACAATCAGAAATGAGAGATAAATATTATATAAAAACAGTATACATAAACATTCCTTCTTTGTGATTTATTGTATTAATTACATATTGTGACAAAGCAGTATTTACCAGTAAGACCCAGGGCTGTACTTCTCGTTGCTCGAGTCTAGGCACTAGAACTGAATATGCCCCCCCATTAAAGACCCCTTTACAATCAATTATTGTCATGATTCACTTGTTTCTGATCAATTGTAATGATAATAGGTCAGTATTACCTTAATCATTGGTCTGTCATTAATTACGGCCAGGGCCTTATTCCTGAGCCTGTGCTCTCCCCGGCAGGAGTGATGAAGTGACATGATCGCATTTGCCGGGCTGAGCAGAAGAGCATACAGGCTGATGATCATCCCCTGGCCTGTCTTCAGCCTGTGTTCTCTCCTACTCAGCCAAGCAGATGCAATGCTGTCACTGCAATGCTCCTGCTGCTGGGGAGAGTGGGATGTGCTCTGTTCATCAGGGGGGACGGGGCATTGTAAGAATTTCCACAGGGGGTTCACTTATGTAAGTGGAGCACTAATGGAGAATACAACTTTGTGGAGGCATAAAGGGGGAGCACTACTGTGAGGAGGATGTAAGGGGGCATAAATACTGTGTGGAGGAACTAAGTAGGCGTAACTACTGTAAGGGGCATTTTACTGTGTGTGGGTACTAAGAGGCCATATCTACTGGGTGAGTGGTTGGGGGTTGTATAGCTAGCATGGGTGGTCATGATTAGCTTTAGGAGAGGGGATGTAGAGAAGTTGTTTGAGAGGGAAGGGAATCAGGATTCTGCTCAAAGATTTGCAGTGGGGCAAGCTTTTTCTAGTTACACCCCTGTACTGATCATATAGAATATATATTATGTGACAGAGTGTCTGGAGAAGTGGTGGACGGGGTCTATGTGTGTCCAAGATTCCTCACTTCTGTCATTTAAAAAGCAACCAGGGAAATGTTCAGCGGTCTATGCAGACGTCTCTGCAATTCGGGTTAGTATAAAAACCTGGTTTTAGGGCCTGTGTTGCTGGAGTGGGGAGAGAAGGGTGGGCCCCCACTCCATCCGGACAGTCCGGGTTTTGGGCTGCCAGGTAATCACTCCTCAGGAGTGCTAGTCTGATATAAGGCTGAGAATACAGACACAGCTTGCCCCACCTGGGAACAGGTTACATGCTTAGAGCCTGAGAGAGCACTCCTAGAGGTATGGACCTTGTTATTTTGTTTGGTGCCCGGTATTAGGTCGGCACTTGTGCAGTTAGGTTTCCGGCTGTATAGTTAGAGCCGGACAGGCTTAGAATTTTTGTTTGTTATATATTTCTTTTTTGTGGTCTGTACCTCACCTTTCAATAAAACTGACTGAGGCCAGTTAAACGACTTCCCTGCTGTTTGGACTGCAATGTCTATGGTGTGCCTGCTGAACGGTGCCTGTGTACCCAGGAGATGACCCCCGCTAACTGATCCCTTACATGTGGTGGAGGATGCTATAGCATAAAAAGGGCAGGAAGCCTGTTTTGCACTGAAGCGGGTGCTGCTGGAAAGCTGCTGGGCTTAAAACTGGACTGTTTTTTTTTGTCTTCTGTGGTGCAAGCTGTGCAGCAAGTTAAAGGGCCAGAGTCAATTTTCACAGCACACCAAAGACTGTATTTCTGCCTCTTGAAAATGGAGGATGTGGTTAAAGCTGTGTTGCAGGCTGTTGCATCTCAACAAGAGGCTACCCGAGTGCAGCAGGAGGCTACGAGGGTGCAGCAAAAGGCGCTTGAGGAAACCAGCCGCAGGCTGACTGCCCAACTGGAGGCTGCCCAGGAGGCGCAAAGACAAGACTGGGAGGCCTTAGTAGTTGTTGTGCAGCAACTAACCAGTGTTGCTGGACGTGTCTCAGGTATGGCAGACACCCCTCATTCCTCCATAAGGGCTAGTCACTTTTTGCAAAAGATGACAGACACAGATGATGTGGAAGCCTACCTGACCACCTTCGAAAGGACAGCCGAGCGAGAGGGTTGGCCCAAGGTACAGTGGGCAGGACTGGTGGCGCCCTTCCTTTCAGGAGAACCCCAAAAGGCATATTTTGACCTGGAGAATCATGATGCTATGGACTATGTTACTCTAAAGAAGGAGATCCTTACACGCCTTGGGGTTACGCTTTCAGTCCGTTCACAACGGGTGCACAACTGGGACTACAGCCTGGATAAACCTCCACGTTCCCAAATGCATGACCTCATACACCTGACCAAGAAGTTGTTGCAACCGGAGATCCTGACCGGCCTCCAGATGGTGGAGCGGGTTGTGATGGACCAGTACTTAAGGGCCCTCCCCGTTACACTGCGCAAGTGGGTGAGCCATGGGGACCCCAAAAATGTTGACCAGATGGTGGAGATGGTGGAGAGGTACACAGCCGCAGAGGAGTTGCTGAGTCTGCCACAGCGCCCCCCAGCCCTGCAGCGAAGATCTCCAGGGCTACCTGGTAAGACTGTTCTAAGGGAAAAGGGGGCTGGCAGAAGTGATATGTCTGTGGGTGCAAGTGGAGAGACTAGAGACACGGGCTCCAAAAGCTGGCAAGCTGTGCCAGGGAAGTCTGTGGCCTATAAAAGGCTTAATAAGGACTTAATAAAATGTTTCAGATGTCAAATGCCAGGTCACGTTGTTGCCAATTGTCCAATGTATGGTGAACCAATGCAATGTGAAGCCTCCTATATAAACCGCCGTTTATCACTGTATGCTCAGCTTGCGTGTGTGGCTTTACCAAATACTGGGGGTGAGAAACAAATGTGTGTTATCACTGTGGAAGGTAAAGAAGTGAGTGCCTTGTTAGACTCAGGCAGTCTGGTCACTCTAGTAAAAACGGATTTGGTAAACCCCAGGAAATGGCAACCGAAAACCTTGGCAGTGACCTGCATACATGGAGACACCTGTGATTATTACACGGCGGTGGTAGATGTAAATACCCAGTTTGGGGCAGAAAAATTTATGGTCGGTGTAGTGCCCAGGTTAATGCATATTGTCATCATGGGGCGCGATTTCCCACATTTCTGGCAGCTATGGGAACATAAAATTTCAAAGGTCTGTCAGGAAAGGGGTGACCCAACCCCGAGTACCGAAGTGTGTGGGTATATAAGAGGGTCTACTGTTGAGGATGAATCATTTCCTCTGTCTGTCATGATGGGGGAGCCTGAAGTCTCGGACCATAATGTCGGGTTAGAAGAGGGTCAGAACAGTCCAGAGAGAGAAGACTCCCTTAGCGACAATTTGCCAGACCTTGCAGTAAGGAAAGAGCAATTTGGTGCTGAGCAATTAAAAGATCCCACCCTTACTAGAGCCCGAGAAAATGTGAAATCTATAGATGGTAAACAGGTAGAGCCAGACAGCAGACTTTGTTTTCCACATATAGCTGTAAAACGCGAATTATTGTACCAGGTGGAAAAAAGGGGAGAGGATCTGGTGGAACTACTGTTGGTTCCTAAAATGTACAGACGAACTGTACTAGATATTGCTCATGGTCACCTTATGTGGGGGCATTTGGGAGCTGAAAAGACTACAGACAGAATCCTTCAAAGGTTCTTTTGGCCTGGGGTCCATAAAGATGTTAAAGATTACTGTGCCTCCTGCCCAGAGTGCCAAATTTCGTCTCCCAAGCCACACTATCGTAGTCCCTTGGTACCTCTACCAATCATGGAGATACCATTTGAGAGGATAGCAATGGATCTGGTGGGGCCCATTGTAAAATCTGCTCGAGGCCACCAACATATTCTCGTAATCATGGACTACGCTACTCGTTACCCGGAAGCTATCCCCTTATGTAGTACAACATCCAAGGCCATAGCTAAAGAGTTGGTGCAGGTGTTCAGTCGCGTGGGTATACCAAAAGAGATCCTAACAGATCAGGGTACCCCTTTATGTCCCGTATCATGAAGGAGTTATGTAAACTGTTCAAAGTTAAACAGCTGCGTACCTCTGTCTACCATCCCCAGACTGATGGACTGGTAGAGAGATTTAACAAAACTCTAAAAGCCATGCTTAAGAAAGTGGTGGACAAAGATGGGAAAAACTGGGATTTCCTTCTCCCCTATCTCATGTTTGCCATCCGTGAAGTCCCTCAGTCATCCACGGGTTACTCCCCTTTGAGTTGCTATATGGACGCCACCCTAGGGGTCTGTTAGATATAGCAAAAGAAACCTGGGAAGAAGAAGCTACCCCCTATAGAAGTGTCATAGAACATGTGGCACAAATGCAAAATCGTATAGCTGCAGTGATGCCAATTGTACGTGAACATATGGCCCAGGCTCAGGGGGCACAACAAAGGGTGTATAACCGCAGTGCCCAAGTACGTACCTTTGCGCCAGGTGACCGGGTTCTAGTGCTGATCCCTACGGTAGAGAGTAAATTCCTGGCTAAGTGGCAAGGCCCCTTTGAGATAATAGAGCAAGTAAATGAGGTAAACTATAAAATCCGTCAACCAGGTAAGAGGAAGCCTGAGCAAGTGTACCACATCAATCTTATAAAACCATGGAAAGATCGTCTATCACTTGCTGCCAACTCCTCCTACCCACCAGAGCAGCGGTGCTCTGGGAAGCCCCTGTTGCCGGAAGTAACAATACCAGACTCCCTGGCCAAAACACAAAAGGTAGAAGTACAAGGGTTCCTCTTTAAGAATAGGGATTTTTTCTCTGAGATCCCAGGGCGCACCTCGGTCATAAAACATGACATCATCACAGAACCAGGACAAAGGGTTAAGCTGAGACCCTACAGAATACCAGAGGCCAGGAGAGGGATTATCTCTGCAGAGGTGAGAAAAATGTTGGAACTTGGGGTAATTGAAGAGTCCCATAGCCAGTGGTCCAGTCCTATAGTGCTGATCCCCAAACCAGATGGCAGCTGGAGGTTTTGCAATGACTTTAGAAAATTGAACACCCTATCTAAGTTTGATGCTTACCCAATGCCTCGTGTTGATGAGCTCATTGACAGGCTCGGAAACGGCAGGTATATAACCACTCTGGACTTAACCAAAGGTTATTGGCAAATTCCGCTAACAAATGAAGCCAAAGAGAAAACTGCCTTTGCCACTCCTGATGGGTTGTTTCATTATGTAGTCTTGCCATTTGGTTTGCATGGAGCGCCTGCAACCCTCCAGAGGGCAATGGATAAGATATTACGACCCCACAGACTATACGCAGCAGCATATCTGGATGACATCATCATCCAAAGTCAAGATTGGGAATCCCATCTACCTAGGGTGCAGGCGGTTATCAATTCACTGTGTGAGGCAGGCTTCACAGCCAACCCAAAAAAATGTGCCATTGGTCTTGAAGAGGCTAAGTATCTAGGTTACATCATAGGCCGAGGTCTAGTAAAGCCCCAGTTAAACAAAATTGAAGCCATACAAAAATGGCCTCAACCGGTAACCAAGAAGCAAGTCCGTGCCTTCTTAGGGATTACAGGCTATTACCGACGATTTATACCCAATTTTGCTTGTCTTACAGCCCCATTAACAGACTTGACAAAAGGGAAAGACTCAGTCATGGTCAAGTGGTCACAAGAGGCTGAGAAATCATTTCAGACTCTAAAAACCCTCCTGTGCGCTCAGCCAGTACTGATAACTCCAGATTTTAAGAAAGGATTTGTTCTACAGACGGATGCATCTGAGGTCGGCCTGGGGGCGGTGCAGTCACAGGTACGGGATGGAGAAGAACACCCCGTACTGTATCTGAGCAGGAAACTTATTGACCATGAGAGAAAATATGCAATTGTGGAAAAAGAGTGCCTCGCTATTAAATGGGCCCTGGAAGCGCTCCGCTACTATTTGCTGGGCCGTCACTTTGAATTGGTCACAGATCATGCTCCCTTAAAATGGATGTGTGAGAATAAGGAAAAAAATAGGAGGGTAACAAGATGGTTCTTAGCTCTACAAGAGTACCAATTTACCGTAAAACACAGGCCAGGGACCCAAATGGGAAATGCAGATGCCTTGTCGCGTGTACATTGTCTGATGTCCAGTTGTGTTCCAGCCCCAGGTCTGAAACAGGGGGGGAGGATATGTGACAGAGTGTCTGGAGAAGTGGTGGACGGGGTCTATGTGTGTCCAAGATTCCTCACTTCTGTCATTTAAAAAGCAACCAGGGAAATGTTCAGCGGTCTATGCAGACGTCTCTGCAATTCGGGTTAGTATAAAAACCTGGTTTTAGGGCCTGTGTTGCTGGAGTGGGGAGAGAAGGGTGGGCCCCCACTCCATCTGGACAGTCTGGGTTTTGGGCTGTCAGGTAATCACTCCTCAGGAGTGCTAGTCTGATATAAAGCTGAGAATACAGACACAGCTTGCCCCACCTGGGAACAGGTTACATGCTTAGAGCCTGAGAGAGCACTCCTAGAGGTATGGACCTTTGGTTTTTTGTTTGGTGCCCGGTATTAGGTCGGCACTTGTGCAGTTAGGTTTCCGGCTGTATAGTTAGAGCCGGACAGGCTTAGAATTTTTGTTTGTTATATATTTCTTTTTTGTGGTCTGTACCTCACCTTTCAATAAAACTGACTGAGGCCAGTTAAACGACTTCCCTGCTGTTTGGACTGCAATGTCTATGGTGTGCCTGCTGAAAGGTGCCTGTGTACCCAGGAGATGACCCCCGCTAACTGATCCCTTACAATAGGTACATTTGTATATAAATATATATATATATATATATATATATATATATATATATATATTTTACACATATGTACAGTTATAATACACTCTCTCCACCATCCCCCATTAGTAGCTACAGTTGGGTCCCCATTTTTCCTATACTAGTAAAAACTGTGCACTCCCATGATATCTTTCCCTGCTGGACATCAAAGAAGGGTCTATTTATCAGTAGTAGTAGCCTAGTAGCAGTAGAGACACCGTTTGCCACCCTTTTCTCAGCAGCACATCCTCTACTCCACCATTTTTCAATGGTATTAGCAGCAGGGTTGGGTTTGTCCACATGTAGTAAAAGCAGTAGGGTCCACCTTTAGCCCAGTAGTAGCAGTGACCTCACTTTCACACATTAGTAATGAAAGCCCTCTATACCCAGAAGAAGTAGTAGCAGGACCCCAACAATTTCCCTAATGATACAGATGACAGGGTATCCAATACTTTCCTTAAATGGAATATTACAAACAAGAAAACCCCTTTTATCTCAATAGTGGTGCCCCCCTACCTCCTACCTTCCACAATAGGAGAAGGAGGAGGAGGAGTACGATTATTCACCCCCTTCCTTCCCCTGGCTGTCCAGCTGCATATAGTTATGTATGCTTGCATCAATTATTGCTAGCACTGATGCTGAAGGAGCTCACAGCTGCTGTAATTAAGTGTAAGCCAAAGCCTTCTCTGTAGACTAGCTGCCATTTAGATGAAGCTGACCCTTAGGAGGGTGTCTGGTTGCCTGACTGCCCGGGTCCCCTCCTAAGTTATGCATTATTTACACTTTGAGGTGTTTCAGTCTGTGGCCCTTAGGTTTGACAAGTGGAGAAAGCTTGAAGCAGGAAGTAGTAGCACTTCTTGTATTCCTCAGCATTGCCTGCAATTTCTTCAACCCTCTCACTGATTGGTGGATTAGCCCCTGATGACTTCTGTTCCACCAGTCATTGCAGGACTCGCTTCTTACTGCAGAGGAGAGAGTGGAGCACTGCTCTCCTTACTCTCGCTGCTAACTCAGACTGCCAAGCATGTCATCACTTCCCCTCCCCACATGCCTTATTTAGTAGCAAGTTCAGCGGGAAGCAAGGGAGGAGGATGAAAAAAAACATAAAAAGGAATTTTTTTGTCCTGTTATCTGTCCTGTTAAAAAGTTATTTCAAATTTTATATGTATTCTTACAACTTTTTTAATCCTGCATATGGGAATAAGACTTGAGCAACAATTATTTGCAGTCTATATAACAACCAATATGCAGAAGCTGGAGCATATACCTCAGATAACAATGCTCTGGCCACTGACTGTAAATTCCAGTCGTTTGTATGAACTTAATTGGTTATCTAGTGATATGTACAGTAGGTTAACAAGCTGCGTAGCAAATCAGTGGTTCAGGTCTTGACTTACTTGGTCTTATAGTTAAATATATTACTAGCTGGAAGAGGTAGGCAAAATTTGGGGATGATCTTGAATATTGTGTATAGTTCTAGACACTATTTTCAAAAACAAATTGATCATTATTTAATCCAGTAACACCAAGCGTTTGAATAATATGCTGTTGTAAGGTTATGTACACAAGTGACTTAAATGCTGCAGATTTGCTGTTGCAGATTTTCATGTGCACAGCATGTCAATGAAATATCATCGACATGCTGTGCAAAAAATCCAGTGTAAATTGACCTGCAGTGTAAATTAAAAATCCAAAGCATGGCAATTTAGGCTGTGCATTTCCATTATGGATTTCAGCCTTTGCAACCATTTATGTGGCATGTAATATATGCTGCGGAACTGCTATATTTTTTACCTTGCAAAATATTAAATAAAATTATAAATAGTGAATGTCCCCCAGAGTTCTTTTTATGACAGTGAAGGACATAAGGTTACAAAGGATACACAAAAATAAGTATACAATTTTGAATAAAATACAAATAAAAAAGACAACACAAACATACCAACACAATCGCTATAGCTACCCCAGTTACCCAAGATTATACATATTATATATCAATTTGTCTAAAACAAAAAAGAATGTATTAGAAAACAGCCCTGTATGTCATGGAAAAAATGCTGCAAAAATAATATGAAAAAAACTAGGGCCATCAAACTGCCATGTGCATAAAATTGTGAAACAGTGTCTGGTTATTTAAGACAGAACATTTTGATCATTACAGAGATAAATGAATGACTGCCAGCAAGGTAACATGGTGGCATACTTTGTAAGGTTGAAAAGTATTTTTCTACTTCAACCTATTATCCTCTAGTGTTTATCCAGAGGATGACAAAATAACCAACATGAGGGAGAAGCCATGAAGAAAGAGTTTTAGAGGGAAAAAAAAAATCTTCCCCCCTGCAAATATTGAAATGTGAATAAATCCCTTGGATCACGCACTCATCTCCAGTAATCTGGTATCCATAACTCCAGGCCCCTTTTAATCCCTATTGATGAATTGATCATAACCGCTTCCTTTCGGCAGAGAGTTCCATAGTTTAACTGCTCCTACAGTAAAGAATTCCCTTCTATGTTGATGTTAAAACCTTATTTTCTCTAGACCATTCTTGATCAGAGCTGCATTCTCAGACTGAAAATTTCCCGAAGGCTGCAATAAAACTCATTACCATCTGAAACAATAATGGCTTATGAAAAGTATATACCATGAATATCTGTTAGGTGGCGGTGGCACCTTCATTACTCCCACCTATTGAGAGAAAGGGGTCATATTCTCCCCATTTTGCACTCCTAAAAGAGCATCTCTTTCCATTATACAGTAGTGTTTGTGAGTTGCTGCTCACTACTCCCATCAATGACAATGAATATATCTGTATGCATGTCATATTTTCCACTTTAACACTTCCTTACTCCTTTCTGGAATGCCAAACAGGCATCAGACCACTATTCTAGCAATATATTTGGGTCCCAGAGATATCCTTAGGGTGCTTTCACACTAGCGTTTTTACTTTCCATCCTAGAGTTCCGTCCTCGGGGCTCTAGGACGGAAAGATACTGATCAGGATTATCCCAATGCATTCTGAATGGAGAGAAATCCGTTCAGGATGCATCAGGATGTCTTCAGTTCAGTCTTTTTGACTTTTCAGGACGGAGATAAAACCGCAGCATGCTGCGGTTTTATCTCCGTCCTGAAAAGCCTGAACACATGACTGAACGCCTTGATCAGGCCTTAAGTCCCATTGACTTACATTGGGGCCAGATCCGGCATTAAAAAAGACTGAAGGACGGATCCGTCTTTCAGGTGTGTGCATGCGCAGACCTTTAAAACAGTGAAAAAAATACAAGACGGATACGTCTCTCCGAATGGCAAACGGAGAGACGGATCTGCACTTGCAATGCATTTGTAGACGGATCCGCAATCCGGATCCGTCTAGAAATGCTTTCAGTTGTCATGCGTTGTGACAGATCCGGCGGGACGGAAGTGCACGCCGGATCCACACAATGCAAGTGTGAAAGGGGCCTTACAGTACACCATTATTCCTTATCTGTCCTTATACCGCACTGTAGGCTGCTCTTTTCTATGACATGGAAAATATATGTGAGCATATCTGTAAATAGATAGTTGGGGACCAGATGGAAGGATATTGCAAGCCACATTATGCACCTTTGCTCTAAACACAATGGATCCCCCCTTGGGTATAGGTAGTCTGATTACAAAAGAAGGTATAGCAGGAAGAAAATAACAAAGTTAAGGAGCCTCTGTCAGCATAGTCAACCCAATGTATTGTCTGATAAGGTTGATCATGCTGCTTAAAACATTACCTTTCTTTTGTCTTTATGTTAAACAGCTGCAGAGATATATGTTTTTATTCATATGGAAATTATATGAATTGGAGCATATTGGAGCACAAGTGGGGCTTAATCCTAGGAGCACCACTTTTGTAACAACCCTGTGCTCTGCACACTCCCCCTCCACTTGATTGACAGTGCTAGACATCAGCATGCTGAGGGCAGAGGTGTATCATAGTATGTACATATCATATATACTACTTACTATAGTCTTACCGTTCTGAGAATAGAGGTTTTTTATGCTTACAGAGCTAATACATATTACTGGTTTATTCACAAGCAGAATGTATGATTATAAAGACACCAGTGATATTAGATTTCTAAGAATAAAAAACACTCTTCTCAATGAAAGGCTGTACCCTGGAGATAAGTGCTCAGTCTTGCATGTTAGCTGTCACAGGTTCAAATCACAGGAGATATTTCTGGATTTTATTTCTTCAGTTATTTTTTTCTCCCTCATTAAACTATAGCAAAAGGCTGTTTCCTTACTATATTGAGAATAGAGGTTTTATATGCTTAGAAAGCTAATGCATACTGTATTATTGGTGTCTTTATATGCATATATTATGCCTGTGAATAAACCACTAATATGTATTGGCTTTCTAAGCATTAAAAACCTCTATTCTCAACATGGTGAGGATATAGTAAGTAGTGTATATGATATGTAACTTGCTGTAGCTCAGTTCCCTGTCATGGTGGTGAATACTATTTCCTGTAAAATTGTTCAGAAATAGAATCCTCCTATCCCGAAAAAAAGTTATCCTCTTTAAAAGAGTTGTCTGAGGTAATTGAATACAGCTTTTAATACGAAGTTCCAAATTACTTTTCAGGTGTCTGCTTTGTTCAAAGATGGGACAATAGGAGACAACATTAATATTGTCATCGTTGGTCTTATCCTGCTGGAAGATGAACAGGTAACGTTATGAAAGAATAGTTAGCTTGTTACATAAAAGAAGGTTTTATCATCAAGGTAGCCATGTATTCTTTACTGTAAGAGCAATGAGTTATGTTGTGATGGCTAATTCATCATGAAAATTCAAGAAGGTTATGGGAACTAGTTTTCTAGAGAAGGGATGTTGATCCTGAGATTTATGCTTATTGTCATATCTGGAATCCGGAAGAAATGTGTCTCTTTTAATATATGAGAAAATTGGCATCTGCCTCTAGAGTATTTTGCCTTCCCCTGGATCAACACTGTAGGTTTATTGGTTGAAATTGATGGACTTGTGTCTTTTTTCCAGTGTTACCAACTATGAAACTAATCCTGTTGATCTTTCTCCACTAAATGATGACTACATTTCCCTATTCTACTGTGTGGCAGATAAATTAATGGACCTGTACAGTTGAAAATCAATATCATTCTGTGTGTTCTGTTTTGCACTGTTGTATGTTGTATTGCCATTTTTCCAAATGAGTATTTCTTTATGATTCATCATACCTACAGAGATCAGGAGATATGTGTAACGTTTATTGTGAAGGAAACATCTGCAGCTGCTCTTAATGTTGTCACTTGCCAATTTTTGGTGTGTTGATTGCAAGAGTTCTGAACAATAGACCTAGATTGTTCAGCTGTAGTGGAAACAACATAGCAGATTTCAGGCTATTTTGATGTAGCTGGATATAGTCAGTGTTTTTTTTTTTATTAAAATGCTTATTCTAGAGTAGTAACAATTCAAATATTTAGTGTACTTTTCTGACTTTATATGTATTGTTATTTTCATAAAATTGATACACTGAGCTGTCTATTAATGAAAATTGCGTTGAGTGGACACCTAGAGCTTTAGGTAAAGTAGACCCATGAGAAATTTCTGTTTTTAATATTTTGTAGCTAGAATTGTTCTTAGCTTAGCAAATTCAGTCATGTCAGGCGGCTTTGTTACTATTCTTCTTTTTAATGTCTTGTTAAATATTCAGTCAGTGACAGTTCAATTATTTTCCATTTAAGTTTTTTTTACAGCTTAGACTTTGGCCAGCTTCCAAAAAGCTAAAGAAGAGTATCTTTTGATCAAACACCTGTGTTAACTTTAATTAATGCAATTTTCCCTAAAAATCACTCAGTTAAGAATGTAAGGTATGCTCATCGGGATAAAAACCCAGCCATTCATTCTCCAGCTGAATGTTCTGTCTTCCTTACAAATGGTTAGACATTTGTGACATTACATTACTATTCCTCCATATTACAATTTCTTTAAAGTTTTGTTTTGTCTGCTTTAGCAATCCCTTCTTTTATAAGGGTACCCCAAAAATAAGTTGATCATAAGTTTGTCCATGTAATGTATGAATATGTTCAATCCTCCACAGAATGAGATGCTCTGTATAGCCATCGTGACCGGAGTACCCCATTTATTAACTCCCTATTACCCCATAGGGTATTTGAAAACTGTTTTTCAAAACCGGACAACCCTTTAATAAGAGTATGTTCTGGAAACCATTTTAGTTTACAGGGGTTATCCAACACACACACACATAATGCCTGGACCCAAGATAGTGACAATACTTACCTGGTCCCCAACGCCGGTTTCCTTCCGGATTGCTGCACGACCATCTTCGCATCTCCTCCATGTGGAGATAACACCCATCAACAGGAGGGGGGAGCTTGTGCAGGAAATAGCAGGCCGCCCGTGACGTGGCCTGCTTTTGGCACCCCCATTGACAAATGTTATAATCTGCCCATAGGGGGAATGCAAAGACCGCCGTGGAGTGGAAACTGGGGTAATTATCACAAGTCTGGGCATTGTGGTGGGTTTTTCAATGTTGGATAACCCCATTAACAGTAATTACAAATGAAAAAATAAAATACTTTTTTATTTTACATTAGATTTTTCTTTCCTGCTCCATTTTGATTTAACAAATAGATAAATGGGTCACAGATTGATATTTCCTTTTGCATTGACAGTTTGTTTTGATTAATAAGGCATGAGATACACATGATGTTCCGATTTAGTATTTTGGCAGCAAGTCAATATAAAATTAACATAAAATGCTGTGTCGGTACCTCACTCATGATATTAGGTTTTCTGATCACTAATAATTTTTTCAATAACATTCTTATTAAATTTGTTGTCCGTTCAACACCATTTTATACTGTATATACCTTTGATACAAAGTTCAGTAACTGATCCTGAGTTCCAGGGTGTTATTGTCCAGAGATTAATTCACAATTCTGCATTATTATTTTTTTTTTACTGGAAACAGTCAACAGGTTTGTGAACAGATGAACAGTGCCGTGCAAACATGAGATTAGAGTACATTGCCCTAAATTATGAATCTTCACAGCAAGCTCGGTAGAACCACCAAGCTCGGAAACCTGTACAATTTGGAATATAGCACATAAGGATAGTCTGCAACTACAGGCTGTAACACTAGCATAGTGTATTTATGTATGTTTAATGTATTTGCAAAATGATTCCACTTTTACGTGAATTCTATATGTAAACAGTAAAAAAGAACGATATACATCTTAATGCTTTAATTGTACGGTTTGAGTTAGGTTAAATGGGGTTTTCCAAGATTTTTAAAAATGTTGCCTACAACAGAAGGCAGAGTAAAATTAATAAAAAAAAAAAGTACTCACCTTTTACTAACCTCACCGGTTCTGCGCCATTCATGCATATGTGATGGCTGTGATTAGCTGCAGCAGTAACATGGAAGATAAATAGATTGTGACCAATTGCAGGTGAGTTAATTTTTATTAATTTTACACAGTCCCCTGCTCTGGGCCAAGTTTTAAAAAAAATCTTGGAAACCCATTCCATTATCTGTATACTTACAGTACTTCACTATGTGACTCAACATCATGTAGTGTGAGAGAAGAAGCTTTAAATGGAGTCTGTCACATACATTTCACTAATATACAGTAACTACCAGCATTGAAAAAGCATTATAACCATACCTTTATGTCATCTGGGAGTTTATTCCATGTCCAGGAAAAGCACATTTATTTCTATGAAAAATGGTTCCCAAGTGCTTAGCTGGGCAGATTTTTCTTTTCCAAGTGCCCAAGCCTGCTGCCCTTCCAAGCCTGCCCAGCTGGGTACTAGGGAACTGTTTTTCATAGGAATAAAAATGCCTTTTATGGACATGGAATAAACACCCAGGTGACATAAAGTTGTGGTTATAATGATTTTACAATGTTTTGATGGCCATTACAGGTAGTTATATTAGTGAAATTTACATGGTAGACTCCCCTTTAAAGGGATCTAAAGTTATTGTGTACCTCTCTTTCAGCCTGGTCTTATAATAAACCATCATGCTGACCGTACACTGAGCAGTTTCTGCCAGTGGCAGTCTGGACTCATGGGAAAAGATGGCAGTCGGCATGATCATGCCATTCTACTTACTGGTTTGGATATCTGTTCCTGGAAGAATGAACCTTGTGACACATTAGGTAGGGTTCCACTTGCTTTATTTAAAATCTTATTTAATAGGAGAAATTCCAGTGTGCGCTTTGTATATCATGAAGTTTATATACTACTTGTATTTCACATCTATTGTATGGCTGATAGTAGTGGTAGAATGGGGGGGGGGGGGGGGGGAGCTTGATACATGTTAGCCATATTAGCCAGTTGAAAAGTGTTGTGTTATTCTCAATAACAGAAACAAAATATTAGTCATCCAGTTATGATATCTTTTTAATGAGAATATAACTATACTGTATATATCATAGAGGGTGAAATATGAACAGTATTTCTATTCTCGTTTTACAGGGTTTGCTCCAATTAGTGGCATGTGTAGTAAATACCGTAGCTGCACTATTAATGAGGACACTGGGTTAGGACTCGCTTTTACCATTGCTCATGAGTCAGGTCACAAGTAAGCTCTGTTTTCATTTTTCTTCTGCATTTCAGTCATGTATAACACTGGCGTTTTATGTATTTTGTATAAATAGATACTAATTAAATCAGAAAATGACCTGTTGTTTTAATCAACTTTTTATGTCAAACATGTCTTTTAAACATTCTAGTCCTGCAGTTTGTTCCTTCCTGACGATCTGCTGATTGTTAGTGAAGGAGACTGCTGTATTTACATGTAGTGATCTCCTCCAGAGCATGGGGAGGATCCATCACTAATGCCATCGCTCTTCCCCGTAAGGACTCGGTGTTTGCAGGCAGGAGATTGTGTTTACACGATCTGCTGCCAGTAAACAATCATTTTTATGTGCGATTACCCGCTGAATGAGATGGTGGTACATTTACACTGCCTGATGATCGATAATGTGCATTACTATGAACGATTGTTAGCAATAATCGGTGTGATTCTCGGCCTGTGTAAACAATATGCCAAGACTTTCTTTTCTGTATATATTACCTGTCAGCAATTATTGATATCATCACAAAGAGGATTACAATTACAGATAACATCTATGTATAAATAAAAAATATGGATCCAACATTCACAATATATGATGGTCACAGCTTATCAACCCCCTCCCTGCTGTATAGTGACCTCTGTACAGGTCATATAGTGCATGTCTAGAAAACTTTCCCATAGAAGTCAATACATTTCCTCCAGTGTGCTAGTTCTATGGCTCATGGTCTACAATCAGAAAATAAAAACAGATTCATTTTAAAAAGAGTGTCACTATCTAGTTTTAACTGGCAAAAAAATAATTATGACTTTTTTTTTTATTATTTTTTTTTTAGCTTTGGAATGATCCACGATGGAGAGGGAAATATGTGTAAGAAGTCTGAAGGCAACATAATGTCACCAACACTGGCAGGAAATAATGGGGTCTTCTCTTGGTCTGCCTGCAGTCGACAGTACTTGTACAAGTTTTTAAGGTATCATACTTTAAACAAAAACTTGTTTTTCGCACCTCAGCAATGATGATGAGCTTATAATCTTGTAAAGAAATTCTCTAGAACTAAAACATTGATAGCATCTTGGGCCTCACTGAGCAAACATTCATGGACTAGGCTAAGGTTATGCTATCAATGTTGAATGAATTCCTTGATTGCACAGGCACAAAACAGAACATATGTGTGCGAATGTGCCTTATAATGTAGTTTATTCACATAATGTGGCACAGCGACCCAAATGAACAAGCTGCTGTGACAGTCTCTCAAATGAATAAAGACAGTCAGTTTTTAAGGAATATATTAGGCCTCTTTCACACTAGCGTTGTTAGGATCCGGCGTGCACTTCCATCGCCGGAATGCACGCCGGATCCTGCACAACGCAAGTGAACTGAAAGCATTTGAAGACTGATCAGTCTTCAAAATGCTTTCAGTGTTACTATGGCAGCCAGGACGCTACTAGCGTCCTGGTTGCCATAGTAGCAGTGAGAGGCGGGGAGCGGCATGCACATTCCGTGCGGCTCCCGGGCGCTCCTGAATGGCGTCAGAGCGCCCGCGCGCATGGATCACGTGATCCGTGCGATCACGTGATCTATGCACTGGGGCGCCCTGGCGTCATCCTAGAGCGTCCGGGAGCTGCACGGAATGTAAGTATGCTGCTCCCCTACTCTTTACTATGGCAACCAGGACTTTAGCGTCCTGGCTGCCATAGTAACCATTGACAAAAAGCTAAGCGTCGGTTCCGGCAATGCGCGAAAGCGACGTTTAGCTAAAACGGATCCAGACTAATGCCCTTCAATGGGCTTTAATTCCGGATCCGGCGTTGCGGCATGTCTTCCGGATTTTTGGACGGAGACAAATCCGCAGCATGCTGCGCTTTTGTCAACGTCCAAAAAACGTTGACATACTGAACGGAAGACATCCTGATACATCCTGAACGGATTTCTCTCCATTCAGGATGCATGGGGATAATCCTGATCAGTAGCTTTCCGTCCTAGAGACCCGACGACGGATCTCTAGGACGGAAAGCTAAAACGCTAGTGTGAAAGAGGCCTTATACAGTTGTGCTTGAATGTTTGTGAACCCTTCAGCATTTTTTAGATGGGGAGCTCCTTCTGTCACTTATCTGTACCCTGCAAATGAGATCTGGGGGTGCTGATGTATTCACATGGCAACCTAGGGTCTAAAGAAAGCCCCAGGCTTACCTGCAGTATATCCGTATCAGGCTACGCCTCTCTGCTGCAGCCTGCTGTTGACTGTCAGTATAATATACTGTACTGTATAAGCAGTACAGCATGTTATACAGATGATCAAAGAAATCGCCTGTTAAAGTTCCCTTGTAGGACTAATAAATGGTTAAAAAAAGTTTTATTAAATAAAAACATCTCCAAGTTAAAAACACACCTGTTTCCACTGGAAAAATAAATTTTAAATAAATTTTAAAAATAAAATCCCCACCATATATTTGGTATCACCACATCTGTAACAACCTGCACTACACAATTATCTTGTAATTTAGAAATCAGAAAGTAATGTACCCCAAAATGATGCCAATTAATACTAAAAGTCCTAACATACCACAATAGAACGAAAAATAAAAAAGGAATGGATCTTGGAATACAGAGATGCAAAAACATTTTTTTTTAAAACAAGTTTTAATTGTGCAACAGCAGTAAAACATAAAAATAACTATATATATTTGGTATCACTGCAATTGTATTGACGCAGAGAATAAAGTTATAATCTGGCTCAGACTGGCCCACCGGGGAGCCGGGGAAATCCTCGGTGGGACCCTGCCTAGTTACAGTCTAGGTCGCAATAACGTCTGTACAAGCATCATAGACGCCTGTTCCGGCCATTTTACTCCCTGGAAAAAGACTCATGCTTATTTTTACGCATGGTCTTTTTCTTGTTAGGTGCGCTGTATCAGAAGCTGCCACACATGAAGCCTCACTCCTCTCCCGAGAAGCCCCGCCCCTCTCCCAAGAAGCCCCGTCCCTCACTCTCTCACCAGGAGCAGCTCCAGAGACTGGACTAAACACTACATTGTGGTTACAGGACCTGTGGTGATGTCACAGTCATGTGATCAGCCATATGTGTAGGAGGAGTTAGGGGGACACAGGCTGTGCTGGGGGAGAATGCAGAGGTACTTTATGTATGGAAGGTGTGTATAATGTCAGTGTAACCAGTCTATTGTACAGTTTTGTGTGTATGGAAGCTGTGTAAAAAGCAGGGCTATGTCAGTGTAACCAGTCTATTGTACAGTTTTGTGTGTATGGAAGGTGTGTGTAAAGCAGGGCTATGTCAGTGTAACCAGTATATTGTACAGTTTTGTGTGTAATTTGCACACAGTAGTTCTATCTGTGTAATGGACATGTAGCAGAGCTGTGTGTGCAATGTGTATATAGTAAACTATCGGTGTAATGGGCATGTGGTAGAGCTGTGTATGTAATATGTATATAGTAGTGTCAGATGGGCCCTGTGTATGGCAGCGACAGGTAGGCCCTGTGTATGGCAGCGTCAGGTGGACACAGTATATGGCAGCGTCAGGTGGGCACTGTGTATGGCAGTGTCAGGTGGGCGCTGTGTATGGCAGCATCAGGTGGGCCCTGTGTATGGCAGCACCAGGTGGGCGCAGTGTATGGCAGCGTCAGGTGGGCGCAGTGTATGGCAGCCTCAAATATCAGCCTCATAACGTTATGTGGCCCTATGCATTATCTATGTGAAATACCGCAAAATTCGTACTCCTCTTTGGCTAAAAACACTCCTCAAAGTTGTTAAGAAGAGTATTTTTACTCTTCTTGAAAAAATGTAGGGCGACCTCTGGTCTACATATTAATCAGCAGCGGCAGGCAGCCCCAGCTTTCTGCTGGTAAACGCTGCTGACTACCGCTTCAATAGGAAGAGTAGAGCTACACAGACATACAGAAGGTGGCGAGATGATCTTGATCATCTCGCCACTTAACTTGCCCTGCAGTGATGCTGGCGGCTGATGCTGCCATCTTTCAGTGGGCCTCAGGATCGGCCTCTTGATACATGTGGTGCGGTGCCTGCGCTTCCTTCTCTCTCCCTGCACTGCACGCATGCTGCATCCTCACAGAGCCCTGCCGCCCGCCCATATTCTAGAGTCTGCAGAGCACAGCGGCGGGCTTTTACTGTGCTCCTGAGTGTGTAAAATTTTATTTTTTGTCACAAGTTAGTGGAATATGAGACTGTAAGAAAAAAAAAAACAATTTCCGCGAACCTGTGCCAAAAAAAAAAAATCTTCTATGAACTCACCATACCCCTCACGGAATACCCTGGGGTGTCTTCTTTCTAAAACGGGGTCACTTGTGGGGTATATATACTGCCCTGGCATTTTAGGGGCCTCTAAAGCGTGAGAAAGTCTGGAATCCAAATGCGTAAAAATGCCCTGGGAAATCCAAAAGGTACTCATTGGAATTAGCGCCCTTTTGCGCATCTTGGCTGCGAAAAAGTGTCTCTCATGTGCTATCGCTGTACTCAGGAGAAGTAGGGCAATGTGTTTTGGGGTGCATTTTTACATATACCCATACTTTGTGTGAGAAATATCTCTGTAAATGACAACTTTTTAAAAAAATGTATACAAAGTTGTCAATTTACAGAGATATTTCTCTCACCCAGCATGGGTATATGTAAAAATACACCCCAAAACACATTGCCCTACTTCTCCTGAGTACGGCGATACCACATGAGTCACACTTTTTTGCAGCCAAGATGTGCAAAGGGGCCCTAATTCCAATGAGTACCTTTTAGGATTTCACAGGGCAGTTTTACGCATTTGGATTCCAGACTTCTTCTTACGCTTTAGGACCCCTAAAATGCCAGGGCAGTTTAAATACCCCACAAGTGACCCCATTTTGGAAATAAGACACCCCGTGAGAGGCATGACGAGTTCATAGAAGATTTTTTTTTTGGCACAAGTTAGCGGAAATTGATTTTTTATTGTTTTTTTCTCACAAAGTCTCCCTTTCCGCGAACTTGTGACAAAAAGTTCAATTTTTCATGGACTGAATATGCCCCTCAGCGAATACCTTGGGGTGTCTTCTTTCCAAAATGGGGTCATTTGTGGGGTGTTTGTACTGTTCTGGCATTTTGGGTGGGGCTAAATTGTGAGCAGCCCTGTAAAGCCTAAAGTTACTCGTTGGCTTTTTTTGTAAAAAAGCAATTTTTTGTCACCTTACATCACAAAAAGTACAATACCAAGTGATCAAAAAGTTGTATGCACTCTAAAATAGTACCAATCAAACTAGCATCTCATACAAAAAAAAAATGAGCCCCTATACAAGTTGCTCAAAGAATAAAAAAAAAATATGGCTTTCAGAATATGGAGACACTAAAAAATATATTTAAAAAAAAATGCTTTATTATGTAAAACTGAAACACAACAAAAAAAGTAGTCATATTTGGTATTGTCACATCTGTAACAACCTGCTCTATAAAAATACTACATGATCTAACCTGTCAGATGAACAAAAAGTTCAAATGGTGCCAAAACAGCTATTATTTGTTACCTTGCCTCACAAAAAATTTAATATAGAGCAAACAAAACTCATATGTACCCTAAAATAGTATTAACAAAACTGACACATTATCCTGTAGTTTCCAAAATGGGGTCATTTTTTCTACTCTAGGGATTCATCAGGGGGTCTTCAAATGTGACATGGCAACATAAAATTATCCCAGTGAAATCTCCCTTCCAAAAACCTTATGGCGTTCCTTACCTTCTGTGCCCTGCCGTGTGCCCATACAGCAGTTTAAGACCACATATGGGGTGTTTCTGTAAACTAAAGAATCAGGGCAATAAATATTGAGTTTTGTTTTGCTGTTACTGGAAAAAATTGATTCAAATGGAAAATCTGCCAAAAAAGTGAAATTCTGAAACTTCATCTCCATTTTCCATTAATTTTTGTGGAACACCTAAAGGGTTAAGTAAGTTTGTAAAATCTGTTTTAAATACCTTGGGGGTTGTAGTTTCTAAAATGGGGTCATTTTTGGGTGGTTTCTATTATGTGAGCCTCACAAAGTGACTTCAGACCTGAACTGGTCCTTAAAAAGTGGGTTTTGGAAATTTTCTGAAAAGTTTCAAGATTTGCTTCTAAACTTCTAAGCCTACTAACGTCCCAAAAAAAAGAAATTTCATTTACAAAATGATCCAAACATGAAGTAGACATATGGGAAATGTAAAGTAATACATATTTTAGGAGGTATCACTATCTGTTTTAACCCCTTAAGGACTCGGCCCTATTTCACCTTATGACCTAGCCATTTTTTGCAAATCTGACCAGTGTCACTTTATGTGTTGATAACTTTAAAATGCTTTTTCTTATCCAGGCCATTCTGAGATTGTTTTTTCGTCACATATTGTACTTCATGACAGTGGTAAAATAAAGTCGAAAAATTTAATTTTTATTTATAAAAAAATACAAAATTTACCAAAAAGTTTCAATTTCTCTACTTCTAGAATACATATTAATACAGCCAAAAAAAGTTATTGATTTACATTCCCCATATGTCTACTTCATGTATCGATTATTTTGGGAATGCCATTTTATTATTTGGGTGACGTTACAAGGCTTAGAAGTTTAGAAGCAAATCTTGAAATCTTTCAGACATTTTCAAAAACCCACTTTTTAGGGACCAGTTCAGGTCTGAAGTCACTTTGTGAGGCCTACATAACAGAAACCACCCAAAAATGACCCCATTCTGGAAACTACACCCCTCAAGGTATTCAAAACTGATTTTACAAACGTCATTAACCCTTTAGGTTTTCCACAAGAGTTAATGGCAAATGGAGATAAAATTTCAGAATTTCGATTTTTTGGAAAATTTTCCATTTTAATCCATTTTTTCCAGTATGGTTTTTGGAAGGCGGATTTTCCTGGACTGGATTTTTGACACCATGTCCCATTTGAAGCCCCCCTGATGCTCCACTAGAGTAGAAACTCCAAAAAAAGTGACTCCATCTAAGAAACTACACCCCTCAAGGTATTCAAAACTGAGTTTAAAGACTTTGATAACCCTTTAGGTGTACCACAAGAGTTATTGGCAAATGGAGATGAAATTTCCAAATTTTTCTTTTTTGTTACCTTGCCTCAAAAAAAGTGTAATATAGAGCAACCAAAATCATATTTACCCTAAAATAGTACCAACAAAACTGCCACCTTATCCAATAGTTTCAAAAATGGGGTCACTTTTTGGCAGTTTCTACTGTAGGGGTGCATCAGGGGGGCTTCAAATGGGACATGGTGTCTAAAAACCTGTCCAGTAAAATCTTCCTGCCAAAAACCATATGGTGTTCCCTTCCTTCTGCGCCCTGCCGTTTGTCCATACAGCAGTTTACGACCACATATGGGGTGTTTCTGCAAACTACAGAATCAGGGCAATAAATATTGAGTTTGATTGGCTGTTAACCCTTGCTTTGTTACTAGAAAAATGGATTCAAATTGAAAATTTGCAAAACAATAGCTGTTTTCGGACCGTTTTAATATTTTGTTATTTACATTGTTGAACTGACCGGTTAGATTGTGTGCTATTTCTATAGAGCAGGTTGCTATGGATGTGACAATACCAAATATGGCTACTTTTTGGGGGTTTTGTTTCAGGTTTACATAATAAAGAATTTAGAAAAAAAATGATTTTTTAGTGTCTCCATATTCTGAAAGCCATATTTTATTTTTATTTTTTGGACGACTGTCTTATGTAGGGGCTCATTTTTTGCGGGATGAGATGTCGGTTTGATTGGCACTATATTGGGGTGCATATGACATTTTGGTCGCTTGCTATTACACTTTTTGTGATGTAAGGTGACAAAAATAGCTTTTGACACCATATTTATATATTTTTTTGTTCTGTTCACCTGAGGGGTTTGGTCATGTGTTATTTTTATAGAGCAGGTTGTGGCAGACGCGGCGATGCATAATATTTATACTTTTTATTTATTTAAGTTTTACACAATATTATCATTTTTTAAAACAAAAAAAAAATAGTGTTTTAGTGTCTCCATAGTCCGAGAGCCATATTTTTTTTTTCTTTTTTGGGGGGAGATTGTCCTATGTGGGGTATCATTTTTTGCGGGATGAGATGACGGTTTGATTGGCACTTTTTTTGGGTGCATATACATTTTTTATCGCTTGCTATTACAGTTTTTGAGATGTGAGGTGACAAAAATGTTTTTTTTTACATTGTTTTTATTTTTTATTTTTTTAACGGTATTTACCTGAGGGGTTAGATTATGTGATATTTTTATAGAGCAGGTTTTTACGGACGCGGCGATACCTAATATGTATACTTTTTAAAATTTATTTTACTTTAACACAATAATAGCATTTTAGGGAAAAAAAATTATGTTTTAGTGTCTCCATAGTCTGAGAGCCATATTTTTTTATTTTTTTGGGCGATTGTCCTATGTAAGGACTCATTTTTTGAGGGATGAGATGTTGGTTTTATTGGTACTATTTTGGGAGGCATACTCCTTTTTGATCACTTGGTATTACACTTTTTGTGATGCAAGGTGACAAAAAATGGCTTTTTTACACCATTTTTTTGTTTTGTTTTTACAGTATTTGCGTGAGGGGTTAAGTCATGTGATATTTTTATAGAGAAGATTTTTACGGACGCGGCGATACATAATATGTGTAGTGTATTTTATTTTTTTCATTTATATTCAGTGATATGTATTTTTTTTTATTTTTACTTTACTTTTTTTTCACTTTTTTTACATTTTTTTTGACCCAGACCCACTTGGTTCTTGCAGATCCAGTGGATCTGGTGTCTATATAATACAGTAAGTACACTATATAGTGTACTTACTGTATTTTTTACTTTACAAAGTCTGAATAGGCTTTTGCCTTTAGCAAAAGCCTATTCAGAGTTTCAGTGCCATGGACAGAGCAAGACGCTTCTGAAAGCGTCTTGCTCCCATGGCAACCATCACCCACTGCCAGAACAGAGCAGCGGGTGATGGGAAGGGAGGGGAGCTCCCTTTGTCTGCTATCCCATCCTGTCGGGGGACTGCAAAAGCACAGCAGCCCCCCGATGGGAGAGGGAGGGAGCTCCCTCCCTGTTAACCACTTCCATACGGCGGTCCGTTCGGACCGCGGTATGGAAGGGGTTAAACTGCTGACATCTGCAGCACAGATGTCAGCAGTTTATAGCAGAGGGTCAGCAATGTGCTGACCCCCTGCTATACCCACTAGACACCAGGGAAATCATTTGAAAGGAGGCGGGTGGGGGATCCCGCGCCGCCCGCCTGCAATTCAAATTTATAAGTTTGGGGTATTTTTTTTACTCTCTGATTCCCGCGGTCACAGAAAAGCGCAGCAAACCGCAGGTCTGAATCGACCTGCGGTTTGCTGCGATCGCCGACATGGGGGGGGGGGGTGTCACAGGACCCCCCTGGGCATTGTGCCAAGGTGCCTGCTAAATGATTTTAGCAGGCACCGTGTTCTGATCACCGCCACGTGCGCAGCAGTGATCGGATATTCGCAGGGTGTACATGTACGCCCTGCGTCCTTAAGTACCAGGACACAAGGGCGTACATGTACACCCTGCATCCTAAAGAGATTAAAAGCACAAAAATTGAAATTTTTTAAATTGCTAATTTTTCCAAATTTTTGATAAATATTTTCGAAATAAAAATGAAATATTTTGACTCAAATTTACCACTGTCATGAAGTACAATATGTGATGCGAAAACAATCTCAGAATGACTTGGATAAGTAAAATCGTTTTAAAGTTATCAGCACATAAAGTGACACATGTCAGATTTGCAAAAAATGGCCTGGTAAAAAAGGTGAATAATGGCAGGGTTAAGAGGTTAAATGTAGTTCATTTGTACACAATTTGTACAATCTGTCTATGTTACGATAATGCTGCTGAAATCCAAGGCAGAAGGATTGATGGTTATGAGATGGTACTTTAACCTTTTCCGGCATTATGACAGCAATACCTCTTCTTCTGAAGGTCTTAAGAAATCTCCTTTGTTTGGCCATGATACACTTCCATAAATTCCATTTGATAGATCTCTGTTCTTTAAATAACACAGGTCACACCTGGGCTAAGTAATATGTCATTGCTATATAAGTGCATAAAATAAATAATAAAATAATCTGGGTAAATATTATAATTGTGTTGTGAATGCATGTTTGTTGATTCCATAACTGCATCACAACTGCGCTGTGTGGCAGTACTCTAATTCTAAAGGTTCACATACATTTGCCACTCAGACATGTGATATTGGATCATTATAATCCATAAATAAGTCAATTTTTTGTTATTCACTTATTTGATTTGGTTATCCATTATTTTTATGAATTGTGTGAAAATCTGATGTAGCTTTTTGTCAAATTTATGCATAAATATTAGAGATGAGCAAATCGAATCAGACGAAGTGCAATTCGATCCGAATTTCAGGAAAAATTAAATTTGCAATGAATGCGAATTAGGACTGAGGACATGGGGCAAGGAACTCTGGGAAGGTAGGATTACCAAGATTGATGTGCATGCATGCAGCCAATCAGCAGCCAGCCAGCCCTGTGATGTCACAGCCCTATAAATACGGCAGCCATTTTAGATTCTGCCATTTTCCACCGTTCTGAGTGCACGGACAGACGTGAGCTAGGGACAGCAATTGGAAAAAGCTAATTGTAAAAAAAAAACTGAAAAAACGATTTATAAGTGCAGGGAAAGGATAGGGAGGAATCTTTTCACATCATCTTAGTGCAGGGAGAGACATCAGGGAGAGAAGGTGCTAGGGACAGTGCTAGAAAAGCGATTTACAAGTGCAGGGAAAAATAATTTGGGGATCCAAATAGCTATTATAGAGCTCTGTCATTCCAGCAATTTGTTCTTAGGGTGCAAGTGCTATGTTGAAAAGCCTTTAGTGGCCTTTTTCAGTACTAAAAGAAAAATATATACGCGGTTCACTTCTGCAGCTATATGTGCTGAAAGCGTTTAGTCATGTATTTCTGTACTACAAGAAAAATATATATGCAGTTCACTGTTGCCAATATTTGTGGTGAAAGCGTTTAGTGGCCTATTTCATTACAAAGAGAAAAATAAATTTTCAGTTCGCTTCTGCAGTTATATGTGGTGAAAGCGTTCAGTATCCTATTTCAGTACAAAAAAAATTGGAACTTCACTGTTGCATTTATTTGTGGTGAAAGAGTTTAAGTGGCCTATTTCAGTACAAAACGAAAAATGTATACGCATTTCACCTCTGCAGTTTTATGCGTTGAAAGCGTTCAGTGTCTTATTTCAGTACAAAAAGGAAAAATATATACGCACTTCACTGTTGCATTTATTTGTGGTGAAAGAGTTTTGTGGCCTATTTCGGTACAAAACAAAAATATATACCCATTTCACTTTCGCAGTTATTATTATTTCAGTACAAAAACTAAATAATATTCAGCGTTCGCTGTTGCAGGTATATGTGGCAAAACCTTTAGTGACGTATTTCAGTCGAAAAACAAATATTATTTAGCGTTCAGCGCTGCAGTTATATGTGGTAAAATCTTAATTGACTTATTTTGATGGAAAAACAAATTTTATTCAGCGCTCAGCGCTGCAGTTATATGTGCTAAATCCTTTAGTGACGTATTTCGGTAGAAAAACAAAATATATTCAGCGTTCACTGTTGCAGGTATATGTGGCAAAACCTTTAGTGACGTATTTCAGTCGAAAAACAAATATTATTTAGCGTTCAGCGCTGTAGTTATATGCGGTAAAATCTCCATGATGCCTCCATGATAAATCTGCAGCGTGGGGGGCCCGTGTGGCTTCTTTACACTTTAAAAATAATCCTTCAGCAGGGTGAATAGATGCCGGATGACCGGGACACTTAAAGACCTTCCTAGGAGCGGCAGTCAGAAGCAACAGTTCATTTCTGAGACTTCCGTATAGTGCGGAGGAATCCGAAGACCCTCTCCATCTCCATGCTCTGTTATATGTGGTAAAATCTTTATTGACGTATTTCGGTGGAAAAACAAATTGTATTCAGCGCTGTAGTAATATGTGGTAAAATCTTTATTGAAGTATTTTGGTCGAAAAACAAAATTTATTCAGCGGTCAGCACTGCGGGTATATGCGATGAACTTCGCAACTCTTCCGTGCTCAAAGCTATCTTGACGGTTTGTCTTCTCATTGTCTGTACCTACTAGAGGCCTGTTCATGCCAGGCAGGTTTCCCCAGAAGTATCTTGGTCGATCGTCACTCTGTCATTGTGCCATTCTGTGGCTTCCTCATGCTGCTGCCACCTCCACACTCTGTGATTGTGCCATTCTGTGGCTTCCTCATGCTGCTGCCACCTCCAAACTCTGTCATTGTGCCACTCTGTCGCCTACTGATGCTGCTGCCACCTCCAGACTGTCGTTGTGCCACTCTGTGGCCTACTCATGCTGGGGCCACATGAACACTCTGTCAATGTGCCATTCTGTGGCCTCCACGTGCTGCTGCCACCTCCCGACTCTGTCATTGTGCCACTCTGTGGCCTCCTCCTGATGCTGTTGCTGCCTCCTCCAGACTCTGTCATTGTGCCACTCTGTTGCCTACTCATGCTGCTGTCACCTCCACAATCTGTCGTTGTGCCACTCTGTGGCTTCCTCATGCTGCTGCCACCTCCAGACTCTGTTGTTGTGCCACTCTGTGTCCTACTCATGCTGGGGCCACATCAACACTCTGTCAATGTGCCATTCTGTGGCTTCCACGTGCTGCTGCCACCACCCGACTCTGTCATTGTGCCACTCTGTGGCCTTCTCCTGATGCTGTTGCTGCCTCCTCCAGACTCTGTCATTGTGCCACTCTGTGGCCTACTCATGCTGCTGTCACCTCCACAATCTGTCGTTGTGCCACTCTGTGGCTTCCTCATGCTGCTGCCAACTCCAGACTCTGTCATTGTGCCATTCTGTGGCTTCCTCCTGATGCTGCTGCTGCCGACATCTCCACACTCTGTCATTGTACCACTCTGTGGCCTACTCATGCTGCTGCCACTTCCAGACTCTATCATTGTGCCATTCTGTGGCCTCCTCCTGATGCTGCTGCTACCTCCACACCATGTCACCTTGCCACTCTGTGGTCTCCTGATGCTGCGGCCACCTCCACACTCTGTCATTGTGCCATTCTGTGGCTTCCTCATGCTGCTGCCAACTCCAGAGTCTGTCATTGTGCCACACGGTGACCTCCTCATACGGCTTCCACCTCCAGACCCTTTCATTGGGCCACTCTTTGGTCTCCTAATGCTGCTTCCACCTCACCACTATGCCATAGGGCCCCATCTGTGGACTTCTCATGCTGTTCCCACCCTCCCCACTTCATGACTGTCCACTATTTTGGCTTTCGGCCTAGCTGATATCATCATTTATTTGACACTTCTTCTGATTTTTCAGAAGGAAGGAAAAATGAGACGCACAACGGATCCTGTCTGTGTAGCAGCTTTAAGGCCTGTATGGTCCCATCAGAATTGGCTTATGATTTGGTAGCCAAAAGCAGGAGTGGGTAGAAAACACAGAAGACATGCAAATATTCCATTCACGTGTCATCTGTTTTAGATCTAGTCCTGTTTTTTTTTGGCATTAGCAATACTGATGGATTATTGAGCAAATGCTGACTGAATAAAGCCGTAAAAATTAATCAGTGACATCAGGGGGGCTATACTTGTATAAGTGTTAGTGTTGAGCGAGCATGTTCACCCCAACACTAGTTCGGCTCGAGCATCGCGATGCTTGGCACATCGAGTTGTTCGGCCGAACACCGCATGTGCTCGAGCGCGATGCTCGAGTCTCCTCCCCGAACGTTGGTTGGCTGCTACGCAGCCACTAACTGTGCGGGTGAGTTACTGCCACTAACTGTAATGCCATAGCCATGTTGGTTACTGACATTGCAGTGATTGGCTGGCCGGAACGCGTCATCGGGTGCTATATAGTACCCGATGACACGTGTTCGGCTCAGTCTTAGTCAGAAAGAGCTGTGCTGAAGAAGGGACAGATAGTGTAGGGTGTGAAATAGTAATATTTTAGGGAAAAAACTTGTTAGAGACCCAAAAGTCCTTTTAAGGACTATTATATCTGGCAGCAATATAATTATTAGCGCAACCTGCGCTAAATTGCGTGCAATTGTTAGTGCCGCTTCTGATAGTGACACAACCTCTGCTGTATCTTTTATTTTACATTTGCGCAGCCTAAATATCTGTGACATTCAGCGCAATAGTTTGGTCGCTGGTGACAGTGACATTACCAGCGCCACATCTCCTGAATAATATTTGTGCATCCTAAATATCAGTGACATTCATTCAGTGTAATTTTTTATTAGCCGGTTGTAACAGCGACATTACTTGCGCTATGCCTCCTGCATAATGTTTGTGCATCCTAAAAAACAGTGACATTCATTCGATGTAATTTTTTATTAGCCGGTGGTGACAGCGACATTACTTACACTATACCTCCTGCATAACGTTTGTGCATTCTAAATATCAGTGACATTCATTCAGTGTAATTTTTTATTAGGCGGTGGTGACAGCGACATTACTTGCGCCATACCTCCTGTATAACGTTTGTGCATCCTAAATATCAGTGACATTCATTCAGTGTAATATTTTATTAGCAAGTGGTGACAGCGACATTACTTGCGCTATACCTCCTGTATAATGTTTGTGCATCCTAAATATCAGTGACATTCATTCACTGTAATTTTTTATTAGCCAGTGGTTACAGCGACATTTCTTGCACTATACCTTCTGTATAACGTTTGTGCATCCTAAATATCAGTGACATTCATTCATTGTAATTTTTTATTAGCCAGTGGTTACAGCGACATTTCTTGTGCTATACCTCCTGTTTAACGTTTGCGCATCCTAAAATTATCTGTGACATTCAGTGTACTTTTTTCATAGACGCTGCGGACAGCGACATTATCTGTGCTACATCTCCTGTTTAACGTGTGTGCATCCTAAAAATATCTGTGACATTCTGCGTACTTTATTTGCACATACCTTTACAAAACATGCGCTACTGTACGTGTGACATACTTGCAAGCATATATGCCAATTAATATGCGCAAGGCGAGCAGTAAGTGACAGGGAAGTGGCCGTGCTGCTGATGGTGCACGCAGAGGCCGTGGCACTAGGCGCAGTGAAACTGTGCCTGCTGCCAGAGCACAAGAAACACACTCATCCACGATACCTATCTTCATGTCCCAGTTTGCAGGGCGGTGCAGGACACCACTCTCGAAGTCAGACCAGTGCGACCAGGTGATCGGTTGGATTGCAGCAGATAATGCTTCCAGTCGGTAAAGCACCACCCTGTCTTCAACAAAGTCTAGTCTCAGTCTGGTCAACAGAATCCTCACCCTGATACTCCTTCTACCCACCATGGAGAGTCTTGGCAAACAAGTGATCCCACACTTGGATATTCCGAGGAGCTCTTTTCATCGCCATTCCTTAATTTGGGTCTCTCAACAAGCCCGCTTGAGGAGGGACATGAGGAGATCTTGTGCCCTGATTCCCAAACTCTTGAGCATCCACAGTCAGAAGAAGATGACGGTGGGGAACGGCAATTAGTGTTTCACGAGGTGGATGATGAGACACAGTTGCCAATAAGTCAACCGCAATTAGTGTCTCAAGAGGTTCATGTCTGTTGGGACTCTGGCACACATGGCTGACTTTATGTTAGGTTGCCTTTGCCGTGACCCTCGCGTTGTACGCATTTTGACCAACACCGATTATTGGTTATTCGCCCTTCTCGACCCCCACTACAAAGAAAACTTCTCATCTCTCATTCCATCTCTCATTCCTTCCAGATTACGTAGTTCCTTAGCCAACCGAGGAGGGGGGATGAGGGGAACACACAGCAGTTCCAACAGAGGCAGGGCAACACTCTCCAAGGCCTGGGACAGTTTAATGACACCCTGCCAGCACCCTCAACCTGATGCGCGGCCTAGTGTCACAAGGAGGGAAAAATTTTGGATGATGGTAAAGGAGTACGTAGCAGACCATGACAGCATCCTCAGTGATCCCTCTGTGCCTTACAACTATTGGGTGTCCAAGCTGGACATGTGGCACGAACTGCCGCTCTATGCCTTGGAGGTGCTCTCCTGCACTACCGCTAGCATTTTGTCAGAGCGCGTATTTAGTGCTGCTGGGGGCATAATAACTGATAAGCGCAACCGCCTGTCAACCGAAAGTGCTGACCGGTTGACTCCTATAAAAATGAACAAGGCCTGGATTGTCCCTGACTTCTCTACTCCACCAGAGGAAAGCGGGTGAACATAAAGGTACTCTAAATGATGATGAGGATTAGACACAGTTGTCAATAACTGAGGTTATTGTTGGGTTAACAAGTCAGGAGGATGACCAGAGTGAGGAAGTGGAAGAGGAGGTGTTGAATGATGAAGTCACTGACCCAACCTGGTAAGGTGGCAAGCCGAGCGAGGAAAGCAGTACAGAGGGGGAGGGATCCAGAGCACCGCAACAAGCTGGAAGAGGCAGTGGGGTGGCAAAAGAGAGAAGGCGGGCCACACCAAACAGGCCCACAACTGCTCCCCAGAGCACCCCTTTGTGGCAATCTCCCTTGCCAAGGGGTAAGAGTTCCGCAGTCTGTTTCTTTTTTGAGGAAAATGCGGACGATAAAAGAATTAACATTTGCAACCTGTGCCATACCAAAATGAGCAGAGGCTTGAAAACTAGCAACCTCACCACCACCGGCATGATCCGCCACATGGCATCAAAGCACCCTAATAGGTGGGCCAAACGCCTGGGTCCACAATCAGTGTCTACAGGTGACACCACCTCCTCCTCTTCCCCTGTGTTACGTGCTGGACAATCCCCTTTCTAAGACGCAAGCCTGTATGCCTCCCGCCATGCACCTAAACCTTCGCAAGCACCATTAGCTAGCACATCCACTTTGGTGTCCGTGCGCAGCGTACAAATGTCTATACCCCAGGCCTTTGAACAAAAGCGCAAATACCCAGCTACCCACCCACAGGCCATAGCACTAAATGGGCACCTTTCAAAATTGCTGGCTCTGGAAATGTTTCCATTTAGGCTTGTGGACACTAAGGCTTTCTGCAGCTTGATGGCGGCGGAAGTCCTCCGTTACTCTGTCCCCAGCCGCCAATTTTTTCACGGTGTGCAGTCCACACCAGCATGCGTCCTGTAACATCACCCGTGCCCTGACAAACGCAGTTATTGGGAAGGTTTACTTAATGACTGACACATGGACAAGTGCTTTTGGCCAGGGAAGCTACATTTCCCTGACGGCACACTGGGTGAACGTTGTGGAGGCAGGGAGCGAGTCATACCCTGGGATGGCACAGGTGCTACTGACACCAAGGATTGCGGACAATACTTCCATCAGGTTTTCCGCAACCACCTACATAAGTGGCTGCAACCCCCTCTTCTCCACCTCCTCCTCCACGTCTACCTCTGAATTATCATCTTGCAACACCAGTCAGCCATCAATCAGTAGCTGGAAGTAGTGTAGCACTGCAGTGGGGAAGCGGCAACAGACCGTGCTTAAACTGATCTGCTTAGGTGACAAACACCACACCGCCGCAGAGCTGAGCTGTGGCAGGGGATAAGGGACCAGACTGAGCTGTGGCTCTCGCCACTCAATCTACAACCTGGCATGGTTGTGTCTGATAATGGCCGTAACTTGGTGGCGGCTTTGGAGCTCGGCAAGCTTACACATATACCATGCCTAGCCCACATGTTCAACTTAGTGGTTAAGCGGTTTCTCAAAACCTACCCCAATTTGCCTTAGCTACTGGTGAAGGTGTGCCGTGTATATGCCCATTTCTGCAAGTCATCGACAGCTTCCGCCAGTCTTCCAACGCTGCAGCAGCGCTTGCAATTGCCAGCTCACTGACTGTTGCGTGACGTGAGCACGCGCTGGAACTTGACATTCCACATGTTGGCCAGGCTTTGTCAGCAGCAGAGGCCAGTAGTGGAATACCAGCTGCAACATGGTCGTCGTCTTTCCAGTCAGCTTCTGCTCTTCACAAGTGACGAGTGGGTATTGATGTCTGACCTCTGTAAGGTTTTACGCAACTTTGAGGAATCAGCACAGAAGGTGAGCGGCGATAACGTTATTATCAGCGTAACCATCCCACTTCTGTGTCTACTCAAACACTTGATGCTCACAATTAAGGCAGACTTTTTGAAGAGGTGGAAAGAGGGGAAGACAGTACACAGGGTAATAGCCAGACCACCCTCAGTTCATCTTCTCAGTGTGAATTGGATGATGAGGAGGAGGAGGAGCAGGAGACGGTTGCCTTCACTACAGAGGGTAGTACCCATGGAAGTTTTATTCCATCTGTTCAGTGTGGATCGGTAGAAGAAGAGGAAGAGGATGAGAAAATTGACAGTCATCCTCCTGATGAGGACACTGAAGTTTTGTCTGTTGGGACTTTATGTTCGGTTGCCTTTCCCGTGACCCTGGCGTTGTACGCATTTTGACTAACACCGATTATTGGTTATTCACCCTTCTCGACCCCCGCTACAAAGAAAACTTCTCATCTCTCATTCCTGTAGTGGAGAGGATGAGCAAAACGTTGCAGTACCAGAAGGTCCTTGTGGAAAAATTGCTCCAAAAACTTCCAGCTGACAAGGCTGGCTGCAGATTACGTAGTTCCTTAGCCAACCGAGGAGGGGGGACGAGGGGAACACACAGCAGTTCCAACAAAGGCAGGGCAACACTCTCCAAGGCCTGGGACAGTTTTATGACACCCTGCCAGCACCCTCAACCTGATGCGCGGCCTAGTGTCACAAGGAGGGAAAAATTTTAGATGATGGTAAAGGAGTATGTAGCAGACCATGACAGCGTCCTCAGTGATCCCTCTGTGCCTTACAACTATTGGGTGTCCAAGCTGGACATGTGGCACGAACTGGCGCTCTATGCCTTGGAGGTGCTGGCCTGCACCACCGCTAGCATTTTGTCAAAACGTGTATTTAGTGCTGCTGGGGCCATAATAACTAATAAGCGCATCCGCCTGTCAACTGAAAGTGCTGACCGGTTGACTCTTATAAAAATGAACAAGGCCTGGATTGTCCCTGACTTCTCTACTCCACCAGAGGAAAGCGGGTGAACATAAAGGTACTCTAAATGTGGCTTTTATGGTGTATTGAATACACTGTATTCCCATGCACCCCTTCCACCACTAAAAAGGGTATATGGTTCAATCTCCCTTTAATCCTCCTCCTCCTTCTCCATCATATCAACATGCTTATTAGGCTGCCCTCACCCATAATGTTTTAGAGGGTAACCAGCAGCCCTCACCCATAATGTTTTTGATGGTCACCAGCAGGCCCTCAACCATGTTTTAGAGGGTCACCAGCAGGCCCTCACCCCTATTGTTGGTAAGATCAGCAGCAGGCACTCGCCCCTGAACAATTGTACCACAATGTGAATGAGGCCCTCCTTTATGTGATATACAGGCTGTATCGGAGTGCCTCTTCCTTGTAATTTTTGGCAGCACTTGCATTTTATATAAGTAAATATACAGGAAAGAATGTTTCCTAACAATTTTTTTCTCTAAAAGCAATTTTATTTTCGATTTTGTGCCTATTATTGTCAGTCTGTAAAAGTGGCGTACTACTTGGACTACATCGTTCCCAGACGCGACATGGGAGTCCAAAATGCATCCAGACATCCTCCCCATGCTGCTCAGTGGTGTTTCCATGAATTTCTGACCTTTTCCTGTGAACCAGACACCCTCCCCTCTTCAGAGCAGGGGGTGCCTGGTTTAATGCTTGGGTTCTCCATTGGCTTTCATTGTGCTCGGGTGCTTGGTAGAGCATCCGAGCATCCCGAAGTTTTCCACTCGAGCACCCGAGCACTTTGGTGCTCGACCAACACTAATAAACGTTTAATAGAACAGGTTCTGTAGACATCTATGTGGAATCAGCTGACGAGGGTGTAAAAGAAGTGCGCTTCTTCTTGACGCTAACATCTACCTGTAGGGATGAGTTGATACTTCAGTTATTTGGTCAGTTTTGGCCCCGTGACTTTCCAAATAAGTGAAGTACAGTATGCAGTGATTCTAAGAGCAACCCCTGTCATCTGCATGTCATACTGACTCACAGTATTATTCCACTACCACAGCAGACTCACAGCAAGGCACAGTGTTCTACAGGGAGTGCAGAATTATTAGGCAAATGAGTATTCCAAGCTGTATAGGCTCGAAAGCCCACTACCATTTAAGCATATTAGGTGATGTGCATCTCTGTAATGAGAAGGGGTGTGGTCTAATGACATCAACACCCTATATCAGGTGTGCATAATTATTAGGCAACTTCCTTTCCTTTGGCAAAATGGGTCAAAAAAAGGACTTGACTGGCTCAGAAAAGTCAAAAATAGTGAGATATCTTGCAGAGGGATGCAGCACTCTTAAAATTGCAAAGCTTCTGAAGCGTGATCATCGAACAATCAAGCGTTTCATTCAAAATAGTCAACAGGGTCGCAAAAAGCGTGTGGAAAAACCAAGGCGCAAAATAACTGCCCATGAACTGAGAAAAGTCAAGCGTGCAGCTGCCAAGATGCCACTTGCCACCAGTTTGGCCATATTTCAGAGCTGCAACATCACTGGAGTGCCCAAAAGCACAAGGTGTGCAATACTCAGAGACATGGCCAAGGTAAGAAAGGCTGAAAGACGACCACCACTGAACAAGACACACAAGCTGAAACGTCAAGACTGGGCCAAGAAATATCTCAAGACTGATTTTTCTAAGGTTTTATGGACTGATGAAATGAGAGTGAGTCTTGATGGGCCAGATGGATGGGCCCGTGGCTGGATTGGTAAAGGGCAGAGAGCTCCAGTCCGACTCAGACGCCAGCAAGGTGGAGGTGGAGTACTGGTTTGGGCTGGTATCATCAAAGATGAGCTTGTGGGGCCTTTTTGGGTTGAGGATGGAGTCAAGCTCAACTCCCAGTCCTACTGCCAGTTTCTGGAAGACACCTTCTTCAAGCAGTGGTACAGGAAGAAGTCTGCATCCTTCAAAAAAAACATGATTTTCATGCAGGACAATGCTCCATCACACGCGTCCAAGTACTCCACAGCGTGGCTGGCAAGAAAGGGTATAAAAGAAGAAAATCTAATGACATGGCCTCCTTGTTCACCTGATCTAAACCCCATTGAGAACCTGTGGTCCATCATCAAATGTGAGATTTACAAGGAGGAAAACAGTACACCTCTCTGAACAGTGTCTGGGAGGCTGTGGTTGCTGCTGCACGCAATGTTGATGGTGAACAGATCAAAACACTGACAGAATCCATGGATGGCAGGCTTTTGAGTGTCCTTGCAAAGAAAGGTGGCTATATTGGTCACTGATTTGTTTTTGTTTTGTTTTTGAATGTCAGAAATGTATATTTGTGAATGTTGAGATGTTATATTGGTTTCACTGGTAAAAATAAATAATTGAAATGGGTATATATTTGTTTTTTGTTAAGTTGCCTAATAATTATGCACAGTAATAGTCACCTGCACACACAGATATCCCCCTAAAATAGCTAAAACTAAAAACAAACTAAAAACTACTTCCAAAAATATTCAGCTTTGATATTAATGAGTTTTTTGGGTTCATTGAGAACATGGTTGTTGTTCAATAATAAAATTAATCCTCAAAAATACAACTTGCCTAATAATTCTGCACTCCCTGTACACCCCTATAAAGGCTCTCTGCAGCCCGGAAATAGCCAGTTTTAACGCGATTCACCGCAAATAAATTCGGATTGAAGAAATTTTTTCCCAAAAATTTGGCGAACCGGCCGAATCGACTTTTTAAAAATTCGCTCATCTCTAATAAATATGCATAGAAAATTCTGAAGGGTTCACAAACTTCCAAGCACCACTGTATATATTATAATTAGAGATGAGTGAAGTTTTCAAAAATTTGATCTGGTCGATTTGCTGAATTTTTCCCAAAAATTTGCTTCAATCCGAATAAATTTATCACGAAGTGTGTTAAATGAGAGCTATGCCAGCCTGCAGTTAATCTTTAGGGAGAATGTATCTAAGTGTACATCACTGTGCACTGCAGCAACATATGATAAATATACATTATGTTGTATTGTTGGAGAACAATTATGTGTTCTTCTACTGTTCATGCTGTTAACATTTGTTTAATTTTGTGATTTAAAATAACAAATTCCAAGTCTTACTTGACTGCATCCTGCAGATTAGGAACTGCTTAGTGTTTGTGATAGAGGCAGCGTTATGTGTTTCTTGTGCTTTTCTACTCATGATCCAGCTACAGTAAGCATGTTGTGCATGTAATCCCCTGTATAATGTTCCCAGGATCTTAAAACATGCAGTGCAATGACTTACATACTTTCCTTAAGGATCCAATTGTTTTACAGAGCATATTACAAGTCTCTTTTTTATTGCCCATTTGCTCAGTGACAGGGAGAATATTGCGGCTGCTGCATTATGTTGTTGGGCACAGGAACACTATCAGTTTTGCATTTCACAGTGTTACTGATGGAAGGAAATAGCATTAAAATACAGGACACTGTGTAAACAGATGTTTGCCCAGTGTTCCTGGAAAATTGAGTTCCCTAGAGCAAAACAATCTAACCACCCTGCAGTTTATGTAGGTTTTGTGAACTTGACGTGATGAAGTTTTCTGCTAGTGAATATGATTTCAGCTGTTTACATATGAATCCAGTAACAAAACAGCATACTAATGTACTAACAGAAGCGTGTGCACCCTTGTAGGAGAGCTGGCTGGCAGAGATTTCTTACTGCTTTTATATACTTTGCCACACAAAAAATATTCTAGATTTTTCAGACCAACACCTGGATTGTTATAATTTTACGTAATTAAAAATGTATTATAGCCAATAACACTATTTGCATAGCGCCACCTAATTCTTTTTTTTCTTTTTTTCCTTATTTCTCCATCTACCTCAGTACCATTGCTGAGGTGCATACACATGCCCAGTTCTAACTTCTATCCTTCAACTGCCACTAGCCATATCTATAGTTAGAAGCTGTGACAATTACAAGGAGAGAACTGCAGCAGAAAGAACACACCCACTAAGCCGCAAGGTCGAAATAAATCTAGCAGAACAATTGCAGTAATTAATGGGAACATTTCAGGATTGTTGTGAGATACAGGTCTGGTTCTAGCTTTGTTAGAAAGAGATTTGCATGTACTATATGATGTCTGATTTTGATTTTTACATAAATCTTCGGTTAACCCCTTTAACTGAGAACGTTTATTCAGTGCTTGCACTTCCACACTGGCTGCAAGTGAACCTCTCCTGGATATCCAAAATGGTTTATTTCAATACTTGGAAGCTAAAGTTTCTGGAATAATTAGTTTATTAATCTTTTATTGGGAATTCCAGTAAGGAAATTGTTTTATGAAAGCAAGATGGCTTATTAGGGCATATGGACAGAATTCTTTTAATTTAACAGAGCAAAGAGTGCCATTGAAGAATGGCCCTCTCTCGGGCTAATCCAGCCTGGTCATTCATATTAATCGAAAGCATTCATGGGAATGCATGGCCCTTGCACTTTGATTGCATGTAACTGTATTTTTTGAAGCCCGACAATCAACTTATTGCACGGCTGATTTCTGTCTTAAAGAGGGATGTTGTGCTAGAGGTTTTCTAGGACTAAAACATTGATAGCCTATCCTTACCATAGTCCAGCAATGTTTATTAGGTGGGGTCCAACTCCTGGAACCCATGCCAATCAGTAGAATTAATTCATTCTTTGCACAGAACTATAGATATGTGTAGCTGTGCTTGATACTGCAGCCATTCACTATAATGGAGCTGAGATGCAGGATGCCCACCGATTGCTAGAACGAAGAGAGAGGAGCTTATAGCTTATAGCATGCTCTCTATTCTTGGTCAATGAGAGAACTGAGATGGGCTTAAAGACTTTCTATTGAGCCCATCTCCTACAGTAAGGAGAAAGAGAGCATGATATCCGAGTTTTTCTCTCTTGTCTAAGGACTGCTACCTCCTAACTTTTTAAATGTCCAAGGATAAACATCATCAGCAATTTTTTTTAAATTAAGCCACACCTCTAACTCCACTTAATGCCTATCTATACACACCCAATCCTGTCTAGCCCCCTTAGTGCCCCCACATGGTCATTATTCCCCCTTAGTGGGTCCACACAGTAATTCCTATTTCGTGTCCACACACAGAAGTTATGCCACTTTGTGCCCCCACACAGTAGTTATGCCTGTTTTGTGCCCCCATCTAGTCGTTATGGTCCCTTACTTCACAGATTTTGTATCCCATAGTGCCCCCACACAGTAATTATGCCTCTAAAGTGCTGACACAAAATAGTTAGGCCCCCTTTCAATAATGTTGCCCCTTAGTGCCACCCTTACAATAGTGCTGCCTCCTTAGTGCCCCCCTTGCAGTAGTGCTGCCCCCTTACAGTAGTGGTGCATACTTAGTATCCCCTTTAGTACTGCTGTCCCCTTACATTAGTCCTTCCCCCTTAGTGCCCATAAAGTAGTGCTGCCTCCATACTGTTAATAACATTTCTAAAGTGAATACTCATCTAGCACCGTTCCCCCAATAAATGGAGCACATCCCACTCTCCAGCAGCAGGACTGATGCAATGACATCATTGTGCCTGCTGAGCTCCACTGACACAGCCCAGCTGGTGTGATGTGTCACCAGATCATGTCTGCTGCTGGGGAGTGCAGGCCAGTGATTGGGGAAGCAGAGAGGAGACATCTCCCTGCTTGACTATTGTATTCAACTGTATCTGTGCTCTTAGGACACAGATACAGTTGAAATTGGTTCATATCTCAGCTGTCTTGTAACCGCAGGAGACCTGACAAAATCGGGATTGTCTTGTTGAAGCCTGGACAGTTTTGATTTGTGAGATTGGTGCGGGTCTCGGCACTTAGACCCTAGCTTATCAGAATATTTGATACAGTATGTTTCCCTGGTGTATCAAAGATAGTCATTAATTAGTGTTGAGCGAGCATGTTCAGCCGAACACCAGTTCGGCTCGAACATCGCTATGCTCAGCACATCGCGGAGTTCGGCCAAACACCTCGTGTGCTCGAGCTAGTGTATTTAAATCTAATTTAGCCTCTATTTCTGAAAAGATTCTGCTGGGATTTGAACTCACAACCTTGTACATTAGAGACAAGGACATTAGGAAAAACCTAATAGTAGTTTCTCTTTCTGATGTAGTAAGTTACTACATCAGAAAAAGAAACTACTATGAGGTCCCCAACCACTGACTCCATATATGGACACAGCTATATATGGAGTCATAGCAGGGACTCCTAAGCCAAACTAGAGTCCCGACACACTCCCCACTTCAGAGCATGGGGTGCCTGGTTTAATGCTCGGGGACTTCCATTGTGCTCGGGTGCTCTGTAGAGCACCCGAGCATTGCAAACTGTTATACTCGAGCACATGAGCACTTTGGTGCTCGATCAAGACTATCATTAATGTTAAAACTTTTTTTAATTTCCTGATAATAAACCCTTAATGCAGTATACGTCTTAATAAAAGTAAAAGAAAGTCATCTTAAGGGGATCATGCATGGGCCCATTCACTTCAATCCACAAGAAAGGGAGCGGAAGTGAGTCGAAGCCCACAGAAGCACAATGGATTGCTTTTGGAATTTTGGAATTTTGATCCATGCTTCTGCACCGCAAAAAAATAGAACATATTCTATTTTTTGTGTTGTGGACTGAATCTTGCGGGTCACCGAGCCATTCAAGTGAATTGTTCCACATCCGCAAATGCCAGGCACACAGCTGGTCCACAGCACGGGCACGGAATGCTCACATTTGTCTGCATGAGCCCTAAAGGTTATTGTAATAGAAGTTTCCCTGGAGGGTTTCAGTTCTAGTTCAGGACATTTAAATTACCATCATTTTATCCTCTGTGGCTGTGCACACACTGTGTCACGGTAATTCTCAAGAGAAAAGAACCTTCGTTGTCTTCTATGTACTGTAAACTGATAAACAATAGGCCCCTGACACATTATATCTTCTTAAAGTTAATTTATCATTGCTTGTACAAAGCATTGTACCTAAATTATTAATCACATTCATCCAGTATGTGTAACATTTTTATTGTATCCCCATGTTTGCTGCCCCCCATATAGTATGCACACAATAGTCCTGACAAAACCAGCACAATTGTTCTTCCCTGTAACTATAGAGATGAAAAAACATGCTTGTACAAGTTTCTTTTCTCTTTACATACAGAAAGGTTCCCAGTGAACTGACATGCATTAGAAACCTTCCAGAGCTAATATTGGTTACCCAGCTGTCCGTGCTTTTGTCACTTCCAAGCTTTCTTGGATTTCATTGCTGGACATTTTTCTATTTATTAGGCAATCCTGTACCTCTGAAGGATCAGTCACTGACAAATATATTGAATAGACTGCCAATGGTAATATATTGCTCATATTCTACAGTGGCTAATATACCTATCTATTCCTTATTTATCTGTCTATTTCATATTTATCTATTCAATATCTATCTATCTAGCAATCTATCTAGCAATCAGCTATCTATCGTTTGTTTTTATACTCAGTATATCTTACATCTGTCTGCCTATTGGCACAACAAAGACATAATAAAAGTTGCTTTAGAATTGTTGTTACATGGGAAGGCAAATAGTTACTAAAGCAAACATGTCAAAGAGGCAACAGATTCTATTTAACCCCTTCAGTACCAAGCCACTTTTCATCTTAAATCCCAGGCCGATTTTTGCAAATCTGACATGTGTCACTTTATGTGGTAATAACTTTGGAACGCTTTTACTTATCCAAGTCATTCTGAGATTGTTTTCTCGTGACACATTGTACTTCATGTCAGTGGTAAATTTCATTCAATATATTTCACCTTTATTTATAAAATAATCCAAAATAATCCATTTTAAAAATTCACATTTTTCTAAATTAGAATTTTTCTACCTTTAAAACAGATAGTAATTTCTCATAAATTAGTCAACATTCCCTATATGTCTGCTTTATGTTGACATGATTTTGTAAATGTCATTTTATTTTTTGAGGACGTGAGAAGGCTTAGAAGTTTAGAAGCCATTTTTCAAATTTTCAACAACATTTTTAAAACCATGTTCTTAAGCACCAGTTCAGTTGCAAAGTCATTTGGAGGGGCTTACATAATTGAAACCACCCATAAATGACCCCATTTTAAAAACTAGACCCCTCAAATTATTCAAAACTGATGTTACAAACGTTCTTAACCCTTGAGGTGTTCCACAAGAATTAAAGGGAAATGGAGGTGAAATTTCAAAATTTCACTCTTTTGGTAGATTTTTTATGTTAATCAATTTTTTCTTGCAACACAGCAAGGGTTAGAAGCAAAATAAACCTCAATATATATTAGTCTGATTCTGCAGTTTACAGAAATACCCCATATGTGGTGGTAAACTGCCCTATGGGCATGTGGCAGTGGTCAGAACTAAAGGAGCGCTATATGGATTTTGGAGGCAGATTTTGCTAGAATGGTTTTTAGGCACCATTTTGTATTTAAAGAGACCCTGACATACCCCTACAGTGGAAACTCTTTAAAAAGTGACACCATTTTGGAAACTCCAAAGAAGGGGAAAGCCAGCTTCTAAAAATCAGATCCTTTATTTCAGAAATTAAAAACGTTTTCCAAACACAGGATAAAGGTACACGGTCTACATGTTTCGGACACTCAGATTACGGTCCTTACTCATGACCATTTTGGAAACTATACCCCTTAAAGAATATATTAAGGGGGGTACTGAGCATTTTGACCCCCTAAGCGTTTTACAGACTTTGGAAACACTTGCCTTTGAAATTGAAAAGTTTAATTTCCTCCAAGAAAATGTTGCTTTAGCCCCAAATTTTTCATTTTCACAAGGGGTAACTGGAGAAAAAGCACCCCATAATTTGTTACCTATTTTCTCCTGAATACGGCATCACCTTATATGTGGTGGTAAACTGCTGTCGAGGCTCATGGCAGGACTCAGAACGGAAAGAGCACCATATGGCTTTTGCAGTGCAGATTTTGATGGATTGCTTTACGGGTGCCATTGGTTTTTAACTGGTTGTCTTATGTGGGGGCTCATTTTTTGCGGGATGAGGTGATGTTTCACAGCATTCACCTGAGGGAGCAAATAATGTGATATTTTTATAGAGCAGGTTGTTATGGATGCGGTCATACCCAATATGTCTATCATTTTTATTTTTGTTAAGTTTAACACAGTTAAAGCCTTTTCGAACAGAATAAAATTTTGTTTTTGTGTCGCTGACCACCGCAATGCAAGGGTTAATGTGCCGCGCCGCTGTGTTTTCACCGATGCCGGCGCATTCAGCAGGGATCCAGCTATCCGTGACTGCTGGACCACGGCTCCTGCGCTCGCCCAATCAGAGCACTGTAGCTGTACGACTCTGGGATTTGTGACCCTATTTCCAGCGCCGTACATGTACGGTGCTGGTAACCTACGGGTTAAAGGAGTTGTCTTAGTGTTCAAAACTGAGGACCTATCCTCTGTATCTGATTGGTGGGGGTCCAACTCATGACACTCCTGCTGATCAGCTGTTTAAAGAGGTCACAGCACTTAGGTGACATCAAGTTAATCAGTCAAGTGTCCTAGATGCAGCTCAGTCCCATTCAAGTGAATAGGACTGAGCTGTAATCCCAAGCAGTCCCTCCCCCACTTATCAAATGGCCTACAGGGCTATATTTTAAAGCAGTTTATATCATTGTTTAATTAAACTATGATTAAGGATTGTCTGAAACATGTAAGCCCTTTTGTGCATTAGAGGATTCATCATTGTGTGAAGGCAGCTGGGATCTGTAGTACTACGTTATGGTTTGGAGTTTATGCTATTCTGGGTTTCTGGACAATACATATATGTTGTCACTGGGGAACTCTTTCTCTTTACAGAGAATGCCTAGTATTTGTAGTACATGTGTTATTGTATTGTAGGCCAGGCAACGACACTCTGTGTTTCTGGTAAAGATACTCAAATTAGCTTACCCAAGCCTATCTGATGTCCTTTTTCTACTACGGAGACCAGTGCGCTCTCTCTCTGTGTCTCTATCTTTTTCTCTCTCTGGTCCTAGAGTCCTTCCAGAAACCAAATATAAGTCCTAGGAGACCAGCGAGTGTTATATACCAACTTTCAGGGCAACTGGAGAATATTTGATTCAGGTAGATTCAATTTGTACCCGAATTAAACTATTTCAAAATCAATCGAAATAAGCTAGTCTCTAATATTGATGATTGCAGCAAAAACTTGCATAAAGCTGCCCCAATTTTTGACAAAGACAGCAATGTATTCTATGATCAGCCATCTCCAGAGCTTTTGACATTGACTAAGCAGCTTGAAAAAGCTCTGACTAAATAACTATTTATTGTGATGGGAATATTTAAAGTCAAATTTGCTTGAGTCTGTGTCGGCGTACTTCATTCCACATTTATCAAATGTTGCTTAATAAATTTGTCTTATTCTTAAATCTAACACTTTTGTCTAAAAAAACTACTCCAGTTTTCCTACTCCAACCTCCTACTTGAGTGACATTGCGACTTTTTAAAAGTCTCAGTGATAAATCTGGAGGGAAACTCATTAACATAGCTAGCCAGTAGCCACACCCATATTTCAAAATTGGAGTGACTGGTGTAAAAATGCAAAACATCTCAACATTTTTTAGCAATTTAGTCCAAAAAGTTGTAAAACCCCTATTTTGCGATTTTTTTTGAAGCCAGAATTCTTGAGTATGCTTTGGCTCATTGTCCTGCTGGAACACTGTCATCCTTTTCATACACATAGTACCCAAGTGTAGAAAATAACTTATCTTATAGGATACTCGCATATAGCTCAGCATTGAGACCAACATCGGTTCTTGTCACATATCCAAAGTTTTTTGGCTGTGAAACGACTCCATATCATCAGGCGTCCTCCACCAAACTTCCTTCAATTTCCCAGTCTTCTAGCCCCCTTTTCCCTTGTTTCTTTCATACCTTTCACCCCCCCCATACAGAGCCCAGTCTATTGACTTTCATCTCATTGCTCCAAATCACCCGTTTCCAATCTTCTGCTGTCCACTCTTTGTACCGTTTTGGAAACTCGAGCTGACGATTCTTATGACAACGTTGAAGTCGAGGCTTCTTCATCTTTTTGGGGCCACCATTCCAGACTTGTGTAATATGCGTTGCATGGTCCTTGCATGGATGTCTGTGATCTCACTATTACGATGCATAAGAGCTACCTCCAATGCCGTGTTTGTTGCTCCAGACCTGATAGACCTTGTCGACTCCGATATTTTGCCTAGACATCCACCTCTTGGTTTTGGAATGGATAGATGGACTTTTTCTTATATTCTTCCAACTGTCATGGCACTCACATGATGCAGTTTGGCAATTTTCTTGGTCGTGATATCACTATTGATGACCTGGATGATACTGTTTCCCTTCTCTTAGTAAATCTTCTTAATGGCTGCTCCTGGATCCAAGCCAGTGACCTTTCACTTGGGAATCAGCCTAATAACAGACTGAGCTATTAGGGAATGTGAGAGCAGGTTGTAATTTGTAGTATACACGAAGAAAAAGATTTTTCCACCACCAAGATCAAAACGGTAACAATGCAGTTACATGACATAGCTGCATAACTAATCATATGCTAAATAGTTGCAAGTCCAATTCATGTATGAGATAGCCAAGAATTTGTCTTTAAAATTCTAAGGGTCTTACATTCAAAGCTATAGACGATGGTGAGATATGGAGCCTGAAAGTCAAAAGTTCAAAACATTGTTACCCTTTTGCTTGTCAGTGTATATAAACATCAACAATTTGCTAGGAACCTTATAGTTAAAAAAATAAAACTGTGAATCTGAAGAACATTACATTTTTTCTCAGGATTCGTCTTAACAATTGAGTTCAATGACTGCAAGTTTTAGACTCTCCAAATGTAAGGTTGTTGTATCAATATGTTTTTCATATAAACAATACTATCAATAGTTCCAGTGAAACTGTCCTAATTCCTTTAGCTTTAGGACAGTGTGACCCTGTCTTAACTATTATGCTCATTCTTACAGAATTTTAAATATCAGTCAACCAACATATGTCTTGACACTGGCAAAGACTTTTATATACTCTTCCCTGACTTCCAGGTCGGCAGGCCTCAATAAATTTCAAAAGTTGGTGGAGAATGATCTGGTGAAATTAAGTAAATATTTTTTGGAAATATAAACAGAACAATTTGACTTCAGCAGAAAAAAATTGTAATTATGGATGCTACATTATAGAAAAAATGTAATGAAATTGTTTTGTGTGACACTACCACCTCAAATATCAAATGAACCTCTGATACTGCAGGTAACTGTTTCAACAAATTAAAAACAATTATTAGGGGAGGGTTGTACTTTGCGAGTTACAGTTAAAACCGGACGTTTACATACACTATATAAAAAGAGACACATTTGCATGTTTTTCTTAATATCTGACATTATATCAGAATAAACTTTTCCTGTTTTTGTTCATTTAGGATTAGCATAATTATTATCTTTTGCCAAATGCCAGAATAATGAGAGAGAATGTTTGAAGGCTTAATGCTTTAATTTTTATTACTTTCTGCAATGTCAAAAGTTTACATACACTAAGATTACTATGCCTTTAAACAATTCTGGACTGCCCATATGATTGTGTCATGTGTTTGGAAGCTTCTGTTAGGTTTGTTGGCAACATCTAATTAAAATAAAGACACACTTGTGGAGGAAATAGGGAGAAGCTTGGAAGCCTAAGAACACCATCCTAACTGTGAAACACGGCGGTGGCAGCATCATGTTGTCATCAGGTTGTTGATTATGTGGAAATACTGAAGCAACATCTCAAGACATCAGCCAGGAAGTTAAAGCTTGGGCGGAAATGGGTCTTCCAAATGGACATTGACCCGGAGCATACTGTCAAACTGGTTACAAGTGGCTTAAGGGTAACAAATATTTTGGAGTGGCCATCACAAAGCCCTGATCTCAATCCTATTGAAAATTTATAGGCAAAGCTGAAAAGGCAGGTGCGAGCAAGGCGACCAACAAACATGGCTCAGTTACACCAGTTTTGTCAGGAAGAATGGGCCCAAACTCCGACCAACTCTTGTGAGAAGCTTGTGGAAGGATATCCAAAACGTTTGACCCAAGTCATACAGTTTAACGCCTTAAGGACCAAGCCAATTTTCACCTTAAGGACCAGGCCATTTTTAGCAAATCTGATGTGTGTCACTTTATGTGGTAATAACTTTAAAATGCTTTTACTTATCCAGGCCACACTGAGATTGTTTTCTCATCACATAATGTACTTCATGCCAGTGGTAAAATTGAGTCAAAAAATTAAATTTTTATTTATAAAAAAATAACAAATTTACAGAAAATTTGGAAAAATTAGCAAATTTCCAAATTTCAATTTCTCTACTTCTATAATAGATAGTAATAACTCCAAAAATAGTTATTACTTTACATTCCCCATATGTCTACTTCATGTTTGGATCACTTTGTGAATGCCACCTTATTTTTTGGGGGCGTTAAAAGGCTTAAAAGTTTAGAAGCAAATCTTGAAATTTTTCTGAAAATTTCCATAAACAAATTTTTAAGGACCAGTTCAGGTCTTAAGTCACTTTGTGAGGCTTACATAATAGAAATCACCCGAAACTGACGCCATTTTAAAAACTACACCCTTCAAAACTGATTTTACCAACTTTCTTAACCCTTTAGGTGTTCCACAAAAATAATGGAAAATGGAGATGAAGTTTCAGAATGTCACTTTTTTGGCAGATTTTCCATTTTAATAATTTTTTTTACCGCTAACAAAGCAAGGGTTAACAGCCAAACAAAACTCAATATTCATTGCCCTGATTCTGGTTTACAGAAACACACCATATGTGGTCGTAAACTGCTGTACGGGCACACGCAGGGCACAGAAGGAAAGGAATGACATATGGTTTTTGGAAGACAGATTTCACTGGGATAATTTTAAGCTGCCATGTCACATTTGAAGACCCCCTGATGCACCCCTAGAGTAGAAACTCCCAAAAAATGACCCCATTTTGGAAACTACGGTATAAGGTGGCAGTTTTGTTGGTACTATTTTTGAGTAGATATGATTTTTGGTTGTTCTATATTACACTTTTTGTGAGGCAAGGTAACAAAAAATAGCTGTTTTGGCACCGTTTTTATTTTTTGTTATTTACAATGTTCATCTGACAGGTTAGATCATGTGGTATTTTTATAGAGCAGGATGTTACGGACGCGACAATACCAAATATGTATACTTTTTTTATTTATGTAAGTTTTACACAATTATATCATTTTTGAAACAAAAAAAAAATCATGTTTTAGTGTCTACTTAGTCTAAAAGCCATATTTTTTTTTTTTTTTTTAGGGCCATTGTCTTAGGTAGGGTCTCATTTTTTGCAGTATGAGATGACGGTTTGATTGGTACTATTTTAGGGTGCATATGACTTTTTCATTGCTTGGTATTACACTTTTTATGATGTAAGGTGGCAAACAATGCCTTTTTTGACACACTTTTTATTTTTTTACGGTATTCACATGAGGGGTTAGGTCATGTGATATTTTTATACAGCAGGTTCTTACGGGCGCAATGATACCTAATATGTATACTTCTTTTTATTTATGTAAGTTTTACACAATGATATCATTTTTGAAACAAAAAAAAATCATGTTTTAGTGTCTCCATATTCTGAGAGCCATAGTTTTTTTTATTTTTTGGGCAATTGTCTTAGGTAGGGTATCATTTTTGCGGGATGAGATCACGGTTTGATTGGCATTATTTTGGGGTGCATATGACCTTTTGATCGCTTGCTATTACACTTTTTGTGATGAAGGTGACAAAAAATGGCTTTTTTAACACCGTTTTTAGTATATCTTTTTTACGATGTTCACTTGAGGGGTTAGGTCATGTGCTATTTTTTATAGAGCAGGTTGTTACAGACGCGGCGATACCTAATATGTCTACTTTTCTTTTTTTCCCTATTTTTTTTTTAAAAATTATACTTTATTTTGAAACTTTAAATTTTTTTGTAAAACTACTGAATGTAATACACTTACAGCTTCCTGCCTGTGAGATTCAGGGTGCTGGATTTCACAGGCTGTCACGGAAGGCAGCCCCGATGCCTAAGGAAGACATTGGCTGACTTCCCTGCTATGGGGTCCCTGTTACAGCAGCGCAGGGACCCGATGGCTGCTCCGACTCCCTTAAGAACATTGCACATGCCGCGGTCAGCTCCTGCACCTCCCAATCAGCACGCCGTGCATGTACGGCGGAATGCGGTCTGGCACTGCTTTTGCCGCCGTACATGTACAGCAAAATGCGTTAAGCGGTTAAGGGCAATGGTACCAAATATTAATGAAATGTATGTAAACTTTTGACTTTGCAGAAAGTAATAAAAATGCCTTAAAACATTCTCTCTCTCTCTTTCTCTCTCTCTCTCTCTCTCATTATTTTGGCATTTGGCCATTTAATATTTATGGTAATCCTAATTGACCAAAAACAGAAAAGGTTTATTCTGATTTTATGATATTGAGAAAAACATGCATATTTGTCTTTTTATATAGTGTATGTAATCTTCTGGTTACAACTGTAAATGAAAAAATTATAGAGTATCTTTTTGCTCCTCGGCCTACTACTACTATTTTAAACTTTCCACGCAGGATGCACAAGAACGTCTTTCCTCTGCTAGGAGGCCCAATATTGATAGCATAGGATTGTTGCGAGAACACCTTGGGTCATGGATGGATCATTACTTATAGCTGTTAGACAGAGGGGGCTGTAGACTTTGTGAGGCCTTAGACGAAACTCGAACATGAGGCCCCCACGAACACAAGATATGCAAGCGATAATAAAGATCAACTACAAACAAAAACACTTGGTATAGTATCCTTAGTCTGTCTATTAACCCCTTAAGGACCCAGCAATTTTTCACCTTAAGGACTAGGACATTTTTAGCAAATCTGACATGTGTTATTATATGTAGTAATAAATGTAAAACACTTTTACTTATCCAAGCCATTCTGAGATTGTTTTCTCGTCATATATTGTACTTCATGACAGTGGCAAAATTGAGTCAAAAAATGTCATTTTTATTTATAAAAAAATACCAAATTGCAAATTTCAATTTCTCTACTTTTATAATAGATAGTAATAACTCAAAAAATAGTACCCCATATGTCTACTTCATGTATGGATAATTTTGGGAATGCCATTTTATTTTTTGGGGACTTTAGAAGGCTTAGAAGTTTAGAAGCAAATCTTGAAATTTTTCAGGAAATTTCCAAAACCCACTTTTTAACCAGTACAGGACCGCCTAACGCACGGATGCGTCCGGCCGGCGGTCCTGTTGTTCTGGCCGGACGTATCCGTGCGTCATCTCGCGAGACGCGAGATTTGCTGTGAACGCACGCGCGCGTTCACAGCAGCGCGCGGCTCTGCAGTTATACTGCAGCCTGCCAGCGATGATCAATCGCTGGCAGGCTGTAGAAGTTAAATAAATGAAATCAAACATGTATATCAGACGCTGTTTTTTTAACAGCGTCTGATAAACCTGCTACCTGGTCCTCTGGTGGTACCATTTGCTGGGATCGACCACCAGAGGACCAGGTAGCTCTGTAAAGTTGCACCAAGCACCACACTACACCCCCCCCCCTGTCACTTATTAACCCCTTGTTAACCCCTGATCACCCCATATAGACTCCCTGATCACCCCCCTGTCATTGATCACCCCCCTGTAAGGCTCCATTCAGACATCCATATGTGTTTTGCGGATTCACGGATCCATGGATCCGCAAAACACGGACATCAGCAATGTGCTTTCCGCATTTTGCAGATCCGCACATTGCCAGAACTATATAGAAAATGCATTTTCTTGTCCGCAATTGCGGAACGCAAGTGCGGATCCGCAATTCTGGATCCGAGTGGGACAAAGTCTGTCCCCATAAAAATGAATGGGTCCGCAATTCCGTTCCAAAAACAGAATTGCGGACGTGTGAATGGGGCCTAAGGGTCCCTTATCACCGCCAGTTAGTTAGCTACTTGTTAGGTAGTTAGCGCCCAGCCCACCGCACCACAGTCACTGATTTTGGCAGAGATTTTTTCATCCACAATAGATGATAGATGATAGATGCGAATGAAGAAATCTGTGCCGTTCATTTTTTTTTAGCTGAACGGAAAAAAAAAATCTCATTACCCGTATGCTCAATATTAGGAGAATAGCAGAAACTCCTAATGCTGGCCATACATGTAATAATTGCGGAGACCCTGAAATACCAGGGCAGTACAAACACCCCACAAGTGACCCCATTTTGAAAGACTTTGTGAGAAAAAACAAAAAAAAATCAATTTCCACTAACTTGTGCCAAAAAAAAACTTTTATGAACTCGCCATGCCCCTCACAGAATACCTTGGGGTGTCTTCTTTCCAAAATGGGGTCACATGTGGGGTATTTATACTGCCCTGGCATTTTAGGGGCCCTAAAGCGGGAGAAGAAGTCTGGAATCCAAATGCGTAAAAATGCCCTCCTAAAAGGTACTCATTAGAATTTGGGCCCATTTGCGCACCTAGAATGCAAAAAAGTGTCACACATGTGGTATCGCCGTACTCAGGAGAAGTAGGGCAATGTGTTTTGGGGTGTATTTTTACATATACCCATGCTGGGTGAGAGAAATATCTCTCACTTTGTGAGGCTTACATAATAAAAAAACACCCAAAAATGACCCCATTTTAGAAACTACACCCCTCAAGGTATTCAAAACTGATTTTTACAAACCTTGTTAACACTAGGTGTTCCACAAGAATTAATAGAAAATGGAGATGAAATTTCAGATTTTCACTGTTTTGGCAGATTTTCAATTTTTATACATTTTTTCCAGTAACAAAGCGTGGGTTAACAGCCAAAGTAAACTCAATATTTATTGCCCTGATTCTGTAGTTTGCAGAAACACCCCATATGTGGTTGTAAACTTCTCTATGGACAAACGGCAGGGCGCAGAAGGAAGGGAACACCATATGGTTTTTGGCAGGAAGATTTTACTGGACTGGTTTTTAGACACCATGTCCCATTTGAAGCCCCCCTGATGCATCCCTACAGTAGAAACTGCCAAAAAGTGACCCCATTTTTGAAACTACTGGATAAGGTGGCAGTTTTGTTGGTACTATTTTAGGGTAAATATGATTTTGGTTGCTCTATATTACACTTTTTTTGAGGCAAGGTAACAAAAAAGAAAAATTTGGAAATTTCATCTCCATTTGCCAATAACTCTTGTGGAACACCTAAAGGGTTATCAAAGTCTTTAAACTCAGTTTTGAATACCTTGAGGGGTGTAGCTTCTTAGATGGCGTCACTTTTTTGGAGTTTCTACTCTAGTGGAGCATCAGAGGGCTTCAAATGGGACATGGTGTCAAAAAAACGAGTCCAGCAAAATCTGCCTTCCAAAAAACTATATGGGTTAGATCATGTGATATTTTTATAGAGCAGGTTTTTATGGACGCGGCGATACCTAACCTAATATGTATACTTTCTTTTATTTATTTTACTTTAATGCAATAACAGCATTTTAGAAAAAAAAAATTATGTTTTAGTGTCGCCATAGTCTGAGAGCCATATTTTTTTATTTTATGGGGCGATTGTGCTATGTAGAGGCTTATGTTTTGCGGGATAAGATGTCGGTTTGATTGGTACTATTTTGGGAGGCATACACCTTTTTGAGCGCTTGGTATTACACTTTTTGTGATGTAAGGTGACAAAAAATTGCATTTTTTACACCATTTTTTTTGTATTTTTTTATGGTGTTCACCTGAGGGGTTAGGTCATGTGATATTTTTATAGAGCAGGTTTTTACGGACGCGGCGATACATAATATGAGTAGTGTATTTTATTTTAAAAAAAATTATTCAGTGATAAATGTGTTTTTTATTTTTACTTTTTTTTCACTTTTTTTATTTTTTTTTACCCAGACCCACTTGGTTCTTGAAGATCCAGTGGGTCTGATGTCTATATAATACAGTACAGTATACTAAATAGTGAATTGTACTGTATTTTCTACTTTACATAGTCTGATCAGACTTCTGCAGACTTAGCAGAAATCAGATCAGACTTTCTATTACCATAGCAAGCAGGATGCCTGTGAAGGCATCCTGTTGCCATGGTAACCATCCCCTGCTGTCAAAACAGAGCAACGGGTGATGGGGAGGGAGAGGAGCCCCCTCCCTTTACGATCCCGTCAAGAATCGGGGGCTGCAAGGGCACAGCAGCCCCCGATGGGAGGGGGACCGCGGCATAGACCGCAGCATGGAAGGGGTTAAATGGCTTACATCGCAGTCCAATTTGCAGTCGACGGCCTGTGGTCAGGAAAGATTCGTCCCTAGTAAGAGACTCAGAAGACAGGAAATGGGGGCGTGTCAGAGCTAGCTGAGATCCTGAGCCTGATAAACAAACTGCTTCTGCACTGTCTTTGGAGATTATAAGAGCATTCTGTTTAGTGTGATTTTTTCCTCCTTATCTGTTCTTTGAGCTGCAGAGGGATGTAAAGGAAAGGATGTCAGAGCATTACAGATATACCACCTGCTTCTGAGTGAAATGCATCTAGCTGTGCAGCTTAAACAGGGAAAAATATGGCGATAGAAGTTCAGCTGTTTAACCAAATAGAGTGGGCTGCACAAGCAAGTACAGTAGTCATAATGGGAGATTTTTAATGTCCCAGATATTGACTAGTGTCATGGCTCTGGCTCAACTGCAAAGGGGAGAAAAATTGTCAGCTTAATGCATGACCATGGGAAGAGGAGATGCTCTGTTGGATCTGCAGACAGCATGCACTAGAGCAGTGTTTCTCAACTCCAGTCCTCAGGGCCCACCTACAGGTCATGATTTGAGAATATCCCACAGAATGAGTACTTGAGGTGAGTCCTGATGCACTGACACTAATTGAATCACCTGCTAAATACTAAGGAAATCCTGAAAACATGACCCGCAGGTGGGCCCTGAGGACTGGAATTGAGGAACACTGCACTAGAGCAAGATGAACTGAGCAGATTGATGTATAGTTTTATGGGAAAATACTCAGTATGGCCTGTATTTCATTCATTTACATTCCTGTTTGTTCTAGGCTTAGAAGTCAAGGAGGTAGCCCTATCAGTGATTGACTATCTCTTTCTGCACAGTCATACAGGATAGCTTGTCAATCACTGATAGGACCATACCAGTGATTGATGGCTATCTTTGTATGCGCTTTCATACAGGATAGGTCATCAATCACTGATAGGACCGCCTCTTTGACTTCAAAGCCCAGAATGAACACAGATATAAATAAATACATTATGTTACACTGAAAATCTTCCCATAAAACTGTATATATATATCTGCTCAGCTTCTTTTGCTCTAGACTGCATACTGCCTTCAGCTCAGACACCAATTTCCCTGCTGGGAGCAGCTCCTGTCACATCTTAATACACCAGATAAATGAGAGAGCTTTGGATCTGTTTTATACTGCAAAATTGTTTCCTGTAGGTAACATGTATAAGTTACTAAAGTTAAATCCTACATGGCTTACAATAAATAACAAAAGAAGGCATTAAAAATACAGATCTGAGGGGTCAGTTGTAGCCATTGAAATTTACAAAGAAATTCAAAATTTGTAAAAAAGACAAAATCTGCAAAAATACAAAATGAACGACAGGTAGCTAAAGAGAGCAAAGACCACTAGTCTCCCTGCCTTCCCGGAGCCTTTTTTATTTTTCCATTCACACGAGGGCTTGATTATTGTTGAAAAAGTTTTACTTTCTAATGACACCAGCAAATAGGGTGAAATTGGAAAAAATATAATTCCACCACAGTTTTCTAGGTATTGACTCTATGGCATTCTATATGTGGTAGAGCTGACTTGTGCCCGTCATTCTCTGGGTCAGTACGATTACAATGATACCACATTTATATAGTTTGTCTTGTGTTTTTAATAGTCCAGGCATTTTGGGATGCAGCGTTGCCCATGATATTTGTTTTTTATTGTTTATTTTTTATTTTAATTCTGTGGAAAAGGAGGGGAGGTGATTTAAATTTTTATATATTTTTTCAATATTTTTTAAAACTTTGTTAAACTTTTTTTTTTAGTCTTCCTAAGAGGCTAGAATACATGCTCTTCAGATTGCTTTTAGCTTTCCCTGTGGTTTAATAGAACTACAATCCTAAGCTCTATTTGCTGTTATCCTATGGAGGCCGTCCACCTGCAGGCCACCAAATTAACTACAGGTCTGATACAGTGGGTTTCTTAAGAGAGACCCAGTGCATCAGAGTGAAGAAATTTCTCCCCCGATCAACGCATGAAGGAGTTGTTCCTGACCGCATTTGTCTCAGTTTTTTCCTCATTTAGATGCCATGGTCACATTTGACCACTACATCTAAAGGGTTAAATGTCTGTGATGGTTGTTAAAGTTGGTCACAGACAATAGTCCTGGACCTCTGCTGTTTGACACAGCAGAGATCTAGCAGCTATGGCACTCACGAGCAAATATGCCATAGCAAGATGTATATGCCTTAGCAATGATTCTTTTCTATCGGCTTCCTATGGGGTAGTGACAGGGGGCCTATGGATGCCATAGCAACCTCAGGCCTCGCAAAGGCCTCAGGGTTTGCCATATACGAATATCCGTAAGACCGCCGTAAAAACAAAAACGTTGTCAAAACAGCCATATTTTGGTCATCTTGCCCTAAAAAAGTGTAATATTGATCGATCAAAAAATCTTATTTATCAAAAATGGTACCAATAAAAATATCAACACTGCAGAAAAGAGCTCCTACACAAAGACAATTGGTAGAAAGATAAAAAAAATATGGCTTTCAGAAAATGGAGTCTCAAAAAATCTTTTTTCAAAAATTTTGCTGTCTATATTTTGCCCATAGATGGTTAATAAGTCAATGCGCTACAGCTGACTTCTGTGCTCTTTTTATTACATGCAACTGTTTTAGTTGAAGACCTGCTGATCACTATGTGTATGTGTAAAACTACGGGGAGAGCAACAGAGCTATAGAGATCAGCAGTTGAGGGGTTCTACTTCTGCTTAGAAGTGAGGTTCAACTACTGATCACAGTACAGTATGTAGTACAAATGGCTAGTGGAAGAAAAGGTGCATAGCTAAATGCAAATTGAGGGTAGATAAAAACACAGGTAATTGAGTGGAGACCAAAGTGATCTATCTTGTGTGTCACGTTTTTTCAAAGTCCTACTATGGGTCATACTGATACTTATGCTTCTGAATAAGCCATTAATATGCACATAAGAAAAATGCTTCAAAAACCTGAATGAAGTGGTCGTGATTGTAATTTAAAGAGGAGAACATTTGCTGCATTCTAGGACTGGTTCCAGAAATCAAACATCTCCATGTTTATTGATGATTAGAAATGAGTGAATCAGTCCGGAACAAAAAAAATTATCCAGACGAATCGAGTAAAATGGCGCTTAGCACCATTTTACTGACATGTCAGTGGTAAAAAAAAACACGCGGGAGGAAGAAGGATGCTCACATGACACTAAGGGAAAGTGGAGGAGAGCGCTTACCCCGATTGGCTCACAGGCCGACAGAGCCTAGATGTGCCAATCGTTGCTGCAGCAGGCAGGGAGGTGTCTTTGCAGAATGAGCAGAACGTCATTCTGTGTTGGGCTATGAATGAGGGTGGTTGGGTCTATGCAGTGTCTGACAGAAAACTTCCTTGGGCAAACTGTACAGTCACAATCAAGCTTCTATTCTAGTGTCAGGGACACTTTAGGGAAAGCCTAGAAAGAAGAATAATTGTGTAGAATAGGGAAGGGCAGGGGAGGCTTTTACCCAGGGAGTGAGGAGCTGAGGCTGGGTGTGCCTGGGACAGGCAATGCCTTCTAGCTTCAGTTACTGCCTTATAACACAGCTGCAGTTGCTTCACAACCTCAGAAGCAGCCGTCTACAAGAACCTACAGCTTTTTTTATTTTTATTTTTTCAAATCATCTCCAAACAGTTCAAGTTTTTTGTTTTGTTTGTTTGTTTGTTTTTTTTTTTTTTTTGGAATAGCAATACAACATGTACAATGAGTGTTTTGCAATCTAGAGGGTAGCATTTTAAATATCAGTGAAAAAACCTGAAATAGTAGTCTGAAGTCTGGGAAAGGGTATCTCCATACATAGTTAAACTATTTTTTTGCAAAAAATATCAGTTAACATGTACAGTACAACACGTATTTTACAATCCAGAGAGTAGTATTTTAAATCTCAGTGAAAACACTGTAATTAGCAGTCTGAACTATTTTACAGGACACATCCATACAGTGACTTATTTTTTGTTATACATATACACTGCGTTTTGCGTATTTTCAATCCAGAGGGTATTGGAAATCATTGCCTGAAATCTGGGACAGAGCATCTTCAGACAGTTCAAGAGGTTTTTATTGTTTAGCAAAAATAGCAAAACAAGTGTACACGTGTTTTTCAGTCCAGTGGGCAGCATTTTAAAACTTAGTGAAAACACCGTAAACAGTAGTCCAAAATCGAATTTTAAAATACAGAGGGTAGCATTTTAAGTGAAAACAGTAAATAGTAGGCGGAACAAAGTGTGGAATGCATGTTTTATAATACAGAGGGAAGCGTTTTAAATCTCTGCATGAAAACACTGTAAATAGTAGACTGAAATCTGTGACAGGGCTTCTCCACACAGTTAAAGTTTTTTGTTTTTTTTTGGGGGGGGGGATCTCGTAGTAGATTGACAACTTGTGATTTACACTATAGTTAAGCTTTATTCATAATCTACATATTTGAACACAAAATTAGGAGGCCAAATTACGTTATTACCAGGAAACACTGTGTATGTAGCTTCTCACAGCTTTCGGGCAAGCAGAAGACTGGCACCAGCATGTCTGAAAGGGAAGCCGCTCTCTGCCCCCTCAGAATCATGCACCTCACAGCACCACCAGCAGCAGAAGCCAGAGCAGCCAATTCAGTTTCCTCAACATAATGGGGCCAGTATGTTCTCTGTATTCTTTAGTGTCCAGCCTCCAGTGTCATTTTAGAGAGGATTTTCAGAACCAAACAGACCAAGTTGTTCTCTGCCAGTGTCCAAAACATCACTTTTGTCAAAATGCACCATGCCTGAATTCTGGAGGATCTTTACACTCCTCTGGCTGAGGCTGATGAATAGATCTGACCTCACTGATTGTGCCCCATCATGCCAAAACTGCTGTATGTCTGCCTGCCAACATGTACCATATGGTTGCTGCTGTCGCCACCATCGCAGTTGCTGCTCCTCTCTGCTAATCTGTTAACCCTATCTACCCCGGAGGTTCATTGTTTGTTTTTGTGTTTTCATTTTGCGCTCCCTGCCTTCCCAGAGCCAAAACTTTTTTATTTTTCTGTTCACATAGATTTATGAGGGCCTGTTTTTTGTGGGACAAGTTGTACTTTCCAACTCCACCATTTAATATTGCATATTAAATTGAAAAAAATTCCAAATGGATTCCAAATGGAGTGGAATTGAAAAAAAAAGCAATTCTGCCACAGTTTTATATATATATTTTTTTTTGTGGGGGGGGGGGGGGTTGATGTTCAATGTGCGATAAAGCTGACCAGTTACTTTCATTTTACAGGTCAGTACGAATCCGGCGATACCTTGTATGTATACTTTTTCTTGCTTTAGGATACTGATAAAATAATAAAAACCATGGAAAAATCAGTTTTTTATTTTTCCGGCGCCATATTCTGACACCTATAACTTTTTTTATAGTTATGTGTACGGAGATGTGTGAGCATTCATTTTTAACACCGTGTGTGTTTCAACCTCCAATAAGGGACAACTTTTGTAAACTTTGTAATATGAAAAAGCATAACCCATACAAAGATGTGGTCTGTTTTTAAACATGCTGGACTAGAGGGTGATTATATATGTATATATATATATATATATATACACACACACATATATTATAGATTTTCAGGGCAATTGGAGCCACTCTGGTTCAGGACAAATTGATTAGGGACTGAAAAATTTGAGTCGCTGATTTGTCTCTACTGAAGTTATTAGTCTGAGATTCTCAGTATTGTTTTTTTGTAGGAATACATAATATATAGAAAAATCTGTCGCAATGTTGACTGTTTTGTCTTACAGCTCTTCCCAAGCCATTTGCCTTGCTGATGATCCTAAGCCAGGGAAGGAATATAAATATCCTGAAAAGCTTCCAGGAGAATTGTATGATGCCAACACACAGTGCAAGTGGCAGTTTGGAGAGAAGGCCAAGCTCTGTATGCTGGACTTTAAAAAGGCACGGAAATAGAATACATACATCGATGTACATGTCCACGGTTCCACAGTGCCACTGCCCCATTTCTGACTGCTTCAGTTCCCCATCAGATTGGAAGTGGCTTGGACCCATGACCGCTGTGGCCAATTACTGGCCTCAGTAGTCATATGAGCTAGAATGGGACACCACTACTAGTGATGTTCCGTTCTAGCCCGTGACTGTAATTATAGGACCAAGCCACTTCTGGTGTGCATTGTAAATGACTAGGAACTAAGCAGTGGCACAGGAACTATAGACAGCATTTTTTGCCACAGTTTACAATCATTGGGGTCATCTGTTCCTAGGCCAGAGGTGGACTGAGCTAGGGTAATTTTTTTTTCCTATGAAAGGGAAAATTGGTTTCTTACTGATGTGTTTTTAATCTTCTTCTGGATGAATACTGCAGGAGAATAGGTTGAATTGAATAGATGTATATCTTTGCAAACCAAATTACTATATAACTATAAAAAAAATACATGATAGGGTAGCCACAGGACCCTGCACTGAGAACTGTGTGTGTGTACATTAGATATTTGATGAGGAAAATGGGGAGTATGTGTTACAATTAAGAATACTAGGGATTTATAAGGAATGGGAAGGACAGGGGGCAATTCAGTAAATCATGTTCCATCTAACAGCTGTCATGCTGAATTTCCAGGGTCAGGGGTGAACTGGTGGTGCACATTCTAAAACCCACCCCGTACACTTAACTGACAAATTAATATGCTTAGGCGTCTCAGCGATAGGAGCAGAACAATGAAAATAATGTAATTGGTAGATTCAGCACATATCCGTTTGGATGAACGGAGCCAAACAGATCCCACTGACTATGATGGGGTCCATTCGTTCTCTGTTCAGGAATCAAATTTTAGATGAGAAAAAGTCCTGCATGCAGGATTTTTCTCTCTGCTGTTTTTTACAGAGTCTGCGATGGAGTCCTTTAGCTGAATTTTTAGATTTTTTTTTGCCATTTCACAGAACAGCCTTGTTTTAAACTAGAATTTACACATTAGCCCCAGCAAGCTTCAAATAGATACAGTGGATATAAAAAGTCTGCATATCCCTGTTAAAATGTCAGGTTTCTGTGCTGTAAAAAAATGAGACAAAGATAAATCACTTCAGAACTTTTTCCACCTTCAGTGTGACCTATAAACTGTACCACTCAATTGAAAAACAAACTGAAATCTTTTAGGTAGAAGTAAGAAAAAATATAAAAATAAAATAATATGGTTGCATAAGTGTGCACATCCTTAAACTAATACTTTGTTGAAGCACCTTTTGATTTTATTACAGCACTCAGTCTTTTTGGGTATGAGTTTATCAGCATGGCACATTTTAACTTGGCAAGGTTTGTCCACTCTTCTTTGCAAAAACACTCCAAATCTGTTAGATTGCGAGGGCATCTCCTGTGTACAGCCCTCTTCAGATCACCCCACAGATTCAGGTCTGGGCTCTGGCTGGGCCATTCTAAAACTTTAATCCTCTTCTGGTGAAGCCATTCCTTTGTTGATTTGGATGTATGCTTTGGGTCGTTGTCATGCTGAAAGATGAAGTTCCTCTTCATGTTCAGCTTTCTAGCAGAAACCTGAAGGTTTTGTGCCAATATTGACTGGTATTTGGAACTGTTCATAATTCCCTCTATCTTAACTAAGGCCCCAGTTCCAGCTGAAGAAAAAGAGCCCCAAAGCATGATGCTGCCACCACCATGCTTCACTGGGTATGGTGTTCTTTTGGTGATGTGCAGTGTTGTTTTTGCGCCAAACATATCTTTTGGAATTATGGCCAAAAAGTTCAACCTTGGTTTCATCAGACCATAACACAATTTCCCACATGCTTTTGGGAGACTTCAGATGTGTTTTTGCAAAATGTAGCCCGGCTTGAATGTTTTTCTTCGTAAGAAGAGGCTTTCGTCTTGCCACTCTACCCCATAGCCCAGACATATGAAGAATATGGGAGATTGTTGTCACATGTACCACACAGCCAGTACTTGCCAGATATTCCTGCAGCTCCTTTAATGTTGCTGTAGGCCTCTTGGTAGCCTCCCAGACCAGTTTTATTCTAGTCTTTTCATCAATTTTGGAGGGACGTCCAGTTCTTGGTAATGTCACTGTTGTGCCATATTTTCTCCACTTGATGACTGTCTTCATTGTTTTCCACTCGATATCTAATGCCTTAAGAAATTCTTTTGTACCCTTCTCCTGACTGATACCTTTTAACAATGAGATCCCTCTGATGCTTTGGAAGCTCTCTGTGGACCATGGCTTTTGCTGTGGGATGCGACTAAGAAAATTTCAGGAAAGACCAACTAGAGCAGCTGAACTTTATTTGGGGTTAATCAGAGGGACTTTAAATTATGGCAGGTGTATGCTGATTCCTATTTAACATGATTTTGAATGTGATTGCTTAATTCTGAAAACAGCTGCATCCCCAGTTATAAGAGGGTGTGCACACTTATGGAACCACATTATTTTAGTTTTTTTTTTGTTTTCTTCCCTCCTCCTAAAAGATTTCAGTTTGTTGTTCTATTGAGTGGTACAGTTTATAGGTCACGTTAAAGGTGGAAAAAGTTCTGAAATGATTTATCTTTGTCTCATTTTTTTTACAGCATAGAAACCTGACATTTTAACAGGGGTGTGTAGACTTTTTATAGCCACTGTACATTTATTACAATTTTTTAAGAAAAGCACAACTTCCTGAACTGACTTGCTCCCTTTAAGTATATTTATTGGTACATGGACTGTATACTTATCTCTTTCTTTTCAATATAGGATATATGTAAAGCACTTTGGTGTCACAGAATTGGAAGAAAATGTGAGACAAAATTTATGCCAGCAGCAGAAGGCACAACATGTGGTCATGATATGGTAAGGAGATTGTAGTCTTATGCAGTGTTTTAGCTGTCAGTATAGGAAAAAATAACATGAGAAAGTGTTCTGTCAACCGTGTGAAACGAGTGTTGGGAAATGACTAGTTTTCTTTCACACTTAAATACTATATGTCTTTATTACTATACGTATATTGTGTCACTATCTCTATAATATTATACATCTCTAAAGGTTTCTTAATTGTACTGAAATTTCGGCCCCAGAAAAGGTCAAAGGGGCACTTGACGTGAGAAGAATGTTGTTCTCAGAGTCTGGAAAACTTTTCTCAAATCCTCTCAATGACTTGCATCATTGATGCTTTTAGAGATACTCTACTAAACTTACAGCAACATCTAGGCTAATTAGGTAAAAATATCTATTTGTCCAGTTGAGGTGCCTCTATACAAGATATATCTGTAGTTATGCCCATTCCATAGACCAAGTGTAAATAATGCACAATACTCCTATGCTAAAGTGCAAAAACAAGAATTGAGTGTTCTGGATTTTCTTGGCTTCTCATTGGCTTTTCTTTGTTCTTCATTGAAATGTGCGTGATAGACTGAACAGAGGGTGCTGGAGATAGCTTTATGGCCAGCTTAAGGATTTATCTCAAAATGCGTCTATAACCAACTTCTCTATTCTTCTTGAGATCCACTCTTATCCTCCTCTCTCATAAATTCCCCTCGTGCATGAGGGGAAAAACTCTTAAGGCTCCTTTCACACTAATGCTTTTGCTGAATCGGGCAGGGCTCAGAAAAAAAACCGATTCTGTTACTGATAATACAACCATCTGCATCCATTATGATCCGGTTGTATTATCTTTAACATGGCCAAGACAGATCCGTCATGAACTCCATTGAAAGTCAATGGGGGACGGATCCGTTTTCTATTGTGTCAGAATTTGTCAGAGTTAAACAAATCCATCCCCATTGACTTGCATTGTGGGTCATGACGGCTCTGTCTTGCTCCCCATCCCATGACGGAAAGAAAACCGCTTGCTGAGGTTTGCTCTCCGCTATGGGAATGCAACCAAGTGGAATGGAATGCTTTTTGGAGCATTTTAAACTGTTCAGTTAAGTATCGTCCCCATTGACAATGAATGGGGACAAAACGGAAATGTTTTTCTTCGTTATTGGGATCCTATGACAGATCTTAATACCGGAAAATAGAAACGCTAGTGTGAAAGTAGCCTAACACTGTAGTCCTTATTTTACCTAGTTTGAAACTTAGTTACATATTGTCCATAGATGGGTGCCTCATTTAGCCTATGATGACATTGCAATCATAATAAATCCCTAGGTCAGATTCATTTTGTCATTTAGTACATATAACCTGTCAAATAATGGAAAGAGTTATACATCCAAATTCCTCTAAATTTAACAAATTAACTATCAAAATATCTGTGATGTAGAAGTCAGTAATTTATCTGCTTTGAGGGCATGCTCACATGGCATGGAAATGGTGTGTGACAGGGACTGTACCATTGCCACACACAAAAACCATGGCAAAATGGCATGTAGGCACATGTATTTTTGTTGAGGTTTATCTTAATTAACCTGTAGACGTGACTTAAGGACCAGCGCTGTACATGTACATGTGCCGATGAGCGGCACAGACCCGGCAGTCACTGACAGCCGGGCCACTGCTGCATACGCCGGCATCAGTGAACAGGCATAGGCATCAGGGCTTGTCTTCTACAGAAGCCTGTGAGATCCAGACCCTTAGGCTGGGTCTCACAGGCAGGCTGTCAGCATAAAAGCTGACAGCCAATGCATTACAATACAGGTTGTATTGTAATGCATTGCAGAGGGGATTAAACCCCAGAAGTTGAAGTCCCAGAGAGGGACAAAAATAAAAAGTAAAAAAAAAGTAAGTGCTTTTCATAATAAAAAAAAATAGTTTCAAGTAAAAAGAAAATTCCCGGGGGTGGAGCCTGATCGTCCACCGGGTCAGTCTCATGTGAGGGAGCTCCTTGCTGTGCGGCCTCTTAACCTCGTCTATTTCGCATCATAACCGACCAGAACCTATCCCAGATGGGGAAAATCGGTAAAGCTATGCCTAGAGACAAGCCGGACTCTGTCAAACCTGACAAGGGACCGACAGACATGGAGAAATATTTCCACAAAACTCTCCCGGCGGAGCAATGCAAGATGGCGCCGAGAGGAAGAGAGGAATCGATTGATGAAGACGCAGCCACCCTGCCTGCTGCTGTGTCCCCGGCCCCTGCTGACGCCTCGGAAGATCCGACACAGCTGACAAGAGGTTTTTTACAATAAGCCTTAACGGCTGCTTTGCAGCCGGTTCTACAAGAACTGTCGGAGATCAGAAAGGATATCCAACAAGTGAACAACAGGGCGGATCAACTTGAACAAACACAGAATGCCATGCTGACTCACGCTCACGTTCTCAGCTCTAACCTAAGCGCCTATGCAGGTTCCCTTGATTATGCCTTTGCCCTGATTGAGGACCAAGAAAACAGAAGCAGGCGCAAGAACATTCGCCTCCGGGGCCTTTCAGAAAATATTCCTCATGAGGCGCTACCTGAGGCTGCCTTAGCCATCTTTGCCTCACTGCTTGGGGAACAGAGAGCCTCTGAAGTTGCCATAGAACGGATACATAGAGCTCTTCGGCCGAAACCTAAGGCGGGCGAGAACCCCAGGGACGTTGTCTGTGGCCTCCTTCGGTACACTGATACCGCCAGCATTCTCAAGGCCTCTAGAGAAATGAAAGACTGCCTTTTTGAAGGGTCCCGAGTCCTCCTGTTCCAGGACTTAGCTCCCTCAACTTTAAACAAGCGCCGGGCGCTACGACCACTAACTGACCAGCTGAAACATGACAAGATTCCCTTTAAATGGTTGTTCCCTTTCGGCCTCACTTTTTCCAAGGAGGGAAAGAGATGTATCATCCGGAGGCCTGAAGATCTACCTGCAGTGTGGGAGCTGCTCCAGGCCACACCACTGGATATTCCATCGTGGCTACCATCTGCGGTACTAGGCGCACCTCCACCAGACCTCCCAGCTGTTCAGCGTTGGAGCAAGGTCCCTGGGAAAAAGAAGAAAACTGCCTCCGTTCTGAGGGACACTTGAAGACGGGATTCTTTGCTGACTCGTGTTGTACTCTTACGTGGCCTGGTGGTTTGCTCACCATGGGCCTCTATACCAGTCCTGGACTCGATGCCTTTACCGCAAGTATAGTTCAGCCTGGTCCCTGTTTACATCCCCATACCTGTTCCCACTGTTTTGCTCAGCGAGCTTGATGATAATGTAATGCTCTCACCTATTTTAGTGATGTCTCACTCGGTTATGATATATGATAGTTACTTGTTTTTATATGTACTTCTCCCTGACGGGGTGAGGGGGTTGACATGGATACTAACTCACCCCCCCCCCCCGTCTACACTTCCCCACTAGGGGTTGTCATGTCACCTTACTGTGTGACAACACTTGTGGAGCATCCTGGATTGCTTTCCAATCTCCTTCTTTCCACTGTCTGGAGACAGTGATCCATGATGCTCTGTCTTTTTGTGGTTTATAGTTCGCGGGCTTTTTTTCCCGTGGGTTTTGTGTTCCCCTGGTATCGCACGAAACCTCCTAGTTATATCCATGTTTGACTGACTGACACCTGGAGACTGCTCCATCCTACAGAACGAGACTACTCATTCTACTCTGCGTCACATGATAACTTCAAAAGATTAGATTACATATTTGTATCTAGCGCTTATATTGACAGTGTAGACAGCTCTGTTATTGAGGCCACTACGGTCTCTGATCACTCTCCTGTGTCAACTACGCTTCATTTTGCTAATCTTCCTCCACACACGAGACAATGGAGGCTGAATAGAACATTACTTGACAGGGAGTGTGATGTTAAGACTTTGGATCAGAAACTCAAAGATTTCTTTACAGACAACACCACTGCAGGTATGCCTTTCATGACAGTCTGGGAGACGCATAAGTCGGTTATCAGAGGGGACTTTATTGCCCTTGGTAGCAGAATAAATAAAGACAGGCAAAAAACCCTTGACTCTCTACTCCAACAAATTGCCAGTCTAGAATCTTTACATAAGAGATCTCAAGCCCTACAGGCTAAAGAAGACCTACTTCGTCTGAGGTCAGAACTCAAAGATTTACTTAATAAGGCCCATGCCAAGGTTTATCAATATTCCCAGTTCCAATTCTATGCCCATGGTGACAAGGGCACAAAGCTTATGTCTAGGCTAGTCAAGCAGAGGCAAGAGCAGGCGTTTATAGCGGGTATCAGGAAAAAAGGGGGGGGGAGTCGTTTCCAGAACTACAGATATTGCTGGGGAATTTCAGAAATTTTACCAGTCCCTCTATGGGTTAGGGGATCCCCTAAATTCTTTAGGCACACCTGCTGACAAGGAAGTTGATGAGTTCTTAGCCACAATTCGGTTACCCCACCTGTCCCCTGAAGAGCGTGCTCAACTGTTAGCCCCAGTTACTGAACAGGAGATCTGCTCTATTCTTAGTTCCATCCCTTCAGGGAAGAGTCCGGGTCCGGATGGTCTGCCGACCGGATACTTTAAGAAATTCTCCTCCACACTAGTCCCACATCTTGTTACCTGGTGTAACTCTCTTCTCATCTGCTCACAGGCTCCCACCTCTCTAAGCAAGCTCTGGAGGCCACTGTCACCGTGCTGCCAAAGGCAGGGAAAGACCCCATGGAGTGTGGCAGCTACAGGCCTATATCCCTTTTAAATGTTGATGTCAAGATTTGGGCCAAACTCCTTGCTAATCGTTTGAAAGCCTTCCTCCCGAAGCTAGTCCATAAAGATCAGGCGGGCTTTGTCCCCGGCAGGGAAGGGAATCACAACTCCTGTAGAATCTTGACTTCTATTGAATGGGCCTCTACCAAAGGTCTCCCCCTTGTGTTACTGAGAATAGATGCGAAGAAGGCCTTTGACAGGGTTAGCTGGCTTTACATGAGAAAATCCCTGCAGAAGTTTGGGATCCCTGAGCAATTCCAGCAGGGCATTATGACACAGTATGACAACCCCAGTGCAAGGATCCGGGTGAATGGGACTCTTTCCCCATCATTTTCGATCAAAAATGGTACAGGACAGGGGTGCCCCCTATCCCCCACCATCTACGTCTTAGTAATGGAATCATTGCTCCAAGCTATCAGGGATCATCCCGCTATTAAAGGGGTGGGAGCTGGGAGCAATCATCCCAATTATGTCAATGCAGCCTTTACCGATGATCTATTGCTCATGGTGTCTAATCCTGTCGAGGCCTTCCCGCATCTCTTATGCCTTCTGGATAGATATGGTCGGGTATCAAATTTTAAAGTGAACCACACAAAAACTGCGGCTATGAATATCTCGGCCCCTCGCACAGTTATCTCAGCCCTGAAGGCTATGACTTAAATGGCAGGACTCACATCTAACTTACTTAGGCGTGAAAATCCCCTCTAAGCTCAATCAGCTATTCCAGTTAAACTTTGTACCCCTTCTCAGGGACATTCAACTTCAGCTTCAAACTCTTAAGACTCCCTATGTCTCTTGGATGGGGAGGTAAGACTTATTAATGGCCTTTGTCCTGCTCAGGGTACTGTATGTGCTACAAATGCTCCCGATTCACGTTCCTCACTCGTTCTTTACCCAACTCAGGAAGTCTTTCAGTACTTTTTTGTGGAACGGGAAAAGGGCTAGAATAGCTTATCACAGGTTAATATTAAAGAAACCGTATGGGGGTATGAACCTCCCAGATGCACAATTTTACTACCAGGCCATTCATCTCAAGAGATGGTTACAGCTGAACGTACTAGCATATGGGACACTGGGTAGGGAACTAGGGACCAATTCCACGTTTGAGAGACAATTCTTGCTTAAGGGCACATATATGGTATTTAAACAGCTGAACGCTGACAATTGTTTACTGAATAGGCTACCCCTGACTCTACCCGCAGATCTGACCCCCTTCCTTCTCGAGCCCTTGGCCACCCTTATACACCTTGGGTGGACTAAGCTTAAGCAGTATACACTATGGGAGTTTAGAGATTGGTACTCTAGGTCCCTGGACCCCCAACACCCCCTGAACCGACTTATGCAGGAATCCCACTTCTTAGAAGCTAGGGAGTTTAGTTCTGTTGGCAAAAAGTTGTTCAATGGAGAGCGACCTTCGGCTGACAAAACTTGGTTTGAGAAAATGATGGACCATGAGGTCTTCCCAAGGAGATCGATCTCTTTACTGTATCTGACCCTCACAACACCCCTGGTGCGAGTCACCCCGCAATATTTGAGGACATGGGAAGCTGAGCTTAACACATCTTTTACTGAAACTGATGTCCTAAGAATCCATGCCCATTCACATGGTTTTTCTTAAATGTGTCCGGGTCCAGGAACACTCATACAAAACAATGACACAGTGGTACCAAACGCCTAGGCAACAGTTCCTCAGAGGCCTCAGGTCCGATGACCTTTGTTGGAGGTGTGCTTCAGGTGTGGGTGATTTTACTCACATACTCTGGTCCTGCTCCAAAATTAGACCATTTTGGGATTAAGTCTTGAACATTGTCAATAAGATAGTGACACCCCCGCTTACGTTGACACCTGAGCTTGTGCTTTTATGGCTACCTACTCCTTCTTTTACTCCTTCCAGACACAACCTAGCCACTCACCTGATTCAGGTGGCTAGACTCCTAATACCGGCCCGCTGGCTTGACCCTGAACCACCCGCTGTCTTTCACTCGGAGAATAAGGTTGACCACATCTGTCTTATGGAGGAACTAGCTAGTTGGGAAGCACGGGACCATGGGAGATTTATGCGCTTATGGACACCATGGTTGAAATATAGAGGGAAAAGTGGGCAGGCTACCCCCTCTATCCCACTTAGTGTGGTGCAGTAACTGGACATCAGACCTGGACGTGTATGTTCTTATGGATTGCGACCATTTCTGTTTGACATGATACTCCATGATTGCTTGTTTCCTTGCCTTGAGCCTCTGGGATTTAGGTGCGTAGGATCGGGAGGGCTCAGGTGACAATTGTCCCTTCCTTGGTCGCTGCCCCCCCCCCCATTAATACCTGACTAGTACTGTCCGTCTTTATATTTGTCACTGCCGTGTCGTATATTTTCGGTGAAATGGACTTACTATGCTTTCCTTTGATAAGCTATGTGCTCATATGTACATTTTTCTGCCTATGATTCCTCTGCTGAGGTTGTCAAGGCAGTGTTGTAACCTATTTGCTTATTTCTCTCAATAAAAAGAACATTGACAAAGTAAAAAGAAAATTCCCAAAATAAAACACATAAAATTGTAAAAACAAAACAAAAAAAATAAGAAAACCAGACATATTGGGTATTGCCGGGTCCATAACAACCGGCTCTATTAAAATATCACATGATCCACCCCCTCACCTGAACGATGTAAAAAAAAAAAAAACTGTGCTAAAACAATCATTTTTTTGTCACCTTACATCACAAAAAGTGCAACACCAAGCGATAAAAAAGGCGTATGCCTCCCAAAATAGTACCAATAAAACCGTCACCTCATCCCGCAAAAAATGAGCCCCTACATAAAACAATGGGGCAAAAAATAAAAAAAACTATGGCTCTCAGAAGATGGAGACACTAAGACATGATTTTATTTTATATTTTTTTCATATTGACATAGTATATAAGGCCGAAAAAAGACATTTGTCCATCCAGTTCGGCCTGTTATTCTGCAAGTTGATCCAGAGGAAGGCAAAAAAAAACCTGTGAGGTAGAAGCCAATTTTCCCCATCTAAGGGGAAAAAAATTCCTTCCCGACAATCAGGCAATCAGAATAACTCCCTGGATCAACGACCCATCTCTAGTAGCTATAGACTGTTATATTATTACACTCCAGAAATACATCCAGGTCCTTCTTGAACTCTGTTAGTGAACTCACCATCACCAGCTGCTGAGGCAGATAGTTCCATAGTCTCACTGCTCTTACCATAAAGAATCCTCTTCTATGTTTGTATACAAACCTTCTTTCCTCCAGACACAGAGGATGTCCCCTTGTCACAGTCACAGTCCTGGGGATAAATAGATGATGGGAGAGATCTCTGTACTGACCCCTGATATATTTATACATAGTAATTAAATCTCTCCTCAGTTGACTTTTTTCTAAAGTGAATAACCCTAATTTTGAAAATTTTTCAGGGTATTGTAGTTCTCTCATTCCAGTTATTACTTTAGTTGCCCTCCTCTGAACCCTCTCCAGCTCTGCTATGTCTGCCTTGTTCACAGGAGACCAGAACTGTACACAGTACTCCATGTGTGGTCTGACCAGTGATTTGTAAAGTGGTAGGACTATGTTCTCACCATGGGCATCTATGCCCCATTTGACGCAACCCATTATCTTATTGGCCTTGGCAGTAGCTGCCTGACACAAGTTTTTACAGCTTAGTTTGCTGTTCACTAAAATTCCTAGGTCCTTTTCCATGTCGGTGTTACCCAGTGTTTTACCATTTAGTATGTACGGGTGACTTGCATTATTCCTTCCCATATGCATAGCCTTACATTTGTCAGTGTTAAACCTCATCTGTCACTTCTCTGCCCAAGCCTCCAATCTATCCAGATCCATCTGTAGCAGTATACTGTCCTCTTCCGTGTTAATTACTTTACACAGTTTAGTGTCATCTGCAAAAAATTATATTTTACTGTGCAAGCATTCTACAAGATCATTAATAAATATATTAAAGAGGATAGGGCCCAGTACTGACCCCTGAGGTACTCCACTAGTGACAGTGACCCAATCTAAGTGTATACCGGTAATAACCACCCTCTGTTTTCTATTACTGAGCCAGTTGCTTACCCACATGCAGACATTTTCTCCCAGTCCAAGCATTCTCATTTTATATACTAACCTTTTATGTGGTACAGTGTCAAATGCTTTGGAGAAGTCCAGATATACGACATCCATTGATTCGCCGTTGTCTTGGAGAAAGGATGCCTTATTGAAATAAGTTATGTGATCGCTGGTATGGTGATCACATGACATATGGCCTCAACAGACATGTATGAAGATTCTAGTGGGGAACTAGAGGTCATTATAATAGTGGTGGACATTATCTGGACTATGGAATTGATATGGAATTGATATGCCCACAGTGATTAGATGAGTAAAAGTGATTGAATTGATAAAAACGATTAAAAGAATTAAAAAGCGGGAGAAAAAAAAAAACCCTATCATGAAATAATAGATGTACATAGGTTGTTGCACAGTAAATAACATGAATTTATATATGACTACATCTCTTCTTGAATACACATGGGTTATTGTAAGGTGAACATGATAGAATAAAAAGTAAATGTTATGTTCATACAATATAGCCTAGTATTCTTCTAACCATAGTAGATTCCTGCTTGTCTCCCTTAAATGCTTTCTCTTTCCACACCAAATAATTTTGCAAATCTTCCTTTGTGCTTCAACCTATCTATTCACCTATTTCCTTGGGTATCTCACCCTTGAAGCATATCCTTCTCTACTTTATGCCCTCCTTCACCTTAAAATGTGCCTAATTTTTTGAGCATTTTTATTAAAGGGTTTTGCAGGATCCTAAAAAATGTCATTTACTTTTGTAAACCTTGTGTAGTCTCCTACAGAGCATAATAGTGTAGCACTCAACTTTTCCTGAGTCTTCACTTCAAACTTCATGCTTCTGCTGGGCTCTATTGTTTGCAACCAAACTTCCAGGTTGTGGGCGTAGATGAGCTGCAGCCACAACACTTCCCATAGTGCTGTGTGCTGGAAGAAGAGCCAGAAATATAAATGCCTACTACACCCTGCCCTGGCCAAAATCTCTGCCCACTACATCCTCCATCATCCACTTGCTGACTGCTCCTAATACTTTTTCTCACACATCGTCGATATAACAAGCAGTGGACTCTGCCTACCCTGCTTCTGGATTAAGAATGCTGACCAGCCCATTCCAAGATCACATGGGTCTGACATCAAGACCATTCAGGAAGGGATTCTGACAGAGGTGATCATGGGAGGCCTGGTTGTGATGTCAGAGGAAATCCAGTGTCCACAGAAAAAAATGTATACCTAAATAACCTCTTTAAAGCTATTCCAAATAGACCTTAATTCATTTCTTTAACATACTTTATTTAGTTATTTTGCTATTTTAATCATCGTATTTTTCGCCCTATAAGACGCACCTAGGTTTTTGAGGAGGAAAATAAGAAAAAAATATATTTTTAACCAAAGGGTGTGCTTTTGGTGGGTTTTGAACTAATGTTTGCCTGTGGATGACACTGTTATGGGGGATCTGTGGATGACACTGTTATGGGGTGGGGGGATCTGTGGATGACACTGTTATGGAGGGGATCTGTGGATGACACTGTTATGGGGGATCTGTGGATGACACTGTTATGGGGGATCTGTGGATGATGCACTGTTATGGAGGGGATCTGTGGGTGGCACTGTTATGGGGTGGGGGGATCTGTGGATGGCACTGTTATGAGGTGGGGGATCTGTGGATGACACTGTTATGGGGTGGGGGATCTGTGGTTGGCACTGTTATGGGGTTGGGGATCTGTGGATGGCACTGGTATGGGGTGGGGGATCTGTGGGTGACACTGTTATGGGGGATCTGTGAATGGCACTGTTATGGGGGGAGCTGTGTATGGCACTGTTATGGGGTGGGGGGATCTGTGGATGGCACTGTTATGAGGTGGGGGATCTGTGGATGACACTGTTATGGGGTGGGGGATCTGTGGTTGGCACTGTTATGGGGTTGAGGATCTGTGGATGGCACTGGTATGGGGTGGGGGGTCTGTGGATGACACTGTTATGGGGTGGGGGATCTGTGGGTGACACTGCTATATATGTGTCATCCTACAGATCCGCCACTCCATAATAGTGCCATCCACAGATCCACCCATAACAGTGCCATCCACAGATCCCCCACCCTATAATATTGCCATCCACAGATCCCCCATCCCATAATAGTGCCATCCACAGATTCCACAGGGGCCCTGCCGCTCACTATCTACAATACCATAATGATTAAGCCTAGAAGTGTGGATAACTTTAACTAAACTTGCGTGCCTCTCCCCCATATACAGGGTCCAGATGGCGACCAAAATGGTCGCCAATGCGACTAGGAATTTGCAAATGGCGATAAGAAATTTAAGTCTTATCGCCATTTGCGACTTGTCCCACCGCTGCGCTGCAGCTTTAAGAAAAAAAAAACAACAACTTCTTCAGCAGATGTACCACGCAGCGGCACACGGCACAGGCAGCGCAGCCTGAAATAACCAATAGCAAAGCTCCATACAGTAAGGAGCTTTGCTATTGGTTAGTTTGGGCGGGCGCCGGAGCCATACAGCGCCCTGTAGCAGAGAAAGACGGTGAGAGATGAAAGGAGGAGGGGCCGGCTCTGGGGGTGGCTGGTGGGGGAGTGCCGGGCGCGCTGAGGAGCTGAAGCCTACAGCCCAAGCATCAAGATGGAGCCGCAGAAGAAGGTGACAGCGCAAGGTGTTATGTATCGATGTGTGTAATGTATGTAGTGGAGTGTGTGATCATCACATACTGCACTACATACATCATACAGTACACATGTATAGATCACACATGACTACATACAACATACACTTCACTACACACATCACTACACACTTCACATACAGCACTACATACATCATACACATGTATACATCACACACTGCACTACATACATCTCACACTGATGTATGTAGTGCAGTGATGTATGTGTTGCAGTGTGTAGTAAATACACAGCAGGCTAATATAGCCAATTGATAACATACAGGGAAGTTCCGCCATATTGGATTGGACTTTATCACTTCGCTATAATTGCTTCATGTTATTTAGACCAGTAATGGTTCCCTGCATACCCACCTCTTAGGCCCTGTTCACACCACCACTATTTATTTCTGTTGTTCTGCTCCGTTTGATGAGCAAAACAATGAAAATAATGGAAGTGTTGGATTTTTGTTATACGTTTAACATATACAAAAAAAAACGTATGTTGACGGACGCCTCAGACAGATGCCATACTGTGGCATCCATCCAATAGAGTTCCATTGTACAAAAAACCATATATGCTAATTTATACGTTTTTTTTAGCAGAATGGGAAATCGTAGTGTACCACGTCTTCCCATCCTGTAAAGTCCAGAAAAAAATATACACATTTTTTGTACAATGGAACTCTATGGTGAGGGTTGCCGCAGTATGGCATCTGTCTGAGGCGTCCGTTATGTTTCGGTCATAGTATAATATAACATATGACCGAAACATAATGTAAACCCGTGTGTGAATGAGGCATCATTGTTCGGTAAGTGATTTCCATCAGTGATTTTTGAGCCAAAACCAGTTGCAGCTGTAAACACAGAACTGGTGCAGATCTTTCCCTTATACCTTATGTCTGTGGAGGCTCCAATCCTGGTTTTGGCTCAAAATCACTGATGGAAATCACTGACCAAACACTGACGTGTGAATGAGGCAATTTTTTCTATCATGATTATATATCTATTTAAATTTGGCGACTAAAAATTTTATTTGGCTCCTAAATTTTTCAGTTTAGGAGCCAGTGGCTCCTAGGTAATTTTTTTAGTCTGGAGCCCTGATATAGTAACACTACTAACCAGCTCCTGTAGCGGCAGGCTGAGCGGGAGGCAGCGTAACTCCCCGATGCCACGCGCCTGCGCCGCCTGCTTCATTTATAAAGTAGACGGCGCAGACACATGACGTCAGTGAGTTATGCTGCTGCCCGCCCAGCCTGCCGCTACAGGAGCTGGTTAGTATGGGAGCTGGTTAGCAGTGTTACTATATGGGGGAGCGGCGCGCAAGTTTAGTTAAAGTTATCCACACTTCTAGGCTTAATCATTATCGTATTGTAGATAGTGAGCGGCGGGGCCAGAGTACAGTGACTGCACCTGGCCCCACCGAATTTGCTGGCCTCCATCCCCTTCTCCCTACCTGCTAATACATCTCAGTCTGCGATGCAGTAGCATCGCAGACTGCGATGTAAAATGGCAGCATTCGCCCCATAAGACGCAGGGGCATTTTCCCCCCACTTTTGGGGGAAAAAGTGCATCTTATGGGGCGAAAAATACGGTACCTAATAGGCACGTGAAGTACAGGTGTCAGACGTGTCACTGTGGGGCTGCAGTTTAAATCTTTAACTGTCACCAGCCATATTTTCTGTAAGAAGCTGTGGCAGTTACATGGAAAGGAGATGGAAGCCTCCCTTTATGAAATGAAATCTATTGCCTTTATAATGTTACATGGCTATTTCCCTTACAGTAAGACAGACACTAACAGCAAACAATACAGTCACTTAATACGTTTATCATATGCCCAAAATAAGTATTAAAAATCACTCTAGGGAAAGGACTCCAGGGATAACTTAAGCTACAGGATAAAACAAGGACAGGAAATTGTGACTTCTTAGCAAAGCAAACTATTGACCCATAATTAAATAAGATATAGTTAAACCTTGGGACACAAAAATAATTTCACATATGGTGAAATAGGGATTGAGATATGAATGCATCACCAAAAATTGTAACTGCCAGTTAACCCCTTAAGGACTCAGCCCTATTTCACCCTAAGGACTCGGCCATTTTTTGCAAATCTGACCAGTGTCACTTTATGTGGTGATAACTTTAAAACGCTTTTTCTTATCCAGGCCATTCTGAGATTGTTTTTTCGTCACATATTGTACTTCATGACAGTGGTAAAATGAAGTCGAAAAATTTCATTTTTATTTATAAAAAAAATACAAAATTTACCAAAAATTTCGAAAAATTTGCAATTTTCCAAGTTTAAATTTCTCTACTTCTATAATACATAGTAATACCGCTAACAAAAAGTTATTGATTTACATTCCCCATATGTCTACTTCATGTATCGATCATTTTGGGAATGGCATTTCATTTTTTGGGGATGTTACAAGGCTTAGAAGTTTAGAAGCAAATCTTGAAATTTTTCAGAAATTTTCAAAAACCCACGTTTTAGGGACCAGTTCAGGTCTGAAGTCACTTCGTGAGGCTTACATAATAGAAACCACCCAGAAATTACCCCATTCTATAAACTACACCCCTCAAGGTATTCAAAACTGATTTTAAAAACGTCATTAACCCTTTAGGTTTTCCACAAGAGTTAATGGCAAATGGAGATAAAATTTCAGAATTTCAATTTTTTGGAAAATTTTCCATTTTAATCCATTTTTTCCAGTAACAAAGCAAGGGTTAACAGCCAAACAAAACTTAATATTTATTCCCCCGATTCTGTAGTTTTCACGAACACCCAATATGTGGTCGTAAACTGCTGTATGGCCAAACTGCAGGGCGCAGAAGGAACGGAACGCCTTATGGTTTTTGTAAGGTGGATTTTGCTGGACTGGTTTTTTGACACCATGTCCTATTTGAAGCCCCCCGATGCACCCCTAGAGTAGAAACTCCATAAAAGTGACTTCATCTAAGAAACTACACCCCTCAAGGTATTCAAAACCAGTTTTATAAACTTTGTTAACCCTTTAGGTGTTCCACAAGAGTTATTGGCAAATGGAGATGAAATTTCAGAATTTCTATTTTTTGTTACCTTGGCTCAAAAAAAGTGTAATATAGAGCAAGCAAAAATCATATTTACCCTAAAATAGTACCAACAAAACTGACACCTTATCCCGTAGTTTCCAAAATGGGGTCATTTTTTGGAGTTTCTACTGTAGGGGTGCATCAGGGGGGCTTCAAATGGGACATAGTGTCAAAAAACCAGTCCAGCACAATCTGCCTTCCAAAAACCATATGGCGTTCCCTTCCTCCTGTGCCTTGCCATATATGTATTTTTTTTTGGGGCGATTGTCCTATGTAGGGGCTCATTTTTTTGCGGGATGAGGTGACGGTTAGATTGGCACTATTTAGGGGGTCATATGACTTTTTGATCGCTTGCTATTACACTTTTTGTGATGCAAGGTGACAAAAAAATGGCTTTTTGACAAAGTTTTTATTTATTTATTTTTTACAGTGTTTACTTGAGGGGTTAGGTCATGTGATATTTTTATAGAGCAGATTCTTACTGACGTGGAGATACCAAATTTGTCTACTTTTTAGTTTTTTTTTTTTTACATTTAACACTAAATAGCATTTTTGAAACAAAACAAAATCATGTTTTAGTCTGAGAGGCATAGTTTTTTTATTTTTTGGCCAATTGTTTTAGGTAGGGGCTCATTTTTTGCGGGATGAGATGGCGGTTTGATTGGTACTATTTTGGGAGGCATACACCTTTTTAATCGCTTTGTATTACACTTTTAGTGATGTAAGGTGCCAAAAAATGGCTTATTTACACCATTTTTTTTTTTTTTATGGTGTTCACCTGAGGAGTTCAGTCATGTGATATTTTTATAGAGCAGGTTTTTACGGACGCGGCGATACGTAATATGTGCAGTGTATTTTATTTTTTTTTATTTTTATTCAGTGATATGCGTTTTTTTTTTTCATTTATACTTTTCTTTTCACTTTTTAACATTTTTTTTTACCCATAACCACTTGGTTCTTGTAGATCCAGTGGATCTGGTGTCTTTATAATACAGTACAGTACACTATATAGTGCACTGTGCTGTATTTTTTACTTTACAAAGTCTGAATTGACCTTTAGCAGGTCTTTTCAGACTTTCAGCACCACTTTCAGCTTCTGAAAGCGTCCTGCTTCCATGGCAACCATCACCCGCTGCCATAAGAGAGCAGCGAGTGATGGATGGGGAGGGAGGGGGGCTCCCTCTGCGATCCCATCCTGTTGGGGTGCTGCAAAGGCACAGCAGCTCCCCGATGGGAGAGGGAGGGAGCTCCCCTCCCTGTTAACCCTTCCGGTTCATACGGACCGCGGTATGGAAGGGGTTAAATGGCTGGCATCTGATCAAGCACAGATGCCAGCCATTTCTATTAGATTGTCAGCAATGTGCTGACACTCTGATAGATCCACTAGACACCAGGGAATATTACAGAGGAGGCGGACCGCACCGCCCGCCTCCCGCACCGCCTCCCGCCACCCGCAACCACCCAAATCATATTTTGGCTGCGGGGGTGCAAGGGGGGTTAAAAATTAACACTTTGGGGTCATTAAATCTCTGGTCAGAGATCGCACAAAGCACTGCAAACCCCAGGTCGATCGCCGATATGGGGGGGGTCACAGGCCCCTTCTGGGCATTGTAACAAAGTACCTGCTGAATGATTTCAGCAGGTACCTTGTTCCGATCACTGCCGGCTGAGCAGCAGTGATCGAAACTACTCATGACGTACCAGTACGTCATGGGTCCTTAAGGACTCGGAAACCATGACGTACCGGTACGTCATGCGTCCTTAAGGGGTTAAAACCAGTTAGCAACACCCATCCTTTTTTCTAATCTGTTTTTATTTTCTGATTGCAGATATATGTATTCTAGTTCCTGAACATGATTATGAGGGTTGCCTGAACTGTTCTTAACAGCATTTAGAATGCAAGAAGATTGCTTTATGGCAGCCGCATGTGCCATAGACACAATGGTCTGGAGGGGACCTCATTGACCTCTAGGCATGTTCTGTGACCTGTGCAGAGGCCATTGTACAAGAAAAGAATAGATAAGCTTTGACAATCACCTATTACACAAAGGTGATATCATTACAGGCAGGATTAGAATGACAAAACTACAGGTAAATGCAGTAACATTATCTGTACAGACCAAGGAGTGACACCTATTAAAAGGGGTTGGCCACCATACGCAGAAAAAATAAACGGTCCCAGTTAATAGCTAAAGCTATAAGGTATTTGTATCATGAGAGGGGCAGACTGGACATACGCTGCTCTTAGGCGGATGAGGAAAAGCAGCGCATGTGCATTTATACTATTAGCTTGGACGAGCTTTCTCTAAAGCTCCTCCATGTCGCATGCAGCCATGGACGAACTGGCTGCATGACAGAGCGGGGCTCAGGGGCGTGACTTACTGTACTATAAAAAGATTAGCAGACAGATTTTTACTCTGCCTCTTACAATGTTGTTTAAAGTATTTATATAGTGGCCAACCCCTTTAAGCTTAGTGCCCAGTGCAAAAACTGCAGGGTTTTATGGTTTTGTTTAAATATAGATATTGACAAGGACAATAAAAAATAACATCATCAAAAATTCTTTAAAAATGTTAAACATAAAAATTGGTTAAAACCCCTTAATGACCGAGCCATTTTGCACTTTCGTGACCAGGCTGATTTTTGTAAATCTGACATGTGTCACTTTATGTGGTAATAACTTTAGAACACTTTTACTTATCCAAGCCATTCTGAGATTGTTTGTTGTGACATATTGTTAGTGGTAAATTTGCGTCCATATAAACCACCTTTATTTATAAAAACATCCTAAATTTGCCAACAATTTGGAAAAATTTGTAATTTTCAAAATTTTAATTTCTCTGCTTTTAAGGCAGATAGTGATACCTCACAAAATAGTTATTAATTTATTTTTCCCATATGTCTACTTTATGTTTGCATCATTTTGTGAATGTCATTTTATTTTTTTCAAAGACATCAGAACTTCAGAAGGTTTAGAATTTTAGAAACAATTCTTATAATATTTAAGAAAATTTCCAAAACCCACTTTTTAAGGACCAGTTTGGTTATGAAGACCATTTTAATCTATTTTTTCCTGTAACACAGCAAGGGTTAACAGTCAAACTAAACTCAGTATCTATTATCCTGACTGCAGTTTACAGAAACCCACCATATGTGGTCATAAAGCCCTGTATGGGTGCACAGCAGGGCTCAGAAGGAAAAGAGCGCCATATGGTTTTTGGAAGACAGATTTTGCTGGACTGGATTTTAGGCACCATGGCACATTTGAAGTCCCCCTGATACACCCTACATTAGAAACTCCCCAAAAGTGACCCTATTTTGGAAACTGTGGGATAAGGTGACAATTTTATTGGTATTTTGGGATCCATATGATTTTTGATCATTTGATTTTACTCTTTTTGTGAGACAAGGTAACCAAAAAATGGCTGTTCCGTAATTTTTTTATTTTCTGTTTTCTTTGATATTCACCTGACAGGTTAGATCATGTGCTATTTTTATAGAGCAGGTTGTTACGGCTGTGGCAATACCTAATAGGTCCATTTTTTTTGTTTCAGTTTACATAATAAAGCATTTTTTTTTAAAAATCATGTTTTGTTTCTCCATATTCTGAAAGCCAATTTTTTTTTATTTTTTGGGCCATTGTCCTATGTAGGGACTCATTTCTTGCGGGATGAGGAGACAGTTTGATTGGTACTATTTTGGTCTATGTTGGACTATGTTGGATCGTTTTGGCATTATGCTTTTTGTATGTAAGGTAAAAAAATGTTGCTTTTGGCTACATGCACACGACCGTTGCCTGCCTCCGCGTCCGCTCTTCCTTGAAATTTTGCGTCCGTCAAAAAAAACGGATGACGGACCGTTTTTTTTGACGGATCCGATTTTTATGGCAGATCCATTGTAAAAATGCCTATCCTTGTCTGCAAACGTGAAAAAAATAGGACATGCACTATTTTTTTGACGGAATGAAAACACGGATCACGGATGCGGAACAAAAACGGTTGACCATCCGTATTTTTTGAAGGTTCCATTGAAATGAATGGGGAAGCATCCTATCCGTGAAAAAAAAAAACAGAACGGACACGGAAACAAACAACGGTCGTGTGCATGGGGCCTTTTTGGCATAGTTTTTATTTATTTATATATATATTTTTTTTAAGGCATTCACCTAAGGTGGTATTTTATGAGCAGGTTGTTACAGATGTGGAAATACCTATTATGTCTATTTTTCTTATTTTGTTTTGGTTTTATACAATAAAATCATGTTTTTGTCTCCATTTTCTGAAAGCCATATATTATTTTTTTTGGGGCGATTGTCTCATGTAGGGGCTCATTTCTTTTAGGATGAGGTTACGGTTTCATTGGTACAAATTTGCAATTCTATCATAGTTTTTTTTTTTTTTTAATGGCGTTCACTGTGTGTTAAAAGTAACATGATCCTTTTATAGAGCAGGTCGTTACAGACGCGTTAATACCAAACGCGTTGTGTATTTTATTTTTTCCTTTATTCCCGATTATAAATGTGCGGATATGGGAAAAAGTTTGATTTATTTATTTATTTATTTATTTTGCACATTTTTTTAACACTTTTTGAAACCAGACCAACTTGGTTCTTGAAAATCCAGTGGGTCTGATTCCTCTACAATACACTGCAGTACTCTGTATAGTGTACTGCAGTGTATTGTGACTTTACACTAAGCCTGATTGGGCTCCTGCCTCTGGCAAGCCTGGATGCTTGCTCCCTCCCTGTTAACCCCTTCAATACATTAGTCCCTACAGGCCGTGGCATGAAAGGGGTTACATATGGCCAACATCGGTGCCAGCACTGATGTCCGCTGTTACAGCAGAGTGTCAGCTGTATACTGCATTTGAAACCGAACTCTGCTTTGGTTCTGAGGTACTAGTCGAAACCGAAGACTAGTTCAGTTTCAAGTTTTAAAGTGGTTTTCCACTTTAAAAATCAACTACCGAAGTTATTCAACAAAGTCACACGCGACTTCGTAAAAAACTAACTTCGGCTCATTGGAACCCATACATTCTAATACTGTACAGAGACTGATCTTCATACAGTATTATTCCAAAGTTCCCTTCCCTCAACACTAAAGATAATGTATGATTTAGAAACACAAACAAACGTTATCTAAAATGAGCATGTTTTTTCGTTTTTTTTATGACTATCTGCAAACTGTACTATCTACTAACTGTAGAATATTTTTCATGGGACAACCCCTTTAAGGCTGCATTACACTGGCCAATGGTTGACCAGTTCATTGTTAATGAGCATTCGCAGGAACACTCGTTAGCGATCTGGCTCTCTAAGGCCTTATTCACACGTCCATAGTGTTTTGTGGATCCTCCATTTTGGTTTCATGCCTTTCGGACGATGGTTACATGTGTCTCTTTCATCAGAAACATGGAAGCGTCTGCTGTTGCTGCTTACTGTGTTTGTTCCTGCTTTCCATTTAGGATCCTTCTCCCTGCACCATGGAATGTGTCTGGAATGTGGAGTATAAAGGAGCATTCAGACGCGCAGACCAGCAGCAGATTCTCGGGAAGGAACTGATCGATCAGTGGAGGAGGGAGCTGCATCTACATACAGCAATCTCCTAAACGGTATGAGGACAGGGATCACTATTGTGATCACTCGTCCTCATAGAGCTGCATTTTTTCTGGATAACAGATGGCTGTTTAGACACCACGATCTGCTGCTCAGAAACAATAATTTACATGCCTGTATGAACGACAGGATCACCTGAAGATTGAGCATTTCATCGGAGGATCGGCGACACCTTTACGCAGGAAAAAGTGTTCACAGGAATTTTCATTCCCGACAATCTGTCAGAGAATCTGCATGTCTAAATCCACCTGAACATATGGTGGTGAGCTGATTTAAGACTCTTCCTTTGCTTTTGTTTCTATACTCACAATACAGTAAGGAAGTGCTTGATTCCAAATGGCTAACCTCAGGGAGGTTTTGAAAAATAAATAGGTAACTACTGAAACAAAAATGAACCTTGAAGCGTAGACATTACAAGTCTGACCAGTCACTTAAATGTGTGTTAGAAAAGTAAATAAAGCCTGTGCTTACACAGTTCTTACAAAGAATTAAAGTGGTCCTTGAAGTATTTGTTTCAGGACAACCATTGTAACTTGAAACTATTTTATGGTGAGATCATAATTTTATGGAAAACTAGTAGCTTGTTCTGAAGCCACCAAAATATCAACTGAAAATAAATAAAGCTAAAGAAAAATAAGCTGATAAAACTGCTATATATAGCAAGTTCTTCCATATAAAACTAAGAAAGAACTGCTGGAAGCTGGAGGAGCACTTTGGCAGTACAAAACATGTAGCTCTGCACTGTACTGCATAGAAGCGCTACTAGATCAGTACATGCACTCCAGAAATACTCTACCCATTAATTCACACTATTCATCTGTACTGTGATTCACTGATTTATCGGTGTACCAATAAAATTTGCAGGTTGATTAAAGGGGTTATCTCGTGACTAATGTAAAAAATGAAAATCAGACATCATATATTACATGACAATCTCTTTCTAACAAAGCTAGAACCAGCCCACTACCTAACATGGATCCAGAGATCTCACCATTCATTGCTCTACTAGATTTATATTAAGCTGACTGCTCAAGGGGAGTGTCTTTCTGATGCAGCTAAGGGGGCGTGTCTCAGCTATCCCTGTCACAGCTCAGGAGGCAGTTGAAGGATGAAACTGAGCATGTGCGGCCTTCTCAGTGAGCAGGTCAAAGAAATAAGAAAAACCAGCAGGTGGCACTATACAGATATATTTTATTAAATAACTCAATGGCTATGCTAAATTGTTAATTACATGCAATTGCAAAAGTATTCAGATGCAGGTGCTGGTGTGAAAACTGTAGAATATTTTTTGTGGGACAAGCCCTTTAAGTGCATTTTCCGTAAACTGCATGTGCCACTAAATAGCGCTTACTAATGGGGGCATTAATAATACTACGGGCCTCTAAGGGGGCATTAATCATACTGGGTGCAGTATGGTGGGCGATTTGATGTCCAGAGGTCACTATGTATACTGAGGGCACTTCAGGCAGTGGGTTTATAAAATAAAAAATAGGCCATTTGAATTAATCCAATTTAATGAACTTTAAAAAAAAACTTATGCAAAATGGCCATTAAAATGGACAGATGGACAGAAAATGGATGCAAAAATGGTTGAAAAACTGCCATGAAAATCTGACTGTCATGTGAATGTAGCCTAAGGTATCACTGTTCTACAAAATGAGAAAGGAATCTATATTGTAATTAGCATTAATGATAGCTGCTTTATTATACAATTAGGCAATGCTACCTGTGCACTTTTGTATCTACTATATGTAACTAACCCTTTTGCATTGTAACTCAAACCTTGTCTATTATTTTTAATGAAATTCCTAGTAATACCAGTGTGGCAATGTGAATAGTGATGGGTGCAGTAAAGTCCCGTGGAAGCATGGAAAAGGGGGGTTGTTTGCACCAGGAGCATGTCACCAAGGGGTCCGGCCTTGGTGGAGTAAAGGCCCTAGATATAGGTGGCCACTAAGTTAGTTGGTGGACACCAAGATAATTAGCTTAGCTGGCTCCAGCTAGTCCGGGGTAGGCTTTTACTGGGAACAGGCAATGTGCCCAGTCCGGGATTTTGGACAATACTAATGTCCAGTGATGCTATTTAATCTGGTTGTTGGACTTCGGTATGGCTTCCAGTCTGGGAAAGGAGCAGGCTGTGTCGAGGCCTGTGGGAGCCGGGACCCTCTAACCTTGTGTGTGGGGTAAGCAACGGTGATGTGTTTTGGGGAGCTGGGTGGTAGACCCAGATCCCGGTAGAGAGGGAAGGACTGTTTAGTCAGTGGTTAGACGGTTGAGAATTTATGTTTGTGATTTATGTTTTGGTTGCTGTTTTGTACTTGAACATAAAGCATCGTTTGGATTTCAATGTGGTGTCCGTGGTGAAGTCTGTGAGAATGACCCCCGAATAAGAGACAATCCCTACACCAGTTATAGCTATAGTAGGCGTTTCATCATTGTTAAATATAATATTGCGGAGAGTATGATTTAGAATTGTAACAGCTTTCCTTGGTACCATTCCCATCTCGTAATCTGCCAAAATTGAGAGCCAGACATGTCAAGATGATGTGAATCCTTGTTGAGTATTCTTTATTTAGCAGATGGGAGAGAAGAATTGTTTTTCTTTCCCAGGGAATAGTTTCAAGACTTATGCACCTCCTGTACCTTGCTGTAAAATTGTCTTAAATGTTTCAGAAAATCAGAGAGACATTCAAGAAAACTAATGTATATAGTTCTCACTATGGGAGGTTTATTTATTTCTAGCTGCTGGTGTTTATCACTCAACTGCATCTCTGATGGCATCCAAGTGAATACCAATACCAGCATCTTTTTGACAAAACAATATTCATATTGTCTTTTAGAGAACTTCTCTAGGAAAACATAACATATAGGAGTCAATACATAAAATTGCAGACTTTTTAAGAAAGATTCCACTTTAGAGCCTCTTTAAATATCACTTGACAAGTGCAAGAGCCCTGGTAACAACCATGCAGAGCTGTAGGGACTGCTCTGAGTGACTGGCACATCATTCTGAACACTGTGAAAGCTATGGTGTATCAATGGCAGCAGATGATAGACTAGGTCAATATAAAACAGATGAAAGACTATGTAGCCAGTCCCACGATGTTGTATTCTTGTATCCACTACCATGATAAAGCTAGAAGTATTGACATATGTGCAATACTATATAGTATGTACCATTACAGTGTAATGTGCAGCACAGGTACCTCTGAAGCCTTAGCCTAACATTGAATATAAGGGATTATCAGGCATCAGGAGACTAGTATTTAATCACTGGCAGGAGATGAAGATTGTTAACATTTTAAAATTGTAATTGTCACAAAGAGTGGTAGAGGGTCGTGACCACTGGCTCCACCCACACCCCTGTCCCTGCCTACTTGCACCACTCGTCCTAGGCAATGAGGTACAACTGGACGACGTTCCCTAGCCTAGGTAAGTGTGGAGGGACATACAAGACAATCAACAGGTATGTCAGCAAGCCAAGTCAGAACCAGTATGTCGCTAAAGTACAAAAGTATAATCAAAGGGAAGTCAAGTCCACGCCAAAGGTCAAACCAGGAGAAGCCAATAAATTCAGGGAGCAACCGGGGATGAAGTCGGGAACAGAGCCAGGAATCTAGCCGCATGTCACACTGAATAAGTTTAGGAAGAGACTGAATTCACAGGCAACCTGTGGCCAGCAGGCTGCCTGTTAAATAGTGGAGAAGAGGAGTCATGTGACATGACCAGCGTCAAATGACTCATTCTCCTGAATCCAGCCGAGCACCGAGTGATCAGCTCGGCTCTCAGGCTTACCGTAGTTACCATGGACACGAAGGACACTGACTAAGCCAAGGGAATACGCGAGGCCAGATCCTCCCCGTCCCTCGTTGCTGTGGAGACGAGGGCGTAGCGCATGTCCTTGCTCCGTATGAACCGCAGAGCGTTAATGGTGGTGAATTGGGGGAACCTGCCATCGTCACCCCGTGACAGTACCCCCCTTCTACGTGGGGCCACTGGACCAAAAGCCAAGGGAGCAGGTTTGTGAGGATGATTATGATGAAACCTTTGAATCAGCCTATTAGGGTGAATCCTATTCATTGGTACCCATGATCTTTCCTCAGGTCCGTAACCTTTCCAATGAAGTATTGAAAGAAATTTCGAACCTTCCTAACGTCAATGATCTTAGAAATGACGTACTCATCTTGCTCATTCACCAGCACTGGGGGAGGAGCACTTTGCGACAGAACTACAGGTGAAACATACTTTTTAAGCAAAGATTTATGAAACACATTGTGAATGCAGAACGAATCTGGCAAAAGACACGGGATTAATAATTTCGAGAATTTCATACGGACCAACAAAACGTGGTGCAAACTTCCTGGAGGACACTCTCAGAGACAAATTCATAGCGGACAGCCAAACTTTTTCTCTGACCTTAAAGTCCCCTCCTTTCTGACTCTCTTGAGGTTTTCCTAGGTTCTGCTGAACCCTAGCCCAAACTGTGCACAGTTCTGAAGTTACACTGTCAGCCTCAGGATTAGGTGATGAACAGATGAAACAGAACTAAATCTCGGGTGAAAACCAAAATTGCAGAAAAACTGAGAAACCCCTGTGGAGGAGTTCACCCTGTTGTTGATGGCAAACTCCGCCAAAGGGAGATGTTTCACCCATAGTTGCTGGTTATCAAAGATGTAAGATAAAAAACTGCTCAACGGCTCGATTAAGACGTTCGGTTTGTCCATTTGACTCAGGATGAAAGGCTTAAGAGAATGACAAAGATATCTCACATCTCTGACAAAAAGCTCTCCAGAACTTGGAGACAAACTGAACACCTTTGTCGGACACAATATTTTCAGGAATACCATGTAATCGTACAACCTGTTCAATAAACACAGAAGCCAGAGTCTTGGCATCAGGGAGTTTGGCTAACGGAACGAAGTGTACCATCTTACTGAATCTCACTAGCCAAACCACACTTCCCTTCCGAGGGAGATAAGTCAGTGATGAAATCTATCGAAATCTGTGACCAGGGTTTACTCGGAATGGGTAGTGGTCGTAGTTCACCAGCAGGAAGTGATCTGGGCGTTTTGGACCTGGCACATACCTCGCATGCAGAGACATAAGTTTTGACATCCCTGGATAGTGTGGGCCACTAATAAGACCTGGACACGAGTTCCTTGATGCCCTCAATAACGGGATGTCTGCACAAGAAGAAAGAACTTATCAGTAGGTGTTTGTGGCGGTGCTAGATGTTGCTGCGCTTCAATGAGAGAAGCCTGTTTCTCGGACAACGCTGCCACATTAATGTTAGCAGTTACGATGGGTTCAGGAGGAATGTTAGGTGGTTGAAATGCACAGAAACTTCGAGACAAGGCATCAGCCTTTACATTCTTACTTCCTGGTCTAAAAGTAATCAAGAAGTTAAAACGCGTGAAGAACAAAGCCCATCTGGCTTGAAGTGGATTCAGGCGTTTAGGAGATTTGAGGAACAATAAATTTTTATGGTCAGTGAGCACAGTGATACAATGTTTAGCCCTCTCCAAAAAATGTCTCCATTCCTCAAATGCCCATTTGATGGCTAACAATTCTCGATTACCACTGTCATAATTCCTCTCAGTGGGAGAGAATTTACGTGAAAAAAAGCACAGGGTCTTAAATTGATAAGATTAGAGGGTCCCTGTGAAAGCACCGCTCCCACCCCATCCTCAGAACTGTCAACCTCTACAATGAAAGGTTTCTGTTGATCAGGCTGAACCAAAACAGGGGCGTTCCTAAAAGACCTTTTAAGGGTCTCGAAGGCCTCAATAGCCTCTACAGAACAGTTCTCCAGATCCACCCCCTTCTTAGTGAGGTCGGTCAAAGGTTTGGCAACTACCGAAATTTTTTTGATAAATTTACAGTAGTAGTTGGAAAATCCTAAAAAGCGTTGTAAGGCTTTCAGTGATGATGGTCTTACCCAATCTAAAATGGCCTGTACCTTACCAGGGTCCATTTTAAAAGCGTGAGGAGTGAGAACATAACCCAGATACAATATTTCCTGAACCCCAAAGACACATTTTTTCAACTTAACAGACAGATGATTTTTTCTGAGAATCTCCAGAACTTGTCTGGGATGTACAACATGAGATTCCCAACTCGAAGAAAAAATCTAAATGTAATCAAGATATACAATCATAAATTTGCCAATAAGTTCCCTGAAGAAGTCGTTCATTAAATTTTTTAAAAACTGCAGGAGCATTACTAAGCCCAAAAGGCATGACCAGGTATTCGAAATACCCCTCCGGTGTATTAAAAGCAGTTTTCCATTCATCCCCTTCTTTAATACGAACTAGGTTGTAAGCTCCCCTCAGGTCAAGTTTGGAGAACCATGAAGCCCCTAGAACTTGATTGAACAGATCGTGAATCAAAGGAAAAGCGTATTGATTTTTAACAGAAATGTTGTTAAATTCCCCATAGTCAATACAAGTCCTAAGCCCTCCGTCCTTTTTCTTGACAAAAAAGAACCCTGCCCTCATAGAAGATACAGAGGGCCTAATATGTCCTTTAACCAAACTTTCCTTGACATATTCTTTCATGGAATCATTTTCTCGACCAGATAGATTATATATACGCCCCTTGGAAAAACCTGGCACCTTCCACCAATTCAATAGCGCAGTCATAAGGTCTATGGAGTGGCAACCCCTCGGGGTCAGATGAGGAGAATACATCTACATAATCCTCTATGAATGGAGGTAATATTTTGGATTCTGCTGAGACTCCCGCATGGACAATAGACAAACATGAATCACATTTAGGGCCCCATTTGACTAGTACACCTCTGGTCCAATCAATCACAGGATTGTGTAATTGGAGCCATGGCATACCTAGCACTTAATCAACAGGTAAATTCTCCAAAATGAATAGGGCACAACTTTCAGTATGACACACCCCTACCGTTAGATTAATCTCGGGAGTAGAAAACCTCACGGTACCTCCTAATAATGGGGTAGAATCAATAGCAACAATGTATACAGGATCAGGAAGGGTCAGGATAGGAATTCCCAACTAGCGGGCAAATTTGAGATCAATAAAGCTAGCAGCTGATCCAGAATCAATAAAAGCTTTACCTGAACCCTTATTGAGTCCCGCTGAAACAATAACAGGCACCAAGAATTTACCTTTAACAATATGCGGGAGTACCTTGTCATTAGATGTCCCAGGTTTGAGTGATCTACTGGGAGGAGGCTTCTTGGAACATTGTCGAATCCAATGGTCACAACCGCCACAATAGAAACATGTCCCCTGATAGTGTCGTTGTTCCCTTCTGGTCATACCAATCTGCATGGGTTCTTCGGCACCAGGTTCAGATTGGGTACCCACAAGACTGACCTTAGATTTAGACGTCACCTGGGAAGAAAGCAAAACCTCCTGCTGTCTCTCCCTAATGCATCTGTCTAGTCTTACAGCAAGTGTCATGGTCTGCTCTAAAGTCTCGGGAAGGGGGCAACCTATAAGCATATCTTATAGATAGTTTACAGCCCGCTTCTTGGACTAGTAACCTCTCCCCTAATTCCTGATCTATCTGGGCCAAGTTCTGGACATGATCCTTCAGGTGTTGTTGTGGATCCATAGTGGTAGTATGGGCCTCTGAGTCTGGATGGGCAGAGGGTAGTGACCACTGGCTCCACCCACACCCCTGTCCCTGCCTACTTGCACCACTCGTCCTAGGCAACAAGGTACAACTGGACGACGTTCCCTAGCCTGGGTAAGTGCGGAGGGACATACAAGACGAGTCAGAACTAGTATGTCACTAAAGTACAAAAGTATAATCAAAGAGAAGTCAAGTCCACGGTCAAAACAGGAGAAGCCAATAAACGCAGGGAGCAACCGGGGACGAAGTCGGGAACTGAGCCGGAAATCTAGCCGCATGTCACACTGAACAAGTTCAGGAAGAGACTGAATTCACAGGCAACCTGTGGCCAGCAGGCTGCCTGTTAAATAGTGGCGAAGAGGAGTAATGTGACGGGACCAGCGTCAAATAACTCATTCTCCTTAATCCGGCCGAGCACCGAGTGATCAGCTCGGCGCTCAGGCTCACCGTAGTTGCCATGGACGCGAAGGACGCTGACTGCGCCAAGGGAATACGCGAGGCCAGATCCTCCCCGTCCCTCGTTGCTGTGGAGACAAGGGCATATCGCACGTCCTTACTCCGGATGAACCGCAGAGCACTGACATCGGTGAATAGGGGGAGCCTGCCGTTGGCGCCCCGTAACAGTAATATTCTGCAGTCGCCATTTATAGAGAAAAGGTAGCCATACATAAGAATTAACTGTTTGCCATTGGCCATTTATCCATACTCAATTATAATACAAGCCAAATGTGCATGATCATGTTAATGGGGTGAGGGACACTAGACAACTCCTGTGGAAACAAGTCATCTGGCATGTAGAAATCCAACATGTCTGATCTTTCTTTCCCGTGACATCTGCCCTTTGTGGGAGAGTGAAGAGGCCCTAGAACAGATTAAATACATCCAATTCCTTTCCCAACCAGCAAATAGGTCACATATTCCATCATTAATTTATCAGTTCTATCAGTCCAACAAGGTCTCATGGTGCAGAAATGAAGGCATTTTAGTAACTACGATACACCAAATTACAAATATAAATAAAAAAGAATATTAGTAGTGTGTTGGACATAATAGTATATGGTGTATTCATGCATTAGGAAGCCTCTCCTTTCCTTCTTTCCTTCCCACATTAATTATCATTAACAAAAGGAAAATCCTGATGGTAATAGCTAGTGTTCAATAAAAATAGAAACACTTCATTAAAGTAAAATTAGTTGACCTTTCAAAGGTTCATAAGTCTCTGGTGCTTGCTGTTTAACCCCTTAGAAGCAGTGGTCAATGCTGACTGCCACATCTAATGGGTCCAACGGAAGTCTCTAGTGACAAGATATACAGCGCAGAGCACGGCACCGAATCATCACCCAAAGATGGAAAAACTGGACACGGCAAGTTTTACTCTTGAAGAGACTAACAATATGCTTGAACTTTTTAAAACACTAGAAGATCTTTTAAAAGGAGAACTCATACATGCACTAGATATAATGTTTTTACAAATATACACACAAGAAAACATGGCACCCAGAGGCCTGAGATTGGGCATAGCCCCCACGTTCCCAGAAGACCCTGTCTTCTCCTACGAGTGGAATGACTATTTAGATCAGTGTGCCGCAGGGCTAATGAGAATTATCATGAACAAAAGAAAAATACTGGTTGACAAACACATTGAAAAAATAGAGTCCACCATGCAAGAACTACAAAACTTTAGCAACCACCCAGGCTACTCCAATATCAATAAAAACCTAACAAACAGAATCTACCTAAACGAACAGAACATAATTTCCAATAAAGCAAATAAACTACAACGCGATAGGCGAGACAAGGAAAAAGGAAGATATAGACTCCCCAGGAAGGGAAACAACACAGCAAACATAGATATCCACACTGGCAGATACATCATTACAGAGGACACAACGAACCAACATTATACCAAAAATGAGCACAGACCAAGGAGAAGCTATAAAAACTATAATGATACAAATAAACACTCAGAGAATAGAACACGCTCATTTGTTAACAAAGCCTTCAAAAATAGGGGAAATAACAACCACAATGACAAAGGTAAAAATACAGCCCCTCCTCCCCCACAAAATACTACAGCAATTGACATAGAGACCACATATAACACACCCCCCAAATGCCAAAACCACGGAGGAACAGCCACCACAACCATACTGTCCACTGCTAAATCAACAAAAGAGGACCTACAAAGCAATGATACTACCCATGACAGTACACGAGCGACAGCCCAGAACACCAAGAAAGTAGAAAAAACTAAAAAGGGAAATAAGGAGATGAAAAAACCATCACAGACAAAGAACTACCACATAGCAACCAAACCAATCAGTCTAATGACAAACAACTGGAAAGGAAAAGAGAGATAGACTCCTCCACATATGAATTTAGGGCCCTAAAAGCAAAATATTTTGATTATAAAAATTGGGAACATCCATCCTTCATAACCCACCAACAGGAGAACACAACCAATCTAATACTCCTAAGTCCAGCTGTCAGAGAACACATGTCAAGGATCAATAACAGTCCACAACTTATACATCGCACCAACAAATATGAACAACCCAACATTTCACCCACATGGAATACTCAGGGGACAGAAAAAACAGCAGATAACCTTTCCATTTCCATTTCCACAATTTTTCAAACCGACACCAAGAAAAAGAAAACTAGATATCAGGGATGTAGGGGAGGGCAATAGAGAAGCCATACCCCCCGTGAAAATCTTCAACCTATCATCCCACATCCTGACAACCTGCGAGAACAACCTATTACAAAAAGGGCTATCTTACTGCCCGCAAAACGAAGTCAACCCTTTTGAACTTTTTCTGGATATGCAAAAATTCAGAAAAAATCTTACCATAAAACGACACTTTGAATATGAAAACAACAATAATAAACCCAAAAACGGTACCATAAAACACGACGAACCTATTTACAAACATCAAGAGGTACAGCCCAAATCAAGTTTCTTTCCTCTCCAAAGCCAGGGACATTTTATACCAACCTTCTTTGAATTGGTAACAACTGATATAAAAAAAACTCTCATCCACTACTCCTGCTCAAACCAGCAAACAAAAAGGCAACCTCACAAAAGGAGAAAACTATGCACTGAAAACCCTCAGTAAAAACGATAATCTGATCATAAGACCAGCAGACAAGGGAGTCTCCGTTTTATTTTGGAAAACAACTATTTCATTTACAATAATCTCATATATCACCAAGAACGCGGTACCGCGATGGGTACGAAAGTGGCACCGGCTTTCGCCAACCTGTTCATGGGCCAATTCGAAAAAGAACACATATACAACAGTATACAAGCCGACCAACAGATTAAATATTACAGAAGATATATAGATGATATCTTCATTATTTGGGAGGGAGATGAAGCCTCAGCACTAAAATTCTGTGGAGATCTTAACAATACCACCTGGGGCATCACCTTCACCCCAAACTATAATAAAACAAAAATAGACTTTCTTGACATCACAATCACTATTAATAACAATACCCTAAAAACAAAAACTTATTTCAAACAAGTAGACACCAATAGCTACATCCATTACGCCAGCTTCCATCATAAAAAATGGCTGAAAAATGTACCCTACAGCCAGTATAAAAGATTACGACGCAACTGTACAGATGACACAGACTTCACTGAACAGGCAAAAATCATACAGAAAAGATTCCTTGATAAAAATTACCCCAAAAAATTGCTGAAAAACGCCTATGCCAGAAGCAAGAAAGAAACACAAAAAGAATTGCCTAGTAGGGAAAATCAAAAAAGAAGAAAACAAGGAACGGCACCTTAATTTATTAACCCAATATAACACATCTAACAACATTATCCGCAAAATACTACAGAAATATTGGTATATCCTAAAAAAAGACCCATACCTTACAAAATACCTACCGAAGAGACCAACCATTACCTATAGGAGAGCCCCCACCATTAAGAATACTCTAGCCCCAAGCAAACCGAGACACAGTATCAATATAGAAAAACCATTAAATAAGGGAGAAACCACAGGCAGCTTTAAATGTGGAACTAAGAGATGTTTATGCTGTGACATGATCCTACACAACCGCACTACTTTTACATCTAAACACAATAATACTACTTTTAATATTAAACATCGTCTGACATGTCAAAGCAGTTATGTCATCTACTTAATTGAATGTACCTGCGGCCTGCAATATGTAGGCCGCACCACACAACCCCTTCACTGCAGGATGAACCAGCACAGACATAATATACAGAAATTATGCCCAAGACACAGCATTTCCAGACACTGCGCAACGACCAAAGAAAAAAGCCAGCACAATATCAACGTGACCCCAATAGACTACATCCCAGAAAATCCCTATAACAGGTTTGGAAAATTACAAAAAAGGGAGGTTTATTGGATATATCAGCTGGATACCATAGCCCCATATGGCCTAAATGAGATGTGTGAAACCATTCTATAAGAACTCCCCCCAAAAAAAATTTGGGAGAAACACTAAAAACAGCATGAAAATAACTAGGAAATATTGAAACAGAAAAATACTGTAACAACAATCAGACCACACATCTCAGATTAATACAAGCAAAAATTTGCACCCGTATCTAAACATACAAACATTGAACTATGCTACACCTTATGTGCCTCACCTCTGGGCCGTTTTTAACCCCATCATTCTTATACCCAAGACATACACATGCTCGATGCCCAGATGATTTTAACAGCTTTTATCTGCCACATAATATAATATATTTTAATATACATTTAATAAAGTGTAATAAAGTAATATATTAAACAGTCCTCTCCCCCCCCCCTGTAGGACCCCTTACATGTGACCCCGTACTGTAATTTGACACCTGATGACCAGCGACAATAAGATTTAATACATGAACAAAAATAATAACACAAACCTGTCCCCTCTTCCTCCCCTTTCCCCCTCCCCCCCTCTCAACCACCAACACATGACCACGGACTGACAACGGATACCTGATAACTAGCGATAACTAGCGGAGGAAACCTCCTGACGTCACCAAGAGAGACCTGCCCCTTAGTATGCGGACATAAGAATAATTACCGCCTATCAAAGGAGACATGCCGAGCCACTACAGGGAAGCCGTATACCGTCGGTATTCAAACGAGTACATACATCCATCCCTCGTAACCGAAATATGCCGCTACTTCCCATCTGTGTCGCCGGAGACAGCGATAGTATGTGCTTCCCCCTGCGCTAACTCACTGCCACCCCTCTTCTGCACCCCTAAGACAGAGTGAAAATGACACACTGATCGTAAGCTAGACAGCCCGATCCTCCAGACCCCGTATGTGAAGAAAAAAATAAATAAAATAACACCTTAAAAATGATGGAATACAGTTTAATAATAAAAGAACTTGGCACGTATACAAACAAATGAAAAGTATAAACAAACAAATGTAAACCGAAAGACAACCCCCTCCAAGGGTAACACCCCCAAAAAAAAACGCCCCCCCACCCAGCAGAAGGCGCCCAAACACAGTCCTTTTAAAGCAGCACAAACACACATACAAAATTGAGATCTTTTAAAGTTTTATTGTCCTGATAAAGGTGGCTGTTCGCCCCAGAAACGCCAAAATAAATATTTCTTGATTCACGCTTCATCTTTTGCCTGGATCTTTCCTGCCTCAGCGCCGAAAAAGGGTCCATTTCCTCAGTCTGTTTTGAATCTAATGGGTTTATGGAGAGGGGGCTCCCTCTCTCACTCCATCAATCGCCCATGGTTGCTATGGCAGTCCAAGGCCTTACAAAAGCCTTCAGGTCTGCCAGCTACAGAAGCCTATCAGCTTTACCACAGGCAGGGTATAATAGACGAAGTGTCAGGGTAAAACAGTTACAATGCATCGCAATACAATAGTTTAATATGGTATTGGAACTAAGATAAAAATTTGTAAAATAATAAAGTTTCAAGTTGAAAAACTCCCTTCCCCCAGCCACTAATTATTGGAAAAAAACTGAAACAAAAATATAGACCTATTTGGTATAGCTACATCCGTAGCAACCTGCGCTATAGAAATATCACATGATCTTCCCCATCAGATAAAAAAATTAAAAAGAAAAAGCACTGCAAGAACATACATTTTTCTTGCCTCTCAAAAAAAACATAAAGCGATCAAAAAGTCATATCTACCCCAAAATGTCATGAATGAAATCGTCAATTCATCCCACAAAAAACAAAAGACCCCATATAAGTCCATCAGCAGAAAAATAAAACTGTCTATCAGAAAATTCCGACACAACAACATTTTTTTTTTTAAATGCTTTTTATTGTGTAAAAGTAGCAAAACCTAAAAAAAACTGCAAATAAATTACACTGACCAACAGAATAAAGTTAACATGCCATTATTTTCTGCATGGTGTACGCTACAAAAACAAAACATAAAAAGAAATGGCAGAATTGTTGCCTTTTATTCATCCTCTTCCCAAAATGCAAAATAAAAAGGGAACAAAAAGTAATATGTACTAGAGATGAGCGAATCAGTTCATAAAGAACGAGGTTCATTATGAACTTTTTAAAAATTCGTCCACAAACCAAACCGAAAGCTTTTCAACTTTGCTTTGGACAAATCCAGTAAAACAACATACAGCGCCCTTTTGCTGCATATTTGGCAGGAAAAACCACGAGCGAGGACAAATGATGCTCACATGAGGAAGTGTGGGGGGGGGGGCTTGCCCTAATTGACTCACAGGCTGACTGACAGCCTGGATAAGCCAATCACTAGGGCAGCAAGCAGGGAGATGTCCTTGCAGAATGACAAACGTCATTCTGTGTTGGATAACCAGTGGCTACACCCAGTACCTTCCGAAAATAAATGTGGTGCACTAACCTTGGTCTGCCCCTATACCATAAACAAGGATGAACAATTAGGAAAAAGGTGGGAGGCACTTTACTTACACCTGGAATATATAGAGATCTCAAAGCAATATTGTGGTAAACTCATTCACCCTTTATTGAACATGCCTTTGCATAAAACCTAACAACATAAAAACAAACCCTATATCAAAACAGCAAATAGACCATATGACAATAAAAATAAAAATGAGACCCTCATGACCCACAGAATGGCACACATCTGGTATCGCCGTACTCAGGAGAAGTAGGGCAATGTGTTTTGGGGTGTATTTTTACATATACCCATGCTGGGTGAGAGAAATATCACTGTAAATTGACAACTTTGTATACATTTTTTGAAAAAGTTGTCGTTTACAGCGGTATTTATCACACAAAGTATGGGTATATATAAAAATACACCCCAAAATTCATTGCCCTACTTCTCCTGAGTACGGCGATACCACATGAGTGACACTTTTTTGCAGCCAAGATGCGCAAAGGGGCCCTAAAACCAATGAGTACCTTTAGGATTTCACAGGGCAATTTTACGCATTTGGATTCCAAACCCCTTCTCACGCTTTAGGGGCCCCTAAAATGCCGGGACAATAAAAATACTCCACAAGTGACCCCATTGTGGAAAGTAGACACCCTAAGGTATTCGCTGATGGGCATAGTGAATTCATGGAAGTTTTAATTTTTTGTCACAAGTTAGTGAAAATGTTTATTTATTTATTTTTTTTCTTACAAAGTCTCATATTCCACTAACTTGTAACAAAAAATAAAATTTTACATGGACTCACTATGCCCCTCACAGAACACCTTGGGGTGTCTACTTTCTAAAATGGGGTCACTTGTGGGGTATTTTTACTGCCCTGGCATTTTAGGGGCCCCAAAAGCGTGAGAAGCGGTTTGGAATCCAAATGAGTAGAAATGTCCTGTGAAATCCTAAAGGTACTCATTGGATTTAGGGCCCTTTGCGCATCTTGGCTGCAAAAGTGCCACACATGTGGTATCGCCGTGCTCGGCAGAAGTAGGGCAATGTGTTTTGGGGTGTATTTTACATATACCCATACTGGGTGTGAAAAATATCTCTGTAAATGACAACTTTTTCCATTTTTTTATACAAAGTTGTCAATTTACAGAGAGATTTCTCTCACCCAGCATGGGTATATGTAAAAATACACCCCAAAACACATTGCCCTACTTCTCCTGAGTACGGCGATACCACATGTGTGCCACTTTTTTGCAGCCAAGACGTGCAAAGGGGCCCTAGATCCAATGAGTACCTTTAGGATTTCACAGGGCATTTTTACTCATTAGGATTCTAAACTCCTTCTCACGCTTTAGGGGCCCCTAAAATGCCGGGACAATAAAAATACCCCACAAGTGACCCCATTCTGGAAAGTAGACACCCTAAGGTATTCGCTGATGGGCATAGTGAATTCATGGGAGTTTTTATTTTTTGTCACAAGTTAGCGGAAATGTTTTTTTTTTTTTTTCTTTTTTCTTACAAAGTCTCATATTCCACTAACTTGTGACAAAAAATAAAATTTTACATGAACTCACTATGCCCCTCACAGAACACCTTGGGGTGTCTACTTTCTAAAATGGGGTCACTTGTGGGGTATTTTTACTGCCCTGGCATTTTAGGGGCCCCTAAAGCGTGAGAAGCGGTTTGGAATCCAAATGAGTAGAAATGTCCTGTGAAATCCTAAAGGTACTCATTGATTTAGGGCCCTTTGCGCATCTTCGCTGCAAAAGTGCCACACATGTGGTATCGCCGCACTCGGCAGAAGTAGGGCAATGTGTTTTAGGGTGTATTTTACATATACCCATACTGGGTGTGAAAATATCTCTGTAAATGACAACTTTTTCCATTTTTTTATACAAAGTTGTCAATTTACAGAGATATTTCTCTCACCCAGCATGGGTATATGTAAAAATACACCCCAAAACACATTGCCCTACTTCTCCTGAGTATGGCGATACCACATGTGTGGCACTTTTGCAGCCAAGATGCACAAGGGACCCCAATTCCAATGAGTACCTTTCAGGAGGGCATTTTTACGCATTTTTCTTCTCACGCTTTAGGGCCCCTAAAATGCCAGGGCAGTATAAATACCCCACATGTGACCCCATTTTAGAAAGAAGACACCCCAAGGTATTCTGTGAGGGGCATGGTGAGTTCATACAAGATTTTTTTTTTTTGGCACAAGTTAGCGGAATTTGATTTTTTTTGTTTTTTCACACAAAGTCTCCCTTTCCGCTAACTTGTGACAAAAAATTCAATCTTTCATGGACTCAATATGCCCCTCAGCGAATACCTTGCGGTGTCTTCTTTCCAAAATGGGGCCACATGTGAGGTTTTTGTACTGCTCTGGCATTTGAGGGTCTCCGCAATCATTACATCTATGGCCAGCATTAGGAGTTTCTGCTATTCTCCTTATATGGAGCATACAGGTAATGAGATTTTTTTTTCGTTCAGCCTCTGGGCTGAAAGAAAAAATGAACGGCACAGATGAAAAAATCTCTGCCAAAAAATATGCAAAAAAAATAGAAGGGCCTGGCGATTGCAAGGACATAGGGGCTCCGCCCAAACATCCATACCCACTTCAGCTCCTATGTCCTGGCAAACGTGATTTCTCCATTCACATCGATCAATCGATCGTTGTGGAGGAAGACATCTTTGCCAGATTTTTGATACAAAGTGTTTGCCAAAGCATATGAACTCCAACACCTCTCCTCAGCTCATATGCCTGGGCAAACGTACCTGTCCTGCAGAGGAGAAATCTCGTCTTGCAGCGCCGCATACACCGACTTCACGTGTCTTCTGACAGCAGCGCAATGCTTCTCTCAGAATTTACATCAGTGCTGCGGCGTTTTCATTGGTTGGTCCGTTGATCTACCTGGAAAATAAAGGGTGGTTAGGGGGAAAAAAAAAAAAAGAAGAAGAAAAAACAGGCAGCAGGCACATAACTTGAACGTTGCAAACTTTATGAAACATGAATAAAACCTGAACATGAAAAAAAAACGGAACTTTTAAAACCTGAACTAACTCAAGATTTTTTTTTTTCTTGCTACCTGTTTAATTTTTTTTTCTTTTTTTAACCATTTCACTCTTTATTTTCCTAGCAGAAACCTCTCCTTTCCCATGGGACAATGTGTAAAGTGTAAATCACACAGAGATGGTGCGAAGTACACTATACACGTTATCCCAAGTGAAAGGAGAGGTTTCTACCGTTTCACACTTCTGCAGTAGCACAGCAGCACAGCAGCACCGTCCCCTACGTGTCAGGGTCTCTCAAAACCTAGTATCCTGAGAGACCCTTGAGCCTGATTGTAAAAACTACCTGTGTCCTGCAATCCCTAGGTCCCTAAGTGTACCTGAGTGTGGTACTTCCGGAAACACTCCCCTAGGCATAGGGCAGGGTGGTCAGGACAGTCAGGACAGAAATAACGGGTGTCACGCCTTATTCCACTCCTGCTACAGACACGACATCTTTTCGGGGTGGTGGTTGGGTTGAGGTACCAGGCACAACGCTAGGGAAGTGCCGCTCGTGTAGACGGCTAACTACACTGGTGGATGGGGCCACGGAACCTCCTGGATACAGGAGTTCCGAAATGATCTCTTCCTGAAATTTTAGGAAGGATCCTGTTCTCCCAGCCTTACTGTAGAGAACGTAACTATTATAGGCAGCCAATTGAAATAAATATACAGACACCTTTTTATACCAGCGTCTGGTGCGTCGGGAAATCAAATACGGGGCCAACATCTGGTCGTTGAAGTCCACCCTCCCATGTGGAGGTTATAGTTGTGGACTGAGAGGGGCTTTTCAACGACACTGGTTGCCCGTTCAATTTGGACTGTCGTGTCTGCGTGAATGGAGGAGAGCATGTAAACGTCACGCTTGTCTCTCCATTTCACCGCGAGCAGTTCTTCGTTACACAATGCAGCCCTCTGCCCCCTTGCAAGTCTGGTGGTAATGAGCCGTTGGGGAAGCCCGGCGACTAGGTCGCATGGTGCCACAGCAGCCAATCTGTTCTAGGAACAAATGCTTGAAGAGGGCCACACTTGTGTAAAAGTTGTCCACGTAAAGATGGTACCCCTTGCCGAATAAGGGTGACACCAAGTCCCAGACTATCTTCCCACTGCTCCCCAGGTAGTCAGGGCAACCGACCGGCTCCAGGGTCTGATCTTTTCCCTCATAGATCCGAAATTTGTGCGTATAGCCTGTGGCCCTTTCACAGAGCTTATACAATTTGACCCCATACCGGGCGCGCTTGCTTGGGATGTACTGCTTGAAGCCAAGGCGCCCGGTAAAATGTATTAGGGACTCGTCTACGCAGATGTTTTGTAGAGGGGTATACAAATCTGCAAATTTCAGGTTGAAATGGTCTATGAGGGGCCGAATTTTGTGGAGCCGGTCAAAAGCTGGGTGGCCTCTGGGACGGGAGGTGGTGTTGTCACTAAAGTGCAGGAAACGCAGGATGGTCTCAAAATGTGTCCTGGACATGGCAGCAGAGTACATGGGCATGTGATGAATTGGGTTCGTGGACCAATATGACCGCAATTCATGTTTTTTTGTAATGCCCATGTTGAGGAGAAGGCCCAGAAAAGTTCTAAGTTCGGAAACTTGGACTGGTTTCCACCGGAAAGGCTGGGCATAGAAGCTTCCCGGGTTGGCGTTAATAAATTTAGTGGCATACCGATTTGTTTCTGCCACGACTAAGTCATAGAGCTCCGCAGTGAAGAACAGCTCAAAAAACCCCAGCGCCGATCCTATCTGAGCTGTCTCCACCCGAACTCCTGACTGGGCGGTGAAATGGGGAACTACTGGTGCGGCTGAAATTGGGGGCTGCCAATCAGGATTTGCCAGCACCTCAGGGACTCTAGGGGCTCTACGGGCCTGTCTTTGCGGTGGCTGCGACGGGGAAACTACTGCACGTGCCACCGTACCAGCTTCAACTGCCCTTCTGTTGCTCGCCACTTCACCATGTTGTACGGCAGTGCTGGTACTAGGTCCAGGACGGGCTGCGCTGCTGGTGTATGCCTCACCACGTAATCCAGCAGCGCCAGCCCCACTCTGCTGCCCTTGAAGCGGATCCTGCGCAACCTGCGGTCTAGCAACACGGGGCCGGGTACGCCTGGTTCTATCAGGGACTTCAACCTCCTCGTCCGAACTTTGGGTCAGACTGCCACTGCTCTCTACAGGTTCGTATTCTGACCCGCTAGATTCGTCAGATGAGGGTTCCCATTCCTCATCCGACTGGGTCAGAATCCTGTAGGCCTCTTCAGAGGAATACCCCTTGTTTGACATTTGGGCGTCTAAATTTGGGGGGTATTCCCTGAGACTACCCAAGAAAAAAAGCAAGCCTGTCTTACAAATGGGAGTGTAGCGAAGTACAGAAGCCGCTGCGATTGATAAAAAGATCAAAACTGATTTTTTTATCGCCGCAGCGCTGTGAAGTGATTGTGCAGTGATACAAAAAAAAATTTTTTTTGTCACTGCGGCGGGGCGGGCGTGGGTGAACGCAGGTGTGGGCGACCGATCAGGTCTGATCGGGCAAACACTGCGTTTGGGGTGGAGGGCGAACTAAAGTGACAGTAATACTATTATCGATCTGACCGTGATCAGTTCTGATCAATTACAGATACTATAAAAGTACAAACGCTGATTAGCGCTACGCTAATCAGCGAATCAGTGACTGCGGTGCGGTGGGCTGGGCGCTAACGCTAACTACCTACCAAAGGGACCTAAACTAACCTAAACCTAACAGTCAATACTGGTGAAAAAAAAAGTGACAGTTCACAAAAGTGACACTGATCACTTTTTCCCTTTCACTATGTATTGACAGGTGATCAAGGGGTTAATTAGGGTGATGGGGGGTGATCAGGGCCTGATATGTAGTGATTGGTGCACTTACTTGGGATCTGTGCTCTGTGCTGGGTCCAATCGATGAAAAGGACCCAGCACATGGCACAGATCCCTTATAAAAGCCATATATTTATAAATAAAACTTATATCACCTATTTCCATAGGTGATTTTGAAAATCACCAGCCTGCCAGCGCTGATCATTGGCTGGCAGGCTGGTGACGAACTTGTCCTGAGCCCGGCGGTGCGTTCCATTTGCGTTCCACCGGGCTCAGGAGCGCGTCAAGGAGGAATGAACCGACCGCCCGCAGGACGCAATCCTGCGTGAGGCGGTCGGAAAGAAGTTAAAGAACCAAATGCAACTAAAATGACATCAATTGTTTTTGTAATACAGTATTAAATGTTTTTTTTGTGATTTCTTCATTGACACAATTAATCAACCCCTTAAAGACTACCACTCTAAAGAACAGAGGTTCATTCAAGTGTTTTCGATCAGGTATTGAAAACACCTGTGGATGTCAAGGAGCAGCAATCAAGCATAATAAGCACAAATTAGGCAGATTTAAAATGACTGTGATACTCAGCTCCTTCTAGACATTTACTGGTGTGTTTACAAACATGGTGAAGTCAAGAGAATGGTCCAGGAAGACAAGAGAAGAGGTGATTTCTCTTCACAAGAAGGGCAATGGCTATAAGAAGATTGCAAAGATGTTAAACATACCAATAGACACCATAGGAAGCATCATTCGCAAATTCAAGGCAAAGGGCACTGTTGAAACACTACCTGGTCATGGCAGAAAGAAGATGCTGACTTTGACTGCTGTGCGCTACCTGAAGCGCAAAGTGGAGAAAAGTCCCCGTGTGACTGCTGAGGAACTGAAAAAAGATTTGTCAGATGCAGGTACTGAAGTTTCAGCTCAGACAATAAGGCGCACACTGCGTAATGAAGGCCTTCATGCCAGAACTCCCAGGTGCACCCTCTTGCTGTCTCCAAAGAATAAGAAGAGTCGACTGCAGTATGCCAAAAGTCATGTAGACAAACCACAAAAGTGTTCTGTGGACTGATGAAACAAAATTAGAACTGTTTGGGCCCATGGATCAACGCTATGTTTGGAGGAGGAAGAGCAAGGCCTATGAAGAAAAGAACACCTTGCCTACTGTTAAGCATGGCGGGGGGTCAATCATGCTTTGGGACTGTTTTGCTTCTACAGGTACAGGGAAGCTTCAGCGTGTGCAAGGTACCATGAATTCTCTTCTGTACCCGGAGATATTGGATGAAAATGTGATGCAGTCCGTCACAAACCTGAGGCTTGGGAGACATTGGACCTTTCATTAGGACAATGATCCCAAGCATACCTCCAAGTCCACTAGAGCATGGTTGCAGATTAAAGGCTGGAACATTTTGAAGTGGCCATCGCAGTCACCAGACTTAAATCCGATTGAGAACCTCTGGTGGGACTTAAAGAAAGCAGTTGCAGCGCGCAAGCCTAAGAATGTGACTGAACTGGAGGCTTTTGCCCATGAAGAATGGGCGAAGATACCTGTAGATCGCTGCAAGACACTTGTGTCAAGCTATGCTTCACGTTTAAAAGCTGTTATAACTGGAAAAGGATATTGTACTAAGTACTAAGATTGAATGTCACTTGGGGGTTGAATAAAACTGATAATGATGTGAGCACAGAAAAGACATTTGTGGTTATTTCATTATAAATGTTATGTTATATTTGTCTGAATTACAAATGCCTCTTTGATTTAATTGTAAACAAGATGACTGAAATGATCAAAATCAATGTCAAACTGGTCAAAACACTCAATTTCAGTGGGGGTTGAATAATTTTGAACACAACTGTAGCCATCCTCACTAAACACATTGCATTGCAGCAAAAGCATGTTACTCCAATAAAGCCATCTACAGCTGCTGAGCAATTTTTTTTCAGTATTGTATTGTTTTTAAATATGTTACATTGTAGCAAAAGTAGAAATTCAAGCATACAATGCATGATTTACAGTGCACCTCTCTGTCTTTAAGTTCCAAAAACCACACATACGAAATGTCTGGCATACGGAAGGGTTTCAAACGAAAGACCCAGGCCTTGTCCTCCAAAAGCCAGAATATGGGTAGTAGCAGCACCTGTTATTCAGCTAGAAGGAGTAATAGTAGTATGACATGCAGTTGCCGGGTTTGGGGTTGCCCCAACGCTATGCTGGGTCCCCCGGACACCGTCAAGGTGTCACCACGTGTTGCTGCTCTCCAGAATGGTTGCTAAGGCATAGTGCACCCCAATGGGAAATAAGTCCAGAGAGTCAGGGTCTGCAGTAAACCAGGGTGCTTTTTTTCTAGAGGAATTCAGGTACAAAACAATACAGGCGAGGCATTGGGCTGGCTTCTCCAGTATCCTCTTTGGCAGAAGAAGGGTTTGATGCTGAGGAAAGGCCTGAGCTAGCTGTCCCTCTCTCTCTTCAAAAGGGTGGTACCCTGGTCCAAGACTGGTGATCCAGGATCTGTGGCAGCGTAACTTCGTCTCAGCGTCTTCTTCTGGTCACTCAGTAGTCTGGCAGAGTCTCCTCATTGTTTCAGCTCCCGTCTGGTATAGCAAACACATTTTTTACATCGGGAGAAAAAGATCAGCTCCATTTCTGTTAATAATATTAAAATAGGGATCAAGATCAAGTTCCAGTACAAATAAATATGGGATGTTTTTTTAAAGTATGTTTTTTTTAAAAGTATGTTTTGTTTTTTATAAAGTATGTTGTCCAAAGCTTTTACAGATATTTTTTATAAAAAGCTTTTTATAAAGTTTTTCTCATTCTTTTTCTCATTCTTTATGTATTCATGTTGTATTTCACTAAACTATACTAAAATGTGGCAACTGAAATCAAGGTAAAAGAACCCGTTCATATATCTGCGGTTCCAGTCCGGTTTTTTGTAGTGATCAAGAAAGGAATAAAAGGACTCAATGGGACTCACTGATGTAACCACTGAAGAAGGGGGAGTCCCCGAAACGCGTCTGGTGTTAATTAGTGAGTCCTTGATCACCAACAAAGTAAGAAAGGAAAAAAATTCCAAGCTGTATATACAGAAGCTCAAACGGTCACGGAGGTACATACCAGCAACCCCGGAGAACATTAGAGCACTAGGACCCAGAGCCGCCAACTGTGGGAGCTTCCGGCTATCTTTTCATCTCTTTACCCCTCCCGGTCACGTGGGACGCTGCAATTTTGACCGAACTGCCGGGACGCCGGACAGTGTGGAAGTTACTACGCAGGACGGGTAAAGTAATGCTTTAAGCTCCATATTATTGGGGACTCGTTTCTTTGGATATGCTGTCTCTTGTGAAAATGGGAGATACATGAGGCTCGAATATAAGGCACGATCGCACTTTAGGAGTAAACAGCTATTTCTGTTGTCTTGTCCAGCCAGTGCTCCATTCCAACATAGAAAATACATTGTTGCCTTGGAACAATCTGCACTATAAAGACACCCAACAGCATTAACTATTAAGTGATCGGCAGGAGGAGCCTGCAACAAGAAACCGCATAGCGGAGGGTCTCTACTACCATTTTTAAATATCGGGACATTTTTTTCACGTTACCTGACCTATTAAAGACAATTTGGAACATCTCAGGTGCCACAAACACCCTACAGTGTATTTGATCCCCAACAGTGGGGCCCGACTTGCTGTATTTTGCTGCTGTTTTTTGTTTTTTGTTTTTTATTTTATTATTATATATTTATATTTTATTGCGTATGAATTCATGTATATTATGGTTTTCCAATAAATATTTCCATATACCTAAATGATTGAGTGCCCCTCCTCATACCATATTCCAATCATTATTCTTATACTGTGCCTGAGGGCGGCACTTGGAGGAGTGCACCTAATCCATTAGATATATTTGGTGAGCCGTTGCTACCAATTGTTTTTTCCCGTCTGGTATAGACCTACATTATAGATTGTGACATTGCCAATGATACTCAATGGCAAGTCTGGGTTTTTCCCTCCAAAACAGGGTGGTAAACAAGTCTGGGTTTGTCCCTCCAAAACAGGGTGGTAAACAAGTCTGGGTTTTTCCCTTCAAAACATGGTCTACTTTAAACCCTATGGCAGCTGTGGAAAATTACCAGCTTTTCAATCAAAGTCCTAACAGTCTCTCAGCATTCATTAGCCTTTTCCACAGAGCCATGTAAATACAGTGATAATGAACAGGATATATATCACTACATATATATAAAATTCAGTAACACAGTAATAAACAGTATAAGTTAACCCTTTCAAGAGAAATAAAGTAATATGTTTTACCTTTGCATAGGGGATATAGGCAAATGTCCAAATGTCAAAGTACTCCCTGCTCCAGGGCACTACAGGCACAGTTCTCCCTGGCTTCAGAAAGGTGCAACATTATCATTGGGGAGAAAGAGGATAAGATTGTGGGTTGTCACAACAGGATGATGTGGAGGTGACTTTTGACATTGTGCCCAGGGGTTATTCCTCCTGCTCCTCCTCCTTGCAGCCCCAGAGAAGCCTTTTAGTGCCATCCTCTTTGTCTTCACTGCTCATTCTCAGTAGGACGTCTTCTTTTTTTTTTTTAAAAAGAGGCAACAAAACTCCAATGTGCCCTATGGTAGATAGTCAAGAGAGTCTTCCTGTTGATGACTTGTGTGAGAGCAGTCATTGTTTGGACTGACCTAAGAAGAAGGTTCAAGAAAAGATGGGGGACCCCAACACATAGCTGTTTTGGTGGTGGTAATAGTGACACCTGTTGACATAGAATTAGGAGTGGGGCAGTGAAAGTGGCAGTCAGGGCAAATACAGAGAAATTGTTTTGTTTTTGTTTTGTGTTTTTTGTGTGCATACACTACTCACAAACGTTAGGGATGAACCTAAAATGCACTCTAAACTTTACAAGTGCACTTAATGTGACTTTCTCTAAACTTTTGAATGCAAATGTCTTGTTGAATGCACATGCACCTGTTCAGTGTTTCAGAACTTTTTGCATAACTTGCTGTTCTCTAACAGGTATTTGATCCTGAATTGCCCAATAAATTCCCTGGTTCAATTAGAATTGGTACTTAAACAGTCCTCATCATGCTGTTCATATTTTGACATCATGAGACCAAGACAACGTCTAACATTGATCAACAGTACCATGCCATTACAAGGCTTCAAGCACGTTTTTCTCAGAAGCAAGTGGCCACTTAGAGAGGTATCAGCAGGTTGCAACAGAGATACAGAGAGACTGGAAGACTCAAAGGAAGGCTCAGAAGTGGCCACATCCCACACTAATGACCACTTCATTGTGAACAATGCCTGATGGAACTGGACCTAGAATGCCACACAACTCCAGTGACATTTAAGGAAGGTGAGAGGCACCCAAGAGTCACATGAGACCATTTAAAACCATTTACATCAGCGTGGTCTACATGCTAGATGACCTGCAAGGGTACCTGACCACAACACCAGGCACAGGTGTCATCATCTTGCATGGGTTAGGGACCATCTATGCTGGACGAGGGACCCGTGGGCCTCGGGCTGTTTACTGATGAAAGTCGATTCACACTGAGCAGAAATAATGGCAGCCAACAATATTGGCGACGTCAAGGAAAGCACTATGCATCAGCCACTGTTGTCACCAGATGAGCCTTTGGTGGTAGTGGTGGTGGTGGTGTTACAGTGTGGGCAGGTGTGTCTAGTCAATGTAGAACTGCCTTACACTTTGTCAATGGTACAGTAACAAGCCCATACTACTTAAATAACATCAGTTATCCAGTCATTGTGCCTCTGCATGAACAACACAGGAGTAATTTCATCTTAATGGATGACAATGCTCCAGCTCGTCGCATCATTAGGAAACAGCTGCTGGAGACTGGGATACCTGAAATGGAGTGGCCTGCATTTTCTCCAGACCTGAATCCCATTGAAAACACATGGGATTAGCTGAGCCGCCATGTAGAGGCTTGTAACTCTGTACCCCAGTACCTCAATAACCTGAGGGCCGCCCTTCAAGAAGAGTGGAATGCCATCCCTCAGCAGGCAATAAGTCGACTTGTGAACAGCATGAAATGTCATTGTTAAGCTGTAATTGATGATCAAGTTATTGAGATATTAACATTTTTTGTTGGCTTTTGTTTCAATAAATTCTACTGCCCTACTTTCATGATATAATATCTCTGTAGCGTTAACTTTTTATGTTTTCCATAAATTTCACCCGAAAGCCAAATATCGCTAACTTTTTGTATTGTTTTTAGACACATTGCATTGGTGTCTATGTGTGTGTGTGTTGGGGGGAGATTACCCCCAATAAAAGTGTGCAATGCGAGGGTACTGTTTTAAATCTGAGTGAGATTTGGGAGGATTTTCACCCACCCACCGACTGAGGCTGATGAATAGATCTGGCTTTGCTGACGGTGCCCCATCTTTCCACTGTTGCTATCTATCAGCCAGCCTACCATCATGTCCCATATGGCTGCTGCTGCCGCCATAATGCCACTGCACCATCATTCCACTGCTGCTTTTTGCCTGGCTGCCAACATGTACCATGTGGCTGCTGCTGCTACCCCTGCAGCTGCTACCCCTCTCTGTTAATCCCCTACTGCCACCACTATAAGTGCTATGCATCCACCACTACTACAACTAGTACTACAACTATTACCAATAGACAGCTGATCTACTGCCTTGTATGTTCTATGCTATGCTGCTACTGCTGCTACTACTAAAGCGGCTACATGCCTCTCTTAGCCTACCCATTCCATCAGGGGCATACGTACATAGAAATCATTGGGCCCCATAGCAAGAATCTAAATTGGGCTTCCATGCCCCATCCATAGCCTCTCCAACTGCACATTCCTGGTCCCTTCCTTTACCTTCCTAGCACTTCCCCTTGGTCCATGAACTATACTTGCTGCTGCTGGTTATATAGTATGCCATCAGGGCCAGATTGGGATTACAAAACATCCCCGCCACACAAACCTCACCAGCCCACATAGGATATTGCATAAAAATAATGGTGTGCAATGCACACTGCAGAGGGGAATTTTGCTTTACTTGGTCATGCCCCTATGAAACCATCTGTACAAGAAAAGAAGTTAAAGTAGAACACAAAAATTCCTAATCACATGGTCAGGTACATACGTCACGCTCCCCAACAGTAACACATACCATGATGGAGTGCAAAATACATCCACAACAGCACCTAATACCAGCATGCATTGCCAAATTACCTCCCCAACTTCACCATGTAAATACAACATTGCAGCACAAAATATCTTCCCAACAGCACCAAATAAATACCACCATGAAGTACAAAATACCCAGCATTCTTGTCCCTTAACAACCCCTCCCTCACTGGCAGCAGCATTGTCCCAATTTAAAAATCTGACTTCTGTTTGGAACTTGCAGGACAGGAGCTGTGAGGCCGGATTTGGAGGGAGAGAGCCCTCTAGTAGAAGGTACAATTGAGTGGGTAAAAGTTGTGACATTACAGGTCACATGTTGCCGACGGTCAGATAGTAAGAGGTATAATAGATGGAGTGTGTACAGATCTATAGTATGCATAGCAGTGTATTGATATGTGAGGTACAAAGTATAATAGATGCAGTGGGTACAGATATGGTCAGTAGTAATAAGCATAGTTATGAAAAATTTGATTCGGCTGCTTTGCCGAATTTCTCAAAGTAATTTGATTTGTGACAAGTTACCTTTGTATGTAGCAGGTGCAATGACTGGGAATGGCAATTGCGCCAACCCCATTATTAAACCCCTCAGATGCTGCGTTTATTGCTGATCATGGCATCTGATGCTACAGTTGAGCGTTTTAGGGATAAATCAGTAAAAAAAAAACATACCTTATCTATTTCCTGGCTGAGAGGCCGTCACTGCCATCTGGCTTGAAGACACTGCACAAAATGTCATCACGCTAGCCGTGCCCGGTGACATCATCACTGATGTTACTGCGCCTGGCCACCGCGCTGGTGTGGTGACATCACACAATATCTTCAATTACATGGTATCTTTAATCAAGATGGCCTGGGACTGCATCTCTGATTTTTTTTTTACTGCCATTTCATGAAAAATAGATTCCAAGAGGCGCGAAGAAATCTGGCTTTGCAGCAAATTCAATTTTTCCTAAAATTCGGATCAAAGTCAATTTATTTGGGTTTGAGTCGCTCATTTCATGAAAAATAGATTTGTTCCCAAGAAGCGCAAGGAAATCCGGCTTTGCAGCGAATCCAACTTTTCTTGAAATCCGGATCGAAGTCAATTCATTTGGCTTTGATTCGCTCAATAGTGATCAGTTATACATTATGGTCAGTTTGTGAGGTACATGTGGTATTGGGGGTTGTAGCTGTCTTCAGTACTATATATGAGTGAGATATGAGGTACTTTATCATGTGGCACTTTTAAGGCATCAGAATCAATAAGGCATGAGGTACTAATTCTGAGTAAGGGGGGGGGGGGGGGTCACCTGAAGAGAAAAGAAGACCACCTTTTACCACTCTATTCTAGACTCAATGGAGAGCTTATTGTAAAGTTCTTCTCCATGCTGCTGGGAGTTAAAGGACCTTTGATGAGGTCATCACATATCCTGGAAGATGTACCTTCCTAGCCTCAGAACTACACCATTCTTTGTGCAGTTCCTTTACTAGATGGTGCAGGACCTTTGATGATGATGATGTCATCACAAGTCCTGACAGATAAACTTGCTAACCTGGGAACTACCGTACATAATTCTCTGTGCAGTTCCTTCACTGGATGGTACAGGACCTGTGATGTCATCATAGTTCCTTTAGCTTTCTGCACTGATGGCAAGGACTCTGGACTGAAGCTGGATTAGAGCCTGTATTGAAAGTAATGACTGGGCAGGGCCTTTCATCCACTGCAGCCCCCTTCCCCACAGCCCACATAGCAACTGCGTGGTCTGCCTCCATTGGAGGTACGCTACTGGTTTCCACGTCCACACTGTACTGTTTCTGCTCCCAATTAAACTGAAGAATTTTTCTAGGCTCTTTCAGAACAAATTCTTCTGCCATTGTCAATTGTGCATGCATTTTGTCCCCATTAAGGCATAATTTTTGGAGGCTTGGTCCCAACTAGCCACTCTTTCTTCTAACAAGCACCACTTGTGTGTGTTGTATGGTCAGGCATTTTAGATGCTTGGTTCAACAACTATTATGTTTTTTATCCCATAACACTGTGTTTTTTGAAACTCCATCTGCCCCTGGTAAGGGCCAATTTTTGGAAGCTTTGGAAAATAAAAACGCATAACACATGTAACAGTTTCGGTGTGTTTTTAAACACGCTTGTCGTTAACGCCATCATTTATCCATAGCCGTGTATGTTAGGGTTACTCTGACATGATTTGCTATTTCTGTCACTATGTTTAAGAGCTTAGGGAGGGGGGAGAAAAAAGCAAAAATTCAGAGATAACTTCTTTTCTGACTCCTAGGAGACCAGTGCATATTTTATACCAATTTCCAAACAAACTTTTAAAAATTTGGCAAACCTGAATCTCAAAAGGTTTGCTCACCTCTAATACGTAGCTCAAAATAGAACCATTGATAAAGGCAAAAAAAATAAGCCCTCACACAGCTCCATCAAGAGAAAAATAAAAATTGTATTATTCTCAGAAACTAGCTGTACTATTATCCCAGAGGCTGTTAAAAGGTAACATGGAGCCCTGTATGCCATTCAATCAAAATCTGCAGAGCTGCAAAAGCCAAAAGGTGGTCTTTCCCTTCTGCACCCTACAGTGTACCAACAGCAGTTTACATACACATTTATGGCATTTCCATACCAAGTAAAACTCGTCTAATAAGCGGTGTGATGTGAGTCTCAGATTGTACCAACTGGGCACAAGATATTGAGCACTGATGGAGTTACGTGAATCGAGCTTCTGATCATAGATCCAAAGTTGATTCGTTAAAAACCTTTGTTTGTAATGATGTTTCCATACAGCATTTACAGGAAAATGTTGTTTCATCCAAAGTTGCTCAAGACTTAGGTAAATGACTTCGGTATTTCTATCTGCGGATTTAAAATAGGAATCCAAAGTTGGCTTTGGTAGCAAGGTACCCGCCAGTACTGAAATTCCTATTTTTAAATGTTTTTAAATCCACAGATAGGAATGCCGCAGTCATTTACCGAACTCTCGCGTAACTTTGGACAAGACAAAATTTTCCCACACAGAGCAAATACATTGTAAATGCTGTACGGAAAGGCCATTACAAACAAAGTTGTTTATCAAATTGACTTCGGATCTATGATCAGAAGCTCGATTCACTCAACCCTAGGCACTGACATGCCATATCTGTACTTTTCCTACAGTTACTTCGCTATTCAATCCTATGAGACTGACATTGAGGCTCCCATAGAAAAACATAGAGAAACTGGCTTCCTGTCCACACATAAGATGCTGTGTTATTCGTATTGTCAGATTGCTAGCCGTTTATGACCACATATTTGATGTTTATGTAAACTGCAGAATTAGGGTAATAAATATTGAGCTTTGTTTTGCGGTTATCCCTTGCTATATTAAAGTAACAGCTGGTTTAAAATGGAAAATCTGCAAAACCTCCATTCTGCTTTAATTCCTGTGGAAAGAGTTAAAGGTTAGTAATATGTAAACTCACCCTAAGGCCTCATGCACACGGTCGTTGCTTTTCCACATTTTTGCGGGGCCGCAGAACGGACATATGGATGTGGACAGCACACGGTGTGCTGTTCGCATCTTTTGTGGCCCCATTGAAATTAATGGGCCCGCATCTGATCTGCAAAAAAAGTGGATTGGATGCGGACCAAAACCATGGTCATGTGCATGAACCCTAAAATTGTGAGAGAGAAATTTCCCGTGAAGTAATAATGATGATAATATTTACAATATCTGTGTTTTGTAGTGGTGCCGAAGGGGACAGTGTGTGAAACATGGTGATGAAGGACCCAAGCCTACAAATGGTCAATGGTCTGAGTGGTCAGGTTGGTCACCATGCTCCAGGACATGTGGTGGAGGTGTCTCATATAAAGAGCGTCAGTGTAATAACCCACGGTATTTATTACTTTTTATATTTCTTTAACAGCTCATTTTGACTCATCAATCACTAATTGTGATTTTTATAATTCTTGTTGTAAGATAAAGAAATATAGAAATTGTTAATATTCATGGAGCCGATTTATCATGAGGGGAATTTTTAAAGCATTTTTCGCAGGAGTCTTTGCTGCCATAATTTGTGTTAAACATATCAAATGATGTTTGGTGAATTTGGTGCATCTTTAAGCCTAGCACTCCTGTCTTCAGATGTTACTCCTCTTTCCATGGAGCTCTCTATGGCTTAAATCAGCTAGACAGGTTATCCATGAGTGGGTGGCGTGGTCCAATCGCAGTGGAGCGTGTCACAGCCAGGGAGAAGGTGTGTTGTTTTTTCTCCCTGTCTGTGAAGTGCTCCACTATGATTAGACCGTGGCACAGCTAGAGAGAAGGAGATGCCCACTGAGAAGCCCTGGTGTCTCCTACTCCCTTGTATCGATGCTCAGTATTAACCTACTGGACGTGAAAACTGCACAGCGGAGCAAACGATGAGTATTTGAAAAAAAGACCAATGATGGCAGCATCAGCGGAGCGTACCCCGCAAGTAAAGGTACTAAATTAAACAAAAAAAACATGAGAGGTCCTCTTTAAAGCAATTCTCTGGCTTGCTTCATATAACTGTTTTCATTTCAGCCCATTCTGTATCACTGGATTCTGATATATATGATAACTTCCTGTTTTCATCAGTTTTTAATGGGTTTGCTAACCAGCCCAGCATGCTTTGCAATGTTTTGCAGGGCTTGGTCCGCTTACTGTGCTGTTCCCTCTGCAGTAGTCATGCCCTCTACAAGTCCCCTCTCCATATAAAGTAGGCAGACCAAGCTGTTAGAATCAGTATAGAGCGAAGAATGCTGGGTTTGATTAGAAATCCCCGGGAAGATTAGAAATGCAGGGAAGCTGGAAAAACATGCATATCGGACTACAATATGCAGTGTTTTGGGTACTCTGGGTAGATAAAAAAAAAATGTAATTATGAAGCCAGAGAACCCCTTTATTGTGCCTTTATTAAAGGGGTTGTCTCATCTTGCCATTAATAAGGCGAGATGAGACACAGTTCCGACCACCTCCAGGTGAGGAAACAGCAGAGCGTTTCGGCTCTCTTCTGTTTCAGTAGCTCTCATCGTCATGCATGAGAACCACTGAAACAGAGTAGCACAGCAAGCAATGCTCTTCCTGATTTAGGGCGACAACTTAGCTTGCTGTACTACACTGTTTCTGTAGCTCTCATGCACAGCAATGAGAACTACTAAAACAGCAGAGAACCAGAGTGCTCTGCTGTTTCCCAACCTGGAGGTAGTCGGAACTGTGTCTCATCTTGCCTTACTAACGGTGAGATGAGACAACCCATTTAATGCTTGTATCTACTATTGAAATGGACGGGTGCCAGCATCTGGGGTATCCCTTACCCTTTAGGAGGGTTTTACGATATATGTCCCTCTTACAGAGCAAGTAGTCGTGACACCAGTTGCATTTAAGCAACGAGGACATGGAGTCCCCTTTGTAGATGGTAGTGTGGTTACCCAGGGGTAGGATTGCCAGAGTGGTGTAGAGTGACCTACAATGTCTCTGTATGATGGTATTGTTGCACGTGTCACAGTGCTCCTACCTGGATATCCTTGGATCCCAGAAGTGGTTGTCCGAAGCAGGGATAAAAGGGGTGGTTAACTTGGCTAATAAAGGAATAATGGAGTCCAGACTTCTATTATTGTTGACCACAGCTTTACTTGGCATAAACTTTCATCAAGGAACAATCTTCCAACTTTATCTTGGTCATCAGAAGGTATTGGCTTAAATGGCAGGCAAACACCCTCGGCTCTGCTATGTCTGTACTCTCTCATCTCTGCTATGGTGGCTGGGTTAAATAGGAACTTTCTCCTCTTCTGCTGTAACTGGAACTTAGCTGTCTGTAGTCTGTCTCTTACTTTATCTGAATCTGTATCTTTTTCTTTAATCCTACGAACTTCCTGGCTTCAAGCTCGCTTAGCTTGGATGTAGGCAATACAAGCCTAGGAGGGGACAAGCAACCATGTAGAACTTACAGGCAGGGCCTGCGGGTCCAGCAGAGCAGACAGAGCTCTGCTGGCAGACACACAACCTCTTCTTAGGAGGGGTAAGTTAGACTCCTCTCACTAGCTAAAATCCTGCCTCTCTAGAGAGTGCTGGAATAGAAAGAAGACTCCATCCCAGAGCAACTATCTCTGCTAACAATGCCGCCATCTGCTGGTGAACCAGGCACATTATATGTAAACAGTGATTTGCAAGGAAATGAATACATACGCTATGTAGGACAATAAATATATATGATGACACAGGATAACACAGGATCAACCGATAAAGATAGCGGGGGTCCCAAAAGAGGTAGTAATGCTACTCTGGGGTATTACACTATCTCCTTAGAGGTCACAGTTAAAGGGAGTCTGTCACCTCTTTGTCACTAATATATGTAAGAGCACTGTACCACAGAAGATTGCAGACACATTTCAGACATACCTGTGTGCACTTTGTGTCTGTATTCCATGTCCAGGAAAAACACTTTTATTCTGCTGGAAAAAAAGCTCCTTAAAGGGGCTTTGAACCCGGACATATGCACATTTTCACCCAGACAGGCCCTAGGATATGAGCATTTCATGCTCCGAGGCTCTCCTTAGCCATGCGCTGAATCGCACATGGCAAAGGCATTTTCTGGAGATGCAGTGACGTACCGAGCTCTCAATAGGGACTGCTAGGTGGAGGCTTCCGCCCAGCAGTGAGCCCAGTGACGTTACCAGCAATAATAGGCGGGCTTTAGCACTGCCCTAGCCTGTAAAACGGCTAGGGCAGCGCTAAAGCCAACCTATTTTTCATCTTAGGAAATTCCATGGGGGTCATTTACTATCCCGAAATTCCTATATTTCGACTTCGCCCTGCTAACGCCAGGTCTAATATTGTGGCTTTGGCGTGAGCGGGGATGGGGTCGGCTTGTCTCTTTCACCATTTTCTATGCCTGTTTTAGGCATCTCTTCATAACTTCAGCGGATCCAGCGCCAGTTTACGGTTTTATTATGACCGATGTCTAAAATGCCGGTCTTAATAAATGTACCCCTTTGTGTTTTGCTGTGGCATTTTAAGACAACCCATAGTTGCAAAGATAAATGCCATGGGTAAAACAACATACATAGGTCCAGATTTGGGATGATAAATTTGGTGCATGGATGGACACTTTTATCTAGCGCTATACTAACTATTGGTTGGCTTACTTTGAGACAGAATTTTATACCATTGTGGTGTAAATTTGGTGCAAAATAGTGTATCTTAGACTATACCCTATTTGCTGTGAAGCCCCACCTCATTACACCACTTTTTTAACCCTTAGAGGACCTTGCACAACCTTGCTGTTTTTGCCTTTTCTTTTTTTAAGTCACCCAAGGTGGCTATAACTGGCTATTATTAGATTGTCCATTGTGTTCTGTGATGACTATACAGCCATCATAGAACACGCAATTTACTATATACCAATACAGTGGCGCCACCTGCTGGCCTGTATTGGTATATACCAGTTATAGTTATCGGAGCCGGCTTGAGGCTCCGTGCTATTAGGGGCATATAACAGGTTCCTCAATCTTGCAGGAGAATGCTGTTATGCGGGCGTCCGCAGCACTCAGATGTCGCTGTCACATTTGACTTTATGGCTGATCACATACATCCGCCATTGGTCTCAGCAGTTTAAAACAACAGAAACCCAGTGGCTATGGCGCCCACAGCATGCGCGAGCAGGTAAAAACTGGCGATTTCCACCACATGGCAGAAGTCACCAAGGGGTTAAACAAATTTTAGGTGCAGACACATTAGTAAATCTGGCCATAATGTTTCTTGGTGATACGGTATGTAAAGGGACTTCATGAGTACATAAAAGTGAATAAAACTTTTAAAATAAAAAGCCATAACGCTATGGGCCCTCTGGGAGCAGAGTTCTTACCACTCAGTGACAATCTCCAACCTTTTTACATTAAAGCAGCCCCCCCCCCCTCCCAAATATGGGAATTTTTTTCTCTTCTTTCTACTGTGTTCTTCTCTGTACTTTCCTTTTTTTATTCTTACATATTGTACTTATCATTTTGGTGTATTACCAACTCTGTTGTTTATATTTGCAGAGTAAGTTACCTTTTCTTTCTTACAATAAGCATCTCTGTTACTTCCTTGAGGCTTTTCTGAGATGGATATCTAAGTATGCAATGACATTTCTGATCTATGTATCATGGTATCTGTTGCTGATTATAAAAATAATACTTGTGTTGAAAGTAAAATACATTGCCATGTCAACTGCTCATTCCCCAACAATCAAAATATTTTTTATTTTTCGGTGCAGACCTTTTCATGGTGGAAAATTCTGTGAAGGTTCTTCACGATCCTTTAAGCTTTGTAACACTCTGAAGTGTCCCAAAAATAGTATTGACTACAGAGCCCAACAGTGTGCAGAGTATAACAGTAAACCTTTCAGGGGTTGGTACTACAACTGGAAGCCCTACACCCGTGTGGAAGGTATGATGCACAACAATCTTTGGTGTCCTGATTTCTGATTTGCCATTAAGTGCAATTGTACAAACCTAAGATGTAATGTGACTACAGTTTTATAGCTTTCACACCTATTTTTAATAGTTGTGCCTGATTTTACATCCCTAAACCTTTCCATTCAAGATAAATATATTTTTCACATCTTACCATTCATAACCCAAACTACATTTCTCAGCAAAACCTTTTACATGTGATTACAGTTTTCTTAAAGACCTGCCTTACTGACACTGTCTGTCTAATCTGTCTATTCATGACAAAGCAGTATTGTACTCCATAAATCATTATGCATTGCCAGAATTAGAACCATATTTTATTTTCCTCACTTACATAGAGCTGAACATACAAACTCCATGCCTACCATAGCCATACAATAATTATAGACGGACAACTTCCATTATTTGACTAGCTGCAGTAGTCCCACTGTATTTGGTGCAAAGACACAGCAGCTTCTACTATATAACATATGCTGCTACTGACTCAGTATAAAATATCCTTTATTGGCAAAACAGGTTAAAGTCCAAATGCACTACAGCTTAAGTATTCATGAACACGGCTGTAGCAGTTTTTTCGGTCCACAGATACCAGCTGTGTGCACTCCACCTTTTGGTGCACGGCACATTCGGTCCTCTATAGAACTATCCTATACTTGTCCGTAATACCGACAAGAATAGGACAAGTTCTATTTTTTATTTTTATTTTTTTGCGGGTGCTGTTGAATGGACATACGGATGCGGACAGCATATTTTGCTGCCCCATCGAATGAATGGGTCCGCATGCAAACCGAAAGCAACAGTTGTATGCATGAGCCCTTAGTCAAAGCATATCCTTTAAAGTAATGGCTAGAGTTGAGCGGACACCTGGAAGTTCGGGTTCGACGGGTTCGGCCGAACTTCACAAAAAAGTTTGAGTTCGGGATCCAAACTTAACCTGAACTTGACCCCTTGACTCCGAACCTTGAAGTCAATGGAGACCTGAACTTTTGGGCACTATAATGGCTGTAAAAAACTCCTGGACAGGGCTAGAGGGCTGCAAAAGGTAGCAAAATGTGGGTAAGTGCCCTGCAAACAAATGTGGATAGGGAAATGACTTAAAATAAAATAAAATAAATTCAAATTAAAAATCTAAATCTTGATCTAGGAGGAGGAAATGGATGTGGAGTAGGAGGTTGAGGAGGCGTCAGGTTGGAATGTGTTTGTAGTCACGCATCTTTCGATCATTAACAGACGTTTTTACCAAATTTGGTTCCCTGTCAGCAATGCACAGCAGGGGTTTTTCACTGGCAAAATGGGGTTCATATCACCCACCAATGGAACAGAGGATTTTTTTAAATGTAGGCCCCTGGCACCCAGGCAGAGGAGGGGTTTATTTACGGCAAAACAGGGTTAATGTCACACACCAATGGAACAGACTATTTTAAAAAATGTAGGCCCCTGGCACCCAGGCAGAGAAGGGTTTATTCACAGCAAAACCGGGTTCATGTCACCACCCAATGGAACAGGCGATTTGTAGAATTGTATGCCCCTGGCACCCAGGCAGAGGAGGGGTTAATTCATGGCAAAACGGGGTTAATGTCACCCACCAATAGAACAGAGAATTTTTTAAAATGTAGGTCCCTGGCACACAGGCAGAGGAGGGGTTTATTCACGGCAAAACGGGGTTCATGTCACCACCCAATCGAACAGGCGATTTTTTGAAATGTATGCCCCTGGCACCCAGGCAGAGTAGGGGTTAATTCATGGCAAAAATGGTAATATTGCACCCAACAATTTCTAAGAAGATTTTTAAAATTTTCGGTCCCTGTCACCTATGCAGAGCAAGGGTTTGTACCCGGCAAAACTGGCAATATTTCACCCAACAATTTAAAAGAATATTTTCTGCATTTTCGGTCACTGTCACCTATGCAGAGCAGGGGTTTGTACCCGACAAAAATGGTAATTTTGCAACCAACAATTTAAAAGAAGATTTTTAAAATTTTCGGTCCCTGTCACCTATGCAGAGCAAGGGTTTGTACCCGGCAAAACTGGTAATATTTCACCCAACAATTAAAAAGAAGATTTTCCGCATTTTCGGTCACTGTTATCTATGCAGAGCAGGGGTTTGTACCAGGCAAAAATGGTAATATTTCACCCAACAATTAAAAAGAAGATTTTCCGCATTTTCGGTCACTGTCATCTATGCAGAGCAGGGGTTTGTACCAGGCAAAAATGGTAATATTTCACCCATCAATTGAAAAGAAGATTTTCAAAATTTTCGGTCCCTGTCACCTATGCAGAGCAAGGGTTTGTACCCATCAAAAATGGTAATATTTCACCCAACAATTTAAAAGAAGATTTTCTGCATTTTCAGTCACTCTCACCTATTGTACCCGGCAAAAATGGTAATATTTCACCCAACAATTTAAAAGAAGATTTTCCACATGTTTGTTCACTGTCACCTATGCAGAGCAGCGGTTTGTACCCGGCAAAAATGGTAATATTTCACCCAACGATTTAAAAGAAGATTTTCTGCATTTTTGGTCACTGTCACCTATGCAGAGCAGGGGTTTGTACCTGGCAAAAATTGTAATTTTGCACCCAACATTTTAAAAGAAGTTTTTTCCGATTTTCGGTCCCTATCACCTATGCAGTTCAGGGTTACTTGACAGCAAAAAATTGGAATATGTTGTCAACCCCTGAACTCCCAGACAGATTAACCATATTATTGTCCCCGACACATATGCAGCGCAGGCCGCAAAGGTAATTCCTGGCCTTAAAAAATATGATTTTTCCATTACCCATGAATAACATGGATTTAAGTGGTATATTTTGGGGTGTAGGACCTCATCGTTCTCAACATAATCTTCCACCCAGTCTTCACCCCCGCCCCCTTTGTCGGTGTGCCACACCGCAGAAAGCCGCAGCAGTTTGCACCTGTGTTTCGTCATCATCAGAGACGTGCTGCGGTGGTCTTCCTATGTCCTCATCCTCAAACCTAAGTGGTTGGGCATCCGGGTACCCAATCTCTTCCACTTCTGGGGCAGGGCTATGGTTAAGGAAACCCTGCCAGCAGTCATCAAAAAGCATAAGAGACTGCTGCATAACTTGGGGCTCAGATTGCTTGGCTAATTTGCAAGGGGGTGAGGTGAAAGACTGATGGGCATGGGCTGCCGGTGCCAACTCTGAGCTTTTAGCAGGGGAGGGGGTGGGAGACAACATGAAGGAACTGGAGGCACTGTCAGCCACCCAATGTACTAGCGCCTGTACTTGTTCTGGCCTCACCATTCGTAGAGAGGTATTCAGGCCTACCAAATAACGCTGCAGTCTCTGTCGCCTACTCGCACCTGAGGAAGGTTTTTCACTTGGACCTGTAGTTGGCGCTGAATGGCCACGTCCTCTTCCAGCAACAGGAGCTCCACCAACACCACCACGACCATGCCCCCGTCCCTTTTTTGATTTTCTCCTCATTATTTGTGTTCACCCACCAAACTAACAGATGGTTTATCTCTGGTGTTAATTTAACTGCCAATAGTCAACAATTAAGGTTACTAACAGTAAGGCAGTGCCCGTGTCATAAACAGAATACATATTTTTAGGTCACACAACAGTGTAATGGAGCAATTCAATACAATTACTTCACTATCACCAAAAATTTGATTTCTCAAACCAACAATGTAAAAGCAGAAGTTAACGATTTAATTTGAGCAGCGTACACCGCAAATGTGCTATCTACCACAACACCTGTGTGTTTGCAACCAACTATGTAAATGCAGAGTTCAAAAGGTTACTTAAAATCACTGAAATACAGGGTAGGCCTCAGATCTGCTATGTAGCACAAAACCAGTGTTTATTGCAACAAACTACAGAAATGCAGTATGTCACAGCTAAATTTAAAAATAGGTTATTGTGCGTTGTATGCCAAACTTCTCTATGAAACAACAATATGGATTTATTTCCCCCAAATACAGCAATGCAGTATGTCACTGCTAAATTTTAAAATTCATTTTTGTGCGTTGTATGCAAAACTGCTCTGTGGAACAACAATACGTGTTTATTTCCCCCAAATACACAAATGCTGTATGTCACAGCTAAATTTTAAAATAGGTTTTTCAGCTTTGTGTGCAAACGTGCTCTGTGGCACAACAGTACGGGTTTTTTAACCCAATTACAGAAATGCAGTTTTTCACAGCAAAAATTATAAAACAGGTTATTCAGCGTTGTATGCAAATGTGCTCTGTGGCACAACAGTACAGGTTTATTAACCCAACTATAGAAATGTGGTATGTCACCCCAAAAATTTTAAAACAGGCTTTTCAGCATTGTATGCAAACGTGCTCTGTGGCACAACAGTATGTTTTTATTAACCCAAATACAGAAATACACTATGTCACCGCAAAATTTTAAAATATTTTTTTCAGCTGTGTATGCAAACGTGCTTTGTGGTACGACAGTAAGGGTTTATTCCACCAAGTACAGAAATGCACTATGTCACTGCAAAATTTTAAAATAGTTTTTTTCAGCGGTGTATGCAAACGTGCTCTGTGGTACAACAGTACGGGTTTATTCCACCAACTACAGAAATGCACTATGTCACCTCAAAATTTTAAAATAGTTTTTTTTCAGCGGTGTTTGCAAACGTGCTCTGTGGTACAACAGTACGGGTTTATTCCACCAACTACAGAAATGCACTATGTCACCGCAAAATTTTAAAATAGGTTTTTTTCAGCGGTGTTTGCAAACGTGCTCTGTGGTACGACAGTACCGGTTTATTAAAGCAACTACAGAAATGTACTATGTTACCGCAAAGTTTAAGATAGTTTTTTCAGCAATGTATGCAAACGTGCTCAGTGGTACGACAGTACGGTTTTATTACAGCAACTACAGAAATGTACTATGTCACCGCAAAATTTTAAAATAGGTTTTTCAGCGGTGTATGCAAAAGTGCTGTGTGGTATGACAGTACGGGTTTACTCCACCAACTACAGAAATGCACTATGTCACCCCAAAATTATGAAATAGGTAATGTAGGGGACTTGACCTGCCAGAAAAAAGGAATTTTTCCTCCACTGAGCTACCAAAAAATAATTAGACTGATGTCCCTGGCAGGCTGGCACACATGTAGTTCACATGCAGTTTCAAGGACACTGCAGTTGCTAAAATGGCCGCCGACCCCCACCTCAGTAACAGATGGATTAAAAATTATTTTGCAGTATCACTGGGCCCAGGGCTGGTTACAAATATGTAGCATAGCGATAGCACCCTTAATAATTGCTGTAGTTTGAAGTGTTAACACCACCAAGTTCAACAGATTTCTTGCCTAATCTCTCCCTGAGTGCACCAGCAGCAGCCTCTCCCTACACTAAGAGCAGCAGAGTGACATGCGGTGCTACGTGACTCCAGCTGAAATAGAGCCTGGATCACATGCTGCACTTAGCCAATCACAGCCATGCCAATAGTAGGCGTGGCTGTGATGGCTTCTTAAGGCAAAGTAGTGAAACGCTTGTTGATTGGCTGCACTGCAGCCTTTCAAATAGCGGAAAGAAATCGCCGAAAAACCGTAATGTTCGGTACGAACCAGAACTTTACAGTTTGGGTTCGCTCAACCCTAGTAATGACTAAGAACCATCTTTAACCTTTTAAGGACACAGGACGTACTTGTACGTCCTGTGTCCGGTCTTTAAAGATGGCGCCCGCTCCTGCTCCATGCGGGCGCCTTAGCCGCGGGTGTCCGCATGGTTCCTGTAGCAGACACCCGGGGCCAATGTCCGCGACCGGCAGCGATGCCGATCGCGGACATTTAACTCCTCAGATGCCGTGGTCAATCCTGACCACGGCATCTGAGTGCGCACAAACCAAAAGTTTTACTTTCGGTTTGCTCCCCGGCTCCCCCATGTGGCGATTGGAGGAGCGCCTGTAGTAGCCTGGGTTTCTATGAATGAAAGCCAGGCTGCTGTATAGTATTTCCTATGGAGCCTTGCCTGTAATAGGAAATATGCAATTTTTTTCATATATTCCAATACTATTGCAATCAGATGATTGTAAGTTATAGTTCCCTATGGGAACTATCTGAAAGTGTAAAAAAAAAAAAGTTAAAAAAAAAAAAAAAAAGTCGTTTTGCTAAAATAAAAATTAAAAAACTAAAAATTTTTTAAAAATACACATCATGGGTGTCGCAATGTGCGAAAACGCCCATAGTATAAAAATATTAAAAAATATTCCCCTTACGTCAAACAGCAAAACGGAAAAAAGCATCCAAATGGCGGATTCACCATATTTGGTCGCTTCATTTTCCACAAAAAATTACATAAAAGGTGATCAAAAATTCATACACACCCCAAAATGGTATTGATAAAAAGATAAGATTATGACGCATAAAATAAGCCCCCATACAGCTCTGTATATATAATTACAAAAAAGTTATAGGGGTCAAAACATGGTGACCAGAAAGTAAAACTGATTTTTTTCCCACTTTTCAATTTTTTTTTCACTATCAAAACGCAAGAAAACCTATACATATAGGGTATCGCCAGATTCGTACTGACCTGTAGAGTAAAATTAACCAGTCAGTTTTATTGAACATCGAACGTCGGAATTTAAAAAGCCGCAAAACTGTGGTGGATTTGTTTTTTTTTTGAAATTTCACCCCGTTTGGAATTTTTTCCCCGCTTCCCACTACTTCATATGCAATATTAAATGGTGGCGTTGGAAAGTACAACTTGTCCTGCAAAAAACAAGCCCTCATATGGCTATGTGAACCGAAAAATAAAAAAGCTATGGCTATGGGAGGAGGAAGCGCAAAACGAAAACTCAAAAAGTAAAAAACCTTCGGTCCTTAAAGGGTTAATCAAAATGCATAAGCTTAATGTAGTTGGATTCTAAACTGTCTTCCAATAAAGGATACATTTTTATGCCCAATTACTATAAGCCTTCATATTGAAATACATAGTGTTCCCAAACTGCAATCCGTGCACCAATGCTACAGGAAACACACATGAACTAGGAAGCTGGCGAGATGTGTTTGTATAGAATGGCTTATATATAATTATATGGTATATTACTGTTGTGTTGCTATTCATATATTTTGCTTTTTATTGCAGAACAAGATTACTGTAAACTATATTGTATAGCAGAAGGATTTGATTTCTTTTTTTCCTTATCAAACAAAGTAAAAGATGGAACCCAGTGCTCTGAACATAGTAGTAATGTCTGTATTGATGGTGTTTGTGAGGTGAGAAGGGAAAGAAAATGTTCACTTACTGTCAGCGTTGATTGCTTTAACCCTGCTCCTCTCCCTATCTTCCCATCACTAACATGAGATGTGCTGGGAAGGTAGAGTGGAGTGCTGCTGCCAGTGATCTGCACTGACAGCACATAAACTGTCTCCTGTAAAGCAGGTCAAATCATTTTTGCAACATACATTTTAAAATATTTGAATTAAAATTAATATATACCGAAAAAATACCGGAAAAAAACACTTCAGTTTTGTCCTAATGCATACTGAATATAAAGCATTCCGTTCAGTATGCATCAATTCAGGATGTCTTCACTTCAGTCACTTTTACGGTATTTGGCCAGAGAAAATACCGCAGCATGCTGCGGTATTTTCTCCGGCAAAAGTTCTGGAACACTTGCCAGAATGCCGGATTCGGCATTATTTTCGATTGAAATGTATTAATGCCAGATCCGGTACCAAGTGTTCCTCTAACGCTAGTGCGAAAGTAGCCTTATACCCAAAAAGTTTGAAACTGCAATGCTGAAATAGTCTGGTGACAAAATGTCCCTTTCTGTTTTCTTCCAAATATACTGTTGTCTCAGAAACATTGAGTACATTCATATCAACAACATGATTGCCAACTGTCGATAAAGTCCTATACAGTCCATAATATATTTATTATTCATTTTGGCTTTCCGAAATGTCCATAAAAATGTTGGCGGCCCGTGAATTTTGGATAAGAAAAAAAGGATAATAACCGTGATCATTACAAATATCCATGCCTTACATATTCACAGGTATTTGCTACTATTATATCTAGTTATGATATGCAGTAGATTTGAATCAAAATTACCATATAAATCTTTAAGGTGTACATGAATAACATTGCATTTGCCTGGAATTATGTGATTCCAGCTGTACAGCCTAGAAATAGTTGTTAAAATGCCAACTGGATTGCAGCACTGTTTGTTAGAAAAATCCTTCTCTGGTTCCCTTGGCAGGTAAAAGTGCTTTTTGCTCCTTGCCCTACTAATCACTCACTAGATGATTGGCCTTTATTTCTCTGTGACCTAGTTCTCTCAGTACAGTCTCATGGTATGATGTCATAGTATCCATCTACAACATGACATGTACAACATGTATTTGATTATTATTCCCTTTCTTTTAATAAGTTAAAGAGACTGCAATATGGAAATGTGGTCGACCAGAGGAGTCTACTCTATTCAAGAACATTGAAAATTAAGTTCCCCATGTCCCTACTTTCTTTTATTCGGATTGTATATTTTATAAATCCATAAATCTCATTTTCGAAATGAGAGCAGCTTGTGACATGCTAAACATATACACCATTTACAACTTATACAAGAAATGTGTCCGAGTAAAGGGTCAGCGCACAGCCATATGCATGATCTGCTCATAGAATTTTATTGGGCCCTGATTATATTTCATATTCATCTCATTCTGTACATGCAAATAATATCTCCATATAATGTACACATCAATAATAACTTAATACACAGTTTTTGAGTACTGCAGTGATGACATGCCCATCTGGACCAATTGGAAACATCTGTATCAGTGCAGCCAATCAATACTAAGATCAAAACATAAGCTTAGCACTGAAATAAAGAGCATAGCACAGCATCACACAGCACAGTGAAATAAGACTGCACTAAGGGTTTCGGCCATACCAATATATGTTGGTATGTAGACCCATTGGGTGTCCTCTAGTAGGCCTGTCCATTGCTGGTTGCTCCTGCTACATTATATTTAATTTCAGATGTGCATCATTTGTTAATCGAAATACCATCCACTTAAATTGCACTAAGTATTGACAATCTTGCCACCACAGCTTCTCATAAATTCCTCTGTATAAGCAAGAACAATCACAAAGATAAATACTGTAATAATCTCTTGTCTTGAATGGCATAGATTTGCACCAAGTAAATGCAGAGAAACAGTTTAACCAGCCTTCTCTTTGGCAGACAGTTGGCTGTGACCAGATCGTTGGATCTAATGCTATGCATGATTTATGTGGTGTATGCAAAGGAGACAACTCAGCCTGCAAGATCTACAGAAGCCAATATACAAAACAGCACTACTCTAATCGTAAGCAAATTGTGCATGCTTACTATGTCCTTCAGACCTTTAGTAATAAGACTATATCTAAAGAAACCTGAAAATGTAATTTTTCTTGCATTACCTTCAGAAATGTGGGAAATAGCAAGCAGGAAAATCATTAAGATGAGCTATTTCATCTAGGATTTGAGCCAAGTGGTAATAGGAATCACAGGAGTTTCTCGTGGAGGTTAGCGGAAAGGTTTTAGAACCACATAGGAACATAAGGCTTTCATACAATTACATTTAGTGCAGGAGGTTAATAGTTAAAGTACGATAATTAATTCTAACTTTTTACCAAACCAATCTCCAGTGGTTCAAACATCCATGTTTCCTTTAGTTTTCTGTGACTCAGAATTTGCTTTTAGGTTGATGTTCACATAGTTTCCCTTATTGATGTTTAGTTGTGTTATAAATAGCAAACTATTTGATTCTTCAGAAAGGAAAATTGTTTTAGATACTGTTGAAAAACAGGAACCTTCCTATGCAGCAACCAACCTATATTGCTCCAATGCCAGTTTAAAGGTATACTTCCATTGGAAATGGGTTCTTCTTAACTCATTATTCGTAGAAATAAAATTTTTCATTTTAACAGCACCATGCCAATTAAAATTAATTGCAAAATATTGTTCTTCTATAGCAGTCAGTACAGAGATAAAACCTCCTGTATAAATAAATAATCCTTTGCCAGTTTAATGCTCCTATGAAAGGAAGACCTACAATCTATCATTATTAATAGTAGACATAGAATTGGGATATAAGTATGGTAGCTCTCTCTTAATATGCCCACAGAATATCACTTAGCAATGTAATGTGTGTATTGAGTCACTCACCCTCTTCCCTCTCTGGTCGGAGTGAATTAGTATGGCAAAATTCCTGAATTGACTTTACAAATACAAAGGCAAAAAGATCGAGGACAGCAAAATGAATACATGGAGTGATTAAAAAAATGATATCTTGTGTTGAGCGAATCGGAGCATTTGAAGTGGAATCCGATCCGAAGTTTAGGAAAAATATGATTCGCAACTTATCTGAATTTCGTGGTAACTAATCATTTTTTTTTTTAAATGGCAGCTACACATGTTACAAAGTGAAAGTAAGAAGTCGGGGAATGTGAGATCACCCATAATGCCAAGCAGACAGCAATTCAGCAGCTAGCCAGCCCCTGTGATAGCACAGCCCTTTAAAAGCCTCATCCCTGCAGTCTTTTCACTGTGAGCTGAGCATATAGAAAAACATGACAAGCACTAGGGACACAGTTGCTAAAAGCTTTTAATTGTAGAATATTGGATAGGGAGAATGCAGGGACAATTGCAGATTGCGAGGTGCCGATGTGTTGTGAAGCTTACCTGGCTTCCGATGAAGGCCCCGTTCTCGGCTGAATTGATTTCCAGCAGGCTGCGCCCTCTCTGGCTCAGCCTGCTGGTCATTGTTAAAATAGCATTGCTTTTAAAATAAAATGCATTATAGGGATAATGCATTGCATTTTAAAAGCAATCAAAATACTGTCTGTTATAGTCCTCTTGTGGGACTATTACATTTAAAAAACAAAACAAAAAAAGCACATTTACTAAATTAAAAAATCCCATTAAAAAATTGCACTTTTTTTCCATTGAAAATACACGTTTCAATGAAAAACATTGCAAGAAACAATCTCCCCTGTATATTTGGTATTGCTGCATCCATAACAACACGGACTACATAAATATCACATAACGTATCCCCTACGGTGAACGCCGTAAAAAAAAGACAGAATTGCGTATTTATTCTCAGTTGCCACCGAAAAAACGTAATAACAAGTGATCAAAAAGCGCCACTTACTCCAAAATGATACCAATGAAAAATACAAGTCGTCCCGCAAAAATAAAGCCCTCACGCAACTCCATAGAAAGAAAAATAAAAAAGTTATGGGTCTTGGGAAGCGGCAATGTAAAAACATTTTTTCTTTTAAAAAAAGCGGTTTTATTCCAAAAAAGTAGTAAAACCTAAAAAAAAATATGTATTTTATATCACTGTAATCGTACTGACCCAGAAAATAAATATATTATGTTATTTATGCCAAAAAATGATCGCCGTAAAATTTATAACATAAAGACGCAGTGGCAGTATTGCTGTTTTTCCCATCTCCCTCCCAGAAAGAGTTAATAAAAGTTAATCAGAAAGGTTATGTGTACCCCAAAATGGCGCCATTAAAAACTACAACTTTTCCCGCAAAAAAACCCCTCATAAAGCTATATAGACGGAAAAATAAAAAAGTTATAGCGCTCGGAACTCGACGATAAAAAAAAAAGGAAAAAAAACGCTTGGTCAGTAAGGCTTAAAACAAGCTGGTCACTAAGGGGTTTATTAAAAAGCAATTCTATTAGGACTTGATTCTCAAACACTGGTGAATATGGTGTCTAAATTTACTGTTATTCGGTTGTCCACCTTGTTTAATAGATAAGCAATTCTATTACGCCTTGATTCTCAAATTGGGCTGTCTAATTTTAATGTTATTAGGGTGTCCACCTGCCGGTCACAGTAACTGTTTCACTACCAGAAAGGACTAACTATCCAAGTTGCTGTAATGCACAGTGATGTTCACCCAGATACACTCTCCCTGCAGGCTGGGATATAGCTGATTTAACGTGCTTAGTCATAAACTAATTCGGAACGAATGAAATTTCTTGAAAAAATTTGGCAAAGGGTCTGAATCACATTTTTGAAAACTTCGTTCAGCTCTAATTATATCCATAAAACCATCCACCCATGTCTGTAAAAAACATTACATAGAATATTCACACATAGGTTGTTAAAATGTGATAAAAATGATGGAAGTGTGCTGTGACGGACTGAACCGTCACTGGGGCTGCTGGAGAAGCCTGAGGGCTAGCCTCCTTCCTACGGACTATGGACCCAGAACTATGGAGACCCCCTTAGACCTCTTGGGGTTACAAGGAACTATTGGCCCTGATTTGTTTGTGGAATTGTGGGCCACATCTTTCCTATTGCCCATTAAAGGTGCAGGGTGCAACACAAAAAAGGTTAACTCTGCACTGAGACTCCCAATGAATGTGTTAGTTTATTTGTCCCTTTGTTCTATTGGATTGGTGATGGAATTAAGACAGCTGATAGCTGTAGATGAGTAGATCACCCTATGATACACTCAGGAGATAATACCGTCACAAGTGTCTCCTCTCTCCTTATTTATTCATTAAGACACTGCGGAGGGGATGTCTGTTTGCATGCTGTTCATGTTTTATTGAGTTATGTTGTTAGACTTCTTGAACTGTATATATACTGAGTTTGTCTTCAATAAAGTCAGTTCTTGATAACATTAGTGTTATCTGATGATTGAGGAGTTTAGCGTTCTGTCCTGATATTGGCTCTGTCCAATTATTAGGCAGGATTGGAGACTGGAATTCGGGTTCCAGCGAAGGGGAAGCTGTTTTCTGATGGAGGTACCCAGTCGGGGTACCAGGCGGTCCGTCACATGTGCCTTTGAAGAGACAGATGTACTATTCCTTATCTGTGGTCTGACATCTTAAGAGCTAAATGATAAAAAAAAACATACAGATGTAGCTAAGCTAAACTTAACTTGATAAAACATGGGCACAGTGTTATCTTGGTTATCTTGTGACATTAAAATCCATTGAAAAGTTAGTTATCTTTTTCCTGCCATTCTTTAACCATCAAGTTTAGCTCAGCTGCATCTGTATATTTTCCGACACATATAATGTATATAATTAATAATTAGAGATGAGCGAAGTTTTCAGAAATTCGATTTGGTCACTTCAACGAATTACTCCAAAAAGTTTGCTTCATTACGTATTATGTTGGCCACGAAGCACGTTAAATCAAGTCGATCCCAGACTGCATTTAAATTTTAGGGAGACTGTATCTCAGTGTACATTACTGTGCATTGCAGCAACATGCATAGCTAGCCCTTTCTGGTAGTGAAACAGTTACTGTGTGTCAGAATGACAGGCAGGTCACATATATGGATGTGTGCACCCTAGTGATGTTGCTAACATAAAATTTTCCGTTCGCGAACGTCGAACACGAACTTCCGCAAATGTTCAACCGCAAACCGCCATAGACTTCAATAGGCAGGCAAATTTTAAAACCCACAGGGACTCTTTCTGGCCACAATAGTGATGGAAAAGTTGTTTCAAGGGGACTAACACCTGGACTGTGGCATGCCGGAGGGGGATCCATGGCAAAACTCTCATGGAAAATTATGTAGTGGACGCAGAGTCGGGTTTTAATCCATAAAGGGCATAAATCAACTAACATTCCTAAATTGTTTTGAATAACATGCTTTAAAACATCCAGTGTGTGTATACGATCAGGTATGATGTTGTATCGATCAGGTAGTGTAAGGGTTACGCCCGCTTCACAGACATTGACAGACCAAACTCCCCTTTTAATGCACTGCAAACAACTGCAAACAGTCCATTTGCACAACCGCAAACTCCCCATTTGCACAAGGTTGGATACAAAGCTAGCCATGTCACGGTGATGTCATTGAATGGTTTCTTCCTCCACCCAGCCACGTACAACACCAAGGGTCCCCGAAAGGTGAATTGAATTGATTTTTCGAACAGGGAGATGGTTAAAAAAACGCTGGCTCCCTCCCCTTTATTTTAATCCACGGTCACTGCGTCTGCGCTGTGCAATTTACTGTCACACCCGATATGAGTGGTATTTTCTGTAGTACTATTCTCATCAGTTTAATCCCTGTTACGTCCCCAATCTTGGGTCCATTTATTGAATTGATTTTTCGAACGGGTAGATTGTTAAAAAAACGCTGGCTCCCTCCCCTTTGTTTTAATCCACGGTCACTGCAGCTGCGCCGTGCAATTTACTGTCACACTCGATATGAATGGTATTTTCTGTAGTACTATTCTCATCAGTTTAATCCCTGTTACTGTCACACCCGATATGAGTGGTGTCTTAACTAGTACTATTCCTATCAGTTTAATCCCTGTTTTGTGAAAAAAAATTTAGGCCGGGTACCTTCGACTGCCTTCACAGTGACAGACCGAACTCTCATACACCAAACTGAATTGATTTTAGGAATCGGGAGATGGAAAAAGCAGCTTGGTCGGTCCTCTTACTCCCAAATTGGGGCACTGCGCATGCACAGAGCAATGTGCTGTGACACCCTATATGAGTGGTGACTAGTACTATTCCTATCAGTTTAATCCCTGTTACGTACCCTATCCGGGGACGTGTGTCGAATTGATTAACCATTGTCGAATTAACGAACCATTACGACATCATGAAATAATTTAGTTCTGAGCTCTGTACTTGCTTTGTATTGGAATTGATGGGGATTTTTTTAATTTTCTGCATTATTTCTAATAAACAATTAAGAGACTTTATTATGATTTTTTATTTTATGTATTAAAAACCCATACAATTAAAAAAAAAAAAAAGGTAAATTCATGTTTTTTCTATGAAATATTATCCAGCCGTCCGATCGCTTTTGGTCTGACCATAATGAAGCAACGGCCTTATCATCTGGGGTGTGGAAACATTGCCAACACACTCATAGAGGTGATGATTGCTTCATTGTGATACGAAAGCCCCTTCACCACAACAAGGTAACGATCATGAAGGGGAATTGACACTTGTATGTGCCTTTTTTTTGTTTTGTTTTTGCAGCCACAGTGCTGTACCATAGGACAGAAAAATTAGGCATGTACACATGCCTGAAAAATAATGGCATTGTTGCAGCCGCTGTTGTAGCAGCGGCCGGAAAAATTGAATTGAAAATTGAAAAATTTCCAGGCAAAAAATTGACTAAAACATTGCGGCTTGAACCCTAGTTGGTGGTGGAGAATTCACGAAAGTCATCCGGTATGCAGACATTAAATACAGCAGCGTGGGGACCATTTTGAGGCCAAGGCATGTCATCAGGCCTTTTGTTAGTCAAACGTATCCCCCACTGTCAGTCCCTTCGGGATCCATGCCTCATTCATCTTTATGAAGGTGAGGTAATCAACACTTTTTTGACCGAGGCGACTTTTCTTGTCAGTGACAATGCCTCCTGCTGCACTGAAGGTCCTTTCTGACAGGACACTTGAAGCAGGGCAGGCCAGAAGTTCTATCGCAAACTGGGATAGCTCAGGCCACAGGTCAAGCCTGCACACCCAGTAGCGAAGGGGTTCATCGCTCCTCAGTGTCGATATCTGCTGTTAAGGTGAGGTAGTCTGCTACCTGTCGGTCGAGTCGTTCTCTAAGGCTGGATCCCGAAGGGCTGTGGCGATGTGTAGGACTGAAAAAGCTCCGCATGTCCTCCATCAACAACACATATGTAAATCGTCCAGTTCTTGCCGCCATGATAGGAGGAGGATTACAATCACCTCTTCCCATGTTAGATTCCCGTTGTGCTGTGACATCCCCCTTATAAGCTGTGTAAAGCACATTTTTTAGTTTGGTTTTGAACTGCTGCATCCTTTCCGATTTTCGGTAATTTGGTAACATTTCTGCCACTTTCTGCTTAGACCGGGGGTCTAGTAGCGTGGCCACCCAGTACAGGTCATTCTCCTTCATCCTTTTTATACGAGGGTCCCTCAACAGACATGACAGCATGAAAGACCCCATTTGCACAATGTTGGATGCAGAGCTACTCATTTCCCGTTCCTCGTCCTCACTGATGTCGTTGACGGTCTGTTCTTCCCCCCAGCCACGTACAACACCATGGGTCCCAGATAGGTGACAACAACGAGCACCCTGGGGTGCCTGCTGTGGTTGGTCTTCCTCCTCCTCAAAGCCACATTCCTCCTCTGACTCCTCTTCCAGTGTTGCCGCAGGTCCGGCAAGCGAGGATGACAAGGCTGTTTCTGGTGGTGATGGTGACCACAACTCTTCCTCTTCACGCTCATCTACAGCCTGATCCAGCACTCTTCGCAGGGCACGCTCCAGGAAGAAAACAAATGGGATGAGGTCGCTGATGGTGCATTCGGTGCGACTGACTAGGTTTGTCAACTCCTCAAAAGGACACATGAGCCTACAGGCATTGCGCATGAGCGTCCAGTAACGTGGCAAAAAAATTCCCAGCTCCGCAGAGGCTGTCCTAGCACCCCGGTCATACAAATACTCGTTGACGGCTTTTTCTTGTTGAAGCAGGCAGTCGAACATTAGGAGTGTTGAATTCCAACGTGTCGGGCTGTCACAAATCAAGCGCCTCACTGGCATGTTGTTTCGCCGCTGAATTTCGGAAAAGTGCGCCATGGCCATGTAGGAACGCCTGAAATGGCCACACACCTTCCTGGCCTGCTTGACGACGTCCTGTAAGTCTGGGTACTTAGACAAAAAGCGTTGTACGATGAGATTCAACACATGTGCCATGCACGGCACATGTGACAACTTGCTCAAATTCAATGCCGACAACAAATTTGTTCCATTGTCACACACCACTTTGCCGATCTCCAGTTGGTGCGGGGTCAGCCACTGATCCACCTGTGCGTTCAGGGCGGACAGGAGTGCTGGTCCTGTGTGGCTTTCTGCTTTCAGTCAAGTCAACCCAAGACAGCATGACACTGTCGTATCCGGGATGTGGAATAGCCCCTGGGGAGCTGGGGGGATTCAGTTGATGTGTAGCCAGACGCCGCTGCAGAAGAGGACTCCGCCGAGGAGGATATTGAAGAGGATGGAGTAGGAGTAGAGGAGGTGGCAGTAAGCCTGCCTGCAAGTCGTGGCGGTGTCACCAACTCCGCTTCGGAGCCATGCATTCCATGCTTGTCAGCCGTCAGAAGGTTGACCCAATGCACAGTGTACGTGATATACCTGCCCTGACCGTGCTTTGCAGACCAGGTATCAGTGGTCAAACATTTCCTTAACAGACACCTGACTGTGGGCAGATGAGATGGAACTGCTGAAGGTGAGAGGCGGTGTGGCGGGTGGTTGAGAGGGGGCAAGGAGGACAGCAGTGGTTGACGTGGCTGAAGATGCTGGACCAGGAGGAGGATGGTGGCTTTGAGTTTGTGTGCTGCTTGTACGCATGTGTTGATCCCATTGGCATTTGTGATGTGAGATCATGTGCTTTCGCAAAGCAGTTGTACCGAGGTGGGTGTTGGACTTCCCACGACTCCGTTTTTTTTTGGCACAGGTTGCAAATGGCATTGCTGTTATCAGAGGCAGACACACAAAAAAAATGCCACACTGCTGAGCTTTGCAATTATGGCATTTTGGTGGTGGCAACAGCATGCGTTGACTGGCGTGCTGTCTGGCAGACCCCGGGTGCCGATACATGCTGTCTGACTGTGCCACTAACTCCTTGCGAGCGACGACCTCCCCCTGCTTCCAACTCATCTCCTCCTTCTCTCTGTCTCCCCTTTTGAACTTTCCCCCTCTTCTTCTCTTCGACAGGCACCCACGTGGCATCCGTGGACACATCGTCATCATGAACTGCTTCACTTGTATCTGACACCTCACCAAAGGAAGCAGCAGCGGGTACAACATCATCATCATCACACTGTACGTCCATGTGTGTAAGTCGGCCTGACACACACTGGCAGCAGGCAAGCAACTGAAATTAGACTAATGTGTAAAAATGAAATGCCTTATTTATCGGCAAGCTACTGTGCCACCCGGTATGAGTGGTGGGCACTGGCAGTGGGCACACTACAGTCTGTGGAAGTCGGCCTGACACACGCTGGCAGCAGGCAAGCAATTGAATTTAGACTAAAGTGTAAAAATGAAATGCCTTATTTATCGGCAAGCTACTGGGCCACCCGGTATGAGTGGTTGGCACTGGCAGTGGGCACACTACAGTCTGTGGAAGTCGGCCTGACACACACTGGCAGCAGGCAAGCAACTGAAATTAGACTAAAGTGTAAAAATGAAATTCCTTATTTATCGGCAAGCTACTGTGCCACCCGGTATGAGTGGTGGGCACTGGCAGTGGGCACACTACAGTCTGTGGAAGTCGGCCTGACACACACTGGCAGCAGGCAAGCAACTGAAATTAGACTAAAGTGTAAAAATGAAATGCCTTTTTGATGCACAGTCCTGTGCCACACGGTATGAGTGGTGGGCACTGGCAGTGGGCACACTACAGTCAGTGGAAGTCAGCCTGACACACACTAGCAGGCAAGCAACTGAAATTAGACTAAAGTGTAAAAATGAAATGCCTTTTTTTGATGCAAAGTCCTGTGCCACACGGTATGAGTGGTGGGCACTGGCAGTGGGCACACTACAGTCAGTGGAAGTCAGCCTGACACACACTAGCAGGCAAGCAACTGAAATTAGACTAAAGTGTATAAATGAAATGCCTTTTTTTGATGCAAAGTCCTGTGCCACACGGTATGAGTGGTGGGCACTGGCAGTGGGCACACTACAGTCAGTGGAGGTCGGCCTGACACACACAAGCAGGCAAGCAACTGAAATTAGACTAAAGTGTAAAAATGAAATGCCTTTTTTTGATGCAAAGTCCTGTGCCGCACGGTATGAGTGGTGGGCACTGACAGTGGGTACACTACAGTCAGTGGAAGTCGGCCTGACACACACTAGCAGGCAAGCAACTGAAATTAGACTAAAGTGTAAAAATGAAATGCCTTTTTTTGATGCAAAGTCCTGTGCCACACGGTATGAGTGGTGGGCACTGGCAGTGGGCACACTACAGTCAGTGGAAGTCGGCCTGACACACACTAGCAGGCAAGCAACTGAAATTAGACTAAAGTGTAAGAATGAAATGCCTTTTTTTGATGCAAAGTCCTGTGCCACACGGTATGAGTGGTGGGCACTGGCAGTGGGCACACTAGAGTCTGTGGGCCTGCAGCTCCTCACACACGGGCAGGCCAGGCAACTGCAATATATATATGGAGAAAAAAGGGCTTTTTGGGGTGCTATCAGGACACTGTCCTTACAGCAGAGATCAGATGAGTCTTTCAGGACTGGAGTGCACAATGAATACACTAGCCTAGCTATCGATTTCCCAATTAAATCAGCAGCATCTACACTGTCCCTCCTCTCACTAAGACTGCAGCTTCCGAATGAATCTAAAATGGATGCTGTCCAGGAGATGGGAGGGTCTGAGAGGGAGGGTATGCTGCTGATTGGCTGGAATGTGTCTGCTGACTATGAGGTACAGGGTCAAAGTTTTCTCAATGATGATATATAGTGGGCGGACCGACCATCGCATATGTTTGCTGCCGCGGCGAACGCGAACAAGCTATGTTCGCCGGCGAATAGTTCGGGCCATCTCTAGCGCACCATTGTGCAGGCCGCCAACTTTCCTAGCTAAACCAAAAGAAACGCATACAGCAGCCTTCAGTAAAGCAAAAAAAAAAAAGTGTTGTGGCAGTGCAAACACATGGATTTGAATCCCTTCTCTTAGCTGTAGAATGACTGTGCATCACTATTAAGCTTAGTTCACGCTTCTTTTGTCAGTTATCCCCATCAGTTATTGTCAGCCAAAAGCAGTTGCGGATGAAAACCACAGAACAGGTGCAGATCTATTCATGATACCTAATCTGAGAGTACAGTGCCAGACTGGGCAAGGAGGGCATTAATCAGAGAGGCAGCACAGAGACCTAAGGTAACCCTGGAGGAGCTGCAGAGTTCCACAGCAGAGACTGGAGAATCTGTACAAAGGGCGACAATAAGCCATACGCTCCATAGAGTTAGGCTTTATGGCAGAGTGGCCAGAAGAAAGCCATTACTTTGAGCTAAAAACAGGAGGAAGGTGCCCTAGTCTGATGAGACTAAAATGTAACTTTTTGGCCATTAAAGAAAACGCGATGTCTGGCGCAAACCCAACACATTACATAACCCAAAGAACACTATGCTGTGGGGATGTTTTTTTAGCAGCCGGGACTGGGAAACTGGTCAGAGTTGAGGGAAAGATGGATGGTGCTAAATATAAGGATATTCTTCAGCAAAACCTGTACCACTCTGTGCGTGATTTGAGGCGAAGACAGAGTTTCACCTTCCAGCAGAACAATGACCCCAAACACACTGCTAAAGCAACACTTGAATGGTTTAAGGGGAAACATGTAAATGTGTTGGAATGGCCTAGTCAAAGCCCAGATCTTAATCCAATAGAAAATCTGTGGATTGCTGTTCACAAGCGCAAACCATGCAAGGAGTATTGGGCAAAATTCCCAGTGGTAAGATGTGGCAAGCTCATAGAGACTTATCCAAAGCGACTTGGAGCGGGTGAATAGTTATGCACTTAGATTTTTTTCTGTAATTTTGTCGTTTGCTTCGCAATAAAAAAAAAAACATCTTCAAAGTTGTGGGCATGATCTGTATTAAATGATGCAAATCCTCAAACAATCCATGTTTTTTCCAGGTTGTGAGGCACCAAAATATGAAAAAAGTCAAAGGGTGTGAATACTTTTGCAAGTAACCGTAGGCTTGGCTCTTGAATTTGGCTCACAATAAATTATGGAAATAACTGACCAAATAACAGAAGTGTTAACTCAGCCTTACAGGTCAATGTTAGCATCAGGTCTGTTAACCATGCAGTGACCCACAATTCAAGTAGTGGCCCCATGACAGTGGAGAGGGTGTCAGTAGTAAGGCTGTGTTCACATCACTATTTATTTTTCAGTTTTTCTGATCCATCAGAAAAACAGCCCAAAAAAAAAGTGGATCCTGTATTTTGAGTCTCTGCTTTCAAACCATCAGTATTTACCATCATTTGATCCATATTTGCAAGGCAAAAACAGGAATGGGTACAAAAGAGACATAAAATGTGAAAGAAATATTTGCATCTGTACTGTGTTTTGGACCCACTCCTACTTTTGGCTTTCAAATCATAATCAAATCCTGATGCAAAATACTGACCGTATGATAGAGGCCTTATGGATGCTCAAACGACAGGACCCATTTTTTTTTGTTATTTTTCTGTTCTTCTGATGGATCAGAAGAAAGGAAAAATAAACGGTGATGTCAACACAGCCAAACAGGGACACTAGTGGCCCCAGAACAGAGTAGTGAGGCTGGCAACAGCATGAAGAGTCACAATAGTGGCCCCGCAACAGAGTAGGGGGCAACAGCAGTGGACGTAACAGCACAAGATGGTGGCAGATCACAGTAACAGCAGATGGCAGTAGAGGCATCAGGTGGATGGCACCATTAGAAGAGTGGCAGCAGCATGTGGCCAGAAGTAACAGGCCATTTATCACAATGTTCCAGTGTAGCAGTACACTACAGTCAGTTCATTACTGCCAGAATTATCTAGTCTGTTGTATCAGGGATCAGTGTCTGGAAATCTTGGTTGATCCATGCCTGATTTATCTTTATAAAGGTTAGTCTCTGAACATTGTGTTGAAAGGCAAGTTCTCTTTGCGGTAACTATGCCACACTAAACACCCGCTCTGATACCACACTGCTGACCAGGCAGGAACGCTTGCCCAGGGCAAACTTACCCATTTGCTGCCACAATTCAAGTTTGGCTGTCCAGTAGTCCAGGGGAACTTGGATCTGGGGTGACGGGGTGCAGTCAAGTATGCCACCACCTGCTGGTTCAGGTTCTGCTCCATGTCCTGACGCTGATGGGTGGTTTTCTAGTAGGTGGCTGAAGAAAACTTCTCATCAGAGACTCAAGACTCCAGCAGTCATGACAGTAGAGCATGAGCTTATTGAGTCACCCCTTTTAGACCTTCGTGAGGATGGGGGATGGCAGGCGCGTAAGCAGCGACCAACCAACTACAAAGGATGCCTCGATAGTAGTTGAGTTTTGATCCCTTAGCAGGTGTAAAAAAGGCACCTATTTTGGACTGGTAGCGAGGGTCTAATATTGTGTAGAGATAGTAGTGATCCATCTGCCAAATGGTGATAATGCCGCTGTCACTATGCAAGCAACTCAGCATGCATCTAGCCATTTGCGCAGGGGACTTGGAGGGACTTCCTGTCTCCATCTCCACTGCCTACTGCCACTGTCTATGGGGGTCATATGCATCATCTTCGTTGTCGCCCTCTAGCTCCTCCTGCTCTTCCTGTTGCTTAGGAAGATAAACCACCTAGTTCTGTATAGAATTCCTGGGCGTTTATGTCCTTCTCTCTGTCCTCATCCTCCTCCTGTGCCAGTTCAGCCTCCACAGGGCTCATGGCAGATGTTACGCAAGAACTGCCAGTGTCTAATGTCAAAGTTGCACTGGGGAGTAGTCCTGTCCATCTGCATCATCAAGAAATTGGTCACAGGTTTCCTCTGCTGATACGGTTGTCTAACATTTGGAGCATGGAGTTAAAACATGTGGAAACGTCGCATTTGAGGCGATGTAGGGGACCACCATTCTACCTTTGCAGCTCAAGGAGGGCGTGTTTTGCACGGTAAGTGTTACTGAAGTGCATGCACAGTTTCCTCAACATTTTCAAGATGTCTTGCAGCTGGGTGGAAGACTTCAGGAACCAGGTGACAACCAGACTGAAGACATGCGCCATGCAGGACGCATGGGTCAGCACTCCCTGACGCAGTGCAGACAGAATGTTCTTCTCTTTATTGGAGACCATAGTTGCTATCTTCAGTTGGTGAGGAAATAACCAGGATTCGATTTCTTGGTTGATGACGCGATCAGTTCCTCCCAGGCGTAACTCAGTTCGCTCAGGTTGACCAGTTGCAGATGCGCGCGACAACGCTGTGCTTTGCATAGGTGGTATACTGGGACCACTCTGAACTGTGCCTACAGTGGGGGCTGAGGACAAGGTGGAGGATGAATAGGCAGAGGAGGACATTGGCACAGAAATCCCACAATTACAATACGGAGGCGGCATTGCTATTACATGACCAAGTTCCCGGTGTGCCTGGGCCAGAAACAAATTTACCAGTGGGCTGTAAAGGACATGTATTATTATAGACCGTAGTTCTAGCTCCACACGTGAGTGCTGCCATGAACTATACCAGACACCGACACGATCAAGGATGGGCCCACCTTCTGCTCAACATACGTGTGCAAGGCTGGTACAGATTTTTTATCGAAGTAATGATGGCTTGGGACTCTCCACCTTGGATGGGCACGAGCCATCAGTTCTCTGAAATATTCAGAGTCCACAATGTGGAAAGGGAGGGACTGTAGTACCAGCAACTTGGCCAGGTGCACGTTTAACTACTTTGTCGTTTTAAGAGTGCACACATACTGTTGTCTCTTTGCAATCACCTTGGTGACTGATTGCTGGCAAAACACAGATGAGGAGTTGGAGAAGGAGGAGCATCAGGACCAGTAGATGAAGGGAAGGAATAACGGCTTCCTTCTGCTGAGGTTGAAGAGCCATGACTGCAGAAGGAATCCAGGCCACTGAGAGATGCAGCGGTTGCTGTGTCAGGCTGTACCACTACATTAGTGTCATGGTTTCCTGAGCCACTTTATGATGACTCTCCATGTGTTGGCGCAGGACCGTGTTGCCAATATTAGCACCCTGACCGCGCTTCACCTTATGCCCACATATCCTGTATACTGCCACACTAATGTCCTCCAGCGCCTTCATAAAAAAAGTCCCACACTGCTTAATATTTACCTCTACTACTCAGTGCTGACTGCCTGTTGCTGCCATTAGGAACCTGTGCACCGCTAGTTGTTTCCTGACAAGTAGGCTCCTGAGTAGCAGACAGTCTACCCCTGGTGTGTTTGGCTCCAGATCAATCCAATGCTTCCACCCTGTTGTCATCGGCACGCTGCCACTCGGTTGTGGTTTCATGGGCTTGCTGCCACCCTTGCCCACTGATGATGATGCACCCTCTTCACCCGGCTCCCATGTGTGATTGGCTACATCATTATCCACTGCTGTCTATTCATAACTTATGTCATCCTCACCAGTCTCATGGCCATATCCCAGACCGCTTGCAACACATGTTCCCACCCGACTATCATCATTGCTAGTTAGATGCCTAAGGGATAACAGAGGGGTCTTCTCCTCCAAGTCTTTGCTGGCCTATAGCTGCTTACTGTCAACACTAAGCTCATCCTTATTGAAAAGCGGAGCAGAGCCAGAAGGAGCAACAAAAGGAAATGGCAGTTGTAGGACAGGTGAGGGCACATAGATTGTTCCTGGGCCATGCAAACTAAGTGTGGTGTCAGAGGAACCAAAGATTCCTGGCTATGTTTATCTGTTTTCATCTGAAATTATGATGAACAGCAAGTCAACTATTCCAGTACAACTTGATTGTTGGTGAAAACACGGCCGCTGGATGACAGTGGCAGCTCTGGCCTTTTGCTGCGGCTGTTGCTACCACCACCCCTTTTTCTGGTGCTACTTTTAAGGGCCCAGGCATCGGTCTGTTGGCCATAGTGTGCAGTAACTGAATCAGTAATATAATTATGTAACTAAGTATGAATCACGCATCGGGTGAACTAAATAAATGTGCCTATGTATTAGACCGCCTTTTGACATGGACTGTGATGCACAGTAACTCTATCTATAACAGAACAGATTAAGTATGAATCTTGCAGAAGGTGAACTACAAATGCACCTATACACTAGACTGCCTGTTGACATTGAGTCTGATGCACAGTAAGTTTATGTATATCTGAACAGATTATTTATCAACAATGCAGTAGGTGAACTAGGTTAAGGCGTCTGTTGAGACTAAGTCTGATGCACAGTAAGTCTATATATAACAGAACAGATTAAGTATGAATGGCGCAGCAGATGAATTAGGTAAACGTGCTCATATATTAGACCGCTGGTTGATAAGGAGTCTGATGCACAGTAAGTCTATGTATAACAGAACAGATTAAGAATGAATGGCACAGCAGGTGAACAAGATGCACAGGGCAATTATACTGAGCCTGTACTGTCCCTGCAGTCTTACCATGCTCTCCCTACACTGTCTAAAAACTCTCCATATTCTGTCCCTACACAGTCTCTATACGAATATTCTACAATTAAAAGCTTGCTAAAACACTGTCCCTAGCGCTTGTCACATCTCTTTCTATGCTCAATTTACAGTGAAATGGTGACTACCGCTCGGGATGAGGCTTTTATAGGTCTGTGACATCAAAGATAATGGTTATCTGCTGATTGGTTACCACGAAGTGCGAGGAAACTCGAATTTGTGGCGACCTCTGAAATTCGGATCTAAGTCAATTAATTTCACTTTGATTTGCTTAACTAGTAATAATGTCCAGAAAACCATGCCCAAGCTTGCATATACATTTTTATATTTTTTGATGTTTGTTTTTTTATTTTATTTTTCATGCATTTCTAATAATCTTCATGAAATGTCAGATGTTTTAATCAACCTTTTTTCTGTGTAATCTTTGGGGAATCTTATCATAAAATACATACAAAAACACTCCTATTTATTAATTCAATAATATTGTGTTGTCTTTATTTTTTCATTACAGAATACTATTCATTAGTCACTATTCCTGCTGGGGCTCGTAGCATTCGTGTTTCTGAAATGAATATTTCTACCTCTTACATCTCTGTGCGTAACACACATAGAAAGTACTACCTCAATGGTTACTGGACCATTGACTGGCCTGGCCAGTATAAATTTGCTGGAGCAATCTTTGAATACAAAAGACCTTACAATAATCCAGAGACTCTGATTTCTTCTGGTCCAACAAATGAAACAATAGTTCTAGAAGTAAGTATATTTATTATGTTATGAAATACATTTTCTGATCATACAACATCCATTTTATTGGTTTAAGTTGTTATTTATTAGTTTGCCTTTTATTAGGATATTTTTTTTGTTGGGGGAGGACCTTAAAGGGGGTTTTCACAGAATAATTAACTATTAACTTAAGGTCCCTAGCCTGCATCATCTGCTTGGGGCCTGTTCCCCAAGGTCAGATTGAGAACTTAAAGTGGCCTTGGAAAAAAACTAAAAGTCGCCCCAAATTGTCGAGTCTGAACTGACAGAAGGTGGGGTAACACAAAAAGGCAGGGCCAACACAAACAGGTAGGACAACAGAAGTAGGTGGGGCCAGGAATACCACAGTACAGCACAAAATATCACCCCAGCAAAACCAAATACCACAGTGCAGCATAAAATACTGCCCTCTAACCATCAGAGTACTGATACAGTTGAATTCAGGAGGGACATGTGGCTGCTGGCCAAGTGCACATGGACATGGTGCTCCTTTCATTAAATAATGCTGTGAACATCATAACATTATGTACCTGGCCAGAGTCTGAGAGGATGGCTTAGGTGGCTCCCTGGGCATGGGCCCACCGGGAAATTTCCCTGTTGGTTATATGGCCAATCGTCCCCTGCTGCTCCAATCCTGCACGCTGGCTCCCAGTCCCCAGCTTGTTTTCTCCCAGCCAGTTATTGACAAGGTCTTGTGCACCACCAAAGCCAATGACTTGCTTCTGCGGTGACATGTTGTTTGGAGAGCAGCGGGAGCCAGTGTGCAGGACTGAAATACCAGGGATATAAATTGTTTGAAAATAAATGGCAACCAAAGGTTGATCAAGCTCATTGATGTACAGTACACGGTACTAAGATGCAATGCAGGGAGAAAAACATCAGTCTGCTACTGTAGTGCTTTCAAATTTACTTCAGTGTGGAAAAAACACAGTTTTGGACACTTATTCTTGCTCACCCCTCCTGATGCATTGTCTTAACTTTACTCTACATGTAGGACGTTGCACGCACTTCAATTCTGCCTTGGTTGCAGGTCTTAGTATTAGTGTTGGGCGCGAATATTCAAATCACAAATTTTAATTGCGAATATCGCCACTTCAGTATAATATAGTGCTATATATATTCACGAATATTCTAAAAAAATTTTTTTATCGGAACCCATGATCCCTCCATGCTTCTTGCTTGTTGGCCAATAAGAAGGCAGCAATGTCTGTGTCTGAGCTTAGCCACATCCCTAGCAACCAATAGTAAAGTTGCCTTCGCCTTACTATATAAGAACCTTCCCAGCAGCCATTTTCTGCAGTTTTTTGCAGTTCTGAGAGAGACAGCAGTGTCATTGCTGTGCTCTGTGCTTTGCTGTGTCAGTACATTAGTTATTTAGGGCTCTTTCACACTGGCGTTTTTCCTTTCCGTCCTAGAGTTCCGTCCTCGGGGCTCTAGGATGGAAAGATACTGATCAGGATTATCCTAATGCATTCTGAATGGAGAGCATTCCATTCAGGATTCATCAGGATCTCTTCCGTTCAGTATGTGAACATTTTTTGGACATTGACAAAACCCTAGCATGCTGCGGATTTGTCTCCGTCCAAAAATCCGGAAGACATGCAATAACGCCGGATCCGGAATTAATGCCCATTGAAGTGCATTAATCCGGATCTGGCATTAAGCTAAACGTCATTTCGGCGCATCGCCGGATCTGACGTTTAGCTTTTGTTAATGGTTACCATGGCAGCCAGGATGCTAAAGTCCCGGCTGCCATGGTAAGGTGTAGTGGGGAGGCAGGGGAGAAGCATACTTACCTTCCGTGCGGCTCCTGAGTCCTGGGGCGCTCCACAATGACGTCAGAGCGCCCCATGAGCATGGATCACATGATCACATGGATCACGTGACCATGCGCGTGGGGCGCTCTGACGTCATTGTGGAGCGCCCCGGGAGCCGCACGGACTGTAAGTATCTTCTCCCCTGGCTCCCCACTACTTACTATGGCAACCAGGACTTTAGTAGCGTCCTGGCTGCCATAGTAACACTGAAAGCATTTTGAAGACTGAACAGTCTTGCGCTGTGCCGACCCCGGTGCGCATTTCCGGCGACGGAAGTGCACGCCGGATCCACACAACGCAAGTGTGAAAGAGGCCTTAGTTAGTTAGCTCATATATATAATACACATAGTTAGTGGGAGATAGTCAGTGTAGGTCAGATGGTGATATAGTGTAGCTGATAGGTTCCAGTGCAGGGTGTTAGGTTCTGCTGTCCATACATACATGCTACAGACATAGTGCTGTCATGTCACAAGTTCACAACAATACTTAGTGCACCAATCAGTAATATGTAGTCAGACCTGCTAAAATGTGAAGTTGCATGTATTGCGCCAAAATATGCACATCATTAATTGCCAATTTGCGCAGTCGCGCATATATATCAGAGCACTCTATCTGCATATAAAGCAATTGTAATGTTCTGCTGTGACAACCATTTTCTCAAGTCTCATGAAACATCTAGCAGCTTGAAAAATGTAGCAAAAGTGACCCAAGCCTGAATTGCACGCACAATACGCGCATATTACATTGCTGATTTTCGCATTCAAGAAAATAAGTTATGACGAATATTTGCCCAAATATTCGCGAAATATCGCAAAATCGAATATTGCCCCTGCCACTCATCACTACTTAGTATTCCAACCGACAAATGATCCAGCAACTCGTCCTTAAAAACTTGTGTCCTTTATTGCATCATATTAAAAACAACAAATACCCTTTAGTGCTGACATGTTTCGGACAGTCTCCTGCCATCCTTAATCATGGCATGTGCTTTCACATTTACTAGCTATGCATGTAACTAACATTGCTTAATGAAACTCCCAATGGCACTGTCAATACCAAATGAATAATAGATCTAGTATTAAGCTGTCAGAAATACTGAAAATTATGCTCTTGTAAATCAAGTACGATTTCTATAATATAACATTTATGGTTATGAGATCTCAAAAACATGTGGATTTCTGCCATTTGCTCTGTGCTTTTGGCGCTTGTTAGTTTTTTTTTTTGTTAGCAAGGAAAAATAGATTTTTGCCTCTGTACAGAATGTCCGCCAAAGTACTTAATACGGTTTAAGTGATGTAAATTAACTAAACTATTAAAATTTTCGCACTTAATTAAAATTCTGACGATGAAATTGTGTTTGGCATGTAAAGCCAATTGTCATTCAAAACTTAAAATAATCAAAAAAATATATTCTTAAAAAAATATAATTTTAGACATTTAGATTTTGGATAAAAGTACTCTAAATTAACCACCTCAGCCCCCCTAGCTTAAACACCCTTAATGACCAGGCCACTTTTTACAATTCTGCACTACACTACTTTCACCGTTTATTGCTCCGTCATACAACTTACCACCCAAATGAATTTTACCTCCTTTTCTTCTTACTAATAGAGCTTTCATTGGGTGGTATTTCATGGTTGCTGACATTTTTACTTTTTTTGCTATTAATAAAAATGTAACAACATTTTTGCAAAAAAATGACATTTTTCACTTTCTGTTGTAAATTTTTTTTTTAAAAACTACATTTCTATATAAATTTTTCGCTAAATTTATTTTTCTACATGTCTTTGATAAAAAAAAAATCCAATAAGTATATATTTATTGGTTTGGGTAAAAGTTATAGTGTTTACAAACTATGGTGCAAAAAAGTGAATTTCCGCATTTTGAAGCAGCTCTGACTTTCTGAGCACCTGTCATGTTTCTTCAGGTGCTAGAATGCCAGGATAGTATAAATACCCCCCAAATGACACCATTTTAGAAAAAAGACACCCCAAAGTATTCACGGAGGGGCATGGTGAGTTCATGTATAATTTCATTTTTTTTCACAAGTTAGCGGAAAATGACACTTTCTGAGGAAAAAAATAATAATAATAAAGTTTCCATTTCTGCTAACTTCTGGCAAAAAAAATAAAAAATCTCAGACGGACTCACTATGCCCCTCAGTAAATACCTTGGGGTGTCTACTTTCCGAAATGTGGTCATTTGTGGGGTGTGTTTACTGTTCTGGCATTTTGGGCGGGGCTAAATTGTGAGCAGCCATGTAAAACCTAAAGGTACTCGTTGGAATTTGGGCCCCTTTACGCACCTAGGCTGCAAAACAGTGGCACACATGTGGTATCGCCGTACTCAGGATAAGTAGGGCAATGTGTTTTGGGGTGTATTTTTACATATACCCATGTTGGGTGAGAGAAATATCTCTGTAAATTGTCAACTTTGTATAAAAAAATTTAAAAAGTTGTCGTTTACAGAGATATTTCTCACACAAAGTATGGGTATTGTAAGAGGGCGCAAGGTGCCGTCATGGACGGGAGGTACGTGTCACCGAGGTTCCTGGCCTCGGTGAGGTAAGAGCCGGATTTTTGGTGTGTCAGCAGCAGCTAGTGCTGCTTGACACCTTGCTATTTAGTTTGGCTGCAAAGCCAATCCGGGCCGGCTCTTACTGGGAGTAGGCAAAGAGTTGGGTGGGTGCCTACTCCCCACGGTCCAGGCCGGGTTTTCCAGGGCCTTTATAACACAGCCAGCAGCTGGGTGTGGGGGGTGTGATTGTCCTGGAGCTGCTGCTAGTGTTGTGTTGCTCTCTGGGCTGGAAGGATGAGCTCAGCAAGGAATCGTGCAGTCGTCCTGGAAGCCTGAAGGTGGATTATCCTGCGGCTGGGCCGACCGCCAGGTGCGAACGCGCACCTAAACATCTCACAGGTGATTGAACCTGGTTTTGGACTCTTTGGTTTTGCTTTTTTGTGTTTGCTGAGTGTGAATTAACACCAAGAGACTGTTTATCGTTTATTTTGTGCAAGTGTGAATAAAACACTGTTTATTGCACTTTCTGGACTTCTTGTTTTGCCTCTGTACTGCACCCGCACTGCTATCTACCAGAGCGACTCCCCACAGTATATATAAAAATACACCCCAAAACACATTGCCCTACTTCTCGATACCACATGAGTGACACTTTTTTGCAGCCTGGGTGCGCAAAGGGGCCGAAAGTCCAACGAGTACCTTTAGGATTTCACAGGGTTGCTCACAATTTAGCCCCGCCCAAAATGCGAGAACAGTAAACACACCCCACAAATGACCCCATTTCGGAAAGCAGACACCCCAAGGTGAAAAATGGTATACCTGAAAAATGGTATACCTGTTTGATTTCATTTATTTTACTTCTACAGCCTGCCAGCGATTGATCATCGCTGGCAGGCTGTAGTATAACTGCAGAGCTGCGCGCTGCTGTGAACGCGCACGCGTTCACAGAAAATCTTGCCTATCGCGAGATGACGCGCCGATGTGTCCAGGAGGAATAAACCTGCCACCTTGACGCATCCGTGCGTTAGGCGGTCGGCAGGCGGGTAAGTCATTCAAAACTGATTTACAAACTTTGTTGACCCTTTAGATGTTCCACAGGAAATAAAGAAAAATGGAAGTGAAATTTCAAATAAAATAAACCTCAATATTTAATACCTTGATCTAGCAGTTTACTGAAACCCCCCATATGTGATCACAAACTGCTGTATGGGAACATGGCAGAGCTCAGAAGGGAAAGAGCACCAAGTGGTTTTTAAAGGGCAGATTTCACTGGAATAATTTTCAGGCACCATGTCACATTTGAAGACACCCTGAGGTATCCCTACAGTGGAAACCCTGTGACCTCATTTTGGAAACTACACCACTCATATTATTCAAAAACGATTTACAAACTTTGTTAACTCTTTAGGGTTCCAACAAGTGTTAAAGGAAAATGAAGGTGACATTTCAAAATTTCAGTACAGAATTTAAATTTTAATCAATTTTTTTTCCTGTAACACAATGGTTAACTGCAAAACAAACCTTAATTTTTATTACCATGATTCTATAGTTTACAGAAACATCCCATGTGTAAACTCCTGTATGGGCATATAGCAGAGCTAAGAAGCGAAGGAGTTCAATGCAGTTTTTGGAGGACAGATTTTGCTGGAATGGTTTTTGGATGCCATGTCACATTTGAAGACCCCCTGAGGCACCCCTACAGTGAAAGCCCAAAAAATGAACCCATTTTGGAAACTATTTTAAAGGATGTAGTGAACAGTTTGGCCCAACTGGCATTTCATAGAATTTAGAAAGATTTGGTCATGGAAATGAAAATGTACATATTTTACAAGAAATTATTGATTTAGGCCCACGTTTTTCATTTTCACAGGGGGTAACAAGAAAAAATGCACCCCACAATTTTCTTCTAAATATCTCAACACCCCATATGTGGTCATAAACTTCTGTATTGGCACATAGCAGGGCTCAGAATGGAAGGAGCACAATATGGCTTTTGGCGCGCATATTTCACTGGAATAATTTTCAGGTACCATGTTTCTTTTTTAGATACTCTGAGGTACCCCTACAGTGGAAACCCCCCAAAAATGACCCCATTTCAGAAATTACATCCCCCCAAGTAATTTTTAAAGGGGTGAAATTTTAAAAATAAAGAAACCACCAAGAAGTGACCCCATTTTAGAAACAAAACCCCTCACAGAATTTACCTATGGGTGTAGTGAGCATTTAGACCCAATCAATTTTTTACAAAAATCAAATCAATTCAAAACCCCTGAAAAGTCAGCCTATATTGGAAACTACACCCGTCAAGGTACTTTTTAAGGGATGGAGTGAGCATTTTGACCCCACAGGTACGCTGCAGGGTTTAAAAGGAAAGACCGCCATTTAGCTTTTGCAGCTCAGATTCTAATGGATTGGTTTATGAGTGCCATGTTCCTTTTGAACAGAATCTGGGGTAGTAGTACAGCCATTTTTCTCTTCGATTGGGGCTGTGTCAGGGCTTAGTTTTTGCAGGATCAGTTGCTATTATCATTGGTTCTGTTTCGGGAAACATTCAACATTTTGATCACATTTTATTTTGCTTTTTGGGAAGCAGGATAAAGTCTGCAATTCTGTCACTGCTTTTTGGGCTTTGTTATTGCAGTGAGATTTGGGCTTTGTTATCGTGTGAGAAAAATATCTTTATTCTCTTGGTCAGTATGATTACAGAGAAACCAATTTGCAAACCCTTTAACGCTTTCTGCATTGACCACAGTATATAAAGGGTTAATGCACAGCTATCGGAGCTTTCAGTGATTCTGGCTGATACAGCAGGGGACTGGCTGTCAGTAACAACCAGGCTCCTGCACCGTTCGAGCGAGCACTACTTCTGCACCATACTATTATGGCGGAGGCCAAGAACTTGCTTCAAAATTATTTTTTTTAGCTTCCCACTGCATCATATGCATTATTAAATGGTGCCATTAAAAACTTAAACTTTCCCTGCAAGAAAAACAAGCCCTCATATGGATATGTCAATGAAAAAATATAAAAAAGTTAAGGCTCCGGGAGAGCGGAGTAAAAAACCAAAATGGAAAAATGGAAAATCCTAGAGTCCCCAAGGGTTTAAGGCCTAATGCTTATGTCTCTAGTCTATTTCTGTTTTGATTTGTATCAAGCCATGGTAGGACACCTGGACATTTCATGGAGACTTACTTCCGATGGTTTAAAGAGGCCCTTTCTGGTGGATTCCCTATGAATCTAGCATTCAGAATGTGTCATGTCCCAATGCATTCCAATGAACATAGCTTTGCCCCCATAGAAGCTTTGTTGTGCATGAGGACTGAAAAGAATAAATAGTGCTGTTGGGGTGTGACCATTACTTGAACTTGTTGTTTTACAACTGCTTTTTTATTGTAAACTCCATCATACTTACCTAGAATGTTTTATTAATTTATTTTTGTTTTATCCAGATCTCTGACTGTGATCTGTGAATGACAAAGTACTACATTCTCTTCTCCCTGGTACATCCCTCTACTTCATTTTTCAGTTCTACCAAACATTCAACATGTTGAGATATCATTGTAAGGGTACTTTCACATTAGCGGCAGGGGAGTCCGTCAGGATGTTTCGGCGGGTGAACAGCCTGTCTGATCCGTCCTGCCGCTAGTTCACGTGTGCCCCCGGACTGCCGCTCTGTCCCCATTGACCTATAATGGGGCGGGGGCGGAGTTCCAGCGGCAGCACGGCAACGCACGGCGAGAGGCCGCCGGAATAAAAGTACTGCATGTCGTACTTTTAGTCCGGGGGCCTCTCGCCGTGCGCTGCTGCTGGAACTCCGCCCCCATTATAGTCAATGGGGATGGAGTGGCAGTCCGGGGGCACATGTGAACTAGCTGCAGGACAGATCCGACAGGCTGTTCACCCGCCGGAACTGCCCTTAGTAACCAATTCCCTGTTATGTAATTAACTACATCTGGTATAGGAAATTAGATTTGGATGAGAGAAAATTGTGCTGGATGCCGCTCTCAGCAGCTTTGGGCAGGATATGGTGTACCACCAATATTCACCTAGATGAACTTGCAATTTTCAGATTGCATGCATAACATAAACCATATAACCAATAAACTAAAATGCAGAGTCTGTTCTTTCTAGATTCTACTGCAAGGTAAAAACCCTGGAATAATGTGGGAGTTCTCAGTGCCCAAACGAGAGAATGAGAGGAGGTTGACACCAAAGCACAACTTTACATGGGCCATTATTCGCTCAGAGTGTTCAGCTTCATGTGGTGGAGGTACTGTTACACTATGTAATGTTATTTGTGTAGATATTGCTAGTTTCTAAATGTCTTGTAAACATGGCTAATTTAAGTCATGGCTAAGTTAAGTCTGTTTAAGAAATGCTACTTACATTTTTCCCTATATTTAAGCTTTAGGGCAGCAAAAGATGCTGACAGCACACCGTGTGCTGTCCGCATCCGTAAGTCCATTCAGCGGCCCCACTGAAAAATAGAACAAGTCCTATACTTGTCCGTTTTGCGGACAAGGTTAAAAAATTTCTGCAAGAGTAAAAAGAAATAAATGGCGACATGCACTTAGCCGGTATCCATGTTTTGTGTATCCGTGATTTACAGATCGTGTGCATGAGCCATTAATGTAATTCTTTGTTTTTTTGTTTAAAATGTAAACAAGCATTTCCTGCTTAAACCCATTTTGATTAAATTGTTAATACTTTTGTTAATGCAAAATAATTCTGCTATATTGACTCAAAAATATTAGCATATAATTATCCAAATAAGAGAAACTATTGTATTTTATGTTTGTGTTCTCATGCTTTCTTGACACAATTCACCTTTCATGCTAGAAACCATCCTCTTATGTCGAATCCTCATACTATTAGGATGGATTCACACTGAGTTTTTTGGAAGAGGTTTTGAGGCAGATCTGCCTGCAGGATTTTCAGCCAAACCTAGAAGTGGATTGTGTGGGAAGGAGAAGTATGTATCCTTTGTGTTTCTGATTCCTTTTTAATCCACTTTGGCTGAATACCCTTCAGAAAAATCTCCCTCAAAGCCTCTTTCAAAAATATTCTGTATGAATGTATCTTTTAGGCCTCTTTCACACGGGCGTCATGTTTGACGCCCGGATTGGATGCAGGTGCGTTGCGGGGAATATGTGCGATTTTTCTGCGCGTGTGCAAACGTTTGTAATGCGTTTTGGGCGCGCGTGTGAAAAATCGCCATGTTTGGTACATTCTTAATAAAGAATGCTGTGTAAAATTAGGATGAAGGGGTTAAAAATAATAAAACTTAACTTACCTTAGCCACTTGATCGCATAGTTAGCGATCTCTCTTCTCACTTCAAGCTTTAGCTGTATTCTAAAGGACCTGTGATAATGTCACATCGCATGGTCCAATCACATGGTCCATCACGGACGATTGACTCTGACTCTTCTCAGGTAGATTTGACTCTTTTCAAGACCTGTGCTGCAGTGATTATGATGCTGGTTCTCGGAAACAACATGAGTGACACGTTGCTGAAATCAGCGCATCTGTCACTACTTTATCCTGCTCTGAGGGAGGGCAGCATAAAGTTGAAAGGTTCCCTTTAAGGTTCTTAAAGGGCTTATCCCATGATTACTCTAAAATATTTAATTTGGACACCCTATACTACATGATAATCCCTTTCTAACAAAGCTAGAACCAGCTGTGTACTCTAGTTTCTCTGCTAGATTCATCCAAGCTGGCAGGTCAGGTAGCGAGTGCTTTCCCCTATGGTGTTTCCTTTCTTAGTGGAAGTCTTTTCTACTCTCCTTGTAACTGTCTCTAACAAAAGAGGGCTGGCAGCAGTTAAAGGAGAGAACTGACCCTATATGACAACCTGAGGGAGGTTGACAGAGAGAGAAAACAAACAGCAGGTAATGCTATACAGATAGATTTTATTGAATATCTCAGTGGCTATACTTACTCTTTAATTACATGAAAATACTAATGTATTTAGATCCAGGTGCTGGTTTGAAAAATGTATTTTGTTCATGGGACTGTAAGGTACGCAGGTGAATGGCAACAAACTCACTATGGCAACTGAGTAACACTGGAGCGTCTTTACTAAAGATGATTTTGCAATACCGCAAAAAAACTCTTTTACTTGTGAAACAGGTAAATTTATATTCAATAGGGACGAAACTGAATTGATGGGAGAGAGGGTGTAACTACAGTCTCTGTAGAATTGGTTTAACTTTATACAGTCTTACTGTTACTTTCTGTTCCTAGCGGGTGAGGGACTCTCCTGGTATCTGGATCTCTATCTCTCTGGGACCTCTCTCTTTGCTGCAATAGAGAATCTGGCCTGGCACTTCTGAGGCCTTGCTTCTCTGTCACATGTGCTTCACACTCTGCTCATTTCACTCATTTTCCTTTAGTACCACACAATTCTCTGCCTGCTACAGCCTCTCTGTACCTGTCTGGGCTGCTCTGCTTTACTGGGGTGGCCACATCACAACACTCCTGGGCTCTGGCAACAGACCCTGTTGTGGATCTCCTGCACTACACTCCTCTCCTTCTCCAGGCACTGGCTGAACTGGTCTTCCTGTACAGCAGGCTTTGTCAACCCCTTTTTGCCAACCCTCTAGTTTGGAACTGGCTCCTCTTGCTGTACTGGAATGATGACCATTAGTCTCTATGTCCCAGCACTGTAAAAGCTCCTCCTGATACCACAGCCTTCCATTCCCTGGTTTCAGGGTGGCTGTCCCGTCAACCAGTCCGGCCATCTCTCCTTCTTCTGTTGCTCCAATTTTCACAACAGCTGTAGTAGAGTTCTGTTCAGGTGCTCATGGTAGGGTATATTGCAGGTCTTCCGAATCTGGTACAAACCACAAAGCTCTTCTATCACTCTGCCTTCAAAGCAAGCCCCCAGTCCAAGTGCAGTTATGTAGAACAGCCATAAGGCAGGATGAAGTTCTTCCACAGGGCTTGTGCTGCTCATTCAGAAGTTTGGTCCTGGGTGGGGTCCACTACCGCAAACTTAGTGAAGTGGTCCACCATGACGAACAGATTCTTGTATCCACACAGGGTCTCTTCTACCATAAGATAGTCCATCACAAATTGTAGTGGGTAGCTAGTCTGTGTAATGCCAAATGGGGCCTGTTGATCCCCTGCTTTTTCTAGACTACAATATCAGTAGCCACTGCAAAAGTCTTGAGCTACCCTTTGTAAGTTGGAATGATAGTAGAATCTCTGAAGCCACTCAAATGTCTTGGCAGGTCCAAAATGCAGAAATGCAGTCACCCTGCTATTCTCCTTATTTCACTATCTGGTACCACTTACTGCCATTGCCGGACCAATCTCTGTAGGGAACTGTACTTTTCTGCATAGGACTCTCTCACGGAAGGTCAGATGGTCCTTCTGCTGCGACAGTTTCCTCCCCAATGATGTCAAGGCCTCCTGATCATTGTAAGCTGGCTGGTGATCACTAAGGGGCCATTCTCTCACTTTGGCAATCTGTGGATCTCGCTGCTGATGATTCTGCGACTCTTCCAAGGACCCTCCAGCTGTGATGTTGACTGCAGGCTACACCCCCTGAACCAGAGCACTCTTCAATGGTTGAGGCACTTTCATGAAATCGGGGGTCTTGACTTCTTCCCGCTCGTCATCTGTGGGGCCACTGGAGTTCTCCAACGGGTTACGAGACATGGAATCTGCATTGGCATTATTCTGCCCAGACCTATATTGCATTTTGCAATTAAATTTACTGAGGTGAGCCATCCACTGCTGCTCCAAGGCTCCCAGTTTGACGGTATTCAAGTGGATCAGTGGACGGTTATCGATTATCAACACAAACTCTGCTCCTGTCAGTTTGTCTTCGAACTTTTCAGTCACCACCCGCACCACTGCTAGCAGTTCAAGTTTGAAAGTGCTGTAATTATCAGGGTTCTCTTCATTCTCTTGCAGAGTTCTACTGGCACAGGCTACCACACGTTCTTGACTATCTTGTTCTTGGGTCAGCACAGCTCCCAGTCCCTTCCTGCAGCAGGAAAGGCTTTGTGAAATCTGCATATGTCAGTATGGAAGTCCTGGTCAATAGCATCTTCAGCTACCTAAAGGACAGGTCAGCCTCCTCATTCCAGGTAAAAGGTTTCTTCGTCATTTCTCCAAGTGAGTACACATTGAGAAGAGTGTACAGGGGCGCTGATACCTTGGCAAAATCCTTGATAAATCTGTAATACCCAACCAGTCACAGGAAGGCTAGCAGCTCACTGACATTGCTGGGAAGGGGGCATTGTTGCTCGACCTGAATCTTCAAGTCCAGGGGCTAGACTCCTTCTCTTTTTACCACATGGCCTAGATACTAAATGCTCTCTGTAAAAAGTGGCATTTACTGGGTTTCAACTTCAGCCCATATTTCTCAAGGTGGATGAGAACCAAGTCCAATTGCTGTAGATGATCTGCAAAGTTGTATTAAAATATGATGATATCATCTAGGTAAATCAGCAGGCATTCATAGTTCAGGTCACCCAAGCACAGCTCCATCAGTCTCTGTAAGGTAGCCCGGGCATTGTTCAGTCCAAAAAGTCATCCAGAGGCACTCATACAGCCCCATGGGTGTAAAAAAGGCCATCTTCTCTCTGTTTTTAACTGCCACCGGCACTTGCTAATATCCGCTTGCCATGTACAGTGTAGAGAAGAATTTGGCACAGCCTAGGGCCACCAAGGAGTCTTCGATCTGAGCTAGTGAGTAGGTATGACAGACCGTGCATTCAGGCACCTTTAGTCAACACAGAAGCATAGGGTCCTATCCTTCTTCTTTACAAGTACAGTTGGTGGGGCCCAGGGGCTCTTGCTAGCCTGGATGACATAAATTTCCTGCATCTACAAGGCCTGGTAGGCTTGTCCTCTACCATGAGTCTGTGGTGCCACACTCTCCTTTCTTACAGACAGTGCCTCCTTTAGTTCTCTAATCACCTATTTCAATGATGACACCTGGGCCTATACGCTCTTCTCTTTGGTGTAAGTTACCTCTATTTGCTGGGCTATTGGGACTATTGTTTTCCAGGGCAATAGCTTCCTTAAGCATCTGGTGTAAGGTTAAAGAGGACATTTCACCGCTCCTGACATGTATGTTTTAATAGTTACATGCATTCCCCATGTAATAAAAATTCTTGAGCATCTATTCTTATGGTTCCATGTTGTGCCATTCCTTTATTATTTCTACTAGAAGTTATGACTGAATTGCGATTAGCCTTCAGTAAGGGTACAGAGGGGAGGGAATCAGTTGGGGGGGGGGCTGTGCCTGCACAGACTCACTCTATCCAATCAGTTTTGCTATTTTCAGAACTTTCAGGTACACTCCCCCTCCCCCCAATTTGTTACCTCCCCTCTGTACCCTTATTGCAGACAACTAGCAATTATTCATAACTTCTGGTAGAAATAATAGAGGAATGGGACAACATACAGACAAAAGAATAGATGCTGCAGAATTGTTAGTAAGTGGGGAATGCATGAAGCTATTAAAACAGACATGTCAGTAGTGGTGAAAGTTTAAGTAAGGCTCCAGCTTGAGTCACTCACTTAAGGTCCTCCAAAATGACTGACTCCTTAGACCGAGGAGAAAATGATCTCGCAGGACCACTTCTGAATTAGTGAAGGATATGACTTTCTGTCCTTCTTTTATTTGTAGTGTGTCCATAAGCTGTTGCAAGTCATTTGCATATGAAGGAAATGTTTCATCCTCCCCTTGGTATCTGGTGAAGAGTTTCTTTCTTAGCATAGCTTTAAGCATTGTAGTCCAGTAGACATCTCCTAGGATGCAGTACTGTATTTCTGGATTTCCCTTCTAATGTGCTCAAGGCTAGTTCTGCTTTCAGATGTGAGGTAACATTACAGACAGGCAGTTGCCTCCAGCCTCTCTTTCCAGTCTTCTAGTAACACATTGGATCATTAAACTTGGGTAGGGGGCTCAGTAGCACCCCTACTGGGATCATGGGCTTTTTCCCACTCAAGGAGGATGTTTCACCTTCTGTCACCATATCCGTATCCAACCTGTTGACTAATGCCATGAGTAAGGTACATAGGTGGATGGCGGCAAACTCGCTCTGACAACTGATGAACACTGGAACGGCTTTACTAAAGGTGATTTTGCAATACAGCAACAAACTCTTGTACTCGTGAAACAGGTACATCTAAATTCAATAGGTACACTGTCTCTTTAAGAAACACTTGATAGCAGGAAAGGTGTAACTACAGTTTCTGTAGAATTGATTTGACTTTATACAGTCTCTCAGGGGCTGCACTTATTGTTCCTGCTAATGGGGGAGGGACTATCCTCGTTTCTGGATCTCTATCTCTCTAAGGTGGGACCTTTCTCTTTGCTGCAGTGGAGAATGTAGTGTGGAACTTCTGAGGCCTTGCTTGTCTGTCACATGTGCTTCACACTCTGCTCCCTTGCACTTCTCCGTGTTGCACTCTTTTTTTTTAAGTGCCACACAGTGCTCTGCCTGCCACAGCCTCTCTGTTCCTGTCTAGGATGCATTGCTTTACTTAGGTGGCCACATCACACCACTCCTGTGCTCTGGCAACAAACCCTGCTTTGGATCTCCTGCACTGCATCCCTCTCCTTTTCCAGGCACTGGCTGAACTGCTTTCCAGGAGTGCAAGATTCTTGGTGCTCCTTGAGATATAGGACACAATCTTGAGTATCCAATTCCTACACCAATGAGTCTTCTTTTCATAGAGCGATATTTCAAAGAAATATATATATACTGTGTATATACTCCAAAAATAAGACGGGGTCTTTACATTTTTTTTGTCCTCCGAAAAAAGGGCTAGGGCTTATTTTCAGGGTAGCGCTTCATAATCACACATTTATGCTTGAATAAAAAAATCTAAATTTATTCAAATACGGAATAATCATGTCATCACATGTGGAAAATCAGCATAGCTCTCCAAACCCCGAATTCCATTATGAATTTCTTGAGATCCTATTTCCTTTTTCATGTACATTAACTGGTACGGTATTCATGAACAAAAAAAATCAACATTTATTCAAAAACAGTTATGACATTATCTTCTGGAACATCATCTTAACTCTGCAAATCCTGAATTGCACTGTAAATTTCCTGCGACTCTATTTCCTTCAAAAGTATTGACCTCAATTTTTCATGTCTGGCAATAGCGCTTTCCTGAAATGAGCACTTCTTGTCTAAGTAGCCTGCTTGTAGCGCATTGGCAATGCAACTGACAAGTGATTTTCTCTCATGAATTCTTTACCCAAGTCACAACTCCTTGCAGTTTTAGCATCACAAAGTTGCCAGGCTGATTTCTTTCCATTTCTATTTTCAATGTAGTCATTGATTTCTAAGCGCAAATGGTCCTTGAATGGCTTTTTTAGTGCAATATCAAGAGTCTGGAGATAAGCAGTCATTCCTGCGGGAATCATTATTTGGATAAAGAAAGTTCTTCATGTCTTTAGCACGGTGTATACTGGCTGAATCCCAGACTAGCAGGCTTGCAAAACAATTGGCTGAATTAAATCGACCCACTTTCCTATAACTACTTGTGTACACCAGGCTTTTTTGGTTTCAAGAATATAAATGCCTGAGACACGTTCAATCTTATATTTCTTGCCCTTAGCAATGATTAGAGGTGGGACTTTAGTTCCCTCCACACGAATTTCCAAAATACAAGTAACACGTGCACTTTCATAACCAGTGGAGGGAACGTAGACTGAGGAGGCACCCCAGTAATCAATTGTAGTTTGTGATCCTTGGCCCATAAACACTGCAGTTTCATCCATAGCAATCATGTTGGAAAGTTCGTATTTAGAAAAGTCGATGCCATCAATAAAGGTCTTGAATGCAAGTGCACTTTTAATAACTTCTGCATTGTCAACCTTAAACGGTGTTGTGGATCTTCTTAGAGACAGTTCACATTGCTGAAGGAAGCCATCCAGTCAGCGATTTAATGCTTTGAAATATTCTGGGGGATATGTCTAATTGTGGTCCCATTGCAAGGGCAAATTCTTGAATATCAGCGCTGCGTACAACCAAAGCCTTTGCTCTCCTGTCAGCAACCCATTCACAGATCATGTCTTCCAGCTCAGGAAATAATAGATGCTGACCTGATCCACACTTGCGCTTCATGGCATTTCCCTTGCACACCTGTTGACGGAGTTTATCATACTCTGCTCGCTATTTTCTGACCATTTGCAAATTCAACATCTTTTTCTGGCAGAAAGCAGTAAGATTTTGGCCCTGCGAGTCCTCTATGATTCCTTTCTTGTACTCTACAGAGTAGCTTTTTCTTTTTGAACTCATGTTGTCTGGCGGTACAAATGTACCGTTACCTATACAGGGTGAGTAGAATATGTAAAAAACAAATAAAAGCAGCCAAACTAGAGGCCGAGAGATTAATTGCCAACGAGAGCAAAACTAACCCTAAAATGTTCTTCAATTATATAAATGGTAAAAAGTATAAATCTGAAGGTGTCGGCCCTCTACAGAGTAATGAGGGGGGAGTTGCAGAGAGTGATGAGGAGAAAGCAAAGCTATTAAATATTTTTTTCTCCACTATATTCACTGAGGAAAATAAACTGCAGAATGTAAAAGTAAATTCCCAATTAAAGGTACCCTGTCTGACCCAGAAAAAAGTACAGCGGCGTCTTAAAAAGATTAAAATAGACAAATCACCAGGACCAGATGGCGTACACCACGATATCCTAAGATAATTAAGTAATGTCATGGCCAGACCCTTATTTCTGATATTTAAGGAATCTATACTGATAGGGAGTATTCCACGGGATTGGAGCATAGCAAATGTGGTGCCAATATTCAAAAAGGGTCCAAAAACAGATGTCGTATATCTGGACTTCTCCAAAGCATTTGACACTGTACTTCATGAGAGATTAGTATATAAAATGAGAATGTTTGGACTGGGAGAAAATGTCTCTATGTGGGTAAGTAACTGGCTCAGTAATAGAAAAAACAGAGGGTGGTTATTAATGGTACACACTCAGATTGGGTTACTGTCATTAGTGGAGTACCTCAGGGGTCAGTATTGGGCCCTATCCTCTTCAATATATTTATTCATGATCTTGTAGAAGGCTTGCACAGTAAAATATAAATTTTTGCAGATGACCCTAAACTGTGTAAAGTATACTGCTACACAGGGATCTGGATAGATTGGAGGCTTGGGAAGGTAAGTGGCAGATGAGGTTTAAAACTGACAAATGTAAGGTTATGCACATGGAAAGGAATAATGCAAGTCACTTGTACATACTAAATGGTAAAACACTGGGTAACACTGATATGGAAAATGACCTAGGAATTTTAGGGAGGAGCAAACTAAGCTGTAGAAACCAGTGGCAGGCAGCTGCTGCCAAAGCTAATAAGATAATGGGTTGCATCAAAAGGGGCATAGATGCCCGTGATGAGAACATAGTCCTACCACTTTACAAATCACTAGTCAGACCACACATGGAGTACTGTGTACAGTTCTGGTCTCCTGTGAACAAGGCAGACATAGCAGTGCTGGAGAGGGTTCAGAGGAGGGCAACTAAAGTAATAACTGGAATGGGGGGACTACAGTACCCTGAAAGATTATCAAAATTAGGTTATTCACTTTAGAAAAAAAAGACGACTAAGGGGAGATCAAATAACTATGTATAAATATATCAGGGGTCAGTACAGAGATCTCTCCCATCATCTATTTATCCCCAGGACTGTGACTGTGACAAGGGGACATCCTCTGTGTCTGGAGGGAAGAAGGTTTGTACACAAACATAGAAGAGAATTCTTTACGGTAAGAGCAGTGAGACTATAGAACTCTGTGCCTGAGGAGGTGGTCATGGTGAGTTCACTAAAAGAGTTCAAGAGGGGCCTTGATGTATTTCTGGAGTGTAATAATATTACAAGCTACAGCTACTAGAGAGGGGTCGTTGATTTAGGGAGTTATTCTGATTGCCTGATTGGAGTCGGGAAGGAATTTTTTCCCCCTTAAAACCTCATTTTTTTTTTTTTTTGCTTTCCTCTGGATCAACTTGCAGGATAACAGGCCGAACTGGATGGACAGATGTCTTTTTTCGGCCTTATAAACTATGTTACTATGTTACAGTATAATTAGAGATGAGCAAATATTGTTAAATGGTTAGGGTTACTGTAGTAACCCTAACCCTAATTTACAATCACAATTGGTGGTGTAGTGTCAGTGGCTGTTACTGGCACTCTCTCTCTCTCTCTCTCACATTCTCTCTCAGAGGCAATGGCACCCTGCCCTATCTCTCTATCTCCTCTCTGGACTTGGGAGGCAGGACTCTGGAGCCACTCTGGCAGTGGCACTATGCCCTCTCTATGATATCTCCTTTCAGGAGGCAGGACGCAAGAGGTGGGAATCTGGAGCCACTCTGGCAGTGGCACCTTGCTCTCTCTATGGTATCTCCTGTCGGGAGGCAGGATGCGGGAGGCAGTAAATGCGTCTAGTGATTAGGAGAGTGGATTCTGCTGTGCCTGCTACCTTCCTGGGCACAGTATGGCTACAGTATTCCTATTCTCCTTGTCTGTGACATCACGCGACATAACCTAGCAATGGAGGCGCTCACTGTATCTAGGGCTTATATTGGGAGTAGGGTTTATATTTAAAGCCTACTCCAAAAACCCTTCAAAATAGCCCTAGGGCTTATTTTCGGGGTAGGGCTTATTTTTGGAGAATCAGGGTTATATTATCGACTGCTTTGAAAAGCTGCATGAGGTTAGTTTAAGGTTTTTAAATTGGTTTATTCTATGATTAATCTAAAAAAACAAAGCTAGAGCCAGCCCTGTACTCCAGTTGATTTGCTAGATTTATTAGCAGTTCAGGTAGTGAGTGCTTTTCTGAGTGGTGTTTCCTTTTTTAGTGGGAGTGTCTTTTCTACTCTCCTTGTAACTGTCAAAGACTCTAACAGAAGAGGGCTGGCAGCAGTTAAAGGAATGAACTGAGTCTGTGTGACAACCTCATGGAGGTTGACAGAGAAAGAAAACAAACAGCACGTGGCGCTATACAGATAGATTTTATTGAATATCTTAGTGACTATACTTACTCTTTAACCGCTACAGGACCGCCGCACGCAGGATTGCGTCCTGGCGGCGGCCCTGTAGCTCTGATCGGACGCATCGGCGCGTCATCTCGCGAGACGCGAGATGACGCGAGGACGCGCCCGCACATGCGCAATGCGCGCCATCGGCGCGCTCGCATGTAGTTATACTACAGCCTGCCAGCGCCGATCGTGCGCTGGCAGGCTGTATATGGCAGAAAAATCGCAGATCAGACGTTGTTCTGTGAACAGCGTCTGATCTGCTTGCTGCTCGCTTCTCTGGTGGTCCCTTTGCTTGGGACCACCAGAGAAAAATATCAAAGTGCACCAATCACCACACAACCCCCCACCGCCCCCACCCACCCACCACCCCCTGTCACTGATTAACCCCTGATCTCCCATGTCACCCCCTGATCACCCCCTGTCACCCCCTGTCACTGATCACCCCTGTAAGGCTCATTCAGATGTCCGCATGTGTTTTGCGGATCCACGGATCCGCAATCGCGGATCCGCAAAACACGGACACCAGCAATGTGCTTTCCGCATTTTGGCGGATCCGCACATTGCCAGAACTATATAGAAAATGCTTTTTCTTGTCCGCAATTGTGACAAGAATAGGACATGTTCTATACTTTTATGATCTTCAACTACGGATCCGCAATTACGGATCCGAGCGGGACAAAGTCTGTCCCCATAGAATTGAATGTATCCACATTTCTGTTCCGCAAAATTTTGCGGAACAGAATTGCGGACGCTTGAATGAGGCCTTAGGGTCCCTTAGCGATCGCAGCTTTATAGCTTTTCCTCTTTTTTTTGCACATTTTTTTAGAGATTTTTTCATCCACATTGATCAATGTGAATGGAAAAATTCAGACGTTCATTTTTTTCTTTCAGCGCAGAGGCTGAACGGAAAAATTCTCATTACCCGTATGGTCAATATAAGGAGAATAGCAGAAACTCCTAATTCTGGCCATACGTGTAATGATTAGGAGACCCCTAAAATGCCAGAGCAGTACAAACACCTCACATGTGACCCCATTTTAGAAAGAAGACACTCCCAAGGTATTCCGTGAGGGGTATGGTGAGTTCATGTAAAATTTTATTTTTGTCACAAGTTAGTGGAATGTGAGACTGTAAAAAAAAAAAAAAAAAATACCATTTCCGCTAACTTGTGCCAAATTTTTTTTCTGTGAACTCGCCATGCCCCTCACGGAATACCTTGGGGTGTCTTCTTTCCACAATGGGGTCACATGTGGGGTATTTATACTGCCCTGGCATTTTAGGGGTCCTAAAGCGTGAAAATCCAAATGCGTAAAAATGTCCTGTGAAATCCTAAAGGTACTCATTAGTTTAGGGCCTTTGCATCTTGGCTGCAAAAGTGTCACTCATGTGGTATCGCCGTACTCAGGAGAAGTAGGGCAATGTGTTTGGGGTGTATTTATATATACCCATGCTGTGTGTGAGAAATATCGCTGTAAACGACAACTTTTTAAATTTTTTTATTCAAAGTTGTCAATTTACAGAGATATTTCTCTCACCCAGCATGGGTATATGTAAAAATACACCCCAAAACACATTGCCCTACTTCTCCTGAGTACGGCGATACCACATGAGTGACACTTTTTGCAGCCAAGATGCGCAAAGGGGCCCTAAAACCAATGAGTACCTTTTAGGAGGGCATTTTTACGCATTTTTCTTCTCACGCTTTAGGGCCCCTAAAATGCCAGGGCAGTATAAATACCCCACATGTGACCCCATTTTGGAAAGAAGACACCTCAAGGTATTCGCTGAGGGGCATGATGAGTCCATGAAAATTAAACTTTTTGTCAAAAGTTAGCGGAAAGGGAGACTTTGTGAGAAAAACAATAAAAATCAATTTCCACTAACTTGTGCCAAAAAAATCTTCTATGAACTCGCCATGCCCCTCACGGATTACCTTGGGGTGTCTTCTTTCCAAAATGGGGTCACATGTGGGTATTTATACTGCCCTGGCATTTAGGGGCCCTAAAGCGTGAGAAGAAAAATGCGTAAAAATGCCCTCTCTAAAGGTACTCATTGAATTAGGCCCCTTTGGCATCTTGGCTGCAAAACGCAGTCACTCATGGTAGTCGCTGCATCAGGAGAGTAGGGCAATGTAGTTTGGGTGTATTTTACATATACCCATATTGGGTGAGAGAAATATCTCTGTAAATTGACAACTTTGAATAAAAAATTTAAAAAGTTGTCGCTTACAGCGATATTTCTCACACGCAGCATGGGTATATGTAAAAATACACCACAAAACACATTGCCCTACTTCTCCTGAGTACGGCGATACCACATGTGTGACACTTTTTGCAGCCTGGGTGCGCAAAGGGGCCCTAAAACCAATGAGTACCTTTAGGATTTCACAGGGCATTTTTATGCATTTGGATTCTCACACTTTAGGGGCCCCTAAAATGCCAGGTGAGTATAAATACCCCACATGTGACCCCATTTTGGAAAGAAGACACCCGTAGGTATTCTGTGAGGGGCATGGTGAGTCCACAGAATTTTTATTTTTGGCATAAGTCAGCGGAAATTGTTTTTTTTGTTTTTTTAATTTTGTTTTTTACAAAGTCTCATATTCCACTAACTTGTGACAAAAATAAAATTTTACATGAACTCACCATACCCCTCACAGAATACCTTGGGGTGTCTTCTTTCCAAAATGGGGTCACATGTGGGGTATTTATACTGCCCTGGCATTTTAGGGGCCCCTAAAGCGTGAGAAGAAGTCTGGAATCCAAATGCGTAAAAATGCCCTGTGAAATTCTAAAGGTACTCATTGAATTAGGCCTTTGCGCACTCAGGCTGCAAAAGTGACACATGTAGTCGTCAGCTCAGGAGAGTAAGGCAAGTGTTTGGGGTGTATTTTTATATATACCCTGCTGGGTGTGAGAAATATCTCTGTAAACGACAACTTTTAAATTTTTTTATACAAAGTTGACAATTTACAGAGATATTTATCTCACTCCAACATGGGTGTATGTAAAAATACACCCCAAAACACATTGCCCTACTTCTCCTGAGTACGGCGATACCACATGAGTGACACTTTTTGCAGCCTGGGTGCGCAAAGGGGCCCAAATTCCAACGAGTACCTTTAGGTTTTACATGGCGGCTCACAATTTAGCCCCGCCCAAAATGCCAGAACAGTAAACACACCCCACAAATGACCCCATTTCTGAAAGTAGACACCCCAAGGTATTCACTGAGGGGCATAGTGAGTCCGTCTGAGATTTTTATTTTTTTTGCCAGAAGTTATCAGAAATTGAAACTTTTTTTTTTTTTTCTCAGAAAGTGTCATTTTCCGCTAACTTGTGAAAAAAATGAAATGATACATGAACTCACCAAGCCCCTCCGCGAATACTTTGGGGTGTCTTCTTTCTAAAATGGTGTCATTTGGGGGAATTTATACTTTCCTGACATTCTAGCACCTGAAGAAACATGACAGGCGCTCAGAAAGTCAGAGCTGCTTCAAAATGCAGAAATTCACTTTTTTGCACCATAGTTTGTAAACGCTATAACTTTTACCCAAACCAATAAATATACACTTATTGGATTTTTTTTATCAAAGACATGTAGAACAATAAATTTAGAGAAAAATTTATATAGAAATGCAGTTTTTTTGAAAAATTTTACAACAGAAAGTGAAAAATGTCATTTTTTTGCAAAAATTTCGGTAATTTTTGATTAATAGCAAAAAAAGTAAAAATGTCAGCAGCAATGAAATACCACCAAATTAAAGCTCTATTAGTGAGAAGAAAAGGAGGTAAAATTCATTTGGGTGGTAAGTTGCATGACGGAGCAATAAACGGTGAAAGTAGTGTAGTGCGGAATTGTAAAAAGTGGCCTGGTCATTAAGGGTGTTTAAGCTAGGGGGGCTGAAGTGGTTAAATACATACCAATACTAAAGTACTCTTTAAGATTTTTTTTTTTTATGGGACTGGCAACAAACTCACTATGAATAGTGATGACCAGCAGGGGCTATATTCGAATTCGCGATATTTCGTGAATATTTGGGCGAATATTCGTCATATATTCGTGAATTTGCGTTGAAATTTGTGAAATATTGCCAGTGTAATATTCGCGTATTGCGTGCGCAATACAGGCGTGGGTCACTTTGGGTACATTGTTCATGTTGCTAGAAGTTTACTGAGACTGGAGATAATGGTTGGCATATCAGAACATTACAATAACTTTATATGCAGATAGAGTAATCCAATATATTGGCGATTGTGAAAATCGGCAATTAATGATGCGCATATTTTGGCACAATACGTGCAACTTGTGACATCACAGCACTATGTCTGTAGCATGTATGTACATGGACAGCAGAACCTATCACACTACCTTACACCCTACACTAATTATATATCTAAGTTAACTGTCTAATGTATATATAACAAAGCAATGAGCACAGCAATCACACTGCTGTCTCTCTCCGAACTCCATTACACTACTGAAAATGGCTGCTGGGGAGGTTCCTTATATAGTAAGGGGTAGGCATAGGCAACTTTCCTATTTTTTGCTAGGGATGTTGCTAAGCTCATACAAAGACATTGCAGCCTTCTCATTGGCACACAAGCAAGATGGAGGTACTGATGAAAGAAAAAATCTCGAATATTCGAAATTATGAATATATAGCACGATTCGAATATTCGCGCCCAACACTAACTCTGACAACTGAGAAACACTGGAACGGCTTTACTAAAGATGATTTTGCAATACAGCAGCAAACTCTTGTACTCGTGAACAGCTAAATTTATATTCAATAGGGACCCTGTCTCTTTCAGAAACTGAATTGATAGCAGAGAAGATGTAACTACAGTCTTGTAGAATTTAACTTAACAACTTTATACAGTCTCTCAGGGCCCACGCTTACTGTTCCTGCTAGTGGGCGAGGGACTTTCCTGGTATTTCGATCTCTCCAGGATCTTTCTCTTCGCTGCAGTGGAGAATCTGGCCGGGCACTTCTGAATCCTTGCTTGTCTGTCATATGTGCTCCACACTAGCCTCCCTTGCACTGGTCCGTGTTGCACTCTTCCTTCAGTGCCACACAATGCTCTACCTGCCACTGCCTCTTTGTACCTGCTTCACTTAAGTGGCCACATCACACCACTCCTGTTATCTGGCAACAGATTCTGCTTTGGATCTCCTGCACTGCACTCCTCTCCTTCTCCAGGCACTGGCTGAACTGCTCTTCCTGTGTAGAAGGCTTTGTCTTCCCCTGTTATTTCTAGCTGGGAACTGGCTCCCTCTGCTGGACTGGACTGATGACAGCAAGTCTCTATGTTCCAGCACTGCAACAGCTCCTCCTGAAACTACAGCACATCCCCTAAAATTGGGCTCAACAACTACTGTATTTTCTGGAGTATAAGACTACTTTTTAACACATGAAAATCTCATCAAAAGTCGGGGGTCGTCTTATACTCCGGTATACTGCGTGCTGAAACCTAAGAGGACCTTTCAATGGTCCAACGATTGTTAGATAATGATATGTATGTGTAGAGCGGCGCCTAGGGATCTCCCTGCATTTACTATTATCCCTGGGCACCGCTCTACACATACGGTATATATCATTATCTAACAATTGTTGGACCAGTGAAAGATCCTCTTTACTTTCAAGCCGGACTGGAGAAGCTGTCCTTCTCCAGCTTCAGGCACAGGCGCCCTCTAGCTGAGCCACCGTGCGCTGCATCCCGGCCAGTCACTCCTAAACCAGCCCCCTATCCCTGCTCTCAGTGGTTTTCTCATGTTCAGATCGTCTGTTTAATTTTTATTTGCTGTGCGTTGGAAGAGGGGTAGTCTTACATGGCAAGCATGGGCGTAGCTATAGGGGGTGCAGAGGTAGCAGTCGCTACTGGGCCCAGGAGCCTGAGGGGGCCCAAAGACCCTTGTGCCGTATAGGAAGACTCAGAAAGCACTGAGGGAAGGGGGGCCCAAGCTGAACTCTTGCACCAGGGCCCATGAGCCTTTAGCTATGCTCCTGATGGCAAGTATAGCCCAAACCTGATATTTTAACAGGAAAAGTAGGGGGTCGTCTTATATGCCCAGTCGTCTTATACGCCGGAAAATACGGTATGTTAAAATCTCTGTTTGCTTTCTGTCCATTGTGTGCACAAGTTTGTAATTTGATCTGGGCCGTCTATTAAAGGGATTTCTGGGATTTACATATTGATGAACTATCCTCAGGATAGGTCGTCAGTATGAGATTGGCGGAGGTCCAACTCCTGGGACTCCCACTGATCAGCTGTACAAAGAGGCTGCGGTGATCCGTGAGCACATAGGCCTCTTCCTGGGCCATGTGACATCACGTTCATCGGTCACATGGCCTAAATGCAGCTCATCCCCATTCAAGTGAAGGAGATTGAGCTGCAATACCAAGCACATCTGTTATACAATGTTAGGCGCTGTGCTTGGTGAGCTCAGGATAGGTCAGGGGTAGGCAAACTTTGGCTCCCAGCTGTTGTGAAACTACAACTCCCAGCATGCATAGTTGCTCTGCTCTTCTAAGAACTTGCATAGAAATGAATGGAGCATGCTGGGAATTGTAGTTTCACAACAGCTGGGAGCCGAAGGTTGCTGATGCCTGGGATAGGTCATCAATATGTATATCCCGGAGAATAAACTAAGGCCTGATTCACACATAACTGTTTTGATCAGTGTTTGGTTACTGATTTCCATCAGTGATTGTGAACCGAAACCAATTATGCGTTAAAAACACAGAAGGGGTACAGATCCTTCCATTACACCTTATATATGTGTAGGATCTACTTCTGGTTTTGGTTCACAATCACTAATGTAAATCACTGATCAAACACTGCTGTGTGATTAAGGCCTAATTCTGATAGTCAATGTGATCTTTTGACATGTCTTTGAAACACGTTAAAAAATCACAATGGTATCATCCATAGCATTCAGACCACCACGTACCAAAATTGTGGGGCACCAAGATCCATTCTGCTGCCCTATCATAGCTAATCCTACCGCCGATCTGATAATGACGACCTATCCTAATGTAGGTCATCAATACTAAAAAGCGGACAATCCCTTTAAAGTATGACAGACACTTCTAATTAGCTTGTCACAGAAAATCATTATTTAAATTGAGATATCAGGATAGACCCATTGATATTGTACTACAGGTCATAACCAAGGTTTACTGTATCACAACTGTCCCCCATTCAATAAACAGATACTTTTACAGAAAATAATACATTATACTTTATTGACCTTAACACCACATATTACTGATGTGCATTAAAGTGATTATGTATGACTAGAAACTGTAATAATAAAAGTGACCCCTAGGTCAGAAAAAAGTGCCTCAGAGGGATCCCACAAGAACCTGAAGCACTACAAACAATATGTTCAATGCAGCCCTAGGGTTATGGGTGTCCCCCCACTACCGCCAGAAGTCCCCATGCATTTCCTCAGTACTACTGGTTCCTTAGAGGACAATATAGAGACATTAAAAACACAAATCAGATTAAGACAAAATGTATGTCACAGGTACGAGTCCCTAGGAATAATCTTTCCATACAGAAATATATCTAAGGTGGGAACTCCAATTTGAGGATGTTGATTTAATTAACAAATGGACACTTTGCTTTCTCCAAGTATGGATAGATGTCAAGTATCAAGTATTCTAGGTTGCATGGAAACCTAAATAAAAGAAAGGGGGGGAGGGGGGGCGGCAACCTTTCTAAGCCATAATCCTAGGATAGGAGCAATTAGATTTGATAATAACAGAAAGAAAAAAAAAATGTCACTTTCATATATAAGAAAATGTGGAATAGGGTATCCATTCCCAGATGGACAAGAATTAGAATGATAACTAATTATAACCATAGCCTCTAAATTATGAAGATGTCTCAGACTAATCTAAAAAATTATGAAAATGAATGAGGTCATGTTAATGCATAATCTAGTGAACTAAAGTAAAGTCATGAACTAAAAGTAATAATAAAAGCATATGGGGAGGCATTATACCATGATGTAGTACAAGCTCTTAACGAAATGGCATATATCAAATTTTAGACCATTTTAAATGTATAAAAATAACTAACTGGAAAAAGAAAAATGTAAATCCAGCTTCCGTAGTAAAAATAAAATAGCCTTTATTATTCCATCAGTATATAAAAAAAAATAACTCACTGTAATGGTGCTCTCACCTAAATGGTGCAGTCCATTTTGTAGACTTGAATGGAGCATGATTAAAACAGGCAAAAGAGGAGGAATGCTGTTCCATACGATGCCATTATATTACATATGGGTATAGATGATCTCATCCACAACCCCCAGTTACCAGGGTAGTGGCTGTAAAGGTAAAAGAAATATGATACAGTTGTGTTCAAAATTATTCAACCCCCAATGCTGTAAAGGGTTTTAGGGAATTTAGTGTACATTTGTAATTGTGTTCAGAATGAAATCTTACAAGGACTTTTTAAAGAACCAAATGCAACTAAAATGACATCAATTGTTTTTGTAATACAGTATTAAATGTTTTTTTTTGTGTGATTTCTTCATTGACACAATTATTCAACCCCTTAAAGACTACCACTCTTAAGAACAGAGGTTCATTCAAGTGTTTTCGATCAGGTATTGAAAACACCTGTGGATGTCAAGGAGCAGCAATCAAGCATAATAAGCACCAATTAGGCAGATTTAAAATGACTGTGATACTCAGCTCCTTCTAGACATTTACTGGTGTGTTTACAAACATGGTGAAGTCAAGAGAATGGTCCAGGAAGACAAGAGAAGAGGTGATTTCTCTTCACAGGAGGGGCAATGGCTATAAGAAGAGTGCAAAGATGTTAAACATACCAAGAGACACCATAGGAAGCATCATTCGCAAATTCAAGGCAAAGGGCACTGTTGAAACGCTACCTGGTCGTGGCAGAAAGAAGATGCTGACTTCGACTGCTGTGCGTTACCTGAAGCGCAAAGTAGAGAAAAGTCCCCGTGTGACTGCTGAGGAACTGAAAAAAGATTTGTCAGATGCGGGTACTGAAGTTTCAGCTCAGACAATAAGGCGCACACTGCGTAATGAAGGCCTCCATGCCAGAACTCCCAGGCGCACCCCCTTGCTGTCTCCAAAGAATAAGAAGAGTCAACTGTAGTATGCCAAAAGTCATGTTGACAAACCAAAAAAGTTTTGGGATAGTGTTCTGTGGACTGATGAAACAAAATTAGAACTGGTTGGGCCCATGGATCAATGCTATGTTTGGATGAGGAAGAACAAGGCCTATGAAGAAAAGAACACCTTGCCTACTGTGAAGCATGGCGGGGGGGTCAATCATGCTTTGGGGCTGTTTTGCTTCTACAGGTACAGGGAAGCTTCAGCGTGTGCAAGGTACCATGAATTCTCTTCAGTACCAGGAGATATTGGATGAAAATGTGATGCAGTCCGTCACAAACCTGAGGCTTGGGAGACGTTGGACCTTTCAACAGGACAATGATCCCAAGCATACCTCCAAGTCCACTAGAGCATGGTTGCAGATTAAAGGCTGGAACATTTTGAAGTGGCCATCGCAGTCACCAGACTTAAATCCGATTGAGAACCTCTGGTGGGACTTAAAGAAAGCAGTTGCAGCGCGCAAGCCTAAGAATGTGACTGAAGTGGAGGCTTTTGCTTATGAAGAATGGGCGAAGATACCCGTAGATCGCTGCAAGACACTTGTGTCAAGCTATGCTTTATGTTTAAAAGCTGTTATAACTGGAAAAGGATGTTGTACTAAGTACTAAGTACTTGAATGTCACTTGGGGGTTGAATAAAACTGATAATATTGTGAGCACAGAAATGACATTTGTGGTTATTTCATTATAAATGTTATGTTATATTTGTCTGACTTACAAGTGCCTCTTTGATTTAATTATAAATAAGATGACCGAAATGATCAAAATCAATGTCAAACTGGCCAAAACACTCAATTTCAGTGGGGGTTGAATAATTTTGAACACAACTCTACATACAGAATTCTACCCCGTGATATTAAACATTTTGCTGTCAGAAAAAGTGAATAAAAAGACACCACTGGCTATGTTCACACAACGGATTTTGAAAAACGCACAGAAAAAAATTCAGCGCAGAATCCGCACTGATTTTCTGCATAGTTTTGGTGTGGTTTTAGGCACGTTGTATTTTCAACTTCATTTTCCAGGACGTCCTCCATGATAGCACCAGTATTGGACTATTGCGGCAACAGGAGGGGTAAGTGCCAGGGGTATTTAAACCAGACTGGGTATAGCAATAGAGTCCTCACACTATGGTTTCCTCAAGCTCTATCCGCAGAGAGCAATCACCAGAGCCTCCTGTTCAGGGACATGTGAGTAAATACCTTATCTCGGTCCCTTGTATCTAATTTGGAAAACTATTCTAAAGGATTGTTTGTCAAATTTTCCTAGGGGGGAGAAGGAACTACCCATAAGGTGGAACCTAAAAAGAAGCCTACTCAATCAGACGAAGGAGAGGAAGAAGGGGATGATTTCCTACCCGCCACATGCTATGACAAGCAGTGGAAATACTGCTTCTCATCAGATGATATGGACTCACTTCTCACGGCCATTAGAGAAAGAAGAACAACAAAAAGGTCCGTTCAGGATGAGAGGCCTAAAGAGCTAAAAAGCTAAAATAAATTCCAATCTAAAAGAGATGATTTATCTAGCCTTTGATAAGGAGGAGACTAAACTGTGGGAAGAAATCCCAAAAATTGATATACCAGTAGCCAGGGTCGCTAGGAAGATGACCATTCCATTTGACGATTCCTCACAACTTAAAGAACCTATGGACTGGAAGGCTGACCTTCTGAGGAAAATTTGGGGGACAGCTGCAGCTCTAGTTAGTACAAATATTGCCACTACATCGGTAGCAAGGGCTATGCTTTTATGGTTGTCTCAGCTTGAAAACCATTTAAAGATGGGGACTCCTAGGGAGGATATACTTGAATCCAGTCCTCTCCTAAAAATCGCTACGGCATTTGTGGCAGATTCATCGGCTGAATCGGTCATATTTGCCGCCAAAAACTGAGCCATTTTAAACACGACAAGAAGAGCCTTATGGCAAAAAAATTGGTCGGGCAACCTGGTGTCAAAAAATAAATTGTGTGCAATTCCTTTCTCAGGGGCTTATGTCTTTGGTCCGATATTAGACACTTTCCTTTAAAAAGCCTCAGGCAAAAAGAAAGGCTTCCTGGAAGAAGGGTCCAGAAAAACACAGCTTTTTCGCAGGAGATTCCAAAAAAAAACAAAAAAAAAAAAAAACGTCTAAGGACAAAGGAAAATTGGGAAAATAGTCTTATCCCAAAGGAGGGAGAGTTTTTACTTAACCCCAACAACTCCCAAAACAAGCAATGCTTGCGGATGCTTGCGATTTTCATGCAGCCCCATTCATTTCTATGCGGCCTGCGTTGCGTGAAAAATGCAGAATAAAGAACATGCTGAGATTTTCACGCAACACACAAGTGATGCGTGAAAATCACCGCTCATCTGTAAAGCCCCATTGAAGTGAATGGGTCCGGATTCAGTGTGGGTGCAATGCGTTCACGTCACGTGAAATTCTCGCCCGGTGAAAGGGGCCTAAGAATGTTTGTTTACTTTTTATTTGAATAATGAATAGAAGAGCGATTTATTTCCAAAGTAAATTGTCAGTAGCAGTGAGTGTGTTTGTAGAACGGGAAAGACATTTAATTGTGCCCCTCTTTTTAAATTACGGAAAACACACTTGCAATTTTGCTATAAACGTTTTATAATTTGGCGTGACTGTGTACCAAATCCATGACTCTTCATTTAGGAAAATCATACGTTTTTATTAGGCCTCATATATCTAGAATACGGAAGAGTTCAAAACAAAAGACCTAGACCTTAATCTTCCTAAAGCCAGAATGTAGTACTAGCAGCTGCAGCCATCCAGGCAGTAGTAGTGGTAGGCCACAGTTCTCCTTGTCTTCTGAAAGGCGCAACATTATTCAGGGCAAAGATTGTGGAGAAGATTGTGGACTGGATGTCTCACGCCTCCTCTTAGCTGGATAACATGAAGGTCTGACGCCATGCCTTAGAGCCTGGCATCACAGCATATATTCTGCTCCACCTCCTTGCAGTCCCAGAGAAATCTTTCAGTTGCATCCTCTCGGTCTTTACTGTCCCCTCCTGGTAGGGTACCTTTTATTTTGCCTAAGAAGAGGCAAAAAAAAAACACCACACACTCTGGCAGATGGTCAAGAGAGTCTACCTGTTGATGACTTGTGTGAGAACAGTCAGCATTTAGACTGCCAGTGTAGCAATAAAGAGTGGAGGCAATGTATGGCCTAAACCTCCAAAAGAACTGGCAGAGCAAGGTCTGCTTCTGTTGTCAGCTCAGGAACTGGTGATCCTGCTGATACTCTGGGAGCAGTCTCAAAACATCCCAAACCTAAGGCAAGCTCAGCTGCCTCTAGCTTTGTGCGAACCACGCCAGGAAGAGTTTTTTGTTTTGTTTTTTACCACAAGGCTGGCACACAAAGCCATAGCCATGTTCAAGATCTGCAGGATTAAAGTAAGGTTAAAGGACAAACATATAGGCACCAGGGCTCATTTGTAGCATATGAGGTGACATCAACGCATCTTTTGGGAAAATACAACTGGCCAGCATTCTCAATCAGAACAGGCCTGTCCTCCTTCTCCTGGACTTCTTTGTAGCGACCAGCCCACATCCCCAAGCAGTACAGTGTCCTTGGCGTCATCATCAACATCAGCTGCTTCTTCTCCTGCTCAGACTTCTCTTCTTCCTTGACCTCCACTCCATTGTGAGACATACATGGCAGAATATGTGGTCATGAGAAAACTATTATCGACCAGCAATTAGCTTATGTGCAAGCTGAACTACCACCTGGCCAAGTTGCTGGCAGTTTAGTCGCTGTCATACTACTTAGTTATGGTAATTGTGGCACACTTCTGCATCTTTGCCTACATTAAATTTTTCTGGGCTCAGTCCCAGGCGGTGTGGTGGGACTAACTCTTGGCCAGGCATACAAGAGTACCATTGCTATATGTATAATTTGGATAGTCAGTCCTATATACAAAATTTAACTCTGTTCAATTTTTTTAAAAAAAGAAAAAAATAGAGAACATTTTTTCAAAAAAAGTTAACTAGGTGTTATATACCAATTTTCCCAATCAGCTGCACGGACCCGGCAGTTACTGACTTCCGGGTCCCTGCAGCATACGCCGGCATCGGTAATAACACCGATGCCGGCGTGTTAACCCCTTGTATACATACATAGGGTTTGCGGAGGGTACGGGTGCCCTCTGTTTCCCCATTGGGTCCCCGCGCCCCAATGGCAGAGCAGGCAAGCCCGATGCCTTCCATAGACATTGGAGCTTTCCTTCTATGGAAGCCTGTAAGATCCAGCCCCTAGACTGGGTCTCACAGGCAGGCTGTCAACATAAAAGCTGTTTCAAGTAAAAAATAAATAAAATTTCCCAAAAGAAAACACATAAAATTGTAAAAAAAAAAAGAAACAAAACAGGCATATTGCCGCATCCATAACGACTGGCTGTACAAATACATCACATGATCCTCCCCCTCACCTGAATGCCGTAAGAAAATAAAAAATAAAAACTGCTAAAACAATCATTTTTTGTTACCTTACAGAACAAAAAGTGGAACACCAAGCAATTAAAAAGGCGTACGCACCCCAAAATAGTACCAATCAAACCTTACCCTCATCCCGCAAAAAATGAGCCCCTACATAAAACAATTCGGCAAAAAACAAAAACAAAACTATGGCTCTCAGAATATTAAGACACTAAAACCAAATGTTTTGGTTTCTAAAATGCTGTTATTGTGTAAAACTTAAATAAATAAAAAAAGTATACATATTAGGTATCACCGCATCCGTAAGAACCTTCTGTATAAAAATATCACATGATCTAACCCCTCAGGTGAACACCGTAAAAATATATATATAAAAACGGTTTTGAATAAACTTTTTTGTCACCTTACATCACAAAAAGTGTAATACCAAGCGATCAAAAAGTCATACACACCACATAATCATATCAATTAAACCGTCATCTCATCCTGCAAAAAATGAGACCCTACGTAAGACAATCGCCTAAAAAAAAAAAAAAAAATTATGTCTCTCACAATATGGAGACACTGAAACATGTTTTTTTTTTAATTTTGTTATTGTGTAAAACTTAAATAAATAAAAAAGTATACATATTATCTATCACCACATCCGTAAGAACCTGCTGTATAAAAATATCGCATAACCTAACCCCTCAGATGAACACCGTAAAAAAAGGCATTTTTTGTCACCTTACATCACAAAAAGTGTAATACCAAGCAATCAAGTCATATGCACCCTAAAATAGTACCCACCAAACCGTCATCTCATCCCGCAAAAAATAAAAAAATGAGATCCTACCTAAGACAATCACCCAAAAAATAGAAACAACTATGGCTCTCAGAATATGGAGACACTGAAACATGATTTTTTTGTTTAAAAAAATATTGTTGTTTTGTAAAACTTAAATAAATAAAAAGTATACATATTTGTATCGCCGCATCCGTAAGAACCTGCTGTATAAAAATATCACATGACCTAACCCCTCAGATGAACACCGTAAAAAAAAAACTGTAATACCAATCAAAAAGTCATATGCACCCTAAAATACTACCAACCAAACCGTCATCTCATACCGAAAAAATGAGCCCCTACATAAGACAGTTGCCCAAAAAATAAAAAATAAAACTATGGCTTTCAGAATATGCAGACACAAAAAAAAAAATTTTTTTCAAAAATGCTTTATTATGTAAAACTGAAACAAACAACCAAAATAGTCATATCTGGAATTGCCGCATCCATAACAACCTGCTCTATAAAAATACCACATGATCAAACTTGTCAGATGAATATTGTAAATAACAAAAAATAAAAATGGTGCCAAAACAGCTATTTTTTTTCTTACCTTGTCTCAAAAAAGTGTAATATAGAGCAACCAAAAATCATATGTACCCTAAAATAGTACCAACAAAAATGCCACCTTATCCCGTAGTTTTCAAAATGGGGTATTTTTTTGGAGTTTCTACTCTAGGGGTCTTCAAATGTGACATGGCAACTTAAAATTATCCCAGTGAAATCTGCCTTCCAAAAACCATATGGCGTTCCTTTCCTTCTGCGCCCTGCCGTGTGCCTGTACAGCAGTTTACTACCACATGTGGGGTGTTTCTGTAAACTATAGAATCAGGGTAATAAATACTGAGTTTTGTTTGGCTGTTAACCCTTGTTTTGTTAGCGGGAAAAAATTGGGTTTTGGAAATTCTTAAAAAATTAAAGATTTGTTTATAAACTTCTAAGCCTTCTAAAGTCTCAAAAAAAGAAAATGTCATTTACAAAATGATCCAAACATGGAGTAGACATATGGGAAATGTCAAGTAATAACTATTTTAGTAGGTATCACTATCTGTTTTAAAAGCAGAAAAATTGAATTGAATTTTTGGTAAATTTTGTATTTTTTTTATAAATAAAAATGAAATATTTTGACTCAAATTTACCACTGTCATGATGTACAATATGTTCCGAGAAAACAATCTTAAATTGGCTTGGATAAGTAAAAGTGTTTTAAAGGTATCACCACATAAAGTGACACATCAGATTTGCAAAAAATTGCATGATCCTTAAGGTGAAAATTGGCAGTGTCCTGAAGGGGTTAAAACTAATCAGTATAATTAATAATTAACTACAATAATATTTTCTAAAGGCAAAACAAAGCTTTCAAATTTCACGATAATATATGTATAATTGCTGAAGAATAAGTAAATGTAAGTTGCTTGTCCTATTGCAGGTTACATGAACACCAAAGAAGCGTGCTACAAAGATATGAGGATTCAGGTCAATACTTCATTATGTAATGCAAAAAATCGACCTATCACAGGACGGGTCTCTTGCAACATACAAGCTTGTACTCCAGGGTAAGTTAGAAATCTACATAAATAGTAGTATAAATTAATAAATGAACATCATATAATTGTGTGCTAAATAAATTGATCTTAACTGTTTGACTGTTTTTGAGTTTTGGCTGTTGTTTCTAAAGCTCAGTAGTAACCGCTAATGTCATAAAATGTAGTTGCTATGTACAGGCATGAGAAAAAGTACACCCTATTTGAATGTAATGGTTTTGCACATCACTACCTACTAAATCTAGTCCTTAGGATGTTTTAATATTTGATATACACTCCTCACAAAAGGTTATGGATATTTGGCTCGTGTTTGAAATTTCAGGATGAACCTAAAGTGCACTCTAACCTTTACAGGTGAGCTTAATGTGACCTTCTCCAAACTTTTGAATGCACATGTCCAACTGTTCAATGTTTCAGTACTTTTTGAACAACTTGCTGTTGCCTAACAAGTAACTTAACTGCAAAATTCACAACAGATGTTTGATCCATGAATCGCCCAATGTTCATGGACGACAATACTCCAGCTCATCAAGGTCGCATCATTAGGGAACGGCTGCTGGAGACTGGGGTACCTCAAATGGAGTGGCATGCACTTTCTTCAGACCTGAATCCTATTCAAAAGCTATGGGATCAGCTGAGCCGCCATGTAGAGATTTGTAACTCTGTACCCCAGAACCTCAATGACCTAAGGGCCGCCCTTCAAGAAGATGGGATGCCATGCCTCAGCAGACAATGGCCACTTTCAGACGAGTGAGTTGTAAACTCCAGACTCGGAGCATGAGTATAAAACAGCTCCCATCATGAACTTCCAGCACTGCTGGGGTCGCATAGCATTATATTGATTTTATGATGCTGTGTAACCCTTACAGTTTTGGATTGTATAGAATAACACTGACAGCATTATGTTAGTGTTATCCAATACATTTCAGACCTCTAAGTGTTACATAGCATCATAAATCAATATAATGCTATGCGTCCCCGGCAGTGCTAGAAGTTCAGGACGGGATCTGTCTTATACTCATACTTCAAGTCCGGAGTGTACAGCTCGCTCGTCTGAGCGGCCAATAAGTCGACTTGTGAACAGCATCAGATGTCGTTGTCAAACTTTAATTGATGCTCAAGGCCACATGACAAGTTACTGAGACATTGACATTTTTTGTGGGGGTATATCCACTTTTGTTTCAATAAATAGTGTGAGATGAGGAAATCATTTAATTACTTAAATGCCCTACTTTCATGATATAATATCCCTGTAGTGTGAACTTTTTACTTTTTCCATAAATTTCACCCAAAAGCCAAAAATATCGAACTTTTTGTATACATTGATATCGATGTATATTGATTGTCTGTGTAACTGCAGATCTGTTACTGCATACACTTACTGGATAGGAAGTGCATTGTATGTATGAAACTGTATGCACCCTAATTAACCCATTATTATAAATCTATTTAGATCTAATGAGTACATGTAATTACTAACTTGTTTACATCAGCTAATTGCTAATTCTCCTACATAGGTATAGCAGTTTTGTAAATTGAAATCTGTATGTTTCTATTTTCGTTCAAATAATATATTTTTTTTTGGAAAATTTAGAGAAGCTACCTTGGTTGTAGTCATAACATTGCAATTTAATTTTCCAGTCTTCTATCTATATATGTATAGGCCTCCCTATTAAAATAAGGGTCTCTGTGGAGCTCCTTTTGCCGTCAAACCTTTTTATTTACATCTATGAGCATACAAAGATAATATTTCACAAGTTGAAAAATAACACTGACATTGGGGAAAATAATCCAGTGTACTATTTTAATAAGACTGACGAATTGTAGACAGCAGAAAGCAGCATCAGCTTTTTTTGGAGGTGATTTGGAAATGGACATATGTTGCCACTAATCAAACATCTGCTAGTTACCTTAGTATACACTGGGCACAGTGGGGCTTTAGGAGGCTTTAGCAATGCAAAAGACATACAGTATTTATGCGAACAGTGTTACACAGCATATTTTACAATGCACTTGAGACACATATAGTTGTCATTCTTAAATAAATCTAACTGATGTCATAATCCTTTGAATGCACAGCACAAATGATGTGCATAACGCCAGGCAGGATAGAAATGGATACGGGTCTGGTGACTGAATTTTCCACCATCACTAGTTCTGAGATTTTTCCCAAGTTCCTCAATTTTGTTATGTTTTAAAATATTCTTAGCTCTTACATAGAAGAGCTTTAGCAGTAGCAGGATGAAAAGTTAACATTTAAGCTACTGCTTTCCTACAATAATTGTTATCCAACTTTTCTACATATTCTCTAACTGCACTCACAATTCTTGTTTTGTAAAGTGTTGGTATATCCCTAGGGTGTGTCATCACATTATGATTGGTTGGATATGACCTTTGGGATCCCCACTGACCCTAAGAATGTAAGGGCATCCGCACTGTGGCCCTTTCCCTTTTTTCTCTGCACAGCAATGGTCCCAGACATTCAGCTGTGTACAGAACAGCAGCCAACCCTGTTTACTTAGGAAGCTGCTGGAAAAGACTCTGAATGGAGCTGCAGCTCTGTCATTTAATGAGATGGGTATTTTCTTTTGGAACTGGCTCAGACCCCATACAACAAGCTCAGTTGTTTTGATCCTGTGGAAGAAAAGCGTCTGCAGGAGGAGTCTGGCAGCAGCTTCTTTCTCTCTCCCCATTAAAAGCACTTGTACACCTGGCCAAGCTGAGTATACATGTACTGTATAAGCTGGGAGGAATAGCCAGGAGTATAGACTGGCAATTTACTGTACCAGGGGACTTCCCAGTGAGGTCCAGGGCCACCTCATTCAGCACTTTCAGAAGGCAGTCTTGCATTCCTACACAGCCCTGCAGACATCTGTGCATGTGGGAAATATTGTACACAGTGGCGTACCGCCCATATAGGCAGACCACGCAGCTGCTATGGGGCCCGTGGCAGAGGGAGGGCCCGGAGCGCATGGAAGGCCACGCCCATTTCCGGGCCCTGCATTCCCTCTGTCCGTCCTGGGCCCTGCTTTCCCTCTGTTCAGGTGTCCCATCACCCTCCCTCACTCCGTGTCCTGCCCGCAGTGACAGTTGCAGCACTCAGCCTAGAGCACCCTATCTGCAGTGCACACAGCAAGGAAGCTTTAGCAGACGTGCTGCTGCTGCCTGACCTGACTGTGACTGGGGGACAGTCTCACCCCCAGAAACTAGTCACCCTCACCTGTGCTGCAGAGAGAGGGACTCAACCTCTAGGCTCAATGTGAAGATCTGCCATGGCCTGCCTGCCACTCTGCCACACAGACAGCAAGCTACAGTGGAGTACACAGTAAGTGAGCACAGCAGCAGTGCACTGCAACTTTAAATTAAAAGTTCATGGGATGGGTAGGAGGGGCTGTCTATTACCCAGAACATGCACTTCTGGGGACAGTATTCACTATAAGCAGCACGCAGGCACAGTTCATAAGGGGGCCTGTTGGCACACAAAAGAGCAAACAGTGCATAAGGCAAGGGGGATATGGTGGCACTGGTATACTATTGTGCCAGCACTACCATAGACCCCCCCCCCATGAACTTCTTCCTGTGAGCTGCTTATAACGGATCTCAATACTGGAAAATAGAAACGCAAGTGTGAAAGTAGCCTAATGCGTACCCAGCTCCCTGGCACCCGCATTGCTCCTGATGCCTACACAGCTGTCACTGCTGGCGGTATGGCAGGGGAGGAGCCAGGGCAGGTGGTGGGATGGGCCAGTGGTGGTTAGTGGACAGAGTTAGTGGGGCCCCATTCAGATTCTTGCTATGGGGCCCAATGATTTCTATGTACACCCCTGATTGAACATAATCATTTTTACACCAAATGGCAGCAAAAATTTGACAAAACCGCAACGTAGAATGATCCCTACACACACAGGTATCTGTAGAAGTCTCTTGTTTGCAGTCTCAATCTTTCTGTGGCATAAGTAGCTGGGAAAACATCAAATATCCACATCACATGACCATATCACAGGTATCGTCCTTAAGTTACAGAAACACGGAGGCTCTGCACAGGAGAAGGAAAAGTGAAAGATCTCTGTAAGTGTGTTTATATGCTTCTGTTGTTGTTCTGAGTAAATGTATGTACTGCACAGTAAGACTTCTCCTGTATTGTGTATATACAGTTCTGGAAAAAATTAAGAGATAACACCAAAATTATCAGTGCCTCTAGCTTTACAATTTATGGGTATGTGTTTGACTAAAATAATCAGTTTTATTCTATAAATTTAGACATTTCTCCCAAATGGGGCTAAGTTGCGATACCAACCACAGGGGATAGCTCATCAGTATAAAAGTCTTGGAAAACCCCTGTAACCACCTAAGTGTTCTGCTCAAGCTCAACTAGGGCTGTGGGAAAAGTACTTAACTGTTCTGCCCAAGCTGAACTCAATCAGAAAGTAGAGTGGGGAGGACTGCTTTAGCTGTTGATATCTCCTGAATGGAGCAGCTTTTAAACAACATCAAAAGGACTGCATTAGTCCAAGCTAAAAAAGGAGATTTCACTGTTAGAAATCAAGTTGGGAATAATCACAGGTAAAACCTGCTTTTACTTTCACTTTCAGCTGTATTCACTGTATCCCGATTTCTAACAGTGATATCTTGCCATGTAGTGAGCATATTACAGTCATTCTTGTTTTGTCTGAAAGCTTGGAATGCCAGCTTCCAAACAATTCAAAAAGGCTAAAATTGTCACTGCGGGGTTAAAATAGTTGTGCGCCAACAAGATTTACTGCAAACACACAAAACCTTTAATAAAAAAAGTTGGGAGGGTTTTTCCAATGTTAATGCTATTTTAAAAAACCTTGCAAATGAGACAAAAGAAACCGCCTTATCCGATAGGGAAATATTTAAATAATTTTCCCAGGGGATCAAGTAGGATGGTTTGCTAACAGATTGGGAAGTTTCAGTTTTGGTTTGGGTAGAAGTGTGAGCGATTTGAAACTGTAAAGGCCTCGTGAAGTAGGATATTTGGCTAGGTGCTTTTGTGGTGCATGTGGTTCGCGCCGTCATCCTCCATTGTATGCATTTTTTGCTGGGGATGGCTGCTAGCTGCGGACCACATGCAGAGGAGCTGCTCCCCCAGTTAGAAACAAGCTATAGCGTTAGGGGTTTGAGCAGTTCCTCCCATTTAGGCCACTTTATTTCAGTTATTCTATTTGGCTAGGTAGTCCTGGTACATTTGGTCTAAATGAGCTACAGTATATGTAAGCTATTAAGAGGTTTGTAATACGCAGACCATTGTGCAGGTGAAGGAAGGTCTTATATTGGTGAAGGTAATATATTTTTGTATCACAAAGGTCACCTCACAGGCCAAAGGTGTGCCTCTAGCAGGTGAGGAATAGCACAAGCTGATGCTTATGGAGAAGGTGTAGCAGAAAAAGCAAGTTTTTTTTTTTTTATTCACAGAGAACCCGGAGCATGGTTGCATCGTTTGTTTTATGAGGGTTTCCATAACCATAATGAAAAGAGAGAGGGGGAAGGGGGCATTCCTGTCTGCCCACTAGAGGTGGTGAAGGGATCCGAAAGTGTACTGTTTACTTTAACTTGTGCATCAAACGCTTATTTGGCATCTGTGCTTAGCAGAGTCAGGGAAATCTTTTTGGAACAAGCATAGTGGATTAAGTGAAGAATACTCGTTAAATTATGTTTTCTTTCTCTATTTTTAATCTTGTTTTGTACTTGGTTTAAAATTCGTGGGAGTAGGGGTCTGCTCCGAAATGCCAATAATTTTGGCCAAAGTTTCATGACTGCATAAGTAACGATATGGGTTAAAAACTGCTGTAAAATTGTAGGTCTTTGCCTTCCTTGGGTAGAATAGTAATGTGGGCTTCCGGGGCTTGTTTAGGGATAAGTGATCCAGACAGCAATGCATTAAATAGGGCAAGCAGATAGGGCATAAGGGTATGTAATTTTTTTTTTATATACACAATAGTAAAGCCATCTTCTCCAGGGCTTTTTCCCATGGGTATGTTTTTTTTTCAAGGAGCTAGAAATTTGTTGTGGGGAGATGGGTTTCAAGAGGTTTTGTACATCTTAGGCTGACAATTGAGGGTGAGACAAAGAAGACAAAAAGTACTTTATCACTGTAGTTCTGACACCAGTGCAAGAAGCATTATCCTTGTTTACATTGTATAGGGTTGTGTAATGTTCCTTAAATGCTGTAGCAATGTGTGAAGTAGGGGTGACTAATTTTTAGGCCTTGTAAATCCTATTTTTTTAAGATAGAAGTCACGAGTTTGCTTCCTTTGTCTCCATGTGCATAAAATTCCTACTCGCATCTCAAGTAGACTTTAGCAGAGTTTATATTTAACCGATCTTTTAATTTGCTTCTAATAGTCGTACGATCAGGCAAATCGCCAGGATTAGTTCATCTCTAATCACTGCCTTCTGCATTTCCCAAATAGTAGGGACCAGTATATGTGGATAAGAGTTTTCCTTAAAAAAAAAAAATTCAAACTACGCAGCAAAGCCCCAAATTTTTAGGGATCAGCAACTAAGGTTTAATTTAGTTTCCATGAAAATCTGTCTGGGAAAGAGAGCCAATATTAACAGTTAGGCTACTTTCGCACTAGGCTTTCTATTTTCCGGTATTGAGATCCATCATAGGGTCTCAATACTGGAAAAAAAAACTTCAGTTTTGTCCCCATTCATTGTCAATGAGGACAAAACGTAACGGAACAGAACGGAATGCTTGAAAATGCATTCTGTTCTCATTCTGTCCTGGGATGCGGAGCAAAACGGATCCATCATGACCCACAATGCAAGGGGGTACGTATCTATTTTCTCTGACACAATCTAACACAATAGAAAACGGATCCGTCCCCCATTGACTTTCAATGGAGTTCATGTTGGATCCGTCTTGGCTATGTTAAAGATAATAGAACCGGATCTGTTCATAGCTGATGCAGATGGTTGTATTATCAGTAACGGAAGCATTTTTGTTGAACTCTGCCAGATCCAGCAAAAACGCTAGTGTGAAAGTAGCCTTAGTGATATAGGGGTATGATCTGACAGTGTTATGTTTCTTTTAGTTGTCAGAGTAACGTGATCTATCCAGTCGAGGGTTATAAATAGGTAATCTAAAACTTGATACGCGGAATGTACCATGGAGTAAAAAGTATAGTCTTTTACCGAGGTGTTATCTAATCTCCAGCAATTAAATGGAGATCTTCTAAAGCTTGGGTTATTTTGCAAATATCTTTAATTTAAAATGCTCATTTGCCAGACGAGGAGTCCAGCAGAGGGTGGAGAGTCGTACAGATTGCCTTGGGACAGATGAGGCACACTGGCCCTTTAAGAGCAGGGATCAGTGTGTCCTAAGGAATCGGGTGGGAAAAGGCTTACAGCACAGAGCAAGCCGAGCTCTGAACGCTCCAGTGGCAATGTCCATCGGGAGAAGGGAGATGTCAGTGTATGTGGATCGCCAACATGCCAGAGCTGGAGGAGGAGTGAGTGTTCTACCATTACATAGTGCCATAATATAGTGCATATACAACTCTTGAAATACAGTATGGCCATATATCCTAGCCTAATCACTTAAATGCTTGCCTGTTGTTGCTCTTTCTTTGACCATTACTAGATAATTGATGTAGGGTTTATGTGGCAGTGGCTTTATATGTTAAAAGTCTTTAATGTCAAAAATCTAGTAATTAAATACTTTATGCCTGCAATGGTGTGGTATATGTATTACTAAACATAGGGGGTCATTTACTAACCAGAAATACGCCTGGGCGTATTTCTGGTGCAGATTGCAGCGCAAAGGACCTTCTGCAACTTTTCCCCGCTCATGGCAAGTCTAAAAAAGTGGGCGTGGCGGAGAAAGTGACGGACCGGCAAGCCCGTCTTTATTTACCATTTTCTATGCCTGGTTTAGGAGTAGAATATGGTCTAAATGTAAGACAGCTAGGAAGCAGTCTTAAATTTAGAAGTGACAGTGGATCCGCCAAAGTTATGTAGAGGCCAGCGTCTCTACATAACTCTGGCAGATCCCCCACCAGCTATAGGGGATATTAAGACCGGTGTCTAAAACGCCGGTCTTAATAAATGACCCCCATAGTGTATACCGTGTTTTCTGAAACATGCAGACTATGATAAAGTTTTCTTTTTAATACTAGGCTACAATAAAAGCTTGTACCTCAGTAGTGATTGCAAATATTAAAACGTAACTTTTAATTGTTACTATAATAGAATATATGCCCAGTGTTCAAAATACTGATACTGCAATTGAACCATCAAAAGAAAAAACAAACAGTAATTAGGTAGATAAGACCCGGGGTGCACGGCGGCTCCCCCCGAAATGATACATCAGTGTCCTACCACCAACTGTCGGGCCGGATCTTAGACGTCCTCAGTGTTGTCATCAAATGTAGAGGATTGATCATCCCGTTTCCAGGGCAAGATGGATGCTGTTTGGAAAAAAGTGCATGGATGATTGAAGGTCCCTGATGTGCCCTACTAAGGCCCTGTGGACTGCCTACTTCTCAGTCCCTGTTAACTCGATAATAGTAGCAGCCTAACCACAGGGCACTCGTCCTTAGAAGGGCGACCCCGTCTTGAAACTGGCCCTTACAAAGATAATTAAATAACTGGCCCTACAGTTCGCCCCTATCCTGGTCCCTACATGCACGTTTCATCTCTAGATGGAGACTCATCAGGGGATTGTGCAAAGGATGAGGAGGCTATAACATAGAGTATCAAAGCCACAATGGGGAGAAAATAATCCCATTAGAATTGTGGTATATTAATAGTAGGGTCAAAGATCAAATGAGGTAAAGGTATATTTTGATTCCTCATAAGATCATCAGTGCATCTATGGGGATAAAGATAGTCCCTAATGCAGATTAGTGGGGCACCATGATGGCTATGATGTCCTACGGTTATTGGGCTGCAAGTGCTGTTTATTACAAGGAAATATTTCTACAGTACGTCTTATTTTCCCTTGTGAGGTGCAGTTATATTTTGTAAAGCCCTTTTTGCCGTGTATTAGTGGCAAAAGAAAAACATTTTTGCTGTTCAGCAGTGTAGTTATATGTTGAAAAGCCTTTTGTGGAGTGTATAAGTGGAAAAAAATAAGGCCCTATTCAGCGGTGCAGTTATATGTTGTAAAGCCCTTTTTGCTTATTAGCTTATTAGCCGTTGTGTAAAGTGAGAAAATTACAGACTTTTCCGGGGTGTTTTAATTTCCTTTATTTATTTGATCTAACACTCTGTGGGTCACTCTGTGGTCTCCTCATGTTGCTGCCACCTCCACACTATGTCACCTTGCCACTCTGTGGTCTCCTGATGCTGTCACCTTCACTCTGTCATTGTGCCACTCTGTGGCCTCCTGATATAGCCGCCACCTCCAGACTCTGTCAATGCGGACCTCTGTGGTCTCCTCATGCTGCTTTCACCTCCCCACTATGTCATTGTGCCACTCTGTGGACTTCTCATGCTGTTCCCACCCTCTCCACTTCATGACTGGGCCACTATTTTGCCTTTCGGCCTGGCTGACATCATCATTTATTTGACTTTTCTTCTGATCTGTCAGAACTTCAGAAGGAAGGAAAAATGAGAAGTGCAACAGATCCTGTCTGTGTAGCAGCTGTAAGGCCTGTATGGTCCCATCAGAATTGGCTTCTGATTTATTAGCCAAAAGCAGGAGTTGGTACAAAACACAGAAGACATGCAAATATTCCATTCATGTGTCTCTGTTTTAGATTTTGGCATTAACAATACTGATGGATTATTGACCAAATGTTGACAGAGGGAAGGCGTATGCTCCACAGACAGGATCCGTGTTTTGGGGGTTATTGTTCTGACGGATCAGAGGAAGGGCAAATGAATCAGTGACGACAACACAAACTTACTGCTGACACCCTCTCCACTCTGTCAGAGGGACTCTACTTGTATAAGCGTTTAATAGAACAGGTTCTGTAGACATCTATGTGGAATTAGTTGCTGACAGTGTAAAATGAATACTCTTCTTCTTTACACTAACATCGACCTGTAAGGCTGAGTTCATACTTGAGTTATTTGGTCAGTTTTGGCCCCGTGACTGCCCAAATAAGTGAAGTGAGCAGTGATTGTAATAGCGACGCCTGTCATGTGCATGTCATACTGACTCACAGTATTATTTCACTACCAAAGCACACTCCCTATGCGTGTTACTGCAAGGCATAGTGTTCTACACCACTATAAAGGCTCTCAGCAAATAGGAAATAGCCATTTTTTAACGCGATTCACCACGAATAAATTCGGATCGAAGCAAATCTTTTCAGAAAATTCAGCAAACCACCCGAATCGAATTTTTGAGAAATTCGCTCATCTCTAATCATGACATAAGATAAATATAACATGTACATAAAGAAATGCTATTTAGAGAGCTCATATCTGTTCTTTTGACATGTCTGTTTTATCAGATAATATTTCTGGGGAATCTTTTCTTCGAACTTTGTGTTGTGCTATTCTTTTTTTTTTTTTCTGGAAATGTATGAATGAAATAACAACTGAGTACTACCATTGCTCTTTTCAAGGGAGTTTTTAGCTACACATTTTTGACATTGTTGACATACAGCAGATTGAATGAGCAGATCGATAACATTTTGTGGTAAAAGATTACTCATGTGGCTTGCTGACCAAGGAGTATGGCTACTTGAATGTGGAGCTCCAGCACGAAAGCAGCAACTTGCTAAGCTTTTGAGTCTTTAAACAGACTTTTTCTGCCTTCATTGGTTCTTTGTCTGAGCTAATGATGACCCGCAGAATGAAATCCCTGAAAAACAGGGTAAGCTGGAATCTTTCTTTGAGAAAGAACGTGCACATAAAGGCAGCAATTCCCCTTATATTCCCGCTCAATGGCTGTGTCTCACCTGCCACCTACACTGCCTGTGACCTTGTGCCACTGAAAGCAAGTCACCTGATTTTCCTTTGAGGTCTTCCTCCCAGGGAAGTGCTTAGTCGGCTTCACCACTAAAAAATGAGCCTTGTCGCAGTCCTGAGCCAGTGCTCCATGTGGCGCAGTCCCCCACATCGCTATCCACTAGCCCTGCTAAACAGAGCCCTTGACTGCAGGGCCAAGGCTCACCATGCTCTAAAACTGCCCCATCTGCTTCTCTGGAAGATCCTGCAGCAGCAGTTGTAGCTCTGAGAGATTTTCAGACCTCAGATAAGCCTGCATCGTGAAATCTCCTCAAAGATACGTTGATTGCATTAGACAGGTCCATGCACGACAACCTAGCCCAGCTAATAAATCCCCTGCAAGCTATGATCATGGAGCTGGAAGCCCATTTTGTCACATGTAGAGATCAAAATGGGTGGGTTCACTACCTCTTAAAGCCAGCTTATTGATACTCACAATGACCTAACTGAGGGAACAGAACTAATGAACAATAAACTTATTGATCTGAATAATGTTGAACTGCATGGTGTTCATGATGAGGTTCAACCTCAGGATTTCCCTTCCTATCTATAAGTTTTGATGAAACTTCTGCTTCCATCTGTTTCTGAACGAGACCTCTTGATTGATAGGATTCACTGAGTGGCACGTCCAAAAAATCTACCCCCACTGCACCCAGGGATGCCCTAGCCTGGTTCCATTTTTATCACACCAAAGAAGTCATGCCAGTGCCAGGAAAAAAAAAGGCATATGAAAATGTGAAATTGTTTGGAGAATTATCTGCGGCCACATCTGCGGATTCACTTCAGCTCTACGTGACCATGTTATACTCTATTGTTGGGGGTTCCCAACAAAAATCTTACTCCATCACAATGGATCTCTTCACTCTATTGCCTCTCTGGAAGAAGGTGAGCATATACTCCACTCCTGGAACATCTCGCTTCCTGAAATACGTCTGAATCAAGAATAGCAGGTTGTGCCTCTGTGTGCAAAACCAAGACTTAACTTGTCAACTGGCTGTTATCCTGTGCTATGGATCCTTATGCTCATCAATGTTTTGAACTGTGAATGATTGCCCCATGCTCGGTAGTCAGCTTTCTGTTCAGCAGATTTTGGACTTCATTGTGTATCTTCTGTTTAGATTATTTTCCCTATGTCTTCTTACCACATTCAGGTGATTATACATGTGTTGAGGCTATTCAGAACATGGGATTTGATCCTAGGCTCTACACTTTCCACATACTTATGACATTTTATGTCACTACATATACGATTCTGCAATACCCATCACATACTTTCTTACAACCATGGTCATTAAATTTGCCTTCTTCAATGTAAAGGACCTTAACAACCCATGGGAGCATTCAATTTTATGGAGAGAAGTGAGAAACTTGAAAATGAATCTATTAAATGGTGATGCCTGTTTTGTCCGTCACCACTTTCCTCATGTGTTCCAGTCCCATTACCTTAAAAAACAAAGTATTTTGCTGGGCATCAAAAACACAGTTGTCTTTATACTGATCAATATAAGCTAATACCAATCTAAGACCAACGTTGACCCTCATGCCCAAACTACAGTGAGTACATGCAATACATATTGCGGCAGAGATAAAGGGGCCAACAATTGAAACCATAAAGGAGTATCCGCTCCCATAACGAATAAAAACCTACAAAAAACGGAAGCGTAGATCTACAGTAAGAAAATATATATTTTATTGAATCAAGTAAATACATACATAAAATCGTTGTTAACCGGATACACTACCCCCTGACGAAGGCACGCCGAAACGCGCGTTGGGGTAACGCCATCCCGGTTTGGATACACTACCCTTAGGTGAGTCCTCTTTGTATATGGTGATTATTATTATCATTTAGTTACTTTTTCATGACCAACGGTTTACTATAGGTTATATTCTGCTGTTGCGCTTCACTTGTTTGCGTGATGCTCACAACTGAATACTGTTGCTGCCAGTTGTGGCTGTGGTTTCACTGCCCCACATATTTATATTTGGTCACATAGTATTCTGGAGACTCGGCCACAGTTACACCCTTGACATAAGTGGACCCTTACACTATCATTACTATGTAGTGTCCACTGGGATGGTGGTTTTTCTTGCTGCTACTTTTTTAAACACAACAATTTTATGTATGTATTTACTTGATTCAATAAAATATATATTTTGTTACTGTACCTCTACGCTTCAGTTTTTTGTAGTTTTTTTTTTTCTTTTACTGATCAATATAAGTATAGATCCTAATGCCAGATTTATTATCGTAGTGGGGTCCTTTAACATTGTGGTATATACTCTTGTGGCAGTTTTTGCTCCTAACAGGCGCCAACTCTCCTTTGTTAAAAAAAACAGGGACATGTGCCGTGGCTCTGGGATTTCAATAACAGTTGATCCCTCATTAGACACCAATTCCTCTTCTACATCAAGACCCATACCCCTGAGCGATTTATTAACATCTGGAGATATGTATCATATATGACAATGCACAGTGATACTGAAAGGGGCTACTTTTTTCTCCCCGGCAAATGGCATGTACACCCGCATAGATATTTTCCTCCTTGAGAAGTCCTCATCACAGTCTGCTGAAGCCTCTATGATTGAGGTAATCTCATTGTCTGACCACGCAGCCTTAACACTTACCACGTCAGACACTCATTCGTCCAGATCATGCCCACTCTGGCACCTTAACACCTATCTAATTGAAAACTCCAGATACAGGGAGGAACAATGCTCTGCCCTGACTAGTTTCTGACTAACATGAATTATGTATCTAACCATTTCCCTTTATGAAATGACCATAAGGCATTCATGAGAGGAATATTTATTAATATAGGACATAAAGCTAAGAGAGAAAGGGAAAAAAAGATTCTCTGACATTATGTCCCGCATTTGCTCCTTGAAGCTTCTAAATAAATGTTCTATTTCTCCATCCCACAACCCCCAATTGAGATTTCGATGCTTATAGCTTAAGAAATGCTTACTATGTAAATACAAGAATGGACTCAGAAGGATTAGAACCCAATATTATGCCCATGATAACAAGGTGGGAAAGCTGCTATCTCATAGAGTCAAAAGACAACTAATTAAATCCAAGATTCCATTTGTAAAAGTCCAGACTTCTCTATCTAATATATATTTCCCCCTGAAAATAGCGAATCAGTTTATAGCCTTTGAATCCAGAGGAAAAAAAGCAGACTTTGAGAGCTCCATTTATACAAGCAGGCAAATAACGCGAGTTTGTGAGCATTCGCGTGTTTGATTTCCAGGGTGTTTGTATTAAGTGTGTAACTGTAGATTAAGTGACTTCAGATTCAGGGACTTTAGTGGGGGACTGCAGTAAATCAGTTTCTTATCACTGCATTATATTGTATTTTTCTCTTTTCTTGAGTAATCCCCATTTAGTATGTGTCCCATTATTGACAACGTAGTCATCCTAAAATCGAATTGTAAGAGGTACATACCTTATGGGAATAAAAGGTTAAGGAACAAGAAGAAACCAATGTGGATAAATTCAACTGTAAAGAAAGCAATTAATGGCAAAAAGAAAGCATTTAAATCACTAAAACAGGAAAGTAGCAAGGAAGCACTGAAAAACTATAGGGAAAAAATAGAATATGTAAAAAACAAATAAAAGCGGCCAAACTAGAGACAGAGAGATTAATTGCCAAAGAGAGCAAACCCTAAAATGTTCTTCAATTATATTGTTACAGAGAGTGATGAGGAGAAAGCAAAGCTATTAAAAAAAAAAATTCTCCCCTGTATTCACTGAAGAAAATAAACTGTCAGATGAAATGCAGAATGTAAAAGTAAATTCCCCATTAAAAGTGCCCTGTCTGACCCAGGAAGAAGTACAGCGGCGTCTTAAAAAGATTAAAATAGACAAATCGCCAGGACCAGATGGCATACACCCCTGTATTCTAAGAGAATTAAGTAATGTCATAGCCAGACCCTTATTTCTGATATTTAAGGACTCTATACTGACAGGGAGTATTCCACAGGATTGGCGCATAGCAAATGTGGTGCCAATATTCAAAAAGGGTCCGAAAACAGAGCCCGGAAACTATAGGCCGGTAAGTTTAACATCTGTTGTGGGTAAAGAGTTTGAAGGTTTTCTATCTTGGAACACCTCAATGAAAATAAGCAAATAACGCCATATGAGCATGGCTTTATGAGGAATCGGTCATGTCAAATTAATTTAATCAGTTTCTATGAGGAGGTAAGTTCTAGACTTGACAGCGGCGAATCAATGGATGTCGTATATCTGGACTTCTCCAAAGCATTTGACACTGTACCGCACAAAAGGTTAGTATATAAAATGAGAATGCTCGGACTGGGAGAAAATGTCTGCATGTGGGTAAGTAACTGGCTCAGTAATAGAAAATAGAGGGTGGTTATTAATGGTACACACTCAGATTGGGTCACTGTCACTAGTGGAGTCCCTCAGGGGTCAGTACTGGGCCCTATCCTCTTCAATATATTTATTAATGATCTTGTAGAAGGCTTGTCAGTTTTTGCAGATGACACTAAACTGTGTAAAGTAATTGACATGGAAGAGGACAGTATACTGCTACAGATGGATTGGGATAGATTGGAGGCTTCCTGCAGAGAAGTGGCAGATGAGGTTTAACACTGACAAATGTAAGGTTATGCACATGGGAAGGAATAATGCAAATCACCCATACATACTAAATGGTAAAAGGTAAAACATTGGGTAACACCGACATGGAAAAGGACCTAGGAATTTTAGTGAACAGCAAACTAAGCTGTAGAAACCAGTGTCAGACAGCTGCTGCCAAGGCGATAATGGGTTGCATCAAAAGGGGCATAGACGTCCGTGATGAGAACATAGTCCTACTACTTTACAAATCACTGGTCTGACCACACATGGAGTACTGTGTACAGTTCTGGTCTCCTGTGAACAAGGCAGACATAGCAGAGCTGGAGAGGGTTCAGAGGAAGGCAACTAAATTAATAACTGGAATGAGGGAACTATAATACCCTGAAAGATTATCAGGGTTATTAGGGTTATTCACTTTAGAAAAAAGATGACTGAGGGGAGATCTCGGGGGAGGGGTCAGTATAGAGATCTCTCCCATCATCTTTTTATCCCCGTGACTGTGACAAGGGGACTTCCTCTGCATCTGGAGGAAAGAAGGTTTGTACACAAACATAGAAGAGGATTCTTTACAGTAAGAGCAGTGAGACTATGGAACTCTCTGCCTGAGGAGGTGGGGATGGTGAGTTCACTGAAAGGGTTCAAGAGGTGCCTGGATGTATTTGTGGAGTGTAATAATATTACAGTCTATAGCTATTAGAGATGGGTCGTTGATCCAGGGAGTTATTCTGATTGCCTTAAGTGGGGAAAATTGGCTTCTACCTCACAAGCGTTTTTTGCTTTCCTCTGGATCAACTTGCAGGATAACAGGCCGAACTGGATGGATGAATGTCTTTTTTCGACTCTTTACAACTTGAATGATCCTTCTATCTACCCTACCAAAAATACAATCAATAGTTTAAGCTGTCTGCAATTGCCCGCCCTTTTGGAATCTCATTTATCATTTCTAAATAAACCTTTAACTTCATATGAAATGTATATAGTCATTAGGTCTCTTCCTTTCAATAAAGCCCCAGTTCCTGATGGACACTCTAATATATATTATAAGCAGTTTTATGACATTCTACCCGTGCATTAGTTTACCACATTACAACAAGCCTATATCCGTTGAAACTTCCATGTGAAAAGTTTGTAGCAGTTATTTTGAGACTCGCTCCGACTTGATAAACCTTCAGCTGTAACCCCAAAATTTCAGACCTATCTCACTCCTCAACACATAAAAATATATGCTAAAGACATAGCCACCCGGTTAGCATCCGTAATCCCACACTTAATTTACCCTGATTAATAGTGGGATGCCAGATTTATTAAACTCAAGAAGGATAATTAATATCTTAGACTTTTATGTAGCAAGAACATTGCGGCAAAAACAGAAAGCATATGGGGTCTAAGTGTACTTGGTGACCGAGATACAGCAATTGAATAGTGATGGGCGGCAGGGGCAATATTCTAATTCGCGATATTTCGCTAATATTTGGGTGAATATTTGCCATATATACAAAAATTCGCGAATTCTTAATCTCCTGTCATTATTTTCTTGATTGCGAAAATTCGCATATGAAATTAGCATAAAAATTTGCATAAACTGGTATTTAAAAGACCGTCATGACATATCTTTTAAATACCAGTTTATGCTAATTTTTATGCTAATTTTGTGCAAATTTTTATATGCGAAATTACGCAATCAAGAAAATAATGCCATTATTTTCTTGATTGCGAAAATTTGCATAAAAAATTGCATAAATTGGTATTTAAAAAAAAAATCACGATTGCGAATATATTTCACGATATTCTAAATATTCGCGAATTCTTGAAGTGCTGATATTCGCAATTAAAATTCGCAATTCGAAAATTCGTGATCAAAACTACAACTGAATGGTGGGATAGTAATACTACCAAACATTGGGTGCATATAGACTCAATAGTATCCCCTTCTGCTACCTTCAAATCACACCTACTTGCCTCTCTATTGCCAGAAGCCCCTTCATTCTCTTACTCATATTTCACCAATGCTTCATGAATTGGAAGAAATTCCATAAGTTGACACAAGTATCTTCGGTTCCCATCATTGATACATCTCCTATCGAGATCTTGGGTCTCATTGTTCCTGATCTGAATTTAAGTTCCTGGAGGGCTCTGGGCCTTGTGAAGGTGTCACAGCTTATGGTTGATACCTGAATTCACTCATTTCAATATTTACATGACTCGTTTAAAATCCCTAATAGGGATTTTTGCAAGTGTTTAAAAATTAGACACATGCTCCAATCATAATTGCCACCGGTAGCGGATATTAATCAAGACTTGCTAGATAAGTAGTCCATGTCTTCAGCCCCAGGCTCCTCCCTTAGACCTATCTATATCATACTGGGGAACAAGGAAACCTTCATGAAATCTACCCTATTTCAACCTGGGAAATGGAACTTGGTTAAATGGAAGAATGCTGAGATTCCACAAGCTATAGAAATCACACAAAGAGTCAATACCACGTTCACGTATGAACGAGTCTTATCTTACAATCATAAATCCTCCAGGGGCTCCACGGGGTTGTTTGGATGTCTGGTCAAAGTCTAAATACTTTTTATCTAACATAGTAAAGTATATGCTTTGCAGATCGCCTTTTATTATTTACTGAATATGAATGTCTACATTTACATGATCTTTTGATGTGTAGTAACCTTTTCTGTTCTTATGTTTATTTTAATATGTTACCGCTTATTCCTTTATGGTAATGTTCCAGTAGGAATTTGTATAACTGATAAAACGATAAAAATGTATTGAAAAAAGAAGTTCAGTATTACTTCTATTTTATTCATTTAAATCCCAGCCATGTCTGCACAGTAATACAGACAAGGTTGTCAATCTTTGAGCTTGACCACCCAATGGACTCCATATCAGAAAAGAGCTTGGATTTATATGAATAAAACACAAGTTATACTGATTCTTATACCACAAAACTTTATGTTCCACAAATATCCATTAAATAAGTTTAGACCATGGAGCTGTTAACAATATTTCCTAAAAATCTGTGCGTAAGTACTAGTGGTTAGCAACAAATGGTTTAATAGTATAAATCTCTGTGATTTAACACTCACTGCTTTCTTATTATAACATAAGGAAAAAATACTTTGTGGAATCATTTCACCCAAGCATGTACAAGCAGTTATTTCCAGTTCTCCTGGCCAATGTTGTACAAAAACAGATATGTTTGATTTATCGCAGTAGTAGAAACTCTGGCAGCTGCCCCACTTGTTACTAATATACAGTACTTTGCAAACATATTATCATTCATTTTTTTCTTTCACAGTGTTGCGACTACATAATTGCTAAAAACCTGCAGTCTCTTTTCCTTTTGTTTAGGGAGCAACAGGTGTGCAATACGTGCTGTCATCATAACTTTGATGACCTTATAGACCATAGTTAATGGAGTCACAGCCTCCATTCCCATCAACAGCAGCAACACATGAGTCATCCACACATGGAAACATAATCCCAAGTTTACAATGAAATCACTTTACCTTTAGTCCGAGGTAATAATAGCTAGGGTCTACTAGGCAACAAGGAACAATAAAATAAAAACAGTAGATGTATTTTAATGTCAATACTTCATAATTTATACCCACAAAACTTGGCATCAATCTTTTCAATAGCAGCTCTTGCCTAAAGGTTATGATAAACACATCAATATTTGGTTAGTCCCTTTTTAAGACTGCATGAAGTCAGGATTTAGTCAGGTTGTGGATGTACTGATCAGAAGTACTACTGCTTGTAATGCAATTTTTGTTTCATTCCTTCACCTTTGCTGTGTCTGCATATTTTAATAATGACACATGCCAAGATCTGGCTTCACCTATTCTGCACCTAATCCTGTTGGTAAGATACTTGTATGTTACACATATAAGATATGTACATGTACACACATGTCCCCCTTGTGTCAAGTGACCCAATGATGTGACACATGGAGCATATGTTACCACTGCAGTCAGTCACTGGCTGCTGTGGCCACATGATCCGCGTCAAACAGGATTTTGACAAGCTGGGACCGAAACAAGGTAGCCAACATGGGGGGCTTAAAGAGCTGGAACCCAGTGGCGGGGAGCAGGTAATTATGCTTCCATCTGCAGGTCTGGCCACATGGTGAGGTCTGTCAGAATGAACATGAACAACTCCATTTAATGGAAGAACACATCAAATATACATGTGAATAACCACTAGACACAGACAGACATGTCTGTTACCAGATAGTTAGGGGCCGCATAGAATGGTATCAAGGGCCTCATGTGGGCCACAGGTGGAGTACCCCTGCTATATCGATAAAAACATTTGCCATGTCCAGACTGGGCTTTCAGATAGGCTAAATAGTGTTTGTTTGTTTTCACATGTTCCATGTTTGATATGTGTTCTTTATTTTGTTTCATTTTATATTTTTTTCCAGTTGGTCTGTGGGAAATTGGACAACATGCAGTCAGACATGCGGGAGTGGTGAACAGTTCCGACAAATTCACTGTAAGCAGAAGGCAAACTACAAAATGGAAATTGTATCAAACAAACTGTGTTCCACAGCACCACCTGCCCACCGGCAAACATGTAACACACAGAGCTGTCCACCAGCATGGAGTATTGGACCTTGGTCAGAGGTAGTAAAGTTTTTATGATGCTATCTTGTTTTGTAGCTGTTTCATTGGATGTGTTATTTTGTTTGTAATTTTAGATATCTTTATCTATACAATGAAATACCCAAGTCCTAGCCTAGTAGAAACTACAGTAAAGGCAGCACCGCATTGGCATAGTATAGCTTTGTGCTGGGGCAGTATTATAAGAGACAAGGATCAGGTCCTGTGCTGTGAGATCAGGAAGGCCTGTCCCCAGGTTTCAGTCTTGTCTTTAGCACAAAACACTCAGCCTGTGCATGGTGCTGAATCTGTTTATACTGTTTGTAGTAACAAAATGCACAAAACAGAATGCATTCAAATACAACCACATACCAGTAATCTGAGAAAATAATTATCATATGGCAAATACCAAGAGATTTAAAAGAGGTCTTGTAGGACTTTGATCTTAATGGACCTATCTTTGGATTGGCAACCAATATCAAGTCTGGGAGGGTCACCTGGCACCCCTACGAATCAGCTAATTTAAGGGGCCACTGTATATTCTTTTCATTGTGTACCAGTCACAGCTCTGTACATTTAGTAGTTGCTGTGCCTGGTATAGCAGGTCAGGCCTAATCACTCGAATGGGACTGAGCCTCAGAAAACTGCAGTCCCAGGAGCAACTAAAAGTGTATGGAAGTCTGCTTGTGCCTGGCTGTGCCACAGGCCCTTCAGCTGATCGCTGGTGGTGTTGGGAGACAGAACCCCACCAATTTTACTGGATATTGGTAAATATTGTAAAACCCCTTTAATAAAAAATGGACATGTATATAAGAAATAACAGGATACACATTACAGGCTCACATAAGCATCACTATAGGTGGTGTAGGAGTTGCAGTTACATCCAGGCCTTTGTGCCATAAAGGGCCCGTCACTCTGATAGCCACCGAAGAGGAGACTAGTATTAAACATGTCATATAATATGTGGGGGTCCAGTCAAAGATTTTGATTCTGAGCCCAGAAACACGTCTGCCCACTCTACTTATGCAGTTTTATAATGTTGGTAGTTGTTATGTACATCATCTGTAAATTTGGACTAATTTATGGTCATTGACAAAAATAACATACTACAGTTTTAACTGATTAAGTAAATTTATGTACTTATATAATTTAAATTATTTTGGAGGCCAAATGAGGCAGGGAGGTATTGTGTTCACAGAGCAGAATAGTGCCGTGAAAAGTCACATGGGTTTGCTTATGTTTAGCTATTTTGTCATGACTTTTCCTGTCTTTCTTCTCTCTACTTGAGTATAGACTATAAATGATAAAACCGATTGATCTATAGTTATTATGTTACTAGTGCTCCCGAACCTGTGGCAAAGGCTGGAGAAAACGGTCAGTGGTTTGCAAGAGTACTAACCCTTCTCTTCGAGCTCAGATTCTTCATGACTCAGCCTGCACCTCTGAGTTCAAGCCTAAAATGCAAGAGAACTGTCTTGTTAAACGTTGCAAATCCAAGGAACTTCAATGGTTGGTGACAAACTGGACAAAGGTAATACTGTGTTGTTAACCACATCAGCCCCCCTAGCTTAAACACCCTTAATGACCAGGCCACTTTTTACAAATCCGCACTACACTACTTTACCCGTTTATTGCTCCGTCATGAAACTTACCACCCAAATGAATTTTACCTACTTTTCTTCTCACTAATAGAGCTTTCATTTGGTGCTATTTCATTGTTGCTGACATTTTGACTTTTTTTGCTATTAATAAAAATTTAACGACATTTTTGCAAAAAAATGACATTTTTCACTTTCTGTTGTAAATTTTTTTTTAAAAAACTACATTTCTATATAAATTTTTCTCTAAATTTATTGTTCTACATGTCTTTGATAAAAAAAAATCCAATAAGTGTATATTTATTGGTTTGGGTAAACGTTATAGCGTTTACAAACTATGGTGCAAAAAAGTGAATTTCGGCATTTTGAAGCAGCTCTGACTTTCTGAGCACCTGTCATGTTTCTTCAGGTGCTAGAATGCCAGGAAAGTATAAATACCCCCAAATGACACCATTTTAGATAGAAGACACCCCAAAGTATTCGCGGAGGGGCATGGTGAGTTCATGTATCATTTCATTTTTTTTCACAAGTTAGCGGAAAATGACACTTTCTGAGAAAAAAATAAAATAAAAATAAAGTTTCCATTTCTGCTAACTTCTGGCAAAAAAAATAAAAATCTCCCACGGACTCACTATGCCCCTCAGTGAATACCTTGGGGTGTCTACTTTCCGAAATGGGGTCATTTGTGGGGTGTGTTTACTGTTCTGGCATTTTGGGCGGGGCTAAATTGTGAGCAGCCATGTAAAAGCTAAAGGTACTCGTTGGAATTTGGGCCCCTTTGCGCACCCAGGCTGCAAAAAAGTGTCACTTATGTGGTATCGCCGTACTCAGGAGAAATAGGGCAATGTGTTTTGGGGTGTATTTTTACATCAACCCATGTTGGGTGAGAGAAATATCTCTGTAAACTGACAACTTTGTATAAAAAAATTTAAAAATTGTCGTTTACAGAGATATTTCTCACACAAAGTATGGGTATATATAAATACACCCAAACACATGCCTACTTCTCCTGAGTAGCGATAACATGTGTGCCACTTTTTGCAGCCTGGGTGTTCAAAGGCCCTAATTCCAATGAGTACCTTAGGATTTCACAGGGCATTTTTACGCATTTGGATTCCAGACTTCTTCTCACGCTTTAGGGGCCTCTAAAATGCCAGGACAGTATAAATACCCCACATGTGACCCCATTTTAGAAAGAAGACACCCCAGGTATTCTGTGAGGGGTATGGTAAGTTCATGTAAAATTTTATTTTTTGTCACAAGTTAGTGGAATATGAGACTTTGTAAAAAACAAAATTAAAAAAATTAAAATATATCAATTTCCGCTAACTTGTGCCAAAAAAAAAAAATTCTGTGAACTCGCCATGCCCCTCACGGAATACCTTGGGGTGTCTTCTTTCCAAAATGGGGTCACTTGTGGGGTATTTATACTGCCCTGGCATTTTAGGGGCCCTAAAGCGTGAGAATCCAAATGCGTAAAAATGCCCTGTGAAATCCTAAAGGTACTCATTGGTTTTAGGGCCCCTTTGCGCATCTTGGCTGCGAAAAAGTGTCACTCATGTGGTATCGCCGTACTCAGGAGAAGTAGGGCAATGTGTTTTGGGGTGTATTTTTATATATACCCATGCTGGGTGTGAGAAATATCAATGTAAACGACAAATTTTTAAATTTTTTATACAAAGTTGTCAGTTTACAGAGATATTTCTCTCACCCAACATGGGTATATGTAAAAATACACCCTAAAACACATTGCCTACTTCTCCTGAGTACGGCGATACCATGTGCCACTTTAGCAGCCAAGATGCGCAAAGGGGCCCAAATTCCCATGAGTACCTTTTAGGAGGGCATTTGTACGCATTTTTCTTCTCACGCTTTAGGGCCCCTAAAATGCCAGGGCAGTATAAATACCCCACATGTGACCCCATTTTGGAAAGAAGACACCCAAGGTATTCCATGAGGGACATGGCAGTTCATAGAAAAAAATGTTTGGCACAAGTTGGTGGAAATTGATTTTTATTGTTTTTCTCACAAAGTCTCCCTTTCCGCTAACTTTTGACAAAAGTTTAATTTTTCATGGACTCACTATGCCCCTCAGCGAATACCTTGGGGTGTCTTCTTTCCAAAATGGGGTCACATGTGGGGTATTTATACTGCCCTGGCATTTTAGGGGCCCTAAAGCGTGAGAAGAAAAATGCGTAAAAATGCCCTCCTAAAAGGTACTCATGGGAATTTGGGCCCCTTTGCGCATCTTGGCTGCAAAAAAGTGGCACACATGTGGTATCGCCGTACTCAGGAGAAGTAGGGCAATGTGTTTTGGGGTGTATTTTTACATATACCCATGTTGGGTGAGAGAAATGTAAAATTCTCTCTGTAAATTGACAACTTTGAATAAAAAAATTTAAAAAGTTGTCATTTACAGAGATATTTCTCACACACAGTATGGGTATATATAACAAGTAGCTAACTAACTGGCGGGGATAAGGGACCCTTATGCCCCATTCACACGTCCGAAATTCTGTTTGCGGAACGGAATTGTGGACCCATTCATTTCTATTGGGACAGACTTTGTCCAGCTCGGATCTGGAATTACGGATCCGCGCTTCCGGGTCTGCACTTCCGTTCCGCAAAAATATAGAACATGTCCTATTCTTGTCCGCAATTGCGGACAAGAAAAAGCATTTTCTATATAGTTCTGGCAATGTGCGGATCTGCAAAATGCGGAAAGCACATTGCCGGTGTCCGTGTTTTGAGGATTCGCGGATCGGATCCGCGATCCGTGAATCCACGGATCCGTGAATCCACGGATCCGCAAAACACATATGGACGTCTGAATGGAGCCTTACAAGGTGTGATCAATGACAGGGGGTGATCAGGGGGTCTAGATGGGGTGATCAAGGGGTTAATAGGTGAGGGGGGAGGGGGTGGGGGGGGGGTTAGTTTAGTGTTTGGTGCAACTTTACTGTGTTACCTGGTCCTCTGGTGGTCGATCCCAGCAAATGGGACCACCAAAGGACCAGGTAGCAGGTATACCAGACGCTGTTCACAAAACAGCGTCTGGTATACATGTTTGATGCGATTTATATCGCATCTACAGCCTGCCAGCGATTGATCATTGCTGGCAGGCTGTAGTTCAACTCTTGAGACGCGCGCCCCTGTGAACGCGCGCGCGTTCACAGAAACTCGCGCGTCTCGCGAGATGACGCGCCGATGCGTCCACACAGAGCTACAGGACCGCCCGCAGGACGCATCCCTGCGTTAGGCGGTCCTGTAGTAGGTAAAGGGGTTCTCCAGGAATTAAAAAAGTTAAAATACGTGAAGTATTTAAAATTCTTTATTATTGTATTGTACTCAATCATTTTTTGAATTACTCTTTATTAAAAATATGGCTCTTTTTCTGTACAGAGTGGACATGCTGCATTGGATGCTTGTGGATTTTTCATCATCTAGGGAGCTGACGGGCTCCTTATTCTCTGCTCTCTGACCTAATAAATACTAATTTTAGCTCAGTTCTTATCTTACTGATAAGAATCTGGCTTAAATAAGTGTTTATGACCTCTTAGTAGTTTAGATTGAAAAATTGAAATGGCACCCTCATGCCAAATTCTCAACCTAACCCCTTCCATCCAGCCCTACTGTTAAAGACATACTTGGAAAACATTACATACAGTGCTACAAAACATACAGGGAATTACAGCACCACATACCTGTCCGCTGTGCTCCCCAATGCTATACTGCAGAAACAGTCCCCCTAAAAATACTAGTACCATGCAGATAGTGTCCCCTTCAATAATTATTGGCACACAGTGCCCTAAAAAATAACTGACCAGAAAATGGCGTCCCTGACAGTAGTAGTTTTGTAAACATAATGTCCCCAAAAATAATTGTGCTAAGTTGATGCCGTGCCATGGTGCCCATACTAGTAATGATGTTCCCCATAGTCCTCCAGTTGTAATAATTCTCCTTATAATGTGTGCCAGTACATAAATGCCCCTTTATAATGTGTGCTTTTACTAAAACACCTTTATGTGCACCAGTACAAAAATATCCCCTTATACTGTTCACCAGTGCAAAAATACCCCAAACCGTCTGCCAGTTCAAAAAATACCCCCTTATACTGTCTGCCAGTACAAAAAATACCCCCTTATCATGTGCTCCAGTACAAAAAATACCTCCTAACAAAACCCCTTACCTTTCATATCAGACCCCCATATCAGACCTCAACTCAGACCCCTTATCAGATACTCAGATAAGACCCCCATATAAGACCTAATATAAGATCTTAAGATCAGACCCCATATCAGATCCTCAGATAAGACCCCATATCAGACTTCAGATCAGATCTTACCAGTATTTGCTTTATAAGAAGCTCTGCGACTTATAACGTTAAAAATACGGTAATTGGTGGTGTGCCATTGGCAAGGGGAGCCCTGTCGCTACCATATACCATATATATTGTTGTTAAATATAGGATTATACCCCTAACAGTCTCCTCTAAAGTTAGTGTCTACCATGGTGCATTTGCTGCATATTTCTTGGGCACTTTCCACACTGAAAATCTGCAACAAATATAATGCAATATAAATGAGGCTTTACAAATCCCTAAAATGTTCTACTATTTAAAATTCCAAAGCAAAATATGTAAGAATTCTCAACCATATCTGCAGATGAAATATTCTGTCAGTTGTGAACACAGCCTAAGCTCCCTAGCACACAGACTGTTGATCCTGCAGTTGTCTCTTACTGTATTTAGAGTGTCACACAGCAGGCTGCAGTTCTACTGAGGAGAATCATCTAACCAGCACCAGAGAGAAAGGGAGGAGAACACTTGAGTGTGTGTGTGATTGGGGGAAGGAGCAGGATTGGGATGTCCCAGTGTAAAAGGAAATACCATACTGCACAGATATAGTGTGAAGTCTGTGCCATAGTGTAGTTTACTGTGATGAGACAGTGATCTCATAGCAGGAGGGAGTGGATATTTCCATTAAAAAATGCCATGCATGTTCAATAATTGGCAGATTGCTGCATAAACATTGTGAGTTGGCCATAAAGAGGTGCATGAAAGCACAGCCACTGTGGATCAAGAGAAGATCATATCCCCTGTGACATACATTTCACTTGAGACAAATAAAGTATATGTTCCCAGCCAATATTTTTAGTGATTAATTAATTATTAATGTACATTAAGTTTAATGCTTGAGGAAGAATGGCATGCCGTTTCTGCATCAACATCGTACCATTTGTCAGTTAGCCTTAGAGACAGGGAGGTTAGGGACACAATCTTCATTTGTTCAATCAGGGGGACATAATCTTCTCTCTGGCAGCTGCTTTTTAACCGCAAGTAAGAATGAGGAGACCACTGTCCTCATGCTGTTTGAAGATATGTCATAAATGCTTTACAAGGGAATGTTTGTGTTTTGTACTTGATTGTATTACTTATAGATTTCAGTGAATATAACACATTGTATATATTTTCTTTAGTGCTCAGTTACATGTGGCATAGGCTTTCAGAAAAGAACATTACAATGTATAGAAAAGTATGTCTCAGGAAAAACTAGAGAGCTATCTGCAAAAAAATGCTTACACCTGGAGAAACCAAATGTAGAGATCGAAAAAGCCTGTCAACAGCCTGAATGTCCAAGATACCCATTCCAGACAGTGATTATTCATTCTCGAGGGGCATGGTACTCCTCTCCATGGTCTCAGGTAATATCACGTGTTGTTGTATATGTGAATATTTTCTCACAAAGCCAGCTTGATAGCAATTACTTGTTCAGAACTCCAATAGAACTAAATGTAGAAAAGTGAGCAAGTGCGGCCACCTCTCCATTTACAGGGGCCTCAAGATGAGCCCTGTTCCCAAAATAGGACCTGCACCTATCAGACATTATGGCTTATCCTGTGAATATGTCATACATGTACAGATAGTAATACCTTTTTAATGAAACCTACTGTAATATAGTAATTGGCACTAGTGATGAGCGGCAGGTGCCATATTCGATTTCGACGAAATTCGCGAATATTCGAATGAATATTCGTTTCATATTCGTCGAAATCGAATATTCGTCATTTTTTCTAGTTATCGCGATTAACATGCGATTTAAATAATCGCATATTGCGATTTGTACTTAAGGCTACTTTCCTATTGGTTTCATATCTAGAATTAGCGAGGATGACGAATATGACGAATGTATTCGTCTATTCCTCAAAACGAAGATAACGAAGTATTCTACATCTTCGTTTTAGCTACCTATTCGCCAACTCGCTAATTCTAGCAATCAAATAGGAAGGTTGACTATAGAGACAGCTGTGTTAAATTCAGCTATGCGATTTTTTTTTTTTTTAATAAATAGAATACTTATAATAATTTTATCAAGTAATATAATTATTGTATTAAAAAAAAATCGCATAGCTAATTTAACACAGCTGTCTCTATAGTCAGTCAACCTTCCTATTTGATTGCTAGAATTAGCGAAGTTGACGAATAGGTAGCTAAAACGAAGATGTAGAATACTCGTTATCTTCGATTTGAGGAATATGACGAATACATTCGTCATATTCGCTATTCGCTAATTCTACCAAGCCAACCATAACTTCTGTGCTCATGGAGCGTCCCCATCACCATGGGAACGTCTCCATATACTAAAATGTACTGTCAGATTTGAGGAATTACGTTGAAATCGCAATGCGATTAATTCAAGTTATATTAATCGCATTGCGATTTCAACTTAGAGCTGGGTTTATAATGGGTCAGCTTGCTAGAATTAACGAAGTTAACGAATATGGAATATAGCAGCAGTGCTAAGTTGAAATCGCAATGCGATTAATTTAACTTAAAGTATTCGCATTGCGATTTCAACTTAGCACTGCTAGTGCATAGCTAATGCTATATTCCATATTCGTTATTCTAGCCTATGTAAGATAGCAGTGCTAAGTTGTAATCGCAATGCGATTAATATAACTTGAATTAATCGCATTGCGATTTCAACGTAATTCCTCAAATCCGACAGTACATTTTAGTATATGGAGATTCTCCCATGGATGGGGACGCTCCACATGAGCACGGAAGTCGGCAGAAGCGGCAACGGGCACTGACTAGAGCAGCCAGGAATCCTCAGGACAGGTAAGAACTACTTTTGGGAAGTAGGAAAGAAAAAAATATAACTAAAAAAAAAAAAAAAAAACGAATATTCGAAATAGCGAATTTATAGCGCTATATTCGAAATATTCGCGAATTAGCGAAGTGCCGATATTCGCTAAAAAAATTCGCTTTTCGAATATTCGCGCTCAACACTAATTGGCACAATATACACACTAAACATAAAACATAAGGTATTAACTATATAGCATATTCCTGACACTAATCATCTAAAAAAAAAAAATATTAAATCAACAAAAATGGTTAGCCCTTGCCCAAAATTAGTGAACATTTTGTCCAAAACTCAGTAATGATGTATTTTTACTCTTGTAGCATAAAAGTGACTAATGGCTGGATCATATGTACAGCAATTCATAATTTGGGAATAAGCTTTCTCTGAGCTCATGATGCTTTTTTAGCAGCTGTCCGTCTGCTGAGTTCAGTGTTGTTTTTAATGAAAGAAATTGTTTCTATGGATATTGCCTGTAATTTTATACAGGCCATTTGTTAGGAGAGCGAGATATGAGCAGTGGTGACAAGGTTAACTTCATTTGTCAAGACTGGAGCAGAACTGCTGTATAGTTTGAAATTCCACATACAGTATGTTCAGCTAGTTGTTTCCAACATGTAAAGTTAGGTTAAACAGTAACACATTGGGACTCAAGAAAAATGGAGGTTCTGAGTCAAAGATTTGAGGTACTTCTGTTATATGGTACCAAGTCACAATGTGTTTCATTAATGCAATTTAAATAGTATTCCAGTTATAGCAAGTTATCCACTATGCATCAGATAGAGGTTAACCATTAGATTGGTGGGAGTCTGACCACTGGGACTCCAGTAAGGAAAATGGGAGTCAATACCTTGAAATGAATGGAGTAGATGGATGAGCTTGCACCGTGACACTCCATTCAATCCCTATGGGACTGACAAATAGCCAAGAATGATTGGAGGAGCTTCGCACATGCTTGACCAGCTGCTACATTCATTTCTGGGTATAGGGAGCTCCTGTTTTCATGATTGGTGGGTCCCCCACCAAACTAACAGTTATCTCCTATCCTGTGGATAAATCCGTAGCTTCTAAAATGACTGTTATATCTTACTTATTATTTGGCCCAAGCTACAAGAGAGAAAAACTGGGTCATTATTATAACTGGTTGACATAAACAGCAATTTCTTAATACCCTCATGTTATTTAAATTGCTATTAAAAGGGCAGCAGGCTACTATTAACCCTGCAAAATAGTCGTCATTATAATAATGGTGTAATCGCAAAACTGATGAGAATCCTAGATGACAGGCGATTCACCTCTTTCACTGCTTTTATGGAAGTATTTGTTCTCTTTCAGTGCTCAGTAAGTTGTGGAGGAGGGATTCAGCAACGTACAGTCCATTGTCTTAGTCATGGGCGTCCTTCTTATGGCTGCCTTGCCAGTCAAAAACCTACAGCATCACAGGCCTGCAACACTGAATTTTGTCCTCCTGAAAAAAAAGGTATGTGGTGCCTGTTAATCACAATACAGCTATATGCACACGGGACACAATTTTTTTTTTGGAAAACTTCATTGCAGATTTGCCATGGAATATTTGAATTAATTGGCAGAAAAAGCTGCATGTTTACAATTATTTTGAAATTTTTTCCGGACAATGAGATTATATTTAGGCATTTACAGTAGCCGCAAAGTGGCAATGAAAAACAACAGTCTTCTTCACAGTACAGTACTCCCATCCCAAACATTACTGCTTATGGAGACCAAATGTAATCCAACACATCCATCAGCAGCTTCTTGCCTGTGCATGTGCAGTTCCATGCATTGTGTTTTTCAGTGGCAGCCACTGATGGACGTATGCCTCCATCAACAGCCATGGGATGGTGCTTTACAAATGAGGACATTGGTGCTGATCTCCTAATAACAATGTATTAGTGAATAACTTATAGTTCTGTTTCCAGTACTTTTGAGAAAAGTGATATTGGCCAACACTTTTAACTGTTGGTTCCCACTGTAATCTTAGGTCCTGTTTTTATAGGATTCATGATCAATCACATTGGCTTTTGAGTGTAGGATGGGACAACCCCCTTAGTAGTAAAAGTGGTTATAGACCAGAAACCCCTTTTAAGAGCCCTATTCTTGCATCCACTGTAACACGTCAAATACAGTGTTTGTCTATACAATAGTAAATTACATTTACACATATTTAAAAACTTTACAAACTTTCTGCTCTATTCACAGATGTGTTCTGCAAAGATTATTATAATTGGTGTCATTTGGTACCCCAACATGGAGTATGTGGTCATAGATTCTATGGCAAGCAATGCTGCAGATCTTGCACTAAATCAAAACTATAAGATAAAAAGTCTGTAAGGAATACTGGACACAACCAAGATTTAAAGGTTATCAAAGGTGCTAACTACAAGTGCTGTCAGTATTGTGCTTACATCCACAGACCTCGGATAGAAAATTTATATTTGATTTGTTTTCTACCAATAAAGTTTTGGGGTGGGTGGAAAGCAATATTTTAAGACATGCGATATTGTACAAAGGTTTCCAAGTTACTTGATTCTTAAAGAACTGCTAATTCATACTGGACAGCACATGGAAACTTGTAATTTCAGAGACTTGCGGGAAAAGAACAAATTGGTGCAGAACAAATTTTAATTTTCTGATCTTGCTGCACTTGTCTTGAATGGAGGTTGTGGCTAAAGAGAGCAGTTTTGTTTTACTAGTCAGTGTTCCCTTCCAAGTTGTCATTACGGAGCACTTCCGACAGCTGGATTCAAATGCTTAAAAGGAAATGTCAGCACTGCTGGTTTTATCACCTGTTGTAAAACTCAACCATATTAGAAAACTGACTTCATTCAATACCTACAGTAAAACTGGATATCCAGTCCTCTGGTGCTAGCATTAAAGTCTTGACTACACTGGCAATGTTTTCTCCTTCATTATATTATATTGTTAAAGTGTTTCTTTTTCTTCATTTTCTATAATTAAAAAGTAAACTCATTTCCTCACAAATAACAACATGTAACTTGTCACTGTAAAGGTACATCAATTCATTATATCACGGCTTAATAATAATTATCATGGTGATAATAGGCTCTTTTACATTAAATGTCAGAATGTATGATTAAATCAGAAAGTGCATGTAGTGATGCTGGAAAAAAAAAGGACAACAGTTTTGGTGCTACAGTCTTTACTAATTTTTAATGTACTGGAGAGGATTACAACAGATTTATCATGGTTGTGAATACCTCTACAAGGGTTATATTGTGTAAAGTTTATTGCTAAATATTTATGAACGTTGAACTTGTTTTTTAATAAACTTTTTTATGGGAAAAAATATATTTTTTATTGTTATTGATATTTGTTGATTATGAACTACACAACTTGAAAAATTGCCATTGCACCTCCTGGCTAATCAGATTACTAGTGTCTTTATTTTTAGGTATTGTTCACACCAAGAGGTATACCACAACGGAAGTGAAGGTGCACTGCACATAAGTCAGCAAACCTGTATCTCCTCATTAATTGTACAGGGAATTTGATATGTTGACTTATGTAAAAAAGACAGAATTAAAAAAACAAACATTTATCATTGTGCCCCTATCTAATTTTTGCGCATACTGAACAGAACATTTATGACATTTTATATAGTGGCACAGGAAGTTTAATATCACCTCTATCAGTATATTTTGTTTGCTAGAACAGGACTTCTCAAACTTTTTCTTCTGGGGCCTTATCAATCAAACCATGGTAATGCCTGGGCTTCACCACTGGTTAACATCCTTGCCAAAAGAGACATGTAACTGTAGTCTGGTCAGCATGCTGTGGCAAATAACTTAAGTTTCACAGTGACTCCTATCATAATGTTGTCAACCAAAATGCACCAGTGTCATTTACAGTGCTCCAGAATCAAATACATTGTTATCAACAGTACCCCAATCAGCAAAGAACAATGAACAATAGTGTGATAGATCATTTCTGCTGTAATAGAAACATCATATTAGCAGCCTACCCTGCTTTAGAGATGCTGCATCTCATTGAATATATTTTCCGTGACTTTATAGGGTAATCCCTTCTAGATCCTATCCATTTTTCACCTTCCTGACCCTGCCTCATTTTGCAAATGTGATATGTGTCACTTTATCTGGTAATAAATTTGGAATACTTTTACTTATCCAAACACTTCTGAGATTGTTTTCTCATGACTAGGGTTGAGCGAACCCGAACTGTAAAGTTCGGTTCGTACCGAACATTACAGTTTTTCGCAATCGAACCCGAACATTTCCGTAAAAGTTTGATTTCGGGTTTGTTGTTCGGCAATTTCTTCCCACTTTTTGAAAAGCTGCAGGGCAGCCAATCAACAAGCGTTTCACTACTTTGCCCTAAGTAGCCATCACAGCCATGCCTACTATTGGCATGGCTGTGATTGGCTAAGTGCAGCATGTGACCCAGCCTCTATTTAAGCTGGAGTCACGTAGCGCCGCACGTCACTCTGCTCTTCTCAGTGTAGGGATAGGATGCTGCCGCTTCTGTGAGGGACAGATTAGGAAAGAAATCTGTTAAACTTAGTGGTGTTAACTCTTCAAACCACAGCAATTGAGGGTGCTATGCTACATATTTCTACCCAGCCCTGAGCTTAGTGATACTGCAAAATAATTTTTAATCCATCTGTTACTGAGGTGGGGATCGGTGGCCATTTTAGCAACTGCAGTATAAAACTTTGCGGTGACATAGTGCATTTCTGTAGTTAGTGGAATAAATCTGTACTGTCGTACCACGGAGCACGTTTGCATACAATGCTGAAAAACCTGTTTTAAAATTTTGCGGTGAAAAACTGCATTTCTGTAGTTGGGTTAATAAACCCGTACTGTTGTGCCACAGAGCAGGTTTGCATACAACGCTGAAAAAACGGTTTTAAAATTTTGCGGTGAAAAACTGCATTCTTGTAGTTGGGTTAATAAACCCGTACTGTTGTGCCACAGAGCACTTTTGCATACAACGCTGAAAAACCAATTCTAAAATTTAACAGTGACATACAGCATTTGTGTATTTGGGGGAAATAAACCCGTATTGTTCTGCCACAAAGCAGTTTTGCTTACAACGCACAAAAACGTATTTTTAAATTTAGCAGTGACATACAGCATTTGTGTATTTGGGGGAAATAAACCCGTATTGTTGTTCCACAGAGCAGTTTGGCATACAACGCACAAAAACCTATTTTAAAATTTAGCAGTGACATACTGCATTTACTGGTTTTGTGCTACATAGCAGATTTGAGACCTATCCTGTATTTCAGTCATTTTAAGTAACCTTTTGAACTCCGCATTTACATAGTTGGTTGCAAACACACAAGGTTTTGTGAAACATAGCACATTAGCGGTGTGCGCTGCATTTCTGACAGTCAAATTAAACCGTTAACTTCTGCTTTTACATTGTTGGTTTGAAAAATCAAATTTTGGGTAATAGTGAAGTAATTGTATTGAATTGCTCCGTTACACTGTTGTGTGACCTAAAGAAATGTATTCTGTTTATGACACAGGCACTGCCTTACTGTTAGTGAACTTAATTGTTGACTATTGGCAGTTAAATTGATACCGGAGATAAACCATCTGTAAGTTTGGTGGGTGAACGCAAATAATGAGGAGAACATCAAATAAGGGACGTGGGCATGGGTGTGGTGGTGTGGGTGGAGCTCCTGTTGATGGGAGAGGATGTGGCCATTCAGTGCCAACTACAGGTCCAAGTGAAACACCTTCCTCAGGTGTGAGTAGGCGACAGAATCTGCAGAGTTATTTGGTAGGCCCGAATACCGCTCTACGAATGGTGAGACCAGAAAAAGTACAGCGCTAGTAGATTGGGTGGCCGACAGTGCCTCCAGTACCTTAACATTGTCTCCCACTGCTGAAAGCTCAGAGTTGGCACCTGCAGCCCATTCCCATCAGTCTTTCACCTCACCCCCTTGCAAATCAGCCAAGCAATCTGAGCCCCAAGTCATGCAGCAGTCTCTTATGCTTTTTGATGATTCTGCTGGCAGGGTTTCCCAGGGCCATAACCATAGCCCTGCCCCGGAAGTGGGATAGATTGAGTGCCCAACCACTTAGGTTTGAGGATGAGGACATGGGAAGACCACTGCAGCACGTGTCTGATGATGACGAACCACAGGTGCAAACTGTTGCGGCTTTCTGCAGTGTGCAGACCGACAAAGAGGGCAGGGGTGAAGACTGGGTGGAAGATGTTGAAAACGATGAGGTCCTACACCCCAAAATATACCACTTAAATCGATGTTATTCATGGGCGGTGAAAAAAATCATATTTTTTAAGGCCAGGAATTACTTTTGCGGCCTGCGCTGCATATGTGCCGTGCACAATAATGTAGTTAATCCGTGTGGGAGTTCAGGGGGTTGACATATTCCAATTTTTTGCTGTCAAGCAATCTGTACTGCATAGGTGACAGGTACCGAAAATTTGAAAAATCTTCTTTTAAATTGTTGGGTGCAATATTACCATTTTTGCCGTGAATAAACCCCTCATCTGCCTGGGTGCCAGGGGCCTACATTTTGAAAAATCGCCTGTTCCATTGCTGGGTGACATGAACCCCGTTTTGCCGTGAATAAACCCCTCCTCTACCTGGGTGCCAGGGGTCTACATTTTTAAAAATCGCCTGTTCCATTGGTGGGTGACATGAACCCCATTTTGCCGTGAATAAACCCCTCCTCTACCTGGTTGTCAGGGGCCTACATTTAAAAAAATAGTCTGTTACATTGGTGGGTGACATGAACCCCGTTTTGCCATAAATTAACCCCTCCTCTGCCTGGGTGCCAGGGGCCTACGTTTCTAAAAATCGTCTGTTCCATTGGTGGGTAATATAATCCCCGTTTTGCCGGTGAAAAACCCTTGCTCTGCCTGGGTGCCAGGGGCCTACATTTTTAAAAATCGTCTGTTCCATTGGTGGGTAATATAATCCCCGTTTTGCCAGTGAAAAACCCTTGCTGTGCATTGCTGACAGGGAACCAAATTTGGTATAAAGGTCTATTAATAATAGAAAGATGCGTGACTACAAACGCATGCTGGTAGACGCACTGCTGATAGCATTCCCACCTGACGCCTCCTCAACCTCCTACTCCACATCCATTTCCTCCTCCTAGATCAAGATTTTTATTTTTTTATTTTAGTTTAAGTAATTTCCCTATCCAAATTTGTTTGCAGGGCACTTACCCACATTTTGCTGCCTTTTGCAGCCCTCTAGCCCTTTCCAGGACTTTTTTACAGGGATTTTAGTGCCAAAACGTTCGGGGTCAAGTTCGGGTTAAGTTCAGAACCCAAACTTTTTTGTTAAGCTCGGCCGAACCTGAACTTCCAAGTGTCCGCTCAACTCTACTTATGACATATCACACTCCACATTAGTAGTAAATTTGAGTTGATATGTTTTACCCCAAAAAAAAATTTTACCCCCAAAATTTCTAGTGATTGTCTTATGTTTTTTTTTTTTTTTTTCGGGATAAGGTGACATTTTCATAGGTACTATTTTGGAGAATATACGACTTTTTGATCTCTTGATTTTAGTTAACCAAAAAATTGCTGTTCTGTTCTAGCATAGTTTTTATTTATTTTTTTACAGCAGTCACCTGATAGGTTAGATCATGTGATATTTTTTAAGAGCAGGCCATTGCGGATATGGTGATACCCAATATGTTTATATTTTTATTCAGTTTTACACAATGAAAACATTTTTTAAAAGAACAATGAATATTTTTTTGTAGTAAATATAAATTACTGGACCAATAAGCAGTGTATCAGGTTAGATGGGCTGTATTATTGGCCAGGTGGATACCTGCGCTGAGTTAGTGTGTGTTAAAAAGGAAAAATGTGCCGTTTCAATTGGTAGGCTGATACTAAAACAATGGGAAGTGTCACTGAATGGAAATGTAGTTCATTTAACTGTTATCAATCGTTTTTTCTGAAAAATTGATGCCGATACTGCATTGGCTAACAATGATATATTCCCCTAAGTTAGTACATAAATAAGTAGTATCACTGGATAAAGTAACTGAATAAAACCGCTAAGCGCTAAGCGTGGCTCCAGCCAGTAGCAGCCGATCCCTGAGGAAGGAGCCCGCTAGGCTCTGAAATGCGTAGGATTGTTTGTGTAACCTACAGGCTTCCATACCTAACGCGGTGACGTCACACGCCGGAGCACCAGTGGATTACGGACTGTGTTTGTTTCTCCTCACGCAAGCGCGCTGCTACCGACCGGAGCCACGCTTAGCGCTTGAGGTGAATGAAGAGCAGGACTGCTCACACTGCATTCCCCTCCTGGATTAAAGAATGCACTTCTGGATTCGCTCTGCTCCATAGCAACTAAGGTAACATTGAAGTGGTTTTATTCAGTGAATTTATCCAGTGATACTACTTATTTATGTACTAACTTAGGGGAATATATCATTGTCAGCAAATGCAGTATCGGCATCAATTTTAGAAAATGGGTCTCAGTACTGTAGGCTTTAATCTTTCAGCTCCTTTAAGGAACCGTTTGATCAGCGGATCCTGAGAAAAAAGCCTGTTAAGGCAAGCTGAGATGGCTGAAACTTGAACCTTCAGAGTAGAAGGGCAAGGCCTCTATCAAGGCAGTCTTGCAGGAACTTAAGGATAGCGGAGAGGGGCAGATCTGCAGACCCCACCTCAGTAGAGGTACAACAGGATGAGAATATCCTCATAATACGAGAGTAGGCTCTCTTGGTAGAGTCCGCTCTAGAATGAGACAGCGTTCTCAGGACCGACTCTGAAAGCCCTTCTATTCTGGGAAGGGACTGATCAACCTCCAGGCTGTTAGGTTGAATCTGTGCAGATCTGAGCAGAGGTGAGTGTCCCACGACACCAGGGTCAGCAGTGGGGGTATCCTCCAATATGGTCCTCGACTCAACTGGGTGAGCTAGGTAAACCAGGATCACTTCTGCCAAAATGGTATGATGGCTATCACCGAAGCCTGATCCTGACGGATTTTCATCAATACCCTCGGAATCATGGAAAACGGAGGGAAGATGTATGCCAGCCTGAACCTCCAGGATATTGACAAAGCATCTAACGCCAGGGGGTTGTCCTCCCTGTAAAGGGAGCAAAACCTCTCCACCTTGGCATTGAACCTTGTTGCCATGAGATCCACCTCTGGCATACCCCACTTGAGGACTATCTGCTTAAATATCTCCGGATGTAAAGACCACTCCACCGACGGAAGACCGCGGCTCAGCCGATCCGCTATCATATTGAGGGAGCCTTGAATGTGGATCACAGATAAGTGGGAAAGGTACAACTCTGCCTAATCCAGAAACACCCCGATCTCTGACAGGAGTGGAAGTGATCTTGTGCCTCCCTGCTTGTTGATGTAAAGTACCGCAGTCATATTGTCTGACTGGACTTTCACCGCTTTGCCCCAGATCTGAGGGGCTAAGTGAAGAAGGGCTAGCCAGATAGCTCGAATCTCGTGGAGATTGGATGAAAGAAGCCACTCCTGAGGAAACAAGGTCCAGTGAACTGGAGTGTCGTCTAGGTGAGCGCCCCAGCCTACTTGGGACGCATCTGTAGTCAATATGACCCAGGTTGGCTGGGTCATAGACTTCCCGTCTAAAAGATGGCACCACCATCTGAGGGAATACCGAGTTTGCCAAGACAGGCAGCACAGGGAGTTTAGCCCGGCAGGGTTGCCATTCCATTTGGAGAGGACCTCCGACTGTAGAGGGCGGAGGTGCTATAGAGCCCAAGGGACTGCTTCCGCAGACGCTGACATGAGCCCCAACATCTTCATGAGAGTCCAGATTGGGACTCGCCGGGGAACGGAAAGGAACTTGCCGTGTTCTGAACCCGGGATCTTCTTTCTGGAGACAACTGGAGCGACATCCCAGTGGAGTCGATTATGATGCCTAGATATCTTACTGATTTTGACGGGCTCATGTTCGACTTCTGCCAGCTGATGATCCAACCTAGGCGGAACAGAAAGGAGATTGTTACCTGAAGAAGTTGGGTTAGGACCGCTAGAGCAGAGCCAGTCATCCAGATAAGAAATGATGGTCAGTCCTTGAAGTCTCAAAGCCGCCACCACAGAAACCACCACCTTGATAAAAGTGTGAGGGGCAGAAGAAATGCCAAAGGGAAGGGCAACAAACAGAAGATGCCTGACGACACCTGGACCGCGATCCTGAGATACTTCCTGGAAGCAGGATGGATCGGGATGTGCAGATATACATCCTTGAGGTCCAGGGTTGCCATCACGTCTCCAGGATTGAGGACGTGAACTACTGACCTGATGGTATCTATACGAAACTTCACTTTCCTTATAAACCGATTGAAATACCTCAGATCGATAATCATGCGGAGATCTCCTGAAGCCTTGGGAACCAGAAAAACTGGTGAATAGATCCCTAGGCCCCGTTCTCCTGCTGGAACCTCCTCCAGAGCCCCCTTGCAAATGTAGTCCAGAATGTAGGCCTCCAGGATCGCCTGCCTGGCAGCTTGTAGAAGGTTGGTCTTGACAAACCTGTCTGGAGGAATAGAGGTGAGGTTGACTAAATAACCTTCGGAAATGATGTTCAGGACTTAGGGATCCGAGACCTCTCAGATCCACTCTTCTCAGAAGTGGGAGAGACGACCCCCGACGGGTATGTGAAGCATAGGAGTGGGGAAGCTTACTGGCAGGACGGCAGAAGTAACAGGAATTAACCAAGAGCCTCGAAGAGGCCCGTAGTCAGTAGGTGGATTTTCCATCTTTGGCTCCTCCACTAGAGGGCCTGAAACCCCTTCGCTGCGCTCTCCAGTCACTTCGAGAGCTTGTTTGCTGGCCAGACCTACCACCGTGGTCTTGTCTGCCCTGCCCTCGAAAGGACTGCTGGGGAAGGCTCTTCACCTTGTCTGAAAGGCCCCCCATGATCTTATCCAGCTCCGAACCGAACAAACGGTTGGGCTCGAATGGAAGGCCACATAAGCTGTATTTTGAGGAGTTGTCAGCGACCCAAGGCTTAAGCCAAAGAGGCCTATGGGCAGCCGACCCCAAGGCCATGCGCTAGCTTCAACTGGAGCTGTGCAGTATCACACAAGAAGTCCGTAGCCAGGTTGATAGTCTTGAAGGCAGCCAGTATGTCGTCCTGGAAAACCCTCTGGTTCACGTCAACTTGAATTTGATTCAGGCGAGACCGGAGGAACGTAGAGACCTCAGAAGCCGCTATGGCTGTGGAAGCGGAAGCCGCAGCTGCCGTATGACCCCGTCTTAGTGTGCACTCTGCTCTCCTGTCAAGGGGGTCCTGCAGGCTAGACCCATCGACTTGGACAACTTGGCAATAGCCATGTCCACCTTGGGAATGGATCCCCATGAATCCACCAAGGGTTTAGCCATCGGGAACATGGATTTAAACTTCTTTGTTAAAACCGGACCATTTCCAGGTTTTTTCAACTCTATAAATATGACAGAGAGGAGGGTCTCATCCGCTTTGAAGACACAAGGTGCCCGACTAGCGGAATCGGAAGGCTCCCCACTTTCATCATCATGGTCCCCCGACCTGATGGACTTGAGCAATTTCTGTGTCTTTTCAGGGGGGAAAAAACACGATGTCAGGAAGAAACTAAAGAGACCAAGAAGGTCTCTCTACCGGGACAGAGGTCTCCATAGGGGCCTGGGCAAGCATAGGAAGCCTTTTCATCCAGCAGGCCTATGACTCCCTTAATAGAGCCATTGATAGATATCCTGCAACGTAGGTTCACTAGAGGGCAGAACCCTCTAACGGCAGCTGTAAGTCTGGCGTAGGGACAACTGTACTCCAGCAGAGAGCTGCAATGGTAGCAGGATAGATGCTTCCTCTTGGAATCCACTTTCCTGCCTTCCAAATCCCGCGGAGAAGACATCACTGTGGGAAAAAAGGGATAAATAAAACATTTGTAAACCACCTATCTCCGCAAGAAAGGTAGAAAAACAGACCAGAGGCAGCTGAGGACCGGAGGAAAAAAAACACCACAAGTGGAACAACACCAACTTTAGGACTCTGGGTGCTAGCTGAAAAAGCATATGCAGCCAGAGACCGAACTGGAGCACACTGCTTCATTAAATAGTGAAAGGGGAGGGATAGCCAATCCACCCTCCCCCCAGAGGAAAAATCTACGGATTTCATTAAAAATCCCTACAGAATCAGAGGGCACTGTAAATCCTCCGCAAAAAGAAGCATAAGAAAAGAATACTTAAAATTTTCGCATGAAAACGCTAAAAAAATTGCGTCTGAAATAATCGCGTCCGTGAAAAAATAGCACCCGGAATACCCGGAAGTGACGCAACGGAGAATCCCTGCATCACTCCTGGAAGATAGAGGCGCCCAGGAACCGAGAATCCTGGACCGAGGACGCCGCCAAAATACCCCAGCCAGGCGCAACCGCGCGGAGCGGCAGCAGATAAGCTGAGGGCCAAACTGACAAGGTACCTAAGAAAGGGCAACGCCGTTACCCAAACGAAAAAAAGGCTCCCCGCAATTTCCATAAGAAAGGGGGGAATAAACCGCCTAGTCCACCTGTCGAGGAGGACAGAAAAAAATACAGTGGGCTGGGGGGTTAAGGAGATACTTAATTGTTAAATTGAGTTATTAGTCTTGGGCTCATTAAACATTCCGCCGGTCCTACCAGTCCTCGGGGGATGGTTAACCCCATACCAATTTGTGCTGCTGGTAGGACGTAGGGGAACCAAGTTCATTACATAAATACTGCACCACAACCAAGCTCATTTCAAATACAGTACCAGAACCAAGCTCATTACATAAATACAGCATGAGAATCAAGCACTGTTAAGTGTGACACTATAGCCCCCCGTATGTCCTGAACAGGTGTAAAGGTATGCTGGGAGTTGTTTTTTTACAAAAGAGAATGCTACCACCTATCATTTTGTAGACCAGGATTCAGCAACCTTTGACGCTCCATATGAGTGGCTACATCAGTGATCAGACATGGTCAGAAGGTCAATGGCAGAATAAAGATTTACATTTATTATTTATTCTGCGTGGGTGCAATGCGTGATGCATTCCACCCGCATGGAGTCCGGACCCATTTATTTCAATGGGGCTGTGTATGAGCAAAAATTGCATCGCATCGGCAATCAAGTGCGGATGCGATTTTCACGGATGGTTGCTAAGAGATGTTGTTTGTAAACAGTCAGTTTTTTATCACGCGCGTGCAAAATGCAATAAATCGCATTGCACCTGAGCAATAAAAATTGGACAACTGAATGCAATCGCAAACAAAACTGAATGTACTTGTTTGCAAAATTTTTTGCATTTTTCACTGACCGCATCCGGACCCAATCCACTCATGCTCATTTGCAAGGGGCCTTACAGGTGACATCTCCAGAGTTTTTCTTTTATTTTCTTTCCATCCGGTTCAGACCACCATAACTGGCTTTTTCAGGCCACAATTCATTTCTGTAGAACTTGCCATCAAGATGTCTTCAAATTCTTGTATATTCCCAACACATCCAAAGCACCCTGTGAACACAAACTCCTCTCAATGCCACACGCTGTGTCCTGAACATAATAGCTCTGCTCCCCCTAAATACAGTCATGTCACATATTTTGCCCCCTGAACATAATGCACTACATACAGGGTCCGTAATAGTAGAGTCCCTATAAATAGTGCCACATGCTCTCTGCTACCTTATAGAGTGATACGTTTTGTACCCCCATGTTTTATGCTCCCATACTATGTCAACATACACTGTGCCCTATACATGCTACATGCCCTATGACCCTTTATATAGTGCTACATGCTCTGTGCCCCCTTATTTTGTGATACATGCTTTGTGTCATTTTATACACTGACACATTCTCTATGCCCCCTTTACATAGTGATATATGCTCTGTGCCCCCTTATACAGTAATAGATGCTCTGTGCACCTACATTCTGTGCCCCTTATATAGTGCTACATGCTCTGTACCACCTTATACACTGAAACATGTTTTGTGCCACAGTGCCCCCTTATATAGTGATAAATGCTGTGTGCCACCTTGTAAATTGCTACATGCTCTGTGCCCCCTTATATAGTGAGACATGATTTGGACCCCTTATATAGTGAGACATGCCCTGTGTCCCCACACTCTGCCGATAAAATTAAGTGCAGGGGCGCCAGAAGCCTGGGTGAAATGACCCGGTTACCGGGAGCCCAGAAGTGGAGGACTGTCTGACACCCCCTTCAGAAACGAAGGGTGATGCTCCTTGTGCCCAGGTGAGGAAGAGCTGAAGTCAAACAGACAAAATATATTTTTGTTTCTTTCGTTTAAAGGGAATCTGTCACCTAGTTTTCCCCTATAGAGCTGCGGACATGCACGGATAGATCTCCGCTAGCATGTCCGCAATATACCTGTCCCATAGCTCTGTGTGGTTTTATTTAGTTTAAAAAATGATTTTATAGATATGTAAATTAGCCAAGTAAGGTGCTCAAGGCATGGTTACTTACGGTTAAGGAGCCCAGCCACATCTCCTGTGAAGGAGCCCATGTAAAATCCAATTACCGGTAAGTAATTATCATCTTTTCCATGCGCCTCCCAAACAGCACTAAGCAGGAAGATTAACAGAGAAACCCTCAATCCTTAGGGTGGGACCACTGCGGACAGGACTTTGCGCCCAAAGGAGAGGTCTTTATTAGAGGTAATGTCCAACTTATAGCGTTTGAAAAAGGTGTTTGGACAGGACCAGGTGGCTGCCTGCCAAATTTGATTTAGGAAGTAGGTGGTCGCGCTGGGCGAACATATGCGATGTTCGGTCCGCCCCTATACGTCATCATTGAGCAAACTTTGACACTGTACCTCACAGTCAGCAGACACATTCCAACCAATCAGCATACCCTCCCTCCCAGATCTTTCCACCTCCTATCAAAAAGCAAGGACAGGGGGGCGTGGCTTGGCTGCCGAGCCTGATGGCCACCTAATTCATCTGCTCCGGCACATAGCATTGATTTCAGCTATATCCCTCGGCTTACCCCGGCTGATTTTACCCTGAGCGGTGGATAAATAGCGACCTCCGTCCCAGCAGAGCAAACTGGACTTTTTCTTTGATAAGGAAGCGGGCGGCGTGCGTCCTGGAGAGCAAGCGCCATCTTGTCAGACCGGGCCGACTCCTTCCCACTCCCCTTCTACATCCAGCTCACCACCGGCAAAACTACACCCGCTGCCGGAATCCTCTACCTCTGAGGACTGCGATAATCCAGACTCTTTGCCACCTCCCGCATCCCAGACGTGCTGCACTTCACCTCCTTCTTCTACCGGGTGTAATCCTGTGAGGCAGAAACAATGACTTCAGGATGTGGAATCCCATTAGGTAGGCCCGCTCTCTGAGTGCTCACCAGCCAGATATTTGGCCGACTTGGCTAAACGTTTTCCCACATCAGACCAACCTGCCTCGGGCAATCTCATGAAAGACCTTCTGGTGGCATTTAGCCCACCAGAAGGACTTCTCCACTTTGCTCACCCCACTCCGCTCCTCTATTGTGACGGTTGAGACACGTGTCTCCCACATTGAAAAGAAGATGGGAGAATTTGCCACTTCTCATAACCAGCTCATTGACTCTAATAAAGAAATGGCTACTGATATAGATGCCATCAAGGCTAAACTCATCGACCTGGAGGATCGCTCCAGGCGCAATAACATCAAGTTCAGGGGTATCCCTGAAGACATCAGCCCATCTGCCCTGGTTCCTTATTTGAAAGCGCTCATGAAGCTACTTCTCCCTAATTGTTCAGAATTGGACCTTGCTATTGATAGGGCCCACAGAGTGCCGAAACCCCGACACCTCCCCGATACCAAACCTCGGCACACTCTGGCAAGACTGCACTTTTTCCATATAAAAGAAGCTGTGCTGGTCGCTGCTCGGCATAAACCGGAGTTACCGGAACCATACAACTCGGTGCAGTTATACGCTGATCTCTCTGCGGCTACCCTGCGGCAACGCCGTGAGTTTGTCTCTATTACTTCAGCGCTGTGGGATCATAAAATTTCCTACAAATGGGGATTTCCGGTAAAGATCTTATGTGCTCATGATGGGAAACAGCATGTCATCTCTTCAGTGGGAGAAGGCCGCCGACTACTCCGTTCCTGGAACATCGAGATAGATGAGCTTCCTAAGAGCCAGAAATCTGCTCCACAGCAATTGGAACCAGAATGGCGTACAAATTCAGCCCGCCGAGGGACCAAACATTGACTGCTTCTATTCCAGCTAAGTGCCTTGGAGCCTCTAATCTACTTACGGCTTCAACACGAACTCTGACCCCTGTACCTCCTACTCATCCAGCATTAGGATAATCATCCTAACCCAACCTTCCTTTGCAGGAAAATCAGTTTCTCTACCAATTTTGTTTGATATCTGTTTTCAGTTTGTGTTATTGTTTATCTCTTGGTCTTCTGTATCAGATACAGGCACAGCATCTGTACTAGCTCAAAGGTTTATACCTTGAACTAGGCCATGTGCTCTAGTTGTATTTCTTCCTTTTATGTACTCAGCATATGTACTCAGCAAACCTAAGCCACGATATGGTGCTTAAATTTATGTCTCTAAATGTCAAAGGCCTTAACAGTCCCCAAAAACTAACTTTTATGTGGAGGGAAGCACTGCTATTGCAAGCTGACGTTTCTTGTGCTAAGGAGTCGCATCTGGTGTCACGTGATGCTCACAGACTTAAACACCGCCTTTTCCCGACGATTATACAATCCAACTTCAAAAAGAAGCAAAGGGGTGTATTGCTGGCGTTTAAGTCCTACATAGCCAATGAACCTCTTGCTTCATCTATCGACCTGAATGGTAGATATATCATTCAGGTATGCAAATTAAATAATATTACCTTTACCATTGTGGCGGTCTACGCCCCTAATAAACACCAGCTGCGATTCCTCCACAGATTGCTATCTAAAGCGTCTAAATTAAAACAAGGCCACACTTTGTTCTGCGGAGACTTTAACACGATCCCAGATGAAAAAGCAGACTCCACAGCCAATTTTAGGTCCCATGGTAACACTTTGGGCCCTTTGTTGCACAGGGGGAAACTCTATGATATATGGAGAATTCACCATGTGCAGGAAAGGGAATTTTCCTTCTTCTCCAATGTCAATAAAACGTATTCCCATATTGACTTATTTCTTCTGGGTTGGTCACTCTTGCAATTAGCCTCTAAATCGACCATCGAGGCCATTAAATGGTCCGACCATGCAGCAATATCTCTATCCATAGAGGAAACCCATAATGTCAAGGAGACCCTATGGCGTTGTAACGATTTCTTAATTTCACACCCAGCACATAAACTTGCAGTTCAGAATGAGCTATCTGAATATTTTGCTCTAAATACAGGTTCAGTGACCAGTCCATTTAGCCTATGGAATGCTCACAAAGCCTTCATACGGGGAATCCTTATCAGATTAGGGCATCATGTCAAAAAAGAATGTGAAAAGCAAATTAACTCCTTACTCTCGCAGCCTACTGCCTTAGAAGCCTAAATAAGATTTCCTTTACTGAAAATAGAAAAAAAAAAAAATTACCTCTTTGAGAACACAACTTAAGGATTCTCTCTTACATCAATAAAAAAACAACAACTGAGAGCAGTGAAAGCCCGTTACTACTCTCAGAATAATAAAGCAGGAAAGCTTCTAGTTAACCATATCAAGGCAAGGCTGGCCAAATCTAGGATCCCCTTTTTATTACACCCTGACAAGACGAGCAAAATCTATAACCCGAAAGATATAGCAAACCAATTTATAGAATACTATTCCTCCCTCTACAACTTAGGCGATTCCCGAGCTACCTATCAGGCCTCTCACGCCGAAATAAACACTTTCCTCTCTTCTCTCAACCTTCCTTCTTTGACTCATCAGCAACAGCAACAACTTTCCTCCCCTATAACGCGCGACGAAATCTCCCAAACTATAGCGTCACTACCACTACATAAATCCCCAGGCCCGGATGGCCTGTCAAATGTATATTATAGAACATTTACCGAAATCCTCACTCAAAATTTACTCCCTATCTTTCAACTAGCCTCAACCAACGGCTCTTTTCCACCAGAGATGTTAATGGCCACCATAGTAACGATACCCAAGCCTGGCAAACCTTAGGATATTCCCCAAAACTTTAGACCCATATCCCTTCTAAATGTTGACGTCAAAATCTACGCCAAAATCATTGCGTCTAGACTTGCCAAAGTTCTCCCATCACTTATAGGGGTTGACCAAGTGGGCTTCATAAGGGGGAGACAATTGACCGATAATACAAGAAGAGCGCTCAATATATAGATCATATCAACCGTCAAAATGTGCCCGTCTGTTTGGTAACGCTTGATGCCGAAAAGACGTTTGACCGCCTAAATTGGTCTTTCGCCTTTTTGGTTCTTGACAAATTGGGACTAGGTGCTAACCTCATTACTGCCATAAAAGCTTTGTACTCGGCCCCTTCAGCTAGGGTATTTGTAAACGGTGCTTTGTCGTCCACTTTCAGGATTACCAATGGCACCGACAGGGGTGCCCGCTTTCCCCTCTCGTGTTTATCCTGGCTATTGAGCCCCTAGCTCAAGCCATCCGGCAACACCCTGACTTATCAGGAATCATGGTGGGCGATTGTCAGCATTGCATATCTTTGTATGCTGATGATATCCTACTTACCCTCTCCTCCCCTTCTTCCTCACTAGAGGCCTGTTTACCTCTTCTGGAAGAATTTGGTCGCCTATCATACTATAAAATCAACAAAAGCAAGTCTCAACTTTTGCCTTTCCACATTCCCCCCCAACAAGTAACAGACTTAAAATCCAAATTCCCGTTTGATTGGCAAACTACCCACATAAAATATTTAGGTATTTACCTTTCCTCATTTTCTCATCTCTTTTTCCAATACAATTACCTCCCGCAGCTAGACGTTATCAAGCAGGATATCTCCAACTATGGGAAATATGAAATCTCATGGGTAGGCCGCATAGCGACCTTTCAGATGATAACATTACCCAAGCTGCTATTTACCTTTCGTAGTGTGCCAATTAAAATATCCCCACGCTTCTTTATCCAGGTTCAATCTCTTCTCAACGCTTTTGTGTGGGCGGGCCATAAACTACGGATATCTTTCACGTTATTATGTAGATCTAAGAGGTGAGGAGGCCTGGGAATCCCCAATATAGCTGACTATTTTTTAGCTACCCAAGTCAACCTACTCCTTAACTGGTGGAAAGGTGATGTCTCTATTCTGTGGATTCATATTGAGACTTCCCTAGCCCCTTCAAAACACCTTCGAGCCCTATTACTGGACAGCCTCCATCCCTCTATCGCCACTTATAAAGACTTACCATTCTTGTTAGATGGTGCTATATACCACTGGAGATCTTTTCATAACAGATGCACTCATGAAGTCATGCATGTTTGGACTGCCTCTCCCCTACAACTAATAGAAGGGAAGATCCCAGATATCAATCTCTCTAATTGGAAATCTGCAGGCATTATGTGGGTCTCTCAACTATATGACAAGGGGCAGCTCATGTCTTTTCAGGAGCTTAAACAAAAATTTACTCTTCCGTGAAAGATTTTGATAAATATTTGCAAATCTGCCATCTACTCCAGGGGTATAAACCATGCGACATCATGGCAAATACACTCTCGAAAGTTGGGCTGCCCCCTCACGTATTAACCGTACTCCCACTCTCAGACCTCTATATTTGTGTCTTGGTGATAAACAAAAATTTAAAAAATCGACTCCTTTTACCTCGTGGGATATAGAGCTGGAGGCTTCTATTCCGAGCTTAAAATGGGTTTTGGCATTGAAGTTTATTTCACAAACTTTTTTTAGCGTCTCCCTTTATGAAGCTGCCGTGAAAACGAGTCTAAGAAAACTTCTTATTACTAGGTACTGGAAATCCACTCGAATTCCGACAGTGGAGGAGGTTGTCACCTAGGTCTGTCAAAACTGTACCTTTGAAAAAATAATGGCCTATAAGGATCATAACCCTGAAAATTTTTACAAATCCTGGCAGACATGGCTTACTTTTGTACCTGTGCCTGTTACTCCTACTCTAAACGCTCCATGAGTATCTGTAAGACCAATTGTTTCTTTTGATGTTCTATTTCTTTTTTCTGATAAATGTTCACATCAATACTGTTTACTATAGACATATTATGTCACAGTGCAACTAGATTACCTTACTATGATTGTACTCTCATGTTTTGAAGTCCTTTTATAAAAAATTGAGACTATGGAAAATGTGAAAACCTTAATAAAAATGTATTGCAAGATAAAAAGCAAGGACAGCATCCATCTTAGATTCATTCTGAAGCTGCAGTGTTAGAGCAGGGAGAGTGCTGCTGCTGCTGCTGAATTAATAGGGAAAGCGTTAGCTGGGCCAGTGTTCTGTATCCAATCCAGTCCTCAAAGACTCATCTGCTGTAAGGACAACATCCTGACAGCACCCCAAAAAGCCCTTTTTTTGGTACATCAGTCTGCTTTTATTTATTTTTTCTATATATATATTGCAGTTGCCTGCCCGTGTGTGAGAGGCCGCAGGCCCACAGACTGTACTGTGTGCACACCACTCATATAGGGTGGCACAGTACCTAGCAGATAAAAAAAGTCATTTAATTTTTACCCTTTAATATAATTGCAGTGGCCTGCCAGTGAGTGTCAGGCCCACAGACTGTACTGTGCCCAATGCCAGTGCCCACCACCCATGGGGTGGCACATATTCAAAATTCAAATGAAGCGGACCGAGCATGGGTCTTTTTCCATCTCCCGGTTCCAAAAATCTATTCACTACATCGAACCTGGCCCTGATAAGGGACGAAACAGAGATTAAACTGATAGGAATAGTACTTAGTTAACACTAGTTGCATTGGTGGCAAATTCCATTGCAAGTGCCCAAAATTAGAAGGAAGCGGACAGAGCAAGCTTTTTTCTCTATCTCCCCATGCAAGGATTCAATTCAATACACGTCCCTGATAGGGGACTTAACAAAGATTAAAATGGTAAGAATAGTAGTTCACACTATTTGTATTGGTGGCACAGTACATTTCGTGGTGCACGCGCAGTGCCCCAAATTAGAAGTAAGAGGACCGACCAATCATCTTTTTCCATCTCCCGGTTCCTAAAATCTATTCGATACACGTCCCCTGATAGGGGACGTAACAGGGATTAAACTGATAGGAATAGTACTACTTAACACACCACTCATATAGTGTGGCACAGTACATTGCATGGCGCATGTGCAGTTCCCCAAATTGGAAGGAAGAGGACCGACCAGCCATCTTTTTCCATCTCCCGGTTCCCAAAATCTATTCCATACATCGGCCCCTGATAGGGGACAAAACAGAGATTAAACTGGTAAGAACAGATGTTTTTAATTTAAAAAAAAAAAGAGGACAGCCTCTGCGGAGCTGGGTATTTTTGGGCTGTGTTAATGAACGCTCATGCACAATGACTGTAGGCTCATGCGTCCTTTTGCGGAGGTGACAAACTTGGTCAGTCAAACCCAAGGCAACATCATCGACCTCATCCCATATGCGTTTTTTCTGGAGCGTGCCCTGGGAAGAGTGCTGGATCAGGCCGTAGATGAGCATGAAGAGGAAGATTTGTGATCACCATCACCACCACCAGAAGCAGCCTTGTCGTCATCGAATGCTGGACCTGCGGCAACGCAGAGAGAGGAGTCTGAAGAAGAGAAGTCAGAGGAGGAAGGTGGCTTTCAGGAAGTGGAAGACCAACCACAGCAGGCGTCCCAGGGGGCTGGTTGTCACCTTTCGGGGACCCTTGGTGTTGTACGTGGCTGGGTGGAGGAAGAGACCTTGAATGACGTCAGTGAGGACAAGGAACGGAACATGGCTAGCTTGGTATCCAACCTTGTGCAAATGAGGAGTTTGCGGTTGTGCAAATGGACTGTTTGCGGTGCGTTAAACTGGGAGTTTGGTCTGTCAGAGTTTGGTCTGTCACTGTGAAGCTGGCATAACCCTTACGCTACCTGATCGTTACAACATCATACCTGATCGTATACACACACTGGATGTTTTAAAGCACGTTATTCCAAACAATTTAGGAATATTAGGCGATTTATGCCCTTTATGGATCAAAACCCGACTCTGCATCAACTACGTAATTTTCCATGGGAGTTTTGCCATGGATCTCCCTCCGGCATGCCACAGTCCAGGTGTTAGTCCCCTTGAAACAACTTTTCCATCACTATTGTGGCCAAAAAGAGTCCCTGTGGGTTTTAAAATTCGCCTGCCTATTGAAGTCTATGGGGGTTCGCCCGTTCGCGAACATAATTGCGGAAATTCACGTTCGCCGTCCGCGAACGGAAAATTTTATGCTTCCTTATGAGTCTTTGCCTGTGGACAGAAGGTAGGTAAAGAGATCTGTTGGTCACAATGAAATTTAGAGAACATCTTAGGAAGAAAAGAGGGCTTATGTTTCAGTATTATTATGTCGTTTAGAATTGTCAAGTCTGGTGGACTGCAGGACAAGGCTTGGATTTTGCCTATTCTCCTAGCTGAGGTCATGGCGATTAAAAAGGCAGTTTTCGTGGAGAGCAGGCTAAGAAATATCTCCAAAAGGGGCTCAAAAGGAGGGTCCAAGAGAACAGAGAGGACCAGGTTAAGATCCCATGGAGGAACCAAGGATCTGACTGTAGATTTTAGCCTACTAGCACCCTTAAAGAACCGCCTAATTAGAGGAGCATCAGCTAGCTTAGACTCCAAAAAGGCACTAAGGGGTGCCACCTGAACTTTCAGAGTACTAACTCTTAAACCACCATTAAGACCCCATTGGAGAAATTCTAAAATTGTTGTAATTTCTGTTTTTTCTGAAGGATCCCAACAATGCTCTGAAAACCGTAAAAAGGTTTTCCAAACCCTAAGGTAGATTTTTTAAGTGATCGGCTTACGGCTGAACAGGAGAGTGTTAATTACCGCATCTGATAGACCCTTAGCTTTCAGGAGGGAACACTCAGTCTCCAGGCTGTTAGATTTAGTTGCCGGGCATCTGGATGAAGAACAGGGCCCTGAAGAAGAAGGTCCGGGACTCGAGGAAGCAACCAGAAGTTCACCTTGGCAAAAGTTGACAGGGGAAACCAGGTCCTCCTTGGCCAAAATGGAGCCCCCATGATCACTTCGCATCTGTCCTCCATTATTTTCGCTAGGGTTCTGGGATATAGGGGGGAAAGCATAGAGTAGGCCCCCCGGCCAGAGCATCGAGAATGCGTCCACTCCATCTGGGTTGTCTCAGAAGGACAGGGAAAAGAAGTGATCTACCTGCCTGTTCGCTCTGGTGGCAAAGAGATCCAGTATTGGAGTACCCAACTTTTCGCACAGGAGTCGAAAGACTTTCTTGTTCAGGGACCACTCTCCTGTCTTTAGGGGTTGCCTGCTGAGGTAGTCGGCCAGCTGATTTCCTTTTCCTCTGAGGTGTACTGCAGAAATCGAATTTAACCGGACCTGTTCCCAGGAGAATAGTAGCTAGGCCGCAGGCTGAGGTCTTTGCTTCTCGTGCCCCCCCCTGCTTGTTTACATAGGCCACCGCTGTATTGTTGTCCGATAAGATCTTCACGTCTTTCTGATATAGGGCTGATTGAAAGGCTTTTAGGGCTAGGAAGATCGCCTTAAGCTCTCTCATGTTTGAGGACATGTGAAGTTCTGATTGTTTCCAAATCCCCTGAACGATCCGATCTCCACAGTGATCCCCCAATCTAAACTGCTTGCATCGGTGGTGATCACGATTGAATTTTGCGGTCTCCACTGGACAGCTTGGGTCAAGTGAACTTTTTTTAACCACCAGATTAAAGATGTTCTTATCTGAAAAGGAAGCAAAACCTTTCTGTCCAAGGACAGGGAGCTTTTGTTCCTGGTTGATAGAAGGTAATTTTGTAGAGGTCTGCTGTGGAACTGTGCCCATTTCATGGGAATGGTTGAAGTCATCAGTCCCAGAATAGCCATGATCTGCCTGAAGGAGACTTTTGGTGACAAACGGAATGACTGGATTCTAATCTTGATCTCAGTTCCCGAATTTTTTTCTCTGGGAGAAAGGATGTCATTACCCGAGAATCCAGGAGAACTCCTAGAAATTTTTTTTCTGGTAGGGAATGAGGTCCGATTTTTCTAAATTTAACATTTATCCCAGGGTTTAAAGAGTGCTCCTCACTGCGCTGTAGCGCAGGTTTTCCGGGGATTGAGCAGCTATCAGGAAGTCGTCCAGATAAGGAATGAATAGGATTTCCTGCTGATGGGTGAAGGCCGAGACTTCTGCCATCACTTTCGTAAACACCCGAGGGGCAGATGACAGGCCGGTCATGTTACACATGCATGATTTGCTTTTTCATTATGTGTGTCCCTTCTGTCTTCCCCTAGCTTTTGCTCTCTCTCTTGTCTCCTCCCTTCTTCTTCATTCTGGCTTCAACCCTCATCTCAGCTACATGCTCCTGTTAGCTGCTCACAGCATGATTTTTTGACCTATCCATTTGTTCATCGGTGTATGATCTGCACAGTTTGAAATAAACTTCTTCAGGATCTACAAGGTGTCCTTTGGATCGAGTCACTGTCAGCCAATTCACCTAAGACTGCAGTTATAGCCATCTCATCACAACTGTAAGTTCAGAGATCACATTGTAGTGCTTAGACTGGAGAGGCAGAACAGTCAAAAAATCAGTGAAGGGATCCTACAAGATCTGCCAAATATCTTTCTAGGGATCCTTGCTAGCTATGCATGTATAGTGAGATGTATATGGACACTGGAATATAGCAGAATATAGGTACAAGACTGTATACTCCAGCCAGCTAGTAAATCTCAGCATAAGATTCATCAGTTTTCTGCACAGATTATTGAGGAAACTGTTCATGCAACTGTTATATAATCAGCTCCTAGACTGACTGTATTGTCACATGCATTCTGCCTACAAGTCAATCTAAACTCTGTATGCAATCCAAAGTAACTTTGCAGCAGCCATTGCTAAACTTCTCTCTGACTCCCCCTCCCACTGGTTGCCTAGGAAACCCTCTCCCAGAGCCAGAAGATTGATACATTTCTATGCAAACACATACCTTGTGATTTAACCCTCTGCTTGTTGTCACAATGCACCAGCAAGGCAATGTACAATCTGAGGAACCTAATACACAGCAAGGACCTGAACTTCCTACAGATCAGGAGTCAGATCCTCAAAGCCACATAAAACAAAAACGTTCAGTGAAACCAACCTGGAAAGTCCAACAGAACTATGAGGCTGACAGGGCAGAACTGCTGCAGAACCTCAGCCACTCATGGTCTAACACTATTGAATGCATGTCAGCTCTGTCTCAACCAACTCATGAGGTATTGCACCTAGAGGGCGCTGTTAAGCAATTGAATGCTGCCTATGAGAACTACCAAAGACTGTCTGTTAAATATGCTGATCTCTTAAAGCGGTACAACACAGAAAATTCCTTAAAAGAATTACAGGAATTGAATGAGCTCAATCTTGAAAGAGACGATCTAGTAATACAAACAAGGACAAAAACAGATGTAAAAATCGCACATCTCCATGAATCCAGATCCCATCTCTCCACAACTTCTAAGCGCTCCACAAGATCTTCCAAATCCTTAAGATCAACATCTTCTACTCTCAGCCAACAACTCATCAAAGCCCGCGCTGATGCAGAAGCTTCTAAAATTCAGGCAGCTTTCGCCCAAGAGAAAGCAAGGATGAGAGCAGAGATGGAAGCTGATGCTGCACAGAAGAAAGCAGGGATGGAAGCTGAGGCTGCACAGAAGAAAGCAGAAATGGAAGCTGAGGCTGCACAGAAGAAAGCAGAAATGGAAGCTGAGGCCGCACAGAAGAAAGCAGAAATGGAAGCTGAGGCTGCACGAAAGAGAGCAGAAATGGAAGTTTTTGAAAAACAATGTGAGCATGCCAAAGACATGGCAAGACTAAGAGTCTTAGAGCAGGCTGTAAGTGACAATGAAAGAGGTGTCAGTAGCAATCACTCTGTTACGTCTTATGCATCAGTGTCATCACAGACCTCATCAAAACTCCATCAATCTGTCATAGCAGCCAAAGAACTCAACCAAGGTGTTTTCTCTACATCTACTACACCTTCTCAAGTGGCAGAAACAGGTACGGATAGAAATGACCCATCACACTAACCTGCCATCCTCTAACCAATCCATTATACGGCTACAAACCAACACACCTTTGGACCGTACACCAGCTCCAGTGTTAAACACCTTAGCACCATCTTATGTTCCCAAGTCACTCAACGTCAATGTACCAGCTACTGCAACTAACTCAGTCCCGCCTGCAATTGTATATCCAAAGTCTGAAAACACAGACATGTCGCAGTTTGCCAAGTACATCCTTCGCAGAGAACTCACTAGGACAGGCCTCACCATGTTTGATGACAAACCTGAAAATTACCGAGGATGGAAATTCACCTTTAAGGCCACAATCAGCGAACTAGATATCACTGCTGCAGAAGAATTGGATCTACTCATCAGATGGCTAGGTCCTCAGTCAGCTGAACGTATTAAGAGACTTAAAACAGTTTACACTTCCAATCCTGCTGCAGGTCTCGAAGCTGCTTGGGACAGACTTGAACGTAGCTTTGGCAGCTCTGAGGCCATCGAAGATGCCTTACTCAAAAGGTTGCAAGGCTTCCCAAGGATTACAGCTAAAGACAATCTAAAGCTTCAAGAACTTAGTGATCTTCTACTAGAGCTTCAACTAGCTAAGGCTGACACCCGCCTACCCGGGCTTAGTTACCTTGACACCCCTCGTGGCATCAACCCTATTGTTCTTAAGCTACCATATGGCATCCAAGAAAAATGGGTTAGTCAAGGATCTACTTACAAGAAAAGGTATGGAGTTGCCTTTCCTCCCTTTTCCTACTTCTGTACCTTCATAAAGGAAATTGCGGACTCTAAGAATGACCCAAGTTTCTTTTACGGTGACTGTATCCCTCTTAGTCCACCTTCTCCAGGACTTGCAAACACGCGCATAATGCACAGAGACCGCAGGGGTCCAGTGTCAGTGAAAAGGACTGATGTTCAACCTGCTCCTGCTACGGTTCTTCCGAAAACTGGACAAAACAAGAAACTTGAGGATCCAAATCGCCAATGTCCCATACATAACAAGCCACACCCACTTAAGAAGTGCATCGGTTTCAGAAAGAAACCTCTACAGGAACGCAAGGAACTTTTAAAAGAATTTGGAGTTTGTTTCAGATGCTGTGCTTCAACAGAACACATGGCAAAAGACTGTAAGGCCATTAATAAATGCATAGAATGCGGTAGTGACAACCACGTTCAAGCCCTTCATCTGTACCAACACAGCACCACTCCATCCACTGACTTTCCCCCCAGGGCAAAGCTTGGCGGGGAGAACGCTGAACAAACAGCAACCTCCACCCCAGTGTTCTCAACATGCACTGAAGTCTGTGGGGAAGGACTTTGTGGAAAACCTTGCGTTAAGATATGCTTGGTTCGTGTATACCAAAAGGGCAAACCTGAAAGAGCTGTAAGACTGTATACCATTCTTGACGACCAGAGTAACCGATCTCTTGCAAGTACAAAGTTCTTTGATCTCTTAGGCATAGCAGGAGGTGCTCTACCTTATACCCTGGGTACTTGTGCAGGCATTACAGAAGTCTGGGGTAGAAGAGCCAGTGACCTTGTAGTTACTCCTCTCAATGGCAACTTGGAAATACCCTTGCCTACGATCATTGAGTGTAATCAGATCCCAACTAACAAGGATGAGATCCCCACTCCTAAGGCTGCCTTGCACCATACTCATTTGAAGGACATAGCTGATAAAATACCAGCCTTTGAGGAAAATGCTGATATCCTGTTGCTACTCGGGAGAGACATCCTGAGGGTGCACAAGGTGCGCCATCAAATCAATGGCCCACATGATGCACCTTACGCCCAGCGTCTGGATCTAGGCTGGGTCATTATCGGCAATGCCTGTCTTAGCAATGCCAGGAAACCTCTCTCGGTTTCTTCCTTTAAAACACATGTCCTGCCCAATGGTCGCACTACTTGCTTTCCAAGACAACATCACTGTAGTGTGAAAGAAAGGCTGTGTGACAAAGGCACGCCAGAGCGCATCATACTCAATGAAAAGAAAGCATTTATCTTTCGGGATGACAACATTGGTAACACAGTGTTTGAAGTAACCACAGAAGACAATGAGTTAGCAGCCACAATGGAAGACAAGGAATTCTTGAGAATCATGAGTAAAGAGTTCTATCAAGATGATTCTAACAGCTGGGTGGTGCCGCTACCATTCCGCATTCCAAGGAAGAGAATTTCAAATAATAGACAACATGCAGATTCACGGTTCATCTCTTTAGAGCGCAACCTGAACCGGAAACCGAAGATGAAGAAACATTTCGTCGACTTTATGCAGAAGGTGTTTGAGAGAGACCATGCTGAACCTGCACCCCCTCTTACACAAGGAGAAGAATGCTGGTACCTTCCGTGTTTTGGTGTATACCATCCTTGTAAGCCTGACCAGATTAGAGTGGTCTTTGACTCAAGCGCTCATCATGAAGGCGTTTCTCTCAATGACAATCTTCTCTCTGGACCCAATCTGAACAACAACCTCTTAGGAGTCCTACTCCGCTTTAGACAAGAGCCAATTGCCATTATGGCCGACATTCAACAAATGTTTCATTGTTTCATCGTCCGTGAAGATAACAGAAACTTTCTCAGGTTCCGATGGTATCGCAATAATGATGTCAACAACGAGGTCATAGACTATCGGATGAAAGTTCACGTGTTCGGCAATAGCCCTTCACCCGCAGTTGCCATTTATGGACTGAGAAAAACTGCCCAAGAAGGAGAACAGGGGTTCGGGACGGATGCACGTCAGTTTGTAGAGAGGAACTTCTACGTGGATGACGGTCTTAAGTCCCTACCTACGGAAGAAGAGGCCATTGACCTTCTCACCAGAACCCAGGACATGCTTGCCACTGCCAACCTCAAACTACACAAAATTATCTCCAACAGCTATAAGGTAATGGGAGCATTTCCTTCCGATGATCATGCTGTCAGTGCCAAGGAATTCCAACCAGAATCTGACCTTTCCCTCACACAACGCAGCCTTGGATTGCTATGGGATGTTAAACAAGACACGTTCACATTTCAAACATCAGCCTGCGACAAGCTCTTCACAAAAAGAGGAGTACTGTTCGCAATGAACAGTATCTACGACCCCTTGGGATTCATTGCACCCTTTACTATTCAGGGTAAGATATTACTCAGACAACTCACTACAGAGAACACTGACTGGGATACCCTGTTACCCAAGGAGAAACAACAAAGGTGGGAATCCTGGAAACAGTCTCTCCAGGCATTGGAACAGTTTAAGATACCACGCTCTTACACTCCTGCGTCCTTGAAGAATGCCACCAGACTAGAGATCCATGTCTTTTCTGATGCATCCATGGAAGCCATAGCTGCAGTAGCTTATCTCCGGGCCGTACACTCCAACGGTGATATAGGAGTAGGATTCGTCATGGGCAAAACCAAGCTAACTCCAAAGCCTGCACATACCATCCCAAGGCTTGAACTCTGTGCAGCCATGTTAGCTGTTGAAATTGCTGAGCTTATAAAGTATGAAATAGACCTTGACATTGATTCCTTCGACTTTTACACAGATAGCAAAATCATACTAGGATACATACAAAATCAAACAAGACAATTCCATGTGTATGTCGGCAATCGAGTGGAACGCATCAGGAAATTCTCCACGGCAGAGCAATGGCACTATGTACCCACCGACCTTAACCCTGCCGACTTAGGCAGTCGTGCAGTGCCTGCTGCTGCGTTTCTGGATACATCATGGATATTTCCACCAGTACTCTTGAATGAAGAATTCTTCTCAAGGCCTGTAGAGTCTAACTTTGAACTTATCCATCCGGAGTCTGATAAGGAAATCAAGACCATTGCAGTTACACTTAACACCTCTGTGGAAGCAAAGGTAAAACTGAAATCTCGCAGATTTCAGCTGTTTTCTGAGTGGTCTTCGGCTGTACTAGCGACTGCACGTCTTATTCACATTGATCATCACTTCGCAAACAAAGATGGCAAGGTACGGAAAGCAGAAGTCAAAGTAATAAAAGAAGGTTCTGCTAGACACTACTTCAGACCCATAAACGAGCTAGTACTGCTTCTGCCTAAACAGGAAAATGAACTCCGTACACCGGCCTGATACAAAGGGAGGTAAGAAGGACTGGTGCTGTTGCTGCCTTCCCCTCTGAAGACTGACCTTCAAGGCAACTTGTTAAAGGGAGGTAAGAAGGACTTGTGCTGTTACTGCCTTCCCCTCTGAAGATGACGCATGGAACTATATCCTTCCTACTGTTGTCTACTGATGTTTTTCTTGTCGATGCCCTTTTTTGTTGTTCTTTTTTGTTGCAGGTGTTCCAGTAGAAAAACATCTAAGATTCATGGACTTGAACAAGTTATTATTGTTAAATGTGATTTGAAATCATAGATTTCGACGGGGAGTGTCATGTTACACATGCATGATTTGCTTTTTCATTATGTGTGTCCCTTCTGTCTTCCCCTAGCTTTTGCTCTCTCTCTTGTCTCCTCCCTTCTTCTTCATTCTGGCTTCAACCCTCATCTCAGCTACATGCTCCTGTTAGCTGCTCACAGCATGATTTTTTGACCTATCCATTTGTTCATCGGTGTATGATCTGCACAGTTTGAAATAAACTTCTTCAGGATCTACAAGGTGTCCTTTGGATCGAGTCACTGTCAGCCAATTCACCTAAGACTGCAGTTATAGCCATCTCATCACAACTGTAACTTCAGAGATCACATTGTAGTGCTTAGACTGGAGAGGCAGAACAAGGCCAAAAGGAAGTACTTGGAACTGAAGATGAACAAGATAGCTGTTCAAATAGATTGCAAACCTCAAGTACTTTTAATGTTCTTTGCAGATAGGAATGTGGTAATAGGCGTCGGCCAGGTCTAGGGTCACCATATAGCAGACTTGAAATAGCAGATTGAACGAGATATGTTTGAGTCTCTTAAATTCATGATCGCTCGATAGGAGCCATTCGGGTTTTTTACCAGGAAAACTGGCGAGTAGAAGCTTTTTCCTTCCTGACCCGGGGGTACCATTGTCACTGCCTGTTTTAGGAGCAGGGATTGAATTTGCTCCTCTAGAAGGGATTGTTATTTTATGCATAAAGTCCTGTTTATGAAGAATCTCCTTGGAGGAGGGGAAGCAAATTCTATTTTGTACCCTGTAGATATAAGGTCTAAGACCCACGGGGACCTGGCAGTTTTTTCCCAAGCTTGAAGAAACTTTTGGAATCTTCCCCCCATCGGTCTTCGGGTGTCATTGTCCAGGTTGTTTGGAAGATTTATCTGAATTTAAGAGAAACCCTCTTCCCCGGCCTCTAGAGGATTGCCATGTACCTCAACTGTCTTTTTTCCTGTGGTCCGGTCTGCCTTTCTTCTGGGAACGAAAGGATCGGCGGGTATGGAAAAATCGGATTCTGGAAACCCTTTTTTCTTATCAGAGGCTTTGTCTAGGATATCATCCACGACAGAGCCAAAGAGTCTATCACCTTCACAGGGGATGATACATAACTTATTTTTAGAGGTGTTATCCCCTGACCATGACCTTAGCCACACTGATCTCCTGGCTGAGTTAGCCAAGGCGGCCGACCTGGCTGTCAATTCAACTAAATCAGCAGAGGCGTCTGATACTAAATTAGTGCCCTGCTTTAGGACTGGAAGAGAGGCTAGGATGTCTTCGGTAGGGGTAGGGGATGTTCCTCCAACTGGGCAAACCATAGTGAAAGGGTCCTAACAGTACAAGAGGCCGCAATGCTGAGCCGTAACATAGCGGTGCAAGTGTCCCAGGATTTTTCAAGGATTGACTCACATTAGCTAAAGTTGTGCGGGCTGTATGAGCGCGGTCCCGGCAACTTTAGCTAATGTCAGTTATGCAGCAGAGGGGCGGGCTTAGGGCAGGGAAGGCAGACCTGGAGTCAAGGAGGCCGCTGCCCCCTTGACTTCAATCTTGACTTCTGCAAGGATTTTAAAAGGCGATTTTTAGATGATTTTAAATACAGGAAAAGCGCAGGAAACACTGTTGAAAACGTCTTGTGGGGCACTATCAGGTAATGTTCATGGTTTATGAAGTCAATTCCAGGTGACAGGTTCGCTTTTAGAGTCCCACCTCCCAAAGAGATCCTGGCAACTGGAGCATCGACCCGTGGAGTTTTATCCCAGTGGGCCGAATCCGACTCACTAAATAGATACTTGCGTTTGAAATTTTTTGAGACCCCCTCTCTTTTTTCCAGGTCTTTCCGCTCAATGGCAATTAGTCTCTTAATATTTTCGTGTAAAGTGAAAACACGTTTTTTTTGTCTGCCAGTCCCCTAAACATGTGATCTTGGATCGACTGGGGTTCTTTAGCTTGCTCAATATTCATGGCCGCTCTAATAGTCTTTAATAAAGCGTCAGTATCTTCAACTGAACATAGGGGCCTCCCTGAAATATCATCACAAGAGTCAGACTCAGAATCTGTAGATACTTCTCCTTCGTCAAAATCTATTTCAGATTCTAGAGGAGCATCTTTGATTTTGAGGTGGAAGGAGCCTGTGGAAGGGAGGCTATCCTGGTCTCAATGGCCGAGGAGACTTCCTCTTTAATGATGGACCTGAGGGTGTCCACAAGAGACTGTGTTTCCTCCGCCATTACTTTATCTGTACATTTTTGGCAGAGAGATTTTCTGGAGTGGCCCCCTAGCTGTTTTCTATAGATGGCACACTTATTTTTTGCTGGAGACTCCCCGACCTTGGGTTTTCTCTACAAATTTAAAGACAAAATTCCTTTAGGAAGTATTCATCAAGGAGATTTTTTCTATAGGAAGGAACCTTCACCCAGAACAGGGGCCCCCAGTTACTTTAAAAGAGGCATGGGTGAAACAAGACATGCTAATAAACTAGACTCCTGACTAGGAGGAGGCTTACAGGGCTCAGGGCCTTCTGAGGGTCTAAGGGCAGTTTGGCAGGAAGAGATATGCTGATTCTGGAGCTGCACACCGTGGTCATTACCTATGAGCTGCGTCGGATGCCATTCTCTGCCCATAGCTGGCATTTTGAAGTTACTTCCTGGTCACGTGGTCCTGCATGCACGCCGACGCTGTGCGCGTACACCCATGTGACCAGATCTCGTGAGACTTTGGCCCACAAGCTCTTACGCTGCCGGCTTCCTCCTACATGGCCCGGAAGGCAAGCAGCATCGCCTGGGGTTGCCTGCATACCGCAGGGCTTACACCAAGATGTCGGGAGGGCCCTTCTTTTGCCCCGAGGTCCGACACCCTGCTGCAGCCCTCCTGACCACCAGCCAGGGAAGAATCAGGTACTAGGCTGCGCGAATGGTGCTAAGCAGGAGGAAACACCCCCACTAATCTCCACTTCATCCCAGAGGGACAGGAAACACCTGGAGAAGGATCATGGGAGGAGGCTTTTAAAGGTTTGTTCTCCACGTTGTTTCCTGTCCCTGGGGATGGGGTAACCCTCCTGCTTAGTGCCGTTGGGGAGGCGCATGGAAAAATATAAAAATATTTTTCCCATGCATCAAATAGAGAAACTGGAAAAAAAAATGTCAAAATGGCCGATTCTCAGTTTTTTAGTCGCTTCACCTCCCACAAAAAATTTAATTCTCCACACCCCAAAATGATATTGAAAAGCACAGATCATGCTTAGTATCACTGTATTCTGACCCCCATAACTTTTTTATAGTTATCTTATCCAAAAAAGAGCATCTACAACCACGATATAATCAATACAAATCTTTATTATTAAAGGATAAAAAAAATTTGACAAACAATCAAAAAGAACTCTAAAATTACAATATATTTGGGGGGGAAAAAAAGACAAGGATCAGCAGCATCCGCCCTGACAAGCTATGTCACAAATTATTACTGACTCCACATATAACACCCATACACCTACCAAGTTGCCTGTCTATCAACCGACAGCATTAATCACAATAGGTTGAGCAAAGTTGTGGATTAGCAAACTAAAGTGCGCATGCAAAAGAATGCCTATACATAGCGGGTTAAAGTATAAGGTGCAACCTGTCCCTTTAAAATCCCTCTCCAAGGGAATAGACTGGGACTCACCGCTCCTAATATGGCTCAAATAATGCCTACGTGCTTAATCAGTAAAACCTCCATTTAAAAGCAGGGTATTTAAGCAATGAATAATCTAATGGAAAAATATTACCTAGTGTAGTCAGGGGAAATACAGCTGATCCTCTCAGTTATGTCTACAGAGATGTGTAAGGGCTAATTTTTTATGGGATGATCTGTGGTTTTTGAAAATATCATCTTGGGGTGTGTGTGACTTTTTGATCACTTTTTATTCAATTTCTTTAGAAAGTTAAAAGATGAAAAAATGGCAAATCGACCATTTTTTTTTTTTTACACATTCACCATATGGCAGGGATGGCCAACCTGCGGCTCTCCAGCTGTTGCAAAACTACAACTCCAAGCACGCCCAGGCTGCCTACAGCTATCAGTCTCCAGCAGGACATGGTGGGAATTGTAGTTTGACAACAGCTGGAGAGTCACGGGTTGGCCATCCCTGCGTTTTTTTCTATTTTAATAGCATGGGTGTTTTTGCATGGAGAAATGCCCATGGTGTTATTTTTTAAATTGCAGAAACTGTCCAAGTAGATTAGCTGGACAGTCCCAACCGCCCAAGCCTTTAAACCATACACCCACTTCGCATAAGAAAGAGAGGCCAGCCTAGGTTAGTCAATTGAGGCACCCACCTCTTTGTACATCTCTGTATTAAAGGTACAATGAAGCAAGAAATGGTCCATACTTTACAGTATGCCACCACACTCCCTCCTTGGACAACATCAAGTCTCAGCATTTCTGTACTTTAAATTGTCCCTCACATATAGCTTCTCACGAAACACTCCCAATCTAAGTCCCAAAACATCAAGGGGATCTTTACTGAGTTTAACAAACGCAACCCAACCACCAGATCCTGGAGGCCAGAGGCTTCTGGAAATTTGTCAGACCTTCGGAACTCGGTAGCGTAAGCTGGAAGATGCCCATGCAGTGTACGAAGACCCTTTACACTCCCATTCCATCCTGCCAGACAAAACTGATGTTGAACTCCAGAATGCCATAAGAATGGATTAAGGCAAAGATGTCACTCTCCCTGAATCCCGTCTTTAGGAGGAGCTCAACAACCTTTGATCTCGGTGGTCACACATCACTGCCCCTCCACCAAAGACGGACACCATTCTTTCTGGTGACCCCAGCCCTGGTTGTGGGTAGAGACCAAACCCAAACCTAGCTCATTCAGATTTTCTGACCCCCTCACCGCCAGTGCTTAGGAGTGGTTGCTGAGACCTTCTACCCCCTGAATAACATAGCCCAGAACTCCACCACCTCCCTGGAAAGAGGCAGGGCCCAGGTTGGGAGGCTTGGAAGCTGGTTTTACTTCTCTGGGAGTTCATGAGCTCACAGTGACACACTTTATCTCCAAAGCTGCACCTGGGAACAGGCTTGGTGGCTCCCTGCAACAAAGACCAGACTGATAGGATAACGCCCTCAGGTCTAGCCCAATATCAAATCAGTTACTTAGCACAGAAATTCCACAACCATTGCGCATAACACTCCCTATTTATTGTATTGCTATCCATCACATTGTGTTAGCATTCACATAACAAAGCATTATTTCACTACATAAAACCCAACTTCCATTTTCACAGATGACCTCATAAAACATCAATATATTATGCACAGTAGTGCTGATGCACCTTATTTGACCTTCATATACAGTAGAAACTTGAAGCCTAATTAGACTAAATATGCACTAAAAGTGCAGTCTCACTGGCAATGCTGCATCCTTTTCATCTTCCCAGGGATGATAAGAAGATGCCAAGTGTGGGCTGGTAGCATTCACGTTATTAAAAGGTTGATTTGTTTGGAAATGTTTCAGTAAGCTTTTCATATTCTAACAAATATTCACAAGATTAACCTTACACAATAACATTAACAATTTGCACAGATAGTTTTTGGCATAGAAAATTTAGGCTGTATTCACATGAGGTTGTTGTCCCACATTTAACATGTACATACAATGTATACGTTAAATGGATGCTTCAGAGGATTTCATACAGTGGCATCCATAACTATAAAAAAAATGTATCCGTGAACATATGCTTTTCTTTGCTGAATTCTGCAGGATGGAAAAGGATACTGTGCTACACTTTTGCATCCCTTTTTCCCAATGTACATGTTAAACATGGGACAAACATGATGGCTGGAAGAGAATGAGTAATTTTAAGAAAGGATTTACACTTCTTGCTGCCGGATCTACTTTTGGCTTTGGCTCAAAAAACTGCATTAGAAACCACAACAAAAAGCTGTGTGTGACACCACCCTTGGGGTGGTGTTACACTACGTATTATGAAGAACACTGTGGCCCTGATTCATCAAGACTGGAGTGTCTTATATGGTCCTGACAGGCCATATGCTGCGGGAGGAGGTGCTAAACTCTCATCAGGGCCACTCCTACTCCCATCCTCTGCGCTGAATCCTCAGGGGCTCACTACAAAGGCATTTAACTTATAAAGGGGCACAAACTTCATCATAAATGTCTTCTCCGGCAGTCCATGTAGAAAACTGAAATCTACTCCAGCTCGTAGCTGGAATACATTTTAGTCATCATTCATATAAGCTTCTGGTGTAAATCATGATAAATGTACCATGTGCCCCATCCATGCAACACACTTGCTAGAAAGAAAGTAATGTAAATGAGCTCTTAACAAGCCACCACATCCTATCCATCACAGCTCTAATGCCACCACATCCTATAAGTCAATGTTCGATTAACATGATTGATAATGCTCTGTGCCTCTCTGTGATCTTTTTACTACAAAATCACAGTGAGATAAAGTGCCAAGCCGGAGCAGGGCTTGGCACTCTTTCACGCAGCAGATTACCCAAACGGCATCCGCTCGTGTGAAAGAGCCCTTATAGTACCCACCAAATCCTCACTTGAGCTCCTCACTTAGTTAAGCCAGTACTTTCAGCTCTAAACTGATGAGGAGCAATCACCCCAAAACAGCTGTCTGTACATGAAGTGCTAGCTTATTTAATATCCAAGTCATGTCTCAAGGCCTATTTAAAGGGTCGAACATTGCCTAGGATAGCTGCCTTGCAAATGGTGACATTAAAGGCAAAGCTTGTTAAGAGCTAATTTGTATCACTTTCTTCTCTGAATTCCAAAGGAGTATGTATGGCCTATAAGTCTCCTTCCACCAATTAAGGTGCTGTCTCCCAAAGGAGAGATAGTACCCCCCTAATCCTGACTCAGGCCTCTCACCCAGTTAAGCCAGTATTCTCTGCTCTGCACTGATGAGGGTCAATCACCCCGAAACAGCTGTCTGCAGATGAGGTGCTGGCCTAATATCTGAGTCGTGTCTCAAGGCCTATTTAAAGGGTCGAACATTGACTTATAGGATAGCTGCCTTACATCTGGTGGCATAAGAGGCAGGGCTAGTTAGGAGCTCCTTTGCATCCCTTTCGTCCCAGAATTCCAGAGGAGCATGTATGGCCTGTAAGACTCCTCACACCAATTAAGGTGCTCTCTCCCAAGGAGAGATACCCCCACCCTTGCTTCACTCCCTTTTTTTTTAGAAACTGGCAAGGGGGGCATTAAACCAGCAGTTGAAACTAGATTTACTTGCATTTAAAAAGCCACAGGGAGTTTGTAAACCTCCACCTGTGTTTTTTTTTTTTGTTTGCATGTTTTTAACAGAGGATGTTACACTCTGGTGAATAGGTTATTATAAAAGACCCTACAAACAGTGTTTTGTAGTGGCATTGTAAGACTGTGTCCTAGCAGTTTTTGCTAGCTTAGTATTTTTTTGTATTGCAGCATGCTCTGAGTGTGTTGTTTTCTCAGATGTTTTTCTATACAGTTCTCTATAGGAAAAAAAAAAAATAATGTGACTAAAGAAAACAGCAACCCAAAAAGCACACTAAAACTCAGATTTGGTGGTATTTGGCTGGTTTCACACGGCCTTCCTAGCACTGACGAGGTCGCATAGCATTCTATTGATTTATCATGCTATGTAACCCTTACAGTTCTGGAATGTACTGTATAACACTAACAGCATGATAAATCTATACACTGCTATGCAATCCCGTCAGTGCTAGGGAGGTCAGTATGACAGCTGCCACAAACACACGCTGCGAGTTCAATGTGTTGAACGCGCTTGTGTGAAACCAGCCGCCTGTGTTACAAGTGAAAGAGATGTGGCCATCATTCTTTGAATCAGCTAAGAAAGATCCCTTATACTCCAGCCCTCAGACAGCACCTTATCTTCTCCAGGGCATGAAGGTTCCATCCTACCGAAGAGAACACATCTCCTTGCTACGTCATATATGCTTTTCTGCTGTTAGTGAAGACTCCATTATAATATTGCGCTTACACCTAGATATTCACATAGTTCACATACCAGAGTTAGTAAAACAATGCGCAGATGCCAAGTGTTATTTCTTTTCATATTTTCACATTCTAGCCAATGTAACAATGCCATATGCCTCAGGGGGAATGCCCCTCTAATGTCTTTATAACACACTGTACTTCCTGTAATAAATGAGAATTTGCTTTGACCCAATTGTGTGTGTCACTGGTATTTTCTTCTGTGCACATAAACCCCTTGGGTTACTATCAATTTGGAGCGGTAAAGCAAACAGGATCAACCCTGATTGAGGGCATCTTCTAGGTAAAAACAGGTAATAGAAGCAATTTGAAACATCTTAAGAATACCTGCAACCAGTGCAGATTTGCATGCAAAAAATCAGCAAGAAATATGCACCAAAACCACACAAAAAATTCACATAAAATTAGCACTGTTTATTGTGGTTTTTGTTGCAGATTTTCTATTTATGTTAAGAAGTCTATGGGGGAAAACCACTCTACAGAAGGTGCGGAATCCTATAACCAATTGATATACTGCATATATTAACCGCTACAGGACCGCCTAACGCAGGGATGCGTCCTGCGGGCGGCCCTGTAGCTCTGAGTTGACGCGTCGGCGCGTCATCTCGTGAGAGCCGAGATTTCCTGTGAACGCAGCGCGTCGTGCGCGCGCGCGTTCACAGGGAAGCGCGGCACAGCAGTTCGGCTACAGCCTGCCAGCGATGGATCATCGCTGGCAGGCTGTAGATGCGAATAAAATCGCATCAAACTGCTATATCAGACGCTGTTTTATGAACAGCGTCTGATATAGCTGCTACCTGGTCCTCTGGTGGTCCCATTTACTGGGATCGACCACCAGAGGACCAGGTAACTACAGTAAAGTTGCACCAAACACTACACTAACCCCCCACCCCCTCACCTATTAACCCCTTGATCACCCCATCTAGACCCCTGATCACCCCCTGTCATTGATCACACCCCTTGTAAGGCTCCATTCAGACGTCCATATGTGTTTTGCGGATCCGTGGATTCACGGATCCGCGGATCCGATCCGCGGATCCTCAAAACACGGACACCGGCAATGTGCTTTCCGCATTTTGCAGATCCGCACATTGCCAGAACTATATAGAAAATGCTTTTTCTTGTCCGCAGTTGCGGACAAGAATAGGACATGTTCTATATTTTTGCAGAAACGGAAGTGCAGACCCGGAGCGCAGATCCGTAATTCCGGATCCGAGCGGGACAAAGTCTGTCCCCATAGAAATGAATGGGTCCGCAATTCCGTTCCGCAAACAGAATTTCGGACGTGTGAATGGGGCATAAGGGCCCCCTTTACCGCCAGTTAGCTAGCTACTTGTTAGGTAGCTAGCGCCCAACCCACCGCACCGCAGTCACTGATTTTGGCAGAGATTTTTCATCCACATTGATCGATGCGAATGAAAAAATCTGTGCCGTTCATTTTTTTTTTCAGCGCAGAGGCTGAACGGAAAAAAATCTCATTACCCGTATGCTCAATATACGGAGAATCGCAGAAACTCCTAATGCTGGCCATACGTGTAATGATTGCGGAGACCCTCAAATGCCAGGGCAGTACAAAAACCCCACATGTGACCCCATTTTAGAAAGAAGACACCCCAAGGTATTCCGTGAGGGGTATGGTGAGTTCATGGAAAATATTATTTTTGTCACAAGTTAGTGGAATATGAGACTGTAAAAAAACAAAAAAAAAAACAATTTCCGCTAACTTGTTCCAAATTTTTTTTCTGTGAACTCACCATACCCCTCACAGAATACCTTGGGGTGTCTTCTATCCACAATGGGGTCACTTGTGGGGTATTTATACTGCCCTGGCATTTTAGGGGTCCTAAAGCGTGAGAATCCAAATGAGTAAAAATGCCCTGTGAAATCCTAAAGGTACTCATTGGTTTTAGGGCCTCTTTGTGCATCTTGGCTGCAAAAAAGTGTCACTCATGTGGTATCGCCGTACTCAGGAGAAGTAGGGCAATGTGTTTTGGGGTGTATTTTTATATATACCCATACTGGGTGTGAGAAATATCGCTGTAAACGACAACTTTTTAAAAAATTTTATTCAAAGTTGTCAATTTACAGAGATATTTCTCTTACCCAGCATGGGTATATGTAAAATACACCCCAAACACATTGCCCTACTTCTCCTGAGTACGGCGATACCACATGAGTGACACTTTTGCAGCCAAGATGCGCAAAGGCCCAAATTCAACGAGTACCTTTTAGGAGGGCATTTTTACGCATTTTCTTCTCACGCTTTAGGGCCCCTAAAATGCCAGGGCCGTATAAATACCCCACATGTGACCCCATTTTGGAAAGAAGACACCCCAAGGTATTCGCTGAGGGGCATAATGAGTCCATGAAAAATTAAACTTTTTGTCAAAAGTTAGCGGAAACGGAGACTTTGTGAGAAAAACAATAAAAAATCAATTTCCACTAACTTGTGCCAAAAAAAATCTTCTATGAACTCGCCATGCCCCTCATGGAATACCTTAGGGTGTCTTCTTTCCAAAATGGGGTCACATGTGGGGTATTTATACTGTCCTGGCATTTTAGGGACCCCTAAAGCGTGAGAAGAAAAATGCGTAAAAATGCCCTCCTAAAAGGTACTCATTGGAATTTGGGCCCCTTTGCGCATCTTGGCTGCAAAAAGTGTCACACATGTGGTATCGGCGTACTCAGGAGAAGTAGGGCAATGTGTTTTGGGGTGTATTTTTACATATACCCATACTGGGTGAGAGAAATATCTCTGTAAATTGACAACTTTGAATAAAAAATTTAAAAAGTTGTCGTTTACAGCGATATTTCTCACACGCAGCATGGGTATATGTAAAAATACACCCCAAACCACATTGCCCTACTTCTCCTGAGTACGGCGATACCACATGAGTGCCACTTTTTGCAGCCTGAGTGCGCAAAGGGGCCCTAAAACCAATGAGTACCTTTAGGATTTCACAGGACATTTTTACGCATTTGGATTCTCACACTTTAGGGGCCCCTAAAATGCCAGGTGAGTATAAATACCCCACATGTGACCCCATTTTGGAAAGAAGACACCCCTAGGTATTCTGTGAGGGGCATGGTGAGTCCACAGAATTTTTATTTTTGGCACAAGTCAGCGGAAATTGTTTTTTTTTTTTTTTTTTTTTTACAAAGTCTCATATTCCACTAACTTGTGACAAAAAATAAAATTTTACATGAACTCACCATACCCCTCACAGAATACCTTGGGGTGTCTTCTTTCCAAAATGGGGTCACATGTGGGGTATTTTTACTGCCCTGGCATTTTAGGGGCCCTAAAGCGTGAGAAGAAGTCTGGAATCCAAATGCGTAAAAATGCCCTGTGAAATCCTAAAGGTACTCATTGGAATTAGGGCCCTTTGCGCACTAAGCTGCAAAAAGTGGCACACATGTGGTATCGCCGTACTCAGGAGAAGTAGGGCAATGTGTTTTGGGGTGTATTTTATATATACCCATACTTTGTGTGAAAAATATCTCTGTAAACGACAACTTTTAAAAAATTTTATACAAAGTTGACAATTTACAGAGATATTTCTCTCACCCAACATGGGTGTATGTAAAAATACACCCCAAAACACATTGCCCCACTTCTCCTGAGTACGGCGATACCACATGAGTGACACTTTTTGCAGCCTGAGTGCGCAAAGGGCCCAAATTCCAATGAGTACCTTTAGGTTTTACATGGCGGCTCACAATTTAGCCCCGCCCAAAATGCCAGAACAGTAAACACACCCCACAAATGACCCCATTTCGGAAAGTAGACACCCCAAGGTATTCACTGAGGGCATAGTGAGTCCGTCTGAGATTTTTTTTTTTTGCCAGAAGTTATCAGAAATTGAAACTTTTTTTTTTTTTCTCAGAAAGTGTCATTTTCCGCTAACTTGTGAAAAAAATGAAATGATACATGAACTCACCAAGCCCCTCCGTGAATACTTTGGGGTGTCTTCTATCTAAAATGGTGTGATTTGGGGGTATTTATACTTTCCTGACATTCTAGCACCTGAAGAAACATGACAGGCGCTCAGAAAGTCAGAGCTGCTTCAAAATGCCGAAATTCACTTTTTGCACCATAGTTTGTAAACGCTATAACTTTTACCCAAACCAATAAATATACACTTATTGGATTTTTTTTATCAAAGACATGTAGAACAATAAATTTAGAGAAAAATTTATATAGAAATGTAGTTTTTTAAAAAAAATTTACAACAGAAAGTGAAAAATGTCATTTTTTTGCAAAAATTTCGGTCATTTTTGATTAATAGCAAAAAAAGTAAAAATGTCAGCAGCAATGAAATAGCACCAAATGAAAGCTCTATTAGTGAGAAGAAAAGGAGGTAAAATTCATTTGGGTGGTAAGTTGCATGACGGAGCAATAAACGGTGAAAGTAGTGTAGTGCAGAATTGTAAAAAGTGGCCTGGTCATTAAGGGTGTTTAAGCTAGGGGGGCTGAAGCGGTTAAAATCCATACAACAATTCCGTTTTCACATGGAGAAAAAAGGAAAGTGTAAAAGACATTTGTCTGATATCATACACTTTGCTGGTATTGTATTACCCAGCTTTTTTTCAACATGAGAATCCACATGAAAAAATCTTGCATAATCCACATACCCTAAAGCTATATTTGTTATCTTTATTGCCTGCAATACGGTTGAACTTGATGGACTTGTGTCTTTTTTCAACCGTATTAACTATGTAACATTATGGGGGACATTTATCAAGACTGTTATTCCCATACGCCAGTCTTGATACCCTGTGCACTTGAGTAAGATGTGACAAATTTATTAAGAGGCAGATGTCTCTTAATAATTTATGTGCATCTCTGGCACTTTATGACACTGGTATAGATTTGAAAACAAAAAAATGCAACATCACTCTGCAACCAGAACTCTTCCCAAGATAGAAGCTATAAGAGGACATTAGTGTACGTTTTGATCAAAAGGTAATAAGCCACTCGCCACGCCAAGGCTGTCCCGTAAGTGGTCCTAACGCTAAATCTGACGTGTTATGGGCCATGACAGGCACATAAAATCCTCCTAACGCTGAATCTTACCTGTTATGGGCCATGACAGCCACATAAAATCCAGGGAGTGTGGGCCCAGCATGCATGCTGGGATAAACCATAGTTATTAACCCTTTCTGGTGCTGTATCAGCCTCCATTAGATCCAGGGATGCAGGTACCAACATGCATGCTGAGCCCACTATGCACTCCTCCTGGAGCCAGATGGCTACTAGCAGGTACTGTGAATGCACATTCAGCTTTATACTCACTCTGATTAAAACCAGCCTCTAGGGTAGACAAACTAGTCAGGTGTGCACGACTGAAGAGGAGGTTGCCACACCTCCAACACATACTAAACAGAAACACAAGGGGGGGTCAGTCAGCACGTCCCTGTATGCAGGTGCACGTAGCTATGGCAATTATACATACAAACAAAAAAAGCAACAGCACTCTGCAACCAGAACTCTGCCCAAGATAGAAGCTATAAGAGGACATTAGTGTACGTTTTGATCAAAAGGTAATAAGCCACTCGCCACGCCAGGTGAACTCTTTTAGCGATGGCTGTTCTGCTTTTGCATCCTGCTCCCTGTTTTGCTACGCTGTTGGCTCCGTCTCAACACTGCCTCTTCCTCTGAACTCTGAAAGTCAGTGGCACGACCTTTATTTTATGTGGGGTCTAGGACCTCATCGTCCCCTGCATCGTCTTCCACACAGTCTTCCTCCCTGATCTCCTGTTCGGTCTGTACACTGCAGAAAGACGCAGCAGTTGGCACCTGTGTTTCGTCATCATCAGAGACGTGCTGACTCTGCTGAGGTGGTATTCCCATGTCCTCATCCTCAGGAAAAATAAGTGGTTGTGCGTCAGTGCATTCTATGTCTTCCACCGCTGGGGAAGGGCTAGGTGGATGCCCTTGGGAAACCCTGCCAGCAGATTCTTCAAACAGCATAAGAGACTGCTGCATAACTTGAGGCTCAGACAGGTTCTCTGATATGCATGGGGGTGATGTGACAGACTGATGGGCTTGGTTTTCAGGCGCCACCTGTGCGCTTTCTGCAGAAGAGAGGTGAGAGATAATGTGAACCTGCTGGATCCACTGTCGGCCACCCAATCAACTAGCGTCTGTACTTGCTCAGGCCTTACCATCCTTAGAATGGCATTAGGCCCGACCAAATACCGCTGTAGATTCTGGCGGCTAATGGGACCTGAGGTGGTTGGTTCCCTAGGATGTGTAGCTGTGGCAGAACGGCCACTTCCTCTCCCAGCACCAGAGGGTCCACTAACACCACTACCATCATGTCCGTCTCCCTTATTGTGGTGAACGGTAACAATGTTTTCCTCATTGTTACTGTTCACCACAATAAGGAAAAACTTATTTGGCCCGATGTATAGAGTTCAAATTAAGGCTTTTATTTACAGGCACCTAACACTATCTAGCTATCTATTTATGTACCGTATTACACTAATACAGGCACAGCAGAAACCACAGATTTAGGCGAATATCAATTTTAAGCCTAGTATTTAGGCCCTGGCTGAAAGGTATTATTCTACGGACATAATTACACTTGGAGATGCACAATAGTGTGTGCAAATATAGAGGATTACGCTTTCAGGCCTTGTATTTAGACACTTAGTGTAATATACCCTTTTACGGACAGAAATACACTTGGAGATGCACAATAGCGTGTGCAAATATAGAGGATTATGCTTTCAGCACTTTTATTTAGACCTTGAGTGTAATATACCCTTTTACGGACAGAAATACACTTGGAGATGCACAGTAGCATGCGCAAATATAGAGGATTTATTTTTCAGGCTTTGTATTCAGAAGCTGACACGCTGAATGTAATATACCCTATTGCGGACTGAATTACACTTGGAGAGGAACAGCGGAAAGCACAGATGTTTAGGATTTCTTTTTCAGGGATTTTATTTAACCACAAAAAAAAATCTATCCTTTGACGTACAGTATTAAACTTAGCCAGCCACAGCTGGAACCCCAGATTTAGGGGATTGCTATTTTGGCAATTAAATTTCAACCCACAAAAAAATCTATCCTTTGACGGAGAGTATTACACTTGGCCAGCAACAGCTAAAACCACTGATTTAGGGGATTGGTATTTTGGCAATTGAATTTCACCCCAGAAAAAAATCTATCCTTTGACGGACAGTATTAAACTTAGCCAGCCACAGCTGGAACACCAGATTTAGGCGATTGGTATTTTGGCAATTGAATTTCACTCCAGAAATAAAATCTATCCTTTTACGCACAGTATTACACTAGGCCAGCAACAGCTAAAACCACTGATTTAGGGGATTGGTATTTTGGCAATTGAATTTCACCCCAGAAAAAAAATCTATCCTTTGACAGACAGTATTACACTTGGCCAGCCACAGCTGGAACCCCAGATTTAGGAGATTGTTATTTGGCAATTGAATTTCACCCCAGAAAAAAATCTATCCTTTGACGGACAGTATTAAACTTAGCCAGCCACAGCTGGAACACCAGATTTAGGGAATTGGTATTTTGGCAATTGAATTTCACCCCAGAAATAAAATCTATCCTTTTACGCACAGTATTACACTTGGCCAGCAACAGCTAAAACCACTGATTTAGGAGATTGGTATTTTGGCAATTGAATTTCACCCCTGAAAAAAAATCTATCCATTGACAGACAGTATTACACTTGGCCAGCCACAGCTGGAACCCCAGATTTAGGAGATTGTTATTTTGGCAATGGAGTTTCACCTCAGAAATAAAATCTATCCTTTGACGGACAGTATTAAACTTAGCCAGCCACAGTTGGAACACCAGATTTAGGGGATTGGTATTTTGGCAATTGAATTTCACCCCACAAAAAAAATCTATCCTTTGACGGACGGTATTACACTTGGCCAGCCACAGCTGGAACTCCAGATTTAGGGGATTGTTATTTTGGCAATTGAATTTCACCCCAGAAAAAAATCTATCCTTTGACGGACAGTATTTAACTTAGCCAGCCACAGCTGGAACACCAGATTTAGGGGATTGGTATTTTGGTAATTCAATTTCACCCCAGAAAAAAGTGTATAATTTGACAGACAGTATTAAACTTAGCCAGCCACAGCTGGAACACCAGATTTAGGGCATTGGTATTTTGGCAATTGAATTTCACCCCTCAATAAAATAGCAATAGCAATTTCTATACTGTGTTTCAAGGTGTGACAATAAGCACAACCCCTGATGTAGGATATTGCAAAAAAAAAGCCTACTATTGAACCCAAAAATGTATGCTGAACTTGGTGGCAGCTCAAAACATGTGCTGGTTAACCAAAAGATCACAAAATGGCCGTCGATCACCCCAGAAAAAAGTGACAGAAAAACACTCTGGGCAGCCTAAAAACCAGTGAGCAATTAACTAGCAGAAGTTGAATGATTCACAGCTGTAGATCGATCACTTCATTAAGTGGTTTTGCTGAGTCTTCCCTGCCTAATCTCGCCCTCACAGCAGCTGCACCCTATCCCTACACTAATTAGAGCAGAGTGACAGGCGGCGCTACGTGACTCCAGCTTAAATAGAGGCTGGGTCACATGCTGCACTTGGCCAGTCACAGCCATGCCATTAGTAGGCATGGCTGTGATCGCTTCTTAGGGCAAGAAGTAAAACGCTAGCTGATTGGCTACTGTGCAGCCCTTCAGAAAGCGGGAAGAAATCGCCAAACAACGGACCTGAACTCGAACTTTTTTGAAAATGTTTGGGTCCGGGTCCGTGTCCCGAACACTCCAAAATTCGGTACGAACCCAAACTATACAGTTCTAGTTCGCTCAACCCTAGCTGTGAAACCCCTCCCCGAGTACTTCTGACAATATTTGCTGATCAACTGCTGATAGAACACTGTTCTCTTGCTAAAAGTATATGAGTTGTACTGAGCATGTTAATTAATTTTCAGTTTGCACAAAATCACTCCTTGAGTATGTACACAAGCATTCTATACCCAAACATATCACATTACAGTATATAATATCAGTGAAATATCAAGATGCTACAGTAGCTCAGGCAATTCATCAAATGTAATGCCCCAATAATTCCACTATTGCATATATTTCATGAAAAGTGTCACAATGAAACATTACACATGATGTAACATGTGAAATGTTGTGCCGCATCTTTGGGAAGGAAGCCTGCTTTTGCTTGACTGCTGCAAAGTGTTTGTAAACTGAACTGATCTGAGTAAGGCTATTTTCACACTAGCGAAAGGGGAGACCATCAGGCTGTTCCGGTGGGTGAACAGCTTGTCGGATCTGTCCTGCCACTAGTTCACATGTGCCCCCAGACTGCCGCTCCGTCCTCATTGACTATAATGGGGGCAGGGCGGAGTTTCGGCGGCAGCATGGCGAGAGGCAGCCGGACTAAAAGTACGACATGCAGTACTTTTAGTCCAGCGGCCTCTCGCCGTGCGCTGCCGTGCTGCCGTCGGAACTCCACCGCTGCCCCCATTATAGTCAATGGGGACGGAGCGGCAGTCCGGGGGCACGCGTAAAATAGCGGCAGGACGGATCAGACAGGCTGTTCACCCGCCGGAACAGCCTGATGGACTCCCCTGCCACTAGTGTGAAAATAGCCTTACTCAGATCAGTTCAGTTTACAAACACTTTGCAGCAGTCAGGCAAAAGCAGGCTTCCTTCCCAAAGATGCGGCACGACATTTTGCATCACATGTAATGTTTCATTCTGACACTTTTCATGAAATATATGCAATATATGGTACATTTGATGAATTAGCATCTTGACATTTCACTGATATTATATACTGTAAGAAAGAACAGAGAGAAAATATATGGTACATTTGATGAGTTAGCATCTTGACATTTCACTGATATTATATACTGTAAGAAAGAACAGAGAGAAAATGAATGAAAATTGTTGTTTACTGGACATTTATATTACATGAAAATAGTTTTCATATGTGAGGTGAAGCCATATCCCACTCCTAATGTTAAAAACTGAAACTCATACTACAATTGAAAACAATAGCAAACAAAATGAAAAAAGAAAAAACACATACAACTGCTAATATACAGCTGTATATACTGTACAATTGCTGATATCATGTATCTGTAATTGCACTTAAAGGGGTTTTCCATTCTTTTTATATTGATGGCCTATCCTCAAAAAAGGCCATCAATATCTCATGGTAATGGGTCTAAAACCCTGCCGATTAGCTTATATGGAGTAGTTCACATTTTCCTTTCTATATGTGTTTTTAATTGCTGTATCATTTGCATTTGCGTTTTCTATTGTCATGTTCCTGGCCTTCTGTACGTGTGTGTCCGTGATAGCAGAGCTTCTTAATTCATTAGCTTGTGTTATAAATGTGGCATAGGCTATAGGTCACTTCAAGGTATGAGTGAGACCGCAAGGTGCGGTAGAAATGCATCAGCAATGAAGTTGTATCAGGAGTTAAAAGCATTTTAACATGTGAAAAATAAACTGTTGGATTTTATTATGCTCTAGACCAAGATTTATTTCCACTTTGTTTCTACATCTGCACAGACAGAGAATTCCGTGCGCGTTATTAAGATTATGTCTGGTGAGTTGGCTTTTCCCATACATTCATAAATAGTATGATATGATCACAGTCCATACCTTCTGCATTCACTAATCCAAGAGCGTGCACTGGCTTGGAATGTAATATAGAGTACAGTGCACTAAAAGGGGTTGTGCCATAAACTACTTTTCACTCTAGGATGTGTTTTTATCAATTGGATATTTTTTTTTTAAACTTATTTGGAGTTTCCTCATCTCCCATAATAAATCCTACTTCCTGGTTTGTCATGTGTCTGCTATCCCATCATGTCTTAGCGCAGAGAGACCCTAACCATGTGACACAAAACCACGTCCCTTGCTCTTGTCCTACATTACAAGGTTTCAATGCAGGATATAACCTACAGCAACTGAATATCAAAATAGATTTGCCACAGGGTGCAGTGGCAGGCTAATAACTTTAGAATAAAGCAGTTTTGATAAATGGTGATATTTGAGACAATAAATTTTGAGCGGGATGCACGACCCCTGTAATGCAAGAGCAGCATGCAATGGTGTTGCTGTTTTGTGCGAGATATAAGCCAGGACTTTTGGTGACCAATGGGAGCAGACTTAGCCCTTTGCAGAGAAGTGAAGGAAACTAGAATCTGTGGAGTCCACAGAGGAGAGTGGTACATATGCCATGTCAAGCAGGCCTGGACCTAAGTCACAGAATTGGCTAAATAGAACTGACCAGCAGTCATCAGGAGGCTGATTTGGACCGTGTAAAGGTGGGCCTGTAGGACGCTGCTTAAGCTGTGATGGCTGAAGAGCATCATTAGCCTGTGTGGTTAGCTCTGGAGAGTATACTAGGGCTGTGGGTATAGCCATTCTGGTTTGGGGAACTAATACTGGGATCATCAGAGCTGTGCTCAAATCTGGGAGGTGGTCTAGGTGGGTTTCTGTTGGGCAAAAAAGATAGCTACAGTAAGGTCTGGTTTGACCTGCAGGCATGAGATGTTGCCTGACAGTACAGTCCTGTGCTATACTGGATTGGGTGGAGTAGACAGTGGGAAGTGTGGGGGAGTGAAAACCCTTGAAGGTCAGGGCCCAGGTGAAAGCTGCTCTACAGTCAGAGTGAGTGAATGAGGAGTGGCCTGTGGCAAGACTGTCTACTGAATGATATCCTGGAGGAAACATATGTGAGACAGAACCCTTGAGATGCAGGGAATTATGGCAGGAAAAGTCCTTCAAAGCAGTGCCTATATGAGACATTGTTGCCAATTATACAGTGGTCTTTGTGAGATTAGTATGAGACTCCGTAAGAATACAACCACAATATCAGGTTACCTAATACAGTTTTGAAAGCCAAAGCCAGGAGTGAACAAAGAGGAAATTTTGTTTTATATTTTCTCCCTTTTTTATCCACTGCTAATTTTAGCTTCCAAAACTCATAGGATTTTTTTTCCCATCTAAAATAACAGATTTTTGACGGAACTAATACAAACTGATCATAACTGATGCTCAAACAAAGACAGATCAGTTATTTTTAGTGCAAACTGATTTTAAACTGATCCTCAAAATAAGGGGTACGTTTAAAAACTTTTTTTTTACTGCAGGTGCAGTGTGTTAGAACAAAGGTGACCGAGTGATGTGTCTGGTCACATGACCCTCCATCAGTAGCCATCTTATGAACAGGACTTCTATGCAGACAGCACTTTTGCCTAACAAGGGGACATGGTGTCACGGCGCGGTGTGGGTAGTAAACTCCACATCGAACACAGGAGGGAAGGGGAAAGGTACTAGGCCTGGAAACTAGGGAAAGGGGGATGGTCACCACCTAGTGAATCCGTAATCTGAGCCCTGACTACTATCTGTATGAACAGACCTCGATGGTAGGAATGTTCATACGCAGGAACCTAAAACCCTATCTCACCCTATAGGGCGCTGGAAATAGTGTCAGGACAACAGATGACCTGTTTATTCCCAGTTGAAGGAACAGGAGACCCGCTCAGGCCTAATACAAAAGATAGGGGAATACAACAAACTAGAAATAGGAAAAGACACTTAACTCCGAATAGTACGTGGACAAGCAGGAACTCTGTGGAGATCCAAACACCACAACTTCCACCAACAGTATAAAGCTATCAACCGCATAGCATGATGGGTGAAGCCAGATTAAATAGGGGAGTTGGAATGACCACTAAGCTACACTGGAGAAAAGAGGTGTGGTGATTACCAGCAACAACACAAGTGAAACCAAAATAGGCTGTCAGATCACATCACATGCTCTTGGATCTTCTGACACCTGTCATGTTAGAGACAATGACACATGGATTATGAATTATAGCCAACAGCACAGAATATCAACAAAGGTTATGTTAGTGTCATATAGTCATCTTACATACACAATAGTCACAAGTTACCAGAAAGTGGCCAACCCCTTTAAGATTTGCGCTACCTTATGTTTACTGAAACCATGAAGCATATTGTGCCAATTGACAGTGAAAGTGTGCCACTATAATTACAATTGAGTAAGTACCCATTGAGTAATAATCTAATAGTTAAAGGGACTGGGTTCTTTGTTTGGGGGGGGGGGGGTCATATTTATTCCAGTGAATGTATGTATTTATTTACACTCACCTAAAGAATTATTAGGAACACCTGTTCTATTTCTCATTAATGCAATTATCTAGTCAACCAATCACATGGCAGTTGCTTCAATGCATTTAGGGGTGTGGTCCTGGTCAAGACAATCTCCTGAACTCCAAACTGAATGTTAGAATGGGAAAGAAAGGTGATTTAAGCAATTTTAAGCGTGGCATGGTTGTTGGTGCCAGACGGGCCGGTCTGAGTATTTCACAATCTGCTCAGTTACTGGGATTTTCACGCACAACCATTTCTAGGGTTTACAAAGAATGGTGTGAAAAGGGAAAAACATCCAGTATGCGGCAGTCCTGTGAACGAAAATGCCTTGTTGATGCTAGAGGTCAGAGGAGAATGGTCCGACTGATTCAAGCTGATAGAAGAGCAACGTTGACTGAAATAACCACTCGTTACAACCGAGGTATGCAGCAAAGCATTTGTGAAGCCACAACACGCACAACCTTGAGGCGGATGGGCTACAACAGCAGAAGACCCCACCGGGTAACACTCATCTCCACTACAAATAGGAAAAAGAGGCTACAACTTGCACGAGCTCACCAAAATTGGACTGTAGAAGACTGGAAAAATGTTGCCCGGTCTGATGAGTCTCGATTTCTGTTGAGACATTCAAATGATAGAGTCCGGATTTGGCGTAAACAGAATGAGAACATGTATCCATCATGCCTTGTTACCACTGTGCCGGCTGGTGGTGGTGGTGTAATGGTGTGGGGGATGTTTTCTGAGCACACTTTAGGCCCCTTAGTGCCAATTGGGCATCGTTTAAATGCCACGGGCTACCTGAGCATTGTTTCTGACCATGTCCATCAATTCATGACCACCATGTACCCATCCTCTGATGGCTACTTCCAGCAGGATAATGCACCATGTCACAAAGCTTGAATTATTTCAAATTGGTTTCTTGAACATGACAATGAGTTCACTGTACTAAAATGGCCCCGACAGTTACCAGATCTCAACCCAATAGAGCATCTTTGGGATGTGGTGGAACGGGAGCTTCGTGCCCTGGATGTGCATCCCTCAAATCTCTATCAACTGCAAGATGCTATCCTATCAATATGGGCCAACGTTTCTAAAGAATGCTTTCAGCATCTTGTTGAATCAATCCCACGTAGAATTAAGGCAGTTCTGAAGGCAAAAGGGGGTCCAACACCGTATTAGTATGGTGTTCCTAATAATTCTTTAGGTGAGTGTATATATATATATAGGGTATTATATGTCTCAATTGTGTTTCTATAGAGGCTAGACTAACAAGGGACCTAAGATGTCTTGGCAGCAAACTCTGTAGTAATCAGAAGTTATCATGGTGGTCTCTGGGCAGGATGGAGAAGAAAAGGAAAGAGAACATCTACAATCATAAACGTCACCTTTGAATTACTAGATTTATAAAGGACCTGTCACTTATTTTGACATTTCTGTTATAGTAAACCCTTTTATTCCACAAAAAGTCTCCATGTAGCCCAGGACTAACTGACAAGTGGGCGTTACCATTCTCCTTATCCCTTTCCCAAGGGGAATTGTAACACCCATTATAACTACTAGAGCAGAAGAAGTCTTGACTATAGACAGGGTTACAAGGCATTAGAGCGGAAGGGGGTGGGGGGGTTGAGGGAACAGCCCGAGGTCTATGGTCTATTTAATCTTCCACTGCTTACAACAATAATAATGTGTTTTCATATAGCACCGGCATATTCTGCACTGCTTTACATCGGGTGACATAAGAAAGAAAATGAACAATGAGACCAAAGGAAGGTCTCTTTCTGCAAAAGGTTACAGTCTAATTGGAATATAATAATGTGGGCAGTGCAAGTGAGATGTATTTAGTACCAAGAACTACATACTGTAGATAGGGAATATGGGGGTCATTTATTTTATATATGTAAAAAAATATATACCTATATTAGGCGTATTTCAGGTGCAGATGGTGGTACAGTGGTTAGTTGTGCTGCAATCTGTGACTTCTCCCCACTCACGCCAGTTCTAAAATTGTGGGCATGGGGGGGAAGGGTTTTAGGCGTAGTAAATGGTCTAACTAAGACAGCTAGGAAGTCTTACATTTAGAACTGGCACTGGATGCGCTGAAGTTATGTAGAGGCCGGCGCCTCATTATAACTTTAGCAGATCCACCACCAGCTATGGGGTTTGTGAGCTTCGGGGGCCTGGCCAGGTTGAATGGACCCGCCCCCTTTCCGACCTGAATACACGCCACATACAGATGCTGGACAGATAAATGCCAGTCCGGCACATATGAAGCCCCGCCCCTCACGTACATCTCTCACCAGGAGCAGCTCCAGACTACATTGCGGTTATAGGACCTGATGTCACAGTCATGTGATCAGCCATGTGTGTGGGAGGAGTTAGGGGAACACAGGCTCCGTGTAGGACTGTGCTGGTGGAGAATGCAGAGGTACTTTATGTATGGAAGGTGTGTATAAAGCAGAGCTATGTCAGTGTAACCAGTCTATTCTACAGTTTTCTATGTGTAATGTGCACACAGTAGTTCTATCTGTGTAATGGACATGTAGCAGAGCTGTGTGTGCAATGTGTATATGGTAGGGTCAGGTGGGCGCTGTGTATGGCAGCGTCAGGTGGGCCCTGTGTATTGCAGCGTCAGGCAGGAACTGTGTATGGCAGCTATCACGACCGGCGTACCGATCACAGACGTGTGGCGCAAAGGTAAGGAAAAGGGAAAGCCCTGTCCAAGAGAGAGGGAAAGGTGGTGACCCCTAACTCACCTTGAAGCTGGCACCTGACTGCCCTGATGTCCCTAGACGGGTTCTTCACCCGTACGCCGATCACATGCCTAAACCCTGGCTTTCCTTAAGCTGAGCCCTAAGTAGTGAATAGGGCGGTGGGAGCACTAGTCCTCACTAACACTAAAGGAAAACACCAGGGAGAGGACAGACAATACAGACAAAACATATAAGCCCAGGTGGGCGACAACAGCGGACAACAAAAGCCCAACAGGGATCCGGAGGGTAACGCTCTTGTACGACAACCAGGAACAACAGCTACACAGCTCCAGTGGGTCAGTATAGAAGTCCAGGCAGGAAGCTCTATATCTGGCAACCAGAGAAGTGGAAAGGGGGAATATAAGGAGGTTGGGAGTGGCGGACAAGAAACTGAGGAGAAGAAGCTACGGATCCCTGAGTGAGACAAAAAGGATTGCAAAGGAAGGCAAACACAGAAAGCTACCATTAGGTAACAGCATGATCTTTAGACATAGAGCGCACAGCCACCCGCTGCGACTTCCTGACCCCGGGTATAACGGAGTCAGACGTGGCTCCTGACACCCTCGTGACAGCAGCGTCAGGCAGGAACTGTGTATGGCAGCGTCAGGCAGGAACTGTGTATGGCAGCGTCAGGGGGGGCCCTGTGTATGGCAGCGTCAGGGGGGCCCTGTGTATGGCAGCGTCAGGTGGGCCCTGTGTATGGCAGCGTCAGGTGGGCCCGGTGTATGGCAGCGTCAGGTGGGCCCGGTGTATGGCAGCGTCAGGTGGGCCCTGTGTATGGCAGCATCAGATGGGCCCTGTGTATGGCAGGGTCAGGCGGGCCCTGTTTATGGCAGCGTCAGGTGGGCCCTGTGTATGGCAGCGTCAGGTGGTTCCTGTGTATGGCAGGGCCATGTGGGCCCTGTGTATGGCAGCGTCAGGTGGGCCCTGTGTATGGCAGCGTCAGACAGGCCCTGTTTATGGCAGCGTCAGGTGGGCCCTGTGTATGGCAGCGTCTGGTGGTCCCTGTGTATGGCAGGGTCAGGTGGGCCCTGTGTATGGCAGCGTCAGGTGGGCCCTGTGTATGGCAGCTTCAGGTGGGCCCTGTGTATAGCAGCGTCAGGTGTGCCCTGTGTATGGCAGCGTCAGGCGGTCCCTGTGTATGGCAGCGTCAGGTGGGCCCTGTGTATGGCAGGGTCAGGTGGGCCCTGTGTATGGCAGGGTCAGGTGGGCCCTGTGTATGGCAGGGTCAGGTGGGCCCTGTGTATGGCAGGGTCAGGTGGCCCTGTGTATAGCAGCGTCAGGTGGGCCCTGTGTATGGCAGGGTCAAGTGGGCCATGTTTCTGGCAGGGTCGGGTGGGCCCTGTGTCTGGCAGGGTCGGGTGGGCCCTGTGTCTGGCAGGGTCGGGTGGGCCCTGTGTCTGGCAGGATCGGGTGGGCCCTGTGTCTGGCAGGGTCGGGTGGGCCCTGTGTATGGCAGTGTCAGGTGGGCCCTGTGTATGGCAGGGTCAGGTGGCCCTGTGTATAGCAGCATCAGGTGGGCCCTGTGTATGGCAGGGTCAAGTGGGCCATGTTTCTGGCAGGGTCGGGTGGGCCCTGTGTCTGGCAGGGTCGGGTGGTCCCTGTGTCTGGCAGGGTCGGGTGGGCCCTGTGTCTGGCAGGGTCGGGTGGGCCCTGTGTATGGCAGTGTCAGGTGGGCCCTGTGTATGGCAGCAGTGGTCTTATGTTTAGTATATGATGTTGGATAAATGTAAAATTGTCTCAGTGGCGTGCCTCTCTCTCTTCATGGTGTAGTGAGTTTTGACACTTTGCCTTTTTTTGAAGTATAGATATATATGGAGAAAGGGAAGGGAAATCATTGTATAGTGGATTTTTATATGAACTGTGTGGTTGTACAGCATCTTATGGTCCTTTGATCTTTGATTTTAGCTGACACTGGATAACACGTGCCCGGCTGTACAGCTTGATTTCAATATAAAATCCTTTGCTGGCTAATATATATTGCCTATTGGAACAAATTAGTGTTTGTTACTGTGAACCTCTTCTAAAATAATAGAACCACAATGTAAATTAGATGCAGACTAGTTTAATTTAAATTGCATTATTAGGAATAAAACTGAACATAAAATGGTTTGTAAATTATATTTTTCAGTTTCTTAAAGCATCAAGTTAAAGTGGCGTGTCTGTGTGAAAATCCACAAATGGAACATTTCTATTAAATAAACTCAAACGTACAGTTTGGCAGCTTCGGGATCACTAATGTTCCTCGTACTTTAATACAAAATCTGGCCGTAGAGACAGAGGTCATTGGTGGGCATGTAAAACACTGGAAAAAAATGACAGCTGCACATGAACTCATGTGTGGTGAGGAGACTATTCAACAGCAGTACAATTACACTTATGGACACTACTTCATGTCAAAAGACATTGCAATATAACTGTTTTCTTGGAAGAACTCAGCAACTCATAATCTACATATAGCAACTTCCCTAATTTCTATTTAAAGCAAAGCCTTGTTTATAAGAGGTAATGGCTTTGGATACCAAGGGTTCATTTTAAAAGAGGAGCATAAGCATCGATAATGAGGCCATAGTTCAACACAAGGACATAGAAACCAATGTTTGATAGATTTTCCTTGTGTATTATTTGCTTGATTCTAGCAAGTTCCCCAATTACAGCAGCCAGGGGTTTAAATTTATTATTGTTCATCCCCATTTAAACATCTCCTCCATGGACAGTGCTACTAAGCGTCTGAGTCCCATGCAATGTGTGCATGTCTTGAAGAGCCATTTGAGGATGACTACATTTGCACTAGATGCAAGAATGTTGCATATTTGGAAGCACTTCTTGCAAAATGCAGAGGCATTTCAAATTTGGAGAGAGGCTGAGACCTTACTGTGCAAGCACTGGCTGGGGTGGAGGGCAAGAACAGGACTATGGGATCAGTAGTTGGTTTAATGTTACGGGAGGGCTATAGGTAAACACTAGTCCTGAGCTGGACGACCCTAGTAAATGTGCCTGTTTGGCTGATATTAGGGATAAAAGCCCAGGGCCAGCAACAATGCAGCAGGGCATTGCTCCTAGCAACCTGGAGCATGACTGCTTTAGGAAGCATGGGAAGAGGAGTGCAGCAAAGGTCATACACACTGGTGTAGGGATCGCCATAGCAGCCATAGCAATGGCTATGGGGCCCTACGCCACTGGGGGCCCGGCCCGCTGGCTGAGGATTTAGGGCTGGCGCCACCCATAAGCAAGGTACGCCACCGCGTAGAGCGCACTCTTACTCGGGGCGCAGGCGCTGCTCCTCCCCGCCCAGTGCCTCCTAGCTAATTTATTCACTGCACTTGCCTCTGTGAAATTGAAGAGAAGCGCCGTAATGTCGCACAGGCGCACTGGCAGAGGCATCGAAGTGCACTGAATAAATTAGCTAGGAGACGGCGCTGGGTGGAGAGGAGATCTGTGGATGACACTTGGGGGGGGGAATCTGTGGGTGACACTCGGGGGGGGGGGTCTGTGGGTGACACTTAGGGGTGGATCTGTGGGTGACACTTAGGGGGTTGATCTGTGGATGACACTTAGGGGGATCTGTGGATGACACTTGGGGGGGGATCTGTGGATGACACTTAGGAGGGGATCTGTGGATGACACTTAGGGGGGGATCTGTGGATGACACTTAGGGGGGGGATCTGTGGATGACACTTGGGGGGGATTTGTGGATGACACTTAACCCCTTAAGGACTCAGCCCTATTTCACCTAAAGGACTTGGCCATTTTTTGCAAATCTGACCACTGTCACTTTATGTGGTGATAACTTTAAAACGCTTTTTCTTATCCAGGCCATTTTGAGATTGTTTTTTCGTCACATGTTGTACTTCATGACACTGGTAAAATTAAGTCGAAAATTTTTATTTTTATTTATAAATAAATATCAAATTTACCAAAAATTTGGAAAAATTAGCAATTTTCCAAGTTTCAATTTCTCTACTTCTATAATACATAGTAATACCGCCCAAAAAAGTTATTGATTTACATTCCCCATATGTCTACTTCATGTATCGATCATTTTGGGAATGCCATTTTATTTTTGGGGACGTTACAAGGCTTAGAAGTTTAGAAGCAAATCTTGAAATTTTTCAGAAATTTTCAAAAACCCACTTTTTAGGGACCAGTTCAGGTCTGAAGTCACTTTGTGAGGCTTACATAATAGAAACTATCCAAAAATGACCCCATTCTAGAAACTACACCCCTCAAGGTATTCAAAACTGATTTTACAAACGTCATTAACCCTTTAGGTTTTCCACAAGAGTTAATGGCAAATGGAGATAAAATTTCAGAATTTCGATTTTTTGGAAAATTTTCTGTTTGAATCCATTTTTTCCAGTAACTAAGCAAGGGTTAACAGCCAAACAAAACTCAATTTTTATTGCCCTGATTCTGTAGTTTGCAGAAACACCCCATATGTGGTCGTAAACTACTGTATGGCCATGTGGCAGGGCGTAGAGGGAAAGAAGCTCCATGTGGTTTTTGGAAGGCAGATTTTGCTGGACTGGTTTATCTACACCATGTACCATTGGAAGCCCCCCTGATGCCCCCCTAGAGTAGAAACTCCCTAAAAGTGACCCCATTTTGGAAACTACACCCCTCAAGGTATTCAAAACTGATTTTAGAAATATAGTTAACCCTTTAGGTGTTTCACAAGAGTTAATGGGAAATGGGGCTAAACTTTCTGAATTTAAATTTTTGGGCTAATTTTCCATTTTAATCCTTTTTTCCAGTATCTAAGCAAGGGTTAACAGCCAAAAAAACAACAATTTTTAATGCCCTGATTCTGTAGTTTGAAGTAACACCTCATATGTGGTCATAAATTACTGTAAGGCCACGCAGCAGGGCGTAGAGGGAAAGGAGTGCCGTGTGGTTTTTAGAAGGCAGATTTTGCAGGACTGGTTTATCTACAAGATGTCCCATTGAAGCCCCCCTGATGCCCCCCCAGAGTATAAACTCCCTAAAAGTGACCGCATTTTGGAAACGACGGTATAAGGAGGCTGTTTTTTTGGGACTATTTTTAGGGTATATATGATTTTTGGTTGCTCTATATTACATTCTTGTGACGTTACCAAACATAGAAATTCAGAAATTTCATCTCCATTTGCCATAAACTCTTGAGGAACACCTAAAGGGTTAACAAAGTTTGTAAAATAAGTTTTGAATACCTTGAGGTGTGTTACTTGGGTCACTTTTATGGAGTTTCAACCTTAGGGGTGCATCAGGGGTTCTTCAAATGGGACATGGTGTCAAAAACAAAGGCCATCAAAATCTGCCTTCCAGGAACCATATGGCGTTCCTTTCCTTCTGCGCCCTGCCGTGTGCCCGTTTACCACCACATATGGGCTGTTTCTGTAAACTGCAGAATCAGGGCAATACATTTTAATATTTATTTGGCTGTTAACCCCTGCTTTGTTACTGGAAAAAATGGATTAAAATGGAGAATTTGCATTAAAAAAAAAATTGCTGTTTTGGCACCGTTTTTATTTAATTTTTTTGACCGTGTTAATCTAAGGGGTTAGTTCAAGGGGTATATTTATAGAGCAGATTAATATAGACGTGGCGATACCTAATTTGTTTACTTTTTTTTATTTTTTTTAGGTTTATCTTATTTGAAACAAACTAAAAAAATGTAACTATCTACACAGTCTAAGAGACAGTTTTTACCCGATTGTCTTAGGTTGGGGCTCATTTTTTGCGGAATGAGCGGACGGTTTCATTGGCACTATTTTGGGGGGCATATAACTTTTTGATCGCTTGCTATTGCGCGTTTTATTATGTAAGGTGAAAAAAAAAATTCCTTTTTTTTTGCACCTTTTATTTTTTATTTTTTACCGTGTGAATCTGAGGTCATGGGGTATTTTTATAGAGCAGATTATTATGGACGCGGCGATACATAATTTGTCTATTTTTTTTATTTATTTAGTTTTACAAACTATCATTATTGATAAAAAAAATGTTGGGGTGTCTCAGGTCTGAGAACCATAGTTTTTATCCGATTGTCAGTGGCTAAATGGAAAAGGGGATAATAAATTTAGTAGTCCATGGAATTGTGGTACTCTCTGAAGCAACCAATAACGCAGACGCCCAGATGATCGGGGCACGTGTCACACTGAGTGGTGGTGTCCTTCCGTATCCCCCTCCGGTGACACACTCTGCATTTTTTTTTGGGTTCGTCCCTTCTTTCCAGTATAGGGGACCACACCTGGAAAGTGTTGGCCAGGGACGATCCTGGCGCCTCCAGTTCCTGAGGTAGCGGTCAGAAAAGATCAGGTCCTTGAGGACTGCCTCATAGAACTGAAGGAATTTCCCTGTGTTGCCAGCGCTCCGCGGCAGAACAAAAGAGTTGTACATGGCAACCTGTACCAAGTAGACCGCAACTTTTTTGTACCATTCCCGGGTTTTGCGCATGGCATTATATAGCTTGAGGACTTCATCAGAGAGATCAGCTCCTCCCATATACCGATTGTAGTCGACGATACAATCGAGCTTGAGGACCGTTGCCGCAGTACCTCACACAAAGACAGGGGTGATGCCATTACCGTGAATTGTGGTCAGTACAAGGACATCCCTCTTGTCCTTATATCTGACCAGCAACAGGTTTCCACTGGTAAGGGCACAGGTCTCACCCCTAGGGATAGGTACCTGGAGGGGGTAGGTAGGGAGGCCACGTTGATTTTTTCGCACGGTCCCACAAGCAGACGTGGATCTGGCGGCGAGAGACTGAAATAAGGGGATACTAGTATAAAAGTTATCCACGTAAGGTTGTAACCCTTATCTAGCAGTGGGTGCATAAGGTCCCACACAAGTTTCCCGCTAACACCCAGAGTGGGGGGACATTCTGGGGGTTGAATATGGGAATCTTGCCCCTCGTACACACGAAACTTGTAAGTGTACCCTAAGGTACTCTCACAAAGTTTGTACAGCTTCACGCCATACCTCACCCGCTTTGAGGGAACATACTGGCGGAAAATGAGTCTCCCCTTGAAAACAATGAGAGACTCATTAACCACGACCTCCCTTCCAGGCCTTCCATAGGCCTCCACAAATTTGGCCCTGAAGTGATCGATGACCGGCCTGATTTTGTACAGGCGGTCATAGGCAGGATCACCCTGGGGGACATGCTACATTATCTGCATAATGCAGGCATTTCCGGATGGCCTCAAATCGGGAGCGTGTCATGGCCGTACTGTAAAGTGGGGTCTGGTAGAGAACGTCCCCACTCCAGTAATGACTGACAGCGGCAGCACCCCTGGAGGTTCTAGGGTCACACAGCTATGCTGTGGACCCCAAGACCCTAAGAGGGTGATGCAAAAGAAAAAAAAATAATAATTAACACTAAACTCTCCCTAACTCTCCCTGCCTGACCTAAAGCCTTCCCTAGCTGTCCCTAACCTACCTGATAGTGCCAGATGAGACTTTGGAAGGGGCTGGAGGGTGCTGGTGCTGCACGTGTAGGCTGCTCTCTCTCCTCGCTCCGGAAGCTGAATCGAGGAGGAGGAGGAGAGCAGGTGGAGTTAACCCCCGCCCGCCCGTACAGCCAATAGGTTACCTCACAGGATCGAAGGATGGTGATTGGTGGTGTGTTATCACGCCACTGATCACCATCCTATTCCGGGTTATCGGGTGTTATGGTATAACCCGGTATAGTGAGGGTTAATACCGTTCGGGCGATTCCCCTGGAGAAGAGCACAGCAACCCACAACCGCTGGAATCCACCGAACTGGAACCATACGAAGTCCTCCTCTCCTGGAACAGGCAAGAGAACGTTCTGACGTAGCAATTCCCCCCAAGTACGAGACGAGGCTCCGTATTGATGGTAAACAGGAATTCTCACTTTATTGAGGGCTACCTGCCCGGTATTTATGCAGGTCTCCCACCTGGTGGACACTCCCCTAGGGGACCAGAAGGAAGACTGCGACACGGGATACAGCAGCCAATCACACACAATGGGACAATACAGACACCCCCAGCATATCCCTCCCCTCTGCCTGTGATACAATCACCCTACACAGGTTAATGTAATCATCACAGGCAGGAGAATACACAATGTCTTCTGTCCTGGAGACAATTGAGGAGTCATTCAATTATCTCTCAGGACAAAGGGAAATCTCCAATACACACGTGGGGACAATAGGACAGACATCACTATTCAATATACAATGTCCCACCCTTTACAGTACACACAGACATTTAACATATCCCCAGATGGCTTGGATCTGAGCGCTCAATATATCCAAGGATAGAGGCAGACTCCATTGAGCACATGGTTTGCAAAAGGACATAAAATTACACAATGTTACAATTACTACATAAAACATATACATGCAACATATCCCCAGATAGCTTAGGTCTGAGCGCACATTATTGAATGGCGCTCAGACCACACACATCCAGTTCAATTGCCATGGAGCTAAAGTCTTTCCCATAGTCTTTCATTATACGAATGGGCTCCATAGCAGAGCTATCTGGGGCATCACCGCTCAAACAGGACAAGCATACATGGGGCCATAGTCGCAGGGCAGGAGGCGAGCAATCTGTCCCCTCCAAAACCCAGTGGCGTGGTTGGTTTCGCCACACATCTCCCCTTTTCCAAACCGACTAACAGGGTATCTGACCTTCTGCCGGTCAGTGCCCTTGTTAGTCCAGCAGCCCACCCACAAAACAGAAACAGCAGTACAGCCCACCCACAATAAATGGTTACTACACCTGAGCAAGGAATAAACCTGTCCATGTCCATGTGCCTCACTACAGCTGTGTGGGTGACTGGTAGACTGCCTGAGTGGGTTGCTGAGTGGGCAGAGACCAGTGGTACTCTGGCCTGGTGCCAGCGCTACCACAGAAGTAGCCTGGTTGGAGCCTGGTTGTTGTAGGGGGAGACTGACTGTCTCCCCTTTAGATAGACCACCATGCTGCTGTGGGGGGAGACCGACTGTCTCCCCTTTGGCTAAATGGCCCTGTTGCTGGGGGACAGGACCGACTGTCCCTACCCCCTGTGCTGTGAGTGCAGAGACCACGGTCCCATCTGCACTGTTGTGGGGCTTACTGTCTCCCCCTGGTGCGTTAAACTGTCGCCGGGGGATGGAGACCGAGCTCCCAATTCCCTGTACATCACACGGCCGATGGGGAATGGAGACAATGCTCTTCTCTCCCTGCAAAACATACTGCCGCTGGGGAGCAGGACCGACTGTCCCTACTCCCTTAAAATCCGTCTGCCGCTGGGGATCTTGGCCGACTACCCAGCATCCCTGTATGGCCGGTGGAGAGCTCTCGGTCCCATCTCCACTGTTGTGGGGCTTACTGTCTCCCCTGGTGCATTAAGCTGCCGCTGGGGAGAGGGGGTAACAACCTCCTCTTCCAGACATTCTTCCAGCTGCTGGAGAGGGACACCGACTGTCTCCGCTCCCAATACAGTGTCCTGATGCTGGGGAAAGGAGACTGGGCTCTCTATTCCCTGCTGGACACTCTGCCTCTGGGGAGGGAGGACAAGGCTCTCCTCTCCCAGTAAGTCACTCTGCTGCTGGGGGCCAGGACCGACTGTCTCTGCCCCCTGTAACTTAGCCTGCCGCTGGGGAGAGGGGGTAACAAGCTCCTCTCCCAGACATACTTCCAGCCTCTGGGAAGGGAGACCGACTGTCTCCGCTTCCAATACAGTGTCCTGCTGCTGGGGAAAGGAGACTGGGCTCTCTATTCCCTGCCGGACTCTCTGCCGATGGGGAGGGAGGACAAGGCTCTCCTCTCCCAGTAAGTCACTCTGCTGCTGGGGGCCAGGACCGACTGTCTCTGCCCCCTGTAACTCAGCCTGCCGCTGGGGAATGGAGACTGGGCTCCCAATTCCCTGCAGGACCGGTGGAGAGACCTCGGTCCCATCTCCACCGGCCACCTGGAGTTCTTCCCAGTAGACCTCCACAATATCCTCCCAGCTGAAGGGCTCTGGACCTGGGTCTGACACTCTGCTCTCTCGCTGAGCCCTCTCACTGGAGTGGAACAGCTGCTGGTAGTCCTGTTCCAGCTCCATCTCCCGGGTCACCAGGTGGACCAGGTCTTGCTCAATTTTGTGAGTGTCGTCCCAGTCATACCTGCTCTCCCGCCACTCAAAGAGGTCCCTGAACCGGGCTTGTGTAGGGCTCCCAAACTCCAGCTCTGAAAAAGTCTCCCATAACAAGCCAGGACCATCAAACTCCTCTCCCTCTGGCATGTCATGCTCGGCTGTCCGGGTAGGTACCGAGCTTCATACCACCAGAGTGCCTGGTAGGCATCTTCCAGCCACATCTCCCGCCTTACCAGGTGCTTCAGGTCTTCTACCCACTCTTCCAGGGGCTGCTCTCCTAGGAAGGGCATCCGCAGGGCTACTCGCTTCTGCTGTCGCTGCTCGTCCTTGGGGAGCCTCTCGTCCCGCAGATACTCCACAATACCCAGTGCCTGGTACCAGATGCCTTTGCGGACTGCATCTCGGTCATCCATGACACCCTCATCATACTCCACTAGTGGTTCCATACCGGTGCTGTACTGGGACACGCTTTGCCCTCAAATTCCACGGTGCCTTCTGTTGCTGTCCTTCTGGCTGTAGGAACGATCCCGCTGCTTGCCACCAGTTGTTACGGTATAACCCGGTATAGTGAGGGTTAATACCGTTCGGGCGATTCCCTGGCGAAGAGCACAGCAACCCACAACCGCTGGAATCCACCGAACTGGAACCATACGAAGTCCTCCTCTCCTGGAACAGGCAAGAGAACGTTCTGACGTAGCAATTCCCCCAAGTACGAGACGAGGCTCCGTATTGATGGTAAACAGGAATTCTCACTTTATTGAGGGCTACCTGCCCGGTATTTATGCAGGTCTCCCACCTGGTGGACACTCCCTAGGGGACCAGAAGGAAGACTGCGACACGGGATACAGCAGCCAATCACACACAATGGGACAATACAGACACCCCCAGCATATCCCTCCCTCTGCCTGTGATACAATCACCCTACACAGGTTAATGTAATCATCACAGGCAGGAGAATACACAATGTCTTCTGTCCTGGAGACAATTGAGGAGTCATTCAATTATCTCTCAGGACAAAGGGAAATCTCCAATACACACGTGGGGACAATAGGACAGACATCACTATTCAATATACAATGTCCCACCCTTTACAGTACACACAGACATTTAACATATCCCCAGATGGCTTGGATCTGAGCGCTCAATATATCCAAGGATAGAGGCAGACTCCATTGAGCACATGGTTTGCAAAAGGACATAAAATTACACAATGTTACAATTACTACATAAAACATATACATGCAACATATCCCCAGATAGCTTAGGTCTGAGCGCACATTATTGAATGGCGCTCAGACCACACACATCCAGTTCAATTGCCATGGAGCTAAAGTCTTTCCCATAGTCTTTCATTATACGAATGGGCTCCATAGCAGAGCTATCTGGGGCATCACCGCTCAAACAGGACAAGCATACACGGGGCCATAGTCGCAGGGCAGGAGGCGAGCAATCTGTCCCCTCCAAAACCCAGTGGCGCGGTTGGTTTCGCCACATCGGGTCACCAGAGACCCGAATAACCCAGAAAAGCAGCAAAGCGCATGTCTGAATTGACCTGCAGTTTTCTGCGATTGCCACTGCGGGGGGGTCACAGGACCCCCCTAGGCATTGTGACAGAGTGCCTGCTGAATGATTTCGGCAGGCACTCTGTTCCGATCACCCCGCGCTGCACAGTGGTGATCGGACATACACAGGACGTCCTTAAGTGCCAGGACCTCAGGGTGTACCGGTATATCCTATGTCCGTAACAGGTTAAACTTCTTGTTCTCACCCACAAAGCTCTCTACAGTGCTGCACCCGCCTACATCTCTTCTCTCATCTCTATCTACCACTCCACCCGTGCTCTATGCTCTGCAAACGATTTATGACTGTCATCCACCATAATCCGAACCTCTTACTCCCAGTTTCAAGACTTCTCCCGAGCTGCACTAATTCTCTGGAATGCCCTACCCCAAGAAATTAGGTTAAATCACAATAAACAGTGTTTTAGAGTGGCCTATCACATCCCCTGACCTAACTCCTCTCCATATATAGCCCATTTATCATTTTCGGAACCTGATCCTCCACTAAACTCTCCACCGCACCCATGCACCTAGAAGCACTACAGATATCGGCTGGTGATTGGCTCATGCAGCCTCCCTAGTTTCCCAAGATGGCTGGACCATTGTATAAATTAAGCACTTTTACCTTTTGTGTCTCCCCTATTTCCTCATAGATTGTAAGTTCATGGGAGCATGGCCCCCATTCCTCTTGTTCTAATTATTGATTTGTCTGTTGCTATGCTATTTATGACTATTTGTACATGAACCCCTGAACTGTAAAGCACTGCAAAATATGTTGGCGCTATACAAATAATAATAATAATAATTATTATTATTAGGCGAACAGACAGAGTCATTGACGAGACCATGAATGCAGAACAGTGTGTTGTCTTCCGGGTGCTCGGGTTCAGCATATTGTGGATTGGATAGACAGATTGCTGGGTGGGGCTGGGGAAGACCTGGGGGTCATGGTAGACATTGGTACCAATGACAAAGTCAGGGGGAGATGGAAGGTCCTTTTAGGGAACTAGGAGAGAAGCTCAAGTCCAGTTAGTGTTTTTAGAAATGCTATTAATGCCATGAGCATCACTAGAGAGACAGTGGGAGTATAGAGAGTTAAATAAGTGGCTCAAAAGCTGGTGCAGGAAGGAAGCTTTTTGGTTCATGGAGAACTGGACCTATCTCTCTGTTGGCTACAGGCTCTTTTGTAGGGACAGGCTGCACCTTAATGAGGAGGTGCTGCTGCTCTTGGGAAAAAATGGTTAGATGGCTGGAGGAGCTTTTAAAATAGGATCTGGGGGAAAGAGTCATACTAATAAGGGGGAGATAGTGTGGATAAGAGTGGGATATAGGAGAGGACAGTGGGGATTTAATAGAGGCTGGGGTTAGTGAGGAAAATAGGGCAGTGACTAGGAATAACTGTACACGCAATAAAAACAAAGCTGCTGGTAACATGAACCTATTACAAACCAATATTATCAGCCAAGGTACCCAAACAATCACAGATACTCACTTTCTGGGAACTGAATGTAGGAAATTGAATAGCAACTTAAAATGTATGCTCAGTCGCAAATGCCAGAAGTCTGGAAAGCGAAATTGGGGAGCTGGAGTTTAGGGTACTAAAGGAATACATAGATGTAGTTAATGTGGCTGAGACATGGCTGGACTTTTCACATGACTGAGCTGTAAATATTCAGGGTTTTACACTCTTTAGGAAAAACAGGGCCAATTGAAAATGCTGTGGTGTGTGCCTGTATATGAAGAGTGATATGAAGGCGAGTGTGAAAAATGCAATTGTTGGTGATAATATTGAAAACTTATGGGTGGAATTACAAAGGTAAATAAGCTCTAAAAAAATAATACTTAGTGTAATCTATAGACCAGTGCAAAACAAAAATAAAAAGGACGCTCACCATAGTTCCTTCTACAAATGCAATGTGCTCTCCCCACGGTTCAAAAGGCTCCTGCAACCAGGGCTGGGACAAGGCCCACCACCAACAGAGGCTGAGCTGCCCAAGTGCGCCCCGGGGCGTTCCTTGTAATTTTACCCCATCCAGAACCCCATCAGACCTCAGATCAGACGGAAAAGAATATTCTTTTTTTAAGAACTATCTTACTTCACTTCAGGGCAGACTCTCACACTCTATCATTGCTGGGGCCTGGGCTGGGTCGTGACACAGTGCTGTGCTGCTGCCCACGCTGCTCCTGGTCTCCAGAGGGCGCACATGTGCCCTGACTGTGTATAGCACGTCAGGTCAAAGTGCGCGCTGTACACAGCCAGTCAGGCAAGCGACTGAGCAGAGACTAGAGCAGCGGAGCGGCTGAGCCAAGAGGCGGAGCGGGGAGGGAGCACGTAAGTCAGTGCCAAGTGCTCACTACTCCCACCGTCCTCCAGCGCAGACGCAGCAGTGGCGACTCTAGGATCAATATATAGGGGGGCACAGAAGATACACAGTCAAAAATGGAGGGGCACTAATAATTTTCACCAGTTAAAAATACTACTAAAAAAAACTAAATAAGTGTATATAAATAAGATAAAATATGAGAGTATTGCGGTATGCAGAGATACCATTTTATTCATTTATTTATTTTATTCATACACCATGCTGTACAGTATATGCAGTATGTACAGGATTATAATATATGCTGTCCAGCATGGTGTATGAACTATATTGTATATTGTACGGCATGGTGTATGGATTATACTGTATATTGTACGGCATAGTGCAAGGATTACGGTATAATGTATACTGTACATTAAATGTATAGAGGTCACACCATGCCGGACAATATAACCCCTGCGCCATGCAGTACAATATACAGTATAACCCCTACAAAGTGTAGAGATATACTGTATATTGTGCGACATAGTGCATGCTATGTGTGTATACCATAAACATACTCCACATAAAAACTTACAATTACTTGGCTTGGACCTTGGAGATCTCAGACGGCACTTCAACACTTTGGCTGGGGGGCTAGGTCTAAGAACATGCCGTCCCCTGGGCAGTATGGTTTTTTGGTTCTCCCTCTTCGGACACTGTACAAGAGGTAACAGGGGGTAATATAACTGAGAAGGGCTAACAGGGGACATTATACAGGGGTCATATAACTTATATCACCCCTGTATAATTTCCCCTGATAGCTCTTCTCAATTACCCCTGTATAATAATGTACCCTGATACCCCATAGTTATATTACCCCGCCCTGTATAATTCACCCAGATACCCCTCAGTTATATTATGTATAAGTTATACAGGGGTAATATAACTAAGGAGGGCTATCAGGGGACATTATACAGGGGGCAATATAACTGAGGGTATAAGGGTACATTATTATAGAGGGGTAATATAATGGAGGACAGCTATCAGGGGACATTATACTGGGGTAATATAATGGAGGACAGCTATCAGGGGACATTATACTGGGGTAATGTAAGCTATATTACCCCTATATAGTGTGTAATATCCCTCCTGAGTTAAATTATCCCTGTATAATAATGTATCCCGATACCCCTTAGTTATATTACCCCAGGGTACATAATTATACAGGGATAATATAACTCAGGAGGCCTATCAGTCATTATACATGGGTAACATAAGTTATATTGTACCCTGATACCCCTCAGTTATATTATATAACTGAGGGGTATCAGGGGACATTATGGGTAATATAACTGAGGGGTATCAGGGGACATTATACAGGGGTAATGTAAGCTATATAACCCCCGTATAATGTCTGATAGCCCTCCTCAGTTATGTTACCCCTGTATAATGTACAATGATACCCCTCGGTTATATTATATAACTGAGGGGTATCAGGGTACATTAAGGGTTATAACTGAGGAGGGGCTGGGGTAGCAGGCAGGCCATGAGGCTAGGTAGGGTACGGTACATACTTGCTGGGGCCAGGGCAGGGCCAGGCATACTTCTTAGGGGTGCCTCTGTCTGGTGCTGTGGTGCAGGCGCAGCAGGCTCAGTCCTACTCCGAAGCTGGGGCCTGGGCACGGAGGCTCACTAGAAGCAGCAGCAGGCGCTCGCGCGTGCAGGCACACAGCCTGCTCCCGCCCTGTACGCTCTGCCTATGCTGAGAACACTGAAGCCGCCGTCCCTCCGCAGACGTGGTCAGTGGCCTGCCTGCCGCCCAGAGGCTGGGGAGCTGGCCCAGCCTCTGTGTCGGCCCGGCCCTGCCTGCAACCACAGACCAATGGTCAGAAATCCAGCTTCAGAAGCCAAATCTGGAGCCTTTATTAAAATCATACAACTTTTATTTCTATTTCTGAATAAAACTAGAGGAACAGTAGTAGATCACGGTCAGAAATCCAGCTCCAGAAGCCAAATCTGGAGCCTTTATTAAAATCATACAACTTTTATTTCTCTTTCCTAATAGGGTTGAGCAAACCCGAACTGTAAAGTTAGGGTTCGTACCAAACATTACGGTACCGAACATTTACATAAAAGTTCATTGTTCGTCGATTTCTTCCCGCCTTTTGAAAGGCTGCAGGGCAGCCAATCAACAAGCGTTTCACTTCTTTTCCCTAAGAAGCAATCACAGCCATGCCTACTATTGTGACCCAGCCTCTATTTAAGCTGGAGTCGTGTAGCTCTGCTCTGCTCTGTCACTCTGCTCTTCTAAGTGTAGGGATAGGATGCTGCTGCTTCTGTGAGGGACAGATTAGGGAAGAAATCTGTTGAACTTGGTGGTGTTAATTCTTCAAACTACAGAAATTATTGAGGGTGCTATGCTACATATTTGTACCCAGCCCTGAACCCAGTAATACTGCAAAATTATTTTTAATCCATCTGTTACTGAGGTGGGGTCGGCGGCCATTTTCGCAACTGCAGTGTCTTTGGAACTGCATGTGACCTGCATGTGTGCCAGCCTGCAAGGGACATCAGTCTAATTATTTTTTGGTAGCTCAGTGGAAGAAAAATTCCTTTTTTCTGGCAGGTCAAGTCCCCCTACATTACCTATTTTAAAATTGAGTGGTGACATAGTGCATTTCTGTAGTTGCTGTAATAAACCCGTACTCTTGTACCACAGAGCACGTTTGCATACAATGCAGAAAAAACAGTTTTAAAATTTTGCAGTGAAAAACTGCATTTCTGTAATTGGGTTAATAAACCTGTACTGTTGTGCCACAGAGCACGTAGTATACAACGCTGAAAAACCTGTTTTATAATTTTTGGGGTGACATACTGCATTTCTGTAGTTTGTTGCAATAAACACTGGTTTTGTGCTACATAGCAGATCTGAGGCCTACCCTGTATTTCAGTCATTTTAAGTAACCTGTGGAACTCTGCATTTACATAGTTCCATAGTTACATTAAACCGTTAACCTCTGCTGTTGGTTTGAAAAATCAAATTTTTGGTGATAGTGAAGTAATTGTATTGAATTGCTCCGTTACACTGTTGTGTTACCTAAAGAAATTTATTCCGTTTATGACACGGGCACTGCCTTACTGTTAGTGAACTTAATTGTTGACTTTTGGCAGTTAAATTGACACCTGAGAAAAACCATCTGTTGAGTTTGGTGAGTGAACACAAATAATGAGGAGAACATTAAAAAAGGTGGAGCTCCTGTTGCTTGGAGAGGATGTGGCCGTTCTACGCCAGCTACAGGTCCAAGTGAAACACTTTCCTCAGGTGCGAGTAGGCGACAGAACCTGCAGCGTTATTTGGTAGGCCCGAATGCCGCTCTACGGATGGTGAGGCCAGCACAAGTACAGGCAATAGTAGATTGGGTGGCTGACAGTGGCGCCAGTTCCTTCACAGTATCTCCCACCCAGTCCTCTGCAGAAAGCTCAGAGTTGGCACCTGCAGCCCATGCCCATCAGTCTTCATCTCACCCTCTTGCAAAGCAGCCAAGAAGCCTGAGCTCCAAGTGATGCAGCAGACTCTTATGTTTTTTGATGACTCTGCTGGCAGGGTTTCCCTGGGCCATCAACATAGCCCTACCCTAGAAGTGGAAGACATTGGATGCACTGATCGTTAATAAGATAGCGGGACTGCGCATATTTCCATTCTCCCAAACAGAGATACAGTCAGTCTCACTGAGGCAAAGAGAAATCAGAGGTGGAGGAAGAGGCAGAGACAGCAGCAGAAGAGGAAGCTGGAGGAGCCTGAGACCTTTCTTCAGGAGGAGCCTAAGACAGGTGCCAACTGCTGCGGCTTTCTGCAGTGTGCAGACCGACAAAGAGGGCAGAGGTCAAGAATGGGTGGAAGATGATGTGGAGGACGATGAGGTCCTAGACCCCGACTTCATGCTAGTGATGTGTGCAGTTCTGAGGAAGAGGCAGTGGTTGCACAGAGGCAACAGTACAGCAAAAGAGGGAACAGGCTGCAAAAGCGGAGCTGCCGTCCCCGAGACAGTACGCCTGCTACTGCCTACCGCACCCAGGGACCTAACACAAAAAAAGCCAGCTCCAAGGAGTTCATTGGCGTGGCAGTTCTTCAGACAATGGGCCAGATTTATCATTACTCTTGCAGTTCACTCCACTTTCAAAGAAGGCGTATGTGTATTTGAGTCAAGTCAAATTTATCATGGGCTCTTTCAGAGGTTGATAAATCTGGTGTATTTCTGGTTCCTAGTTGTATTTTGGCTTTGTCTTTGGAAAAGTCGCAATTTTAAAAAAGTGATTTTGTCAAACATAAGCATGGTCATGAGTGGAGTGAGTTTGCGCAATTTTTTGCGACTTTTTTGCGACTATTTAAAAAGTCGCAATAATAAATCTGTCTTGCAAGTGATTTACATACGACAAAACGCCCATAAACTTGGTTTTGGAGTGAGTGGCGTAAGTCTCCAAAAAGTCGCAAAAAATTGCGCAATTTGGCTTTTTGCGCAATTTTTTGCGACTTTTCAACTCCAGAAAAGTGACTTAGGCTAATGATAAATCTGGCCCAATGTGCTAACGACAAGACACGAGTGATTTGCACATTGTGCCATCAGAGCCTGAAGCGAGGCATAAACGTTCTAAACCTGAGCACAACCTGCATGACCAGGCATCTACATGCAAAGCACGAACTGCAGTGGAGTAAACACCTTAAAAACCAAGAAAGGTCTCAGGCTCCTCCTGCTCCCTCTTCTGCTGCTGTCTCTGCCTCTTCCTCCACCTCTAGAGTCACAGTGGCACCTGCCACTCAGCTAACAGAGGATGTGCCACCAACACCACCACCTCCGTCATCATCACATAGCATCTCCACCATGTCACATGTAGAGATGTCGCGAACATAACATTTTCCATTCGTGAACGGCAAATGCAAATTTACGCAAATGTTCGCAAAGGGGCGAACAGGGCAAACCACCATAGACTTCAATAGACAGGCGAATTTTAAAACCCACAGGGACTCTTTCTGGCCACAATAGTGATGGAAAAGTTGTTTCAAGGGGACTAACACATGGACTGTGGCATGCCGGAGGGGGATCCATGGCAAAACTCCCATGGAAAATTACCTAGTTGACGCAGAGTGTGGTAAGTTGAATTCGCAATGCGAGTAATATAACCTGCATTAATCGCATTGCGTATTCAACTTAGAGCTGGGTTCCTAATGGTTGTATTTCTAGAATATAACGAAGATTGAGAATATAGCACTATATTCTCAATCTTCGTTATATTCTAGCAATACAACCATTAGGAACCCAGCTCTAAGTTGAATTCGCAATACGATTAATACAGGTTATATTATTCGCATTGCAATTACAACTACTAACACTGCAGCTTCAGACTGAATCTAAGATAGATGCCGTCCTTGCTTTTGATAGGAGGTGGGAGGGTCTGGGTGGGAGGGTATGCTGATTGGCTGGAATGTGTCTGCTGACTGTAAGGTACAGGGTCAAAGTTTGCTCAATGATAAAGTATAGGGGCGACCGCGAACATCGCATATGTTCGCCCGCCGCGGCGAACGCGAACAAGCTATGTTCGCCGGGAACCGTTCGCCGGCGAATAGTTCGGGACATCACTAGTCACATGCAAGCGTTCAGCTCTCCATCTCCCAAACACTGGAGAGAAAGAGAAAATACCCACCTACCCACCCCCGATCCCTGGTCCCCAATGCCAGCATTTCAAAATTACTGGCCTTTGAAATGCTGTCATTCCATCTGGTGGAGATGGACTGTTTTAAACAGCTGATGGTGGTGGCTGTCCCACAGTACGTCATTCCCAGCCGCCACTACTTTTCCAGGCGAGCCGTCCTTTCCCTGCACAACCAAGTGGAGAATAAAATCAAGTGTGCACTGCGCAATGCCATCTGTGGCAAGGTCCACATAACCACAGATACATGGACCAGTAAGCACGGGCAGTGACGCTATATCTCCCTAACTGCATACCAGGTAAATGTAGTGGTGGCTGGGCCAGAGGCGGATAGAGGTTTGGTGCATGTCCTTCCACCTCCGAGGATCGCAGGGCATTATTCTTTGCCTCCTGTTGCCTCCTCCTCCTACTCCGCTTCCTCCTGCTCTTCTACCACCTCCTCATCCAGTCAGCAAAAGACCTTCACCACCAACTTTAGCACAGCCAGGGGTAAACGTCAGCAGGCGGTTTTAAAACTCATGTGTTTTGGGACAAACCCCACACCACACAGGAGCTGTGGAGGGACATAGAAGAATAGACCAATGAGTGGTTGCTGCCAGTGAGCCTCAAGCCCGGCCTGGTGGTGTGCGACAATGGGCGAAATCTCTTAGCGGCTCTGGGACGCACATCCCTTGCCTGGTGCATGTGCTGAATTTGGTGGTGCAGAAATTCCTTAAAAACTACCCAGACATGTCAGATCTGCTGCAGAAAGTTCGGTCCGTCTGTGCGCACTTTCAGCGTTCTCAGTCTGCTGCTGCACGCCTGTCTGCGCTGAAGCGTAATTTCGGCCTTCCCGCTCACCGCCTCATATGTGACATGCCCACCAGGTGGAACTCCACCTTGCATATGCTGGAAAGACTGTGCGAGCAGCAGCAGCAGGCGATAGTGGAGTTTCAGCTGCAGCACACACGGGTCAGTCGCTCTGCGGAACAGCACCACTTCACCACCAATGAGTAGGCCTCCATGCGAGACCTGTGTGCCTTGTTGCGGTGTTTCGAGTACTCAACCAACATGGCCAGTGCTGATGACGCCGTTCTTAGCATTACAATACCACTTCTATGTCTTCTTGAAAAAACACTTAGGGCGATGATGGAAGAGGATGTGGCACAGAAGGAAGAGGAGGAGGAAGAGGGGGCATTTCACAGGGTTTCAGGCCAGTTATACAGAAGTGGCTCAAAGGGTGGGTTCCTGCACCAGCAGAGGCCAGGTACACATGTGGCCAACCAGGGCACAGTTCTGGAGAACGAGAAGATGGAGGTAGAGGAGGAGAAACCGTGTTCACCGCATGGTGGCATCCAACGCAGCTCATGGCCATCACTGTAGTGTGGCTAGGGGGATACGGAGGACACAGACGATACACCACCTACAGAGGACAGCTTATCCTTACCTCTGGGTAGCCTGGCACACATGAGCGACTACATGCTGCAGTGCCTCCGCAATGACCGCAGAGTTGCCCACATTTTAACTTGTGCTGACTACTGGGTTGCCACCCTGCTGGATACCCGTTACAAAGACAATGTGCCGTCCTTAATTCCCTCAGTGGAGCATAATAGGAAGATGCGTGACTATAAGCGCATGCTGGTAGACGCGCTCCTGAGGGCATTCCCAACTGACGCCGTGGGACAAGTGGAAGCACAAGGTATAGGCAGAGGAGGAAGAGGTCGCCAACGCAGCTGAGTCACGGCCAGCACCTCACAAGGCAGGGTTAGCATGGCCGACATGTTGAAAAGCTTTGTCACCACGCCACAGCAGCCAGCACCACCAGCTGATATGGAACGTCTTAGCAGTACGTGTGCACACGCCTACACGTACTAACTGATGGTTCTGCCCCATTCAACTTCTGCGTCTCCAAATTGTTAACATGGCCTGAGCTTGCATAAAGCTTTGGAGGTGTTGGCCTGCCCTGCAGCCAGTGTATTGTCTGAACATGTATTTAGCACTGCAGGGGGCGTCATTACAGACAAACGTAGCCGTCTGTCCACAGCCAACGTGGACAAGCTCACATTCATTAAAATGAACCAGGCTTGGATCCCACAAGACTTGTCTGTACCTTGTGCAGAATAGACATTTATACCCGCCTCAACCATACATTCTTGTACTCAAGTGCACTTATTCTTTGATTTATTTTTTTTCATTTGTCCCATTATTTTGGGGGCTACCCCAATTAAAAAAAAATAAAAAACATTGTTAGCTGGCTACCTCCTCTTCCTCCATCACCACTTCCACCTACAACACCACATTCACCGCCTCCTCAACCTCCTCCTCCGAGTTGCAGGTTAATAATTTTTTGCATGCTCTTCAGCACATTTTGCTGCCTTTTGCAGCCCTCTAGCCCTTTCCATTACAATATTAGGGCCAGTTTAGTGCCCAATAGTTCGGGTCCCCATTGACTTGAATGGGGTTCGGGTTCAGGGTCAAGTTCGGGTTAAGTTCGGATCCCAAACTCAAACTTTTTTGTAAAGTTCGGCCAAACCCGTCGAACCCGAACTTCCAGGTGTTCGCTCAACTACTTCTGAATAAACAAAACAAATCCCCAAAAATTCTTTATCTATATAAATGCTAAAAAAACAAGGTCAGAGCAGGTAGGTCTCCTAAATAATGGTAAAACGGAGGTAGTCACTGAAGATAAGGAAGAGTTACTAAATGGGTTTTTAGTAGGCATGAGCAGACCAGTGGATGTCCAGGTTTGAGGGGTTCAGCCGAAATTAGTTTCAAAGTATGGTTCAGGTTCCGAACTTGATCCCAAACAAGAACCCCTTTCAATGAGGAAATGAACTTTGGGGCACTAAAATGCCTGTAAAAAAGTCATAGAAGGGGCTAGAGCAGGCATCCTCAAACTGCGGTCCTCCAGCTGTTGTAAAACTACAACTCCCACAATGCCCTGCTGTAGGCTGATACCTGTAGGCTGTTCGGGCATGCTGGGAGTTGTAGTTTTGCAACAGCTGGAGGGCCGCAGTTTGAGGATGCCTGGGCTAGAGGACTGCAAAGCAGGGGGGTGGACGTGTAAGTGGAAAAGACGGAGGCATGACACTTTTTTTATGCGTCTGTCAATTCTGTGTCAGGTTACTAAGGGCCACGGCATGACAGTTACTTGTATGTTCTTGGTTAAAACTGGGTAAAATTTTTTGTCTCGGTGTAAGATCTCATATGTCCCCTATCTGGGGACTATATATTAAAATAATGTTCCCCCTACTACAGTTAGACGGATGCCAAAGGGGTGTTCTAAAATAAAAATAAATTATTATTATTTTTTTTCGTTACTGTAGGGCCCAAAACATTAGGAAATGGCGCAAAAGTGAAGAGAACGCAAAAAGTGAGCTGGCGTATAACAATGGCTGGGAAGAGGGGTAGAGTGGATGTCCCAGATGGGCCAGGACAGATGGCAAATTTCGGCAAAAGAACGTACTTGTGAGGAAAACTCTTGACCAAAAGTGGGGGTGCACCAGGCGGGTGGTGTTATGCAGATTGGAACCTGAAGAGGAGCATTTTGGTGAGGGCAGAGCAGCGGACGGATGATCTCCCTGTTTTGTCAGAGCGACATGCCTCCTGGAATGGGGCTGGGGCCTGGCAGTAGTCGCTTGGGATGTGTTCTGCTTCAGCAAACGGCGGCCTCAGCATGAACCCTTTTCAGGTTATCTGTTCTCGGCTTTTATGGCGTGATCACCTGTAGTATTTTTTATTCTCAGTTTAATGTCTCCTATCTAGCATCCATATATCTAATTAATTTTTAGGACAGGGAGAGTGAAAAAGAGCTTGCTCTGTCCACTCCACGCATTGACCTACTCTACTGTGGATCGCCAGTGTATGTGACTGTGTTCGCCGGACTCTGACGCCTGCAAACGGCTCTGCGGGCAAGGCCATGTCTCGCTTCTTTCTCCTGCCCCTCTAGAGGGGTCTACACTGGGACAAGTGGGACAGCTGCAGATAATACAATTGCTGAGATGACCTGTAGTATCTTTTCTTCTCAGTTTAATATCTCCTATGTCCCCTATCTGGGGAACATACCTTAAAAGAATCCGCCGGATGAAGGGGTGTATCACAGACACACTCCACAGAAGAATTTCCTCTCCTACAACAGTTACACATATGAAGGGGGTTTTCCTAATTCATTCATGACTTTCACAGACACATTCCACAGAAGAATTTCCTCTCCCACATTGCAAAAAGGGTCATCTTATTAGAATTCTTAATATTTTTTTGGGGGGAGGGGGGTTTGTTAACTATCGAAGAGAACGTAAAAAGTGTGCTGGAGTACAACAATGGCTGGGTGTGGCCGGTATACTTCTCTACTCTGCCAATAATAATCTTGAGCCTAGATGTGGAGGTCCCAGTGGAGGAGGAGGCGGACGTGGCGGTGCAGGCGGAGAAAGTCACCAACTTTTTTGTTTTGTTTTGTTTTTGTGGAGGCCCCAAAACATTGGGAAATAAAAAAAACGCACAAACTGCACTGGATACAATAATGGCTAGGTGCGCCTGGTATACTTCTCCACTCTGCCAATATAAGACATAATAATCTTGAGCCAGGAGGCGGAGGTTCGAGTGGAGGCGGAGGAGGCGGACATAGCGGTTCAGGCGGTGGAGGCAGACTTGGAGGTGCCGGCGGAAGAGGTCACCAACCTTTTTTTTATTATTATTATTTTTTTATTATTATTTTGGGGGGGGTTCGTTTGTGGAGGCCCCAAAACATTGGAGAATAGCAAAGGGAACGCACAAACTGTGCTGGAGTATAACAATGGCCGGTTGCGGTCAGTATACCTCTCTACTCTGCCCAAGGTATGGACAAGTCCTTTGGGATCCATGCCTGGTTCATTTTAATGAACGTGAGCTTGTCCACGTTGCCTGTGGACAGGCGAATGCGCCTCTCCATGATCACCCCCCCCCCCCCCCCCGCCGTGCTAAGCACATGTTTGGACAATACACTTGCCGTAGGACAGGCCAACGCCTTCAAGGCATAAAGGGCAAGCCCAGGCCATGTACCCAGTTTGGAGACCCTTTATGAGGTGATTATGTTGCCCCTTCTGCATTGATGACTTCCACCGCTTCCACTGTGCACCCACTGTCAGATGGGACCACTATCAGTAGCACCTCTACCAGCGTTTACTTGTACCCAAGCATCTTCAGATCATGCTCCAGTGACCATAAGGATGGCACGTTGTCCTTGTAGTGGGGATCCAGCAGGGTGTCCACGCAGTAATCAGCACTGGCAACAATGAGGGCAACTCGGAGGTTGTTGCTTAGGCACTGCAGCATGTAGTCACTCATGTGTGTCAGGCTGCCCAGCGGCAACAACCAGCTGTCCTCGGTGGGAGGCGTATCGTCTGTGTCCTCTGTATCCCCACAGCCACGCTCCAGCAATGCCCGTGAGCAGATTTGGGAGCCACCCTGTTGTGAACGGGGATCCTCCTCCTACTCATCATCCTCCTCATCCTCCAAAACAGTGCCCTGGCAGGACAGTTGGGTACCTGGCCACTGTTAGTGTAAGAACCCACCCTCTGAGCAGGAAGTTACGCTGCAGACAGGCGAGCAGCAGCAGGGTGAGAAGGCCAAAAGCGCGCACAGATGCTCCTCACTTTCTGCAGCACCTCTGACATTTTGGGGTAATTTTTCAAGAACCTGTGTACCACCAAGTTCAGCACATGCGCCAGGCAAAGGATGTGCATCAAACCAACTAGGCCAAGAACTGCTACGAGATTTTGCCCGTTGTCGCACACCACCCGGCCGGGATTGAGGCTCAGCAGCACCAACTTATTGGTATGTTGTTCCATGCCTGTACGGTGTGGGGTCTTTTCCCAAAACATATGAGTTTCAGAACAGCCTGCTGTCATTTCCCCCTGGCTGTGCTGAAGTTGGTGATGCAGGTGTTGCGTTGACATTATGAGGTTGGGGTAGAGGAGTAACTGAAGGAGGAAGAGTAGGAAGCAACAGGAGGCACCGAGAAACGTCCAGCAATCCTCAGTGGTGGTAGGACATGCGCCAAACCGCTGTCCGCCTTAGGCACAGCCCCCACTACATTTACCCAGTGGGCAGTTAGGGAGATATAACGTCCCTGCCCATACACTGGTCCACATGTTGGTGGGTATGTGGACCTTGCCAGTGATGGCGTTGCGCAGCGCACACCAGATTTTTCCGAGACTTGTTTGTGCAGGGCAGGGATGGCCCACCTGGAAAAGTAGTAGTGGCTGGGAACCACGGTCCATGGCACAGTGTGGAGATGCTTGGTGACGGTGACAGTGGTAGAGGTGGTGGTGTTGCTGCCACATCCTCTGATTGCAGGGTTGCAGGTGCCACTGTCGCTGCAGAGGGAGAGGATGAGGCCGAGACCACAGCAGAAGAAGAAACAGGATCTTTCGTGGTTCTTGAGATGTCTACTCCACTGCAGCTCGTGCTTTGCGGTTAGATGCTGGATAATGCAGGTGGTGCTCAGGTTTAGAACATTTATGCCTTGCTTCAGGCTCTGACTGCACAGCGTGCAACTGCAAGCCACCCATGTCCTGTCATCAGCACACTGCCTGAAGAACTGCCACGCCAGGGTACTCCTTTGCTCTGGCTTTGGTGTGCTATGTCTCTTGGCACGTTGGGTAGTAGCAGGCCTACTGGCTGTGGGACGACCGTTTTGCTTTTGAACCCTGCTTCCTCTTCTGCTGTTCGGCTGGCGCTGCTTGTCCCCCACCCAGGGGTGCACCTAGACTTTCTGCTGCCTAAGGCTAAAATTGAAAAAGCGACCCCCCCTCCCCCCTGGCAAATTCTCAACCTAACCCCTTCCCTCCTAACATTACGTATATCACTACAGAACATACAGGCTAATACAGTGCCGCATACCTCTTAACCTCTTACATCCAGTGAAGTCTCCGTTGATGTAGATGTTCTCTTTCCTCATCTTCTCCTTTCAGACCTTCAGACCAGATCAGCATTTTTCAGCCATTTCTCATCTCTTAGTTTACTACTTTTCCATCATCCTCCCATCTTCTGGACAAATCAACCTACCACCCCCAATAACTGTGCAGTGGTGCTCCCCAATAGTATACTGCAAAAACAAATAAACCCCCTGATAATACTAGTACCACACAAATAATGCCTTTCAATAATTATTGGCACGCAGTGTCCTAAAATAGCCGCGCCCAGCAAGTAGTCCCTGGCACTAATAGTGTAAACATAACGTCCCCCAAAAAACTGTGATAGGCTAAAACTGTGCCAAGGTGCCCCCACAGTAATAGTGCTCCCAAAAGTCCCACCAATAGTAATAATTCTCTGCTAGAGCACACATGGTTGTAATAGTGCTTCTTCAGTGCACGCAACATGTCCCCACTGTGCCCCAGAAGTAACAGTGCTCCCATAGTGCCCATACTAGTAATCATGTTCCCCATAGACCCCCAGTAGTAATAAAGCCCACCATAATGCCCCCAGTAGTGATAATTCTCATTATAATGTGACAGTACAAAAAAAATACCCCCTTTTAATGCCCCCAGTTGAGCTAATGTCCCCATAGTGCCCCCATAATGTGCCAGTATAAAATACCCCTATATAGTGCCCCCAGTAAATGCCCCCATAATGCGCCTCTCCCCCTTCCTCCTAGTGCCCCCATAGTGTACCAGTATAAAGTGCCCCTATATAGTGCCCCGGTAGATGCCCTCAGTGTCCCCCCATAATTTGCAAGTATAAAATACCCCCCGTAGATGACCCCATAGTACTCCTCTACCCCTTCCCCATAGTACCCACCATAATGTGTCCCAGTATAAAATGCTCAGTAGATGCCTCCATTGTGCCCCCAATAATGTGCCAGTAAGAAGCGCCCCCATAGTGCCACCCAATAATGTGCCCCTATAGTGATATCCAATAATGTGCCAGTAAGAAGTGCCTCCATAGATGCCCCCCAAAAATGTGCCGGTAAGAAGTGCCCCCCATAGATGCCCCCCAAACATGTGACAGTAAGAAGTGCCCCCCATAGATGCCTCCCCAGTGTCCCCATAGCGCTACTCTCCTGTATTGTACCATATAAAAAAAATAAACACATATACTTACCTCCATCAGGCTGGCAGTGATGCGAAGCAGGCCTCTTTCGGCCTGTGTCCCGCGCTGTAACGTAATCGTTCCGCCTGCACTGGCCTCTGATAGGCTGCAGGCACCCTGAATGCATCAAGACCTAATCCGTCACGCTCGTGTGAAAGAGACCTTAGGCCACCTGCACACGTTTTGGAATACATGAGGTTTTTCTGCGTGGATTCCAGTGCAGAAAACCGCAGTGTATTACAGTACCGGCAAAGTGTATGAGATTGCACAAATTTTCTTCTGTGCGGAAATTGACCTGCATTGCAGATTTCCAAATCCACAGTATGTGAATTATGTTTGCAATTTTAACTGGGGATTTCTCCCTGTTCAAAGAAGGGTGAGATCTGTGGGAAAACCGCATGAAATCCGCACCAAAAAACAATGTTTTTGGTTCAGATATGCTGCAGAAACGCACAGAAATCTCAGAATGGCTTGAATCAGTAAAATAATTCCAAAGTTATTACGACATAAAGTGACACATTTCAGATTAGCAAAATAAGGCTTGGTCAGGAAGCAGGCAAATGGCCTGGAAGTGGTTAATTGTGGGTTTTATTATGATTGTAGACTTGTTTTATGTTCAAGTGTAGTCCCTGATGGTAAAGCTACATCAACAACTTAAACCAACTTTATTATAGTGGCTAAGGCTGGATGATAAATTTTGTGCATGCCTAGACACTTAGTCTAACTTTATACTAACTATTGATTTGCTTAGCATGCAATAGAATTTTACATCGCAATTGAGGTATAAATAGGCCTTACCCATTTCCCACTATGCCACACCTCCTTGGCGAGCTAGGCTCTAAAGATGTCTCTAAAACTAGATGTATCAAATTGTACCAGATTTTGGTACAGTTTATGACAATATCTATGTGCACTCACATTAGAAAATGTGGGCCTATGTGGATAAAGACAAAAGCTATATCTATGTTAATAAGCATTTTTATTTTTTCAATACATCATATTCTTTTCTTTCTCGTTATATAAGCCACATATGTATAATTAATAAAACAATAAAGGCACCACACCTCTAGTCATTATGATTAAGTACTTAAGGGCACTTTGTTCCAGGCTAATATTTTTTAAGTATAACAGAGCCCACGTCAAATAATCCCTAGTGCGCTATAAAACTATGTTCCATTAGCAATGATGTTTTCTTTGTATAAAATGTGAGAAACTGCTAATATAATGGGGAAATCCTGTGAAATGGAATACACACCTAAATAAAAAAAAAACTAAACTTGCATTACCCAGATTAGATCTGTCTGCATTACAAGAACATTTATTTGCTACACAACCTGAATCTTATGAATACTAAGAGTACAACAACGGATTCTAAATAATGTCCTTAATCTTTATAAAGGTTTTCCAGGACTGATATAAAACCGGTCCTAGACATCAACCGGTCCTAGACTATGAGGAAGACTGGTTGCCCCCAGGCTAAGGCTACTTTCACACTGGCGTCTTGTGCGGATCCGTCATGTATCTGCATAGACAGATCCGCACTGATAATACAACCGCATGCATCCGTTCAGAACGGATCCATTTGTATTATCATGAACATAGGCAAAACGGATCCATCTTGAACACCATTGAAAGTCAATGGGGGACGGATCCGTTTTCTGTTGTGTCATATTGTGTCATTGAAAACGGATCCGTCCCCATTGACTTACATTGTATGTCAGGACGGATCCGTTTGGCTCAGTTCCATCAGACGGACACCAAAACGCTGCAAGCAGCGTTTTGGTGTCCGCCTCCAGAGCAGAATGGAGACTGAACGGAGCCAAACTGATGCATTCTGAATGGATCCTTATCCATTCAGAATGCATTGGGGCAAAACTGATCCGTTTTGGACCGCTTGTGAGAGCCCTGAAACGGATCTCACAAGTGGATCCAAAAACGCCAGTGTGAAAGTAGCCTAACTCTGCCTAGAGGTGGTGAATCGGTGGAGTTTCACTACAAAGGCCAATGCTATGATACACCATCATGGCTGAGCAGCCTGACAGGAAAACTCACCAATTAGTAATTATATACAAGTGCCAGAGTGTAGTGTATAGTGAGACCCTGTTCGCTTACCCCCTAGGCAGCTCTGCAAGTGGTGGCAACCAGTACTGCTCACATGCTAGGACAGATTGCTGGCAACCATTTTAAATCATTCCCAAACCCTGCTTATAGTGGAGAATACAGTGCCTAACACAGGATCAGGGCACACATGATAGCAAATTGAGTATCTATAGGTCTGTATTCCAATCCCATGCAGTGCAGTCTGTGCACCACTGTAAAGGGTGCATGTGCAGCGAATCCCTGAGAAGCCAGAGCAGAGGATTAGAGTGGTAGTGGCTCTGATGATGATGTGTCACAGTACACTTCCTCAAGCTGTCTCTCCCAGATGTTGGTGCAGTGAAGGAGGGGCACCCTATATTCCCTTGGGACACTCCCTATAGTTGTGGGCTCCCTTCCTTATGGTAGTTTGGGTTTGCCTTTCATGTTAAATGTCCATGTAGGTGCAAGGCAGGGTTTTAAATGGTGTAATAGCCAGCATGTGGTGTTAGGAGAGAGTCAGTAACCAGGCCAGATTATTCTTAACAATAGTATCTCTTTACTGTGCACTAAATAACAGTTGTAGTACATCCAGCAGTTATCTGTACACAGTGAAAATTCCATCCGGATGTCCAAGCATGAGCTAGTAGTCTACAGCAATGGCCCTCTGATTACTCTTTCTCTTGCTACAGTCTCTAGTACTGGGATCTCTGGCTATCAACTGTAATTTTTCACAATTCATACAGTAGTGTGTGATTCCAATAATAAGACTGGCCAAATCATACCTGAAGTGTGCAAGGTGTCTGAACCTGTTATCCCTCCATTGCATCAAGGTCTAAGAATGCTGTACATTAATCACCTTGCTGACTGAAATTTTATATGTATAAACCCGAGTTTATAATGAGCAATGACTTTTATTACACCATAAATGAATTGGTAATAAGGACCTTGAGTGAATGTAGTTTGTAGGTATTTTATGTTTGCTAGTGGTTCAGTAAGTCTTGTCTAGTAAGCTGCAATAAATCCTTTCTGGTAACACCAAAGGAAATGTTAAATCCAGAAATGAATATACAATTTAGACTCAACTTCATGAAAAGTGGTTAAATATTATCCACAAACTTCACATTTAATAATGTTCAGACAACGATGCTTTCAGGCTTGATCTCATGGGAAAGAAACAAATAAGCAAATCTTTCCTTCCCAATTTCCCATTATGCGCAAATGTTTGGTTCACTGCCAAGATAATAAGTCAAAATCTTAAGAATGGTTCTGTCTCATAGAATTAGGTTTTTCATGCATTTTGTACAAAGAACAAAAGCTTTTTTCTTACTTACATAACTTACATCTCTTACTAAAGATCTGCATTATTGATCCATCCTGTGTCAGTATTCTTTTCTTAATTAAACATAGGCCTCATGCAGACAAATGTATCTGATTTTCAGTCCTTTAAAAAAACAGATCCTTGAAAACAGATAATTCTGTGTGTATTCTATGGCTTTTTTCTCACTCCCATCAATAGAAATAGCTATTCTCATCCTCAAAAATGGACAAGAATAGAACCTATGCTGAGATTCTAGGACTGGGCACATGGATCTGTGAAAAAAAACACATGTGAGAATAGCCCCATTGACTTGTATGGATTAGTGTGCTATGGTATCCACTGAAGAAAAATACAGCCACGTACATGAGGCCGTATTATGCGAAAATTGTTATCTGAGCTGACCAGCTCAGGACCCGGTACAACAGAGGCAGATGGTTGCGGCAGTTCAAGGCAGGACATAATAGTCTATGGCTCCCGTTTCGGTTGTTCAGCCTCAGGCCACTAAGCCACAGTAGAACTCTGCAGGAGGTCTCGATGACATCACCATGACTTCCTGTGTCTGGTCATAGGCGGTGCAAAGACAGTCACAAACGTCTGCATTGAGGATGTGGCAACTCAGGCCACAGACGAGAAAAGACCTGTTGCCTGCATCACAGACGGCGGCAGGGAGCGGGACACAGGTGAGTATTTTGTTTGTTTTAAATGTATATATGTTGGAACTGTTGGTGGGGGCGGGGGACAGCATTATATTTACTACCAATACAGGGAAACATTATATATACTACCACCATAAAGGGGGCCTATATATATATATATATATATATATAGTAAGGGATCGCTCTCAGGGGTCGGCAATTACAGACTTCTCATCAAACGGAGTTTGCAAGCTCAAACAGTGCTTTATTTGTCACACAGCACATGACACTTCCAGTTTTGGCAGCACTTGGTACCATGAAGTTGCAGCTTCACATCACAACCTGTTACATCAACACAAAACAACAAACGCTTGACAGGCTAGGCACTCACTATACAGAGGTCTCCCCAACTCACCTCTAGATCAGTGTTCACACTGTGGTATTTGATTTCGGTTACACAGCCTCCTAGCTGTGACCAATGCAACCCACCAGTCCCCGTCCCCCCCAAACTCAAACTCAGGCTTCCTCAGACTTATGGCTGCCCAGCCCTCCTGGCTGGAGCCACACAGAGCCTCTGCAGGCTTCCTTCCCAAATTCCTCTCAATTCCCTCAACTCAGGCTTCCTCAGCCTTGTGGACCCCCAGCCCTCCTGGGGACCAACTCCTCCTCTCACACACTGAGGATTGCTTTATCCTCAAGTGATTATCGCACCTGGCCTCACCTAAGGCTAGGTGATCGTGGGGAAAATACAGAAAATCCTAATATACATCTCCTCTAATAGGTTTCATGCACCATTCTAGGAGACACATATATATACTCCGTATTTTTCGCCCCATAATACGCAAAACACTAGTGCGTCTTATGGGGTGAATACAGGGCAAACAAATAGCAAATGTGTGCCGCGTTTATTATGCGCAGTACATCGCAGGCTGCTCTGCATAGGAAGCCTGTGAGTTACCTGAAGAAAGAGAGCCCAGTGCCCGCAGCGCGGACTTGCTGATGGGGACCGGCCACGGCGTGCAGGGCAGCTGGTATACACTGGTAGAGACAGGCCGGCCTTGTCTCAGGCTGGTTGACAGGGACCGGCCGGCAGATTTCAGTGACAATGTTGGCAGGAGTGCGGGAGAGGCAGATGAGGGGCGGAGCAGGCTTTCCTGCCAAACATGCCTGCTCCGCCTCTGTCTGCTCCCATGTACAAGGTATGAGGGATGATGAGAGGCTGGGGGGCTGATGAAAGGCTGGGGGGATGATAAGAGGCTGGGGGGTTGATTTAAGGCTAGGTGGCTGATAAGAGGCTGGAGGGATGATGAGTGGCTGGAGGGATGATGAGAGGCTTGAGGGATGATGAGAGGCTGGAGGGATGATGAGAGGCTGGGGGGATGATGAGAGGCTGGGGGGATGATGAGAGGCTGTGGGGATGATGAGAGGCTGGGGCGATGATGAGAGGCTGGGGGGATGATGAGAGGCTAGGGGGCTGATAAAAGGCTGGGGGGGTTGATGAAAGGCTAGAGGGCTGATAAGAGGCTGGGGGGTTGATGAAAGGCTAGGGGGCTGATAAGAGGCTGGGGGGATGATAAGAGGCTGGGGGGATGATGAGAGGCTAGGGGCTGATCTGAGGTTTGAATGGGGGTCTCATTTATATTGGGGCTCTTATCTGAGGTCTGATTCGGGGTCTTACACCTTGGGGCCTGAGCTGAGATCTGATTGGGGGGGTCTGATCTGAGGATTTATTGGAGTCTTATTAACATTGGGGGTCTGATTGGGGCTGTCAGCTGAGGTCTGATCAATATTGGGGGTCTGACTGCTGGTTTGACCTTAAGTCAAATGAAAAATATTTTTTTCTTATTGTCTTCCCTTAAAATGTAGGTGCGTCTTATAGGGCGAAAAATACGGTGTGTATATATATATATATATATATATATATATACACATATATACACACACGCACACTCATTACCATTACAGGGAGCCATTATATATGACTATATTGGAAAGAACCAGGTACAAATGAGTATACTGATAACAAGAGACATTTGCTGACCACCCACAGATTTTCTAAGCTTGACAGACAATTATGTCTTAAGATGCAGAAACATTGTGTTCATGTGCTTATAATAAGGCAGAACACTATATTTTGTTTTTCTATGCCTAATTCATCTGTATACGGAAAAAAAAAGTGTGGATAAACGCACAACGAATTCCAGAATCTAATTGGATTAATGGCTGAAGATAAAACTAGGAGAAAGTGTTTAATGGTCCTTAAAAAAATCAATTAGCCTGTGGGAAAATACAATATAATAGTACAAATCTGTCAGAGCAGCATGTGAGCAGGGAGTATTCCAAAATGTGACGGGTGGCTCTACATCAGAAAAATAAATTAGACAAGAAAGATTAGTGATTACAAACGAAATCTGGTTTTATGTTATCTTACAGAAAATATTAAGGCAGATGTTACTTCATCCTACTTCTTTCCAAATCTAAAACTTTCCTACAGTCAACGAGTAAACTCATCCGTTCTCCACAGTAAGTTACGATAAATGACTTTTTTTTATATATATCTTTGGCTTTCTCCTGCTGCCATAGTTATCATCATTCTCTGAAATGTTGCTTATGCCTTTGCATAATTGGCTAATCATTTCTGTTCTATTTGATTAGTTTCGTCATGAGATATTTTGCTTGGCATCTAAAGCTTTACAAGAGCATACTGCACTGAATGAATTACATTTACCGCAACTGATGCTATTAAATGTCAGTCCTTACTATATGTCCCCTTATACATTGTTTACAGTGTCCCAGAGTCCTCATATTAAGATTTGCAGGAAGCTGTTGGAAGGTAAACAATGGGTTGGATTTACTAATCCTATGGAGTAAACTTGGGTCTGATTCACTCAACTGGACTCGGTACAGGAAACACAACCCATGTGCGGCTCCCCTGACCTGATGATGTGAGTACAGTACAACAGACCCACAATCAGATAGGATCTGACTGTATCATAAATCACTAGGATGCAGTCATTTCAGATCAGTGGAGATTCATTCAGTCCAGGAAATGCAACCGACACATGGTGTGTTTCCCGAGCATGGTCATGTGAATTAGGCCTAAGGGTGAATTAAATTGCCTGATGTTTGGTCAGTGCAAGCACCAATGGATGATAGATAATACATTCATCAGTGCTCGTTTGCTCAGACCTGAATACACAGGCTAATGCAAACTGAATATGGAGGAACGATTGCTACTGCAAGCTATGAATGCTTGTTCCCGATAATTGGCCCAATAATCATAGTCTAATGGGCCCATTAGACAGACTTTCTAAAAATGCACCAGATATGCACGGTGCCTGATGCTGGATAATAAATTTGGTGTATAGCAAACACCTTTGTCTAATGTTATACCAACTATTGTTTGGTTTAGTATGAGACAGAATTGTGGTGCATTATTGGCACTAAGTGTTAGGCCATGTTCCTTTCCCATGAAGGTGTGCCCTTTTCCAGTAAGCCACATTCCCTAGTTAGAATAGTGGCAGATAATTTCTCTAAACCTGGACATATAGAATTCCATAACATTTTGGAGCAATTTACTGTTGAATCTAGGTGCACTCACATTAGTAAATGTGAGCCATTGCCCCAAATACTCCGTACTACTCTGCATATAGCCGTATGGTGCCCTAATAGCAGCATATTACAGAATTATGCTCCCCATAATAAATGCTTCTATGAATGAATAGCTATGCAATACATCATTTGATAAATCATTCTACAATTACTTTTCTGTCAAATTCACATGATCCAACAGAAAATGGTCTTTATGACTCAGAAGCATAAGAAGGTACAAGAGAACCATGTACGTAAGTCTATGATTATATTATGATTACATTTAACTTGGATGTATACAATTAACTTTTTTTTCCAATGGTTTGCACATGGAGGTTGTATGTACAGTATATGGAATATTATACAGGAATTGTAAAATATGCAGCAACTGATGATTAAGTATTTCAATTATTTTGTAGTTTATTACTTTCTGCATTAGTCCTACTATTAATAATAAATTTAGTGTATTTTGCGTACATCATTGTAAAAATGAATTTGCAGGCCCCTTACAGATGTCTCCTATTATTACATGTCACATATAATGGTTTCTGAAGGATACTTTATATGCATACTTTTGTGTGAAATCTCCTAACTGGGAGTTTAGGAGAATGCGGCATCTGAGGAGGAGGGTGGTGCCACACTGCCCAGCAAACTATTCACACATGTCTAGATGGGAAATGGCCAAATTATGTCTACCATTTTCTTCATAGTAAATCCAGGCATGAGCTGTAAAGTTGAGTCACTGATTTCTATAGTCTTGTTGGGGCTTTTTTCCAGTAGGGTACCTCTAGTATCTACTTTGGTTCAGATGGAAAAGATGGAATTCTGGGGACAGAGAATGGGCAACAAGATTGGCACTACTGAAGCCAGGAAAAATGGGTGCCTGGGTAAGAACCAAATTAGAAATCCCCTACCACTATATTTGTATATTTTTCTGAAATGTCCAAATGCTACAATTAACGTGCACATATATTATTGTTGGCATTGTAGATGAACAAATCGATTCTAACCCAATTGGATTTGTTACAAATTTCACAGAAATTAATCTGCCAAACAAATCTGAAGTTTTGGGGATTTGTTTAGAATGAATCACAAAGAAATTGCATTTTACAGTGAAGATTGGAGGGAAAATGACATGAAGGATGAAGTTGGAGGATCGTATGACATTGGGAGGTGGGAGGACTTGCCCTGATTGTCTCAGAGGCTGACAGGGGAGGGATTGCCCTGATTGTCCCAGAGGCTGACAGCCTGATCAGCCAATCAAGGGCAGGATTAAGGAAGGGCATTTTTCTGAGAATGTCATAGCATGTGTCTTGGTTGCGTCTGGCAAAAAAACTTTTACAGGCACAAGCCAGTCTAATCTAGCTGTACTAGGGAGACTATAGGAAGATATACATGGGTAAATATTAGGGTTTTATCAAAGAGTGTGAGGGATTTGTAACTCTCAGTTTTGTGTTTCATAGTTCATACAGCTTGCTGGCAAGTTCTTTGCTACAACAAACTCATTTTTTTCAATTTTTGGACAGCCAGACAGCTTCTTTTCTTTTGTAAAACCTCAAGTTTCTACAGTTCTTAGGCTAATTGCCATCACTCTAATAACATACACCCTGCTGCAAATCTCAATTCATCATTTGTAATTGGGAATTTTCAGGGCATTGAAGTGCATCAATATACCGGGGTTAGTGAATGTTGTATTGCCTCAAGTTACAGAACAAGCATTTTACTAAAAAAACTGCATTACTAAACCAGTTATTGAACATATTTTACTGCACAAACTACATTATTATGCCCATATTAGTGAACATGTTTTATTGCAAAAACCTCATTATTATACCCGTTTTAATGAACGTGTTGTATAATTTCAAGATACCGTTCAGTTACAGCAAAAGAATTCTAGTGCAAAAACTGCCTTACTCTACTTGTGCTACTGAACGTGTTTTACTGCAAAAAAAGCATTACTATACTCATGTTAATGAACATGTTGTATTACTTTAAGATACCATTCAGTTACACCAAAAGCATTTTACTACAAACACTGCATTACTATACCCATGTTAGCAAAAACTGGGTATTTTAATGCAAAAACTGCATTATTACACCTGTGTTAGTAAATATGTTGTATTACTTCAATATGCCATTGAGTTACAGCAAAATCATTTCGCTGCAAAAACTGAATTACTATACCAATTTTAGTGAATGATTTATATTCCGTCAAGATAAAGCAAAAGCACTTTACTGCAAAAACTGCATTATTACCATTGTAAATTGTCAATACCAGTGTGCAGAATGTTTTTAAAGGGGGGGGGGGGGGGGCGACGACGACATTTAATTGTGCTTCTGTATTTATAGTCAGGTACATAAATATTGGGGCATCGACATAATTCTAACGTCTTGGCTCTATACACCACCACAATGGAATTGAAATGAAACAAACAAGATGTGCTTTAACTGCAGACTGTCAGCTTTAGTTTGAGGATATTTACATCCTAATCAGGTGAACAGTGTAGGAATTACAACAGTTTGCATATGTGCCTCCCACTTGTTAAGGGACCCAAAGTAATGGGACACAATACTCATAAATCAAACTTTCACTTTTTAATACTTGGTTGCAAATCCTTTGCAGTCAATTACAGCCTGAAGTCTGGAATGCATAGACATCACCAGACGCGGGTTTCATCCCTGGTGATGCTCTGCCAGGCCTCTACTGCAACTGTTTTCAGTTCCTGCTTGTTCTTAGGGCATTTTCCCTTCAGTTTTGTCTTCAGCAAGTGAAATGCATGCTCAATGAGATTCAGGTCAGGTGATTGACTTGGCCATTGCATAACACTCCACTTCTTTCCCTTAAAAAACTCTTTCATTGCTTTTGCAGTATGCTTTGGGTCATTGTCCATATGCACTGTGAAGCGCCATCCAATGAGTTATGAAGCATTTGGCTGAATATGAGCAAATAATATTGCCCGAAACACTTCAGAATTCATCCTGCTGCTTTTGTCAGCAATCACACCATCAATAAATACAAGAGAACCAGTTCCATTGGCAGCCATACATGTCCACGCCATGACACTACCACCACCATGATTCACTGATGGGGTGGTATGCTTAGGATCATGAGCAGTTCCTTTCCTTCCCCATACTCTTCTCTTCCCATCACTCTGGTACAAGTTGATCTTGGTCTCAGCTGTCCATAGGATGTTGTTCCAGAACTGTGAAGGCTTTTTTAGATGTAAAATCTGGCCTTCCTGTTTTTGAGGCTCACCAATGGTTTACATCTTGTGGTAAACCCTCTGTATTCATTCTGATGAAGTCTTTTCTTGATTGTTGACTTTGACACACATACACCTACCTCCTGGAGAGTGTTCTTGATCTGGCCAACTGTTGTGAAGGGTGTTTTCTTCACCAGGGAAAGAATTCTTCGGTCATCCACCACAGTTGTTTTCCGTGGCCTTCCGGGTCTTTTGGTGTTGCTTCCGGTGCGTTCCTTCTTTTTAAGAATGTTTCAAACAGTTGTTTTGGCCATGCCTAATGTTTTTGTTATTTCTCTGATGGGTTTGTTTTGTTTTTTCAGCCTAATAATGGCTTGCTTCACTAGTAGTCTCTTTGGAGCTCATCTTGAGAGTTGACAGCAACAGATTCCAAATGCAAATAGCACACTTGAAATGAACTCAGGAGCTTTTATCTACTCATTGTAATTGGGACACACACTGGGCCATTGAACAGCTGAGAATCCAGTTGTCCCATTACTTTTAGTCCCTTAACACGTGCGAGGCACATATGCAAACTGTTGTAATTCCTACACCGTTCACCTGATTTGGATGTAAATACCCTCAAATTAAAGCTGACAGTCTGCAGTTAAAGCACATATTGTTCCTTTCATTTCAAATCCATTGTTGGTGGTGTATAGAGCCAAAAATGTTAGAATTATGTCGATGTCCCAATATTTATTGACCTGGCTGTAAATTACAGGGGGAAAAAAACACTTTAAATTTGCTAGTACTGTTTAGTAATCTGTGTACCAAACCTGTAACTTTTCATTTATAGGCCTCATAATAAAATTTCTGGTAAACGGCAGACTGCAAAACGAAAGACCCATGACTAGAGTTGAGCGAACCCGAACTGTATAGTTTGGGTTCATACTGAATTTTTTTTTTTTCTGGACACGAACCTGAACATTTTCATAAAAGTTCGGGTTCGGGTCCTTGTTCGGCAAATCTTCCTGCTTTTTGAAAGACTGAGCAAGCGTTTTACATCTTTTCTGTAAGAAGCCATCACAGCCATGCTTACTAATGACATGGCTGTGTTTGGCTGATTGCAGCATGTGACCCAGCCTCTTTATAAGCGGGAGTCATGTAGTCCTGCACATCACTCTGCTGCTGTTAGTATAGGGAAAGGTTGCTGCCGGTAGACTTCTCTCCTGTTGACCCTGGTAGTCGGTAAGGTTTTCTTTTAACTTGCCTCTACTTAAATCCTTAAACCTCTCTTGACCTCTACCATTACATAATTAAAATTAAAACTTAACTTTTATTAGCTGTACTTAATTTATTTCTGAACTCTAGATCATTAAAATCTATCTGCCAGACACCTATGCTATTGCTGTCATTGATTGCAATATGAGTATTAATACACCACTGGTGGTTGTGCGCTACCAGTATCGTGGACTTGTGTCTATATTTTATGATCAAGGTGTTCTGGCTGATTATTTAAAATCTCTTTCCAGCACTGCCCCCCGACATGTTTCGCTAGCGAACTAGCGTCATCAGGGGTACGGGCAGTAGATGGTTGCTGCCGGTGCTCTCAGGGAGAGATTAGGAATTAAATCTGTTAAACCTGGTGGTGTGAAATCTTCAAGCTACAGCAATTATTGCGGGAGGGTGCTACTGCAATCCTACATTTTTAAACCAAACCTGAGCACAGTGATACTGCAAAGTGTTTTTTTTTATCCATCTGTTACTGAGGTGGGGGTCGGCGGCCATTTTAGCCACAGCAGTGTCCTTGGAACTGCATGTGACCTGCATGTGTGCCAGCCTGCCAGGGACATCAGTCTAATCCGTTTTGGTAGCTCAGTGAAGGAAAAATCCATTTTTTCTGGCAGGTCAAGTCCCCTACATTACCTTTTGTATAATTTAGGGGTGACATAGTCCATTTCTGTAGTCTGGGGCAAAAATCTGTATTGTGGTGTATAGAGCACTTGTGCATACAATGCACCAAAACGTATTTTCAATTTCAGTGTATTTTTGGAAAAAAGCGGTATTCCTGGTCCACAAAGCAGTTTAAAATACACCAGCCAAATACCTGTTTTACATTTCTGCACTGAAATAGTGCATCAGTGTATTTTTGGGAAAAAAAAGTGGTATTCTGGGTCCACAAAATAGTTGTGCATGCAGTGTACAAATATCTATTTTAAATTTCAGCACTGAAATAGTGCATTAGTGTGTTTTAGGGGAAAAAAGCCGTGTTCTTGGTTCACAAAGCAGTTGTGCATACAGCGTACAAATACCTATTTTAAATTTCAGCACTGACATAGTGCATTAGTGTGTTTTAGGGAAAAAAAACTTGTTCTTTGTTCACAAAGCAGTTGTGCATACAGCATACAAATACCTACGTTTAATTTTCAACCGTTAAATAGTGCATTTGTGAATTCTGGGGAAAAAAGCCGTGTTCTTGGTTCACAAAGCAGTTGTGCATATAGCGTACAAATACCTATTTTAAATTTCAGCACTGAAATAGTGCATTAGTGTGTTTTAGGGAAAAAAGCCGTGTTCTTGGTCCACAAAGCAGTTGTGCATACAGCGTACAAATACCTATTTTCAATTTCAGCACTGAAATAGTACATTAGTGTGTTTTAGGGAAAAAAAAAGCCGTGTTCTTGGTTCACAAAGCAGTTGCGCATACAGCATACAAATACCTTCGTTCAATTTTCAGCCGTTAAATAGTGCATTTGTGAATTTTGGGGGAAAAAGCCGTGTTCTTGGTCCACAAAGCAGTTGTGCATACAGCGTTCAAATACCGTTTTTAAATTGCAGCAATGAAATAGTGCATTACTGTGTTTTAGGGGAAAAAAGCCGTGTTCTTGGTTCACAAAGCAGTTGTGCATACAGCGTACAAATACATATTTTACATTTCTGTAGTGAAATAGTGCATCAGTGTATTTTTGGGAAAAAAAGCAGTATTCCTGGTCCACAAAGCAGTTGTGCATACAGAGTACAAATACCCATTTTAAATTTCAGCACTGAAATAGTGCATTAGTGTTTTTTAGGGGAAAAAAGCCGTGTTCTTGGTCCACAAAGCTGTTGTTCATACAGCGTACAAATACCTATTTTAAATTGCAGCACTGAATTAGTGCATTACTGTGTTTTAGGCGAAAAAAGCTGTGTTCTTGGTCTACAAAGCAGTTGCGCATACAGCGTACAAATACCTATTTTCAATTTCAGCACTGAAATAGTGCATTAGTGTGTTTTAGGGAAAAAAAGCCGTGTTCTTGGTTCGCAAAGCAGTTGTGCATACAGCATACAAATACCTACGTTTAATTTTCAGCCGTTAAATAGTGCATTTGTGAATTTTTGGGGAAAAAGCCGTGTTCTTGGTTCACAAAGCAGTTGTGCATACAGTGTAAAAATACCTATGTTTAATTTTCAGCTGTTAAATAGTGCATTTGGGAATTTTGGGGGAAAAAGCTGTGTTCTTGGTCCACAAAGCAGTTGTGCATACAGCGTACAAATACCTATTTTAAATTGCAGCAATGAAATAGTGCATTACTGTGATTTAGGGGAAAAAAGCCGTGTTCTTGGTTCACAAAGCAGTTGTGCATACAGCATACAAATACCTACGTTTAATTTTCAGCCGTTAAATAGTGCATTTGTGAATTTTGGGGGAAAAAGCCATGTTCTTGGTCCACAAAGCAGTTGTTCATACAGCATACAAATACCTATTTTAAATTGCAGCACTGAAATAGTGCATTACTTTGTTTTAGGGGAAAAAAGCCGTGTTCTTGGTTCACAAAGCAGTTGTGCATACAGCATACAAATACCTACGTTTAATTTTCAGCCGTTAAATAGTGCATTTGTGAATTTTGGGGAAAAAAGCCGTGTTCTTGGTTCACAAAGCAGTTGTGCATACAGTGTACAAATACCTATTTTAAATTTCAGCACTGAAATAGTGCATTAGTGTGTTTTAGGGAAAAAAGACGTGTTCTTGGTCCACAAAGCAGTTGTGCATACAGCGTACAAATACCTATTTTCAATTTCAGCACTGAAATAGTACATTAGTGTGTTTTAGGGAAAAAAAAGCTGTGTTCTTGGTCCACAAAGCAGTTGTGCATACAGCGTTCAAATACCTATTTTAAATTGCAGCAATTAAATAGTGCATTACTGTGTTTTAGGGGAAAAAAGCCGTGTTCTTGGTTCACAAAGCAGTTGTGCATACAGCATACAAATACATATTTTACATTTCTGTAGTGAAATAGTGCATCAGTGTATTTTTGGGAAAAAAAAGCAGTATTCCTGGTCCACTAAGCAGTTGTGCATACAGCGTACAAATACCCATTTTAAATTTCAGCACTGAAATAGTGCGTTAGTGTGTTTTAGGGGAAAAAAGCTGTGTTCTTGGTCTACAAAGCAGTTGCGCATACAGCGTACAAATACCTATTTTAAATTTCAGCACTGAAATAGTGCATTAGTGTGTTTTAGGGAAAAAAGCCGTGTTCTTGGTTCGCAAAGCAGTTGTGCATACAGCATACAAATACCTACGTTTAATTTTCAGCCGTTAAATAGTGCATTTGTGAATTTTTCGGGGAAAAAGCCGTGTTCTTGGTTCACAAAGCAGTTGTGCATACAGTGTACAAATACCTATGTTTAATTTTCAGCTGTTAAATAGTGCATTTGTGAATTTTGGGGGAAAAAGCTGTGTTTTTGGTCCACAAAGCAGTTGTGCATACAGCGTACAAATACCTATTTTCAATTTCAGCACTGAAATAGTACATAAGTGTGTTTTAGGGAAAAAAAAAGCTGTGTTCTTGGTCCACAAAGCAGTTGTGCATACAGCGTTCAAATACCTATTTTAAATTGCAGCAATGAAATAGTGCATTACTGTGTTTTAGGGGAAAAAAGCCGTGTTCTTGGTTCACAAAGCAGTTGTGCATACAGCATACAAATACATATTTTACATTTCTGTAGTGAAATAGTGCATTACTGTGTTTTAGGGGAAAAAAGCCGTGTTCTTGGTTCACAAAGCAGTTGTGCATACAGCGTACAAATACCTACATTTAATTTTCAGCCGTTAAATAGTGCATTTGTGAATTTTGGGGAAAAAGGCGTCATTCCAGGTCCTCAAAGCAGTTTAAAATACACCCTCTAAATATCTATTTTACATTTCTGCTGTGAAATTGTGCATTTGTGTATTATTGAGGAAAAAAAGCGGTATTCTTGGTCCACAGAGCATTTTTATGACACGCCTTTGTGTTAGTGAACTTAATTGTTGACTATTGGCAGTTAAATTGACACCGGAGATAAACCATCTGTCAGCTTGGTGGGTGAACGCAAATAATGAGGAGGACATCAAATAAGGGACGTGGGCATGGTCGTGGTGGTGTTGGTGTAGCTCCTGTTGCTGGGAGAGGATGTGGCCGCTCAGCGCCAACTACAGGTCCAAGTGAAACACCTTCCTCGGGTGCGAGTAGCCGACAGAACCTGCAGTGTTATTTGGTAGGCCCGAATGCCGCTGGTGAGGCCAGAACAAGTACAGGTGATAGTAGATTGGGTGGCTGACAGTGGCTTCAGTTCCTTCACAGTATCTCCCACCCATTCCTCTGCAGAAAGCTCAGAGTTGGCACCTGCAGCCCATGCCCATCAGTCTTTCACCTCACCCCCTTGCAAATCAGCCAAGCAGTCTGAGCTCTAAGTCATGCAGCAAACTCTTATGCTTTTTGATGACTCTGCTGGCAGGGTTTTCCCGGCCCATCCACCTAGCCCTGCCCCAGAAGTGGAAGACTTTGAATGCACCGATGCCCAACCACTTATGTTGCAGGATGAGGACATGGAAAGACCGCCGCAGCAAGTCTCTGATGATGACGAAACACAGGTGCCAACTGCTGTGGCTGTCTGCAATGTGAAGACCGACGAGGAGGGCAGGGGTCAAGAATGGGTGGAAGATGATGTGGAGGATGATGAGGTCCTAGACCTAGACTGGACTCAAGGTCGTGCTAGTTATGTGTGCAGTTCTGAGGAAGAGGTGGTGGTCGCACAGAGGCAACAGCACAGCAAAAGAGGAAGCAGGGTGCAAAAGCGGTGTGGCCATTCCAGAGACAGTACGCCTGCTACTGCCCACCGCACTCAGGCACCGAGGACCAGTAAGCACGGCCAGGGCCGCTATATCTCCCTAACTGCACACTAGGTAAATGTACTGGCGGTTGGTCCAGAGGCGAATAGCGATTTGGCGCATGTCCTTCCACCACCGAGAATCGCAGGGCATTATTCTTTGCCTCCTGTTACCTCCTCCTCTTCTACCACCTCCACATCCGGTCAGCGAAAGAACTTCACCACAAACTTCAGCACAGCCAGGGGTAAACGTCAGCAGGAGGTTTTAAAACTCATGTGTTTAGGGGACAAACCCCACACCACACAAGAGCTTTGGAGGGGCATAGAACACAAGACGGATGAGTGGTTGCTGCCAGTGAGCCTCAAGCCCAGCCTGGTGGTGTGCGATAGTGGGCGAAATCTCGTTGCAGCTCTGGGACTAGCCGGTTTGATGCACATCCCTTGCCTGGCGCATGTGCTGAATCTGGTGGTGCAGAAGTTTCTTAAAAACTACCAAGACATGTTAGAGCTGCTGCAGAATGTGCGGTCCGTCTGTGCGCGCTTTCGGCGTTCTCACCCTGCTGCTGCTCGCCTGTCTGCGCAGTGTAACTTCGGCCTTCGCGCTCACCACCTCATATGCGATGTGCCCACCAGGTGGAACTCCACCTTGCATATGCTGGGGAGACTGTGTGAGCAGCAGCAGGCGATAGTGGAGTTTCAGCTGCAGCACGCATGGGTCAGTCGCTCTGCAGAACAACACCACTTCACCACCAGTGACTGGGCCTCCATGCGAGACCTGTGTACCTTGTTGCGGTCTTTTGAGTACTCAACCAACATGGCCAGTGCTGATGACTCCGTTGTTAGCATTACAATACCACTTCTATGTCTCCTTGAAAAAACAATTACCGCGATGATGGAAGAGGATGTGGCACAGGAGGAGGAGGAAGAGGGGGCATTTCACAGGGTTTAAGGCCGGTCATTCAGTGGCTCAGAGGGTGGGTTCCTGCACCAGCAGAGGCCAGGTACACATGTGGCCAGCCAGTGCACAGTTCTGGAGAACGAGGAGAAGGAGGATGAGGTAGAGAAGGAGGACAATGGCGGATTATAATTGGGGCATTTGGGTCGGTCGACCCGGGCCTGGCATGGCTGGGGGGCCCAGCGCCGACCCGAATGCCCACATACTGCGGCGAGGCACGGGAGCGTATAGTTCCCTTCCCCGCTGCCTATCACCGTCATAGGCTTCAGGCCTAGTAGGCCTGAGGCCTATGTGGTGGTAGAAGCCCAGCGTGCATGATGATGTCATCGCGCGGCGTGTGTAATGACATCATCGTGTGCCTGCCACACCATTCAGCATACTGATAAGTATTAGCTTTTTGTGTGTGTGTGTGTGTGTGCTAACTTGGGGGGGGGGGGAGATATTGAGGGACATGTTTTCATGGGGGCAAATTAATTAATGAATGGCAGTATGTGGCAAAATTTATGGATGGCAGTTGTGGGGGCAAATTAATTAATTGATGGCAGTATCGGGGCAAATTAATTAATTGATGGCAGTTGTGGGGGCAAATTAATGGATGACCACAGTGTGGGGGCAAATTAATGGATGACAACAGTGTGGGAGCAAATTAATTAATGGATGGCAGTATGGGGACAAATTAATGGATGGCAGAATGGGAGCAAATTAATGGATGACAGTGTGGGGGCAAATTAATTAATGGATGGCAATATGGGGGCAAATTAATGGATGGCAGTATGGGGGCAAATTAATTAATGGATGGCAGTGTGGGGACAAATTAATGGATGGCAGTGTGGGGGAGATTACTATATGGTGCAGTGTGGGGGAGATTACTATATGGGGACAGTGTGGGGGAAATTACTATATGGGGGCAGTGTGAAGGGAAAATATTATATGGGGGTAGTGTGAGGACATTGCTATTGGGGGACATTATTTTGGGGGACACTATACAGGGATAATTACCTGGAGCACAATATAGGGTGTTATTATTATTACTGGGGGCACTCTAGAGGACATTATAACTGCTGTAGACACTATAGAGATCTTTGGGGTCATTTATCAAACTGTTTTAGTAGAACTGGCTTAGTTGTCCATAGCAACAGATTCCAACTTTCATTTTTGACAGCTCCTCTGGAAAAACAAAGGTGGAATCTGATTGGTTGCTATGGGCAACTAAGCCAGTTCTAATTTACACCAGTTTGATAAATGACCCCAATTATGAGAAATCTAACGTGTCTATGTAACAAACTCTGTAGAGACGAGATGCGGCTGGAGGAATTAGTCATGGCGGTCTGGGTCAGACGGAGGAGAAGAGGAAAGAGAAGATCTACATGACAGGAGAAGTCACTGGATGTATGTGGAGGTATGTGGTGCTGTATTCTCCTATATGTAGAGCTGGTTCTCTACTGTGACCTGCGTCTCATCTTCTCCTCGAAGTCTTTATCATAATCATATGTATTTTAAATTTGGCAACTAAAATTTTAATTTGTCACCTGCAGTCCTATGTAACAGCCCAGATACCAGTGATAACTTTCTGTGTGTGGATAATGTTGTACATGTTCCCAGCAGTCCTATGTAACACCCCACATAACACAATGATTCACTGTGTTATGTGGGGTGTTACATAGGACTGCAGGTAACAACTATGACAACTGTACTCAGAAAGTTATGAGATGGTCGGGGTCAGACTCCTGGCAGCCCCGCCAATCAGCTGTTTGATAAAACCGCAATGTTCCAGTGAGTGCTGCAGCCTCTTTTCTCCTTACTAAGTAGAGCGCTGTCCTTTTGATAGCACTGTGCTTGGTACTGCAGCTCAGACCCAGTCACTCAGATGGGACAGAGCTGCAGCTAGGCCACGTGAACGATGAATGTGATGTCATATCGCCGAGGAAGAGACTGTAATGCTCACAAAGCACCGCAGCCTCTTCATACAGAAAAAAAACCTGAAACTTAAAATGGGGACTATCTTGCACTTAATCCGCCCCTGGAGGAGGAGGAACGGGGTTCACTGTAGGGTGTCACCCAACGCAGCTCATGCCCATTACTGGAGCATGACTGGGGGGATACGGAGGACACAGACAATACACCACCTACAGAGGACAGCTTATCCTTACCCCTGGGCAGCCTGGCACACATGAGCGACTACATGCTGCAGTGCCTGCGCAATGACAGCAGAGTTGCCCACATTGTAACTAGTGCTAACTACTGGGTTGCCAACCTGCTGGATCCCCGCTACAAAGACAACGTGCCCTTCTTAATTCCCGCAGTGGAGCGTGATAGGAAGATGCGCGACTAAAGGCGCACGCTGGTAGACGCGCTCCTGAGGGCATTCCCAACTGACGTTGGGGGACAAGTGGAAGCACAAGGTGAAGGCAGAGGAGAAGGAGGAAGAGGTCGCAAACGCAGCTGTGTCACGGGCAGCACCTCAAAGGCAGGGCTAGCATGGCCGACATGTGGAAAAGCTTTGTCACCGCGCCACAGCAACCTACACCAGCAGCTGATATGGAACGTATTAGCAGAAGGCAGCATTTGAACAACATGTTGGAACAGTACGTGTGCACAAGCCTACACGTACTGACTGATGGTTCTGCCCCATTCAACTTCTGGGTCTCCAAATTGTCAACATGGCCTGAGTTTGCTCTTTATGCCTTGGAGGTGCTGGCCTGCCCTGCAGCCAGTGTATTGTCTGAACGTGTATTTAGCACTGCAGGGGGCGTCATTACAGACGAACACAGCCGCCTGTCCACAGCCAACCTGTGCAAGCTCACGTTCATTAAAATGAACCAGGCATGGATCCCACAGGACTTGTGCAGAATAGACATATATATATAACCACCACCTCAACCATACATTCTTGTACTCCAGTGCACTTATTCATTGAATCCTTTTTTTTATTGTACGATTATTTTGAAAACCAAAAAAATAAATAAAAATAAAAAAATAAAACCTTTTAAGACACCACCTCCTCCTCCTTCATTGCCGCTTCCACCGACAACACAACATTCACCTCCTCAACCTCCGACTCTGCATCCACCTCCTCCTCCGAGTTGCTGGTTAATTATGTTTAATTTTTATTTGTTTTAATTTATTTTAAGTTATTTCCCTATCCACATTTATTTGCAGGGCACTTACCCACATTTTGCTGCCTTTTGCAGCCCTTTAGTCCTTACCAGGACTTTGTTACAGCCACATTTGTGCCCAAAGTTGGGGTAAACATTTACTTCATTGGAGGGTGACATGAAGCCTGTGTTGCCATAAATAAACCTCTCCTCTGTCTGGGTGCCAGGGGCCTACATTAGTGAAAATAGCATGTTCCATTAGTGGGTAACATGAAGCCTGTTTTGCCGTGAATGAACCTCTCCTCTGTCTGGGTGCCAGGGGCCTACATTTCTGAAAATCGCCTGTTGCATTGGTGGATGACATGAACCCTGTTTTGCCGTGAATGAACCTCTCCTCTGTCTGGGTGCCAGGGGCCTATATTTCTGAAAATCACCTGTTCCATTGGTGGGTGACATTAACCTCTTTTGGTCGTGAATGAACTTCTCCTCTGTCTGGGTGCCAGGTGCCTACATTTCTGAAAATCGCCTGTTCCATTGGTGGGTGACATTAACCTCTTTTTGCCATGAGTGAACCTCTCCTTTGTCTAGGTGCCAGGGGCCTAACTTACTGAAAATCGCCTGTTCCATTGGTGGGTGACATGAAGCCTGTTTTGCCATGAATGAACATCTCCTCTGTCTGGGTGCCAGGGGCCTACATTTCTGAAAATCGCCTGTTGCATTGGTGGATGACATTAACCTCTTATTGCCATCAATAAACCTCTCCTCTGTCTGGGTGCCAGGGGCCCACATTTCTGAAAATCGTTTGTTCCATTGGTGGGTGACATTAAACTCTTTTTGCCATGAATGAACCTCTCCTCTGTCTGGGTGCCAGGGGCCTAACTTACTGAAAATCGCCTGTTCCATTGGTGGATGACATGAAGCCTGTTTTGCAGTAAATGAACCTCTCCTCTGTATGGGTGCCGGGGCCTAAGTTTCTGAAAATCGTCTGTTCCATTGGCGGGTGACATTAACCTCTTTTTGCCGTGAATGAACCTCTCCTCTGTCTTGGTGCCAGGGGCCTACATTTCTGAAAATCGCCTGTTCCATTGGTGGGTGACATTAACCTCTTTTTGCCATGAGTGAACCTCTCCTCTGTCTAGGTGCCAGGGGCCTAACTTACTGAAAATCGCCTGTTCCATTGGTGGGTGAAATGAAGCCTGTTTTGCCATGAATGAACATCTCCTCTGTCTTGGTGCCAGGGGCCTACATTTCTGAAAATCGCCTGTTGCATTGGTGGATGACATTAACCTCTTATTGCCATCAATAAACCTCTCCTCTGTCTGGGTGCCAGGGGCCCACATTTCTGAAAATCGTTTGTTCCATTGGTGGGTGACATTAAACTCTTTTTGCCATGAATGAACCTCTCTCCTCTGTCTGGGTGCCAGGGGCCTAACTTACTGAAAATCGCCTGTTCCATTGGTGGGTGACATTAACTTCTTTTGCCATGAATAAACCTCTCCTCTGTCTGGGTACCAGGGGCCCACATTTCTGAAAATTGCCTGTTCCATTGGTGGGTGACATAAAGCCTGTTTTGCCATGAATGAACCTCTCCTCTGTCTGGGTGCCAGGGGCCTACGTTTCTGAAAATCGCCTGTTGCATTGGTGGATGACATGAAGCCTGTTTTGCAGTGAATGAACCTCTCCTCTGTATGGGTGCCAGGGGCCTAAGTTTCTGAAAATCGTCTGTTCCATTGGTGGGTGACATTAACCTCTTTTTGCCCTGAATGAACCTCTCCTCTGTCTGGGTGCCAGGGGCCTATATTTCTGAAAATCGCCTGTTCCATTGGTGGGTGACATTAACCTCTTTTTGCCATGAATGAACCTCTCCTCTGTCTTGGTGCCAGGGGCCTACATTTCTGAAAATCGTCTGTTCCATTGGTAGGTGACATTAACCTCTTTTTGCCATGAGTGAACCTCTCCTCTGTCTAGGTGCCAGTGGCCTAACTTACTGAAAATCGCCTGTTCCATTGGTGGGTGACATGAAGCCTGTTTTGCCATGAATGAACCTCTCCTCTGTCTGGGTGCCAGGGGCCTACATTTCTGAAAATCGCCTGTTGCATTGGTGGATGACATTAACCTCTTATTGCCATCAATAAACCTCTCCTCTGTCTGGGTGCCAGGGGCCCACATTTCTGAAAATCGTTTATTCCATTGGTGGGTGACATTAAACTCTTTTTGCCATGAATGAACCTCTCTCCTCTGTCTGGGTGCCAGGGGCCTAACTTACTGAAAATCGCCTGTTCCATTGGTGGGTGACATTAACTTCTTTTGCCATGAATAAACCTCTCCTCTGTCTGGGTACCAGGGGCCCACATTTCTGAAAATTGCCTGTTCCATTGGTGGGTGACATAAAGCCTGTTTTGCCATGAATGAACCTCTCCTCTGTCTGGGTGCCAGGGGCCTACGTTTCTGAAAATCGCCTGTTGCATTGGTGGATGACATGAAGCCTGTTTTGCAGTGAATGAACCTCTCCTTTGTATGGGTGCCAGGGGCCTAAGTTTCTGAAAATCGTCTGTTCCATTGGTGGGTGACATTAACCTCTTTTTGCCCTGAATGAACCTCTCCTCTGTCTGGGTGCCAGGGGCCTACATTTCTGAAAATCGTTTGTTCCATTGGTGGGTGACATTAACCTTTCTTTGCTGTGAATGAACCTCTCCTCTGTCTGGGTGCCAGGGGCCTACGTTTCTGAAAATTGCCTGTTGCATTGGTGGATGACATGAAGCCTATTTTGCCGTAAATAAACCTCTCCTCTGTCTGGGTGTCTGGGTGCCAGGGGCCTACCCCCCCCCCCCCGTATCGGTGATCGCTGCAAACTGCAGGTCAATTCAGACCTGCGGTTTGCAGTGCTTTCTGCTGTTTCTGATCCCTGTGGTCCGTGACCGTGGGGATCAGAAACTTGTAAATGCCTAAAAGTGTATTTTGCGGTGCAGGGGGGGTGGATTTGTGGGCGTTTCGGCGGGCGGGCAGTGCGGGAGGCACCTCCTCCTCTGCAATATTCATTGGTGGCCAGTGGTTTAGCAGAGCGTCAGCACATTGCTGACACTATGCTCTAAACTGCTGACATCTGTGCTGATGCAGATGTCAGCAGTTTAACCCCTTCCATGCTGCTGTCCATACGGACCGCTGTATGGAAGGGGTTAACAGGGAGGGAGCTCCCTCCCACTCCCATCGGGGGCTGCTGTGCCTTTGCTGCCCCCCGACAGGATGGGATCACAGAGGGAGGGGGCTCCCCTCCCTCCCCATCACCCGCTGCTCTGTTCTGGCAGTGGGAGATGGTTTCCATGGCAGCAGGACGCTTTCAGAGGCGTCCTGCTTGCCATGGTAATTTAAGTCTGATCTGACTTCTGCTAAAGGCATAAGTCTGATCAGACTAAGTGTAAAAGATAAAATACAGTACAGTACATTATATAGTGTACTGTATTATACTTACATCAGACCTACTGGATCTTTAAGAACCAAGTGGGTCTGGGTAAAAAAAAAAATGACAAAAAAGTGAAAAACAGTACAAATAAAAAACACATTTATCACCAAATAAAAAAAAATACACTACACATATTAAGTATCGCCACGTCCGTAAAAACCCGCTCTATAAAAATTTTGCATGACCTAACCCCTCAGGTTAACACCATAAAAAAAATGGTGTAAAAAAGCCATTTTTTGTCACCTTACATCCCAAAAAGTGTAATACCAAGCGATCAAAAAAGCGTCTGCCTCCCAAAATAGTACCAATCAAACCACCATCTCATCCCACTAAAAATGACCCCATCATAGCGCAATTGCCCAAAAAATTAAAAAAAATATGGCTCTCAGACTAAGGAGACATTAAAACATGATTTTTTTTTTGTTTCAAAAATGATATTGCGAAAAACTTAAATGAATATATAAAAAGTATACATATTAGGTATCGCCGCTTCTGTAACAACCTGCTCTATAAAAGTAACATATGACCTAACCACTCAGATGAACACAGCAAAAAATATATAAATACGGTGTCAAAAGCCATTTTTGTCACCTTACATCACAAAAAGTGTAATAGCAAGCGCTCAAAATGGCGTCTGCCTCGAAAAATAGTACCAATCAAACCGCCATCTCATCCCACTAAAAATAAGCCCCTACATAGCGCAATTGCCCAAAAAAATAAAAAAAATATGGCTCTCAGACTAAGGAGACATTAAAACATGATTTTTTTTTTTTGTTTCAAAAATGATATTGCGAAAAACTTAAATGAATATATAAAAAGTATACATATTAGGTATCGCCGCTTCTGTAACACCCGGCTCTATAAAACTAACACATGACCTAACCACTCAGATGAACACAGCAAAAAATATATAAATACGGTGTCAAAAGCCATTTTTGTCACCTTACATTACAAAAAGTGTAATAGCAAGCGCTCAAAATGTCATATGCACCCCAATATAGTGCCAATCAAACCGACATCTCATCCCGCAAAAAATGAGCCCCTACATAAGACAGTCGCCCAAAAAATAAAAAACAACTATGGCTTTCAGAATGTGGAGACACTAAAAAATAATTTTTTTCAAAAATGCTTTATTATGTATAAAACTGAAACAAAATGTAAATAACAAAAAATAATAACGTTCCGAAAACAGCATTTTTTTTGCAAATTTTCCATTTGAATCCATTTTTCCAGTAATAAAGCAAGGGTTAACAGCCAAACAAAACTCAATATTTACTGCCCTGATTCTGTAGTTTGCAGAAAAACCCCATATTCAGTCGTAAACTGCTGTATGGCCAAACAGCAGGGTGTAGAAGGAAGGGAACGCATATGGTTTTTGGAAGGCAGATTTTGCTGCGCTAGTTTTTTGGCACCATGTCCCATTTGAAGCCTCCCTGATGCACCCCTAGAGTAGAAACTCCGAAGTGGAAAATTTGCCAAAAAAATTGAAATTCTGAAATTTTATCTCCATTTGCCATTAACTCTTGTGAAACACCTAAAGGGTTAATGACGTTTGTCAAATCAGTTTTGAATACCTTGAGGGGTGTAGTTTCTAGAATGGGGTCATTTTGGGTGGTTTCTATTGTGTAATCCTCACAAAGTGACTTCAGACCTGAACTGATCCCTAAAAAGTGGATTTTTGAAAATTTCTGAGAAATTCTCAGAAAGCCTGGATAATTAAAAGCGTTTTAAAGTTATTCACACATAAAGTGACAATGGTCAGATCTGCAAAAAATTTCCTGGTCCTTAAGGTGAAATATCGCCGTGTCCTTAAGGGGTTAGAAAGGCCATCCCTGCCTTGTATTGTCATGTGGAGGAGAACGTGGGCATCCCCTTGCAATTCTCGCTGTGCAGCAAGTTTCTGACCATGTCCAGGAGGGAGTTCTCTCATTTCAGCCACTGTTAGGTGACAAAGAAACACTTTTCATGGTCTTGCTGTGACAGAATGGTCTGCCATGGCATGGCTTGATCTGCAACGTTCAAACTTGTTCAAATTTGCTGGAATTCCACCTTTGATATGCTACAGCGTAGCAGCAGCATAAAGCAGTGAATGATTTCATCATGCACCAGACTACTTCAGCAGGGAGCATGTGTTGTTTTGAGGTCAGGCGGTGGCAGCTCATCAAAGATGCATGCTACATACTCAGGCCCTTCAAAGAGGTCCATAGATTTGTCAATAGAAACAACTCCTGCATCAACTGCATCTTCCTACTGACATTTAGATTAGAGCAGATGTACACCCTGATGCAAAACAGCATATGCATCTTGCTGGCCACCCTGTAGCTGTTGGTAGGGGCATAGCTATAGGCTCATGGGCCCTGGTGCAAGAGTTTAATTTGCCCCCCCCCCCCCCCTCGTTCGGCCATTCCGTTCCCCTGCTCTGTCATAGGAGCAGGAGAACGGAAAGGACGCATTCAGCACATAATTGAGCCGAACAGAGCCTAAGGATCCCATAGACTATAATGGCGTCCGTTAGGTGTCCGCTCCGAAGATGATTTTGGAGCGGAGACAAAAGCTGTGCATGCAGGACTTTTGACTCCGCTCCAAAATCATCTTCGGAGCGGACACCTAACGGACGACATTATAGTCTATGGGATCCTTAGGCTCTGTTCGGCTCAGTTATGTGCCGAATGCGTCCTTTCCTTTCTCCTGCTCCTATAACAGAACAGGAGAAAGGAAAGGCCAAACACTGATGTGAACTTAGCGAATGGTGTCCAGTGACATGGAGGGGGGAGGGGGAGAAATGTGACATGGAGGGGGCGAAATGTGACATGGAGGGCGAGAATGTGACATGGAGGGGAAGAAATGTGACATGGAGGGGGAAATGTGACATGGAAGGGGGAGAAATGTCACATGGTGGGGAAATGTGACATTTCTCCCTCCATGTCACATGTTCTCCCCTCCATGTCACACTCCCCATGTCACATTTCTCCCCCTCCATGTCACATTTCTCCCCCATGTCACATTTCTCCCCTCCATGTCAGATTTCTCCCTCCATGTCAGATTTCTCCCCTTCATGTCACATCCTCCCCTCCATGTCACATCCCTCCCCTCCATGTCACATTTCTCCCCATATCACATTTCTCCCCCATGTCATATTTCTCCCACCTCCATGTCACATTTCTCCCTCCATGACACATTTCTCCCCCTCCATGACACATTTCTCCCCTCCATGTCACATTCCCCCTCCATGTCACATCCCCCTCCATGTCACATCCCCCATGTCACATTTCTCCCCCTCCATGACACATTTATCCCCCTCCATGTCACATTTCTCCCCCTCAATGTCACATTTCTCCCCTCCATGTCACATTTCTCCCCTTCATGTCACATTTCTCCCCCTCCATGTCACATCCCCCCATGTCACATTTCTCCCCCATGTCATATTTCTCCCCTCCATGACACATTTCTCCCTCCATGACACATTTCTCCCCTCCATGTCACATCCCCCATGTCACATTTCTCCCCCCATATCACATTTCTCCCCCTCCATGTCACATTTCTCCCCCTCCATGACACATTTCTCCCCCTCCATGACACATCCCTCCCTCCATGTCACATCCCTCCCCCTCCATGTCACATCCCTCCCCTCCATGTCACATTTCTCCCCTTCATGTCACATTCTCCCCCTCCATGACACATTCTCCCCTCCATGACACATTTCTCCCCTCCATGTCACATCCCCCATGTCACATTTCTCCCCCTTCATGTCACATTTCTCCCCCTCCATGACACATTTCTCCCCTCCATGTCACATTTCTCCCCCATGTCACATTTCTCCCACCTCCATGTCACATCCCCCCATGTCACATTTCTCCCCCTTCATGTCACATTTCTCCCTCCATGTCACATTTCTCCCCTCCATGTCACATTTCTCCCCTCCATGTCACAGTCCTCCCCCTCCATGTCACATTTCTCCCCTCTTCATGTCACATTTCTCCCCCCTCCATGTCACATTTCTCCCCTCTTCATGTCACATTTCTCCGCCCTCTTCATGTCACATTTCTCCCCCTCCATGTCACATTTCTCCCCCCTCCATGTCACATTTCTCCCCCCTCCATGTCACATTTCTCCCCCCTCCATGTCACATTTCTCCCCCCTCCATGTCACATCTCATCTATAGCACCTCACTTTTCCACAACTTTAGGTAAGGTAAAAGTATTCAGAATCCTCAGGTACTTAGGCTCCTCTAGCTGACCCAGTGATTGATTTTCTTGATAATGTTTAGCACAAGGAGAATCAGATAAAGTCTCATTCACACGTCAGTGTTTTGATCATTGACTTCCATCAGTGATTGTGAGCCAAAACCAGGAGTGGAGCTACACAGACATAAGATCTTCACCTTTTCTATGTTTAGAGCCACACCTGGTTTTGGTTCACAATTACTGAGGAAATTACTGACCAAAACACTGATGTGTGAATGCGGCATAAATGGAATAGTACGGCTACTTTCACACTAGCATTTTTGCTGAATCCGGCAAGGTTTAGCAAAAACGCTTCCATTACTGATAATACAACCATCTTAATCAGTTATGAATGGATCCGGTTGTATTATCTTTAACATAGCCAAGACGGATCCATCATGAACTCTATTGAAAGTCAATGGGGGACGGATCCGTTTTCTATTGTGTCAGACGGATCCGTTCCCATTGACTTGCATTGTAGGTCATGACAGATCTGTCTTGCTCCACATCCCATGACAGAAAGAAAACCGCAGCTTGCTTTGTGTCACAAACCAGCAGGTGTGAACCCACCGTGCCACGTGTCCTACCTCCTCCAAGGGCGTTGTCTAAGTGAACCCCTCACTCTTCACAATACCCCTGGTGGTGGACATAGGCTTTTTCGAGAGGAACACCAGGTCGCTACCTTTTGAGGAGGATTGGCACACAAGGCAGCTGGTCCTGGTGGACCAGGAGTTACCCGAGCAAGGTATCAGAGATACAGACGTTGTCAGCAGGCCGAGTCGTAACCAGGAGCAATGGTGCAGGACCGAAGGATGAGACAGAGGCGAAGTCAAACAAGCAATAGGTCAGGGCAGGCAGCACAGGTACAGGTCAGGCAGTCCGGATCGGCAACAGGAGAGTCAAGGCAAGCAAGCAGGCATCAAACAGGTAGCAGAGTCCAGGAACATAAGCAGATACAGTTGTGTTCAAAATTATACAACCCCCACTGAAATTGAGTGTTTTGGCCAGTTTGACATTGATTTTGATCATTTCAGTCATCTTGTTTACAATTAAATCAAAGAGGCACTTGTAAGTCAGACAAATATAACATAACATTTATAATGAAATAACCACAAATGTCTTTTCTGTGCTCACATCATTATCAGTTTTATTCAACCCCCAAGTGACATTCAATCTTAGTACTTAGTACAACATCCTTTTCCAGTTATACCAACTTTTAAACGTGAAGCATAGCTTGACACAAGTGTCTTGCAGCGATCTACGGGTATCTTCGCCCATTCTTAATGGGCAAAAGCCTCCAGTTCAGTCACATTCTTAGGCTTGTGCGCTGCAACTGCTTTCTTTAAGTCCCACCAGAGGTTCTCAATCGGATTTAAGTCTGGTGACTGCGATGGCCACTTCAAAATGTTCCAGCCTTTAATCTGCAACCATGCTCTAGTGGACTTGGAGGTATGCTTGGGATCATTGTCCTGTTGAAAGGACCAATGTCTCCCAAGCCTCAGGTTTGTGACGGACTGCATCACATTTTCATCCAATATGTCCTGGTACTGAACAGAATTCATGGTACCTTGCACACGCTGATGCTTCCCTGTACCTGTAGAAGAAAAACAGCCCCAAAGCATGATTGACCCCCTGCCCTGCTTCACAGTAGGCAAGGTGTTCTTTTCTTCATAGGCCTCCTCCAAACATAGCGTTGATCCATGGGCCCAAACAGTTCTAATTTTGTTTCATCAGTCCACAGAACACTATCCCAAAACTTTTGTGGTTTGTCCACATGACTTTTGGCATACTGCAGTCGACTCTTCTTATTCTTTGGAGACAGCAAGGGGGTGCGCCTGGGAGTTCTGGCATGGAGGCCTTCTTTACGCAGTGTGCGCCTTATTCTCTGAGCAGAAACTTCAGTACCCACATCTGACAAATCTTTTTTCAGTTCCTCAGCAGTCACACGGGGACTTTTCTCCACTTTGCACTTCAGGTAGCGCACAGCAGTCGAAGTCAGCATCTTCTTTCTGCCACGACCAGGTAGCGTTTCAACAGTGCCCTTTGCCTTGAATTTGCGAATGATGCTTCCTATGGTGTCTCTTGGTATGTTTAACATCTTTGCAATCTTCTTATAGCCATTGCCCTTCCTGTGAAGAGAAATCACCTCTTCTCTTGTCTTCCTGGACCATTCTCTTGACTTCACCATGTTTGTAAACACACCAGTAAATGTCTAGAAGGAGCTGAGTATCACAGTCATTTTACATCTGCCTAATTGGTGCTTATTATGCTTGATTGCTGCTCCTTGACATCCAATAGGTGTTTTCAATACCTGATCGAAAACACTTGAATGAACCTCTGTTCTTAAAGGGTTTCTGTCACCAACTTTTGACATTATAAGCTGTCTGACATTAGCTATGTGCTAATGTCAGACCAGCTTGATAATGTCTTTTTTATAAAAATCCGCTGTATATATAGTCTGAAAAACTTACTTTTATATTATGTAAATTAGCCTCTAGGAGCAGGGGGGGCGTTCCCTGCTCCTAGCGGCTCCGTCCGGCAACCTGCTGGCACGCCCCTTCACACTTTGATTGACAGTGCAGGGCAGCGATCCTCCTGCACTGTCTCGTTCTGAAATCGCGCGCCCGCGCCGCCGCTCTGTATTCGGCGCAGGCGTGGTGAGCAGAGGACAGCAGGCACCAGCGTCCTCTGCTCACCGCGCCTGCGCCGAATACAGAGCGGCGCGCGGCGCGCGATTTCAGAACGAGACAGTGCAGGAGGATCGCTGCCCTGCACTGTCAATCAAAGTGTGAAGGGGCGTGCCAGCAGGTTGCCGGACGGAGCCGCTAGGAGCAGGGCAACGCCCCCCTGCTCCTAGAGGCTAATTTACATAATATAAAAGTAAGTTTTTCAGACTATATATACAGCGGATTTTTATAAAAAAGACATTATCAAGCTGGTCTGACATTAGCACATAGCTAATGTCAGACAGCTTATAAATGTCAAAAGTTGGTGACAGAAACCCTTTAAGAGTGGTAGTCTTTAAGGGGTTGAATAATTGTGTCAATGAAGAAATCACAAAAAAAAACATTTATTACTGTATTACAAAAACAATTGATGTCATTTTAGTTGCATTTGGTTCTTTAAAAAGTCCTTGTAAGATTTCATTCTGAACACATTTACAAATGTACACTAAATTCCCTAAAACCCTTTACAGCATTGGGGGTTGAATAATTTTGAACACAACTGTAAATCAGCAACCTTTGCAGGACACAAAGACCTTGACACTCAGGCATCTGGGAAGGGGGCTGAGCCACTTATATACATGCAGGAGGCATAGGATTGTTCAGCGAGATCACATGATCTAACCCATAAAGAAAGCTGGCCCTTAAGGAAGTGCTGCAGGGAAGAAGCAGCAAGCATGCTTTGGCCAGGGCTGAAAGCAGGGCAATCCCTGGGGCCGCTTTAAGATGTGCCCTGGCCGGCCTGCATTTTTGGCCACAATCAGGGGCGGACTGGCTGGGAAGGGGGCCCGCGGCTGCAGGTCATGGGGAGATGAACGCTTCCACTGTGGAAGCGGTCATCTCCATAGTCATCTGTATTGCCGTTCTCAGGACAGCAATACAGATGGCTGTGCTGTGGGGCAGTCGAGGAAGAGGCATCTCCCTTCACTGTTCCTCTAATAGGCTGCGGGCCTTGTGCCGGCAGCCTATCAGAGGCTGGTGCAGGCAGCGCGATGACGTCATCGTGCCGCCTAAGCCATAAAGCGCGGGGCACAGGCCGGAAAAGGCCTGCATCACATCGCTGCCATGGAGTTAAGTATAAGGGGTTTTTTTGTTGTTGTTTTTTTAATACCAGACTATCTGTTACTGGCACATGGGGGGGGGGGGGGTTAAAGAGGCACTTGTTACTGGCACATGGGGGGTTAAAGAGGCACTTGTTATTGGCACATGGGGGTGGGGGGTTAGAGAGGCACATGGGGGGTTAAAGAGGCACTTGTTACTGGCACATGGGGGTTACAGAGGCAGTTGTTACTGGCACATGGGGGGTTAAAGAGGCACTTGTTACTGGCACATGGGGGGGTGGGGGGTTAAAGAGGCACTTGTTACTAGCACATGAGGGGTTAAAGAGGCACATGTTACTGGCACATGGGGGATGGGGGGTAAATGAGGCACTTGTTACTGGCACATGGGGGGTTAAAGAGGCACTTGATACTGGCACATGGGGGGGTTAAAGAGGCACTTGTTACTGGTACATGGGGGGTTAAAGAGGCACTTGTTACTGGCACATGGGGGGTTAAAGAGGCACTTGTAACTGGCACATGGGGGGTGGGGGTTAAAGAGGCACTTTTTACTGGCACGTGGTGGGTTAAAGAGGCACTTGTTACTGGCACATGGGGGGAGAGAGACACTTGCTACTGGCACATGGGGGGAGAAGAGAGGCACTTGCTACTGGCACATGGGGGGGAGAAGAGAGGCACTTGCTACTGGCACATGGGGGAAGAAGAGAGGCACTTGCTACTGGCACATGGGGGGGAGAAGAGAGGCACTTGCTACTGGCATATGGGAGGGAGGCACTTGTTACTGGCACATGGGGGGCATGGAGAGGCACTTGTTACTGGCACATGATTGAGGGGCATCTATGGGGGGCACTTGTTACTGGCACATTATTATGGGGCACTATGGGGGCTTCTACTGAGGCCACAAAGAAGGGGTATTTTATATGGGGGCTCTGTGTGGTACTAGTATTATCAGTGGTATTATCTGTTTCTGCAGTATAGTATTGGGGGAAGTAGGATGATTTGTCCAGAAGATGGGAGGATGATGGAAAAGTAGTAAACTAAGATTTTTTTTTTGTTGTTGTCAAACTGCAGAGACGGAAAATGGTGACAAAATGGTAGTCTGGTCTGAAGGTCTGAAAGGAGAAGACGAGGACAGAGAACATCTACATCAAGGACTGGAGACGTCACTGGATTTAAGAGGTATGGGACGCTTATATGGAGGGTGCATATACATGGTAATATAGAGGTACATGGAAGGAGTATATACCCTGTCATATAGAGGTATATTGAGGGGGTATATACACTGTAATATAGAGGCACATGGAGAGGGTATATACACAGCAATATACAGGTACAACATGGAAGGGGTATATACACTGTAATATAGAGGTATATGGAGGGAGTATATACACTGTAATAAGGTACATGGAGGGGGTGTTTACACTTATATAGAGGTATATGGAGGGGGTATATACACGGTAATATACAGGTATATGGAGGGGGTATATACACTGTAATAAGGTACATCGAGGGGGTATTTACACTGTAATATAGAGGAATGTGGAGGGGGTATATACACGGTAATATAGAGGTATATGGACCATATACCTCTATATTACCGTGTATATACCCCCTCCATATACCTCTATATTACAGTGTAAATACCCCCTCCATGTACCTCTATATTACACTGTATATACCCCCTCCATATACCTCTATATTGCAGTGTATATACCCCCTCCATGACTTTGTGCTTGTATACTTACGCAATGCTATGGGACTGGTATGTAATTTTTTCCAGGGCTGGTTTTCATAGCCAGTCCGGCCCTGGCTGAAAGGAAACTGTGGAGTGAATTCCAGAACAAACAGTACCTGCAAGAACACAGCCCAGGACTGCAGGGGTCAATGGGAAAAAACAGGCAGCAGATCACCGCTGAACACAGCGCCCAGGACCGCGGCGGTAAGCAGGAGAACAGCGGCGCACAGCGGCCGCTGTTACGCTGTGGTTTGCTTTCTGGTATGGGAACGCAACCAAACAGAACGGAAGGCATTTTGGAGCATTTTGTTCTGTTCAGTTACATTTCGTCCCCATTAACAATAATCTTTGGTACCTATAACCTGTAATATTATTACATTCCAGAAATACATCCAGGCCCCTCTTAAACTATTTGAGTGAATTCACCATCACCACCTCCTCAGGCAGAGAGTTCCATAGTCTCACTGCTCTTACCATAAAGAATCATTTTCTATGTTTGTGTACAAACATTCTTTCCTCCAGACGCAGAGGATGTCCCCTCGTCACAGTCACAGTCCTGGGGATAAATAGATGATGGGAGAGATCTCTGTACTGACCCCTGATATATTTATACATAATATTAGATCTCCCCTCAGTTGTCTTTTTTCTAAGGTGAATAACCCTAATTTTGATAATCTTTCTGAGTACTGTAGTCCCCCCATTCCAGTTATTACTTTAGTTGCCCTCCTCTGAACCCTCTCCAGCACTGCTATGTCTGTCTTGTGCACAGGAGCCCAGAACTGTACACAGTATTCCATGTGTGGTCTGACTAGCGATTTGTAAAGCCTTACTCTGATTGGCTGGCCGGAACACTTGATATCATTTCATATAGGAGCTGAGGTCCGACGCTCGACTCATTCAGCGTCAGGGAGAGCAGACAGTAGGCAGGGACAGATAGCGTTTTGCTCTAAACTTACAGATTTCACTCCAAAAACCTTATTGAAAGACCTAACAGTCCTTTTAAGGACTAAAGTGTGTGTTTGACAGCAGTGTAGCACCTTTTTTTTTTTTTTTTTTTTTTAAGAAGGGGGTTAATTTAGCACTATCAGGGAAAGACGTCACCAGGAAGGGACAGGGCCTAAAAAAATCGCTTTGATAACTTCTAAAAGACAGGAATATTTCCAATTAGTGACTTCTACAATACTATCACGACTGGCGTGCCGATCACAGACGTGTGACGCAAAGGGAGGGAAAAGGGAAAGACCTGTCCAAGGGAGAGGGAAAAGTGATGACCCATACCTTACCTAGAAGCGGACACCTTACTGCCCTGACGTCCCTAGATGGGTTTTTCACCCATACGCCGATCACGTGCCTAAACCCTGGCTTTCCTTAAGATGAGCCCTAAGTAGTGAATAGGGCGGTAGGAGCACTAGTCCTCACCACTAACACTAAAGTAAAACACCAGGGAGAGGACAGACAATACAGACAAAACATATAAGCCCAGGTGGGCGACAACAGCGGACAACAAAAGCCCAACAGGGATCCGGAGGGTAACGCTCTTGTACGGCAACCAGGAACAACAGCTACACAGCTCCAGTGGGTCAGTATAGAAGTCCAGGCAGGAAGCTCTATATCTGGCAACCAGAGAAGTGGGAAGGGGGAATATAAGGAGGTTGGGAGTGAGGGACAAGAAACAGCTGAGGAGAAGAAGCTACGGATCCCTGAGTGAGACAAAAAGGATTGCAAGGCAAACACAGAAAGCTACCATTAAGTAACAGCATGATCTTTAGACATAGAGTGCCCAGCCACCCGCTGCGACTTCCTGACCCTAGGTATAACGGAGTCAGACGTGGCTCCTGAGACACTCGTGACAAATACGTCATCATTAAGCAGTGTGTTGGGCAGATATTATCAAAAGGGGCTTATTCACTACAGTGTTCCTTGGTGCTGGGATGTAAACTGCACTGTCATAAAGCAGTGTGTTTGGCAGACATTATAAAAAGGGGCTTATTCACTACAGTGTTCCTTGGTACTGAAATATACTCTGCACCACTATGAAGCAGTGTGTTGGGCAGACATTTTAAAAGGGGCTTATTCACTACAGTGTTCCTTGGTAATGAGATATACACTACACCATCATAAAGCAGTGTGTTGGGCAGACATTATAAAAAGGGGCTTATTCACTACGGTGTTCCTTGGTAATGAGATATACACTACACCATCATAAAGCAGTGTGTTGGGCAGACATTATAAAAAGGGGCTTATTCACTACAGTGTTCCTGCTACCGAGATATACACTGTACCATCAGAGAAATTATTTGTTCTGGGAAAATTAACCTAACTTGTGCCACATCTGTGTGTGCGTTCAATCCGCAACCATTATATTAATTACTTCAGCAGAGAGGGATTCATATTTTGGCCATAGTTAACTAGTTTTGGGCACATCTGTGTGTGCGTTTAGGCCTCAACCGTATATACGGTATTCCAGCAGAGAATGCATTTTATTTGGGACAAATTTGTATCCAATATAGAACTACATCCAAATACGGTGTGTATTGTCAAAATTACATTATCTCTGGGCTAGTGTAGTGCCAAAAATCTATATTTCTCTGTATCCAGTACATTACAGCAAGCCAATACAGTGTGTACTGCAAAAATTACATTATCTCTGAGCTAGTGTAGTGCCAAAAAATAAAATTTCTCTGTCTACTGTTCATTACAGCAAGCCAATACAGCGTGTACTGTAAAAATCTCATTATCTGGGGCCTAGTGTACTCCTTAAAATCTTTATTTTTCTGTATTCAGTACATTATAGCAAGCCTTTACAGTGTGTACTGTAAAAAGTACATTATCTCTGGGCTAGTGTATTGCAGAAAAATTGTATTTCTCTGTCTACAGTACATTACAGCAAGCCTATACAGTGTGTACTGTAAAAAACAATCTGTGCCACATCTACAGACAAAACCATTAATATGAAGAAGGCGATCACAAAGGGAGGGGTAAGTGGGCGTGATGCTGCAAGCAGAGGCAGTGGCCCTGAGCGTGATGCTGATGGTGGAAGCAGAGGCGGTGGCCCTGGGCGTGATGCTGATGGTGCAAGCAGAGGCTGTGGCCCTGGGTGTGATGCTGATGGTGCAAGCAGAGGCCGTGGCCCTGGGCGTGATGCTGATGGTGCAAGCAGAGGCTGTGGTCCTGGGCGTCATGCTGATGGTGCAAGCAGAGGCCGTGGCCCTGGGCGCAATGAAACTGTGGCTGCTGCCAGTGCACCAGAAAAACAAAAAATCTACCTTACCTAGCTTCATGTCCAACTTAGCTGGGCGGCGCAGGACATCACTGTCCAAGTTGGACCAATGCGAACAGGTGGCCGGTTGGATTGCAGAAGATAATGCCTCCAGTCGGTTAAGCACCACCCTCTCTTCCACAAAGTCCAGTCTCTGTAGCCAAGAGTCTGGTCAACCAAATCCTCACTCTGATCCTCCTTCCTGCTACCATGTCGCGTCTGGCCAAACAAGTGATCCCACACTCGGATATTCCCATGACCTCTTTTCTTCACCAGTACTTGGTTTGGCTCTCTTGCCAAGCACGCTTGAAGAGGTACCTGAAATATTGTACCCTGATTCCCAACCTCTTGAGCCTTCACAGTCTCAAGAAGATGATGGCGGTGAACCGCAATCATTTGTTCATGAGGTGGATGATGATGAGACACAGTTGCCAATCACTGAGGTGGTGGTTAAGTCAAGTAAGGAGGATGAGCAGAGTGAGGAAGTGGAAGAGGAGGTGGTGGACGATGAGGTCACTTACCCAACATGGTTAGGTGAAAAGCAGTGCGAGGACAGCAGTACAGAGGGGGAGGGATCCGTAGCACCGCAACAGCCTGGAAGAGGCAGTGGGGTGGCAAAAGGGAGATGTTGGCCCACACCAAACAGGCCCGCAACCGTTACACCGAGCACCCCCATGCGTAAATCTACCTTGCCAAGAGGTAGGTGTTCCGCAGTATGGCAGTTTTTTGGGGAAAGGGCAGACGACAAAAGAGTGGTAGTTTGAAACCTGTGCCATACCAAAATGAGCCGGGGCGTGAACACTAGCGACCTCACCACCACCAGCATGATCTGCCACATGGCATTCAAGCACCCTAATAAGTGGGCCGAACGCCTGGGTCTGCGGGTCCCACCACTGCCTCCACTTCCCCTGTGTTACACACTGCTGGCCAATACCCTGTCGAAGGAGCAAACTCGGATGCCCCTCGCCCTGCACCTAAACCTTTGCATGAACCGTCAGCAACAACATCCACTTCCCTGTCCCAGAGCAGCGTCCAAATGTCGATAACACAGGCATTTTAACGCAAGCGCAAATACTCCCACCCACAGGTCATAGCACTGAATGCGCAACTTTCGAAATTACTGGCCCTTGAAATGTTGCCATATAGGCTTGTGTACACTGAGGCCTTCCGCAGCCTAACATCGGCGGCCGTCCCTCGGTACACAGTCCCCAGCCGCCACTATTTTTCACGGTGTGCCGTGCCCGCCTTACACCAGCATATGTCCCAGAACATCACCCATGCCCTGACCAACGCACTTACTGGGAAAGTCCACCTCACCACAGACACACGGACAAGTGCTGGTGGCCAAGGACGCTATATTTCCCTGACCGCACACTGGGTGAATGTTGTGGAGTCCGGGAGTGAGTCAGACCCTGGGATGGCACAGGTGCTACCCACGCCCAGGATTGCAGGCCCTACGTCCATCAGGTTCTCTGCTAGCAGCTATGTTACTGGCTCCAACCCCCACTTCTCCTCCTCTGCCACCTTCTCCTCCACTTCCATCTCCAACAGCAGTCAGCCATCAATCGCTAGCTGGAAGCAGTGTAGCACTGCTGTGGGTAAGCGTCAACAGGATGTGCTGAAGCTGATCTGTTTAGGGGACAAACAGCACACCGCCGCAGAGCTGTGGCAGGGTATAAGGGACCAGACCGAGCTGTGGCTCTCGCCACTCAACTTAGAAAGACGCATGGTTGTGTCCGACAATGGCCATAACTTGGTGGCGGCTTTGGAGCTTGGCAACATGACACACATTCCATGCCTAGCCCACGTCTTAAACTTAGTGGTTCAGCAGTTTATCAAAACCTACCCCAATTTGCAGGAGCTACTAGTGAAGGAGCGCCACTTGTGTGCTCATTTCCGCAAGTCTTCCACAGCTTCGGCCAGTCTGTCAACGCTGCAGCAGTGCTTGCGGCTTCCAGCTCACCGACTGTTGTGCGACGTGAGCACGCGGTGGAACTGTACATTCTACATGTTGGCCAGGCTTGTGAGCAGCAGAGGGCAGTTGTGGAATACCAGCTGCAACATGATCGTCGCTTTTCAAGTCAACTGCCACTATTCACCAGCGAGGAGTGGGCATTGATGCCAGACCTATGTGAGGTTTAAAAAAACTTTGATGAAGCCACACAGATGGTTAGTGGCGATAACGCTATTTTCAGCGTAACCATCCCACTGCTGTGTCCACTTAAACGATCGCTGCTCACAATTAAGGAGGATGCTTTGAATGTGGCAGACGAGGTAATGGGGAAGAAGATGACACAGGGTGATAGCCATATCACAGGGTGATAGCCATATCATGCAAGGAGGGAAAAGTTTTGGAAGATGGTGAAGAAATACATTGCAGACCGTGTCAGCGTCCTAAATGATCCCTCAGTGCCTTAGTGTTGGCCTGCCCTGCCCCCAGCGTGTATTTAGTGCTGCTGGTGGCATTATAACTGATAAGCGTATCCGCTTGTCATCTGACAATGCTGACAGGTTGACTCAGATAAAAATGAACAAGACCTGGATTGCCCCTGACTTCTCCACTCCACAAGAGGAAAGCTGAGCTAATGAGGAACAAAAACGCAATTTCAATGTATGCTTTATAATGTACTCAATCCACAAGATTGAGATTTTTTTACCCTTTTCACCGCAAAAAAAGGGTATATGTTTGAATCTTGTTTTCTCCTCTTCCATACAGAATATATATGTCCTCACTACAATGTTTTGTAGGGTTCGCTAGGCCTCAGGCCCTCACTTCCAATGCTTTATAAAGTCTGCTCACCTGTAGCCCATCACTTCAAAATTTTATGGGGTTCACTAGACTTCAGGCCCTCACCTTCAATGCTTTATACCGTCTGCCCACCTGTAGCCCATCACTGCAATGATTTATGGGGTTATCTAGGCTTCAGGCCCTCACCTCCAATGCTTTATACCGTCTGCTCACCTATAGCCCATCACTGTAATGATTTATGGGGTTTGCTAGGCTTCAGGCCCTCACTTCTAATGCTTTATACCGTCTGTTCACCTGTAGCTCATCATTGCCGTATTTTATGGGGTTCACTAGGCTTCAGGTCATAACCTCCAATGCATTATACCGTCTTCTCACCTGTAACCCATCACTGCAATGATTTATGGGGTTCTGTAGGCATCAGGCCCTCACCTCCAATGCTTTATACCGTCTGCTCACCTGTAGCCCATCACTGCAATGATTTATGGGGTTCGCTAGGCTTCAGGCCCTCATCTCCAATGTTTTATAAGGTCTGCTCACCTGTAGCCCATCACTGCAATGATTTATGGGGTTTGCTAGGCTTCAGGCCCTCATCTCCAATGCTTTATACCGTCTGCTCACCTGTAAGCCATCACTGCAATGATTTATGGGGTTCGCTAGGCTTCAGGCCCTCACCTCCAATGCTTTATACCATCTGCTCACCTGTAGCCCATCACTGCAATAATTTATGGGGTTCGCTAGGCTTCAGGCCCTCACCTCCAATGCATTATACCGTCTGCTCACCTGTAGCCCATCACTGCAATGATTTATGGGGTTCTGTAGGCTTCATGCCTTCACCTCCAATGCTTTATAAGGTCTGCTCACCTGTAGCCCATCACTGCAATGATTTATGGCGTTTGCTAGGCTTCAGGCCATCACATCCAATGCTTTATAAGGTCTGCTCACCTGTAGCCCGTCACTGCAATGATTTATGGGGTTTGCTAGGCTTCAGGCCCTCACCTCCAATGCTTTATACCGTCTGCTCACCTATAGCCCATCACTGCAATGATTTATGGGGTTCACTCGGCTTCAGGCCCTCACCTCCAATGCTTTATACCATCTGCTCACCTGTAGCCCATCACTGCAATGATTTATTGGGGTTCACTAGGCTTCAGGTCATCACCTCCAATGCTTTATACCGTCTGCTCACCTGTAGCCCATCACTACAATGATTTATGGGGTTTTCTAGGCTTCAGGCCCTCACCTCCAATGCTTTATACCATCTGCTCACCTGTAGCCCATCACTGCAATGATTTATGGGGTTCACTAGGCTTCAGGCCCTCACCTCCAATGCTTTATACCATCTGCTCACCTGTAGCCCATCACTGCAATGATTTATGGGGTTCTCTAGGCTTCAGGACCTCACCTCCAATGCGTTATACGGTCTGCTCACCTGTAGCCCATCACTGCAATGATTTATGGGGTTTGCTAGGCTTCAGGCCCTCACCTCAAATGCTTTATACTGTCTGCTCACCTGTAGGCCATCACTGCAATGATTTATGGGGTTCGTTAGGCTTCAGGCCCTCCCCTCCAATGCTTTATACCATCTGCTCACCTGTAACCCATCACTGCAATAATTTATGGGGTTCGCTAGGCTTTAGGCCCTCACCTCCAATGCTTTATACCGTCTGCTCACCTGTAACCTATCACTGCAATGATTTATGGGGTTCGCTAGCCTTCAGGCCCTCACCTCCAATGCTTTATACCGTCTAATCACCTGTAACCTATCACTGCAATGATTTATGGGGTTCGCTAGCCTTCAGGCTCTCACCTCCAATGCTTTATAAGGTCTGCTCACCTGTAGCCCATCACTGCCATATTTCATAGAGTTTACTAGGATTCAGGCCCTCACCTCCAATGCTTTATACAGTCTGCTCACCTGTAGCCCATCACTGCAATGATTTATGGGGTTCTCTGGGCTTCAGGCACTCACCTCCAATGCTTTATACCGTCTGCTCACCTGTAGGCCATCACTGCAATGTTTTATGGGGTTTGCTCGGCTTTAGGCCCTCACCTCCAATGCTTTATACCGTCTGCTCACCTGTAGCCCATCATTGCAATGATTTATGGGATTCACTAGGCTTCAGGCCCTCATCTCCAATGCTTTATACCGTCTGCTCACCTGTAGCCCATCACTGCAATATTTTATGGGGTTCACTAGGCTTCAGGCCCTCACCTCCAATGCTTTATACCATCTGGTCACCTGTAGGCCATCACTGCAATGTTTTATGGGGTTCGCTCGGCATCAGGCCCTTACCTCTAATGTTCTATACGATCTGCTCACCTGTAGGCCATCACTGCAATATTTTATGGGGTTCACTAGGCTTCAGGCCCTCACCTCCAATGCTTTATACCGTCTGCTCACATGTAGCCCATCACTGCAATATTTTATGGGGTTCACTAGGCTTCAGGCCCTCACCTCCAATGCTTTATACCATCTGGTCACCTGTAGGCCATCACTGCAATGTTTTATTGGGTTCGCTCGGCTTCAGGCCCTCACCTCTAATGTTCTATACGGTCTGCTCACCTGTAGGCCATTACTGCAATATTTTATGGGGTTTGTTCACCTTCAGGCCCTCACTACAATTTTTTATTTGGTTTGCTCACCTTCAGGCCCTCAACTATAATGTTTTAGAGGGTAACCAGCACGCCCTTGCTCCAAATGTTTGAGGGTTACCAGTAGGCCATCAATGAAAATTTTTTAAGGGTGTGTATGTGTCCTTTATGTGTAATAAAGAGTGTATTGGAGTGCCGGTTCCTTGTAATTTTTGCCAGCCATTTCACTTAGTGCATAGGCTTTATGAGTGCAGCAGTGTACCTGAACAATTGTAGCAACATGTGAATGAGGCCCTCCTTTATGTGATCTTCCTTGTAATTTTTGGCAGCATTTGCACTGTATATACAATTGAATATCCAGGAAAGAATGTTTCCTAACAATTTTACCTCTAAAAATTTTTATTTTTTTTGAGGGGGCGGGATTTTGGCACTATGTAAAAGTGGTGGACAACTGGAACAATATGGTTCCCTGCAGGACATTAGAGTCCAAGATGCACCCAGACATGGTCTTCATGCTGTTCCAGATCCATTTTGGTGGTGTTTCTGTGACTTTCTGACCTTTTCCAATGGACCAGGCACCCTCCCCTCATCTGAGCTGGGGGTGCCTGGTTGTCTCCCATTGACTTCCATTATACTCAGGTGCTCGGCCGAGCACACGAATATCGCTATGTGTTCGGACCGAGTACCCGAACACTCGAACACTTTGGTGCTCGCTCATCACTAACTGCCACTTCTCTCAAGGAGGTGCCTCCAGAAGTTGAGCAGAGCATATGAGTACAAGGAGGCGGCAGCAACATGAAGTAGAGACTGGATCTGAAGAGTCACTGTCCATATATGGACAGTTACATTGCTGGAACTGTCTAGACAAACCTGTGTGACATAACATTCCATATAGCTAATTATTTCTCAAGGTTCAGAATTCAGTGGTGCCTCTGAGTGAAAGGTGCACTATTGCTGGGGGAACTATTGACTTATGAAGTAGGGGCTGTGTGCCATATATACTCGTTTACAGTAGCTGGTCTTCCAGGAGGAGCCTGGGGCTTACAATGATGTGAGATAATTTAATGTTTTCTACTCCCTGCTATGGCCAATATTCCCATCTTCACCGCCTTGTGACTGCTGGATCTCCCCAGCTATGGGTGAGACAGGAAGGGTCATAGGGTGGGTGACTGATTACCACAATTTCTTCTTGCTCCACCTGTCTCTGTCAACAAGGGAAGCAGGGGGGCTTTGTTTCCCCCGGTCTAGATCCTCTAACTTTCCATAAATGGTAATTGTCCATGTATGGAAAGTCTTCTCAGTAAAGGTTCCTCAGGTGCAAATACATTTAACAGAGGCCTGTGACAGATGCCATGCCGTGACATCCTCACCTTTAGGCTAATATGGCATCATTAAAAACATATATGTTCTTTTACTTGCCTCTGTAGGATAGAAAAGTGTAGTTTACCTTTTCTTGCGGTATAATGAGAAAGCTGGCCAAACAGAAACCAAAAGGAAAATCTTTTGGCCTCTATCTGGCCTGTGGACACATTTAGTGTGTTTACATCAGGAACTTTAGAGGCATACAGAGTTTCAGAATACACAAACCATTAGTAAAAAACTATACCTGAGACTGATGTCAGTAACTTCACATTTTAAATACCGCACCTTACCCTTTGATTAGCTAGGTGCCAAAGTGATCTGCAATGAGACATACTGTGGTTCTCTCTGGATTAATGATTAGCGCTGAAGTGTGGAAAGGTGATTAAATTATAGTCACTATTTATTCATTACCATTAGTGGTAATATTTGGACACTGAATTATGGTATACTTTGAGCACTAAGTGATAGTATTCTTTGGCACTGTATGGCTGTATTTAACTATACGCAGTGACCTGCTGGTTCACTGCTGAAGGGTTAATATTCAGGTTCCCTACTTTAGTGAGCTGGTCCCTTTTTCCCTGGGTACAGTAGAGTAGAGAGTTCTAGCAAGACAAGCTATTGTGAAGAACTGTTTGGTGTGTGCTTCAGCAGTAGGCCGAAAGAGGATTCTTTGCATTGAATTTTTATAGATGGTTGAGAACCAAAAAAGGCCGTGTTTAAACTAGACAGTAAAGGTAACACATGCTTACAGTTTGGGACTTTACTACACATGGTTAGAGGTAATTGTTTTGGGTGCCCACCACACTTCTGAGATGGTCTGGCAAGACTGCACCCCGTGCTTGGAAACTGCAGAAATATAAAGCGTTTGCACGCCATTTTAGAAGATTGCATGGCATATCTAGAGAGCGGGCCTGGTCACTGACTCCACTATCTGCTGGCCCTGTCCTCCTGTCTTGCACCCTGCCAACCATCTGCCAGCAAGGGCACCCAGGGTGTGCTCCGAGGGGAACAGGAGAGCTGGGATTAACCACCGTTAGGTCTAGAACAACATTCATCGTCTCTGCCACCACTCCCATCCTCTCCAGCTCTGCACAACCTCCTCTTGTGCGCCGTCACACTGCATATTCAGTACATATTCAGGTCGAAGTGCACGTGTTGTTATATAACCTGTGCCTTCACAAAGTTAAAGCATTAATAGAGAGCTTAGTAAAGGTGGCTTTATTATTCACTAGTAGGGATTCCCCCTTTTGGTTCATATGACATAGGATGTAAAATAGGTTTCAAATAATATACCTATGGCCACTATTATTTACTCAACAGCCATACAGCAAATCCTCCCTATGTGAAATCGTGCCAGGTCTGCATTTTTATAATTGACTACAAACATTCCAGCTCAGCATCTGGCTTATGTCATCCATTTCAAATTTTTGCCTGCTTTTCTTCTGGTGTAATCCTATGCTTTTGCCTTGCTTTGTTTTTTTAGCACATTTTTATCATCATGCAGTTAATCTTGATTATGAATACATTTTAAGTGCATTAATACCTACAGTGATTTATGATCAACACCAACAAAACATTTGTGATCAGTAAAACATAAGACGTGTTTGGTGAATGTGATGTGTGGCTTAATGCCCAAATCACAATATTTTATTGTAACAGAAGAAATTCATGGATTTTCTTAAAATGTATCCAACTAAATTATTTTATGTACCTTGACAATGTTATATAGGTAAGTAAAGAACCACAATGATGTTTTACCACAGGGTGTGTGTGGACACTTACTGTATCTATGCTTGTGCATGCAATTTAAAGTCTGGTACGGATAGGCCCTTCTCATTTTGTAATGTTTGTATTTTGTTAAAGGATTTGTAAAGCAACAGCAGAGGTTAAATCCTGACTGCTGCTTTCCAAATCTCATATCAAATCCCTTCCTAGTGTACAGGAAGTGATTTAGATCATGGCTGTATACTAGGCAATTCTACGTCATATTCCTTAACCCCTTCAACAACCGTGATGGTACATCACAGTGGTTGAGGGAATGTATGGAGAGGGCTGCTGCGGTAAGCCTGCTCCATGCACGAGGGTGCCAGTTGTTTAACCCCTCAGATGCCACGATCAGCATCTGTGGAGTTAGGTAGAGGAAAGCAGCTATTGGAACATGGGGAGGAAAAAATGAAAACTCAACACCAAAATTGGGCCGTTACTTAAGGAGTTAATTCCTTTACTTAACTATATTACAATTGTGGATTATCATTTTAAACATAAGAAAGATTGGCTATGCAAAAGTAGACAACCGTTCTCTTATAGGTTGAGTCCAGGTCACTCCTGACATTTTTAATGTGGATCTACAGTATATGGATCTTTCAGCTTATGTGTCTGCTCTATTTATGTGGAGATAGTGACACCCCACTACCTGCCTAATCTTACTCTCATAGTCAATGATTTCAGGGAATCTGTTTTGAGTCCAGTTTTCAGCTACAGAGCTGTATGGCTTGTTTTTTGCAGGGTGAGCTGCACTTTTTATTGGTAGAATTTTTGGGTACAAACAACTCTTTGATCACTCTTTATATTGGGCATTTTGATACCCCTCCCCCCCCCATAATATTAGCATAGCATTAACCATGCAGATTAAATACTTATGTATGTTAACAGTCTGCACATTTTTGAATGTGGTAATACCAAGTACATTTTTGTTTATTCTAATCTGTAAAATCCAATTAGTACCCCACAATTTTGCTATGGGCGTGCCTCTCCCTCTAACTGCTTAGATGCTGCTAATGCTATTGAATGCAGCATCTGAGGGGTTAAATGATCGGGATCAGCATTATCTCCCTTCCCACTCAACCATGGCAGATGTCAGCTGTATAATGCCTCTTGCAGACGTCCGTTAAACACAGACGTTAATGGTCCGTGGTATCCTGGCCGGATTCCTGCTGAGAGCAGGAGCGCACAGCGTCATTGGTTGCTATGATGCCGTGCACTTCCTGCCGCCGCTGCAGTACAGTAATACAGTCGTATAGATCATACCAGTGTATCACTGTACTGCAGCAGCGGCAGGAGGCGCACAGTGTCATAGCAACCAATGACTCAGCAGGAATCCAGCCGAGGATACCACGGACCATTCACGTCCGTGTTTAACGGACTTCTGCATGAGGCATAACACAGACAGCACTTGCGGTGTATGCAGCAGACTCAGCTCCTGAGTTTGTTGCATACTTCACAGGTGCCATCATGCTGGAATTAAATAGCAAATGTCACCAAGGGTCCTTAGAGTAGTAGCCAGTCTGGTCATAGTATGTGCAACAACAATTACAAAATGTATAAGGATTTGTATCCACAATAGTACCAGCTAATTAATGTTGAAATGTGGATGCCTCTATTTTAGATCAGAGGTTCACAACCTGCGGTATTCGTATCATCACGCCACCTGAGCCGGGCTGCACACAGCTCAGGATGCCGGCCGGAAGAGGCCTGTGTCCTGCACTGCATCACTGACAGCGGCATGGATGTAAGCATTCATTTATTTTTTAATGGCAGCATGCTGTTGGGGGGTGGACTATGGTGACACTGGTTCTACTGGGGCACTATAAGGGGGCATTTTTTGTACTAGCACAAACTATAAGGGGCATTTCCTGTATTGGCACACATTATAAATGGCCATTTTTGTACTGGCATGCATTATAAGGGAGCATTTTTTATACTGACCAGCATAGCAAGGGAAAAACTTTTGTAATTGCATGCATTATAAACCGGAGTTATTTGTACTGGTATGCATTATTAGGAGGCATTTTTCTACTGGCACACATTATAAGGGGACATTTTTTGTACTGGCACACATTATAATGGGACATTTTTTGTACTGGCACACATTATAAGGGGGCATTTTTCTACTGGCACACATTATAAGGGGACATTTTTTGTACTGGCACACATTATAAGGGAACATTTTTTGTACTGGCACATAGTATAAGGGCGCATTTTTCTACTGGCACACATTATAAGGGGACATTTTTTGTACTGGCACACATTATAAGGGGGCATTTGTACTACTGGAGGCATTATAAGAGGGGAATTTTTCTATTGGCACACATTATAAGAGGCCATTATTGCTATTGGGGGAATTATGGTAGGCTTTATTACTACTGCAGGACCATGGGAAACATTATTACCTTTGGGGCACAATTGGGGACATTATTACTACTGGGGCACTGTATGGGGCACTATTAACACTAAGGGCACTTCTGGGGGAGAATTTTTGTTACTATTTATGGGACTTTTGGGAGCACTACTGCTGTGGGAACCCTGGCAAAGTATCAGCTTAGCACAATAATGTTTGGGAGGACACTATGTTTACAGCACTATTACTTTCAGGAGCAGTGGCGTACATGCAGGGGTCGCAGTTGCGACCGGGCCCGGCACTACAGGGGGCCGGGCCGCCTGTGGACCCACCCCCCAAGCAGGCAGGCCACCCTAAATCATGTTAAAAACCGCTGTACTCACATGCAATGGAGCGCTCTGATGGGGCCCAGCATGAAGTACAGTGGCAATATCGGGCCCCATCAGAGCACTCCATTACATGTATAATACGGGGGGGGAGGGGGTTTGCGCGCACTCACTCACACCCGGCTGGCCTGCATTTCCTTTCCATAGTGAGGCAGGGAAACCTCTCTCCTCCCTGCTTCACTGATCTTCAAAGCTCAGGAGCTCCCCCTGCTGGCCCCACATCGCACTGCTGGCTGTGGGAGAAGATCTGAAAGGGGCCCATAATCTGGCATAACCACTCTAAGGGGGCACATATTTGGGCATATCTACTTTGAGGGGGGCACATAACTGGGGATAAATACTGTGAAGGGGCACATAATCTGGCATTACTACTGTGAGGGGACACATAATCTGGCATATTACTGTGAGGGGGCACATAATCTGGCATTACTACTTTGAAGGGACACATATTCTGGTCATTACTACTGTGAGGGGGCACATAACTGGGCATAACTACTGTAAGGGGGCACATATCTGAGTATAACTACTCTGTTACAGGAACAAAGGTGGGCATTTGTACTGTGTGGTAGCACTAGATTACCCTGCTATACATTGGCATGGCTCAGTCTTACAGGCCAGCACAGCGCCCCCTGCTGGTAGTTTCACAGGGGCAGTCACCATCCCTCCCTTATGTGAATATTCTTTATTTCTGACCACAGGCACCTTGTTCTGGATCCAGCGGACATCACGCAGACGCCAGCGACACTCTGGATGAGGTAGGACCAGATTTTATTAGGACTGGGTGAGTGTAACCATTGAGCTAGGGGCTCTTTAACACAAGCGGATCCTGTGCGGGTAATCCGCTGCGTGAAAGAGTGCCAAGCCTCATTCCGGACAGCAGAGACACAGAGCATTAACATGACTGATAATGCTCCCTGCCTATCTGTGACCTTTTTACTACAAAATCGCAGTGAGATAAAGTTGCCACTGTGATTTTGTAGTTAAAAGATCACAGTCAATCATGTTACTGCTGTCTCTGTCCCTGCTGTCTGGAATGGGGCTTGGCACTCATTCACGCAACGGATTAGCCGCACGGAAAGAGCCCTAAGTAGCCCAAAGCTTAAAGTGTAACTGCCATATAAATTTTATTTTTTTGCTAAAGTGTAGGGCAAGTGATAGGTTACATTTTTGTAATATACTTTATTTAGCCAAAACGTTTAATTTTAGTAGTAAACTGGGGCTGAAATGGCAGCGCTCTCAGAAATGGGGGGGAGGGGGCCCCATGGATCAGTTTCGCATCGGGGCCCCATGGATTGTGTGTACGCCACTGTTCAGGAGCACTATTTTAAATTATTTTTTAGGGCGCTATCTGTTTGGTTCTAGTATTTTCAGTTAGACTATCTGTTTCTACAGTATAGTATTGGGGAGAACAGCGGGCACAGTTTTGGGGGTGTGAGGATGAGGCGTTAAGAAGGTGGGGAGGAACCTAAGATGTTTGTGTGACAAACTCTGCAGAGATGAGACATGGCTTAAATAAGTCAAACATCTTATTAGTATGTTTTAGATCAGAGAACCGTTGACAGTGTCTTATAGTAGAGATTTATCACAGCTAAGAGCTGTCACTGTAAGTTAATATTGCTGGGAAAACAGCAGTGTAAATGAGCACAGTTTTCAGAGGTGCCGGCAGACACTAAATTTAAAGTAACACATCTTTACTATAATATGCTGTCTCTTCAGTGCATCTATATCATGATATTATATTTAACTTTTCCACCAGTCCAGCTGAAGCTATACTAAACTCATTCTAATTATAAATCAATTATAAGAAAACTGAAGCATGTAAGAGCACTAAGTTTGTCTCGACCCTTGTAAGGATAAGTACTTTCCTCCTAAAGTAGAAATGAAGCATTTAAATAAAGGATACAGGGGGTGAAAATACTGAACTATAAGTTATGACTGAATAACTAAACTAGACATTTAAGCAAACAGCAGTGAAAGGGGTTACCATCTCATGTATGTGAGACTGTGCCACAAATAATGATGGAAGCAGCATATAATTATCAAGACTTGCAAAAGAAGCCATTGTAAGTGATACCATACTTAAAATATAACACACTTGAACAAATCCTTCTTGACTCCACCTGTCATATAATGTCAGACACTGATCAAATGCAAGAATTCATATTTACAGCCATGTTACAGACATGATGTCTACCTTGTAAACATGTCTCTAGTGTTGCTAATATTCTCAGTGATAATTAGGCTGACATCAATCACCACCCATAAGCCAGCAGCTAAATCTATACTCTAATAGGCCTAAAAACCACCATTGATGGGCAATCCGCATGCAAGCACCTCTGTAGTTCCCCATTGATGCCTTGCCCTTCACTTGACAAAGGTAAATTTACATTATTAGTTATGGAAGGATAGTGAATAATGATATGCGTTCAGTGGGTGCCCAACCGCTGAGACCCCTCCCCCAAGCATGCGTACTGCTACTCCATTCATCTCTATGGGACTGTCAGAGATAGCCAAGTACAGCAGCAGTGTGAATGCTCGACCTGCCATTTCAGCCGATCTAAAAGTTATACCTTATCCTATGGATAGGGATTAACTTAATATTTTTCGCCCACTTTATGAATGAAGCAGGGGGCGCAGGTGCGTAACTTAGTGAGTCACGCTGCCAGCGCCCGCCCAGCCTCCTGCCTGCTACGAAGTTAGTAGTAAGTAGTACAAGCGCTGGATTTTAGATGATTTGAATAGTTTAACAATACCTACAGATTAGATATAATTATACTACAGTGAGTAGGGCCCGGTGTAGTAGAATACAGTGACTGCATCGGGCCCCGCTGCCATTACAAAACCAGATGCCGGCGCCCATTCACTACACAGGGAAACTGTTATGGGGGGATCTGTGGATGACACATAGCATAAGATGCTATATATGTGTCATCCACAGATCCCCCCATAGCAGTGTCATGACATCCACAAATGCCCCCATAACAGTGCCATCCACAGATGCCCCCATAATGATCCCCCATAAGTGTCATCCACAGATGCCCCCATAACAGTGCCATCCACAGATGCCCCCATAACAGTGCCATCCACAGATCCCCCATAACAGTGCCATCCACAGATCCCCCATAACAGTGCCATTCACAGATCCCCCCATAACAGTGTCATCCACAGATCCCCCATAACAGTGCCATCCACAGATCCCCCATAACAGTGCCATTCACAGATCTCCCCATAACAGTGTCATCCACAGATCTCCCCATAAAAGTGTCATCCACAGATGCCCCCATTAAAGTGCCATCCACAGATCCCCCATAACAGTGCCATCCACAGATCCCCCATAACAGTGTCATCCACAGATCTCCCCATAACAGTGTCATCCACAGATGCCCCCATAACAGTGCCATCCACAGATGCCCCCATAACAGTGTCATCCACAGATCCCCCATAACAGTGCCATCCACAGATCCCCCATAACAGTGCCATCCACAGATCCCCCATAACAGTGCCATCCAGAGATCTCCCCATAACAGTGTCATCCACAGATCCCCATAATAGTGCCATCCACAGATCCCCCATAACAGTGCCATCCACAGATCCCCCATAACAGTGTCATCCACAGATCTCCCCATAACAGTGTCATCCACAGATGCCCCCATAACAGTGCCATCCACAGATCCCCCATAACAGTGCCATCCACAGATCCCCCATAAAAGTGTCATCCACAGATCTCCCCATAACAGTGTCATCCACAGATGCCCCTATAACAGTGCCATCCACAGATGCCCCTATAACAGTGCCATCCACAGATCCCCCATAACAGTGCCATCCACAGATCCCCCATAACAGTGTCATCCACAGATCTCCCCATAACAGAGTCATCCACAGATGCCCCCATAACAGTGCCATCCACAGATGCCCCCATAGCAGTGTCATCCACAGATCCCCCATAACAGTGCTATCCACAAATCCCCCATAACAGTGCCATCCAGAGATCTCCCCATAACAGTGTCATCCACAGATCCCCATAATAGTGCCATCCACAGATCCCCCATAATAGTGCCATCCACAGATCCCCCATAACAGTGCCATCAACAGATCCCCCATAACAGTGTCATCCACAGATCTCCCATTACAGTGTCATCCACAGATGCACCCATAACAGTGCCATCCACAGATCCCCCATAACAGTGCCATCCACAGATCCCCCATAACAGTGCCATCCACAGATCCCCCATAACAGTGCCATCCAGAGATCTCCCCATAACAGTGTCATCCACAGATCCCCATAATAGTGCCATCCACAGATCCCCCATAATAGTGTCATCCACAGACCACCTTTAGTTCAAAACCCACCAAAAGCACACCTTTGGTTCAAAATATTTTTTTTCTTACTTTCCTCCTCAAAAACCTAGGTGCGTCTTATGTGCCGATGCGTCTTATAGGGCGAAAAATACGGTAACTCTACAATATTTAATGCACTTGCTAATGCGCCTTCTATGCATTTCTCTGGTTTTCACCAGATTATCAGGGAGCTTTTTAAAGTTACATGGATTCAAATTGAATTGTGTATTGGCAATGACCATGAAGCAATATAGCAGTTTCTTGTCCAATATTACTAAAAAAAAATACCTCTGTGAGGGGGGATAAGGGTAAAGACTCAACCCTTTGATTTAGTCAGTGCAAAAACTGGTTGTGGCATAGAGGTTACAACATTTCAGTGAGTTCCATTTGCACTGACCCAGTGGATCACTGCAAGGGTTAATTTAATGCTAAATCTACTTAACCTTATTTAAATGGTGGGATTTATTTTTGAAGTACTTACCATGTTTTCCCACCATAAGACACACCTGATTATAAGACACACCCCAGATTTATACATCTGAAAATTAGAAAAAATATTCTACTTATTAACCCCAAGCTGCAAATGTACATAGCTGTACATCCAGATTATATGTAACTTGCTGCAATCAGATGTACAGCTACGTCCGAACTCCAAACTGGGGCTGTGACACTATAAAGTGTCACAACCCCAAATCTCTGCTCTCACTGAGCAGAGACACGGGAGAAGAAAGCAAGGGACCAATCAGGGTGGTTTCAGGCACTCTGGGGATCAGAACCTGAAATCAGGCATGGCCCCTGATATCCACTGGCCTCTCTATGCCCCATGTGCCCCACATGCCCATTACAACTTTCTGAAGTATTGTATGCGATGGCATACAGCTGACACTCTGCTACAATGGCTGCGATCGGTGCTAGCACCATCCAGGTAGTTTAAACACTCAGATGCCGTGGCGAGTAGCCACCTGAGACATCCATGGGGTGGGGGGTTCCCTCTCTGCCCCATCGGGCCGCCTCGCTATGATGGCAGTGGGCCGATAGTTGCCATGTATCTAACTAAGCCAGACAGACGCTGCAAGGTGTCAGGCCCACCTACCAACCTACCAACGTAAAGTGGCTTCTACAGCTGGGCACGTAACACTAACAGAACTGCCTTTCCTGGGCCTAACCTAAGCCTACAATGTTCAGGGCAGTGTCTAAACCAGCTATAATTATACCCTGCTCAGAAGCCCTGCCCTTTTGTCTGCACGTTAGCTTTATGGATGTGCACCTGTGACTTTGGATGTGCCAGTCTAAATTTTCTTGCAGTGTGTTTGGAGGGTAGCTGCCTCCTTTTAGATTAAGCACCCCCCCCCCCCCTCCATCTACCCAGGGCATCTGAGCAGAGTATAAATATACCTGGTTCCTACACAGTCTTAAACATTGTAGGCTTAGGTTAGGCCCATATAACACCTACAAATATTATATTCAAAATACTTTTATTTCATGATTCTAAATGAACATACAATTCATGAAAACATGATTAAAAAGGAGTATAGGTGCAGGAATAAAAGCGCCATCAACTGGAGGCAGACCACAAAGGGCAAAAGTCCGAAGATAGCCATATACGTAAATACCAAATACAAAATAAAGTGCAAGTGCAAAACTTCATGTGATAATTAACAAGGACAAGAAACAGTTACCCATATTGTGCTCCCTCCAGGATGGCGCCACCTTCGACCCCCCTGCTACTGTCTCTAATGGTCTAACATTAATGCCATCTGTGTATTTCTTTCCATGTCCTTTACATTGTGCAGTGATATGTTTGGTAAGCAACTGCTATTATATGTAATATGCCTGGTTCACCAGCAGGTGGCAGTGTAAATGGCAGAGCTATACCTAGAGAGAATGGAACTCTCCATTCCACCCCCCCCCCCCCCCCCTTAGGCAGAAGTGGGACAGTCCTGCTTCCTGCAAAAAGGGAGAGGCAGCAGCAGTGCTAGATTAGTCATATTAGAGTTCTAGTCTGGACAGGAGAGGAGTAAGGTGTGGCACGCTCACAGCCTGAAGTGTCTATGTCAGCCTGAAGTGTCTAAGCTCTGTTGACCATGGAATCAGATGTCTGGAAGCCATAGGAACCAGAGGAAATTGTTCTTCAGTTGCCATAGATGCTATTAGCGAGAGGAAATTGTTCTTTGGCTGGAAATTAAGTTATTTACTGAATGTCAGGAGGGTGATAACAACCCAAGGCACCCCAATCCAAGAATACCAGAATCGACCTAAAGTTCAGCAGTCAGACCTAAGCAGAGCTTAGAGCAGAGTTCAGTGCAGCATAGAGAAAAAGAGCAAACTAATTAAGCTTACCTGTCAGCCCAGCAGAGAAAGAAATAAAGTAAAGCTATCAAGTTTGCCTGAGAGTTTAAGCCAAAACCTGTTGGAACCAAGACAAATGAAAATCGTTTGGGTGAAAGTTTGCCCAAGTAAAACTGCTGTTGAACATTTTATCAAGGTCTGTACTCAAGTTATTCATTCTTTATCCCTCAACTATTCCCCTTTTTAATGTTTCGGAGCCTAAGCCTGGGGTACCACTGTATCCAGGTAGGAGCACCGTGATACATATAGGCCGCACCACACCACTCGGCATCCAACTAAACCTGAGACACAATAAGGTGCTGTGGGGGGCGGCATGTTGCACATGCGAGCCTATGCATGCTGCCGCGGTCCCAGCCACCAGCCGGGTATGCGCTTTTTCGTATTGAATGCAAGCACGGCCACAGCTGCTGGATTGGAGGGTGGTTGTAACCATGGAAACAAAAAGTGTAATGAGATTGAAAAATGAGTCTAGCCAGCAAAGGAGGCAACGTGGACAATCACAATACATTAGTAAGTGCCTTGTATTAACTTTATCTAAATGATAAATACCATTTACTTAAGTGAGACAACCCCTTTAATTGGATGTTACATCTTCTTTCACAGCAGCTTGGAGACCTTCAGGGTGGAGAGAGATGTGTTTCTAACGGTCCTCTCCATGTTCTCTCATGTCTGGACTGATCACAACACAGATCAGTGTCAGGTAAGGAATGAGAGAAGTGTATAGATGCACACCTCTTTCGCTGATCAGGCAAAGCGCAGTATGAGCACTCTGCCAAATCATTATAAAAGCAGTAACCCGAGCGTTCTTAAAACGTGCGTTTTACGCGCGTTTTTGTCGCGCGTATTTCAGCGCGTTTTTGTAAATAGGAAACGCGCGTTCTTGTAATTGACTACTGTGGTGTCAAACACAAAACGCGCGACAAATGCCCTAAAAAAAGCTCAAGTACTTGTTTATGCGTCGGGCGTTTTACAGCACGTTCAAACGCGCTGTAAAACGCTCAAGTGAGAACCAGGGCCATAGGAAAGCATTGGTTTTCATGTGCTGAGCGTTTTACAGCGCATTTGAACGCGCTGTAAAATGCTCAGGTCTGAACCCAGGGTTAGGGAGGTCTGGCACTGCTGAACCACTCTGTCTGCGAACTATAAGACACAGACATTTTTTAGCAAGATTTTTTTCTTGCTTAAACGTGTGTCATACTGTACAATATGGTATTTCCATACGCTCCATGTATAGCCTAAATGGTTATGTATGGGCAACAAATAGTTAACAGTGGCAGTTTCAGCCCAGTTTCCCAGGGTTATGGGCTGGTCCCGCCCCATGGTTATACAGTATCTTATCTTCAGAGCTATAGGCAACACTTGCATGTGTGAGCTCCAGCAAAGTAGGCCTAAGAGAAGCCTGGTTCAAGCAATCATCCTTGAGATTGAAGGCTGCCAAGAACAATTAGAGAATGAGAGAAAGAGAAAATACATTATCAGAAGGTTTAGGACAGGGATCAGCAAACTCCAGCACTCAGCTGTTCTGAAACTACAACTCCCAGATTCCTGTATTCACTTCCATGGGAGCTGACCTCATTCTGCTCCAAAATGGCACCGGGGTGTTTTACCATCCTTCGTCCTGGCTCCCATACATCTCTCCAAGCCTACGTCACTGCGCCACTCCCCCACCAGATCATGTGATCCGTGCGGACATGCCACACTACGTGCCTTGTCCTCAGAATAGGTACAGTTTATCTTTTAGGGACTTACTCTAATTTGATGCAGGTAACCAATATAGATATGTTAATTTATATCTTATTGTTTTTTTATACGGTGCCCAGACTTCCGAGATGCACGTCACATGACAGCCCTAATCACATTCTGGGCATTTCCTGTGCGCAATGTGTGTTGACTTGCCGCTTGCTTTGCGCGCTCTGGGAACTATGGCCTGTATGAATGGCACCATCATAATTCACAACTAATAGGTGTGCTAACCTTCCCCCATTGGTTCAGGCAGTGCATATCTGTAAAACCCCAGAATGGTGTTACCACTTCTGCACTTTACTACTATCTTTTATGGTCTAACCGCATTTCATCTTATGTAAAACAAGAAAAGAGGGAGGCGGTGTCACTTTGTAGAGAGAGGTTTGATAAAGGTTAGGGTACGCTTACTTACCGTCTATGGTTGTGAGGAGTCACAACCACTGTAGAGAGCCTTGCTGGTAATTGAAGTTCGCCGACCAGCACACCGGCATGTTCCAGGCTGAAGCCACGGTCACTCTGTGGTGCCCCAGAGGATGAGGTATACACAGTGGGAGTATCAAAAGGAAAACTGGTAAAAAACGTATTTTGACCTCTTTTTCCAGCGCTTGTTCGGAAGGATTCAGACCCAAATTATAGGACAGATAAGGGATTAACTTTTATTTGCAGGTTAGTCTTATGTGTTATAATGTGGCAGCATAGACATCGGGATGTTCTGCATTTGTAGCTGCCTGCTTGGTTGATTTGTGTCATATTGACCTGTTTTTTCATTTTTTGTTGTTTTGGTCTACTGGGGGCCACAAAGTTCTTGATTGTGGGTGCTCACCTGTATGTGATTTTTGGTTTTGTTGAAAGGTGTTTTTTCAGATGGGGTTCTTGAAGAAGAATGTACCAATGTTTTTGTAGTATATTCTGGATTTCTTTATTGGAAGTACTATACTGAGTGATTAGATTGGTGTTTTTGTTATCCTGTGGGGTTTTTTTGGCTTTTTTTCAAAACACTCTGTCTGCGTTATTTTGATACCCAGGAAAAACACAGAAAGCATGGAGTACTTCGCAAGAAGACCACAACAAAGAGAAAGTATGGTAATCCAATGCACAACAACCACAGAGGTCACCACCTAAAAAGAAGAGCAAAATGATAACTGTACTGAAAAATGTAATACAGACTACACCGAACAAATGCTCGACACATTCAAAAACTTTGAGAACAATCTGAAAAATGAACTTTTTCACCAATTAGATGTCCTGTTCTTGAAAATATACCTACGTGAAAACCTGGCCCCCCGAGGACTCAGAAATACTATACCACCCACTTTCCCCCGAGGACTCGGTGTTCAAATATGAATGGAATGACTATCTTGACCAATACACTGCAGGCATGATAAGGATAATCATAAACAAAAGGGAATCCCTAACAGACACCTACACACATGCAATAGAGAAAGATATCAATAACCTAAAATACTACTCCAAACACCCAGATTTTTTAACCATCAATCACAATCTCTGAATTTATCAACTAGAAGCAGAAATCATCTCCAACAAATCCCAAAAAATTACAGAGAGCCAGGAGAGACAAAAAAAAACAGGACTCCTACCGCATATGAAAGAAGCAATCAAATCCCCTTACTGAGAGATTACTCCTAACGGGAGCAAGTAGAGCAGACACTGCACCCATACACAACAACAACCACAGACATCAACAGTATCAGAGAAACAGGGAACATAAACCAGAAGCCCACAGATCAAACCCACCATACACACAGAATAGAAACAGCCGGTCCTTTACTAACCAAAACTATAAAAAACCAAAAATACCCATAGGAACAGAATGACCACCCCCTCCCCAACCAATCATCAATCATCAAAAACATACCACAAACAACCCTCAACAAAATACCCCATTAGTTCTACCACCCTCTGTTCCTCCTACCACATCCCCCAAAACACCACTACCCTCTGTAGCCCCCAAGACCTCAGAAAATATATACAACCTTCCCACTGACCAATTTCTGGAAAAGTTTAGAGCCCTCCGCAATAAATACTTGCAGACTTTAAATCGACACACACCCTCACAAGAATTCCACCGAGGACACGCCCCTAAAATAATTACACCCTCCTTTCCACTCAAACCCGCCACTGACAACAATAAAACACAAACAAATAACGGAATTCTACAAACCCACACTAGGAAAGAGAAAATCAGAACAAGAGGCAAAAGAGGAGGGACCAAAATGAGGCAAGCTCAATTAAAAGAACCCCAACAAGACCTCCCACCCCCCACACAGTCCACAGTAAAGATCTTCAATCTTTCTAATCATAAACTCTCAGCCTATGAAACCAGTCTCTTACAGAAAGGCTTGTTCGTCTGTCCCCCAAATAAAATGAATCCACTAGAATTTTTCATCGATCTACAAAAATTCAGACGCACATTTACTTTAAAAAGACACTTTGAAATTGAAAGTATAAAACAACCTAACAAAAATAACACAGAAACCAAAATCTTTGACAATGACCACCCAACCAAACAAACATTTAGAGGTCAGACCAAAATCAAACTTTTTTCCCCTCTATAGCCAAGGTCATATTTTACCAACATTCTTTGATCTAGTACTATCCGATATAAAATTACTTGCCAATGATAGCAACAAGTTCAACTACAAAGGACAGTTAAATAACAATTAGCCCTGAACAACCTAAAAAAGAACAGCCAAATAACCATACGCCCTGCGGATAAAGGTGGTGGCATAATAATACAGAACAAAGAAGATTATGAAACTGAAGCATTACGCATCCTCATCAACACACTACACTATGAAAAAAACTATATAAACCCATTCCAGGAGATAAACTAAAAACCTCAATATACTAATGAAAAAAGCCTTCTTTGATCAGAAACTTATAAATAAAAAATAAAAAACCTTCCATATGCCAAAAACCCTATGCAAACCATATTTTTACCACCTATTAAAAATCCACAAAAACATTCAAAACCCCCCGGCCGACCAACCGTTTCAAATAATAACTGCGCAACCAGCAACCTATCCCAATATCTAGACCTGTTTCTGCAACCATACGTAAAACAACTCCCCAGTTACCTTCAAGAATCCAGTGTCACAGCACTTTATTCCAACATTGAACATAAACGAGGCACTAAATGTGTGAAAAATACATTGCTGAGAGACAAATCACTAAACATAGTGCAGATTGAGTTTCTTATAGAGGGCCTGAACTTCATACTCAATAACAATTACTTCATATATAACAAAATATACCACCAGTGCAAAGGGACCGCAATGGGGACACGGGTAGCGCCGTCCTTTGCAAACCTTTTCATCGGGAGTTTGAGGAAGCCCATATCTGGTACAATACACAATACAAAGACCACATAATATATTTCAGAAGACGTATAGATGACATTTTCATCATTTGGAAGGGTGAACAAGACCAGGGCTGTGGAGTCGTTTGATAAATGCTCCGACTCCAACTCCGACTCCTCAGTTTTTGGTACTTCCGACTTCGACTCTCCGACTCCTCTGTATTTAATATGCGAATGTATTTTATACATTTCCCTAGTAGAATCCCATAGTCATGTTCAAAGTTTAAGCTAACAATCTGAGTTTACAAGTTTTTATAGCCAAGGATAGCAGTTTTTCAAATGGTTTACAGCTTCAGTCTTGAACTATTGACTATCCATTTGTGACGGAACGCCTGCCACCCCGACTGGGTGCCTCCGTCGACCGATGCTCCTAGTGCTTGCCAAGGACCATCAGCACTGCACTCGACACCAGAACCCCTGCAAACCCCACAAACCCCCTCAGCTTGGTTTGGGTTTTCGCCGTACTCCACAAACCCTGGACCCAAGACCGGGCTCCAGCTTCCAGTGGGTGAACCTCTCCTTAGTCCAGAGAGCGAAACAGGAACAAGAATAGCTCTCACAAGAGCTAGGGATTATACTCTGGAGAGTATAATGATTATAGCAATCCCAAGAGTGTAGTTCTCCAATCCCCCAAACATGAGCCCAGACTTTATGAAGGGTAGAACAGGACACTTTAATGACAGCCAGAACTCACAATTTATACAATTCCACAGGCTAGAGGCACCCCCCTCTGCCTGGGATACAGTTAACTCAGACAATGGACATACTTAATATACATACACAGTTCTGGTGGTCTAACATCATAACTTAATCAAACAGACTTCCTCCCAGGCTTCTCCAGCAGCCCCAGTGACGGTTCAGTCCATCACATTTCTCCCCTCCCAACAGTAGACTAACGAGGTATCTGACCTCCTGTCGGTCAGTGCCTTGGTTAGTCCAGCAACCCACCCACAAAACATAATCAACCGAGTGGCCCACCCACAAGAATTGGTTACTGCACCTGAGGTAGTGGGTAGCTTGTCCATGTCCACAGGCTCCACCACAGCTCTGGGTAGTACTAGCCTTCCGGATCGGTGGGTTGCTGAGTGGATAGAGACTAGCGGTACTCTGCCCTGGTGCCAGCGCTACCACGGGAGTAGCCTGGTTGGAGCCCAGCTGAGGAGAAGGGTTAGTACGCTCCTCCCTCTGGACCTGGTGTTGCTGCTGGAGGGGAAGGAAGGCTGTCTACCCTTTGGATATACAGCCCTGCTGCTGGGGGACAGGGCAGACCGTCCCTACCCCCTGTGGTTTGGGCACAGAGACCACGGTCCCATCTGCACCGGTGTGGGGCTTATCATCTCCCCTTGGTGGGCTAGGCTGCCGCTGGGGAGGGGAAATGAGGCTCTCCCCTCCCGGTAGAATACTCTGCCACCGACTGTTCGTACTCCCTGTAGCTTGGGCGCAGAGACCACAGTCCCATCTGCACTGGTGGGGGGCTTAGTGTCTCCCATTGGTGGGCTACGCTGCCGCTGGGGAGAGAGGGTAATAAGCTCCTCTCCCTTACACACCTTCAGCCGCTGGGGAGAGGGGGTAACAGGCTCCTCTCCCTGACACGCTCTCTGATGGTGGAGAGGGGAACTGACTGTCTCCCCTTCCAATAATGCGCTCTGCCGCTTGGGAGTGAAACCGGTGGTCTCTCCTCCCTGTAATGTACTCTGCCGCTGGGGATCTGGGCCGACTGCCCAGCATCCCTGTAGGGCCGGTAGCGAGACCGCAGTCCCATCTCCACCTGCCATCTGTAGGTCTTCCCAGGACCAGTCTATGAAGTCCCTCAACATTTGAGAGTAGGGACCACCTGCTTCGGCACCCAGTAACTCCGGCTGCTGCTGGGGATCTGGGCCAGCTTGCCAGCATCCCGGTGGAGAGACCTCGGTCCCATCTCCACCTGCCTGTTGTGGTTCCTCACAGGACCAGTCTATAAGGACCCCTACTTCAGGTTCCTTTGGTCGCCTCCAGGGGAAATGGTTAACCTCCTCGAATGCAGCCTCTCTTTGGCTGCTATAACGCTCCTTCTGCTGAGCATACTCCCTCTCTTTCGCCAGCCGGAATTCTTGGTCCAGCCTTGTGTTTCGCTCGGCCTTTACCTGGTTCCAGATCACCCGGCATGTCTCCATGGGTACATCATCCCCATACTGGGCCACTCGCTGCCTTACTTCAGCCAGCCAATTATCTCCAGAGCCAGAGCCTCCCATACTTGTCTGCTCCAAGTTGCTGAATACCTCTGCTCCCAGGGGCGCTGCACGAGTGCTAGCGTTGCCCTCAATTTGTAATTCCACGAACGGTGTCTCCGAGCTGCTTTACCTCACACTAGGACGCCATCTCACTGCTTGCCACCAATGTGACGGAACGCCTGCTACCCCGACTGGGTGCCTCCTTCAACCGATGCTCCTAGTACTTGCCAAGGACCATTAGCACTGCACTCCACATCAGAACCACCGCCTTCAGCTTGATTGGGGTCTTCGTTGCTCCAGAGAGCGAAACAGGAACAAGAACAGCTCTCACAAGAGCTAGGGATTATACTCTGGAGAGTATAATAATTAGGGATGTCCCGATACCGATACCAGTATCGGTATCGGGACCGATACCGGCATTTTCACGAGTACTTGTACTCGTGAAAAAGCCTCCGATACCGCTGCCGATACCGGAAGTTCCGGTCCGGCAGCTCCTATACACTGTTGAAGTAAACCTAATCTCTATTAATGTGGCCGGACTTACAAACTATTGATGAGCAGTCTCCCTCAGGTCAGGCGCTCAGTCCTTCCATTCTCCTCCTGCCCCGCCTGCCTTCTTCATTCATAAAAGTGGGCAGAGCGGGCAGGTGGGACATGAGGCGCATGAGGAACTGAGAGCTCAAGCTGCCCGATTCCTCCAAGCACCTCACGTCCCTCCTGCGCGCTCCGCCCACTTTATGAATGTAGAAGGCGCGCGGGGCAGGAGGAGCATTGAGGGACTGAGCGCCTAACCTGAGGGAGACTGCGCATTAATAGTTAGTAATTCCGGCCACATTAATAGAGATTAAGTTTACCTCAATAGTGTATAGGAGCTGCGGGGACAGTGTATGAAAGAGTCAAGCTACACCGGCCCCTGTGAGTGTAAACTGCCCCCCCACACACACTATGATGGCACTTATGGGGGTCTGTGGATGACACTAATGGGGGATCTGTGGATGACACGTATATAGCATAATATGCTATATATGTGTCATCCACATAGCCCCCTGACAGTGTCATCCACATAGCCCCCTGACAGTGTCATCCAGAGATCCCCCATAGTGTCATTCAGAGATCCCCCATAGTGTCATTCAGAGATCCCCCATAGTGTCATCCAGAGATCCCCCATAGTGTCATCCAGAGATCCCCCATAGTGTCATTCAGAGATCCCCCATAGTGTCATTCAGAGATCCCCCATAGTGTCATCCAGAGATCCCCCATAGTGTCATCCAGAGATCCCCCATTAGTGCCATCCTGAGAGCCCCCCCATTAGTGTCATCCAGAGAGCCCCCCGTTAGTGTCATCCAGAGACCCCCCCCCATTAGTGTCATTCACAGATCCCCCATAACATTGTCATCCACAGATCCCCCATAACAGCGTCATCCACAGATCCCCCATTACAGTGTCATCCACAGATCCCCCCATAACAGTGCGTCCTCCTCAGATCCCCCCATAACAGTATCATCCACAGATCCCCCATAACAGTGTGTCATCCACAGATCCCCCATAACAATGTTTCATCCACAGATCCCCCCATAACAGCGTCATCCACAGATCCCCCATAACATTGTCAACCCCAGATCCCGATAACAGTGTCATCCACAGATAACCCCATAACAGATCCCCCTGGTGGCACATTGGTTGGAAAACACTATTATATTCCCATTTATTAATTTATTAACACTTGTACAAAGGAAAAGAAAAGCCGTTGTCCATAGCAACCAAATTCCAGTTTTAATTTTTTTCATTGCTATGAGCAACTGCGCCGCTGTTTATACGAGGTATCGGTAATTGGTATCGGCGAGTACTTAAATAAAAGTATCAGTACTCGTACTCGGTCTTAAAAAATGGTATCGGGACATCCCTAATAAAAATGATAGCAATCGCCAGAGTGTAGTTCTCCAATCCCCCAAACATGAGCCCAGACTTCATGAAGGGTAGAACAGGACACTTTAATGCCAGCCAGCACTCACAATTAATACAATTCCACAGGCCAGAGGCACCCCCCTCTGCCTGGGATACAGATAACTAAGACAATGGACCCCCCCCCCCCCCCCAGTGTCTTAATGAAAGAAAAGGAAGAGAGGATACACATGTGATGGGATTATTTCCTGAGTGTATCAGAGGGTGATCTACTCCTCTACCCCGGAGTCAGCTACTTAATCCCATCACTAGCACAACAGAACAAAGGGACAAATGAACCAACGCCTTCCTTGGGAGCCTCAGTGCAGAGTTAACCCTTTTTGTGTTGCTGGGTTCACCGCTGCACCTTTAATGGACAATAGAAACAATATGGCTTATAAAGTCCACACATAAACCAGGGTTCATAGTTCCTTGTAACCCCAAGAGGTCTGAGGGGGTCTCCATGGTTCTGGGTCCATAGTCCGTAGGAAGGAGGCTAGCAGCCCCAGTGACGGTTCAGTCCATCACACCATTCCCTTCACTTATTCAAGTGTCTCTAGTCCTGCAAAAAAACATATTTACTTAATCAGTTATCAGAGAGAGGCTAGATTAACCACGGGTGTTGCATTTACTGTAACAGCAGAACAAAACACAATGGAAAGTATAAGTATTGCCGCTCCTTAACTGTGTGTTGCGTGCCATATAGTGAAGCATATGAAAAGCATGCTTCTTCAAGGTCACTTAACGTGTTCGTTTTGCAGTAACGTGACGCACTGCATGCATTGGGCTTTATTCTTACAGTAGAGAAGTAATTAATTATAACTTTTTGTGAATTGGGACATTTAAACTTGCTTTTTTTTTATTCCAATTTAAATTGAGTAGGAGTCGGAGTTGGTTCATTTTTTGCTGACTCCAACTCCAGGTACCCAAATTGACTCCACAGCCCTGAACAAGACACCGCCATAGATTTTTGACAAACTCTGAACTTCACAAAGTGGGATATCACTTTCACCCCGAACTACAACAAATCCACCATTGAATTCCTAGATATCATAGTTACCAGTACAAACAACAAACTTACCACCAAAACATTTTTTTAAAAAGTCGACACCAATAGTTACATATATTTTTCCAGCTTCCACCATAAAAAATGGTTAAAAAATATCCCATATAGTCAGTACAAAAGAATCCGTAGAAATTGCACCAACACAGAAGACTTTCAAGAACAGGCAAATGTTTTGGAAAGGAGATTTACGGAGGAAAAATATCCTAAAAAACTTATTCAGCACGTATACAAAAAAGGCGCAAAATAACACAGACAGAGGGTTTAGAAAAAAACAAAAAAAACATAGGATCACAAAAACACTAAACACTCAGTATAGTACTTCCAATAAAGAAATCCAGAATATACTACAAAAACATTGGCACATTCTTCATCAAGACTCCCATCTGAAAAAACACCTTTCAGCAAAACCAAAAATTACATACAGGTGAACACCCACAATCAAGAACTTTGTGGCCCCAGTAGACCAAAACAACAAAAAATGAAAAAACAGGTCAATATGACACAAATCGACCAATCAGGCAGCTACAAATGCAGAACAACCCGATGTCTATGCTGCCACATTATAACACATAAGACTAACCTGCAAATAAAATGTAATCCCTTATCTGTCCAATGATTTGGATCTGAATACTTCCAAGCAAGCGCCGGAAAAAGTGGTCAAAATACGTTTTTTACTGGTTTTCCTTTTAATACTCATGTCATCTTATGCATTTATTCCAGGTCCTCCAGAATGTACATTCCTATTATTGTTATGCCACTGTTTATTTCATGTAATATGCCTGGTTCACCAGCAGGTGGCAATTAAAATTTCAGAGCTGTATGTAGATAGAATGGAACCTTCCATTCCATTCTAACCCCCCTCTGTGGAGAAGTGGGCATGCCCACTACCTGCAGGAATGGTGGGGACAAGTTCTGGTCAGTCTAGCTTACCCCCTGCTAGGAGACAGGTGTGCAGAGGCATGTCTCTGCTGAATGTGCCCAACCCACCAGAGCACCTTAAGCTCCGAGGGCCATGGAGGCCAAAACTTGAAGCCTCAGGAGCCAGGAGGAAAGTTCCCTGGCATCACCAAGAGTCAGACTACAGAGAGAAATGGCAACTTATCAGTACAGCAGAGAGAGAGAAAGCAAGCAGAGTTATTGAAGAAGCCTGCCAGTTTAAGACCAAAGCCTGCTGGGACCAAGACAAAGCTTGAAGACTGTTTCTGATGAACATTTATTAAACTAAGGCTGCTGTTCAACTACATACAGGGTCTGGGCTCAAATTATTCTATTATGCCTCAATTATTCCCCCTATTTATTGCATTGGAGCCAAAGCCTGGGGTCCAGCAGTATCCAGATAGGAGCACCATGACACATAAAGAGACTGTTAGGCCGCACTACACCACTCGGCATTTCCTACACCTGGGACGCGCGTCATATAGAGGGCCCTAGGGGGAAGCGCCCGTTGCATATCTATGTGCCATCTCCCAGGATCCTTTGTCTCCCCTGAAGAAGCTGATGCAAAACATATGTTGGGGTGTCCTGCGGAGGTGCTGTTTGTGTGGGTCTGTACATTGGTATACAGTGTTTACTAGCGTGGATGTACCACACTGTGGTTTGCTTTTTTAAATTTTATTCTCTACATCCTGCCTTATTTATTTACTTGTCACATGACCGTGACTTTGCACTTCCATGTGGTTTTGGATGCCGATACCTCATATTTGTTGTTTAATATATGTAAATTAATAACAATGTATTATTTTGATGAATTTTGCAAGCAGTGTGCTTATCTTTGGATTGTAGTCTTTCATGGGAGTTGCAAGAACAGCCAAGTACGTGAGCATGCTGGGAGTTGTAGTTTTGTGAGATGGGGAAATAGCTCTCATTGCCCGAACATTGTGTTTGTTTAAATGAAGTTAAATGATCTGGACTGACATTCTGCTGTTTGGCCACAAGATGCTGCTGTTTCCTAAGCACAGCAACAGACTGCATTTCATTTGATGTTGGGAACTTTCAGGGGGTGGAGTTACAAGTCTGGAGAGGAAGGCAGCAGCCATCTTGAGGCTGTGAGAGACACTGAGGAACTGTGTGAGCAGAGAGTCCGACAGCATTCAGATGTGAGAGCATCCCTCAGTGAGCAGAGCTGCAGCTAAGTGAAGCTGATCGTGTTCAAGACCCTGATCCTGTCCAGAGGAACTAGGATTGCTTCCAGGAACGCAGATGAGAGCTGAGACGCAAAGCCACATACACTGCGGGACCGCATGCTTGTTCGAGAGGCATTTGTTCTGTTCAGAGTCACCAGCGGATGCAGAGAAGACCATGGTCGGTAAGATCGTGCACGCACCTCATTACAGTGTTGGTGCCTAGAGACTGAGACCAGGCCTGTAGTTAGTTAGTGTCTCTGTTTGTGTCAGGCCACAAGTGTTACTACTGTTCACTGCAAGGACTCCATAATTAAAGTGACATTTCACATTGGAGAGATGATAAAATTCCCACAAACTCAGGCCAAGCTGGCGTTTTGCTCAAAAGAAATACTCAGGCACGTGCTACAAGACCAGTGATGGAACTGGGAATACTGTAGATCTATGTAAGATTGTAAGCTGTTGTACTGCACCGCAGGCAAGCCCGTACCACACACCCATACAGTGATTCTTGTTATTTTAGGGTAATAACAAGTAAGGTGTGGCCGTGGTTTAGTTGTGTCTGCCAGTAGGTAAATTACTGCTCTTTCCTCCTGCATCCATTGGATGGCGCCATGATGTGCAGCAAACGGGTGTCAGCCTTCTGGCTGGGTGTATGTAAATTTATTGTATGTTCCCAGCATTTGTGGTTGTGTTTATTGCCATATTTAAGTAAATTTTTTTGGCAAAAGCTGGTGTTGGGGTTGCCTTCCTTGTTCCTGTATGCTGGGGAGCCCACCCCGGTACATGGCTTACACTTTCACAGCAGCTGGAGTGCCAAAGGTTGCTAATCTCTGGTTTAGATCCGCATTTAAAGGCTGTGCTGGATTCAGACAAGGCTGTTCTGGATAGTTAATGGCAATAAGACTTTACAGGTCGTGGAAAGGGTATATTGCTTTGGTGCCCACCACACTTTGAGACAGACTGGCCATCCAGATCTAAAGTCTGCACCCCACAGCCTTGAAATTTCAGAAACAGTTTATGAGAACAGGAGTGCAGGTCATTTGGGAAGATTGAAAAGTGAAATTAAAGTAAAAGTCAGGGAGGATTACTATCATCATTGGTACTGGCTATACACAGCTTTTGGGACAAGCCTACTGAGGTAATATACCTCATACCTGTGAATGTTACTGCTATATGTCCTACTATTACCATTATCTATTCAGTAAAGAGAGACGTTGTTTATTGCAACCAAACAGGTCTGGCCATTGACTCCACCATCCATTTGCTGCCCCTAAATTCTGCCCTCCTGCCTTGTACCCATCTACCTAAAATCAAGGGTACAGCACCTAACACCAGGCAGGAGTCCCAAAGGGTCCAGGGTGTGCACTGAGGGAAGAGAGGGTGTGCCCTCCATTCAATGCATGACCCCAAGTTGCGTTGCAGTGAGGAGAGCCACCGTGAACCACCATGAACCACCAGCACTCCTATCAGTCCCCAGCTACCCCTCCCTTCCTCCTGGCTCTCTATTGCGTGTGAATGCACATTATAGAGGTCAAACTGTAGACAGAGGTAAAAAAGAAAGGCAAACAGTGTCTGTGGTCAAATCACAAAGCAATATAGCTTAACCCCTTGGATACCAGAGGTTTTTTCATTTTTGCATTTTCATTTTTCTTCCCTATCTTCCTTGAGCCATAACATTTTCCATTCACATAGCCGTATGAGGGCTTATTTTTTGCGGGACAAGTTGTACTTTCAAATGCCATGATTTAATATGTAGTGGGAAGCGGGAACAAAATTCCAAATGGGTTGGAATTGGAAAAAAAACACAATTGCTCCACCGTTTAACGGGTTTTGTCCCTATGGCGTTCCCTTTGTGGCAAAACTGACCAATGCACTTAATTTTCTGGGTCAGTATGACTACAACGATACCACATATGTATAGATTTTTTATGTCTAAATAGTATAAAAATAAACTAAAACTTTGATCCCCATAACAGTTTTATAGCTATGTCTTCTGAACTGTGTGGGGACTCATTTTTTGCGGGACATTCTGTAGTTTTTATTTATATCATTTTGTAGTGTGTGTGACTTTTTGATCACAAGTTATTACATTTTTTTGGGTAAGAGAGGGGATGAAAAAATGGTGAATTGGGCATTTTGGCCCTTTTTTCCATTATACCAGTCTCCATATTGGAAAAATATTTTTATATTTTAATAGTACAGGCGTTTTGGGATGCGGTGATGCCATTGATGTTTTTTTTTTGTTATTTATGTATTTATTTTTTTATTCTATGGATTTCAATTTTTATATTTTTTAAATTATTTTTATATTTTTTATTTTTTTTTACTGTTTTATGGTTTTGTAGCTCGTGTTTGAGGCTACAAGACTATGTTGTTGTTTTTTTTATTCTGTACCATTATGTTTCTTATAGATCCATATAGAGTTGCTCATTTCTTATGTTGGCTGGCCACCTGCTGGCCAAAATAAGAATTGCAGCTCCAATACCCTGGGTCTCATTAGAGAGACCCAGCTTATTGAATTCAATTACCGACTCCTGAATAGGCCGCAGAGGATGCTGGTAAGTTGCACTTACTGTTTTTTTTTTAGCTTTTAGATGTTGTGATTACACTTGATGAAGGCTGAATGACCATGATCTCTGTGGGTGCTATTTTTACATGTACAGTGCTGGTAGCGAAAGGGTTTGATTAATGTAAAAATGAAAATCAGACATCGTATAATATATGATAATCTCTAACAAAGTTAGAAACAGTCCTGTACCCCATATGGTTCCAGAGATCATTCATTGCTCCAACTGCTCTACTAGATTTATTTGAAGCTGGAAGTTCAGGGGGTGTGTCCTTTCTCAGGGGGTGTGCCTTTTCTCAGGGAGTTTGTCTTTCTTGCTGCAGCTCTCTATAGGTAACTGTCACAGTTTCTAACAGTAGCTACCACTGGTGGTAGTTTAACCACTACCCGACCGCCTAACGCAGGGATGCGTCCTGTGGGCGGCCGGGTTATTCCTCATTGACGCGTCAGCGCGTCATCTCGCGAAAGGCGAGATTTCCTGTGAATGCGCGCACGCGCGTTCACAGGATCACCTCCGGAGGAAGTTTCTGTAGATATAGATGTCAGAAAAAAATCACATATTAGACGCTGTTTTGTAAACAGCGTCTGATATGCCTGCTGCCTGCTCTTCTGGTGGTCCCTTTTGCTTGGTACCACCAGAGGACACAGGCAGCAGCTAAAGTAAGTGCACCAATCACCACCCCCCTGTCACTGATTAACCCCTGATCACCCCCTGTCACCCCCCCTGTTACTAATCACCCCCCTGTTAGGCTCATTGAGACGTCCGTATGTGCTTTGCGGATCCACGGATCCGCAAAACACGGACACCGGCAATGTGCTTTCCGCATTTTCGGATTCGCACATTGCCAGAACTATATAGAAAATGCCTTTTTTGGTCCGCAATTGCGGACAAGAATAGGACATGCTCTATCTTTTGCAGGGCTGCGGCCGGATGTTTGTACATAGTACATAGTGCTCTACGCATCACTGCTGACCCCATTCACACTGAATGGGTCCGCATCTATTCCGCAGCATTTTTGCGGACGTGTGAATGGGGCCTTACTTCGCAAGCACTCCTATGTCCTTCCCCCTCTCTTTTTTTTTTTTTTGCACATTTTTTGGCAGAGATTTTATCATCCACATTGATTGATGCGAATGAAGAAATCTGTGCCGTTCATTTTTTTTTTTCAGCCCAGAGGCTGAACGGAAAAAAAAAATCTCATTACCTGTATGCTCAATATAAGGAGAATAGCAGAAACTCCCAATGCTGGCCATACCTGTAATGATTGCGGAGACCCTCAAATGCCAGAGCCGTACAAACACCTCACATGTGACCCCATTTTAGAAAGAAGACACCCCAAGGTATTAGCGGCATAGCGAGTTCATGTAAAATTTTATTTTTTGTCACAAGTTAGTGGAATATGAGACTTTGTAAGAAAAAAAAAAAAGTCAATTTCCGCTAACTTGTGCCAAAAAAATAAATCTTCTATGAACTCACCATGCCCCTCACGGAATACCTTGAGGTGTCTTCTTTCCGAAATGGGGTCACATGTGGGGTATTTATACTGCCCTGTCATTTTAGGGGCCCTAAAGCGTGAGAAGAAGTCTGGAATCCAAATGCGTAAAAATGCCCTCCTAAAAGGTACTCATTGGAATTTGGGCTCCTTTGCGCACCCAGGCTGCAAAAAAGTGTCACACATGTGGTATCGCTGTACTCAGGAGAAGTAGGGCAATGTGTTTTGGGGTGTATTTTTACATATACCCATGCTGGGTGAGAGAAATATCTCTGTAAATTGACAACTTTGTATAAAAAATTGTAAAAAGTTGTCATTTACATTTACTTCTTCTGAGTACGGCGATACCACATGTGTGCCACTTTTTTGCAGCCTAGGTGCGTAAAGGGGCGTAAAGTCCAACAAGTACCTTTAGGTTTTACAGGGTTGCTTACAATTTAGACCCGCCAAAATGCCAGAACAGTAAACACACCCCACAAATGACCCCATTTCGGAAAGTAGACACCCCAAGGTATTCACTGAGGGGCATAGTGAGTCCGTAGGAGATTTTTTTTTTTTTTTGCCAGAAGTTAGCACAAATGGAAACTTTATTATTATTATTTTTTTCCTCAGAAAGTGTCATTTTCCACTAACTTGTGAAAAAAAATGAAATCATACATGAACTCACCATGCCCCTCCGCGAATACTTTGGGGTGTCTTCTTTCTAAAATGGTGTCATTTGGGGGGTACTTATACTATCCTGGCATTCTAGCACCTGAAGAAACATGACAGATGCTCAGAAAGTCAGAGCTGCTTCAAAATGCGGAAATTCACTTTTTTGCACCATAGTTTGTAAACGCTATAACTTTTACCCAAACCAATGAATATACACTTATTGCATTTTTTTTTTATCAAAGACATGTAGAACAATAAATCTAGAGAAAAATTTATATAGAAATTTATTTATTTTTGAAAAATTTTACAACATAAAGTGAAAAATTTCATTTTTTGGCAAAAATTTCGGTTATTTTTGATTAATAAAAAAAAAAGTTTAAATGTCAGCAGCAATGAAATACCACCAAATGAAAGCTCTATTAGTGAGAAGAAAAGGAGGTAAAATTGATTTGGGTGGTAAGTTGTATGACCGAGAAATAAACCATGAAAGTACCGTAGTGCAGAATTGTAAAAAGTGGTCTGATCATTAAGGGTGTTTAAGCTAGGGGGGCTGAGGTGGTTAAGAATGGAATTGAGCAGAGAACCAAGGAAAGTAACAAACAACAAGTGGCACTGATACATTTTAGATTACAAGCAATTGCAAAATTATTTAGATACAGGTGCTTGCTTGAAAAATGTAGAAATTTTTTTTTTTTTTGTGGGACAACCCATGTTTTATAAAGTGGACATAGTCTAATTAATTTACGTCTGCTGGTTGGAGTCTTGGAGATGGTTGAAGGCTTTTATCTGTCGAGCCACTTTTCCCTGGTACCTCAGCATGGGTGCTCCACATAGAATTTTGCAAATGCTGGTATAGCACACACCTCCCATGTCTCTTTAGAAAAGTCAATAGTAGTGCAGGTAAAAAAAAAAATAGCATTCATTAAAATTGAAACGGGTAACCTTTTATGCTAAATATACATACATACATATCATGCAAATCATTCATTTTAATAATTATTCCAGCAAAGAAAGAATCTAGTTCTCACTGTTCTTTCTTTAGAGTATCCAGTCCACTTTGGTAAAACTCATGTGAACTGAATACAGATGTCATGGCTTTACACACATGGGAAAATACAAAAAGAAAGCATAATTATACCCAAGGGACCCATATGTTATCTATGTGAGGCTAGACATGCACTAAAAGTCCACTACTGAAAAAACACTGCAGAAATCATTGTGGAAACTATGAAAAAGTTACAGGAAAGACAGAAAAACCCACTATTGTGTCTTCCAACCTTAGTACCAGGAATAACCTTTATTTCTTTTCTCAAGTAGTTTTTAGAATTTAATTATTTCATAAGGCTTCTTTCACCTTAATGTTATTAGTACAGATGAGCGAATTTAATATTTTGAAATTGGTCCACGCTTTGTTTGGTGGTCAAAGCAGAATTGCGTTATGGATTCTGTTACCACGGACCATATCACAATTCTATGACGGAATGCATAAGGAAATGCCTTTAGAGGCATTCCGTTATTCATTGCATCATAATAGAAATGTATGGGCTGCAAAACAGATATGTTCCGTTTCCATTTTGCATTCTATCATAGAATTGCGTTATAGTCCATGGTAACGGAATCCATAACGCAATTCTGCTCTTACCACCAAAAGAAGCGTGAACGAATTTCATAGCATTCGCTCATCTCTAGTTATTAGCTCTGGCAGTCTGTTCAGGCAGAGTACAGCCTGCCTGAGCTCTCTGGATCTGTGGTAACATCCAGCAATGCCAGATTCAGAGAGCTCCAGCAAGCAGCTCTCTGCTTGAACAGCCTGCTGGAACTATTAGCACTAGTGTAAAACTAGCCTTAAAAGGGCTCTACCATCTCAGACATTGGGGACACATCGCTAGGATATGCCCCCAATGTCTGACAGGTGCAGGTCCCACCTCTTATAACAGAGCCCGTAAAGTCCCGAAGGGCTTTCTGCGCATGCGCGGCCGCCCTCCATTAATTACTATGAAAGTCCCATTGAAATGAATGGGAGGTGCGCCGCGCAAGCGCGACCACCGCTCCATTCAATTCTATGAGGCTGACGGAAATAGCCAAGCCAGCACTCAGCAATTTTCATCGCTTCATTAGGAATGACTGAAGGGCAGCCGCGCATGCGCCGTGCATCCTCTGGGACTTTGTGGGCTCCGTGATAAGTATAGGCGCAGGTCCCAAAGGTGGCATACTATGTCTGAGATGGTATGAATTCCTTTAACTGAATAAATATAATTAATAATCAATTCAATATGTAACTTGTAACTTCTAAGGGCTCTTTCACACTTGCGTATTTTTTTTCCGGCATAGAGTTCCGTCGTCGGGCTCTATGCCGGAAAAATCCTGATCAGGATTATCCCAATGCATTCTGAATGGAGAGAAATCCGTTCAGGATGCATCAGGATGTCTTCAGTTCAGGACCGGAACGTTTTTTGGCCGGAGAAAATACCGCAGCATGCTGCGCTTTTTGCTCCGGCCAAAAATCCTGAACACTTGCCGCAAGGCCGGATCCGGAATTAATGCCCATTGAAAGGCATTAATCCGGATCCGGCCTTAAGCTAAACGTTGTTTAGCTTTTTCTGAATGGTTACCATGGCAGCCAGGACACTAAAGTCCTGGTTGCCATGGTAAAGTGTAGTGGGGAGCGGGGGAGCAGTATACTTACCGCCCGTGCTGCTCCCAGGGTGCTCCAGAGTGACGTCAGGGCGCCCCACGCGCATGGATCACGTCATCGCATGGCATCGCGTCATGGGATCACGTCATCCGGCATAGAGTTCCGTCGTCGGGCTCTATGCCGGAAAAATCCTGATCAGGATTATCCCAATGCATTCTGAATGGAGAGAAATCTGTTCAGGATGCATCAGGATGTCTTCAGTTCAGGACCGGAACGTTTTTTGGCCGGAGAAAATACCGCAGCATGCTGCGCTTTTTGCTCCGGCCAAAAATCCTGAACACTTGCCGCAAGGCCGGATCCGGAATTAATGCCCATTGAAAGGCATTAATCCGGATCCGGCCTTAAGCTAAACGTTGTTTAGCTTTTTCTGAATGGTTACCATGGCAGCCAGGACACTAAAGTCCTGGTTGCCATGGTAAAGTGTAGTGGGGAGCGGGGGAGCAGTATACTTACCGCCCGTGCTGCTCCCGGGGCGCACCAGAGTGACGTCAGGGCGCCCCAATCGCATGGATCACGCATCGCATGGGGCGCTCTGACGTCATTCTGGAGTGCCCCGGGAGCTGCACGGGCGGTAAGTATACTGCTCCCCCCTACTACTATGGCAACCAGGACTTTAATAGCGTCCTGGCTGCCATAGTAACACTGAAAGCATTTTGAAGACTGATCAGTCTTCAAATGCTTTCAGTTCACTTGCGCTGTTACGGATCTGGGAGGCACTTCTGGCGACGGAAGTGTACACCGGATCCTTACAACGCAAGTGTGAAAGAGGCCTTAAAAATGTCAGGAGTGGCCTGGACTGAATCTGTAAGAGAACGGTTGTCTACTTTTGCATAGCTAATCTTTCTTATGTTTAAAACGATAATCCACAATTGTAATATAGTTAACTAAAGGAATTAGGAATTAACTCCTTAAGTACCGGCCCAATTTTGGTGTTGAGTTTTCATTTTTTCCTCCCCATGTTCCAATAGCTGCTTCCCTCTACCTAACTCCACAGATGCTGATCGTGGCATCTGAGGGGTTAAACGACTGGGTTTGGCACGTTTGCCATTTCTCGCAAGTGTGAAAGAGGCCTTACATGGCTAGCTATTAGCATTTGCAGTAAAAGTGAGAACCCCAACAGTACTGCATGCAGGACTTTTTTTTCCTGTCTAAAAAATGTATCTCAGACGGAAATGGCTCAAATGGATGCCAAATGTGCATAACTGATGCACAGGATCCTGTTTTTTATTTTTTTTTGTTTTTATTTTGGAAAGTTTTCCTTATCACTTCTGGTTTCTGCAAATGCATCCTCTCTTCTCTGGCTAACACTAGATTAACATTTTTTTTTGTGACTGTGAAGCTTTTCAAACACCTGTAGACAGGAAAAACAGAACAGGAGTTGTATGGGATTAAACAAATATAGATGCTTTCTTCCAAGAACATGCAGGGGATGCAAAAAAAAAGCAACAATTCCTGAGATTGTGACATTCCAAGGACAATCATTTGATCATGTGTGTGAATGTCTTTATTGGAACACAAACCTGTACACAGTGTTTCAACCTTGATATGGCGTTCTCATCAGGTACCATTGTGTTCTAAAAGAGACGTTCTTCATACACATACAGTGAACTTATCTCCTGTGGAATATTACAGAGCAGTTGCCAGGAATTGTTGCTTTTTCTATGCATTTCCTACATACATTTGTGCACTGCTAGGTCCGATTGGCAAGACCCCACTGATGCAATCTAGGATTGCAGCTCTTCGAAAAAAAAAAAAGTCAATTTATCAAAACTGGTTCAAAGGAACACTGGTTTAGCTGCCCATAGCAACCAATCAGATTGATCCTTTCATTCCCTTACGTCCTACCAGCAGCACAGATGGGGTTAACCACCCCCCATGGACTGGCAGGACAAGGCGGAATGTTTAATGAGCCCAAGACTAATAACTCAATTTAACAATTAAGTATCTCCTTAAAAGGAGGAAGTCAACCCCCAGCCCACTGTGTTTTTTTCTGTCCTCCCGGACAGGTGGTCTAGGCGGTTTGTTCCCCCCTTTCTTATGGAAAGTGCGGGGAGCCTTCTTTTCGTTTGGGTAACGGCGTTGCCCTTTCCTAGGTACCTTGTCAGTTTGGCTGTCAGCTTATCTGCTGCCGGCCCCGCGCAGTTGCGCCTGGCTGGCGTTTTTTGACGGCGTCCTCGGTCCAGAATTCTCGGTCCCTGTGCGCCGCCATCTTCCGGAGGTGACGCGGGGATTCTCCTTTTGCGTCACTTCCGGGTAATCCGGCCGCAATTTTTTCACGGGCACGATTTTTTTCATAGATGCGATTTTTTTATCGTGGATGCAGTTTTTTTCGCGTTTTCATGCGAAAATTTTAAGTATTTTTTTCTTATGCTTCTTCCTGTGGAGGATTTACTGGGGGAAGGGTGGATTGGCTATCCCTCCCCTTCCCCTATTTTAGGAAGCTGTGTGCTCCAGTTTGGTCTCTGGCTGCATATGCTTTTTCAGCTAGCTCCCAGAGTCCTAAAATTGGTGTTGTTCCACTTGTGGTGTTTTTTTCCTCCGGTCCTTAGCTGCCTCCAGTCTGTTTTTCTACCTTTCCTGCGTAGATAGGTGGTTTACAAATGTTTTATTTGTCCCTTTTTTCCCGCAGTGATGTCTTCTCCGCGGGATTCGGAAGGCAGGAAAGTGGATTCCAGGAGGAAGCATCTATCCTGCTACCATTGCAGCGGTCAACAGTTATTCTAAGCTGATCATACCTGCACTCGTCAGATTGCAGAAGGTAAACAGCTTAAGGCTAGGCAAGTACCAGCTTGGGAGACTGGTTGGAAATCCCTGGTTCTGTTGACATTTTTCAAAAGAAAAAGCTGGGCAAATACCTGCTTGGGAGACCTCTGTCCGGGTAGAGAGACCTTCTTGGTCTCCTTAGTTTCTTCCTCCTCGGATGAGGAGGAGCTGAAGTCGTGTTTTTCCCCCCTGAAAAGACACAGAAATTGCTCAAGTCCATCAGGTCGGGGGACCATGATGTTGACAGCGGGGAGCCTTCGGATCCCGCTAGTCGGGCACCTCGTGTCTTCAAAGCGGATGAGACCCTCCTCTCTGTCATGTTTACAGAGTGGAAAAAACTTGGAGGGTCCGGTTTTAACAAAGAAGTTTAAATCCATGTTCCCGATGGCTAAACCCTTGGTGAATTCATGGGGATCCATTCCCAAGGTGGACATGGCTATTGCCAAGTTGTCCAAGCGCACTCTGGTTCCTGCAGACGATGGGTCTGGCCTTCAGGACCCCCTTGCAGAGTGCACACTAAGACGGGGTCATACGGCAGCTGCGGCTTCCACTTCCACAGCCATAGCGGCTTCTGAAGTCTCTACGTTCCTCCAGTCTCGCCTGAATCAAATTCAAGTTGACGTGAACCAGAGGGTTTTTCCAGGGCGACATACTGGCTGCCTTCAAGACCATCAACCTGGACTTCTTGTGCGATACTGCACAGCTCCAGTTGAAGCTAGCGAGGGAACCTCCTCACTAGCAAAGCCTCCCTGGGAACGAGGCCAAACACAGATCCTTGCTCCTGAAGCTAAGCAGCAGGTCTGTGGTTGATGGGAGACCAAGTGTGCCTTTGGCGTCCTGTGACAATACTATCAAATGACATCAGGGGCCTATTTAGCATGGCCCTGGGGTCGGCAGCCCATATGCCTTTTTGGCTTAAGCCTTGGGTCGCTGACAATTCCTCAAAATACAGCTTATGTGGCCTTCCATTCGAGCCCAACCATTTGTTCGGTTCGGAGCTGGATAAGATCATGGAGGGCCTTTCAGACAAGAAGGTGAAGAGCCTTCCCCAGCAGTCCTTTCGAGGGCAGGGCAGACAAGACCGCGGTGGTAGGTCTGGCCAGCAAACAAGCTCTCGAAGTGACTGGAGAGCGCAGCGAAAGGGTTTGAGGCGCTCTCGTGGAGGAGCCAAAGATGGAAAATCCACCTCCTGACTACGGGCCTCTTCGAGGCTCTTGGTTAATTCCCGTTACTTCTGCCGTCCTGCCAATAAGCTTCCCCACTCCTATGCTTCATGTACCCATCGGGGGTCGTCTCTCCCACTTCTGAGAAGAGTGGATTCAAGAGATCTCGGATCCATGGGTCCTGAACATCATTTCCGAGGGTTATTTAGTCAACCTCACCTCTATTCCTCTGGACAGGTTTGTCAAGATCAACCTTCTACAAGCTGCCAAGCAGGCGATCCTGGAGGCCTACATTCAGGACTACATTTGCAAGGGGGCTCTGGAGGAGGTTCCGGCAGGAGAACGGGGCCTAGGGATCTATTCACCAGTTTTTCCAGTTCCCAAGGCTTCAGGAGATCTCCGGATGATTATCGATCTGAGATATTTCAATCGGTTTATAAGGAAGGTGAAGTTTCGTATAGAAACCATCAGGTCAGTAGTTCACGTCCTCAATCCTGGAGACGTGATGGCAACCCTGGACCTCAAGGATGCATATCTGCACATCCCGATCCATCCTGCTTCCAGGAAGTATCTCAGGATCACGGTCCAGGTGTCCGGTGTCGTCAGGCATCTTCTGTTTGTTGCCCTTCCCTTTAGCATTTCTTCTGCCCCTCACACTTTTACCAAGGTGGTGGTTTCTGTGGTGGCGGCTTTGAGGCTTCAAGGACTGACCATCATTCCTTATCTGGACGACTGGCTTTGAAAGCCTCTGCTCTAGTGGTCCTAACCCAACTTCTTCAAGTAACAATCTCCTTTCTGTTCCGCCTAGGTTGGATCATCAGCTGGCAGAAATCAAACTTGAGCCCGTCGACTTCAGTAAGATATCTAGGCTTCATAATCGACTCCACTGGGATGTCGGTCCAGTTGACTCCAGAAAGAAGATCCCGGGTTCAGAACAGGGCAAGTTCCTTTCCGTTCCCCGGTGTGCTCCAATCCAAGCTCTCATGAAGATGTTGGGGCTCATGTCAGCGTCTGCGGAAGCAGTTCCTTTGGGCTCTATGGCACCTCCGCCTTCTACAGTCGGAGGTCCTCTCCAAATGGAATGGCAGCCCTGCCGGGCTAAAGTCCCTGTGCTCCCTGTCTTGGCGAACTTGATATTCCCTCAGATGGTAGTGCCATCTTTTAGACGGGAAGTCTATGACCCTGCCAACCTGGGTCATATTGACTATGGATGCATCCCAAGTAGGCTGGGACGCTCACCTAGACGACACTTCAGTTCACGGGACCTGGTTTCCTCAAGAGTGGCTTCTTTCATCCAATCTCCGCGAGATATCCGGCTAGCCCTCCTTCACTTAGCCTCTCAGATCCGGAGCAAAGCGGTGAAAGTCTAGTCAGACAATATGACTGCGGTACTTTACATCAACAAGCAGGGAGGCACGAGATCACTTCCCCTCCTGTCAGAGATCAGGGTGATTCTGGATTAGGCAGAGTTGTACCTTTCCCACTTATCTGCGATCCCCAATAGGCTCCCTCAATATGATAGCGGCTGAGCTGCGGTCTTCCGTCGGTGGAGTGGTCTTTACATCCAGAGATATTCAAGCAGATAGTCTTCAAGTGGGGTATGCCAGAGGTGGATCTCATGGCAACAAGGTTCAATGCCAAGGTGGAGAGGTTTTTCTCCCTTTACAGGGAGGACAACCCCCTGGCGTTAGACGCTCTGTTAATAACCTGGAGGTTCAGGCTGGCATACATCATCCCTCCGTTTTCCATGATTCCGAGGGTATTGATGAAAATCCGTCAGCATCAGGCCTCGGTGATAACCATCATACTGTTTTGGCCGAAGAGATCCTGTTTACCTAGCTCACCCAGTTGAGTCAAGGACAATTTTGGGGGCTCCCCCCACAGCAGACCCTGGTGTCGTGGGACACTCACCTCTGCTCAGATCTGCACAGATTCAACCTGACAGCCTGGAGGTTGATCAGTCCCTTCCCAGAATAGAAGGGCTTTCAGAGTCGGTCCTCAGAACGCTGTCTCATTCTAGAGCGGACTCTACCAAGAGAGCCTACTCTCGTATTATGAGGATATTCTCATCCTGTTGTACCTCAACTGAGGTGGCGTCTGCAGATCCGCCCCTCTCCGCTATCCTTCAGTTCCTGCAAGACGGCCTTGATAGAGGCCTTGCCCTTCTACTCTGAAGGTTCAAGTTTCAGCCATCTCAACTTGCCTTAACAGGCTTTTTTCTCAGGACCCGCTGATCAAATGGTTCCTTAAAGAGCTGAAAGATTAAAGCCTACAGTACTGAGATCCATTTTTTCAATGGGATTTATCAGTAGTTCTCAGGGGGTTAGCATCTCCCCCCTTTGAACCGTTAGAGGAGGTGGACATCAAGTTCGTCACTTGGAAGTTTGTGTTTCTCCTTGCAGTGACTTTGGCCAAGAGGATCTCTGAGCTTCAAGCTCTCTCAGCACATGAGCCCTATACCATTTTCTTACATAACCGGGTCCTTCTTAGATTCCTCCCGTATTTTAGGCCTAAAGTTCCTTCCCCCTAGAACATCAACCAGGTGATATCCCTCCCGGTTCTGTCGACATCTACAACCTCCTCCTAGGAACCTGCTAGACATCCTCTGGACGTCTTGAGATGTCTCCGGATCTATGTGGATAGATCAAGGAGTTCAGGAAAGATGAGAATCTGCTAATCCTGTTGCCGGAAAGTTTAACCCCTTAAGGACTCAGCCCTATTTCACCCTAAGGACTCGGCCATTTTTTGCAAATCTGACCAGTGTCACTTTATGTGGTGATAACTTTTAAACGCTTTTACTTTTCCAGGCCATTCTGAGATTGTTTTTTCGTCACATATTGTACTTCATGACAGTGGTAAAATGGAGTCAAAAAATTTCATTTTTATTTATAAAAAAATACAAAATTTACCAAAAATTTTGAAAAATTTGCAATTTTGCAAGTTTCAATTTCTCTATTTCTATAATACATATTATTACCGCCCAAAAAAGTTTCTGATTTACATTCCCGATATGTCTACTTCATGTATCAATCATTTTGAGAATGCTATTTTATTTTTTGGGGACGTTACAAGGCTTAGAAATTTAGAAGCAAATCTTGAAATTTTTCAGAAATTTTCCAAAACCCACTTTTTAGGGACCAGTTCAGGTCTGAAGTCACTTTGTGAGGCTTACATAATAGAAACCACCCAAAAATGACCCCATTCTAGAAACTACACCCCTCAAGGTATTCAAAACTGATTTTACAAATGTCATTTAACCCTTTAGGTGTTTCACAAGAGTTAATGGCAAATGGAGAAAAAATTTCGATTTTTTTTTTTTGGAACATTTTCCATTTTAATCCATTTTTTCCAGTAACAAAAGCAAGGGTTAACAGCCAAACAAAACTCAATATTTATTGCCCTGATTCTGTAGTTTGCAGAAACACCCCATATGTGGCCGTAAAATTCTGTATGGCCAAACGGCAGGGCACAGAAGGAAAGGAACGCCATATGATTTTTGGAAGGCGGATTTTGCTGGACTGGGTTTTTGACACCATGTCCTATTTGAAGCCCCCCTGATGTTCCCCTAGAGTAGAAACTCCATAAAAGTGACTCCATCTAAGAAACTACACCCCTCAAGGTATTCAAAACCGGTTTTATAGACTTTGTTAACCCTTTAGGTGTTCCACAAAAGTTATTGGCAAATGGAGATGAAATTTCAGAATTTCTATTTTCTGTTACCTTGCTTAAAAAAAAGTGTAATAAAGAGCAACCAAAAATCATATTTACCCTAAAATAGTACCAACAAAACTTAAAACCTTATCCCGTAGTTTCCAAAATGGGGTCACTTTTTTGGAGTTTCTACTGTAAGGGTGCATCAGGGGGGCTTCAAATGGGACATAGTGTCAAAAAACTAGTCTAGCAAAATCTGCCTTCCAAACACCATATGGCATTCCCTTCCTTCTACGCCCTGCCATTTGGCCATACAGCAGTTTACGACCACATATGGGGTGTTTGTGCAAACTAGAGAATCAGGGCAATAAATATTGAGTTTTTTTTGGCTGTTAACCCTTGCTTTGTTACTGGAAAAAATGGATTAAAATGGAAAATTTGCAAAAAAAATAGCTGTTTTGGGACCTTTTTTTTATTTTTTATTTACATGGTTGAACTGAGAGGTTAGATTGTGTTCTATTTCTATATAGCAGGTTGTTACGGACGCGACAATACCAAATATGTATACTTTTTTATATTTATTTAAGTTTTACACAATAATATTATTTTTGAAACAAAAAAAATCATGTTTTAATGTCTCCATAGTCTGAGAGCCATATTTTTTTATTTTTTTGGGCGAATGTCTTATGTTGGGTATCATTTTTTTGCGGGATGAGATGACGAATTGATTGGCACTATTTGTGGGTGCATATAACTTTTTAATCGTTTGCTATTACAGTTTTTGAGATGTGAGGTGACAATTTTTTTTTTTTTCCCTTTTATCCTCCATGACGGCATACCGTGAGAGATGACCCGCCTCCAACGAGGTAGTGACAGAAAGTATAAATTTGACCCTCAGCTTCTGCCCCTCAGTGTCTTCCTGTCCCTCCAGGTAGAGCATGGGTCATTTCTCACGGTACTTACTGTGAGCCCGTTCTGTTACAGGCGCAGGATGGGGTTAAAAAGCTAAGCCTGTATTTAATTTTGACACCTGCACATGGGGATCCTGCGGTGCCGTGAAGAAGGACACACGCGCGCGGTTTATGGGCTCCTACCTTCCTCCTCTGTAATGGCGCCAGCCGAGGAGAGCCATGTGTAACTGGACACTCAGGGGGTCCCTCCGGTTGGTGTGCGCTTTGCATTGCGATCCGATAGTTTCATCTCTCGCGATGTCTTCTCTACAGGAAGCGGAAGTGCGTTCCAGGCCGCACTTCCGGTCTTTGGAACGCACGCCCGATCGGAGCTTCAGGAGGCTCGGCAGATCATGGCGGATGTCGCCCGCTGATCTGAGGTCTGCAGGTAAGCATATAAGAGGGGGATTTTTTTAGCCCAGGAACACTGGCTATCATGTCTGAGCATGATAGAAACCTCCCAGGGTCCGGCTTCTGTAAGTAGAGACCGATGAGGGCAAACAGATAATGCTGTTTTTTTTTGCAATACGTGTTTATGATGGGAGAAAATCTCTGGTTGTTTTCTCCCTTCTTCCCCCCTCTGTTCTCATCCTATCTTACCTGCTTGTATGACGGAATATTTTACAGAGTGAGAAAGAGTCAGGGCAAAAAAGACCCAGTCCTAAATCAAAAAAATGTATCGTGTGCAACCAGGTTGCCTGATACTTACCCTAAAAAACTCTGTAAAAAATGTACCTCTAATATGGTGAAAGATCTGGTCCCCTCTATTAGAGATGAATTGAAGGATGTAATAAAGGAAGAAATGAGATCCGCTTTTGCGGAAAATCCATTGGTGACTCCAAGCACGTCAAAACCTAAACAAAAAAAGAACAAGGATAGTAGTTCAGAGTCACCCTCTTCAGACTCAGATTCAGGCTCAGATTCAGGCGAGTCAATGTCAGACGGCTCATCGCGTTCTGATTCAGAGTATAAAAATTTCCTCTTTTCATCCGAAGATACAAAAGAATTAATAAAAGCTATTAGAACAACTATGGGGCTTGAGTTCCTCCTTTTAAGGAGATACTTAATTGTTAAATTGAGTTATTAGTATTGGGCTCATTAAACATTCCGCCGGTCCTGCCAGTCCACGGGGGGTGGTTAACCCCATCTGTGCTGCTGTTAGGAAGGACTAAGGGAAAACAAATTATCGTTAGAAATTAACGATTTTCCAAAGCTTGGAAAAATGTTAGGGGGAATCTGATTGGTTGCTATGGGCAACTAAGCCTGTTCTCCTTTCCACCAGTTTTGATAAATCACCCCCTTGTGACTTACCTTTGCTACATCAAGTTGTGCTGATTTTTTGACAACATACTGTAAGCACATACAACTTTTTTTAAAATCTTTTACTTTTCATTTACCTTTTGAAAATATGATATTGCTATACTCATACTAGCACCCTTGCTTTATCTATCCCTCATTTCTCTCTGGATTAAGCAATTCAGAGTCCTGCTGTATTGGTTTCTACCAAAAACAGCACCACACCTATGGGTTGGTTCAGATATTGCAGCTGACCTCTGTTGAATTTAGGTAGGTAAAGAAATGGATGGACCACATATTTAAAGGGGTATTCTGGTTAGATTAAGTTATCTCCTATCCACAGGATAGGGGGTAACTTTTAAATCAGTGGGGGTCCTACCGCTGGAACTAACACAGATCACGAGAACGGGGGACCCGAACCCCCTGCAGCCCCCTGACATGATTGTATTGGCCCCCCAGAGCGTATAGCTTGGGGGACACATGGGGGCACATTACACCTTAGTTTTAGGCTTTTTAGGGTGTTTTTTGTGTTGTACTTCTCCCCCCCCCCCTTTATTTTATCTTGACAGGTTAATGTACCTCAGAAAAGTATGTTACCTCAAGTTGAAGAAAAAAATGGTCCCCTCTGGTTCTGGGATGAAGTTGGATCCATCCGGATTGGCTGTCAGCGGTTGCTGGGGGAGAAATCCTGGTTCCTGATTCGCTGTGGAGTTGGCGGCGGGAAAGTGGCACCTTTATATTGCGGCATCTGGCTGCGCTCAGGTGCCAGTTTGTAGAAGATTTGACCTGCGCTGGATCTGCGGCTGGACGACCTCATGGAGGAGCTCCTGCGGCAGCTGATTTTGAGGGCCGAGACCGCCGGCGGAGAAGAATGGCTCCGGAGCTGTTTTAGCCAAGCGCCGCCTGTAGGAGAAGACCTGGAGCCGGAGGCATCGGCTGAAGATGCGGCTGCCTGTCAGCGGAGGGAGGGGGAGTTTGTGGCGCTCCCATGCAAAAGAGCTCGTAAATTGCGGAGCGCCTATACTCCTCCTCCTGAGGCGATGTGCCGGCGCGGCAGGAGAGAGAGCGCTTCGCAGGCAGCTGCAGGGGAGAAGACGCAGCATCGGTCCTCCAGGCGGGAGGACCCGGGAGTACAGAGTGGCCGGTCACCGGGGCAGCAGTCCTCCAGGCTGGAGAACTCAATATTACAGAGCGGCTGGTCTCCAGGGCAGCGGTCCTCCAGCCGGGAGGACCCAGGATGACAGAGCGGCCTGATAGCTGGGCAGGCTGATGTCGTCGCTGAAGAGCGCTGGCAGAAGAGAGGAGCTGCTGGGACAAGTGTGCCTTCCACTTCCAGGGCCAGAAGCGGCCTGAACACCCAGGGATCTGCAGCTGGCCAAAGGATTATGGGGCAGCTTGTTGAGGGGCTCCCTCCTCTGGGGGTTGAGCCACCTCCGAGCCCCCAGGGAAGAAAGAAGACAGCCTCTGGTATGGACCAGAAAGATCCCATGGATGGTGAGAATCTCCATGTTTCGTCTGTGTCTGAGTCTATGCTGTTGTCTGGGCTGGTTAAGCTGCTGGCTGAGGTTGCTAGCAGGCAGGTCCCAACACAGCATCCGACGTATGGATTAATAGTAAGAGGCAGGTTGCTCCTAGCAACGCTGTGGTTAATATGCCGGTTTTGGAGAAAGGTATTGGTGTTAAAGAATTTTGTGTTAAGGAGGCAATGGTGTGTGAACTATCGCCCCTTGGTTACCACTTGGCTTCCAGTATTAAAGAAGAGATTTGGCGGTTGGAGTTTGTGGATATCATGTCCCTGTTGCCTTCTGCTAGGGAGCATGTGGTTCGTGAAAGGAAGGAAGAAAAAAATGAGGAGGATAGAAAGCGTACGGTCCCAAGGTCATTTAATAATTGGCTTCAGGCCTTTTCTACATATGCTGCGGTTATGGGCGAGAAGCATCCAGAGCTTTGTAGTGGCCTTTTTCAGCATGTAGACATAATATTGGAGGCGTATCGTAATTTCACTGGGATGGCGTGGTATCAATACGATGAAGTGTTTCGCCAGAAATTGGCGATTCATCCGTCACTTAAGTGGGGTGTCAAAGACATAGGCCTCTGGGTCAATTTAATGTTACCACAGAAATCATTCACTGCTAAACCATATAATCAGCCTCAGCTTGGGATAAAAAAAGGTCTATGTTTCGCTTTCAATAAAGCGACTTGTAAGTGGTTATCTAATTGCTGCTATAAACATGAATGTTCTTTTTGCGGTGGTTCTCATCCCATGCTGAGGTGTTTCAAAAGGAACTCCCAGTCTGGCCAGCAGCAACCTACCACCAGAGAGCAAGTTTCAAAGAGCACCGACGCCGGTGAAGCTTTTAGAAATGCTGCCATGGCTAGGGCAGTACCCTGATCAAACGATGGCTAATTAAATTTTTGAGGGTTTCCAATTTGGTTTTATAGTGCCGGGATTTTGGGGGGAGGGTTGCTGCTGGTCAGATAATTTGAAATTGGTGGATTTATTCAAAGAATTGGTTAGAGGTAAACTGATGAAGGAATACGATCAGGGCAGAATTGCGGGTCCTTTTTCTGTCCCTCCATTTGTAAATTTTCGTATTTCTCCATTAGGCATAGTGCCTTATACATCATTTATCGTTCCCTGAGGAGAGGTCACTAAATGATGAAGTAGATAAGTCTAAGGCTTCTGTGGAGTATGCGCCTTTTGACGATGCTCTGGCCTTGCTGAGGCGTTTTGGCAAGGGGGCGTTGCTGGCCAAAGCGGATGTTAAATCAGCATTTCGCTTATTGCCAGTGAGGCCATCTGGTTTTAATTCGTTGGGTTTTTAATTTGATGGGAGTTATTACTTTGACAAATGTTTACCAATGGGGTTTTCGTTATCGTGTTTTTACTTTGAGGCATTTTCTACGTTTAATAATTGGGTTTTGCAGTGTTTAGTTCCGGAGGGCGGTTTATTACTTTATTTAGACGATTTTTTGTTTGTTGGTGATTGTAGTTCTAGTTTATGTGAGGAATTATTGTTTACATTTTTGAAGGTTTGTGAGAAGTTTGGTATACCTGTAGCAGAAGAAAAGACGGTGTCTCCTTGTACGTGTTTGGAATTTTTAGGTATAGTCGTAGACTCAGTGAGGATGGAATTTCGTTTACCAGTTGAGAAGATAGATAAAATTAAGTTGTTGTTGATGTCGTTATTAAGGAAGAAAAAATGCACATTGAAGGAGATGCAGTCTTTATTAGGTTCTTTGAATTTCGCCTGCAGAATTATTCCCATGGGTAGGGCGTTTTCCAAGCGCTTATACTTTGCGACTAGAGGCCTTAAATCGCTTCGTTCGCATATTAGGCTAACTAGAAGTTTAAAGGATGATTTAGGTATCTGGTTTGAATTTCTTGACAGTTTTAATGGTGCTAGTTGTTGGCAGGAGATGTTTGTGGATACTGAGGCTCTTGGTTTAGTAACGGATGCGGCAGGAAGTTGTGGTTACGGCGCTTTTTGTAACGGTAGATGGTCAGCTGAAGCATGGCCGTCTTCTTGGATTAATAACGGTGTCACGAGGAATATAGTACTTTTAGAATTTTTTCCGGTTTTAGTTGCTATTGTTTTATGGGGTTGTTATTTTAAGAATAGAAGAATTTTGGTTAGCACGGATAATAAAGGTGTAGTTTTTGCGATTAATACGTTGTCATCCAAGTGTGAGTTAATTGTGAAATTGCTCAGGCATTTTGTGCTTTGCTGTTTGAAACTTAATATTTGGGTTAAGGCTAAGTATGTGCAAGGTAAATTTAATGTTTTAGCGGATTCTTTATCTTGTTTTCAGTTCGACAATTTCCGGGAGTTGGCACCAGAAGCGGAGTTGGAGGGAGCGGCGTGCCCGGGTCACCTGTGGGATTAGTTATGGGATTAATATCTGAGACAACACGGAATTCTGTGGCTGAGAAAACATGGGCCACTTATGCAGCCACATGGCGGGATTGGTTAATGTTTGTTAATTCCATGCCTAATGAAGTTGATGATTTGGGAGGTGGTTTATTATTTGTTGCTAGTTTGTTCAAGAGAAATTTGTCATTTTCTTTTTTTTCCAGGACAGTCGCGGGGGTTTCATTTTTCTTGAAGGTGTTCGGCAGGAAACCACTGTCAGATTATTTTCCAAATAAACAGATGTTGAAAGGTTACTGTAAAAAAAATTCTGGGTTAGATAATAGAAGACCGATTTCGGTAGATTTGCTGATGAGGTTTTACGAAATTTTGCCGTCTGGTGGTTTGGACGTTTTTGAGGTCTGGACGAGCTTTGTGTTGGCATTTTTTGCAGCTTTAAGGATTAGCGAGTTGGTTTCTGTTAATTGTTCTATATGTTCTGGTTTAAAGATGGATGAGGTTCTATTGAAAGAGGGTTTTATTGAGATTTGGTTGAAGTGTTCTAAAACGGATCAATTCGGGAGAGGTAGAATTATTAGGTTAAACGAGTGGGTGGGTTCAAGGCTTTGCCCAGTTTCCGTGGTTACTGTAGCTCATGGGACCTCTCCCCTTTGACAAAGTTTCAGTTTGGGGCAGTGCTTAAGAAATGTTTAGCGTCGCTCGGGTTGAGCTCTTTCAGAATAGCTTTCCATTCCTTTAGAATTGGCGCAGCAACTGAGGCAGCAAGATAGGGTTTGGATGAAGCAGTTGTTAGGAGGATAGGTCGGTGGGATTCTCAGATTATATGTTAGACCAGATTTATTACTGCCAGTCTAAATTATTTTCAGTTTTTTCAGGGAGGCATATGGTTGTGTGGATTATTGGCCATTCCTATATATTCTGGGCACAGAAGAGAGCAGAGAAGAGAACTTACACGGAGAACTTATCTTTTGATTGCACTTCGTTTTTTGGCATGGGGTTAGTGGGTTGTGTTGGAGAAGTTTGCGGCAAGAAATCCAGAAGTTATGCATTAAATGGCCTCATCCTTATGTTATGGTTTTGCACGTTGGTGGGAATGACTTGGGCAAAGTCAAAACTTGTATTTTGTTATGGGAGATGAAAAGGGATTTGTTGATTTTGAAATGCATGTTGCCAGGCACTGTCTTGGTTTTTTCCGAAATAGTGCCTCGCTTAGTCTGGTCTTTTAAGGAAAATTCGTTTTGTGAGAAAATTCGTAAGAGGGTGAATAGAGCGATGAATAAATTTATGCCCTTAATTGGTGGTTGCTCTTTCAGACACGTGGATTTGGAGGGTTGGGTTTTAGGTATTTTCAGGTCAGATAATGTGCATCTGTCCGAAATTGATATTTTTAATTTGGGTCTTCAGGGTGCTATTGAGAAAGGGCTGCAATGTTTGTGGGGGGCCTAAAATGGACTTCGGTTAGTAAAACTATTGAATTATTTATGCTAATTTATTTATGGTTTTTATGGGTAACTCATAATAAAGCATTGCGGCCTTTTCATCCAACTTCAAGTTGTCGTTCTTTATTTATTTATGGCAAGTTTATTGGTAGGATTATGGTGAATTGTGCCTCCATGGAGCAGCTGGTCAGATATGCACGTAGCTTCACCCTTCATTTCTATGGGGGTTCCAGGGATAACCGAGTAAAGATTTCTCATAGAAATGAATGGAGAGGACACAGGCATGTCCAAGTGGCCGTTCCATTAATTTCAGAGAAGCTGCAGGGGGTATGGGGCCCCCGTTCGCTTGATCGGTGGGGGTCCCAGTGGTTTGGCCCCCACTGATCTAAGGCTACACTGCGACATGTGTCAGGGGACTTCTTGTCACAGAAAAGTCATGCACACGGCAACATGTCATGCAACATTTTTTATAATAATGGTCAATGGTGTCGCACTGTGACTTGCGACTGCGAAACAGTCGGAAATAAAACCATCCAAGTTGCATGTCTCAGTGCGCCACCATTGACTATCATTATAAAAAATGTTGTGTGACTTTTCTGTGATAAGAAGTTGTTGCAGAAAAGTCGAGCAACATGTGACATGCTGCGACTGCGCGACACATGTTATCATGTAGCCCTAGCCTAATAGTTATCCCCTCTCCTTTACCCTGAGTTCACACCTGAGCGTTTCTGAGACGCGCGTTTTACGCGCATTTTTGTCGCGCGTATTACAGCGCGTTTTTGCAAATAGGAACCTCGCGTCATACGCGCGTTCGTGACTCTGGAGACCAATTGAAAAAGGCATATCTACACTTTAACGCGTGTCAAACGCGCGTTTTACGCGCATTCCCATTGAAGTCTATGGGTGCAAACGCGCGACAAAACGCCCCAAAGAAGCTCAAGAACTTCTATGAGCGTAGGGCGTTTTACAGCGTGTTCAAACGCGCTGTAAAACGCTCAGGTGAGAACCATGCCCATAGGGAAACATGAGTTTTCTCCTGTTGAGCGTTTTACAGCGCGTTCGAACGCGCTGTAAAACATGCAAGTGTGAACTGAGGGTTAGTCTACATCCACACGTTTTGTGGTCCGCAAAACACTGATCCTCAAAAAATACGGATGACGTCCATCCGTATTGAATCTGTTTTTTTTTTTACGGATCCATTGTAACAATACCTATCCTTGTCCGCAAAATGGACAAGAATAGGACATGCTCTATATTTTTTGCGGGGCTACGAAATGGACATACACAGTGTGCTATACACATTGGACAGGATAGGTAAGTAGATGTACAAGACTGATTCATATGTAAAACATAGCAATAATGCATTGATATATTCAAGACCTTTTGGCAAATATAAACATATTATTTGCACTGCAGGTTCACAGCTCAAAGTTATTTCATGATGACAGATATGCTTTTCAAATCATTTTTCTTAGCGCAAAAGGGGATTCTATAAAGACACCATTACAACATGCACCGTTGAAGTATGTATGATTGTGTCCAGTTTGAGATTTATTGCATTGTTGGTAAGTTCAAAACAAGTGTAATAAATATTAAATACATGTTTAGTTTATCCCTTGGATCCCTGGAAGAATCTCTAATAAATGAAGTCACTAGAATATTTGAAAATCAGATTGATAAACTGAAGAACGGCAGCCAAAAAGCAAAAAGCAACAGTGATGGTTTTATTATCCATTAGATTGGAGGCTTGGGAAGAGAAGTGTCAGATGAGGTTTAACACTGACAAATGTAAGGTTATGCACATAGGAAGGAATAATACATGTTACCCGTACATACTAAATGGTAAAACACTGGGAAAGGACATGGAAAAGGACTTAGGAATTTTAGTGAACAGCAAACTAAACTGTAGAAACCAGGTCAGGCAGCTGCTGCCAAGGCCACTACGAAAATGGGTTGCATCAAAAACAGCATAGATGCCCGTGATGAGAACATAGTCCTACCACTTTACAAATCACAAGTCAGACCACACATGGAGTACTGTGTACAGTTCTGGGCTCCTGTGAACAAGGCAGACATAGCAGAGCTGGAGAGGGTTCAGAAGAGGGCAACTAAAGTAATAACTGGAATGGGTGGACTACAGTACCCAGAAAGATGATCAAAATTAGGGTTATTCACTTTAGAAAAAAGACGACTGAGGGGAGATCTAATAACTATGTAAAAAAACATCAGGGGTCAGTACAGAGATCTCTCCCATCATCTATTTATCCTCAGGACTGTGACTGTGACAAGGGGACATCTTCCTCGTCTGGAGAAAAGAAGACTTCTACACAAACATAGAAGAGGATTCTTAATGGTAAGAGCAGTGAGACAAAGGAACTCTCTTCCTGAGGAGGTGATGGCCTTGCCGTTCACCCGGCGGTCATTTTGCGGCAAACTTTGCTCGTTCGCGATTCGCCGAACATGCAACATATGGTGATATATTCCTTTTAAGGACTGGTATAGGTTTGCTATCGATAGGTGTGACATACTGAGGGGTGTGATATACTTATAATATACTTTCTAAAATAGAAAGTATATAGTGCATTTGTATTGTGCAGCAGTTGTGTGCGGTTCTGCTGCGATATCGCAGGTATATAGAGGGACAATCGCTATTGAAACAACTATTTGCAACGGGTGTGATATATCTGTTGCACCCCAAAAAAAAGATTGAGGGGTGCGATCTACCTGCTTCCACAAAATAATGATTAAGGGGATTGCAATACCTGCTTCCACCAAATATTGATTGAGGCCTCTCAGGCCTGCAATACACCTGCTTCCACAAAATTCAGATTAAGGGGTTTGATAGACCTGCTTCCACCAAATACTGATTGACACCTGCGATATACCAGCTTCCACAAAATACTGATTAAGGGGATTGATATACTTGCTTCCACCAAATATTGATTGAGGCCTGCGAGATACCTGCTTTCACCAAATACTGATTAAGGGGTTTGATATACCTGCTTCCACCAAACATTGATTGAGGCCTGCGATACACCTGCTTCCTCAAAATACTGATTAAGGGGATTGATATACCTGCTTCCAGTAAATATTGATTGAGGACTGCGATACACCTGCTTCCTCAAAATACTGATTAAGGGGATTGATATACCTGCTTCCACCAAATATTAATTGAGGCCTGTGATACACCTGCTTCCACAAAATACTGGTTAAGGTGTTTAATATACCTACTTCCAGCAAATACTGATTGAAGCCTGCGATACACCTGCTTCCACAAAATACTGATTAAGGGAATTGATATACCTGCTTCCACCAAATATTGATTGAGGCCTGCGATACACCTGCATCCACAAAATACTAATTAAGGGGTTTGATATACCTGCTTCCACCAAATACTGATTGAGGCCTGCGATACACCTTCTTCCACAAAATACCGATTAAGGGGATTGATATACCTGCTTCCCCCAAATACTGAATGACGCCTGCAATATACAAGCTTCCACAAAATACTGATTAAGGGTATTGAAATACCTGCTTCCACCAAATATTGATTGAGGTCGCGAGATACCTGCTTTCACAAAATACTGATTAAGGGGTTTGATATACCTGCTTCCACCAAATACTGATTGAGGTCTGCGATACACCTGCTTCAACAAAATACTGATTGACGGCTGCGATATACCTGTAACCTGTTGCCCCAAATAAACAGGGTGGTGTTATATAACTGTTGTGGCAAAAAAAATAATTGAGGGGTGTGATATACCTGCTTCCACAAAATACTGATTAAGGGGATTGATATACCTGCTTCCACCAAATATTGATTGAGGCCTGTGATACACCTGCTTCCACAAAATACTGATTAAGGGGATTGATATACCTGCTTCCACCAAATATTGATTGAGGCCTGCAATACACCTGCTTCCACAAAATACTGATTAAGGGGATTGATATACCTGCTTCCACCAAATATTGATTGAGGCCTGCACAGACACTCTAAGCCTTGCCACAAATACCGATTAAGGGGATTGATATATCTGCTTCCACCAAATATTGATTGAAGCCTACGATGCACCTGCTTCCACAAAATACTGATGAAGGGGTTTGATAGACCTGCTTCCACCAAATACTGATTGACGCCTGCGATATACCGGCTTCCACAAAGTACTGATTAAAGGGATTGATATACCTGCTTCCACCAAATACTGATTGACACCTGCGATACACCTGCTTCCACAAAATACTGATTAAGAGGTTTGATAGACCTGCTCCCACCAAATAATGATTGATGCCTGCGATATACCTGCTTCAACAAAATACTGATTAAGGGGATTGATATACCTGCTTCCACCAAATATTGATTGAGGCCTGTGATACACCTGCTTCCACAAAATACTGATTAAGGGGATTGATATACCTGCTTCCACCAAATATTGATTGAGGCCTGCAATACACCTGCTTCCACAAAATACTGATTAAGGGGATTTATATACCTGCTTCCACCAAATATTGATTGAGGCCTGCAATACACCTGCTTCCACAAAATACTGATTAAGGGGATTGATATACCTGCTTCCACCAAATATTGATTGAGGCCTGCAATACACCTGCTTCCACAAAATACTGATTAAGGGGATTGATATACCTGCTTCCACCAAATACTGATTGAGGCCTGCGATACACCTGCTTCCACAAAGTACTGATTAAAGGGATTGATATACCTGCTTCCACCAAATACTGATTGACACCTGCGATATACCTGCTTCCACAAAATACTGATTAAGGGGTTTGATATACTTGTTTCCACCAAATACTGATTGAGGCCTGCGATATACCAGCTTCCACAAAATACCGATTAAGGGGATTGATATATCTGCTTCCACCAAATATTGATTGAGGCCTACGATACACCTGCTTCCACAAAATACTGATGAAGGGGTTTGATAGACCTGCTTCCACCAAATACTGATTGACGCCTGCGATACACCGGCTTCCACAAAATACTGATTAAGAGGTTTGATAGACCTGCTCCCACCAAATACTGATTGATGCCTGCGATATACCAGCTTCCACAAAATACTGATTAAGGGGATTGATATATCTGCTTCCACCAAATATTGATTGAGGCCTACGATACACCTGCTTCCACAAAATACTGATGAAGGGGTTTGATAGACCTGCTTCCACCAAATACTGATTGACACCTGCGATATACCGGCTTGCACAAAATACTGATTAAGGGGATTGCTATACCTGCTTCCACAAAATACTGATTGAGGCCTGCAATACACCTGCTTCCACAAAATACTGACTAAGGGGTTTGATAGACCTGCTTTCACCAAATACTGATTGACGCCTGCGATATATCTGCTTCCACAAAATACTGATTAAGGGGATTGATATACGTGCTTCCACCAAATATTGATTAAGGGGTTTGATATACCTGCTCCCACAAAATACTGATTGAGGGCTGCGATATACCTGCTTCCACAAATACTGCCTCTTCTCTAGGGACTTAGGCACTGGGTCATTTTGAAAATGACAGGCAGAGGAAGAGGCAGACTGTTCCGCAGGGGTGGTAGGGGTCGGGCAGGTGCACCAGGCCAGAGCCTAAGTGGGAAGTTGGAGAAGGTGCGTGCGATTACTTCAAAGGAAGCACCAGAATTGGTTGAGTGGCTCACTCAGCCCTCTGCTTCTGCACCCTGACAGCTGCTGACAATAGAGTTGCCATCTGCAGCCTGTGCTGTCAACGCATAAGTCGCGATAAGCCCAACACTCACCTAGGGACAATCGCCTTAAGAAGGCACCTGGCCTCCCATCATCAAGCCCAGTGGAAGCAACGCCATCAGAACCCACAAAGCCACACTCCCGGCGCTCCACGTCCTGCATCTTCTCCTTCTACTCTCTCCTCCCATTTGTCCTTCACTCCTCCTTCCACCGTGCCATCGTCACATTCACCTGGCAGAAGGCAGGCTTCCGTGGCCCAAATGTTTGAGCGTAAAAAGTTGACGCCGGATAACCCTCTTTACCAACGGCTGACTGCTGGCCTGTCTGCTTGTCTGCTAGCCCGCCAAATACTGCTATATGAACTGGTGGACTCGGAGGCCTTTAGAAAAGTTGTGGCCATTGGCATACCACGATGGAAGGTCCCCAGAAGGAAATATTTCTCCCAGAAGGACATCCCAGAGCTATATGGCCACGTTCAGCGGCAAGTAAATATATCTCTGGCACACAGTGTCGGTGCCAAGATACATCTGACCACAGACACGTGGTCTAGCAAACACGGGCAGGGAAGGTACATAAATTTTACTGCCCACTGAGTGAACCTTATGATGGCCGTCAAGCATGTAACCTGTGGCTCCCGTGTGAATTTGGTGTTACCGCCACGGATTGCATGCAGGCCTGCCTCTTCTTCTCCTCCTCCTAGTCCATCCTCCGTCTCCTCCTCGGCTGACTCCTCCTGTGCCACTGCTACCTCCTCTTTCGCTCCACAGAACCTATTCGACATGCCAGGTGAGACGTTGCCATGCTGTGCTGCGGCTGTTGTGCCTGGAAGCCAAGAGCAACACCAGTACTGCACTGCTTTCAGCTCTGCGGTCACAGGCCAATCAGTGGCTAACCCGGCTTAATTTGACAGCTGGTAAAGTGGTGTGCAAAAACGGTGCCAATCTGCTGAGCGCACTGATACAGGGCAAAATGACACATGTGCCATGCATGGCACACGACCTGAACTTAGTCGTGCAGCGATTCGTTGCCAAATACCCCAGGACGTCTTGCGGCAGGCCAGGAAAATCTCTGGCCATTTTAGAATATCTCACACGGCCATGGCTCACCTTGCTGACGTTCAGCAGCAACACCACCACCCCGTACAGAGTTACGACCTAAAAGTAAAAAGATGCCCCCACAAGGTAGCTATGACCATATTGATATTTTCCAACAATTGGTGATAGCTGACATTGAGAAACTTAGCCATAGGGGTGGGGACCGGCCAAATATCTCTGAACAGGAATCACAGGCATTGAGGAATCTTGAAAAAGATCAGACCATTATCATTAAGCCTTCAGATAAAGGCGGTAACTTAGTAATTATGGATTATACTAACTATAATAAGATGTGCCTTGATCTCCTAAAAGACAAAGAGAATTACCGGGTTTTGGAGAAGGATCCTACTGACTCCTTTTCCCTAGCACTCCAAAATATCCTCACTTCTGGACTTGAGAATAGGGTTATTGACGTGAACGAACATGACTTTATGTTGTCTAGAAAACCGCAAATCGCCACATTTTATGGATTGCCCAAGGTCCACAAGGGCATATGTCCTTTGAAATGTCGCCCGATAGTATCAGGTGTCGACTCCTGACACAGAATCCGGGCCTATATCTGGATAAAGTCCTAAGAAACTTTGCTGTATCCCTGGCCTCTTATACCAGGGATACAATGGACTTTTACAGAAAATTGAGGCATTGACCATAGACCCCTCCCACCATCTGGCCAGTATCGACGTCGAGGCCCTGTATAGCAGTATCCCACATGATAAGGGTCTAACAGCTGTAGCTTACTTCCTGAGTACTAGAGGTACTTTTTTAAGGAACACAATTCCTTTATCCTTGAACTACTGGAATACATACTCACCCATAACTTTTTCATCTATAATGGAAAGTTCTACCACCAGCTCAGGGGACGGCTATGGGATGCCCCTGTGCCCCTACTTATGCCAATCTCCTCCTGGGCTGGTGGGAGGACAAGATAGTGTTCCCGGATGTTGATACTTGGTGGAATGACAAGGTCGTTTTCTGGACCAGATATATTGACGACGTCTTTCTAGTATGGGGGGTCTATGGCCGAGTTTCATGATTTTGTGGGGGCCCTCAATTCCAATGAAATCGGGTTGAGGTTCACTTCAGAGATCTATGTGGAGTCCATCAATTTCCTTGACGTAAGGGTTAGAAAAGAGGGTGACAAACTCCTGACAACCATCTTCAGGAAAACCACTGCAACAAATTCTATCCTCCACTGGGATAGCCACCATCCCTTCTCTCTCAAAAGAAGCATACCGAGGAGCCAATACCTGCGGATACGCAGGAATTGCACCAAAGAGGAGGACTTCCAGCTGGAGGCCAATAGACTGCGCAGTAGACTAAAGGATAGAGGCTACCCACATGAAACACTTAGAAAGGCATTTCATGATGCCTCCAATACGAATAGAGAGCTGCTACTCACCCCGAGGAGAAGAGATGATGAGCAGCCCGTCACACGTCTTATCTCCACCTTTGACAACAAAAACAGGGACATACGGGAGATTTTAGGTCGCCACTGGCCCATTCTCAAAATGGACCAGGATGTGGCCCCTTTGGTAAGCCCTCACCCTAGTGTCACATATCGAAAGGGAGGAGTCTTAAAGACCTCCTGGTTCATAGCCACTATAACCCTCCGAGACCTTCAGGTACTTGGCTGGAGCGTCGCCCAATTGGGATGTTCAGGTGCGGCACCTGTAGAATGTGTGACTTTGTTTCCACATCTAAAACCATAACATGTTCAGCCACCGGAAAAACCTATTACATGAGGGATTTCGTGAATTGCAGGACCAAGGGCGTATATATATATGTCAATGCCCCTGCCCGAAGGACTATATCGGAAAAACCTTCCGGGAACTTAGAGTTAGAATGGGAGAACACTGCAACGATATAATGAATAAAAAGAAGACTACCCGGTGGCTGATCATGTGCGGAATGAACATGGTGGGGACCCCAGGGCCATAAAATTTTCCGTCCTTGAAGTTATCCCACCTCCTCAGAGGAGGGGTGACTGGGATAACAAAATTCTGAGGAAGGAAGCGGAATGGATTTACTGCTCTAAATCCCAGGCTCCGCAGGGCTTAAATGAAAGACTGAGCTTTACATGTTTTATTTGAAATGGGTCATTCCTCTGAATAGGCACCTCCGTATATGTAAATTGTTTGGTTCCTGAACTGGCCAGGGTTGTTTTATACACCCAAATGCTGTTGCCATTGGAAACGGTGATTTAACCTGTCACCGTAGTAATATCTATCCTGTATGAGTATCTTTTTTCCACACTACTACCAATAATCCTAGTAGCCCTGTTTGGTATAATGAGGAACCCCCTTGGTCTAGGAATAGGGGCTATGGTGAAATAAGAACTTGATCACTCCTATAGCAGTTATTTTGTCTTTTGTATTGAGTCTCAACAGTATCGATAATATCTGACTTAGGAGATAAATTTGCTATAATTTACCGTGGGAGTTGATCCTAGTCAGGTTCTGTGTTCAATGCAGCTCCGTGACAGATCACATGACCAATCTATCATGTGGGGCTGGCGCACGTCACTACACCGGATGTGACGTATGCGCTTCAAAACCCGGAAGTGCCTGTGTCGGCGTGCGTTCCATATCCCGGCATCGTATCTGGATGGGAAGGAGCGCGCGCAATCTGGAGCTATTTAAACCCCCTCTGTTACCTGAGGGCCCTCACTGCCGTATCAATACACTGGCAGAGGGCAGTCAGGCTACAGGTGGAAGCGTATCATGGTGAGCATGGCCTCTTTAGGTATCAATTACATGTCTGGTATGATCTTATACTAAAGATGTCTTGTTCATTGTTTCAGGCTTGTATCTCACCGTATACTTTGCTCCACCGTAGCGCTACCTTCATCTTTTCTCTGACTGCCACCAAGTAGGTCATCTTTTATTCTATCTCCTATTTATCTATTGGGAGATTTGCAATCTCAATATACATGTTTTTTCCCCATGCCCGAGTATGTGGCAAGTATAATCCACTTAATGATCAGGATTTATGACAATCTCCTCCTGATGAACCCGTGAAGGGTGAAACGCGTCGGGGATGTTTCTTTGTGGGGATCTGTCCATTATTTGATCACTTCTGAACCTATGAAGTGACTGCTGTATATGTGATATTTATTTCTTTATCAGTGACCGATCTAGGGTGAGTCCAGGGCGTGGTAGGCTAGGTACGGGGACAGGGCAATTCCACCTTCAGGGATTGTCCCTGGGCTGAGGCCTAGACAGTATTTACTAGGGCCAGTAAGTCCATCCCCTGCCATCAAGTACCTTTGCACCCCCGACTCTGTTCCCTAAATCTGCTCTGCCGATTACTAGGCTATATGTTGTTGGTGTATTGTTTATCACACTTATTATACACGTTATGGTGTAATTTTATTGTTTGTATCGAGTAAAGGTTACGTTTTAAAGGGTCCACTGTTCCAATTGCGATAACTCAAAAAATTTGGATACCTCTATCAAATTTTTGCAACTAACTTAGTGTAATTTGACTCCTCCTGTGCCACTGCTACCTCCTCTTTCGCTCCACAGAACCTATTCGACATGCCAGGTGAGACGTTGCCATGCTGTGCTGCGGCTGTTGTGCCTGGAAGCCAAGAGCAACACCAGTACTGCACTGCTTTCAGCTCTGCGGTCACAGGCCAATCAGTGGCTAACCCGGCTTAATTTGACAGCTGGTAAAGTGGTGTGCAAAAACGGTGCCAATCTGCTGAGCGCACTGATACAGGGCAAAATGACACATGTGCCATGCATGGCACACGACCTGAACTTAGTCGTGCAGCGATTCGTTGCCAAATACCCCAGGACGTCTTGCGGCAGGCCAGGAAAATCTCTGGCCATTTTAGAATATCTCACACGGCCATGGCTCACCTTGCTGACGTTCAGCAGCAACACCACCACCCCGTCAGACATCTGATTTGTGACAGCCCAACGTGCTGGAACACCACCTTATATATGCTTGATAGGCTGCTCCAGCAGCAACGTGCCGTTAACGACTACCTGTACGAACTCTGCAGCAGGACAGGTCCTTGGTTTCTTTTCACCGCGCCAGTGGCTGTACATGCGATATGACTGCAGATTTCGGCGGCCATTTGATGAGAGCACTAAACTGGTCAGTCGCAGCCAGGACACCATCAGTGACATTGTACCTTACATCTTTTTTCTGGAGCGTGCATTGCGTTGTGTCATTGATCAAGCCGTCGAGGAGCAGGAGCTGGAAAATGAGGAAGTTGCAATGCTGAATGAATTCCCGGGGGGGCTACTCCATCTGAGACAAGTCAGCAGGAGTCTGAAGAAGAGTCAGAGATAGTGGCTTGGGGGAGGAGGAAGAGCAAAAAGAGCAGGCTTTGAGGGGGACTTTAAACTTTTCGGGGATCCTTGGTGTTGTCCATGGCTGGGGGGAGGAGACCGAGGGCGACATTCTCTTGGGCGATGAGCAGGAGCCAGGGCGCTCCACTGCTTCCAATTTAGTGCAAATGGGGGCCTTCATGCTCCAGTGTTTGAAAAGAGACCCCTGCATAAAAAGAATAAAGGACAAGGACCAGTACCGGGTGGCAACCTACTTAGACCCCCGGTACAAACACAAAATGGTGGACATGTTACCATCATCACAGAGGGCTGGCAGAATGCAGTATTTACAGACCTTGCTGGGAGAGATGCTGCATTCTGCTGTTGCGGGCGCTGGCAGAGTAATTTCCACCCACAGCGAAACAGATGCGGGTACCAATCTTATAGCGCCTGCAAGAAGAGGGCAGTTTGAAGATGTGTTGGTCACTTCGGATATGAGATCATTCTTGCAGCCAACCCATCGACAGCCGCCCTCCAGATCCAGCCTCAAGGAATGTCTAGACCGACAGGTGTCCGACTACATCGGGTTAACGGCCGATGTGGAAGCTCTAAGAACCGATGAACCCCTGGACTACTGGGTATGTAGGCTTGATCTGTGGCCAGAGCAGGCACAATTTGCCATGGAACTCTCGGCTTGCCCCTCGTCGAGTGTCCTGTCCGAAAGGATGTTCAGCGCAGCAGGAGGGATCGTGACCGATAAGGGCACTCGCCTAGCTCACGACAGTGTGGACTACCTCACATTTCTAAAAATGAATGAGGCATGGATCTCGGAGGAATTCAACACCTGTGACGACCCCATTTAATTGAATTTCCTCATGCCAGCCCACACATATCCGCCAACACCCAGAACAAAGAATGGTACTTGTCTTATGTATATACAGCGGCATAAAAGGCCTTTTCTGTCAGATGAAAGCCTAATGTTTGGAGCCTGTGCTCCACTGTCCTACAGTAAAATTGTCATCCACTGACAGCCTAAAATACCTCCAGCCACATAATCACTTGTTCTTTTCTCTCCGGTGAATGCCTAATGTTTGGGGCCTGTACTCCACTGGCCTACAGTAAAATTGTTATCCACTAACCGCCTAATAAACCCCCAGCCACATAATCACTTGTTCTTTTCTGTCTCGAGAATGAATAATTTTTGGGGCCTGTACTCCACTGGACTACAGTAAAATTGTTATCCACTGACCACCTAATATACCTACAGCCACATATTCACTTGTTCTTTCCTGTCTGGTGAATACCTAATGTTTGGGGCCTGTACTTCACTGGCCTACAGTAAAATTGTCATCCACTGACCGCCTAATATACCTCCAGCCACATAATAATTTGTTCTTTTCTGTCCTGTGATTGCATAATTTTTGGGGCCTGTACTCCACTGGTCTACAGTAAAATTGTTATCCACTGACTGTCTAATAAACCTCCAGCCACATAATCATTTGTTCTTTTCTGTCCGGGGAATGTATAATTTTTGGGGCCTGTACTCGACTGTCCTACAGTAAAATTGTTATCCACTAACCGCCTAATAAACCCCCAGCCACATAATCACTTGTTCTTTTCTGTCTCGAGAATGAATAATTTTTGGGGCCTGTACTCCACTGGACTACAGTAAAATTGTTATCCACTGACCACCTAATATACCTACAGCCACATATTCACTTGTTCTTTCCTGTCTGGTGAATACCTAATGTTTGGGGCCTGTACTTCACTGGCCTACAGTAAAATTGTCATCCACTGACCGCCTAATATACCTCCAGCCACATAATAATTTGTTCTTTTCTGTCCTGTGATTGCATAATTTTTGGGGCCTGTACTCCACTGGACTACAGTAAAATTGTTTTCCACTGATCGCCTAATATACCTTCAGCCACATAATCACTTGTTCTTTTCTGTCCGGTAAATTAATAATTTTTGGGGCCTGTACTCTACTGTCCTACAGTAAAATTGTTATCCACTGACCATCTAATATACCTCCAGCCACATAATCATTTGTTCTTTTCTGTCAGGTGAATGCCTAATTTTCGGGACCCGTACTCCCGTGGCCTAAAATATAAATTTTCTAGGCTCCAGTATGGCACATTTTGAAGAGTTTCCCTTTAAGACGCATAAAAATGGCCCCTGATTAAAATACATATTTTTGGTGGGAATTTTTGCCATTGCTTCACGGCTACAGTTTTTTTTTATTCTTTGCTTTGTTTATGCACAGCCATTTTCAGTACAGTCATCCAATGCCAGTAATATGGCTTCTTTGAGTGTTTGAAGTATAAAAAACTATGAAAGCAGTCTCATCTGGACTAATAAACATGCGACTTATTAAAACCCATGTAATACATGGTGTCAATCTGCACTTTGTTAAAGCCTGTAAGGCGGTCCGTTCTTACCTTTTTGACCCATGAATGCATGATTTCCCATTTAAAGGAGTTTGTGTGAAATGTGTAGCCCCAAGCTTGTTGCGCAAGTCTAGTAGAAGGTGGTATTCATGTTATATCTGTCCAACTGTTTCCTTCTACTATCCTTAAAGGGGTATTCCCATTTCGCACAATGGGGGCACATTGTTTGGATATGCCCTCCACTTCTGATAGGTGTGGTTCCAACCTCTGGGACCCTCATCTATACTTTAAACAGAGCCAGCAAATTCCCAAAGGGTGCATCGCTCATTCATTCCTATGGGAGAGTCCTCCATTCATTCCTATGGGAGCGCTCGGCTACTTTTGGAAGTCCCATTGAAATGAATGAGGCACACTGCACAAGCAAGGCCACTGCACTATTTACTTCTATAGGGCTGACAGAAATATTTTATATTTTCGGCGCTCCCATAGGAATGATTGGAGGGCGTCCATGCATGAGCGTATTAGGGCTCATGCACATAGTCGTGTACCATTCATTCTGTGCATTGGGGATAGCAATATGCGGTCCCCAATGCACGGGCAACATCTATGCAGTTTCAGCAGATGGATTCAGACTCATCCAAAAAATATTGTTGCAGTGCGGAGGCATGAAGAAAAACCCCAAGGAAGAAACCCTGTTCCGCACAGCACCTTCTAGATTGATGACCGATTTAAGTGAGTGGGTCTGCATCTGTGATGCGGTGCAAAAACGCACAGGCCCTATATATTGTGGACCCGCTGTTTGTATGCTGCAATACAGGCCCGACTGGCACAAGTTCATCTGCATGAGCCCTCAAGTAAAGCTGTAGGTCCCAGAGGTGGGACCCGCACCGATCATACATTGGGGGCATATCCAAGCAATATGCCCTCAGTGTCCAAGATGAGAATACCACTTTAAGGATGGTAGAAGGAGGGGCAGAGCTAGGCAGCCGAGCTAAATGGCTGCAGCTTAGAGTTCTCTGCAGAGGATTGAGGCGAAAAGGGTATCTTTAGCCAGAAATCATCAGCCAACATGGGCAAGCTTGTGAAAGATAGCAGCAGGGACACACCTGTATCTCATAAGCCGACCAGGGGGACCTGGACAAATTTGTAAAAAAAGGCATCCTCGCTTACCGCCAAGAGACTGGACAAGATAGCGCAGCCGGATGATCCCGCGCTTCAACAGGCCGCCTCTGAATCCGAGGATGGAGAGGGGAGTGAGGCGTCTGCCCCGGCCTCACAAGAACATTTCCCGGTATCTAGGGCCTTTATGAGGCAGCTATTGGCAGAGGATCCAATTGTGCAGGAGCTAAAGGACTATAAAAAAGACCTCCAGCAGCTGAGCGACAGGGTTGAGGCCTCTGAAGTGGCGCAAATTGCCATAATAGATTTTGGATCGGCGGTGGCTCTCTCATTTGACCATGCCCAAGCGCACATTAACCCATTCAGGACACATGACGTACCGGTACGGCATGTTTCCCGAATCCTTAAGGACACATGACGTACTGGTATGTCATGTGAATAAAAGAAGATGGCGGCGCTGCAGGGGTTAATTGGGACAGGATGCCTACTAAAATCATTCAGCAGGCATCCTGTCACATTCAGCAGGCATCCCCCCCCCCGTATCGGCGATCGCAGCAAACTGCAGGTCAATTTAGACCTGCAGTTTGCTGCGTTTCCGGTCCATTTGGGTCTCCGGTGACCCGATGAACCGGAAAAGGACGGTGATCAGTGATGTAATAACACACCATCAATCACAATCCGAGCATCGGGGAGCGGCGGTGCTGTCCTTGGTGATGATTCGCTGCCCCAATGCTCTCCAAAGTGCTGAGTCGTGCGGGGATAGGGGCGGGAGATTCAAACTCCCAGCGCTCCTCTCTCCCCTCCTCTTCCTGCTCCTGCTGCTGTGAGAACGTCCGGAGAGCTGCTGTGACCCCCCCCCCCCTCCCGTCTGCACCCATCACACTCAAGGTAGGTCAGGGTCAGTGAGGGAGAAGCGCGATTTAGGCAGGGATAGAAGGGAGAGAATAGTTTAGGGGGGAAAAAAAACTTTAACTTTTTGTGTGGAGCACCCAAATCTGGTGGTTGGGGTCCACAGCACTTAGCTGTGAGACCCTAGACCCACCCAGGGGTTCTGCTACTTGGACCCCCCAGCCCACCCAGGCCCCCCCCCCCCATTTTTTGGTGGTTCCTTTTTTATGGGGGGGGCGGGGGGTTGTTTTTTTGCGTGCGCTTACTGTGGCCGGCCACTCTTAGTGTCCGGCCACTGCTTGCGCATCGCTCGCCCCACCGTTGATCAGCGTCGTACCACTGATCAGCGAGTTAGAACTTTTTTTTTTTTTTTTTACACTTGTCAATTTTTTTATTCTTTTTAGAGTACGCGAACACCCGTGCCCCCACACACACGCACATACAATAAAGTTTTACACACACGCACATACACACACATACCCATGGCCCGCCAGATGTTCTCAGTGGAGGAGGCATACGCCCATATGCTCTCCGACTCTGAGAGCCCCAGTGAGGATGAGGCTACCACCTCTTATCTAATCCAGTACTGAGCCATGCCCCCTGCACTGATCACATGACGGTGACGTCACCCCAGGTCCTCCGTGTTGTCCAAGGTTTGGGTTCATTGAAGAATCCCCTTATGGATTCCAAATGCCGTTATGGTCTGTGGTAGCGGAATCCATAACGGGATGCTTGGATAACCCGAAACCAAACTTTGGAAAACCAACTTAAAACAGAAGTTCGCTCAACTCTAATGATGGGCCCCCAAGGCAGCGGAGACAGGAACCCACATGCTAGGGACTCCGTGGCCCACACCAGTACGAGCAGCCCTGGGGCTCGTACTGTTTCCCGGCCCACCAAATAAGCGCACCGGAGCCCCCGTACCGGTGAACTTAGCTGGTGACCCCCAGTGGACTACGAGCCTGCGATTCCGGATTTTGTTGGCAATCCTGGAATCCAGATTCACACAGTGAGGTTCACTGAAATTTTCACTTTTTTAGTTTTTTTTTTCAGTGACCCATTGGTGAATCTGATGGTGGAGCAGACGAACCTGTACGCCCAACAGTTCTTTGCTCAGCACCCGGGCTCCTTTTTGGCTAGACCCGGTGGCTGCATCCCGGTCAGTGCAGCTGAGATGAGGACGTTTTGGGGCCTCGTGCTGCATATGGGTCTAGTGCAAAAACCGAGCGTCAGGCAATACTGGAGTGGGGACATCCTCTACCAGACCCCACTGTACAGTATAGCCATGACGCGCTCACGGTTTGAGGCTATCCGGAAATGCCTGCATTATGCAAATAATGCAGCATGATCCCCCGCAGTGATCCTGCCTATGACCGTCTGTATAAGATACGGCCGGTCATCGATCATTTCGGGGCCAAATTTGCACAGGCCTATGTACCTGGAAGGGAGGTCAGTGTTGATGAGTCTCTCGTTGCTTTAAAGGGGAGACTCAGTTTCAGCCAATACATTCCTTCTAAACGAGCGAGGTATGGTGTGAAAATGTACAAAATTTGTCAGAGTACAACATGGTACACTTACAAATTTCGTGTATACGAGGGGCGAGATTCCCGTATTGAACTCCCAGAATGTCCCCCCACTCTGGGTGTTAGCGGGAAAATCGTGTGGGACCTTATGTACCCACTACTAGATAAGGGTTAACACTTGTACGTGGATAACTTTTACACTAGTATTACCTTGTATCAGGCATCTATGCCAGATCCACGTTCGCTTTTGGGACCGTGCAGAAAAATCATCACAGCCTCCCTACCCACCCCCTCCAGGTACCTATCCCCAGGAGTGAGACCCGTGCCCTTACCAGTGGAAACCTGTCGCTGGTCAGGTATAAGGAGAAGAGGGATGTCCTTTTGCTGTCCACAATCCACGGTAACAGGCACCACCCCCGTCTCTGTGTGAGGTACCACGGCAATGGTCCTCAAGTCCGATTGTATCGTCGACTACAATCGGTATATGGGTGGAGTTGATCTATCTGATCAAGTCCTCCAACCATATAATGCCATGTGGAAAACCCGGGCATGGTACAAAAAGGTTGCAGTCTACATGGTGCAGGTTGCGATGTACAGCGCTTTTGTACTATCCCAAAGCGCTGGCAGCACAGGGACATTCCTCCAATTCTATGAGGCACTCCTCAAGGACCTGATTTTTTCAGACCGAGAAAGAGCAGGTCGGAGTACCTCAGGAATTGGAGGCGTCCGGAACGTCCCTGGCCAACATTTTCCAGGTGTGGTCCACCATACTGGAAAGAAGGGACGAACCCAAAAAAGATGCAGAGTGTGTCACAAGAGGGGGATGCGGAAGGACACCACCACTCAATGTGACACGTGCCCCGATCATCCGGGCCTCTGCGTTATCGATTGCTTCAGGGAGTATCACACTTCCATAGAGTACTAAATTTTTATAATTCCCGACAGTCCCCTAGAAAATATATAAAAAATCTATGGCTCTCTAAAACTATGACTTTGGAGACACGGAAACAATTTTTTTTTCCAAAAATTATATTGGTTTTAGTGCAGACATCCTTAAACTACGGCCTTCCAGATGTTGTAAAACTACAACTCCCAGCATGCCCAGCTACAGCTATCAGCAGGGCATTGTGGGAATTGTAGTTTTACATCTGGAGGGCCGCAGTTTGAGGATGCCCGTTTTAGTGTCTTCTAAGTCTCAGAGCCATACATATTAGGCATTGCGGCATTCCGTAAAAATCTGCTGTGTAAACATACCCCATAAACTAGTCCCTTGGATAAACGACTTCAAAAAAAAAAAAAAACTATGTCAAAAAAGCCATTTTTATTGTCACCTAACATCACAAAAAGTGTAATAGCAAGCAATCCAAAAGTCATATGCACCCCCAAATAGTGCCAATAAAACCGCCATCTCATCCCGCAAAAAATGAGCCCCTATATTAGATAGTCGCCCAACAAAAAAAAAACTGTAGCTCCCGGGCTATTGAGATAGTAAAATTATTTATTTATGTTCTTAAAATGATAATATAGTGTAAAATCTAAATAAATAAAAAAAAGTTGACATATTAGGTTTCGGCGCATCCGGAATAATCTGCCCTATAAAAAAAACATTTGACCCAACCCAACCCCTCAGATGAACAGCGTTAAAAAAGAAAATAAAAACGGTGGCAAAACATCAATTTTTTGGCAAAATTTCCGTTTTAATCCATATTTTTCAGTAATAAAGCAAGGGTTAACAGTCAAACAAAACTAAATATTTATTGCCCTGATTCTGTAGTTTTCAGAAACACCCCATATGTGGTCATAAATGGCTATATAGTCACACGGCAGGGCATAGAACAAAGGAAACGCCATATGGTTTCTGGAAGGCAGATTTAGATTTTTAGACCATTTTCCCATTAGAAGCCCCCCTGATGTAGCCTAGATTAGAAACTCCAAAAAAAGTGACCCCATCTAAGAAACTACACCCCTCAAGGTATTCAAAAATTACTTTACAATTTTTGTTAACCCTTTAGGTGTTCCACAAAACGTAATGGCGAATGTAGAAACAATTTTAGAATTTAAATCTTTTGTTAGCTTGCCTCAAAAAAATGTAATATAGAGCAACCAAAAATCATATTTACCCTAAAATAGTCCCAAAACAACAACCACCTTATCCTGTAGTTTCCTAGATGGGGTCACTTTTATGGAGTTTCTACTCATGGGGTGCAGCAGGGGGCTTGAAAGGGTACATGGTGTAAATAAACCAGTCCAGCAAAATCTGCCTTTCAAAACCCATATGGCGTTCCCCTCCTTCTATGTCCTCCCGTTTGGCCAAACAGTAGTTTACGACCACATATGGGGTGTTTCTGCAAACTACAGAATCAGGGCAACCCATATTGAGTTTTGTTTGGCTGTTACCACATTTTTTCCAGTAATAAAGTAAAGGTTAAAATGGAAAATTAAAAAAAAAAATGAAATTCTAAAATTGTTTCTCCATCTTCCATGAACTCTTGTGGAACACCTAAAGGGTTAACAACGTTTGTAAACCCAGCTTTTAATACCTTAAGGGGTGTACTTTCTTAGATGGAGTCACTTTTTTGGTATTTCTATGCTAGAATGCATCAGGGGGGCTTGTAATAGGACATGGTGTTAAAAAAAACAGTCCTGCAAAATCTGCCATTCAAAACCCATATGGCGTTCTCCTCCTTCTATGTCCTCCTGTTTGGCCAAACAGTAGTTTAGGACCACATATGGGGTGTTTCTGTAAACTATAGAATCATGGCAACCCATATTCAGTTCTGTTTGGCAGTTAACCCTTACTTTATTACTGGAAAAAATGGATTATAATGGAAGATTTTCCAAAAAATCTAAATTCTGAAATGTCATCTTCATTTTCCATGAACTCTTGTGGAACACCTAAAGGGTAAACAAAGTTTGTACAATCAGTTTTGAATACCTTAAGGGGTGTAGATTCTAAAATGGGGTCATTTTTGGGTGGTTTGTATTATTTAAGCCTCATAAAGTGACTTCAGACCTGGACTGGTCCATAAAAAGTGGGATTTGAAAAATTTCTGAAAAATTTCAAAATGTGCTTCTAAACTTCTAAGCTATGTAACATCCCCAAAAAATAAAATGGCATTCCCAAAATGATCGAAACATGAAGCAGACATATGGGGAATTTAAAGTAATAACTATTTTTGGGGGTATTACTATGTATTAGAGAAGTAGAGAAACAGAAACTTTGAAATTTTCTTATTTTTCCAAATTTTTGGTAAATTTGGTATTTTATTATGCAAAAAAATTAACTTTTTTGCCCCATTTTAGCAGTGTCATGAAGTACAATATGTGACGAGAAAACATTCTCAGAACGGTCTGGGTAAGTAAAATCATTTTAAAGTTATCACCACATAAAGTAACACTGGTCAGATTTTGAAAAAATGGCATAGTCCTTAAGGTGAAATAGGGCCGTGATCTTAAGGGGGCATATTATATGCGCAGATCGAAGACCAGGACAATCGAGGGCGCAGAAATAACCTCCGATTGAAGGGGCTCCCCAAAAGTATCCCATCTGAAGAGATCTTTAGCACACTAATGAACTTCTTCACTAACCTTGTGGGCGAATTGGAGGCATCGGATATAGTCCTGGAAAGAGCACACTGCACGCTTAAGCCGACACCAGGGCCTAGTGAGCCACCACACGACATCATCTGTAAGCTCACAAATTTTCAAGCCGAAGAAAATATTCTGAAGGCGGCACACAGTAAAGCCCCTTTAAAACATGCTGGGACCATCATCACCATATATCAGGATTTATCGCCAGCAACACTTCGCAAACGTAGGATACTGAAGCCACTGCTGGAGACACTGAGAGGCAGGAGAATATTCTATAAGTGGCTTTTCCTGTTCGGCCTCCTCATAAACACGCCGGACAAGAAACTGGTGATCCAGTCGCATGGAGACCTAAAGAGTGTATATGAGCACCTGGACATTGAGGACCAACAAATTCCTGATTGGAACATCGTTCAGGAGCTGATCGATCTCCCATCATTACCCACGCCTGCTGAGTGGACCTCGGTGCGTCAGAGCAAAAGCCAAAGACCCAAGAGGAAGATGGGAGCCTACACTCCGAAAAAAGTCTCGGCAGAGGCGACATGAGGGTTGTTGGAAAAGTACCATGAACGATGTGAGTTTAATAGCTTCCTTAAGCACTGGGTGAGGCGTATCCTTTACCTTTATAAGCATTCACTATCATTACCCATAATGCTCACCTGCATGTTTTTCCGAACTGGCACCCTTCAGTTGCCTCCATATGTAACACTTACTGTATGCCACCACCAATTGAGATAGACCCATATTCTCCTTTCTGTTCAAAAGAGAGAACGATAAGAGTTCCTCACCTTTCTCAAGAAGTATTTCTATTTACCTGTACACTCTGCTTAGTGTTTTGCATGTTCTAGTCCTCTTTTATTATGTACTCTACCTACCCCAATTAGGTCCTCAGCTTGGACCTTAATATGCATCCAGTTTGCTCTACCATTTACTCAGCCTATGAAGTGTATGTACTCAGCTCACAACATTTTGTATTCAGCTTACTCTTCTATGTACTCAGCATATACTTATATGTACTCAGCTTCAAATACTATGTACTCAGCTTAAACTAGCTTGAGCTTAACTACTGTTGTGTTCTATGGTTAGCTCACGGCTAGTAGCGTAAACTCCCTTCATCCCTTTTAGTTTAATATTCTCCCCATGTATTAATGAAGGCCCGCACCTCTGTCCTAGTACTCTGGTTGATACCACCCCCCACCCCCCAGGCTAAGCTCAAGGTATATCTTTGGATAGGCACTTAAATCCCACAATGGGAATCCGACTTGCCTTAGTTGAGTTTTACTGTTTATTAAAGTTTATGCGCATAATAATCTCCCCTAGGTGTATGGGCGATTTTAATGGCGAGATTGCGCACACTTGTATTGTATATAGTTGTACCCGGAGGAATGTGTATAACTGTGCCCGTACCTGTTTACAGGGCCATCAAACCTGTAACTGCCCTCTAATTATACAAACATGGATCCTATAAACATACTTTCACTTAATGCCAATGGGTTGAACGTACCACAAAAAAGGAGCTGGGTGCTCCAAATGTTAAGAAGGGAGAAGGCAGATATCTTATTTTTACAAGAATCCCACTTTCGCCTTAATAGTATTCCTGCTCTCTTTGCCAAGGATTTTCAGAAGTGGGTGCACAGCACTCATTCATCTGCTTCCAGGGGGGTCTCTATAGGTCTGAAGTCCTGCCTCCCTTTTCAAATTAGTTCACAAGCTGTAGTTGAAGGAGGACACTATGTCTTCATAAAAGGTTCACTCTATGGTAATAAGGTAACCCTTGCAAATATCTACGTACACCAGGTTAGTTGGATCGTGAAAACCCTACATAACCTTCAATCATTCAGAGAAGGTTACTTAATATTAGGGGGAGACTTTAACCTGGTTTTGGACCACCCGCTAGACTCCACCTTACCGACATCTAAGCTGCCGGCCTGACAGATTAGAAAGCTTAGAAGTGCGTTGGGGGCACATCAGATCTCGGACGCATGGAGAATTTTGTATCCAGAAGGGAAAGATTTTACATTTTATTCTGCCATACATGGCACTTATCAGAGTCTAGACCATTTGTTTGTCTCTAACCATCTGTTACAAAGAATGGAGTCCTCGAATATAGGTCTAATAACCGTGTCAGATCATGCGCCCATCACAATAGGACTTAGACTGCAGGGAACCCCGCCTAGGTCGTGGACCTGGAGATTGAATGAGACCCTCCTGGAAAATGACTTACATAAATCTCAACTAGAGGACAAATTAAATATGTTTTTCGACTTGAATAATAACCCACAGGTGGGCGTACCTGTCACGTGGGAGGCGCACAAGGCATTTATTAGGGGAGAACTGGTAGCCCTGGGAACGTGGGTTCGCAAGCAGGGAACAAAAGCGATAGACTCAGTAATGGCTCAAATCTCCTCTCCTGAAATGTCCAAAAAACATAGCTTTCTAAGGCAACCTATGAAGATATACTTAAACTACGTACCCAACTAACGGACCTCCTGAACATAAGGTCTGCAAATATGCTTAAACAGGCGAAGTTTCAAACATACGCCCATGGAAATAGGGGTTCGAAATTGCTCACAAGATTGATCAAGGGTAGGAGAGAGGCGACACATATAGAAAAAGTCCAGGACGGGAAGGGGGGTTCTCTGTCGTCGACCCCGGCTATAGCGAACGAATTTGCCTCATTTTACTCCTCCTTGTATAACTTACAAACAGGGGACCCTGTTGAACTCCAACAGAGGATCGACTCTTTCCTACAATCAGTAGCGATACCCCAGCTTAAGCCCGCAGACTCAGAAGCACTGCTGACTCCCGTCACAGATGAGGAAATTAAGGCGTGTCTGTCCAGTATCCCTTCAGGTAAAAGCCCGGGACCCGATGGGCTTCCTATAGTGTATTATAAGAAGTTTCAGTCGGTGCTCCTTCCTCAGCTCACCAAACTCCTTCCTCAGCCCCCCACTAGACCCCACGTGGCTAGAACCTCTTTAAGACCCCTGCCGAAAATTACATCCTACATATATTCCCAATTATTCCTCGCGCCTCCCACTGACAGGCCACCGTACCTAAAAGCGTGGGAGCAAGAACTCCAAATACAAATCTCGGAACCAGAGGCTAAGTTCATTCTTCTGCACTCTCACGGATTCTCAACAAGCATTCGTCTGCAGGAGAATTCTTTTAAAATCCTTACAAGATGGTACCGCACCCCTGACTTCCTTTACAGGGTGAATGTGCTACCGGATGATAAGTGCTGAAGGTGCTCAGAGTGTAGTGGCACAATTTCACACATATGGTGGTCCTGCCCTTGGCAGATTCGTTTCTGGCGTGAAATTGAAGGTCTTATTAACGAAATATGCAAAAAGAAAGTCCAGCTCTCCCCAGAGCTGGTGCTGTTGTGGAAGCCACAACATAGTAACATAGTAACATAGTATATAAGGCCGAAAAAAGACATTTGTCCATCCAGTTCGACCTGTTTCCTGCAAGTTGATACAGAGGAAGGCAAAAAACCCCTGTGAGGTAGAGCCAATTTTCCCCACTTAAGGGGAAAAAATTCCTTCCCGACTCCAATCAGGCAGTCAGAATAACTCCCTGGATCAACGACCCATCTTTAGTAGCTATAGCCTGAAATATTATTACGCTCCAGAAATACATCCAGGCCCCTCTTGAATTCCTTTATTGTACTCACCATCACCACCTCCTCAGGCAGAGAGTTCCATAGTCTTACTGCTCTTACCGTGAAGAACCCTTTTCTATGTTTGTGTACAAACCTTCTTTCTTCCAGACGCAGAGGATATCCCCTCGTCACAGTCACAGTCCTGGGGATAAATAGATGATGGGAGAGATCTTTGTACTGACCCTTGATATATTTATACATAGTTATTAGATCTCCCCTCAGTCGTCTTTTTTCTAGAGTGAATAACCCTAATTTTGATACCCTTTCGGGGTACTGTAGTTGCCCCATTCCAGTTATTACTTTAGTTGCCCTCCTCTGAACCCTCTCTAGCTCTGCTATGTCTGCCTTGTTCACGGGAGCCCAGAACTGTACACAGTACTCCATGTGTGGTCTGACTAGTGATTTATAAAGTGGTAAGACTATATTTTCATCACGGGCATCTATGCCCCTTTTGATGCAACCCATTATTTTATTGGCCTTAGCAGCAGCTGCCTGACACTGGTTTTTACAGCTTAGTTTGTTATTTATTAAAATTCCTAGATCCTTTTCCATGTCAGTGTTACTGAGTGTTTTACCATTTAGTATGTACGGGTGACTTGCATTATTCCTTCCCATGTGCATAACTTTACATTTGTCAGTGTTAAACCTCATCTGCCATTTCTCTGCCCAAGCCCCCAATCTATCCAGATCCCTCTGTAGCAGAAAACTGTCCTCTTTAGTGTTAATTACTTTACACAGTTTAGTGTCATCTGCAAAAATTGATATATTACTGTGCAAGCCTTCTACAAGATCATTAATAAATATATTGAAGAGAATAGGGCCCAATACTGAACCCTGAGGTACCCCACTAGTGACCGTGACCCAATCTGAGTGTGTACCGTTAATAACCACCCTCTGTTTTCTATTACTGAGCCAGTTACTTACCCACATACAGATATTTTCTCCTAGTCCAAGTGTTCTCATTTTATATACTAACCTTTTATGTGGTACAGCGTCAAATGCTTTGGAGAAGTCCAGATATACGACATCCATTGATTCGCCACTGTCAAGTCTAGAACTTACCTCCTCATAGAAACTGATTAAATTAGTTTGACATGACCGATCCCTCATGAAGCCATGCTGATATGGTGTAATTTGCTTATTTTCATTGAGATACTCCAAGATAGCATCTCTTACAAAACCTTCAAACAGTTTACCCACAACAGATGTTAAACTTACCGGCCTATAATTTCCAGGCTCTGTTTTTGGACCCTTTTGAATATTGGCACCACATTTGCTATACGCCAGTCTGGTGGAACATTCCCTGTCAGTATGGAGTCCGTGAATATCAAAAATAAGGGTCTGGCTAGGACATCACTTAATTCCCTTAGGATACGGGGTGTATGCCATCCGGTCCTGGCGATTTGTCTATTTTAATTTTTTAAGTCGCTGCTGTACTTCTTCCTGGGTCAGACAGGGCACTTTTAAAGGGGAATTTACTTTTACATTTTGCATTTCATCTGACAGTTTATTTTCCTCAGTGAAAACAGTGGTGAAGAAAATATTTAATAGCTTGGCTTTATCCTCATCGCTTTCTGCAACTCCCCCTCATTGCTATGTAGAGGGCCGACTCCTTCAGGTTTATATTTTTTACCATTTATATAATTGAAAAACATTTTAGGGTTAGTTTTGCTCTCTTTGGCAATTAATCTCTCGGTCTCTAGTTTGGCAGTTTTTATTAGTTTTTACATATTCTATTTTTTTCCTTATAGTTTATCAGTGCTTCCTGGCTCCCCTCCTGTTTTAGTGATTTATATGCTTTCTTTTGTTATTTATTGCTTTTTTACGGTTCTATTTATCCACATTGGTTTCTTCTTATTTCTTAGCCTTTTATTTCTATAAGGTATGCATCGATCACAATTTGATGTTACAATGCTTTTAAAAATCTCCCATTTTGTGGTTGTATTTTTATTTTTGAGGACTATGTCCCAGTTAATTGGGCCTATGGCCTCTCTTAGTTGGCTAAATTTTGCTTTTTGAAGTCCGGTATTCTTGTTCCTCCCTGTAGAAACTCTCGTTTGAAGGATAATTGGAAGGTTATTACTTTATGGTCACTATTTCCCAGGTGTCCCCCAACCTGCACGTCTGTTGTTCTATCAGGTCTATTGGTTAATACTAAGTCCAGTATGGCCGTCCCTCTAGTTGGGTCCTGAACCATTTGGGAAAGGTAATTGTCTTTGGCTATTGCCAAGAACCTGTTTCCTTTATGGGATGTACAGGTTTCAGTTTCCCAGTCTATATCTGGGTAGTTGAAGTCCCCCATAATAACCACCTGATTATGGTTTGCCGCCTTGTTTATCTCGTTTAGTAATAGATTTTCTGCGGACTCTGGTATATTAGGTGGTTTATAGTAAACTCCTATTAGTAATTTATTATTGTTTGATATGAGACCCTCTGCAGATAACCTACCAACTCACCTTATCGCGGCAGCAAAAATGTTAGTGCCAAGGAGATGGAGAGAGAAAGATCCTCCAATGGTAAAGGAGTGGTTAGATGAAGTACACAATATATGCTTGATGGAGGAGCTGGTGGGATGGAATCTGGGGAAAAGGAGCGCCTTTTTTAAAATATGGCAACCTTGGTTGGACTTTCATACTCGTAGAGTCAGGGTGGACAACAGGTAACAGGTAGCCAACGGGCCTTTCCCTCTAACATAACACACCATGATGTCAAACTATAAGGGTGCTCCTCTAATAGTGTACACCAGCCATGGGCATACCTAAATATATACATAATCTGTTATGGCACTGGGTGACTGGTTGCTGCTACCGGAGACCCTGAGTCACCCGCAGGCTTCGAGACGGCCACGAGGGTGGGTCAGGATGAGCTGCCACTGAGACATTGGCTGATATAGTGTATTATAATAGATTGTAATAGGGTTAAACAGGCAGGTGGAGTCCGTTACCTTGCCCTGAACGGCCACTGATGTTGGATCAGTGTTTACACCTTCTTTTCAGACTAGAGAGATGATATTTGCTATGCTTGCATTATGTTCCTACCGGGATGTTGTTTTGTTGTTATGTGTAGTGACGATATAATGCCAAAAATTGACTTGATTTGTAATATTATGTCATGCACTTGTTGTATCCTGCACTTCTGACATAAATAAAGAATTATAAAAAAAAAAAAAAGAATGGTAGAAGGAAACAGTTGGACAGACATAACATGAATAACGCCTTCTACTAGACTTGCGGAACAAGCTTGTGGCTACATATTACACACAACAGACAACAGGCTTTGGGTGCATTCACATCACCGTTTAGCTTTCCATTCTTTTGATTTGTCAGAAGAGGAGAGAAAAAAAAAAAGGGGATCCTGTAAAAAAAATTGATCCTGTTTCATCAGTTGTCATCCGTTTGAGCCTTTTCTAAGATCCGTTTTTTTAGATGGGAAAAAAGTCCTGCATACAGTACTTTTTTTTCCAGTCTAAAAAACAGATCTTAGATGGAAACTGCTCAAGGTTTGTTCACATCACTGCTATGCATTCCGTTATGGTTTTCCATTATGACATGGTTATAACAGAAAATAACGGAATCTATAAGACGAAAATCAAAACGGAAGCCTTTAAAAGGCATTCCGTTTTGATCCGTCATAATAGAAGCCTATGGGAAAGTCTAACAGATCGGTCTGGTTTCTGTTATGCAAGACGGAAACAAAGTCCTGTCGACTATGAAGCCCTAGCTAAAAATTAAATAGCCGCCCCGATCCCATGTCAGGAACCTCTTAGATGACCTTAGATGGAGCTGACTAGGGATAGAAAACACCACCAAGTCAACGTCAGTCATCCAAAAAAAGTTGTGGTGCCAAATTACACAAAAAAATAGTATAGATATTCAGGTATGATAGTATAAATCACATATGCAGATGCTAGATGTTCACGTATAAAAATACTGTATAAAGCACATATGCCTGTATATTATTATAATACACAGTAAGACTACATTCACATCTCCAAGGATGATATCTAGCAGGCTTTTCCAGCAGAGAACAGACTGCCGGCGTTCACCGAATCTGGCATTGCTGGATTAAAAAGATGACTGCTGGATCCCTATTGACTATAATGGGATCTGCCAGTGATCCAGCCTCTTTCCGGCAAAAATTCCGGGTGGCAGCTGGACAGATACCGCTGCATACACACTTAAAGGGTTCGAAAAAATTAAAGCTAAACGGTGATGTGAACCCGGCCTTATCTCCTTCATTGGAGGCACCTATTGGTTGTAGAAAAAGAAAGAAAGTTAATTCAATTACCCTCAATTCTTTTAGGTTGAAAGACAATGTCCCATTCTTGGGATAAACTTAGAGCTGTGATTGCTAACCTCCGGCCCTCCAGCTGTGGTAAAACTACGACTTCCAAGATGTACACTTGCTTGGCTGTTCTCAGAACTCAATAGAAATGAATGGAGCATGCTGGGAGTCATAGTTTCACTACAGCTGGAGTGCCAGAAATTAGCCATCACTGACCTAGAGTGTCACTCACTTACCTGTCTGTAAATTCATTACACACAGTGATCTATTTTAAGAGTTTGTATCTATTAACGTTGATGATTATGGCTTACAGCTAGAGAAACCCCAAAAGTCAGTATCTCAGAAAATTTGTTTATTATATATGAACAATTAAAAATTTATTTTAATACAGAAATGTTGGCCTACTAAAAAGTATGTACAATATATGGATTCAATACTTGGTTGGGGCTCCTTTTGCATGAACTACTGCATCAATGCGTCAATATAGCATGGAAGTGCCAGAGCACTTGCAAATGCATAGTCCTGCCCACCCCCATTCATTCCTCTAGGCAGCTGTGCAAGTAGAGGCAACCAGTGCTCCTCAAATTCTAGTCAAACAAAACAATAGCTGATCTCAGGGAGACCAGCTACAAAAATTCCCGTGGAGCCTTATTTAAGAGTCTCAACACGGCAATCCAAAGTGCAAAGCTCCCTGGTAAACAGTAATATGCGAAATAAATGTGCAGCCCCAGAATTGGGTCTACAACACAATGAAAGCCAGATATCCCTCAAAGGAAGGAAAACCGAGCAAAGGGGTGTCCCCATTACAGAGATCACCAAATCCACCATATTAAGTGGCCCCAATGTCAAGATCCCGCTTTTTTACAAGCTTTAAGGATGTGACGGGGAAGACCTAAGCCAGTTATCCATCCACAGACAGCTGTTTCGGGGTGTTGCCCCTCATCAGTGTGGAGTAGGATTCTGGCTAACCGGGAGCAATGCCTTGGAGACTACTCAAACAAAACAATAGCTGATCTCAGGGAGACCAGCTACAAAAATCACCGTGGAGCCTCATTTAAGAGTCTCAACACAGCAATCCAAAGTGCAAAGCTCCCTGGGAAACAGTAATATGCGGAATAAATGTGGAGCCCCAGAATTGGGTCTACAACACAATGAAAGCCAGATTTCCTTTAAAGGAAGGAAAACCGAGCAAAGGGGTGTCCCCATTACAGAGATCACCAAATCCACCATATTAAGTGGCCCCAATGTCAAGATCCCGCTTTTTTACAAGCTTTAAGGATGTGACGGGGAAGACCTAAGCCAGTTATCCATGCACAGACAGCTGTTTCGGGGTGTTGCCCCTCATCAGTGTGGAGTAGGATTCTGGCTAACCGGTTGCTTGTGGCCATTTTAAATTATTCCCAGAGAACCCCTTAAAGGGATATCCTCCACTTTAAAGACCTTTGGTCCCATAAAGGAGGACTTTCTATTCACCCACTGGCCTCCCTCCTAGTCCTCTGACTGGATTGAGTAGACATTAAAGCTGAGCGGGTATCATATGTTCTGAAAACTCATGCCCCCGTTTAAGAAGGCATCTCCGTTCACCCTCTAACCTATACCAAGTCCTCCTCCTGAATTAAGTAGACATTAGAACTCAGCGGGTATCATTGCCTTTAAAGGCTCTTGGCCACCTACTGTAAACGTGATGTCTCACCCTCAGGGAAGTCTAAACGTTCTTTGACACATTAGAGCTGAAAGGGTATCATCTACTTTGAAGCCTCTTGGCGAACCTAAAGGTTGCATCTTTGTTTCCCATGTGGACTTTCTCCAAGTCTTCTTATAGAATCAAGTGATCTCGACTCAGAGCTGAGAACGTGTCATCCACTTAGAAAAGCCTTATCACCCTAGAGGTAGGGTCTCAATTTTCCCTCTGGGTAGTCTCCTGTTCATCTGATTGTACTGCCTGGACAAGCCTCATTGATTTTCTCTGCATTGAAGAGATTTAGCTTTTGACCATCCTATTCCTCTGAAGAGTTGGTGAGAATTTATTTTCAGCAGGATTTTGATAGAATGTGCCCATGACCTTTGTATTCAAAGGCAGCAGTGCTATCCAAGCACTCCCATGTTAAATCATGTGTCCTAGACATATTTTTCTAGAATTCAAATTCAAGTTATATATCTGTGAATAAATAATATTCCGTAGAGGCCAAAGCACAATACATAGCAAAATAATATAGGTATTAAACATGTTTGGAATTGGATGGCAAATTCTGAAAGAGACTGGCAAGTCAGAGAAGCACCATATTAATTGCTATTAGGCTGTGTAATCGTTTAAAAACAACAGGAGCTCTAAAGCTACTTATCTTTTGGCAGAAGTATTTGTTGAATCTAGAAACACCTGCTAAACTGAATGCAATAATTGTGCTGCAGAGAATCCTTTGTAATCCATGAGATGTAGAAGTTTGTAAAGACCTGCAAAAGCAAGAATTATTTCAGTCAGTCAATCTGCTCACCCAGCTTTCCTACACAAACACAAAAAAGGTGGCATTTGGGACACTTTATATAGTGTTCAGGTGTCAATTAAAATTTCCACCTGTTTTATCAGTTCGCGGGTTGGAGAAATTCCCCATCTATTGTGCTGCTTTTACACAGTACAGCCAACACGGCAACATGTGCTGCAGAAAAAGTCGCACAACACAGAAATATGTTTGACTTGCCTGCAATTTGCTGCTGTGTGACTATTTTAGAAGTGATTTGGCTATCGTAGGGGAGTCATCTGTCGCATGCAACCTACAGTTATTGCGGGAGTAGAAATCGCTGCAACGTGTGACCTGCAACAAAATATCCAGCATGTCAATTCATGGCACTCCTTTTCAAGCCCACAGCTGTACATGTTTTGGAAAAGTGGCAGTAGAGCTGGAAAAAGCTAAAATATTGCAAAATAGCACTTGTAACTAAATTTTCAACTTTTGTACATCAAAAAAACTGATGTAGAACTTTAGTTCATGACCTCCCATGGCTCTTAGGCTGGTTTCTCACATAGGGAGAATGTATCCAGTTTGTATGCCAGTTTACTGATGAACAAAAGTCACAAATTTAGTAGTAAGTGCCACTTTACAACAAAAGTTTTTGCTAATTTGCTTCACCTTCACAACTTTTGAACAGTGGTATAAAAGTAAGCATAGTTATGTTATTTTGTTTTAGTTTTTTTTTATTCTTTATTTAATCAAATTGGCCAAAACAATACAGTGGTCTCATCTTACAATAAAGAAGGCAAATTACATCGATAAATGAGAAGACAACTTGAAAAACTAGTAGATTACAATATATCTTATATGAGATGGTAAAACCCATCTATGTAGATTAATGTGAATGTTAGTGGTGCAAAAAACATAGAAAACTTACGAAGTAATCTTATTTAGCTGGGCATAAAATATCTTCACAAGAATACATTTATGGCAAAGGACAAATACACGGCGGACAAGGGGAAAACAAAGAATAACTATCAAACATGAGGGGAACGGAGTGAGGCGGGGGGAGGGCAGGGAAGAGAGAGAGAAAGAAGAGAGAGGAGCAAAAAATAAAGGGGGGGGGGGGGAGCGGAGGGGTTGTTAATCAAGAAAGTGTCTCCATTAAGCCAGTAATGCCTGATATTCCAGGGTATCCTGGAATGCAAACCTTGGGGTCCATGCGGTAATGAAAGCTACATGAGTATTCCTCAAGAGAGCTGCCAGCTCCTCCATTCTCCTGATATCCTCTACCCTGTGAACCCAGAGATCTACCGATGGTGGGGAGGGGGACTTCCATCTTGCTGCTATATAAGCCCTAGCAGCATTGACTAGGTCATGCAGGATTGATTTATGAAGCAAACTCATAGGCATATCAGAGAGAAGTAACAAAAAGAAACTAGGGGTATTTGGTATGGAGAATGGGAAGACAGAGTCCAAGGTCTTGTGGACCGACTCCAGAAAATATACTAGAAAATATGAATCAAAGAGCCTGGTGCTGATTCACAGTGCCAACATATCGGATAGGCAGAAGAAAACATTTTATGAAGACGAGTCGGAACATAATACCATCTTGATAGTATTTTGTAACCTGTTTCCTGGAATTTGCTGGCTATTGAGGATTTGTGTATCAGATGGTATAGTTTTGGAGATTGATCAGAGGGGATGCAATCTCTAAGTCAGATACCCACCTGTCAACATATGGAGGACGGAAATCCGCACTGGACATCACCAAAGCCTTATAAAATTCAGACAGGGAATGTCAATATACACCTGAGCCAATACACACTTTTTCAAAAGGAGTGAGAGACCTATCAAAACCCGTGGATGAAGGGACAGTGGAAATAAAGTGTGATAGTTGCCTATCTCTCCAAGGTCCCAGAGCACAAGGGTCCGACAGATTCAATCGTTCGGTGTATGTAAACCATCGTCCTGAAGTTCTAAAGAAAGGGGCTCAACACTTACCACCTAGGCGCCACTTCATAAGTGGTCCAGAGGAGCAACCCTCTGGAAAATCTGGGTCCCAAGACTGGGTTCAAGGCAAAATTTAAATCCCCTCCGACCAATAGAGTTCCCTCTGCAAAACCATCAAGTCTTGATAAAATTCCCACTAAGGCCTTAAATTGATTGGCGTTAGGTGGGTATACATTGGCCGGCTAGGCGACCCTTTACAAACAGAAATCTACCATTATCATCTGACTGAATGTCTACCAATTGGAGTGGTTCTAGATATAAGAATACTGACTCCCCTTGACTTCAAAACTGAATAACAGCTATGGTATGAGTCAGAGTAATTGGGCGATCTAAAAATAGGTATAGCACACTTGCGGAAGTGGGTCTCCTGGATAAAAGCAATTTGTACCTTCTTGCTCATAGGAGCCGGAGAATGGAGGACCTTTTCTCAGGCGTGTTCAGCCTGTTGACATTGATGGAGGCAGAGTTAATGGTTGACATATTCCTGGCCTATAAGAAAAGGAAATAAGAGAGGGAGAAACCAAAAAAATCTAGATTACTTACCGGTAATCTTTTTTCTTTGCGCCTGTGACCGCACCCATGGAGAGACCGCCTCCTTGCCCAGGACAGGAAACAGGAAAAAACACCCCATAAAAGAGGCTCCACCTTCTATCACTCCAGTCCTTTTCCAAGAACTAAGGACAGATACATACACGCATACAGATCCCACACCACCTACACCAACAGTCTGAACGATTACAAATATTTTTAACTCAAAGATAATTTTTCCCTTTTTCTTTTGGGTGGGAAATTAGCTGGGTGCTGTCAAAGGCTCAAAGAAAAAAGATTACCGGTAAGTAATCTAGATTTTATCCTTTCGCCTTATGACAGCGCCCATGGAGGGACCACAGCCGAAGGGTTATTGGCCGAAATCCAACCCTTCATCCGAAGGAAAACGAAGTCTATAATGTCTGAAAAAGGTATGAGGGGAACTCCAGGTGGCGGCCCTGCAAATCTGCTCTAAAGATACCGAGGCCCTCTCTGCCCAGGACATAGACACTGACCTAGTATAAGGAGCCCCGAATCCAGAGGAAGGAACCTTGCCCTTGGAGGAATATGCTAAACCGATAGCCTGCCTGATCCATCTAGCGATAGACTGAGGTGAAGTGGCAGATCCCTTCTTAGCACCCTGAAAACATAGCAATAACCTGGAGGAGGACCTGCAGGGTTGAGAAACCTGCAGGTATTGGATAAGACATCTCCTAGCATCTAGGCAGTGAAACTTGGACTCTGTCTCAGTCTTAGGAGAAGGAAAGAAGGAAGGAAGCACTATCTCCTGGGACCTATGAAAACTGGAGGACACCTTGAGTAGAAAAGCAGGATCAGGGACAATAATAACCCTATCCGCTAAAATCCTGAGATACGGCTGATCAATAGAAAAGGCAGCTAACTCACTCACCCTCCTAACTGAAGTGACGGCCAAAAGGAAGGCTAACTTAAGGGAGAGCAACTTCACTGAGATGTCACCGATGGGCTCAAATGGTTCAGAGGTAAGGGCTGAAAGAACCAGGTTCAAGACCCAGGGGGGAAGGGTATTCCTAGAAACTGAGGAAAGCTTGGACACTGCTGTAATAAATCTCTTAACCCATGGGTGTCCTGCCAGCTTGTATTCAAAAAAGGCACTGAGGGCAAAGCCCTGTACCTTCAAAGTACTGGGTCTAAGTCCCCTATTCCAACCCTCCTGCAGGAAGTCAAGAATAAGGGGAATGTTTGGGGACTCCAGAACATCTACTGGTCCCCCAGCAAAGCGACAGAAGGCTCCCCAGATCCTTAAATAAATCTCTGAGGTAACCCTCTTTCGACTCGCCAGGAGCATAGAAATTACGCTGTCAGAAAGGCCTTTGTTCCTTAATATTTCCCTCTCAAAAGCCAGGCAGTCAGATGGAGGGATCTAATTTCCGGATGCAATATTGGCCCTTGGGACAGGAGGCCCGGAAACACTGGCAGAACCAAAGGATCAGCTATTGACATATGTCTGAGCTCCGAAAACCAAACCCTCCTGGGCCAAAAGGGGGCTATGACTATGACCGTGGCCCGGTCCATCTTTATTTTTCTGAGGACCCTTGGAAGTAGCTTCAGAGAGGGAAAGGCATAGAGGAGGCCTGACTTCCAGGACTGGGCCAAGGCATCTAGAGCCTTCGGACGATCTCCTGGAGAAAGGGAAAATAATTCCTCCACCTTCTTGTTCAGTCTGGTGGCAAAAAGTTCTATATCCGGAAGGCCCCGTAGGTCTATGATCTTGTTGAATACCCCCTGATCTAGGGACCACTCGTTCTGACTGAGATGGTGGCTACTCAGGAAATCCGCCTCCGTATTCTCTATTCCTTTCAGATGAACTGCAGAAAGCGAAGAGAGAAAATCTGAAGGGTTAAGCCCATTAGACTGGGAGCTCTGGTGCCCCCCTGCTTGTTGATATAGGCCACTGCCATCATATTGTCGGAGTATACCTTTACATCCCTGCCCTTCAGGGAGGGAAGACTTTGGGAAAGGCTGATGGCCTTTAGTTCTCTGAAATTCTGAGATTGGGCGCTGGTCTCTGCGTCCCAGGTCCCCTGCAACAGATGACCCTCTAGATGAGCACCCCACCTGGAGGGACTGGCATCCATAGTTAGAGCTAAAGGGGCCTCTCTTCTCCAGGGAACCCCCCCTTTTCAGGTTCGGGAGATTCAACCACCATTCGAGGGAGTGAGTGGTCTGCGGAGAAAGCAGAAACTCCTGATCCAGAGATAAGGGGCATCTGTCCCACACCTCCAGAATCTGGAGCTGTAATTGTCTCAAGTGGAACCGAGCCCACTCTACTCCTGGAATGGCAACCGTCATCAGACCTAGAACTGACATGCCCTTTCTTAGGGAGACCCTCTGAGAAACACGAAGGAGCTGCACCTCTGAAATGAGTTGCTGAGCCTTGTGCAGGGGCAGTAGGCATTTCTGTGATAAGGAATCTAGGGTCATTCCAAGAAAACTGCACACCTGCCTTGGGAGAAGACCAGGAAATCTGAGCCCTTAGGGCAGGACGATTCTGGGCTATGAGAAGGAAGTCGTCTAAATAGGGAATGATCAACATCTCCCTCTCCCTCACATGGGCCATCATCTCCGCGACTATCTTTGTTCTCAGCCTCGGGGCCTGGGATAGCCCAAAGGGGAGGGCTCGGAATGGAGCATGAAGGATCTTGTCCTCTATGTGAACCGCTACTCTGAGAAATTTCTGATGAAGGGGATGGATGGGCACATGACAATACGCATCCACCGCGGCCATAAAACAACCTGGGAAGAGATGATTCACTGCAGATCTCAAAGTTTCCATTCAAATTTCTCATACACCAAGTAGCGATTGAGACATTTCAGATTTATTATAGTGCGGAAAGAACCATTTGCTTTCCTTACAAGAAACAGAGTAGAGTAAAACTTCATTGTCTCCTCTGCTTTGGGAATTGGAACCAGAACCTATTTTTCTACGAGAGAGAGTACCTCCGGAACAATGGCCGCCTGCCTCTGGGGGGTCTGATCAGAAATCTGTCACTACAAACTTTTCCCCTGGCTGACTCAGAAATTTTAGTTTCAGGCCCTCCCGCACTACAGACAGAATCCAGGGACTGTTGGAGATCTTCTGCCATTGGATGGAAAAACATGACAGACGACCCCCCTCTGGGGGCTTGGCATCATTGGGGTTTCTTCTTAGAGGCCTCTGAACGGGAGAAAAGAAACCCCTTAGATCTGCAGCTAGTATCTGCATATTGTCTGGATCTATCTCTCCGCCTAAAGGAATCCCTATTAAATCTGCGCCGAAGGGACTACTTAGGGGAGCTGGCTAGTAGATGGGAACCCCTTCTTCTCATCCGAAGCTTTCTCAAGGAGGTCATCTAGGACCGGACCAAAAAGAAATTCACCCTGACAAGGGATGCCACATAGCCTTGCTTTAGAAGAAGCATCCTCATTCCAACTCTTAAGCCAGACGGCCCTACGGGCTGAGTTAGAAAGGGCTGAAGATCAAGCCGCTAATCTGAGGGAATCTGCAGAAGCATCAGCCAAAAAATCTAACCCGCTATAAAAGGAAGGAAAAGAGGACAACAATGGGTCTCTAGGGGACCCCCCTCTAATGTGCTCCTCGAGCTCCTTCATCCAGGCCTTAAGAGATCTGGCTACAGAGGTGGTGGCAATCGCAGGCTTAAAGGAGGCGGCAGACGCCTCCCAACACTTTTTTAAATAAATATCTGCTCTCCTATCCATGGGGTCTTTCAATGAACCCCTGTCATCAAAGGGAAGGGCCGACTTCTTTGACATCTTGGCCACTGGTGCATCCAATTTCGGGGCTCTATCCCAGGGAGCAGAAGTCCCCTCGTCAAAGGGGTACTTCCGCTTGACTGCAGATGGAATAAAAAAATTCCTATTAGGCTTGTCCCACTCCCGCTTAATAGTCGCCTGAACATTCTCATGGACAGCAAAAACTCTCCTTTTCCTAGGACCAAGTCCCTCGAACATAGAGTCCCTCAATGACAAAGGTGGCTTGGTATCCTCCAGTCCCATAGTCGCCCGCACCATCTTCAAAAGGGAATTAATATTCTCTGGCTGAAAAAGCGGCTTCCCGCCCGCCTCTTCTTCAGAAGAGCCCCCTGATGACCCACACTTCCTCTTCCTCCAATCCGGACAATACCTCACTGTCACTAGAGGGGGATAAGATGCAGTGGCCGTAGCAGAGGAGCTAGGGCGAGACTTTAATAACCCGCTGACAGACTCTTTAATTTCATCCCAGATTAACTGCTTAATGTTGCCCATGAGAGAGGGACTCTTCCTCCAATAACTTGCTGACACAGGCTCTGCAGGCAGGTTTAACCCAAGCAGAAGGCAATTTCTTTTTGCACAAGGCACAAGCCCTGCTTTTTGAACTGGAACTCTTCTTAGCCTCTTTAGAAACCTAGGCACAGAAGATATCCCTGTAAGCAGGTGACATGACCATGAATAGCGGGGTCACCCCTCTTACCCCACCAAGGTACCGGCGTCTCAGTGCAGGGATCGGTGGAATCAGTGCGCTGGGGCTGCTCCATGTTCAAAGCTCTGAAGGCCAAATGGAGCAAACTGCCTGCTTCTTCACCGGCAGGCAGATGAGCTGGCTGGGCATTTCATAATCGGTGCGCACTGCCGGCTCCTCCCACTGCTGGCCTGCTCCAGCCGTCGCACCGAAAGTGCGTCAGAACGCACAGCGCCGCACACGGAAGTGCGGCCTAGACGGCCGGGCATGCAGCACGGCCGCAGAGGCCCGCAGTGCAGGGAAGATCGCAGAGGGCAAGCAGCAATGTCCACAATCTTCCCCACAACCGAGGAGAAGCGGAGCGGGAGGAGGATGAAAGAGGCCCAGACTCGCAGCGGCTCCCACAGGAGACTGACGCCGCACGGATAGGCCCTCCACACTACACACAGACACGAGGCGCCCGCAGCTCCCTACAATGGTCTCTTCCTGATCCCTCCTGTCCCGCAGGACAGGAAACAGAACTGGAGTGATAGAAGGTGGAGCCTCTTTTATGGAGTGTTTTTTCCTGGTTCCTGTTTCCTGTCCTGGGCAAGGAGGCGGTCTCTCCATGGGTGCTGTCATAAGGCGAAAGGATAAAAAAGGGGGGGAGTGGGAAAGGGAAGGGAAGAGGGTAGGAACAAAAGGTTTCGGGGAACAACACAAAAAATAAAAGATTAACCTAAGAGAGGTAGTTTAGCTTTAAAAGCCAAATACCCAATCCAGTTGGCCTGCACAATATATCGCGAAAGCAATCGCAATCGCAATTAATCGCCATATCGCAATCGCAATTTGCTGACCCAAAAATGCTGCAATTATATTACCGTATTTTTCACTTTATAAGACATACTTTTTTCCCCCAAAAGTGATGGGGGGAATGGCAGCGCGTCTTATAAAGCGATGGTTGACTTTCTACGTGACACTGACACTGTATCTCCGGCCGCTATGCTGCACAGCGCGGCCAGCGATACATCAGTTACAGTGCGGGGAGGGAGGAGGGGCTGGTGGAAAGTCGTAATTTTAATGAACACATGTTCTTATATCTATTTTATTTATCTGTTCTGTGCAGCGCTATTAAGAAAATGGCAAGTTTTGTATTTTGTACTTTTGCAGTAATGCAAATATGTATTTTATTTTGAAAAACACTGCATTTCAGTTCTTGAGTTCAGCATAACTACATTTCACATTATCAGTAATTTGAGTGAGCTTTTACCTTGACAATCCAAGCAGATAGACCTCTAGCACAATTCCCTTAAAATATCGCATCGCATATCGTTATCCCAATTGTTAGGGCCCTAATCGCAATCGCACAAAATTCCCATATCGTGCAGCCCTACAATCTAGCTAATCCAGAGCGGGTAGAGTTCAAAAGTAAAAAAAATATATAACTGTGGAAAAGAAAATCCACTTGGCGACTCAGGATTGCCAGAGTTGAGCAGACCAAGAGTCACGTTCCCATATGGGGAGAGGTAGAGCAATCAGAGTTGCTTCCCTTTCCCTGGGCCTAACAAAACAAAACATTAGAAGGCTTCTACTGGCGGTCAGGACAGGTAAATGAGTAGGTTCAACAATTACTGAGGACAGGCAATCTGCCACTTGGATAATAGGTAATGAGACCTGTAGCTAAACAGAGATTCCACCTAGACTAGACTCTTCAGCTTAGAACTACAAGGATCAGCCACAGTCCACAGTTGCTGGGGTAGTTTCAAAGTGGGGCTCCAGCTCAAAAGATTGCATCTCCTGGGAAAGTTCACACAGAGACTTGCCACGAGGATGTGGGGGAGGCATGGTCGCTTGAGGTACGGAAATAGGAACATCGAAACAATCCGGCAAAGAAACAACTGGGATTTCCAGGAACCTGACAAGATCTCCGGCTTGGTCCAGGGTGTGTAGAGCAAAGGAGAGGCCATTTTTCAGAATAATAAGTTGAAACGGGTGTCCCCAACGGTATGTAGCCCCAGCTTCGGTGATAGATTGTAGAAGAGGCTTGTGTCTCATTAGTAAGGTTCTCCTTGACACGTCTGGCAGCAGTTGAATAGGAGCACCTGCAAACATGGTAGGACCCTGTCTCCAGGCCCATTGCAAAATCTCCTCTCTCTCTCTGAAAAAATTAACTCTACATAGCACATCTCGGATGGCTGAGTTTTCTGGTCGTCTGGGCCATAGCACTCTATGAACTCTATCAAGCTCAATCCCCGCCTCGGGTGGTCTAAAGAAGAGTAATGAAAATGGTGGTCACAACCTTGCACAAGTCAGTAGCAGGCATAGTATGTTATTTTGTTTCTAGAAAGATTTATACCATATTTTCACACCCAGGTTTTAGAGGAAGAAAATAAGAAAAACATGTTTTTCATCAGACTTCAGATCAGACCCCCCTCCCTCATGTTATTCAGACCTCAGCTCAGACCCCCATTGTTAATCAGACCCCAGCTCAGACCCCCAATGTAATCAGATCTCAGATCAGACAAAATAACTAAATAAATCAACTCACCTCTCCTGTTCCGGATGGCACCTCCACTCAGAGGATCCAGCTCTCTTCCTGCCACGCTGTGCTGTGACCCAACGTCGCACAGCGTGAGGTGAAGGAGCATAACTTATGTACTCACACTGTGTGCAGGTCACAGCACAGCGTGTGGCGCTGGCAGACGAAGAGCGGGGAGCGGTGATTACAGCTAGCACAAAGAGCACTGTATTCCCCGTTCCCCAGTCCTATTGCACTTATGACCACTTCCATAATGGAGGGACTTATCAGTATTCACTTTTGGGGAAAAGTGTGTCTTATCGGGTGAAAAATACTGTAATTGTAACATAGTACATAAGTAACATAGTACATAAGGCCGAAAAAAGACATCTGTCCATCCAGTTCGGCCTGTCATCCTGCTAGTTGATCCAGAGGAAAGAAGTACTCCCTGGAACGATCTCTAGTAGCTATAGCCTGTAATATTATTACACTCCAGGAATACATCCAGGCCCCTCTTGAATTCCTTTATTGTACTCCCCATCACCACCTCCTCAGGCAGAGAGTTCCATAGTCTCACTGCTTTTACCGTAAAGAATCCTCTTCTATGTTTGTGTACAAACCTTCTTTCCTCCAGACGCAGAGGATGTCCCCTCGTCACAGTAACAGTCCTGGGGATAAATAGATGATGGGAATGATCTCTGTACTGACCCCTGATATATTTATACATTGTTATTAGATCTCCCCTTAGTCGTCTTTTTTGTAAAGTAAATAACCCTAATTCTGATAACCTTTCAGGGTACTGTAGTTGCCCCATTCCAGTTATTACTTTAGTTGCCCTCCTCTGAACCCTCTCCAGCTCTGCTATGTCTGCCTTGTTCACAGGAGCCCAGAACTGTACACAGTACTCCATGTGTGGTCTGACTAGCGATTTGTAAAGTGGTAGGACTATGTTCTCATCACGGGCGTCTATGCCCCTTTTGATGCAACCCATTATCTTATTGGCCTTGGCGGCAGCTGCCTGACACTGGTTTTTGCAGCTTAGTTTGCTATTTATTAAAATTCCTAGATCCTTTTCCATGTCAGTGTTACCGAGTGTTTTACCATTTAGTATGTACGGGTGACTTGCATTATTCCTTCCCATGTGCATAACCTTACATGTCAGTGTTAAACCTCATCTGCCACTTCTCTGCCCAAGCCTCCAATCTATCTGTATCCCTCTATAACAGTATATTGTCCTCTTCAGTGTTAATTATTTTACACAGTTTAGTGTCATCTGCAAAAATTGATATTTTACTATGCAAGCCTTCTACAAGATCATTAATAAATATGTTGAAAAGAATAGGGCCCAGTACTGACCCCTGAGGTACCCCATTATTGACAGTTGCCCAGTCTGAGTGTGTACCATTAATAACCACCCTCTGTTTTCTGTCACTCAGCCAGTTACTTACCCACTTACAGACATTTTCTCCCTGTCCGAGCATCCTCATTTTATATACTAACCTTTTATGTGGTACAGTGTCAAATGCTTTGGAGAAGTCCAGATATACGACATCCATTGATTCGCCGCTGTCAAGTCTAGAACTTACCTTCTCATAGAAACTGATTAAATTCGTTTGGCATGACAGATCCCTCATGAAGCCATGCTGATATGGCATTATTTGCTTATTTCTGTTGAGATCCTCTAAGATAGCATCTCTCAGAAAACCTTCAAACAGTTTCCCCACAACAGATGTTAAACTTACCGGCCTATAGTTTCCGGGCTCTGTTTTTGGACCCTTTATGAATATTGGCACCACATTTGCTATGCGCCAATCCTGTGGGACATTCCCTGTCAGAATAGAGTCCGCAAATATCAGAAATAAGGGTCTGGCTATGACATTACTTAATTCCCTTAGGATACGGGGGTGTATGCCATCCGATCCTGGCGATTTGTCTATTTTAATCTTTTTAAGTCGCTGTTGTACTTCTTCTTGGGTCAGACAGGACACTTTTAATTGGGGATTTATTTTTACATTCAGTATTTCATCTGACAGTTTATTTTCCTCAGTGAATACATTGGAGAAAAAAATATTTAACAGCTTAGCTTTCTCTTCATCGCTTGTGAGTCACAAACGCACACCAGCTAGAGGGGTTGTATAACATACATCAGAATTCCTGTCTTGAGTTCACATTATTCATTAAGGACATGTCACATTTTGATAAATTTGTTACATCCAAGCACAAAGGCTTCATTACACTTGTAGCTATCTAATATAGACCTATATGCACCAAAATTTATACATATTGCACAACTATTTAATAATCTTGGTTCACAAAACACATTCAAAAAAACACCTACCTCTGCAATAAAAAACTGGTTTTAAAAAAAACACAAATAATACATTCTCCCACGGTGTTTTTTTTTTTTTTTTTAACTGCAGTTTTGGTGTGGATTTTTTTCTTGCAGAATTTGAGCCAAAGTCGGAAGTGAATTGCAAAGGAGTGGAAAATGTAAATTATGGACTTTTTTCCACTTTTTGCTCTTACTTAAACTGCAACAAAAACTGCAGTGACTTTTTCCCTAAAAAGCTGTTTGTAACCTGTAACCAGTAACCACCTTAAGCCCATTTTCACACGGTCATTATTTGGTCAGTATTTTCCATCAGTTCTGTATTTGTAAAACAAAACCAGGAATGGGTCCAAAACACAGAAGAGGTACAAATCTTTCCATTATACTTTTGCCCCGTAGATTCCACTCCTGTTTTTGTATTACAAACACTGATAAAAAATACTGACTGAATACTCTGTGTGAAAGTGGCCCTAGATTCTCACAGATTATTTGGGCCTGAATTTTGGAGTGGATTCAGTGCCAAAAACCTAAGCCTAAAACACATGCAAAATTTCCCTACTGATTTCAAAGGGGAAACCGCATGTTAAATCTTACAGCGCTTTTTTTTTCGATTGCAAAAACCCTTGTCCAGAATTGCTATTGAAAATAGGCAGGAATGAAGATCCTTGCCCAAACCAAAAACCGTGTTCAAAAATGTGTCAAGAATTCAAATGCATCCTTTCTGCCTCCCATGCATATCAATGGGAGGCAGCGCGGACAGTTGCGGAGTAGCAGCTTATAGCCACAGCGAGAGTATGATGCTGTCTACACCAAAATTCTGCAGTAAGACCAATTGTGTGTATAGACCCTTACTGTAGTTTTGTCATGGACGTAACGAGACATATGGACGTCCCTGTGACAGTGAGTGGCAGGAGATCTTTGAGACCCGCAACACGTGGTTTGGTTTGACATGTTTACCTTGTGGATCAATAGGCATCTGTGTTGTGTCTGGTACTGGCCACACCCTTAACCTCCAGGTGTTGTTATTGTGGTCATTTAACTTTTCCTATTTATAGTTGTCTCTTCCACGATGCTGTGCACTTTATAGCTTCAGTTGGATCTGTGGATAGCTGGTGTTTGGATCACGGCTGAGTTCCTGGTGCTGCCATAGGTTCTTGGAAGTTAAGTGTTAGGGTACTTTCACACTTGCGTTTTTCTTTTCAAGCATAGGGGCTCTATACCGGAAAAGAACTGATCAGTTTTATCCCCATGCATTCTAAATGGAGAGAAATCCGTTCAGGATGCATCAGGATGTCTTCAGTTCAGTCTTTTTGACATTTCAGGATGGAGATAATACCGCAGCATGCTGCAGTATTATGGCTGTCCAAAATTCCAGAACACTTTTTTCTTATTGGAATGTATTAGTGCCGGATCCAGCATTCAAAATACTGCAATGCCAGATCCATCCTTCCGGTCTGCGCATGGCCAGACCGATAAAAATGTGAAAAAAATATATAACGGATCCGTCTCTCCGCATGACAAGTGAAGAGACGGATCAGTTCTTGCAATGCATTTGTAAGACGGATCCGTAGCTGGATCTGTCTTCAAATGCTTTCCATTTGCATGCAGATTGCCGGATCCGGTAGGCAGTTCCGGCAACGGAACTGATCGCCGGATCACTCTGCCACAAGTGTGAAAGTACCCTTACCTTTCCCTTTTGTATTTTGGCTTTTCTGTGTGTTGCACTTCTTTGTTGTTTTGTATTAGGCCTTAGGGAGATTCCCATTCATTGTTCCTTTTGGAGGAACAGGATGTCTCATTCCTGTCATTAGTACCAGGGTCCTTTAGGGTTAGAGGTATTTCTGTATATGAACTCACCTACCTCTGGGGTCTGTTCATAATGGTAGTCAGTCAGGGCTTTGGTTAGGAGCTTCACTAGGAGGTGTCCATCTTCCTTCCCTAGTTTTCAGGCCTTGTTTGCTTTTCCCTTTCCCTCCTATGTTCGGTGTGGGGTTTCCCTCCCACACTAGAGCGTGACATTATAAACCACCCAAACTGTCTTTTTTTTTTTGTTTGTTCGAGTGCAGCCATGGATCTAATTGCTGCACTGGCAGGACAACTGCAAGGGCTGTCTTTGGAAGTAGCCGATCTCCACATGACCCGCTCGTAGATTCAGAGACCACAGGTTGTTGGTCCTGGTGGTGGTGGTCGAAACCAGGCCTGAAGCCTACAGTCGCCCTCCCGGACAGATTCTCTGGGTGACGTGATAATTTCATTTTGTTTAGGGAGGCATGCAAACCCTATTTTAGGCTACAACCACACTCATCTGGGGATGAGAAACAGCGAGTCGGTGTGGCTATTTCATTGCTTAAGGGGATGTGCAGTCATGGGCTTTTTCTCTGCCGACCGGATCGCAGTCTCTCAGGTCGGTGGATGAATTTTTTCAAGCTTTGGGTCTTATCTATGACAATCCGGATCTGACATCCCTGGCAGAAACCAAGTTGTGTTGCCTTCATCAGGGAGATCGTTCTGCTGAGATTTATTGCTCTGAGTTTCGGAGGTGGGCTACGGATACTGAGTGGAACGATCCGGCTCTCTGTAGCCAGTTTTGAAAGGGTCTATTAGGGAGGCTGAAGGACGCTTTGGCCTTTCATGAAACTCCTGTGTCTCTGGAGGCTGCTATGTCTCTTGTCATATGCATTAAGATGCATGAGTGAAAGCTCTAGGGGCCCCCACTCTCAGGATGTTCTATCACATGATGTATCGTCCTCCTCTGATACTCCTGAGTTTAGATCTGGGGACAAACCCATGCAGTTAGGAGGAGCTACTCCTGGATCCGCTTTTAAGCATACTGGTCGTAAGAAGGAAGTGTGTTTTTTCTGCGGACAGGAGGGAGTATCGGAGTATGTCCATATATTCAGTGTAAAAAAAAAAGGATGTTTAATTCCCATCTGACTATTGGAGAAATGAGAGGAGAGTCAAAAAATGTTCATTTGTCTTTGACTAGTAGTACCTAATTATTCCTGACTGCTGAGGTGGCGCCAAAGTAAAAAACTGTGGGGATTGAGGTGTTTATTGACAGCAGGGCAGGGGTAAACCTGATTGATGCTTAGTTCGTTCGTATGCACGGGTCGTCACCGAGTGCATTTGAGAAAAATATTTCCATTTTTGCTATTGATTCTGCACCTCTAGCTCAGAAGTTTTTATCGTAAGTGGTGCATGATATCAGATTAAGAATGGGTGACTTTCATCAGGAATTTATCTCTTGTTTTGTGTTGAAGGGTCTCCTTGCTCTGGTGGTTTTGGGTTTGCCATGATTGAGCAAGCACAATCCAACCATCGATTGGCAAGCTAGACAGATTCTGGATTGGGGTGATTATTGCGTTGACCTGTTGCCTTCATTTATATCTGACTTTGCCAACATATTTTCTGAGAGTGGATGCCAGGATTTACCTCCACATCGGGTTTGGCTGAAGGACACATCAGACCTTCCAAATCTCCAGTGGCAGCAGGGTTTTTTTTTGTTAAAAAAAACAAGAAGGAGGTCTTCAGCCATGTCTGGATTTCCGTGAACTCAATCGGATTACTGTTCGTGATCCTTATCCCCTTTCTTTGATTCCTGATTTGTTTAACCAGATTGTTGGTGTCAAGTTGTTCTCCAAGTTGGACTTAAGGGGGCATATAATCTGGTCAGGATCAAGGAAGGGGATGAATGAAAGACGGTTTTCAATACTCCTGAGGATCACTTTAAGAACCTGGTCATACCTTTTGGGTTGACAAATGCTCCTGCGTTTTTCCAGCATTTTGTGAATAACATTTTTCCTCACCTGATGGGGAGGTTTGTAGTCGTGTATTTGGATGACATACAAATTTATTCTCCAGGCGTGGAGATACATCAGGATCACGTTAGACAGGTGTTGCAGATCCTAAGGGATAATAAATTGTATTCAAAATTAGAGAAGTGTGTTTTTGCTGTAGCTCCAATTTTTGGGATACCTGTTGTCGTCTTTGGGTTTTTGAATGGATCCGGAGAAAGTCAGTGCCGTATTGGAGCAGGATCAACCCGAAAATCTGAAGGCTCTTATGTGGTTTTTGGGGTTTACACCAATTATTACTGAAAATTTATTCAGAACTATTCGACAGTGGTGAAACCCTTAACTGATATGACTAAAAAAGGGACGGATGTCTCAGTGTGGTCTGATTCAGCATTTTGAGCTTTTTCTGTGGTTTAGGAGTGCTTCTCTTCTGCCCCTATATTGATGCAGCCGGATGTATCACAACCTTTCATTGTGCAAGCTGACACGTCCAAGGTGGGAGTAGGAGCAGTTTTATCGCAGGGCCCTTCACCTGGTAAATTGCGTCCATGTGCCTTTTTCTCTAAAAAAAACCTCTCATTCGCAGAGCGAAATTACGATGTGGGTAATAGAGAGTTACTGGCTATTAAGTTGGCTTTCGAGAAGTGGCGTCATTGGTTAGAAGGGGTGATTAATCCGATCGCTGTGTTCACAGATCACAAAAACCTGGCTTACCTGGAGTCAGCTAAATGACTGAACCCGAGGCAGGCGAGATGGTCTTCGTTTTTCACCAGATTCAATTTCACTGTCACTTATTGTCCTGGGGTTAAGAACGTCAAGGCAGATGCCTTATCACATAGTTTTCCTTGAGGTGGTGATTTTAAAAATCCGAGTCCTATTCTATTGGAAGGGATGGTGATATCCGCCCTATACCCTGACCTAGAGGTGAAGGTGTTAGAGGCCCAGGGAGACGCACTGGATTCTTGCCCCTCTGGGAAATTGTTTGTGCAATCGGAATTGCGTTACAGAGTGTTTGAAGAACATCACTGTACGGTGCTTACAGGACAACCTGGGAGCAGAAATCCTGCCGACCTCATCTCTCGTAGATTCTGATGGCCGGGGATGAGTAAGTGTGTTGAGGACTATGTGTCGGCCTGTAGATTCTGTGCACTCGCTAAGGTGACACATACTCGGCCTTTTGGATCCCTACTTCCGTTGCATATCCCATCTAGACCAAGGGCTCATTTATCTATGGATTTTATCACTGATCTGCCTAATTCGTTAGGATAGTTTTAGTAAAATGGTGCACTTTATAGCGTTGTCTGGCCTACCTAATGCTAAAACATTCGCACAAGACTTCCGGTTCCGGCGCTGGTATGTGAAGACGTGTGGAAGCCAGCTCCTCACCGCATGGCTAAAATCTGCAGACATCGGCCTGCTCTAAAGTCCTCTCCCCTTCTAAAAAAGGAGAGAGACCTGCCTACAAAGCAATCACAAAAGTACATGGAGCGGTATTTGCTCCGGAGCGGGCATAAAAAAGTCTCCGCAGGGCGCGATTACCTGGAAGCAGCACGAGCGTCTCCAAAGATGGCGCCGTCCCCTTCACCAGCGACACCAGCTTGCGGGAACAGACCAGGAGGACGCTCCTTCTTGCACTCAGGTGGACATGTTCGATTCGGCAGGGGGGCTGGTGGACTTAAAAGTGTTAGCTGTGGAAGTGGCAAAGCAGTTGGCGCCTGATATCATCGCTTCCTTGTCCTCCACAGTCCAAACCACGCTAAACAAGTTGCAGGAGGAGCTGCTGCTACATGACCACAGATTTGAGGAATTGGAACAAAGAGTGTCCTGCATGGAAGAAGATATAACCGATGCCTCAGCAAAGTATAATGACCTGCTTAAGCTGGCGAACCAGTTATCAGAAAAAGTAGATGATCTGGAAAATAGATCCAGACGGAGCAACCTACGATTGGTAGGTGTACCAGAATCAGTATCACAACAAGAGCTCCGCCATCTTTTTGAACTGGACTTACCTCAGGCTCTGGGTTTAACTGGGAAGAAGAAAGTTGAAAGAGCGCATCGTATTGGCCCCCTAAAAGAAACCCTGCCAAATGTGTCGCCGCGACAGCCTCAGAGACCGCGCCAAGCCATTTGTAAATATCTTGACTACACAGACAAGGAAGAGATCCTTCGGGCTTAGAGAAAACGTAATGGGCCACTGCTCCTGAAGGGACATAAAGCTCTGCTATTCGCAGATTATTCAGCAGAAGTTCAGAGGAAACGTAGAGCTTTCAGCAATATATGTTCCGGACTCTACCAAAAAGGAATTAAATTCCAGCTTATGTTTCCCGCTACCCTTAAATTTCAAGATGGAGAAGGAACTACTCACCAATTCTCTGATCCTACAGTAGCAGAAGAATTAATCGGTACTATGCATACCATGGATGATGGATCTCGGCTAGAAGGGACTTTGACATGTGGGCTGACAAACAAGAGAGTTTCAGAAAAACTAAACTAGATGTAGAATTACATAAATTTGGCAATAAATCAGGCAAATTGTTGGCCTCATTGGCTAAAGGAAAGCAGTTGAGAACCAACATCCATAGTTTGAGGAGGGGGGACGGGACCAGGGAGCACAGACCAAAACAGATCACGGACATGTTAGGACAATATTTTGCCCAGTTCTACCAGAAACGCAATGAGGATGAAAGAGGTGGGACTTCCCTTCTACAGAGCTTATCACTTCCGACACTTACAGAAGAACAACTTATGACTCTTAACGCCCCTATAACAGCCGCAGAAGTGCAGACTACTATTAAAACTTTTCCTTCCGGCAAGGCCCCTGGCCCTGACGGCTATACAGCAGACTTTTATAAAGCCCTAAATGTACAAGTAACCCCAGTTTTAACAGCAGCTTTCTTAAAGATTGTTGAAGGTCAGGACATACCGGAGCACATGAATACTGCCCTGATAACACTTATTCACAAGAAAGGAAAGGACCCGGAAGACCCTTCTTCATACCGTCCTATATCATTAATAAATCAGGATATGAAAATTCTGTCAAAAATACTAGCAAACCGGTTGGCAGATATTTTACCCTCCCTAATAGCCTCTAGGCAAGTAGGATTCATTAAGGGCAGATCAGCAGTCATAAATATTAGGAAAACATTTCTTGCACTATCGGTTGCAAATTCCACAGCCTATTCCGGGAAAAATCCAGCTATTGTCACACTTGACACGGAAAAGGCTTTTGACAGCATAGGCTGGGGCTGGCTTAATCAAGTGCTAGATGTCATGGGCTTTACTGGCCTCTTTCGTTCGGTCATTGAGAAAATTTACTCTAATCCCAAAGCCAGAATTAGCACACCTGGTTTTTTATCCCCAGGCTTCTCTCTACAGAGGGGCACGAGGCAGGGATGCCCTATGTCCCCGCTTCTCTTTGACTTGGCGATAGAGCCTTTGGCGCAGTACCTTGAGTCTTCCGGGATATTTGAGGGGTTGCGGTTAGGAACAGGAGACTTGCGGCTGGCTTTATTTGCGGACGACGTGATCTTGTTTATGGCTAATCCGAGACGTGACATTCCAGCAGTTATACAGGCATTAAAATTATTCGGATCCTATTCGGGGCTCCAGGTGAATTATACTAAAAGTGAGATTTTATTTCTGTGCACTCCCCTAAGTCGAGATCGAGACCAAGCTTTAGGAAACATACCGATAGCAGGTTCCCACATTACTTATTTGGGCGTTAAAATAGGCCGAACGGTGGAGTCAATATACAGACTTAACTACACCCCATTGATAACCAAAATTATTGCAGAGTTGCACACTTGGCATAACCTCCCACTATCCTTGATGGGACGTAACCATTTACTTAAAATGATGTCCATGTCCAAATTACTATATCCTTTGCAAACGATCCCACTACTCTTGAAACACACTGATGTGAATAAGCTGAAAAAAGCCTTTACCAACTTTCTGTGGAAGGGTAAACAACCCAGAATCAGCTTTCAGAAGCTAACAGCACCTAGGGAGCTGTGTGGTATAGCCTCCCCTGATGTGAGAGGATACAACCTGGCTTGTATGGCTAGACACATTGCAGACTGCATAAATAACACCAGCTTTTATTCAGATTTCTCCTTGGAAAGTGAGTTCTGTGCTCCCTGGTCCCTGGCGGCCTTATTGCACGCAAGGTTGTCCAGTGTTCCTACCGCCCTTAAAGGTTCAATACTTATTAAGGATACCATAGCGTCCTGGCGAATACTAAGGAAAAAATATTGGTTGTCTTATCGTATATCCAAGCACCTTCCCTTATGGGGAAATCCAGAGTTTTTGCAGGGTCAAACTAATAGTCTGTTTGCTGAGTGGCGCTCAAAGGGTGTAATGCAAATCCAGCATCTTTTACATGACACTGAGCCACGGTGGCTAACTGTCAATGAAATTATAGAAAAATATACCTTGCATCCTTTTCAGACGTTGCAATTCGCCCAAATAAGGGCTGCTTTTCATTCCAACTTGTTATTGGTACATAAAGAGATAAGAAGGAATGTACTGGACAAAATTTTAGACCTGGGGGGCGGGAAAACTTCGGTTTCTTGGATATATCATGGATTCCGCAAGGAAGATACACTTAATCAAAATGCACTTAGCTTTCTAAAGTGGGAAGAACAATTGAACATTTCAGATGTTACTCCATTGATAACTAAAGGGTGGTTACGGGTAAGGAAACACATTGTAAATGAGGTGTGGAGGGATACGCAATTCAGAATTATACATAGGGCTATATATGGATTTAATATTCCTCCCCACCTGCTTCAACCGGACCGATTAACTAAGTGTCCCAAATGTTGTATGGAGTCTTCGGACCTACTCCATGGCCTATGGTCTTGCCCACATAGCTCATCACTATGGGCTGAGGTAGAAGAAATGTTATTCAAAATTTGGGGGAGAAGGGTTAAACTGTCTCCATTACTCTGCATCTTCCATTGTGAAAGGGAAGGTAAAGAGGGGATAAACCTTCCACACTTATTCCACTCTATTTGTATGGTGGTTAAACGCACCATTCTTCAACAATGGCTGGAAACCACGGCCCCCACCTTGCAACATATAGAAGCCCAGATGAAAAAATTATTTCATTTGGAAAGATTGTCCATACTTAACTCAAAAGAGAAACATGCTAAGACATTGTTCAAAAAATGGAAATCTTTTATTATACATTACATGTCTGACGTAGAAATACAATCTATAATGCAGCCTTTCACTTTAACTGAATGGTATTTATTTGAGCAATTAAAAGGCAGTCTGGGAAAACTGGTGATCCGGGCGACATCTGCTAGATGATTCTCTACTTGGGATACTGTGTTCTCAAATGTTGGAGATGGAAGGGAGGGAGCAAAGGCACTGGCTGACTGACCTATGGCTCGAGGAATTTGCTCCTACTAATACATGCAGCAAAACAAATGTATTCAATGGCTGACTTCGGAGGTTGGAAGTGTGATCCCAAGAACTTGGATGTATTATGTACTGTTTCCTGTTGGATTATGAGCACTATAATATGTTCAAAATGAAGAGGGTCTGCGCATTCTCATATGTATGTCCTTGTTTTACATTATGTTTGGGAAATTTCCCAATTGTTGTTAAAATTAAATGGAAATTAATAAAAGTGAATATAAAAAAAAAAAAAAACATTCGCACAAGTGTTTTTTGATAACATTGTGAAACTCCATGGCATTCCCTCTGACGTGGTTTCGGATCGTGGGACTCAGTTTGTATCCAGATTCTGGAAGGTGTTCTGTACTCGGCTGGGAGTACAACTGTCTTTTTCGGCTTTTCATCCTCAGTCGAATGGACAGATGGAGAGCACCAATCAGAGACTGGAGACTTACTTAAGATGTTTTGTCTCTGAGAACCAGGAGGAGTGGTCCTCATTTTTGTCTTTGGCAGAGTTTGCCATAAATAATCGTAGACAGGAGTCCACTGGTAAGTCGCCGTTTTTTGAGGCATATGGGATTGATTTGCAGTTTGGCTTTTCTGGTTCAGATACTTCTGGTATTCCTGAGGAGGAATGTTTTTCATCATCATTATCATCTATATGGCAGGAAAATTCTAAATAACTTGATGAATATGGGCAACAAGTATAAACGTGTGGCTGCCAGGAAACATATGAAGGGTCTGGACCTAAGAGTGGGTGATTTGGTGTCGCTGTCCACAAGAAACATTAAGTTGAAGGTACCTTCTTAGTTGGGTCCAAGGTTTATTGGTCATATAAGATCACGGCCATTATTAATCCCGTAGCTTTTCGTCTCGAACTTCCTCAGGTTCTGAAAATACATAATGTGTTTTATAAATCTTTGTTGAAGAGATATGTTGAACCTTTGGAACCGTCTTCCTTGCCACCCGCTCATGTCATGGTGGACAGTAGTTTGGAATTCCAGATCACCAAAATAATTGACTCTAGAGCTCAGTAGATCTCTTCAGCATCTTGTTCACTGGAAGGGTTATGGACCTAAGGAGAGGATGTGGGTACCGGCATCTGACGTGAATGCCAGTCGTTTGGTGAAAGCTTTTCACAGGTCTCACCCGTATAAGGTCGGTCCTGGGTGCCAGGAGGTCACTCGTAGAAGAGGGGGTACTGTCACGGACATACCGAGACATATGGATGTCCCCGCGAGTGTGTGGCAGAAGATATTTGAGACTGGCAACACGTGGTTTGGTTTTACATGTTTACCTTGTGGATCAATAGGCATCTGTGTTGTTTCTGGTACTGGCCACACCCTTAACCTCCAGGTGTTGCTATTGTGGTCATTTAACTTTCCCTATTTATAGTTGTCTCTCCAACGATGCTGTGTGGTTTATAGCTTCAGTTGGATCTGTGGATAGCTGGTGTTTGGATCTCGGCTGAGTTCCTTGTGCTGCCATAGCTTCTTGGAAGTTAAGTGTTACCTTTCCCTTTGTATTTTGGCTTTTCTGTGTGTTGCATTTCTTTGTTGTTTTGTATTAGGCCTTACAGGATGTCTCATTCCTGTCATTAGTACCAGGGTCCTTTAGGGTTAGATAGGACTTTAGGTATTCCTGTGTATGAACTCACCTACCTCTGGGGTCTGTTCATACTGGTAGTCAGTCTGGGCTTTGATTAGAGGTTTCAGTAGGAGATGTCCATCTTCTTTCCCTAGTTTTCAGGCCTTATTTCCATTTCCTTTTTCCTCCTATGTTCGGCGTGGGGGTTTCCCTCCCACACTAGAACATGACAAGTTTGTTAGCATTCCAGGGTGTAGCAATGTCTTCAGTCTGATATGTTTTAGTGCCTTTTAGTTACTGACAGTTTGTCACACAGCAGCAAGGAAAAGCCTTCCAATGCCACTACAAAGTTTTCATGCAGAGGCACTGAGGTCTGTTGGTACAATAAGGAAGAAAACATAGAAACACAGAAGATTGACAGCAGAAAAAGACCACATGGTCCATCTTGTCTGCCCTTATATTATTTCTTATTTATCTTAGGATAGACATGTTTATCCCAGACATGTTAAAATTCACTTACTGTAGATTTCACAACTATATCTGATGGGACTTTGTTCCAAGCCTGAACTACTTGTTGTGAAACTATTTCTTGACATTGGTTCTGATCTTCCCTCCCAACTCATTTTAGATTGTGCCCACTTGTTCTTGTCTAGAGTTTTTTTTATTTTTTATTAAAGCTTATTTACACCTTATTGAACCTTATTTACACCTTTAACATACTTAAAGAACTTAGGGGGACATTTATCAAACTAGATATATCTGGTTTTCAGTGTAAAAATGTTGCACGACACGCCAATTTTGGAGTTTTCTGCAACATTCAAGAGCCACGCCACTTATGTTTAAGGCTGGAAAGTGAGATCAAACCTGTATTATTGCACATTTACTATCTGTAACACTTGGAAATGTCACAAAAAAAGTCGCATCCCACACCAGGTAAGCCCCTGGTGTATTTTTTAAGACTAAGTCATACAACACAATACAGTTTCACCAAATACATGAAAACTGTGCACCAATTCATAAATTTGGTGCATCCAACCGCGTGGACAGGGTTACAGAAGTCCAGTGAAGACAGCCTAGGAGCCACAGAGGCAGAACGAAGCAGCAGGAATCAGAATACATTTCTGCCCAGGTACCACTAGGGAAGGATTTGTAACTAAGCTTTCAGTGCATTTAAGGGCAAAGCACCTGTGAATCCCACACTACCAATCTCATGTCCTTAACTGGAACACCATTTCTAACTAGCTAAGCCAATAAAGGGGTTGTTCTAACTCCCTTTTTCACCTTCTTTTCCTGACTGTTTTGGAGGTGGTACCATCCACTTTGATTGACAGTACAGGCAAGTGGAACTCTGCTGATATCACTTGCCTGTAAGAGCACAGTAAAAATGAAGTTAATAAATGCTTCTATTAGCTGCATCAGCAGAGCAGGACCTTCAACTGATGCTCAACCTCAGGAACGCAGTACTGAAAAGCTCCTGGGCTGCTGCACATTCCCAAGAGCTGTTCCATTGATTTCTATTGAAAGGCATGGCAGTACCTGGGCTGGGCCAGACAAATGAAAAGCAAGAGAAGACACTATGCAAGCACAGCCACCATGAGCAATAAACTATGAAAATGAGAGGGTAAGAAAATTACGAGAATGTAACAATTGCAGTGTCCCACTAGGCCACTTAAATTGATACTGCTGTATTCAGCTGTCCAGCGCTACAATAGAAATGAAGGGAGCTGTAGAACACTTTTCTGACCAGCAGCTCCGTCAATTTCAGGGGGACTCCAAGAGGTATGGGGCCCCTGTTCTTGTGACTGGTAGAGATCCTAGTAGTAGGATTTCCACAGATATGATATATTATATATTATAATTTATTATAACCGGAATACCCCTTTAAGCCCTTAGGCTGGGTTTTCCTTTTGTTACTGAAGTTAGTGTAAATGTGTTGAATATAGGCTGCTAAAGGAGCTACTTCCAGTTTTGTCCATCAATATCAGCCAGCTTTACAGCAAGAGACTCCAGTGGACCCCTGAGATGTACACAGCTGAAGGCTAATAGGAATGGCACAACATAAAGCCATAAGACTAGATGCTCCAGAATTGTTTTTACACGGGGAATGCATGAAGCTATTAAAACAGGCATGTCAGGAGAGGTGAAAGGCCCTCTTTAAAGGCTTCTTACTCCCATTCATATTAGTTTGCAGCTTGCAGTGCTGCTTTATAGAAATTAGGCCATGCACCTGCTGAGTGCACATAACTCCAAAAATGTTCTGTAAGGTTGAGTTCACACTTCAGTTACTTGGTCAGTTATTTCTATCAGTTACTGTGAGCCAAAAGCAGTAGTGAAGCCTACCCAGAGATCAGGTGTAATGGAAAGATTTGCACCTGGTTTGGCTCACATTAACTGATGGAAATAACTGATCAAATAACTGAAGTGTGAACTCAACCTTACAGAAAATTTTGGGAGTTATGTACACCCAGCAGGTGGCACCATATGTAAGGAATTTCTATGTAAGGATTTGCATCTCAGATGGACTTTGGAGGTCACCCATGGTTCAGCCAGAACTTGTTGCAACTACTATGCTAAGACTTTGAGCCTCCAACGTGCGTGTAAGTGTTCTTTATTCAAGTAAAGACTTTCAGTTAACCTTGTTCAACTCCACTTCAGTCTACTACCTGCACTTCACCATCAAGGACATCCCACTTTTTATTGGCCAGGAGATTCCTGCCCTGGAGGAAACTCTCCTAACATTCTGCCCCCCTCTCATCACTGTAACACTGCCAGCATTGAGAGTAAAGCCTCATTCACACGTCAGTGTTTTTTTTCAGTGATTTAAATCAGTGATTGTGAGCCAAAACCAGGAGTGGAGCCTCCGCAGACATGAGGTATAAGGGAGAGATCTGCACCTGTTCTGTGTTTAGAGCTATGCCTGGTTTGGGCTCACAATCAGTGATGGAAATCCCTGACCGAACACTGATGTGTGAATCAGGCATGGGGAGGAGGATCCAGCCACTGTGAGTGCCATAAAAACTACCACTCCCATCCTCCTCTTCTCCTATATACATATAATCTCCATGTAATGCACCATAGTCTTCTATAAAAGAACTTCTATTCAGAGACTCATGGAGGTAGAGTATGGCTACTGCACACTAAAGCTGCCATTATTATGCATCCATGCAACACAAATTCATAGCCTTATATATATAGCTTATTAACTTGATATTGTAATGCATACCCCGTGTATTTAGGAAGAACATCTACTATAGAGCTTTATAATATTGCAAGTAAGGTTACATAGCCTTATGATAGGCACCAAAATGACATTACACTTTATAGAATTCTTTTTCCTAATGTCAGTTACTATGTTTCAGACCCACTGCGACTAATCTGTATTTTTTGCACTTGATTATATACCTAGCATCATATATCTAGCTTGAGGTAGAGTCTAATAATTAGAGCCTCCTTTATCACTTATGTGCTCAGCTTTATATATCCAGCTTTATAGGGCTTCCCCTATAGTTTTTATATTCAGCTTAATATATTCAGCTCAATAGAATTCTCGTCATGCTATACTTAGCCTTAGCCTAGTCTTGTTCTGAGTTATAATTGGGGCCTTTCACATTTCTTATGTACTCAGCTATGTATATGTAATTTAATATATCTGCTTTTGGCCAATACCTGGCTATTATAACATGGAGTGCTTTATCTGATTTATGTCCCTCATGTAATCTTTTCTGTATCCATTTCCATCATGCCTTTTTTTTACTATTTATTGTAATAAAGTTATATATTCTGATTAAATAAAGATTAATATATATTTTAGACTTATAGTCCCATGATCTTTCTTTTTTGGTTTAGGATGTGATATCTTTGGTCAGGGGACAATGTTTGGATTAATATGAGGTTGTTGTAGGTTCTTACAGCTGCGACTGATACATGAAAATGACCTAACTCATTCACACGAACATAGGGGCTCCGTGCCCGTGCTGTGGTCCGCAAATAGCGATCTGCAATATATGGGCACTGGCCGTGTGCATTCACTGCTTCACTGCTGCGGATGCGGCCCCATTGACTTGAATTCGATGCAATCTGCAACATACAGCAAAAGATATGACCTGTGCCATCTTTTGTGTTGTGGAAGCATGGACCCGAAAGCCCATGGAAGCACTTACAAGTGTTTCCATAGGCTTCCGATCCGTGCCTCCACTCCTCAAAAGATAGGACATGTTCTATCTTTTATCGTATTCAAGTTAATTGGTCCGCATCCGCAGCACGGAGTTCACACGACCAGTGCCCATATGTTGCAGACTCGCCTTCTGCGATTTGCAATACAGGCACAGAGCCCTTTTTCATGTGAATGAGTCCCAAGAGATATTTTCCCTCCTCGGGCATTTATATCTTAAAAACATTATTACAATGCTCTAGAGGAAGCAATACTGCCAAGAAACTGTGGTATGTATACATGTAAGAACAGCATGTCTGCAATCTTGAGATCGCAGATGGTGTAGTATATGCCCAATAACAAAAGCATGTCTTAAAATTAAAGGAGTCTGAGGTCAAAGCAAATTGAGGCAATGCAGTCAATGGTCTAGCAAAAGAAACATTACTTATCCGGGAAATCCCTTGCTGCCACCGCCATAGTAGTGTACCACTGAGGGCAGTGGCTGGCTGTAGTGGTCACGTGTTGTGCCCTTGATGTCATCACTGCAGCCCAGTAACCAAAGTGCAGCGGTGCTAAAGAAGATGGCAATTCAACAGGTAAGTAATGCTTCTTTTGTTATTTCAGACAATTTACTGCCTTTGACCCAACATACAACCACATTGAACTGTGAAGTCTCAAGTTAAATTCAGATATAAGAATCAGCTGACAAGCTCTGCTTTGAAATCTCACATTGCTCTCTTTCAGCACTTGAAAAAAATCATTGGCATGCCCATTTGTCACGTAAGCAAATGTGTGGGTGTGGGTGATACATCTGTTCTGTAATTGTTCATATTTGACATGACATCATCTGAGAACAGCAAATGAATCTTGTACTTGGTGACAAATGTTTTTTTCACCACGGATTTTCTTTCTGCTTTCTCTCTAATCAAATTGGCACTATAAACTCGTCTTGATAAGCATTTCTTCCACATCTAGCTGACAGAAATATAGTGCAGGGAGAAGGATTCCGTTCTATACAAGTAGCCAATTAGTAGGTTATCAGGTTATTCCGAATAAAATAGTCTATTACAGGGATGGCCAACCTGCGGCTCTCCAGCTGTTACAAAACTACAACTCTCAGCATGCCCAGACTGACTATAGCTATCAGGCTACAGCAGGGAATGGTAGGAGTTGTAGTTTTACAACACCTGGAGAGCGGCAGTTTGGCCATCCCTGTTCTATTAGGTTACTTACGACCATATGTTCAGCTTCACTGATGCAGTTTTGAAAATAAATCAGGAGGGGATCATAAAAGTAGAGAAAGTACATGACTTTTTTTTTTTTTAATTCACTCCTGGTTTTGGCTTGCAAAACTGCATCTGGAAACCTGAATATGTAGCCATACCCTAAGGCTGGGTTCTCATATGTTCCGTTTTGTGCTGTAATTTTAAAATGCAAAACTAGGTGTGGATTATAAGGGGAGGTCTTTAAAGATAACTGTCGGTTGACTGCTGTTTCATACAGCAGACACTCGTGGCTAAGGTGTGCGATTGGCGGTAATACCGACCATAGACATTTAACCCTTCAGATCCCGTGGTCAAATGTGACTCGGGGAAGGTGTTTATTCATAGTAATGAGCCTGTACTAGGCTTCCAAGCTCATTACTTGTATATTGCAGTTCAGGCCAGAGGGCTACAGCACTGAAGTAAAATAGTGATTTCTACAGAATAATGGAGCAATTATGGAGTTATGGGGGTCAGAACAGGCTTGTTTTTTTTTCAGTATTAAACCACAAGAAAAATTATATAAAAGAGTGGTATTGTCGTAATCGTACTGACATGGAGAATGAAGTGCACAAGTCAGTTTTACTGCACAGTGAACACAAAATCTATAAACTGTGGCAGAATTGTGTTTTTTCCAAATCCACACCATTTGGAATTTGTTTCCAGCTTCCGTCTACATTGTATGCCATATTAAATGGTGGCATAAGAAAGTACAACTTGTCTCGCAAAAAAAAAAAAACTCATACAGCTATGTGAACGGAAAAATAAAAATATTGTGGCTCTGGGAAGGCTGGGAGCAAAAAACAAAAATGGAAAATCACTGTGTGAGGAAGGGGTTAAGTTCAAAGGACTCACTTTTTTTTTAATACACTCCAGGTTTTAGCTCCAGAAACTACTCAAGAAACCTGAATGTGGAAACCTACCATAAGAACCTAGTCATTAATCAATACCAAATACACTTAAAGGAAACAGTTTTTCATAAATGCAATGATTACCAATATGAACATATTATAAACTATGCCCAGTTCCCCACTGTGGCCCTCTGGAAAAACCCAGTGACTACCTGTATGCAATAAGGTTGCTGGTGTTCCCCTTACTGTACATGTACAGTACTGGTACCATTGGATAATGCAGTCAATTAATGATGTAACATGCCCAATACAGGTCCCATTTTGGGGATCAGGGCATTACTTTCAACAAGTGCATAATGGTAAGTAACTGCATCTAACTCATTTATGTACAGTTGTGTTCAAAATTATTCAACCCCCACTGAAATTGAGTGTTTTGGCCAGTTTGTCATTGATTTTGATCATTTCAGTCATCTTGTTTACAATAAAATCAAAGAGGCACTTGTAAGTCATACAAATATAACATAACATTTATAATGAAATAGCCACAAATGTCTTTTCTGTGCTCACATCATTATCAGTTTTATTCAACCCCCAAGTGACATTCAATCTTAGTACTTAGTACAACATCCTTTTCCAGTTATAACAGCTTTTAAACGTGAAGCGATCTACGGGTATCTTCGCCCATTCTTCATTGGCAAAAGCCTCCAGTTCAGTCACATTCTTAGGCTTGCGCGCTGCAACTGCTTTCTTTAAGTCCCACCAGAGGTTCTCAATCGGATTTAAGTCTGGTGACTGCGATGGCCACTTCAAAATGTTCCAGCCTTTAATCTGCAACCATGCTCTAGTGGACTTGGAGGTATGCTTGGGATCATTGTCCTGTTGAAAGGTCCAACGTCTCCCAAGCCTCCTGGTACTGAAGAGAATTCATGGTACCTTGCACACGCTGAAGCTTCCCTGTACCTGTAGAAGCAAAACAGCCCCAAAGCATGATTGATCCCCCACCATGCTTCACAGTAGGCAAGGTGTTCTTTTCTTCATAGGCCTTGTTCTTCCTCCTCCAAACATAGCGTTGATCCATGGGCCAAAACAGTTCTCATTTTGTTTCATCAGTCCACAGAACACTATCGCAAAATGTTTGTGGTTTGTCCACATGACTTTTGGCATACTGCAGTCGACTCTTCTTATTCTTTGGAGACAGCAACGGGGGTGCGCCTGGGAGTTCTGGCATGGAGGCCTTCTGGCATGGAGGTTTATTGTGTAAAAAAACTGATTTGATACATATGCAAATTAACCTGAGATGAGTCCTGTCCCTGAGATGAGTCATGGACAGGACTCATCTCAGGTTAATTTGCATATGTATCAAATCAGTTTTTTTACACAATAAAAGCACATAGAGCTATGGGGACTGGATATTGCGGATGTGCTACCGGCCATCTAGCAGCCCATGTCCTCAGCTCTATACCAAAAATCCCAGTGACAGGTTCCCTTTAAGGGGTTGAATAATTGTGTCAATGAAGAAATCACAAAACAAACATTTAATACTGTATTACAAAAACAATTGATGTCATTTTAGTTGCATTTGGTTCTTTAAAAAGTCCTTGCAAGATTTCATTCTGAACACAATTACAAATGTACACTAAATTCCCTAAAACCCTTTACAGCATTGGGGGTTGAACATGCACCACAACGTAACTGTGCATCATTGGTGCAGGGTAAGTGTATAGCAGGAGTGGGGAACCTCTGGCTCATGGGAAACATAAGTTTCATGTGGCTCCCAGCTCCCTGCCAGAGCATGTAGTGCAAACGCCAATGACTGTTTCCATTATGGAAGCAGTGAGAAGCATGTGGGAGGCTATTGGAATTGCAATTTGTTTTTCAATTTCATAGCACAAAGAATGTTTTTCCCGTTTTCCAATTCAAGTTATGGTAAAATAAACAGAGCCATTAAAAAGGCCTCATATGGCTGTGTGAACAGGAAACTAAAAACTAAAAAAATGATGGCTCTTGGAAGGTGGGGAGGAGAAAACGCTATATTTGATTTACTTTGTAAAAGTGCAATTTTATCTAGGTACAAAACAAAAGATACAGAAACTGAACCCTATTCTCCAGACAGACAGCAATATGTATTGGAAATTGTATTCTAGAGCCACAGATTCACTTTCACTGCAAAAACATTGAGGGAAGTAGCTGCACTGAATCAAACACAACTGTAACATGTCCTTTAATTCCAGTTTGGTGTTGAAAACCTATTTGTTATGCTCAGTGCCGGGCAGCCACTTCCCATAAGTGCATTGCAGAGACATTGGCTGTCTGCCAAGGGTGAGCCCCAAGCCATATAGTTCTCTCCCCAGGGGAGAGTGTCCTGTTGTACCTTTCTATTCCTTGCTTTGTATAAAGGCAAAATACACAAAGCACATCAAGTATGGTAGACAAGTCTAACTTTAAGTTAAACTTGCTTAGGAGAAAGAGTAACAAGAACATATCCATTTTATTATCAATTTACTTAGCACCTTCATCGATCAGCTACAGTATATTGCCGATGCTGGGACGAACACAGAAAATGGAGCCAGAAACACAACTGCGTTTTCTGTGTATTGGTTGTGCTGGGGTACTGCTCCTATGTAGAATTGCATGTGTAGATTTTGACTGAAATACAGATTCTCCTTTTAAGAGCAAAATACCTCGACATTGAATATATGGACTAAGATTTTAAAGCTTTATACTTTTTAAACCCTTGAGGATTTGATTTACCAGCACCATCTTGTGGCTGCAGTCAGTAATTGATGTTCACTGGTTGATTCCTTAAAATACGGTGCATTTAGTATTCTTAGTATATTTAGCTTTTTTAATTTTAGTTACAAATATTTAGTTGTAAAATAAAAGCTATAACTGGTGTTATATGATTTATTAAAATATTTGTACCCTAAATGTAAGGCCCCTTGCAGACAAGCGTGAGCGGATTAGGCCTAGATGCGTTGCGGATGCGTTCAGTGAAAAATGCGCGATTTTGCAAGCAAGTCCATTCAGTTTTGCCTGCGATTGTGTTCAGTTGTTCAGTTTTTATCGCGCGGGTGCAATGCGATTGAATGCGTCTTGCACGCGCATGATAAAAAACTGAATGTTTACAAACAACATCTCTTAGCAACCATCCGTGAAAAACACATCACATCAGCACTTGCTTGCGGATGCGATTTTTACGCAGCCCCTTTCACTTCTATGGGGCCAGCATTGCATGAAAAATGCAGAATATAGAACATGCTGCGATTTTCATGCAATGCAAAAATGATGCGTGAAAACCAATGCTGATGTCACAGGACGCCAGCAACGTGCATCCTCCCCTTTGCGCCGCGGGCATACTGTCCCTCATCTCCGCTGTCATGATACCTGTGTGGACTGAGCGCCACTGCCATGGTCTCCATGTGCGGCCGGCTTCCTCCATTGCCAGGATACCTGTGTGTACTGAGTGCCCAGCTGGGCACTTGGCGCTGAGCTGTCAGTCCTGGGCAGGTCATGTGGCGCTGGCCACGTCACATGACCTCAGCCCCTGTTTATATAAGCAGGCAACCTGCTGGCCACAGGTTGCCTGTGATTGTGCTTATTGGGCTACCTTATACTCCATTTGATTGCTCTGAATTTGACCTGCTTGTGATCTGACCTTCCTTTTGCCTCTCCCTTGTATTCCGACGCGACCTCCAGGTTTGACCTCTGGCTTGTTCCTCGTACTGTCTTTGCCTCCCCCTTGCATTCTGACGCGACCTCTCGTTGTGACCTTTGTTAGTGGGCTATCCTCCTTGCCTGCTGTACGCTCCTGCTGCCGCACGCCGCCCATTACCTGTCTCTGCTTTTATCTGTCCCTCCCGCACTTACTCAAGTTAGGGACATCCGTCCAGTTTCGCTCCGTTGTTTAGGACGGAAAGTGGAAGTAAGCAGGGACAAAGGCATGGGTGGTAGTCTAGTGGGCGCACGCTTTCTCTCTCTCTCTCTGATTCTAGGGCGGCGTGACAGAATCACAGGCCCTTACATTCATTATGGACCCTCTGCAAAGTCTTAATGACCACGTGCAGAACTTGGCGCAAATAGTACAGGACCTTGGGAAAAGGTTACAGGACCAGGAAGCCGCTCGGACCTTCCCACTAGCTGCCCTGACTGCACCGCAGACTGAGCCTCATGTTAAGTTGCCTGGCCGTTTTTCTGGTGATCAGAAGTGTTTTCTGGCCGTCAAGGAAAGTTGTAAGTTATACTTTCGCTTGCGCCCTCACTCGTCAGGTTCTGACCTGCAGAGGGTAGGGATAATTATTTCCCTCCTCCAAGGCGACCCTCAGGAGTGGGCGTTCGCGTTATGGAATGCTGAATACATTCTGCCCCCTTCTAACCAACTACACCTCACATGACTTCAAGAATGGGAAAATCCATATAAGGATATAACTTAGAAGAGATAAATGTATCCTTCCCTCCCATCCTGGACTATTTTCACATATATGATTTTGGTAAGACTATTAAGACAAACGACAGAAATGGGAAGAACTTGAAACAAGTCTTCCCAGTGGGAATTTATCACCTAGCTTGGCGAAGAATGTTACTATCAATATATTTATATATACAATCATTTAATACTTTGATAGATTACGAGTCTTTATTCTTCTGCAGGTAGAATGAAGTCTCACAATATCCTAAGACTACATCCCAATATGGAGATGATCAATTTCTTAATGTATTTATTTATTCGCCAATCTAGATGATATTATTTCAACAACATTATCCAATTAGTCTTAATAAAATGAAATATCATTCTTTATGTCTCTTAACAAGTCCTAGTAGGAATAACGCTTCTGCTCCTAGGAAAGCTGGGTGGTCCATCATCGCATGTCTCACCATGACTTTCATATTGATAGACCCCTCTCTCTTGTGTGTTGGATCTTAGATACCCTATGTGAGTCCTCTTCTTGTTCTGGCTATGATGATGCTGATCAAGATGATGTTCAAGATGATCTCTATTCTGCCGTGTCCCTCTAATTATTTCCCTCCCTATCTCATGTTCCAATCTTCCAATCAACTGAGGTGGGTGTAATGTATGTTAATGACTCTATGAGATCAAATTTACCCACAATGCAGTTGTGGAAAATAGTGTCATGATATCCATCTGTCTCCAGATGGCATCGTTGAGCAAGCTATTAGCGCCACACCATAAAGAGTAACTATGGTACTCTTGAATTATATACATCTGACCTTTGTAATGTAAATCAGAGATAAGGAATTAATTTAGACAACTTTTAAACAACTAAAGACAGACTTCTATGTGTCTCTCTGAATGTTTCTCACACTATTGATCTATGGACCATAATGATATGAATGGGCCTTGTTTTCTTACAGAGATATCAGTACCTCCTCTGTCATACCAGCATATAATTAATTGTTACAAAAATACACATCTTTACAGACACTCTTTTAGAGAGAATATCCATCTAACGAGAATTATATACTGATACTGGATACATCTTGTTTTCATAACATATAACAATATAATATAAGGCAATATATATGTCCTACTGATTGTCTTATGCTAAGGACTAACTAAGGCTCATTAAATGAATACATAGATATTATATTTTTGCTTCATTAATAAATACTTAATTGTATAGGTAATTATCACCAGCTGCTTCTATAGATTATCTTATCTCCCATTATAAATTTATACTTAGACAAGAAGGTTTTCTTCTCAGACTGGTACATTCAAGAGAAGAATAAACACTAATGAGCAGTAGCCTTTATACACAGTAACCCTCGTGCGACCTTACGAGCATGGTTCTTAAAAACAATGAATATCCATCTTAATTAGAATAATTGGATATCAATGTATATACCTATGTAAAGGCACAACAGGTGTACTTTCTTAGATGGAGTCTCATTTTTGGAGTTTCTACTCTTGGGGTGCATCAGGGGGGCTTCAAATGGGACATGGTCTCAAAAAACCAGTCCAGCAAAATCTGCCTTCCAAAAACCATATGGCGTTTCTTTCCTTCTGCGCCCTGCCGTTTGGCCATACAGCAGTTTACGACAACACATATAGGGTGTTTCTGCAAACTACAGAATCAGGGCAAAAAATATTGAGCTTTGTTTGGCTGTTAACCCTTGCTTTGTTACTGGAAAAATGGATTAAAATGGAAAATTTGCACACAAAAAAAACGCTGTTTTGGGACTGTTTTTATTTTTTGTTATTTACATCATTGATCTGACATGTTAGATTGTGTGCAATTTCTATAGAGCAGGTTGTTATAGACATGACAATACAAAATATGACTGCTTTTTGGGGGGTTTTGTTTCAGTTTTACAGAATTAAGCATTTTTGAAAAAAAATTATTTTTTAGTGTCTCCAGATTCTAAAAGCCATAGTTTTTGTTTTGTTCTTTTGGGCGACTGTCTTATGTAGGGGCTCATTTTTTGAGGGATGAGATGTCGGTTTGATTGGCACTATATTGGGGTGCATATGACATTTTGGTATTAAACTTTGTGATGTAAGGTGACAAAAATGGCTTTTGACACCGTATTTATATTATTTTTTTTTTGCTGTGTTCACCTGAGGGGTTAGGTCATGTGTTAGTTTTATAGAGCAGGTTGTTACAGACGCGGAGATACCTAATATGTATACTTTTTATATATTTATGTTTTACACAATAATATCATTTTTGAAACCAAAAAAACTGTTTTTATTTAATTTTTTTTACGGTATTTACCAGAGAGGTTAGATCATGTGATATTTTTATAGAGCAGGTTTTTACGGACACAGCAATACCTAATATGTATACTTTTTTTATTTATTTTACGTTAACACAATAACAGCATTTTAGAAGAAAAAAATCATGTTTTAGTGTCTCCATAGTCTGAGAGACATATTTTTTTATTTTTTTGGGTAATTGTGCTATGTAGGGGCTCATTTTTTTCAGGATGAGATGGCGGTTTGATTGGTACTATTTTGGGAGGCATACGCCTTTTTGATCACTTGGTATTACACTTTTGGTGATGTAAGGTGACAAAAAATGGCTTTTTTACACCATTTTTTTGTTTTGTTTTATGGTGTTCACCTGAGGGGTTAGGTCATGTGATATTTCTATATAGCAGGCGATACCTAATCTATATACGCGGCGATACCTAATATGTGTAGTGTATTTTTTTTATTTTTTTTTTTTATTAGTGATAAATGTGTTTTTATTTTTACTTTTTTTTAACTTTTTTTTTACATTTTTTTGACGCAGACCCACTTGTTTCTTGAAGATCCAGTGGGTCTGATAACTGTATAATACAGTACACTATATTGTTTACTGTACTGTATTTTTTACTTTACAAAGTCTGATCAGACTTCTGCCTTTAGCAAAAGTCTCATCAGAGTTACCCCTACCATGGCAAGCATGACGTCTGCGAAGGTGTCATGTTGCCATGGTAACCATCACCCACTGCCAGAACAGAGCAGCGGGTGATGGGGAGGAGAAGGGAGCCCCCTCCCTCTGTGATCCCGTCAAGAATTGGGGGCTGCAAGGGCACAGCAGCCCCCAATGGGAGAGGGGGGAGCTGCCTCCCTGTTAACCCCTTCCATATAGAGGTCCCTACGGACCACAGCATGGAAAGGGTTAAACGGCTGGCATCTGCACCAGCACAGATGTCAGTCGTTTATAGCAGAGTGTTAGCAATGTGCTGACACTCTGCTATACAGCTCGGCCATCCTGCATTTTAGAGAGGAGGCGGGCAAGGGATCGCAATCCCGCCCACCTCCTGCACTGACCATACCGCCCGCTGGGGGGGGGGGAATAAAAAGTGATAAAAAAAGTTTCTGATCCCCCGCGGTCTGCAACTTCAGAAAGAGATGCAAACAGCAGGCCTGAATTGACCTGCGGTTTGCAGCGATTGCCGATACAGGGGGGTCACAGGACCCCCCTCGGCATTGTAACAAGGTACCTACTGAATGATTTCAGCAGGTACCTTGTTCCGATCACCGCACACTGCACAGCGGTGATCGGAAATATACAGGGCGTACAGGTACGCCCTGTGTCCTTAAGTACCAGGACATCAGGGCATACCTGTACGCCCAGTGTCCCTAAGAGGTTAAAGAGGTTGTCCAGTCCCAAAATCAAACTTCTTTTCCTATGCTCCTAAAACCCCTGACCTTCCATACATATTCCCCCAATACCTGTTTTTCATGTCTGAGCTTTCATCCCCCATATATAACTCCTGTGTCCATCTTTTTACACCCAGACATGAATTTACTTCTCACTCAGTGTCTACATCCCATCACTGACCGTCCATAGGCTCTTCCCTCACCATCTCCAGAGCGTAATAAACTGCTTCTTTATCTAATCCTTTATCTATCATGTATGTGCCTCATACACAGCCTGTTGTGTGCGATACTGCCTGTGTGTATCTAATCCCATGTTCTATGAAACAGCCTGCTGAACTGTGTATCTAATCCTATCTTGTATGATCCTGCCTGCTGAGCTGTGTATCTAAACCCTTATGCACACAACTGTATCCATTTTGCGATCCACATTTTTTGCAGTCCCATTGAGCTCTATGAATTTGAGGACCAGAATAGGACATGTTCTATCTTTTTTGGAACTGACATACGGATATGGAAAGTACACTGATGAAGTCCTTATGCTTTTCACATCCGTATGTCAGTTGTGTGAAAGACAGAACATGTCCTATTCTGGTCCTCAAAATGCAGACTGAAAACCCATAAAAATGTGGCTCGCACACGGACAGTATCCTTATTTAGTGGATCCGCGACTGCAGACTGCAAAATAGATACAGTACTGTGCCTGAGCCCTATCACTCATACAATGCCCCGAGTGACATGCAGTGTCCAATGTGCCCCCATGTGACATCCAGTGTGCCAACCACAGTGCCCCCATGTGCCACCCACAGTGCCCCATATGCCATCCAGTGTGCCTTACGCTCCATCTGCTGTGCCCCATGTGCCATCCACAGTGCCCCATGTACCATCCAGTGCCCCCAGTGACACCACTGTGGCTGATCACTATGCTGTCACTCCTGCACAGCGAATACATCACGCAGTGCAGGAGCCAGTACAGGCTTTACATAAAAGCCTGTACACTGCAGAGAGCGGCCGGCAATCCCGTGCATGCGCCGGAGCTTTCTTTTGCAGGAGGCGGTGATGTCATTTATAAAGAGGGCATACGGTCGTGTGCAAGAGGCCTTAGGGCTCTTTCACACTTGCGCTTTTGCTTTCCGTCCTAGAGTTCCGTCCTCGGGGCTCTAGGACGGAAAAATACTGATCAGGATTTATCCTAATCCATTCTCAATGGAAAGAAATACGTTCAGGATGCATCAGGATGTCTTCCGTTCAGTATGTGAACGTTTTTTGGACGTTGACAAAACCGTAGCATGCTGCGGATTTGTCTCCGTCCAAAAATCCGGAAGACATGCCGTAACTCCGGATCGGGAATTAATGTCCATTGAAGTGCATTAATCCGGATCCGGCATTAAGCTAAACGTCGTTTCGGCGCATAGCCGGACCCGACAATTAGCTTTTGTGAATGGTTACCATGGCAGCCAGGATGCCAAAGCCATGGTAAAGTGTAGTGGGGAGGCAGGAGAGTAGCATACTTACCGTCCGTGCGGCTCCCGAGTCCCGGGGCGCTCCACAATGACATCAGAGAGCCCTATGAGCATGGATCACATGATCGCATGGATCACGTGATCCATGCGCGTGGGGCGCTCTGACGTCATTGTGGAGCGCCCCAGGAGTCGCACGGACTGTAAGTATCTGCTCCCCTGGCTCCCCGCTACTTACTATGGCAACCAGGACTTTAGTAGCGTCCTGGCTGCCATAGTAACACTGAAAGCATTTTGAAGACTGATCAGTCTTCAAATGTTTTCAGTTGTCTTGCGCTGTGACGAATCCGGCGGGCATTTCCGGCGACGGAAGTGCACGCCGGATCCTCACATTGCAAGTGTGAAAAAGGCCTTATACGGTATCCAGGAGGCTTAAACAGTCAGAGTTCTTTGTTTGGGTTTGGGTCTACTCTAGAGTGGGGACTGCCCCTATATATATGCTCACATGCGGCAACTGCGTTACAGCCATACAAAAGCCAGTCATGCTGCAACTCTACACCAAAGAAGCATGGCATTCACAAATGCTCTCTAATACTGATCTGCCCCTGATGATCCACTCAGGTGGAAGAACGCGTTGAGCTAGGACAACCATGGCCATTGAGCTTATATTACTCAGTTATGTGATAACGCATAGTTCAGTATCTAGGAACTGATGCAGTTCATGGTCATTGGTTCAAGCAGAGATCAAGGTGTGTGTATGAATGCAGAGGCTGGGTTTAGTGGACTTCTAAAATGGGCCTTACATACTAAAAAAAAAAAAAAAAAGCAATACCAGATTTCTGAAATCAATGAATCTGGAATGACCGCTTTAGTGCTGTTTCAGCCACAGTTGAGGGGTGTTTGGTAGCAAAAGTAGTCCACTAGTGAGCACATTAATACCATTACAAGAACTATTCGTAATTATCTACCCTATAACTGACAGCCAGTGACGGTGATATCTGACCTGCCAAAATTAAAATGAAATTGAAAATGCATGTCAAAATTAAAAAGAAAATCCAATTCCTCCATTTGAATTTTCTTTTCCAACCCCAGTGTCTTGGGCCCCCCTTCCCTCTCTACTTTGAGGCCAGGGGAAGGAAAGCACATAGCCTCTACAGTGACCGAGGCAAAAATTTAAACAGCAACACCCCCCATACCAAATTTTTGACCTAACCCCTATATAACTGGCCGAAGATTGCTGAGCGCTATTGAAGGCCATCAATACTGATAATGGGGGGTCTGAACTCTCCCAGCAATCAGCACAGTGATTTTGGTGCATGTCATTTGTGCACCACAAATTGCGACTTTTTAAGCCTCTTGGCACTTTTATGGAGTAACGTCCACCACGTCCTTACTCAAGTATGGAAGAGCGGATTAACCCCATAGATGCTGCAGGTGATTAGGCACCATGGCATCTAGGTGGTTAACAGGGCTGCAGAGTTGATTATATAATCATAAAGTCGCATAAAACTTCGGTCCAATACCATTTCGGTCCAAAAAAACATTTCCCGAACTCGGGTTTGGTTCCAAGGTACCACTTGGAACCGAACCCAAGTTTGGGAAATGGGTTTTTTACAGTAAAAACAAATCTATGAAGTTATTACGCAAAGTCACGCGAGACTTCGCAAAGTAATAACTTCGGCTGATCTGAGCCAATTAATTCTAATACTGTATGGAGCGCTCGCTCAGTACAGTATTTGACCAAAATTTTATGCAAATCGACTTTGGATGTTTCATCCGAAGTCGATTCGCTCATCCCTAATGTTATCCTATGCATTCAGCACAGTACTAAGATTTCACTGTCACAGCGCCATCTATTGGAATGATAAACTTGATACTGTCTTAGCTGTTGGAAATGTGGAGAAGCATAGCGCCCTCTAGTAGACATACAGAGTCACTGTCTGGTCAGGAATTAAATAACAACATTTAGCATGCTGCACTACTCCCACTACTGCTCATTTAAATTAATCTGAATGTTAGTACAACGTTAAAATGAAAATTCAAATGGGTTTTCTTTTTCATTTGACTTTTGGCAGGGAAAATGCCTGCAAGAGATGAAAATGAAATTTCAATCTACCATTTTCAGCTTCTACTTGGTTGTTCTGTTTTCATACACGTTCACACAGTATGCAGTCTGACATTCAGTACTCTGTAGTCCAAGTTGTTTATTGGTGTTTTACCAGGAGTATTTGATGTGATTGATCAATTGTTTGGTAAAACTATAAGAATACAAATAGCTTGTATAAGTAAAACATATAGAATGGCATGTACAGTAATATTACATTAACAGAAAAAGCACATGTTCAAAATGGCTACCTATACATAGGATTTCATAGCTAACAAACAGTTACAACCTCTTCCCTGACTAACACCTATTCCTAGCTAAACAGCACTGCATAACATAATGTCCCTGAAACAAAGGTAGATGTCTTACCAGATATGCTTGTACAAGGATTGTGGAGTTTAAGAAGAGAATATGCAGAAGGACAGCTCTGCTGATGTGTCCTTGGTGACTGTAGACTGGGCATCTCTTTTCCTGAATGCATTATACTCCCACAATACAATAATCTTTATTAACAGAAAAACAAAGTGTAGTACATTTTTAACACCGCTAGATGGTGCTGTAACCAAACTAATAACTACAAAATACTAAAACTAAAGGCAAGTGTGATCTGTAATCACGGCGAACATCGCTTGTTCACATTCGCCATGGCGGGCGAACATATGCGATGTTCGGTCCACCCCCTATACATCATCATTGAACAAACTTTGACCCTGTAGTTCACAGTCATCAGACACATTCCAGCCAATCAGCATACCCTCCCTCCCAGACCCTCCCACCTCCTATCAAAAAGCAAGGACAGCATCCATCTTAGATTCATTCTGAAGCTGCATGTTAGTGAGAGCAGGGAGACTGCAGCTGCTGCGGTGCTGATGATTCTGAATTCACAGGGAAAGCGTTAGCTAGGCCAGTATTCTGTGTCCAGACTCATCTGCTGTAAGGACAGTGTCAAAGCACCCCAAAAAGCCATTTTTAGAGCTGGTACATTAGTCTTCCTTTATTTATTTTTCTCCATATATACATTGCAGTTGCCTGGCCTGCCCGTGTGTGAGAGGCTGCAGGCCCACAGACTGTAGTGTGCCCACTGCCAGTGCCCACTACTCATACCATGTGGCACAGGACTTTGCATAAAAAAAAGGCATTTCATTTTTACACTTTAATCTAATTTCAGTTGCCTGCCTGCCGCCAGTGTGTGTCAGGCCCACTTCCACAGACTATAGTGTTCCCACACCAGTGCCCACCACTCATACCGGGTGGCACAGTAGCTTACCGATAAATAAGGCATTTCATTTGTACCCTTTAATCTAAGGTTAGTTGCCTGCCATTGTGTGTCAGGCCCACTTCCACTGACTGTAGTGTGCCCACTGCCAGTGCCCACCACTCATACCGGGTGGCACAGTACCTTGCACGCATAGTACCACTAATCAAAAAAAAAAAGACAGGCAGAGGCAGGCCACCCCGCAGGGGCCGTCGTGGTGCTGTCATTTCCTTTGGCCCTAGAATAATGCCCAGTGTTCAGAGGCCACATACCCAGAACTCGAAAAATTCTGAGGACATAGTTGACTGGCTTACAAAGGACACCCAATCTTCAACAGCTTCCGTTCGGAACCTTGACGCACCATCCACCTCCAGCTCAGCTTCGGGCATCTCTCAAGTTACCACTCGCCCGCCCGCCACCACCACCAACACTAGCACCACAGCCGCTTCATTTGATCTGTCAGAGGATTTATTTACACATCAGTTGGAAGAAATGAATGATGCGCAACCATTATTGCCAGAGGATGTAGATAACAGGGATATGTCTCAGTCAGGCAGCATTACACACATGGACGTACGGTGTGATGATGATGATGTTGTACCCGCTGCTGCTTCCTTTGCTGAGTTGTCAGATACAAGTAAGCGGTTGATGATGAAGTGTCCGTGGATGTCACGTGGGTGCCCATTAGAAGAGAAGAAGAACAGGGGGAAAGTTCCAATGGGGAGACAGAGAGGAGGAGGAGACATGTTGGAAGCAGGGGGAGGTCGTCGCAAGGAGCTAGTGGCACAGTCAGACAGCATGTATCGGCACCCGGGGTCAGCCAGACAGCACGCCAATCAATGCATGCTGTTGCCACCACCTGAATGCCGTCATTGCAAAGCTCAGCAGTGTGGCATTTTTTGTGTGTGTCTGCCTCTGATAACAGCGATGCCATTTGCAACCTGTGCTTTGCAAAGGCACATAATCTCACATCACAAACGCCTATGGGATCAACACATGAGTACAAGCAGCACACAAACTCAAAGCCACCATCCTCCTTCTGGTCCAGCATCTTCAGCTACGTCAACCACTGCTGTCCTCCCTGCCGCTTCTCAACCACCCGCCACTCCGCCTCTCACCTTCAGCAGTTCCTGCTCATCTGACCACAGTCAGGTGTCTGTCAAGGAAATGTTTGAGCGTAAGAAGCCAATGTCACAGAGGCACCCCCTTTCCCTGGCGTCTGACAGCTGGCTTGTCAGAACTCTTAGTCCGCCAGCTTTTACCATACAAGCTGGTGGAGTCTGAGGCCCTAAAAAAATTTGTAGCTATTGGGACACCGCAGTGGAAGGTACCCGGCCGAAACATTTTTTCACAAAAGGCAATCCCCAACTTGTACTCTATTGTGGAAAAGGAAGTCATGGCATGTCTGGCACACAGTGTTGGGGCAAGGGTCCATCTGACCACTGATACCTGGCCTGCAAAGCACGGTCAGGGCAGGTATATCACGTACACAGCGCATTGGGTAAACCTGCTGTCGGCTGCCAAGCATGGAATGCGTGGCTCTGCAGCAGAGTTGGTGACACCACCACGACTTGCAGGCAGGCCTGCTGCCACCTCCTCTACTCCATCCTCTTCGCTAACCTCCTCGGCTGAGTCCTCTTCTGCTGCTGCGTCTTGCTCCACATCATCAACTGCAACCCCCAGCTCCCCAGGGGCTATTCCACATCTGGATACGACAGTGTCACGCCGTCTTGGGGTTGACTTGAAAGCAGAGAGTCACACCGGACCAGCACTCCTGTCCGCCCTGAATGCACAGGTGAATCAGTGGCTGACCCCGCACCAACTGGAGATCGGCAAAGTGGTGTGTGACAACGAAAGCAATCTGTTGGCGGCATTGAATTTGGGCAAGTTGACACATGCCGTTCATGGCACGTGTTGAATTTGATTGAACAACGCTTTGTGTCTAAGTACGCAGGCTTACAGAACGTCCTCAAGCAGGCCAGGAAGGTGTGTGGCCATTTCAGGCGTTCCTACACGGCCATGGCGCACTTTTTCGACATTAAGCAGCAAAACAATATGCCATTGAGGCGCTCGATTTGCGACAGCCCGACACGTTGGAATTCAACACTCCTAATGTTCGACCGCCTGCTCCAACAAGAAAAAGCCGTCAATGAGTATTTGTACAGGGAGTGCAGAATTATTAGGCAAATGAGTATTTTGACCACATCATCCTCTTTATGCATGTTGTCTTACTCCAAGCTGTATAGGCTCGAAAGCCTACTACCAATTAAGCATATTAGGTGATGTGCATCTCTGTAATGAGAAGGGGTGTGGTCTAATGACATCAACACCCTATATTAGGTGTGCATAATTATTAGGCAACTTCCTTTCCTTTGGCAAAATGGGTCAAAAGAAGGACTTGACAGGCTCAGAAAAGTCAAAAATAGTGAGATATCTTGCAGAGGGATGCAGCACTCTTAAAATTGCAAAGCTTCTGAAGCGTGATCGAGCAATCAAGCGTTTCATTCACAATAGTCAACAGGATCGCAAGAAGCGTGTGGAAAAACCAAGGCGCAAAATAACTGCCCATGAACTGAGAAAAGTCAAGCGTGCAGCTGCCAAGATGCCACTTGCCACCAGTTTGGCCATATTTCAGAGCTGCAACATCACTGGAGTGCCCAAAAGCACAAGGTGTGCAATACTCAGAGACATGGCCAAGGTAAGAAAGGCTGAAAGACGACCACCACTGAACAAGACACACAAGCTGAAACGTCAAGACTGGGCCAAGAAATAACTTAAGACAGATTTTTCTAAGGTTTTATGGACTTATGAAATGAGAGTGAGTCTTGATGGGCCAGATGGATGGGCCCGTGGCTGGATTGGTAAAGGGCAGAGAGCTCCAGTCCGACTCAGACACCAGCAAGGTGGAGGTAGAGTACTGGTTTGGGCTGGTATCATCAAAGATGAGCTTGTGGGGCCTTTTCGGGTTGAGGATGGAGTCAAGCTCAACTCCCAGTCCTACTGCCAGTTTCTGGAAGACACCTTCTTCAAGCAGTGGTACAGGAAGAAGTCTGCATCTTTCAAGAAAAACATGATTTTCATGCAGGACAATGCTCCATCACACGCGTCCAAGTACTCCACAGCGTGGCTGGCAAGAAAGGGTATAAAAGAAGAAAATCTAATGACATGGCCTCCTTGTTCACCTGATCTGAACCCCATTGAGAACCTGTGGTCCATCATCAAATGTGAGATTTACAAGGAGGGAAAACAGTACACCTCTCTGAACAGTGTCTGGGAGGCTGTGGTTGCTGTTTGGGTTCATTGAGAACATAGTTGTTGTTCAATAATAAAATTAATCCTCAAAAATACAACTTGCCTAATAATTCTGCACTCCCTGTATGACCGGGTGCTAGGACAGCCTCTGCAGAGCTGGGTATTTTTTTTGCCACGTTACTGGACGCTCATGCGCAATGCCTGTAGGCTCATGCGTCCTTTTGAGGAGGTGACAAACCTAGTCAGTCACACCGAGGGCACCATCAGCGACCTCATCCCATTTGTTTTCTTTCTGGAGCGTGCCCTGCGAAGAGTGCTGGATCAGGCCGTAGATGAGTGTGAAGAGGAAGAGTTGTGGTCACCATCACCACCAGAAACAGCCTTATCATCATCGCTTGCTGGACCTGCGGCAATGCTGGAAGAGGAGTCAGAGGAGGAATGTGGCTTTGAAGAGGAGGAAGACCAACCACAGCAGGCATCCCAGGGTGCTCGTTGTTGTCACCTATCTGGGACCCGTGGTGTTCTACGTGACTGGGGGGAAGAACAGACCTTCAATGACATTAGTGAGGACGAGGAACGGGAGATAAGTAGCTCAGCATCCAACCTTGTGCAAATGGGGCCTTTCATGCTTTCATGCCTGTTGAGGGACCCTCATATAAAAAGGCTGAAGGAGAACAACCTGTACTGGGTGCCCACGCTACTAGACCCCCGGTATAAGTAGAAAGTGGCTGAAATGTTACCGAATTAGCCGAAGTCGGAAAGGATGCAGCAGTTCCAAAACTGTTAAAAAGTATGCTTTACACAGCGTATAAGGGTAATGTCAGAGCACAACGGGAATCTAACAGGGGAAGAGGTGAAAGTAATCCTCCTCCTACCACGACCACGCCGGCAAGGACAGGGCGCTTTACAGACGTGTTGTTGATGGAGGACATGCAGGGGTTTTTAAGTCCTGCGCATCGCCACAGCCCTTCGTGGTCCACCCTCAGAGAATGACTCGATCGACTGGTAGCAGACTACCTCACCTTAACTGCAGATATCGACACTCTGAGGAGCGATGAACCCCTTGACTACTGGTTGTGCAGGCTTGACCTATGGCCTGAGCTATCCCAATTTGCGATAGAACTTCTGGCCTGCCCCGCTTCAAGTGTCCTGTCAGAAAGGACCTTCAGCGCAGCAGGAGGTATTGTCACTGACAAGAGAAGTCGCCTAGGTCAAAAAAGTCTAGATTACCTCACCTTTATTAAGATAAATGAGGCGTGGATACCGAAGGGACTGACAGTGGGGGATACATTTGACTAAAAAAGGCCTGATGAGATGCCTTGGGCTAAAAATGGTCCCCACGCTGCTGTATTTAATCTCTGCATGCCGGATGACTTGCGTGACTTCTCCGCCACCAACTAAGGTTCAAGCCGCAATGTTTTAGTACACTTTCTGCCTGGAAAACATCAATGTTTCTGGCCGCTGCTACAAAGGCACATACATGTGTCAATTCCCCTTCGTAACCGTTACCTTGTTGTGGTGAAGGGGCTTGCGTATCACAATGAAGCGATCACCCCTATGAGTGTGTCCAAATTGGAAAAGGACCAACCAAGCTTCTTTTTCACTCTCCCGGTTCCTAAAATCTATTCACGTCCCCTGATAGAGGACATAACAGATAAAGCTGATAGGAATAGTACTACTTAACACACCACTCATATAGGGTGGCACAGTACATTGCACGGCGCACGCGCAGTGCCCCAAATTGGAAGTAGGAGTAACGACCAAGCTTCTTTTTCCATCTCCCGGTTCCTAAAATCTATTCGATACACAACCTACGATAGGGGACGTAACAGGGATTAAACTGATAAAAATAGTACTACTGATTACTGAACACACCACTTGCATAGGGTGGCACAGTACATTGCGCGAGGAAGAGACCATCAATGACATCAGTGAGGACAAGGAACGGAACATGGCTAGCTTGGTATCCAACCTTGTGCAAATGGGGAGTTTGTGGTTGTGCAAATAGACTGTCTGCGGTTGTTTGTGGTGCGTTAAACGGGGAGTTTGGTCTGTCACAGTTAGGTCGGTCACTGTGAAGCGGGCGTAACCCTTACACTACCTGATTGATACAACATCATACCTGATTGTATACACACACTGGATGTTTTAAAGCACGTTATTCCAAACAATTTATTAATGTTAGGTGATTTATGCCCTTTATGGATTAAAACCCGACTCTGCGTCCACTACGTAATTTTCCATGGGAGTTTTGCCATGGATCCCCCTCCGGCATGCCACAGTCCAGGTGTTAGTCCCCTTGAAACAACTTTTCCATCACTACTGTGGCCAGAAAGAGTTCCTGTGGGTTTTAAAATTTGCCTGCCTATTGAAGTCTATGGCGGTTCGCCCGTTCACGAACATTTGCGGATGTCCGTTTTCGCTGTTCGCGAACGGAAAATGTTATGTTCGCGACATCTCTATTCTTAAACCCTGGCAAATGGACTAAGATTAATTTCTAGCCCTGCTGGGCAGAACATTGGTGTTTTCATTTGATTCATGATTTTGACATGAAAAACCCACTATAGGAAGAGGAGAATTAATTGACAAAGTGGAAATTTTAACTAAAAAAAGCTATTTATTTTTACATTTATTTTTGACACTTATGACCAACACTGCCGTTGGAAAAGAAAATTCAAATGGAGGAATTGAATTTGTTTAATAATCAGAAACATTTAAGTGTGACAAATGTGCAAAAACAAAAAACTGTAAGGGCTCTTTCAAACGAGCGGATCCCATGCGGGTAATCCGCTGCATGAAAGAGAGCCAAGCCCCGTTCTGACAGCAGAGACACGGAGCCTTAACATGACTGATAATGCTCCATGCCTCTCTGTGATCTTTTTTTGCTACAAAATCACAGTGAGATAAAGTTGTCACCGTGATTTTGTAGCAAAAAGGTCATAGAGAGGCACAGAGCATTAGCAATCATGTTAAATCTGCGTGTCTTTGCTGTCCGGAAAGGGGCTTGGCTCTCTTTCACGCAGAGGATTACCTGCACGGGATCCGCTCGTGTGAAAGAGCCCTAAGGGGGAAAATACGTTTTCATAGCACTGTACGGGCAGATCTCCTCACTATGGGATGCATGCACAACATACCAATACACACATCACCTAGTGGTCAACACTAATAAGCAACCAATATCATATATATAGTACCACTTGTTAGGTCTGTCAGAGAGGTAATGTATACAGACAAGTGGTTGCTAGTTACGGTATAATGTCAGGTTAGTCACATGATTATGTACATGATAGCAGCTATTGCTGGTCATAACATCTCATTTGTCATAAATGTTACAAATATGAAATTAAATGTGCATCATTTGCATGCAGAGGAATTATTAAGCAAATTCACAAGCTGAGCCCACTCCATAAGCGGTGTGTGCCAGCTCTGTCATACAGCTGATACATGACCCAAGGTCAAACTTCACCCTACAGCGATATTATATCATGAAAGTAGAGGCATGCAATGGTGATTTCCTCATCTCAAACAACTTATTGAAACAAAGGCCAACAACAGAGGTGGGTATACCCCCACAAAAAATGTAAATGTCTCAATAACTTCTCATGTGTCCTTGAGCATTAATTACAGCTTGACAACGACTCTTCACAAGTCAACTTATTGTCTGCTGAGGCATGGCATGCCACTCTTCTTGAAGGGTGGCCTTCAGGTCATTGAGGTTCTGGGGTACAGAGTTATGAGCCTCTACACAGTGACTCAGCTGAACCCATAGGTTTTCAATGGTATTCAGGTCTGGAGAAAGTGCAGGCCACTCCATTTGAAGTACCCCAGTCTCCAGCAGCCGTTCCCTAATGATATGATGTTGATGAGCTGGCCCATTGTTGTCCATGAAGGTGAAATTAGGCCTGTGTTGTTTATTCTCAATTAAGGCACAATGACTGGATTAATGATGTTATTCAAGTAGTACGGGCTTGCCACTGTACCATTCATAAAGTGTAGTGCAGTTCTGTATTGACTAGACACACCTACCCACACAGAAACACCACCACCAGAGGCTAGTTTGGTGACAACAGTGGCTGATGCATAGCGCTCTCCTTGATGTCTCCAACATTATTGGCGGCCATCATTTCTGGTCAGTGTGAATCGACTTTTATCAGTGAACAGTACTGAGGCCCACTGGTCCCTCGTCCAGCGTAGATGCTCCCTGGCCCATGCAAGACAATGATACCCGTGCCTGGTGTTGTGGTCAGGTACCCTTGCATGTCCTCTAGAACGCAGACCACGCTGATGTAAATGGTTTTAAATCGTTGCCTCTCATCAGTGGCATTGCGAGGAGGGTGCGGGTGACACTAGTGCCGGCAGAAGATAAGTTATTCACTGCACTTGCCTATGTAATTGAAGAGAAGCGCGATCGCTGTACAGTGCAGGGAATCCCGGCTTAGGAGTCCCAGCTTAGGAGTGCTATGAACATGAAGGGGGTATCCCCAAGCATTGTCAGTATGCTTGGGGACACCCAATGTATTTTAATCTAATGCTCCCTGGCCCATCCAAGACAATGATACCTGTGCCTGGTGTTGTGGTCAGGTACCCTTGCATGTCGTCTAGAACGCAGACCACGCTGATGTAAATGGTTTCAAATGGTTGCCTCTCATCAGTGGCGGTGCGAGGAGGGTGCGGTGGGTGCAGGTGACACTAGTGCCGGCAGAAGATAATTTATTCACTGCACTTGCCTATGTAATTGAAGAGAAGAGCGATCGCTGTACAGTGCAGGGAATTCCGGCTTAGGAGTCCCAGCTTAGGAGTGCTATGAAGTGCTAACATGAAGGATTGAAGCATTGTCAGTATGCTTAGGGACACCCAATGTATTTTAATCTAATTTAGCCTCTATTTCTGAAAGGTTGCCACCAGGATTCAAACTCACAACCTTTTAAATCAGAGGCAAGAACCCTTACCACCGAGCTATGGTAAACTCTGCTAGAAAAAACTCATAGTAGTTTATCAAGTATTAGGTATTCCTATACAGAAGTATAATGTTATATATTTTTTTTTCAGTAATTGTAAAAAAAAAAAAATTATGACACAAAATAAATGTGTAATTACTATATATATATATATATATATATATATATATATATATATATAACCAGTAAAGGCAGCAGCACTAATATATTATAATATATAATATTTAATGTTTTTATAGAACAGTTTAGCATTGAGCTCCATAGCTCAGTGATTAGGGTTTTTGCCTCTGAAGTAAAAGGTTGTGAGTTTGAATCCTGGTGGAAACCTTTCAGAAATAGAGGCTAAATTATGCATTCATGTATATCAGAAGTATGATAATATATATTTATACTTCTGATATATATATATATATAAAACTATTACTGAGGTTTTTAGCCATAATATTAGTACAGCAGGTTAATATGAAGCTATAATGGGGGATGTGTGGATGACACTGATGGGGGGGATGTGTGGAGGACACTGATGGGGGGATGTGTGGAGGACACTGATGGGGGATGTGTGCAGGACACTGATGGGGGATGTGTGCAGGACGCTGATGGAGGGATGTGTGCAGGACGCTGATGGGGGATGTGTGGAGGACGCTGATGGAGGATGTGCAGGACGCTGATGGGGGATGTGTGCAGGACGCTGATGGGGAGATGCGTGCAGGACGCTGATGAGAGATGCGTGCAGGACGCTGATAGAGGGATGCGTGCAGGACGCTGATGAGAGATGCGTGCAGGACGCTGATAGAGGGATGCGTGCAGGACGCTGATAGGGAGATGCGTGCAGGACGCTGATAGAGGGATGCGTGCAGGACGCTGATAGGGGATGCGTGCAGGACGCTGATAGAGGGATGCGTGCAGGACGCTGATGAGAGATGCGTGCAGGACGCTGATGGGGGGGATGCGTGCAGGACGCTGATGGGGGGGATGCGTGCAGGACGCTGATGGGGGGGATGCGTGCAGGACGCTGATGGGGGGGATGCGTGCAGGACGCTGATGGGGGGATGTGTGGAGGACACTGATGGAGGGATGTGTGGAGGACACTGATGGGGGATGTGTGGAGGACACTGATAGGGGGATGTGTGGAGGACACTGATGGAGGGGATCTGTGGAGGACACTGATGGAGAGGATCTGTGGGGACACTGATGGAGGGGATCTGTGGGGACACTGATGGAGGGATCTGTGGGGACACTGATGGAGGGATCTGTGGGGGACACTGATGGAGGGGATCTGTGGGGACACTGATGGGGGATCTGTGGGGGACACTGATAGGGGATCTGTGGGGACACTGATGGGGGATCTGTGGGGACACTGATGGGGGATCTGTGGGGGACACTGATGGGGGATCTGTGGGGACACTGATGGGGGATCTGTGGAGGACACTGATGGGGGATCTGTGGGGACACTGATGAGGGATCTGTAGGGGACACTGATGGAGGGATCTGTAGGGGACACTGATGGGGGATCTGTGGGGACACAGATGGAGGGATGTGTGCAGGACACTGATGGGGGATGTGTGCAGGACACTGATGGGAGGATGTGTGCAGGACACTGATGGAGGGATGTGTGCAGGACACTGATGGGGGATGTGCAGGACACTGATGGGGAGATGTGCAGGACACTGATGGAGGGATATGTGCAGGACACTGATGGAGGATATGTGCAGAGACACTGATGGAGGGATGTGTGCAGGACACTGATAGAGGGGATGTGCAGGACACTGATGGAGGGATGTGTGCAGAGACACTGATGAGGGATGTGTGAGGACACTAATGGAGGGATGTGTGCAGGACGCTGATGGGGGGGGGATGTGTGGAGGACACTGATGGGGGGGATCTGTGGAGGACACTGATGGGGGGATGTGTGGAGGCACTGATGGGGGGGGATGTGTGGAGGACACTGATGGGGGGGATCTGTGGAGGACACTGCAGGGGTGTGGAAATTTAAAAAAAAACTACTTGTCGAAGGACTAAAGCGGGGGCTCAATCTACTTGTCCCTCATGACCATCTACTTGTCCTGAACTTGTACTAACGGTATACTGTATGGGGCGCGGGCCACAAGGAGACATTATGCTGTATAGAGGCAGGGCCACAAGGAGACGTTATCCTGTATGGGACGGGGGCCACAAGGAGACGTCATACTGTATGGGGCAGGGGCCACAAGGAGACGTTATGCTGTATGGGGGCAGGGCCACAAGGAGATGTAATGCTGTATGGGGGTGGGGGCCACAGGGAGACGTTATACTGTATGGGGGTGGGGGCCACAGGGAGACGTTATACTGTATGGGGGCGGGGGCCACAGGGTGACGTTATACTGTGCGGGGGCGGGGGCCACAGGGAGACATTATACTGTGCGGGGGCGGGGGCCACAGGGAGACGTTATACTGTATGGGGGCAGCCGCTTGGTGACGTTATACTGTATGGGGGCGGGGGCCACAGGGTGACGTTATACTGTATGGGGGCGGGGGCCACAGGGTGACGTTATACTGTGCGGGGGCCACAGGGTGACGTTATACTGTATGGGGGCAGCCGCTTGGTGACGTTATACTGTATGGGGGCAGCCGCTTGGTGACGTTATACTGTATGGGGGCGGGGGCCACAGGGAGACGTTATACTGTATGGGGGCGGGGACCACAGGGTGACGTTATACTGTATGGGGGCGGGGGCCACAGGGTGACGTTATACTGTATGGGGGCGGGGGCCACAGGGTGACGTTATACTGTATGGGGGCGGGGGCCACAGGGTGACGTTATACTGTGCGGGGGCAGCCCCAAGGTGACGTTATACTGTATGGGGGCAGCCGCTTGGTGACATTATACTGTATGGGGGCAACAGGGAGACATTATAGTTTATTAAGTGCCAGAGCCTCAGAAGACAGACAGCACTACCTTCATTTCTGACACCCGGGCTCTTAGGCTCCCTGCAGATGAGTGTTCCTCCCAGAGTCTGTCAACGGAGCTCCCGGCCTGACCTGCAAGCGCTGACTGGGGTTACATAGCATTATACTGATTTATGATGCTATGTAACCCTTACAGCTCTGGAATGTATTGGATAACGCTGACATAATGCTGTCAGTGTTATCCAACACATTCCAGAGCTGTAAGGGTTACATAGCATCATAAATCAGTATAATGCTATGTAACCCCAGTCAGCGCTTGCAGGTCAGGCCGGGAGCTGCGATGTGGACAGGCTCCAGGAGGAACGCTCGTCTGCAGGGGGCCGTCTACTGTGCGCTCCTGTGCTGGCAGGTGGGCGGAGACTTCACATGAGCCGGGAGGAGCCGGGGGCCGCCTGCAGGAAGTGCTATGGACACAGATACACGATGCAGGGGCAGGCTGACATAGATGTAGGAGCGGTCAGCTTGCGGCTAGCATATGACCGCTCCTATTACTGCCCAACCGACATGTCCCTGCTACTTGCCCGCACAGGGCTAAACAACTGTTCAAAGTACTTGCCCGGTGCCCGGAACTGCATGTCCCGGGCGTCGGGCGATAGGAATTCCACACCCCTGCACTGATGGGGGGATGTGTGGAGGACACTGATGGAACGACACTGATGGGGGGATTTGTGGATGACACTGATGGGGGATGTGTGGATGACACTGATGGGGGTTGTGTGGATGACACTGATAGGGGGATGTGTGGAGGACACTGATGAGAGAGATGTGTAGAGGACACTGATGGAGAGATATGTGGAGGACACTGATGAGAGAGATGTGTGGAGGACACTGATAGAGGGATGTGTGGAGAGACACTGATAGAGAGATGTGTGAAGAGACACTGATGGAGGAGATGTGTAGAGGACACTGATAGAGGAGATGTATGAGAGGACACTGATAGAGAGATATGTGGAGAGACACTGATGAGGGATGTGTGGAGAGACACTGATAGAGAGATGTGTGGAGAGACACTGATAGAGAGATGTGGAGAGACACTGATGGAGAGATGTGTGAGAGACACTGATGGAGAGATGTGTGGAGAGACACTGATGGGAGATGTGTAGAGAGACACTGATAGAGAGGATGTGGAGAGACACTGATGGAGAGATATGTGGAGGACACTGATAGAGAGGATGTGAGAGGACACTGATAGAGGGATGATGTGGAGAGACACTGATGGAGAGGATGTGGAGGACACTGATGGGGGATGTGTGGAGAGACACTGATGGGGGATGTGTAGAGGACACTGATAGGGGGATGTGTGGAGGACACTGATAGGGAGATGTGGAGAGACACTGATGAGAGATGTGTGGAGGACACTGATAGAGGGATGTGTGGAGGACACTGATAGGGAGATGTGTGAGAGGACACTGATGAGAGGGATCTGTGAGAGGACACTGATGAGAGGGATCTGTGAAGGACACTGATGGGGGGATGATGAGGGGATGTGTGGAGGACACGTCACCCTGTGGCCCCGCCCCATACAGTATAACGTCACCCTGTGGCCCCCGCCCCATACAGTATAACGTCACCCTGTGGCCCCCGCCTCCATACAGCATAACGTCACCCTGTGGCCCCGCCCCATACAGTATAACGTCACCCTGTGGTCCCCGCCCCATACAGTATAACGTCTCCCAGTGGCTCCCGCCCCATACAGTATAACGTCACCAAGCTGATGGGGGTTGTGTGGATGACACTGATGGAGAGATGTGTGGATGACACTGATAGAGGGATATGTGGATGACACTGATGGAGAGATGTGTGGATGACACTGATAGAGGGATGATGTGGATGACACTGATAGAGGGGATGTGTGGATGACACTGATGGGAGATGATGTGGATGACACTGATGGGGGGGATGTGTGGATGACACTGATGGGGGGGATGTGTGGAGGACACTGATGGGGGGATGTGTGGAGGACACTGATGGGGGGGATGTGTGGAGGACACTGATGGACACTGGGACACTGTGGAGCCCGGGAGGAACACTCATCTGCAGGGAGCCTAAGAGCCCGGGTGTCAGCCCGGGTGTCATAAATCAGTATAATGCTATGTAACCCCAGTCAGCGCTTGCAGGTCAGGCCGGGAGCTCCGTTGACAGACTCTGGGAGGAACACTCATCTGCAGGGAGCCTAAGAGCCCGGGTGTCAGAAATGAAGGTAGTGCTGTCTGTCTTCTGAGGCTCTGGCACTTAATAAACTATAATGTCTCCCTGTTGCCCCCATACAGTATAATGTCACCAAGCGGCTGCCCCCATACAGTATAACGTCACCTTGGGGCTGCCCCCGCACAGTATAACGTCACCCTGTGGCCCCCGCCCCATACAGTATAACGTCACCCTGTGGCCCCGCCCCATACAGTATAACGTCACCCTGTGGTCCCCGCCCCATACAGTATAACGTCACCCTGTAGCCCCGCCCCATACAGTATAACGTCTCCCTGTGGCCCCCGCCCCATACAGTATAATGTCACCAAGCTGATAGGGGGTTGTGTGGATGACACTGATGGGGGTTGTGTGGATGACACTGATAGAGGGGATGTGTGAAGGACACTGATAGAGGGATGTGTGGAGGAGACACTGATGGAGGGATGTGTGAGGACACTGATGAGAGGGATGTGTGGAGAGGCACTGATGGGGGGATGTGGAGGGCACTGATGGGGAGATGTGTGGAGGGCACTGATGGGGGGGATGTGTGGAGGGCACTGATGAGGGGATGTGTGGAGGGCACTGATGAGGGGGATGTGTGGAGAGGCACTGATGGGGGGATGTGTGGAGGGCACTGATGGGGGGATGTGTGGAGGGCACTGATGGGGAGATGTGTGGAGGGCACTGATAGGGGGATGTGTGGAGGGCACTGATGAGAGGATGTGTGGAGGGCACTGATAGGGAGATGTGTGGAGGGCACTGATGAGAGAGATGTGTGGAGAGGCACTGATGGAGAGGATGTGTGGAGAGCACTGATAGAGGGATGATGTGAGAGGGCACTGATAGAGAGAGATGTGTGAGATGAGCACTGATAGAGAGATATGTGGATGACACTTAGAGAGATGTGTGGATGACACCAAAGAGAGATGTGTAGATGACACCTAGAGAGATATGTGGATGACACCAAGGAGATATGTAGATGACACCAAGAGAGATATGTGAATGACACTCAGAGGATGTGTAGATGACTACCAAAGAGGATATGATGGATGACACCAAGAGAGATGTGTAGATGACACCAAGAGAGATATGTGAGATGACACCAAGAGAGATGTATGGATGACACCAAGAGAGATATGTAGATAACACCAAGAGAGATATGTGGATGACACCAAGAGAGATGTATGAATGACACCAGAGAGATATGTAGAATGACTACCAAGAGAGATATGTAGATAACACCAAAGAGAGATATGTAGATGACAACACCAGAGAGATATGTAGATAACACCAAAGAGATATGTAGATGACACTCAAGAGAGATGTATGAGATGACACAAAGAGAGATATGTAGATGACACCAAAGAGAGATATGTAGATAACACACAGAGAGATATGTAGATGACACCAAGAGAGATATGTAGATGACACTCAAAGAGATATGTAGATAACACCAAAGAGAGATATGTAGATGACACTAAGAGAGATATATGGATGACACCAAGAGAGATGTGTAGATAACACCAAGAGAGATATGTAGATAACACCAAGAGAGATATGTAGATGACACCAAAGAGAGATATGTGAGATGACACCAAAGAGATATGTAGATGACACCAAAGAGAGATGTAGATGACACTAAGAGAGATATGTAGATGACACCAAAGAGAGATATGTAGATAACACCAAAGAGAGATATGTAGATAACACCTAAGAGAGATATGTAGATAACACCAAGAGAGATAATGTAGATGACACCAAAGAGAGATATGTAGATAACACCAAAGAGAGATATGTAGATGACACCAAGAGAGATATGTAGATAACACCAAAGAGAGATATATGAGATGACACCAAGAGAGATATATGGATAACACCAAGAGAGATATGTAGATGACACCAAAGAGATATGTAGATGACACCAAGAGAGATATGTGAGATGACACCAAGAGAGATATGTAGATAACACCAAGAGAGATATGTAGATGACACCAAAGAGAGATATGTAGATGACACTTAGAGAGATATGTAGATAACACCAAGAGAGATATGTAGATAACACCAAAGAGAGATATGTGGATAACACTCAAGAGAGATATGTAGATAACACTAAAGAGAGATATGGATGACACCAAAGAGAGATATGTAGATGACACTAAGAGAGATATGTAGATGACACTTAGAGAGATATGAGATGACACCAAGAGAGATATGTAGATGACACCAAGAGAGATATGTAGATAACACTAAGAGAGATATGTAGATGACACCAAGAGAGATATGTAGATAACACCAAAGAGAGATGTATGAATGACACCAAAGAGAGATATGTAGATAACACCAAAGAGATATGTAGATGACACCAAGAGAGATATGTAGATAACACCAAAGAGAGATGTATGGATGACACTAAGAGAGATATGTGGATAACACCAAGAGAGATATGTAGATGACACCAAGAGAGATATGTAGATGACACTTAGAGAGATATGTAGATGACACCAAGAGAGATATGTGGATAACACCAAGAGAGATATGTAGATGACACCAAGAGAGATATGTGGATAACACCAAGAGAGATATGTAGATAACACTTAGAGAGATATGTAGATGACACCAAGAGAGATATGAGATAACACCAAAGAGAGATATGTAGATGACACTAGAGAGATATGTAGATAACACCAAGAGAGATATGTAGATAACACTTAGAGAGATATGTAGATGACACCAAAGAGATATGTAGATGACACCAAGAGAGATATGTAGATGACACCAAGAGAGATATGTAGATGACACCAAGAGAGATATGTAGATGACACCAAAGAGATATGTAGATGACACTTAGAGAGATATGTAGATGACACCTAAGAGAGATATGTAGATGACACCAAAGAGAGATATGTAGATAACACTCAAAGAGAGATATGTAGATGACACCAAAGAGAGATATGTAGATAACACTTAAAGAGATATGTAGATAACACCAAGAGAGATATGTAGATGACACCAAAGAGATATGTAGATAACACCAAGAGAGATATGTAGATGACACCAAGAGAGATGATATGAATGACACCAAAGAGATATGTAGATGACACTCAAAGAGAGATATGTAGATGACACTTAAAGAGAGATATGTAGATGACACCTAAGAGAGATATGTAGATGACACCAAGAGAGATATGTAGATGACACCAAGAGAGATATGTAGATGACACCAAGAGAGATATGTAGATGACACCAAGAGAGATATGTAGATGACACCTAAGAGAGATGTATGATGACACCTAAGAGAGATATGTAGATAACACCAAAGAGAGATATGTGGATGACACCAAAGAGATATGTAGATGACACCAAAGAGAGATATATAGATGACACCAAAGAGATATGTAGATGACACTCAAAGAGATGTATGGATGACACCAAAGAGAGATGTGTAGATGACACCAAGAGAGATATGTAGATGACACTTAAGAGAGATAATGTAGATAACACCAAAGAGATATGTAGATGAACACTTAAGAGAGATATGTAGATAACACCAAAGAGAGATATGTAGATAACACCAAAGAGAGATGTATGGATGACACTCAGAGAGATAATATGGATAACACCAAGAGAGATATGTAGATAACACTAGAGAGATATGTGAATGACACCAAAGAGAGATGATAGATAACACTAAAGAGAGATATATGAATGACACTAAGAGAGATATGTAGATGACACCAAGAGATATATGAATGACACTCAAGAGAGATATGTGATGACACTTAGAGAGATATGTAGATAACACCAAAGAGAGATATGTAGATGACACTCAAAGAGATATGTAGATGACACCAAAGAGATATGTGGATGACACCAAGAGAGATATGTAGATGACACCAAGAGAGATATGTAGATGACACCAAGAGAGATATGAGATGACACTCAAGAGAGATATGTAGATAACACCTAAGAGAGATATGTAGATAACACCAAAGAGAGATATGTAGATAACACCAAAGAGAGATATGTAGATAACACCAGAGAGATATGTAGATAACACCTAAGAGAGATAATGTAGATGACACCAAGAGAGATATGTAGATGACACCAAGAGAGATATGTAGATGACACCAAAGAGATATGTAGATGACACAAAGAGATATGTAGATGACACCAAGAGAGATATGTAGATAACACCAAAGAGAGATATGTAGATGACACCAAAGAGAGATATGTAGATGACACCTAAGAGAGATATATGGATAACACCAAGAGAGATATGTAGATGACACCAAAGAGATATGTAGATAACACCAAGAGAGATATGTAGATGACACCAAGAGAGATATGTAGATGACACCAAAGAGAGATATGTGGATGACACCAAGAGAGATATGTAGATAACACTAAGAGAGATATGTAGATGACACCAAAGAGATATGTGGATAACACTAAGAGAGATATGTAGATAACACCAAGAGAGATATGTAGATAACACTAAAGAGAGATATGTAGATGACACCAAGAGAGATATGTAGATGACACCAAAGAGAGATATATGAGATGACACTCAAAGAGATATGTAGATAACACCAAGAGAGATATGTAGATGACACCTAAGAGAGATATGTAGATGACACCAAGAGAGATGTATGAATGACACCAAGAGAGATATGTAGATAACACTCAAAGAGATATGTGGATGACACCTAAAGAGATATGTAGATAACACCAAAGAGATGATGTGAGATGACACCAAGAGAGATATGTGAATGACACTCAAAGAGATATGTGGATAACACCAAAGAGAGATATGTAGATAACACCAAGAGATATGTAGATGACACCAAGAGAGATATGTAGATAACACCAAGAGAGATATGTAGATAACACTAAGAGAGATATGTAGATGACACCAAGAGAGATATGTGGATGACACCAAGAGAGATATGTAGATGACACTTAGAGAGATATATGAGATGACACTAAAGAGAGATATGTAGATAACACTAAGAGAGATATGTAGATGACACTAAGAGAGATAGTAGATGACACCAAAGAGATATGTAGATAACACAAAGAGAGATATGTAGATGACACTTCAAGAGAGATGTGAGATAACACTCAAGAGATATGTAGATGACACTAAGGAGATATGTAGATAACACCAAGAGAGATATGTAGATAACACCAAAGAGATATGTGAATGACACTTAAGAGAGATATGTGGATGACACCAAAGAGATATGTAGATGACACCAAAGAGATATGAATGACACCAGAGATGTGTAGATGACACCAAGAGAGATATGTAGATAACACTTAAGAGATATGTAGATGACACTAAAGAGATATATGGATGACACTCAAGAGAGATATGTGGATGACACTTAAGAGAATGTGTGAATGACACCAAAGAGATATGTGGATGACACCCAAGAGAGATGTGTGGATGACACTTAGGGGGGATGTGTGGATGACACTTAGGGGGGATGTGTGGATGACACTTAGGGGGGATGTGTGGATGACACTTAGGGAGGATGTGTGGATGACACTTAGGGAGGATGTGTGGATGACACTTAGGGGGGATGTGTGGTTTACTATAAGTACAGTGGCTGAGTCACACCACACAAAAACAAAAGTTTTAGATTTTAGAAAAACTAACTTATCTAAAATTAGATTAGTGGTATACGAATCCCTATCAGACTGGAACACTTTCAATGGAGTCCAGGAGAAATGGCACTACTTAAAAGTGGCACTATTGAAGGCAAAAGATAAGTGCATTAGGCTTGTCAGTAAAAGCAAAAAAAAGGAATAGACCACTGTGGTACTCAGCAGAAGTGACTGAAATCATTAAAAACAAAAAGATGGCATTTAGTAAGCATTAAAAAAAACAAAAAAAAAACAAAAAAAAAAACAGGATGACAGGGAAATCAATAAGATGAGGCAGAGAGAGGCCAAGCAAGTTATAAGAGCTTCTAAAGCACAGGCAGAATAGAAAATAGCTGTCAGTGAAAAAAGGTGATAAGACATTCTTCAGATACATAAATGAAAAAAGGAAATTAAAACAAGGAATTACTAAATTAAAAACAAAAGAAGGGAGGTATATGGAAGAGGATAAAGAACTAGCTGACTGCCTGAATGAATACTTCTGTTCAGTTTTTACCAAGGAAAATGAAGGAGAAGGACCTCAGTTAGGGAGGAAGACTAATGAATCCTTTGATGCATGTGTCTTTACAGAGGAAGAGGTTTTAAGTCAGCTGTCTAAGGCCTCTTTCACACTTGCGCTTTTGCTTTCCGTCCTAGAGATCCATCCTCGGGGCTCTAGGACAAAAAGATACTGATCAGGATTATCCTAATGCATTCTGAATGGAAAGAAATCCGTTCAGGATGCATCAGGATGTCTTCCGTTCAGTATGTGAACGTTTTTTGGACATTGATAAAACCGCAGCATGCTGCGGATTTGTCTCCATCCAAAAATCTGGAAGACATGCCGTAACGCCGGATCCGGAATTAATGCCCATTGAAGTACATTAATCCGGATCCGGCATTAAGCTAAACGTTGTTTCAGCGCATCGCCAGATCCGACGTTTAGCTTTTGTGAATGGTTACCATGGCAGCCAGGACGCTAAAGTCCCGGCTGCCATGGTAAAGTGTAGTGGGGAGGCAGGGGAGAAGTATACTTACCGTCCGTGCGGCTCCCGAGTCACGGGGCACTCCACAATGACGTCAGAGCGCCTCATGAGCATGGATTACATGATCGCATGGATCACGTGATCCATGCACGTAGGGCGCTCTGACGTCATTGTGGAGCGCCCCGGGAGCCGCACGGACTGTAAGTATACTGCTCCCCTGGCTCCCCACTACTTACTGTGGCAACCAGGACTTTAGTAGCGTCCTGGCTGCCATAGTAACACTGAAAGCATTTTGAAGACTGATCAGTCTTTAAATGCTTTCAGTTGTCTCACGTTGTGACGGATCCGGCAGTCATTTCCGGCAACGGAAGTGCACGCCGGATCCACATAACGCAAGTGTGAAAGAGGCCTATGATTAATACAAATAAATCACAGGGGCCTGATGGGATACACCCAAAGCTATTAAAAGAGCTTAGCGGTGTACTAGCAAAACCATTAACAGATTTATTTAACCAATCACTGGTAACAGGTGTCGTCCCAGAAGATTGGAAATTAGCAAACGTTGTGCCCATTCACAAGAAAGATAGTAGAGAGGAATCGGGCAACTATAGGCCAGTAAGCCTGACATCAATAGTGGGGAAATTAATGGAAACCATACTTAAGGAGAGGATCGTGGAACATCTAAAATCCCATGGATTGATTGATAAAAAACAGCATGGGTTTACTTCAGGGAGAGCATGTCAAACTAATCTTATTGACTTTTTTGATTGGGTGACTAAAATAATAGATGGCGAAGGTACAGTAGACATCGCTTATCTGGACTTCAGTAAGGCTTTTGATACTGTCCCACATAGAAGGCTTATCAATAAACTGCAGTCTTTGAGCTTGAGCTCACATATTGTTGAATGGATTAGGCAGTGGCTAAAGGACAGAAAACAGAGGGTTGTAGTCAATGTAGTATATTCAGACCATGGTATTGTTACCAGTGGGGTACCTCAGGGATCTGTTCTGGGACCCATATTGTTTAATATCTTTATCAGCGAAATTGCAGAAGGCCTCAATGGTAAGGTGGGTCTTTTTGCTGATGACACAAAGATTTGTAACAGGGTTGATGTTCCTGGAGGGATACACCAAATGGAAAAGGATTTAGGAAAACTAGAGGAATGGTCAAAAATCTGGCAACTAAAATTTAATGTCGATAAGTGAAAGATAATGCACCTGGGGCGTAAAAACCCAAGAGCAGAATATAAAATCAGTGATACAGTACTAACCTCAGTATCTGAGAAAAGGGATTTAGGGGTCATTATATCAGACGACCTAAATACATAAAGGGAATCAACAAGGTAAAAGAGGAGAGAATATTTAAAAGAAGAAAAACTACTACAAGAGGACATCGTTTTAAATTAGAGGGGCAAAGGTTTAAAGGGCTTCTGTCACCCCCCAAAAGCCTTTTTTTTTTTTGCCTCACTAAAAAGCTTATAGGGCGATTATTCTAAACATATTCTTGTTAACAGTTTTTGTAGGATAATTCTGCTATAAAACGTTATTTTATAATATGCAAATTACCTTGCTACCAGCAAGTAGGGCGTTTACTTGCTGGTAGCCGCTGCATCACGCTTGTAAAAAAACGCCCCTCCTGTGGTTGATTGACAGGGCCAGCGAGCGCTCTCCTCCTCCTGCTGGCCCTGTCTCCGTTTAAAATCTCGCGCCTGCGCCATACCGTTCTTCAGTCGGCACAGGCGCACTGAGAGGAGTACTCTCGCTCGGCCGCTCCTTCCTCAGTGCGCCTGCGTCTTCTCTTCCGGGTGCAGCTGTGACGTCATTGGCGCACTAAGAAAGAAGCGGCTGAGCGAGAGTACTCCTCTCAGTGCGCCTGCGCCGACTGAAGAACGGTATGGCGCAGGCGCGAGATTTTAAACGGAGACAGGGCCAGCAGGAGGAGGAGAGCGCTCGCTGGCCCTGTCAATTAACCACAGGAGGGGCGTTTTTTTACAAGCGGGATGCAGCGGCTACCAGCAAGTAAACGCCCTACTTGCTGGTAGCAAGGTAATTTGCATATTATAAAATAACGTTTTATAGCAGAATTATCCTACAAAAACGGTTAACAAGAAAATGTTTAGAATAATCGCCCTATAAGCTTTTTAGTGAGGCAAAAAAAAAAAAAAAGGCTTTTGGGGGGTGACAGAAGCCCTTTAAAAGTAATATCAGGAAGTATTACTCTACTGAGAGAGTAGTGGAAGCATGGAATAGCCTTCCTGCAGAAGTGGTTTAAGCATGCATGGGATAGGCATAAGGCCATCCTTCATATAAGATAGGGCCTGGGGCTATCCATAGTATTCATTATATTGGGCAGACTAGATGGGCCAAATGGTTCTTATCTGCCGACACATTCTATGTCATCTTGGTTTCATGATGTTAAACTATGAACTGCATGATGAGGAGGACCGTTTAAATACCAATTCTAATTGAACCAGGAAGTTTATTGGGCGATTTACAGATGAAACATCTGTTATAAACTCTGCCATCAGGGTACTTTCACACTAGCGGCATAGCTATCCGACAGGCTGTTCCGCCATGCCGCAAGTACCCGTGTGCTGCAGTGCTGCCGCTCCATCCGCATTGACTATAATGGGGCGGGGGGGTGGAGCTATGGCGCAGCACGGCAGGAGATTGCGGGACTAAAAGTACTGCAGGCTATGGAGGTCTGGATTTGGAATGATACTCAAAATCAAAGTGGAAAATCAAATTTCAGGCTTATCTAACTTCAGTGGAAATGCCTCAAGACAAGGAAATCAGGCTCAGTAGTGTGTGGCCTCCACATACCTGTATGACCTCCCTACAATGCCTGGGCATGCTCCTGATGAGACGGCAGATGTTCTCCTGAGGGATCTCCTCCCACACCTGGATTAAAGCATCAGTCCACTCCTGGACAGTCTGTGGTGCAACGTGGCATTGGTGGATGGAACGAGACATGATGTCCCAGATGTGCTCGATTGGAATCAGGTCTGGGGAACAGGCAGGCCAGCCCATAGCATCAATGCCTTCATCGTGCAGGACCTGCTTACACACTTCAGCTACATGAGACATAGCATTGTCATGCATCTGATTAGTGCAAACCTGCTCTGATCTGTAAAGAGCACAGGGCATCAATGTCGAATCTGCCAATCTTGGTGTTCTCTGGCAAATGCCAATCACCCTGCACAGTGTTGGGTTGTTGCTCTCCTATGTGTACTGGCTTGTCTCCTGGTATCTGCTCCATGCTCTGGACACTGTGCTGACGGACACAGCTAACCTTCTTGCCACAGCTCGCATTGATGTGCCATCCTGGATGAGCTGCCCTACCTGAGCAACTTCTGTGGGTTATAGACACCGCCTCATGCTACCTCTAGGGTGAGAGCAATGACAAAATGCAAAAGTGACCAAAACAGCCAAAAAGGATGAGAACAAAGAAATGGTCTGTGGTCACCACCTCCAAAACCACTCCTTTTAGGGGTTATCTTGCTAATTTCCATTTCTACCTGTCGTCTGTTCAATTTGCACAACAGCAGGAGAAATTGATTCACAATTAGTGTTGCTTCATAACTGGACAGGTTGATTACACAAAAGTGTGATTGACTTGGAGTTACATTGTGCTGTTTAAGTGTTCCCTTTATTTTCTGTATATACATACAGCCCTGTCTGACATCGGTAAACTGTCAGCAGTGAGTGCTGACAGTAGTGTAATTGTGGATACCAAACCTGAGCACCCACTATCCCTGAGTGCTGACAGTGCCCGCGCGATCTATGTGCCGGGCGCGCTGACTGAGCTGCCTGGAACTGCAGGACAGCTGGAAGTTCTGCACCTTCTATAGAGTGGTCTTCCCAAGACTTCAAAGGGGTTATTAACGTAAACAGAACATCCACAACAAAAACTACATAAAAAACAATATATAGTGCTGATTTATGTGTTTTATAGTGTATTTTCTGCTCAAGTTGCAGATTACACAGGTTTTTTTTTCTGTGTGGACTCTCGTGCGGAAAAACCTGCAGTGCAATACACTGGCTTACTGTATTACTGGCTCTTATTGTGGTTCCCTGGCATTCAAGAGCCTTAGCAATGGCTCTGTCAGGGCTCATTCAGACAGTATGGTATTTGCAGCCCGTAAAAATGCAGATCCGTTTTTATACGCTCAGTTCAGCATGACTGCAAAAAAAGTGGTTTTTGAAGCTTTTAATATTGATGACCTATCCTCAGCATAGGGTGGCCAGACGTCCGGTTTTAGGCTGGACAGTCCGGTTTTCTGGCTCCCTGTCCTCCATCCAGCGCAGGGCCTGGACGGACACAGGGATGTCCACCCTTTCAGTAGCTCACGCTCAGACAGCAGCACTACACTGTCTGAGCGTGAGCTGCAGCAACTGACTGAGGCTTCTCTCACCCACAGTCACTAGAGCCGCAGACATGGCTCCCTGTGGCTGACTGAGGGGGAGAGAAGCGCCCCGGCTGCCCCCAGCTCACCTTCCCCTTAAACGTCATGGGATATCTCCTGAAAGGCAGCTAAAGGAGGCAGCGTAGGTACTAGGAAAGGGGCGCTTCACTGTTTTTATGCTACATGATCAGGTGATCGCTGTTGTAGTATCTGTTTGCAGGACCTTGGATGATGTCATGATCATGTGATCAGTCACATGTGGGAGGAGTCTCGGAGCCACATGAACATGTAGTGGGAGGCTGCTGCTTTTACAGCTATTTTCTCAGTGCAGGACTCTGCGGTTGTAATAATTATGTAAGGTGTGTGATGGGCGAGCGTTACCGGTCCGTGGGGCACAATACAGGCAGCTGTGGTGTTCTGCTGTAAGGAGGCAGCTGTGACCATTCCAGTTACAGGGAAAATATGTACTGGGGAAAATAAAAATGTCTTCTAAAAGTTTTTTTTATTTTTTTGATCCATTGCTTTCAGGACAAGTTATAAAAATCAATTACAATGAAACAAATATTAATAAAAATGTAAAAGAAAACTAATTTGCTTTCATATATCTCCCTGATGCCATGGAGGATATTAACCCCTTCCGGCTCCACAGCACCTCGCCAGTCACTCTATCACAGTTTTTTCCCCGGAATGCGATGGAGGCGAGCGTGGTTTATCATTTGGGTGCGTGGCAGGTGAGGGCCGGTTTTCCTGGGTGAAGCCAGTGGCCACCCTACCTTTAAGCCTCGTTCAGTCAGTCATTCTGAGGGGTCATAAAAAGGACAGGAGGAAATCTTTCCATTATTGCCAGGCATCCTCAAACTGCGGCCCTCCAGTTGTTGCAAAACTACAACTCCCAGCATGCCTGAACAGCCTACAGCAGGGATGCTCAACCTGCGGCCCTCCAGCTGTTGTAAAACTACAACTCCCACGATGCCCTGCTGTAGGATAAAAGCTGTAGGCTGTCAGGGAATGATGGGAGTTGTAGTTTTCCAACAGCTTGAGGGCCGCAGGTTGAGGATGCCTGCATTATACCATATGTAATGGAAACCATACTTAAGGAGAGGATTGTCGAACATCTAAAAACCCATGGGTTGATTGATAAAAAACAGCATGGGTTTACTTCAGGGAGATCATGTCAAACTAATCTTATTGACTTTTTTGATTGGGTGACTAAAATAATAGATGGCGGAGGTGCAGTAGACATCGCTTATCTGGACCTTAGTAAGGCTTTTGATACTGTCCCACATAGAAGGCTTATCAATAAACTGCAGTCTTTGAGCTTGAGCTCACATATTGTTGAATGGATTAGGCAGTGGCTGAAGGACAGAAAACAGAGGGTTGTAGTCAATGGAGTATATTCAGACCATGGTATTGTTACCAGTGGGGTACCTCAGGGATCTGTTCTGGGACCCATATTGTTTAATATCTTTATCAGCGAAATTGCAGAAGGCCTCAATGGTAAGGTGGGTCTTTTTGCTGATGACACAAAGATTTGTAACAGGGTTGATGTTCCTGGAGGGATACACCAAATGGAAAAGGATTTAGGAAAACTAGAGAAATGGTCAAAAATCTTTAATGTCGATAAGTGCAAGATAATGCACCTGGGGCGTAAAAACCCAAGAGCAGAATATGAAATCAGTGATACAGTACTAACCTCAGTATCTGAGAAAAGGGATTTAGGGGTCATTATATCAGACGACCTAAAGGTGGGCAGACAATGTCATAGAGCAGCAGGAAATGCCAGCAGAATGCTTGGGTGTATAGGGAGAGGCATTAAAGGGAATCTGTCACCAGGTTTGAGCCCTGTCAGCTAAACATATGCTGACGTTCAGGGTCTCATTAGCATGCCTAATATGGGCTCATCTAAACAAATGGTAGCGTTATTTTGTCAAAAAACAGGTTTAACTAACCTGTCAATCACACATATAAGGAGCCCAAGGGGAGGTCCAGCGATGCAGGGTGCCCGGCCGCAGACATCGCTGTATGTGGCCAGCGCCGCCTCCTAATGCTCCGTGCGCCTCTCCTCCCCTCCTCCTGCTGTAGCGCTGGCTCAGTGCGCACACGGCGCGTGCGCACTTCACTGAAGAAGCCGATCCAAGAAGTCCGCACGGGTGCATGCCTGTGCGCACGCGCGACTTCTTGGATCGGCTTCTGAAGTGAAGTGCGCACGCGCCGTGTGTGTACGAGCCGCGCTACAGCAGGAGGAGGGGAGGGAGAGGCGGCACGGAGCATTAGGAGGCGGCGCTGGCCACATACAGCGATGTCTGCGGCCGGGCACCCTGCATCGCTGGACCTCCCCTTGGGCTCCTTATATGTGTGATTGACAGGTTAGTTAAACCTGTTTTTTGACAAAATAACGCTACCATTTGTTTAGATGAGCCCATATTAGGCATGCTAATGAGACCCTGAACGTCAGCATATGTTTAGCTGACAGGGCTCAAACCTGGTGACAGATTCCCTTTAACAGTAGAAAGAGGGAGATGCTCGTGCCGCTCTACAGAGCACTAGGGAGACCTCATTGGGAGTATTGTGTGCAGTACTGGAGACCATATCTGCAGAAGGATATTCAGAGAAGAGCTACTAAACTAGTACATGGATTGCAGGACAAAACTTACCAGGAAAGGTTAAAGGACCTTAACATGTATAGCTTGGAAGTAAGAAGAGACAGAGGGGATATGATAGAAACATTCAAATACATAAAGGGAATCATCACGGTAAAAGAGGAGAGAATATTTAAAAGAAGAAAAACTGCTACAAGAGGACAGAGTTTTTAATTAGAGGGGAAAAGGTTTAAAAGTAATATCAGGAAGAATTACTTTACTGTGAGAGTAGTGGACGCATGGAATAGCCTTCCTGCAGAAGTGGTAGCTGCAAATACAGTGAAGGAGTTTAAGCATGCATGGGATAGGCATAAGGCCATCCTTCATATAAGATAGGGCCTGGGGCTATCCATAGTATTCAGCATATTGGGCAGACTAGATGGGCCAAACGGTTCTTATCTGCCGACACATTCTATGTTTCTATATGTCTGTGTAGGGTCCAGTTCTGGTTTTGGTTCTCATTTACTGGTGGAAATCACATTACTGTGGACTTACATCTCAGAATGGGTCGGAGGCATCCCCAGCACCTGGGAGATTTGCCAACTCTTCCCGGACGTCTCCATTGTTCCTGGGAACCCCCTGGATTTCCGGGAGAATGATAGCTCTGCAGACAAATCAGAACAACCAATGGGGTCACTTTATTCATTTCTCAACCTGCCTTTCAAACATGAAAGCTGAGATCTCTATGGCCGATGCTGTGAGAAGCTGAATGCTCCACCGGCACTTTATACTTGTCTGTAGCTGCTCCGAGAATGAGCTCCACGGCACAAAACGTCACCAGGTCGTATCCCGCCCAACCTCCAAAAAAGCGCGCCAAAACGAATCATGTATGAGTGCGCAGACTTCGCCTCCCAGGCAGGGAGGGGGAGCGGCGGGGGTGAGTGACGTAGCCCTGGCCCCTCAGTCTCCGCAGCTTCTATTGGCCGCCAGGCCGCGACAGGGAAGTGTTTTGTTGGAAGACTCACTACTTCCGGGACATGCCGTTCTCCCCGTTCCATTGCGGCTCAACATGGTTCTGTATCGGCTGAAGCGGTACAGCTGGCTGGTGAGTGCTCGTGTCACTGCTTGTCCCTTGCAGACAGGCTGCGGGCCGCGTCACTGTGCACATGCTGTCGCCGCATTGTAGCGCAGTTCACACGGTGTGTTTACTGTTGTAGTAATCGCGTGTGGTGTGGTCACGTGCCGTGGAGCGCCTTTACTATTGCTGGGCGTGCTAATGTCATGTGTTGTGTTCACTGTGTGGCTCTGGGCCCCCGGGAATGCAGTGTCTGGGGTCTCCTCCCGGCTGCTGCTCCCATACATTCCCATGGGCTTCTATATATGCCACATTTCTGCCCTGTGGGCGTAGTTTGGGCAGATTTGTTGCATTTTATTAACCACTTCATTACCAGGTGTTTTTCCATTTTTGCCTTTTCGTTTTCCGCTCGCTGCCTTCCCGGAGCCATACCATTATTTTATTCTTCCGTTCACATAGACGTATGGGGGCTTGTTTTTTTGCGGGACGAGTTGTACATCCTAATGGCACCATTAAATATCGCAAGCGATGTAGCGGGAAGCTGGAAAAAAATCAGAATGGAAAACTGCAAAATGCCATACTGCCACGGTTTTATGGGTTTCGTTTTCATGGCGTTCCCTATGTGGTAAAACCCTTCATTCTCTGGGTCATTATGATTACAACCATACCACATTTTAGTTTTTTCTTGTGTTTTTATACTTATATTTTTTAAGTGCCTATGATTATTTTTATTTTATTTTTAATTTTGGGAAAAGTTTGTGATTTTTAATACTTATTTTTTTAATTATATTTTTAGAAAGTTTTTACTTTAACTTTTTGGTCCTCCAAGAGCCTTACCACATACAATCAGCAGATTGCTATTTCTGTGTAGTAATTAAAGAGGCGCTTTCTTTTTTTTTTTTTTTTTTTTTTTTTTTTTATTTAATTAAATACCTTACTTTGCTGATGCTGCCTGTCTTTTTTTTTTTTTTTTTTTTTTTTTTAATATCACTCGTACGCTCCCCTGTAGTTTTCCCGCTCAGTATTTTAAAGGGTTTCTGTCACCAACTTTTGACATTATAAGCTGTCTGACATTAGCTATGTGCTAATGTCAGACCAGCTTGATAATGTCTTTTTTATAAAAATCCGCTGTATATATAGTCTGAAAAACTTACTTTTATATTATGTAAATTAGCCTCTAGGAGCAGGGGGGGCGTTGCCCTGCTCCTAGCGGCTCCGTCCGGCAACCTGCTGTCACGCCCCTTCACACTTTGATTGACAGTGCAGGGCAGCGATCCTCCTGCACTGTCTCGTTCTGAAATCGCGCGCCCGCGCCGCCGCTCTGTATTCGGCGCAGGCGTGGTGAGCAGAGGACGCTGGTGCAGGGTCCAGGGAGGAGGAGACGCCAGGGTTTCTCAATAGGCGTCCCCTTCTCCCTGGCTGTGCCGCGATACAATTCAGCCGACCGTATATTTGTCCACATCCGCTCCGCACTTTCAATGGGGTAACAAAACACTTGGACATCACGCTGTGCGTACTTCCGTTCCGTGGCTCAGCAAAAAAGATAGAGCATGTCCTATTCTTGTCTGCTACTAGGCGTTTCTATTGTATTGCTACAAGTTCATATAAACACGGCACTCGATTTCTCAAATTGCAGTAATTTTTATTCTTATTTTTATTATTGCATAGTCATGCCACCATCAATTTTATATAGTTATCTGGCCGACGTTTCGGTCATATAGACCTTCATCAGGGCCTTAGAAGCATGAGTACAGAAGATCGGGTGACCGAAACGTTGGCCAGATAACTATATAAAATTGATGGTGGCATGACTATGCAATAATAAAAATAAGAATAAAAATTACTGCAATTTGAGAAATCGAGTGCCGTGTTTATATGAACTTGTATTGAAGAGGGGACACCCTATTACACTGAGCACCGAAATAAAGGTGTGCTGATCATATATGTAAAAATTATCACTCTATTGTATTGCTGGCCGTTCCATTCAGCAAAATGCGTAACGCACATGGCCGGTATCCATGTTTTGCGGATCCGCAATTTGTTTTATGATGCAGTAGAGTTGTTTCGATGCCAAAATTTTGATTCGGTATCGATACCTTAAAAAAGTATTGCGATATTCGATACCACGCGAAAAAAAAAAAAAATGCCAAAAAAACGCTGCGTGCCTTCCACATTTTATGGAACCGCCGGCCCATCATACAACAGCCCTATCCTATTTTCTGGGGGGGACAAGGCGACTAAAATAAAATGTCGAATCGTGCATTTTTTACTATTTTCTTTTTTTTCTTTTTCGGCGTTCACCGCATAAGAGGATTTTTTAATAGTTTGGACTTTTGAGACGCGGCGATATGTAATATTTTATTTATTTATTGTTTATATATTTTATATGTAAAGATGGTAAATGGGGTGATTTATACTTAATATTTTGGTGTACTTTTTATTTTTTTACAGTTTATTTATTAACTTAGGGGCTAGAACCTGGGATCATTTTCATCCTATTCACCCTGATACAGCTCTATCAGGGTGAATAGGATCTTACACTCTCCCTGCTGCCCTGTGCATAGTACACACAGCAGCAGGGAGCAGACCAAGGCAGCCAGGACTTCAGTAGCGTTACACTGCTGGGGCCCGATCAGAAGAGAGGAGGTGAGGGGACCCTGTTGGGGGGATGGGGGAGGGCACACTGACCACCAATAATGTATTTTAATACTGGGGAGGGGGGGTGGGAACACTGGTCAGTAATGACTAGTAACATTTCATATATAAATACAGGCAGAAGAAACACACGGCCAGCACCTGCCTGTGACAGAGCGCTGCGATCCGCGGCACCTAACCCCTCAGTTGCAGCACCTGAGGGGTTAATTGCCTCTGATTGCAACGCTGGGTCACAGGCAGGTGCCGGCAATTTAGTTTCTTCTGCCTGTATTTATCCTCTTAAGGACACAGGACCTACCCGTACGTCCTGTGTCCGGTCTATAAAGATTGGCTCCTGCTCCATGCATGGTTCCTGTAGCAGACACTCGTGGCTAATGTCATCGGCATCGCTGCCGGTCGCGGACATTGAACCTCTTAGATGCCGTGGTCAATCCTGACCACGGCATCTGAGCGCGCACAAACTGAAAGTTTTACTTTCGGTTTGCTCTCTGGCCCCCCTGTGTGGCGATCGGAGGAGCCGGAGCGCGCCTGTAGTAGCCTGGGTCTCTATGAATGAAACCCAGGCTGCTGTGTAGTATTTCCTATGGAGCCTTGCCTGCAATAGGCTTCATAGGAAATATGCGATTTTTATTTATTTTTTTTTTTTTTTTTTTTATACATTCCAATGCTATTCAAATCAAAAGTTCAAATCACCCCCCTTTTGCTAAAAAAAATTAAAAAAATACACGTCATGGGTGTCACAATGTGCGAAAACGCCCATACTATAAAAATATAAAAAAAATATTTCCCATACGTCAAACAGCCATTTTTGGTCGCTTCATTTTCCACAAAAAATTACATAAAAGGTGATCAAAAAGTCATACACACCCCAGAATGGTATCAACATAAAGATAAGATTATGACGCAAAAAATGAGCCCCCATACAGCTCTGTATATATATAATTACAAAAAAGTTATAGGGGTCAAAACATGGTGATAAAAAAGTAAAACTGATTTTTTTTTTTTCCACTTTTTATTTTTTTATTTTTTTTTTCACTATCAAAACTCAAGAAAACCTATACATATAGGGTATCGCCGGATTCGTACTGACCTGTAGAGTAAAAGTAACCAGTCAGTTTTATCGCACATCGAACGTCGGAATTTAAAAACCTGCAAAACTGTGGTTGAATTGCTTGCTTTTTTTTTTTGCAATTTCACCCCATTTGGAATTTTTTTCCCGCTTCCCACTACATCATATGCAATATTAAATGGTGTTGTTGGAAAGTACAACTTGTACTGCAAAAAACAAGCCCTCATATGGCTATGTGAACCAAAAAATAAAAAAAGTTATGGCTCTGGGAAAGCAGGGAGCGCAAAACGAAAACACAAAAAAAAAACCCTCGGTCCTTAAGGGGTTATATATGAAACGTTACTAGTCATTGGTGGCCAGTGCACCCGCCTGTCCTCTCCTCATTGGCAGCGCGGCACAGGGGGAGGGAGAGACTGCCTACTTCTCCGCGTGCTGCTGAGGAGAACATGGCCGCACTGAGAGCAGCGCAGCCACGTTCTCTGATTCTGGGCTGTGCGGCAGTGTGTGCCCAGTATCGATAAAATACTAATCCTGGTATCGAGCTCGATACCAGAGAAAAGTATCGAAACTTCGATACCCGAAACAGCCCTATGATGCAGTCAGTTCATATCTGATCACGGATGTACTGAAGCGAGATTTCAATAGAAGAGGTCCACAATCGGATATGAACTGACAGAATCATAAAACGCTAAGATCCAGTGAGTTCAGGGGACTCCGGAGATGCGGCAGACACACGGACCGTGTTTCCTAGCTGATCCCGGTCCTGTGCGTGAGGTTTTCCTTTCGATCCCCTGAAATGATCCAGTTTAATCTATCAGATTTATTCCCATCTCATGATGGCGTAACACTAATATATGCAGTATTTATGATCCGTGGGTGAGCAACCTCTGGGACCATCGCCATCCTGAGAATTAAAGGAGTCTTCCGGTAGGTACAAGTTGTCCTCTTTCCTGTCAATGGGGGTCCTACTACTGGGACGAGGGCTCTTTCACACGAGCATGTCCCTTCTACAGAACCATAGTGACATATAGCTGTCAGTATGATTCCGTTACAGAAAGGTCAGGCAGAGGCACACAGCATTATCAGTCATCATAACACCGTGCGCTTCCTACGTCCAGACCGCACGATCCCTCTCTCACACGGAGCGCGATTTCCACAAGGGACACACTCGTGTGAAAGAGCCCTTAAAGAATCACTGGGGTCCTAGAGGTCGGACCTTGACAGAGCATAAAGTCCACTCAAACCCCGACCATTAAAAGTGGAGATTACTACTGGGCGGTTTCCGGTTATACTTATTAGCTGTGTTTTTCAGATCTAGTTCCGGCGTTTCCCACTGACCAGGGGTGGTCAGTGAGCCTCATCATGATGCCAGGGGAGACCCACTCAAAGACGGCTGGCATTGCTTCGGAGGCAGCAGGGTCCTGCCAGAACTGTACATCTATGCAACAGGTATCTCGTACCACTCAGCAGATCACTGTGTAAAACTACTACTTTCATCAACAGGAGGAAAATAATTTCATCTGTCCCAATTTATCTAATTTTTCTAACACCTGAGTGTATTATTTATAACTGTAGTGGATTTTTGTAGATCTTCCTTAAGAAAAAAAATGACAGAAACTGAAAAAATTTAAAATATTGTGCTATGGTTTTTTTCGGCTATTGAAAGTGTTTTGTGCTGTGGGGGAAAAATAAAACATACCTCATCTTGTGGATCCAACTCCACTGCATAGTCCCCTATTGCCCTCTGCTTCCTGGTCCAGCAATGCAGCAGCATGTGACCACTGCAGCCAATCACTGGCTGCAGCAGGTAATTTTTTTTTTTAACGTATATATCAAACGAGTGGCATAATCATGATGTGAACTCACTTAGGTTAACAGGGATGACATATTTTTGCGTTTCCTGCTGTCCTCGTGTGCAGATCGCTAGTAACAATGATTTAAGAGACGTGCGGAGGAGACTCGGATGCCAAGTAGCATCTGCGCAGGGAATCGATGTGACATCTAGAGGTTCTTTAGCAGCCATCCAAATGCAGATGTAGCAGGTTTTGCATTCAGGAACGATGCGTTTTTTGTGACAGATATTCGGGGCTTGCTGTCAGAGAAGGATTATTTGTTCCTGTTATAGTGCAGGGTCAGACCCAGTGTGACAGCGATGGCTCCGTGTAGAGACGGGCACCAAGGCTATCCAATAGAACAGAAATTCAGGTGAAGGAAAAAACACTAATGTATCCAGGTTTGAGTTGGGGAAAGGTGTAATTTAGCAGGAGATTGTAGATAAGCAAGCGTTCTGTGAAGGAGAATGCTGTACATGCATACATTGACCTCCTCCACAGTATGAGGAGGAGCAATCACTGCCATCACTCCTCCCCATACAGAATCAGTGTTTGCTGGCAGCAGAGGCTCTTTAGACTCATTCATTGGGTACGCGGTGGCGGATAATCGTTATTGAGCGTTCCTATGAACACTTGTTAGCGGTTATCTCGCCCATTCTCGGCAGCCTGTATTCTGTTGGTCGTTACCCAGTGCTATGGTTCTGTTCTTTGACCCTTGATTTAGTTCAGGGATGCTCAACCTGCGGCCCTCCAGCTGTTGTAGAACTACAACTCCCACAATGCCCTGCTGTAGGCTGATAGCTGTAGGCTGTTCGAACATGCTGGGAGTTGTAGTTTTGCAACAGCTGGAGGGCCGCAGGTTGAGCATGCCTGATTTAGTTAGTTGTGGAAATGACTAACTGTTGGACAAACTCGCCAACAGCTCTCCTTCCAGATGGCCACAGCACCTGATCCATTACCTGTAAGGACAACCTCTGGGCTTCCATTGTTGTCCTTCATGTAAATGGAAAGAATAGCGGTTTCTACACTGAGCACGTCATAAATCAAGCTATACGTAGTTTTATTCTCATCTACTTTACCCTTTTTAATTCCAGAGTTTGAATGAATATGTTGCGGCTCTGATTGCACTGAAGCAAAAAATAATAGATTCTGAGTAAGTACAGAACGCGCATCTTTTATTTTATAAAAAAATACAAATTTTTATAAATACTTGTCTCATATCCTTCTGTCAGCAAATGAACTTAATAGCACAGATTCACTGGGACTGTCTATTTTACCCTAATCCAAGTAAGGGAAGTAGTTGGTGTGATTTACGTGCACACATTTAAATAAGCTTGGGGCCTTTTAACTTCCAGTATGGAAATGGGTCAGCAACCAGAAAATTCATACATTTTACGACTAAAAGGTGCATGTTATCGATGGCGTACACTACTTCTGAAAGGGTCACTAACCTTTCAGAGACTAAGTTTAGATCGGTGGGGATCTGAGCACTGAGACCCCCAACAATACCTTTAATGAGGGGAGAGGAGCACGCGTATTGCGTTCTCTTTTTGCTGCTGAGAGCAAAATTGAGATGGAGCCTGTCTCATGCCGCAGTGAGAGAGCACGATATGCGCACGCTTCTCTCCCATTGTTTTAGAGATCAGTGGGGGTATCGATGCTCAGACCCCCACCAATCTAAACTTTTGATATGTCTATGACATAGCAACATTTTTGAACATGAAAAGTTAAAGGGGACCTGTAATCACTCCTGACATGCCTTTTTTAATAGCTGCATGCATTCCCCATGTAATAACAATTCTGGAATAGGGCGGCAGCTATCGATTATTTTAGTAATTAAGTATTCTACTGATTAATCAAGTACTCTAATAAGAAAAAGCTATAAAAACTCATCAGCTCCCCTGCCATCAGTTCCCCTTTCAATGCCACCAGCTTCCCCATGTTGTCAGTTGCTCCCCCTCCCAGTGCCATCAGTTCCCCCACTCCCCCCTCCTAGCCATCAGTTCTCAGCCGCAGCACCAGTGAACTAAAATACCTACCTCTCCTGTAGGGGCACTGCCGACACTCCAGAGATCTCAGCATCAGGTCATAGTGCGCGGCTGCGCGCTTACGTGGACTGTGTGCTGAAGATGTGTGTACATCAGGATCCAGTGCAGCGCTGTGCGGGCAGGCGGGTGACCACAGAGCACCACACTCAGTGGTCACATGGCACAAACGAATCATCAAAGATTTTTTTTGTGTCGAGTTAATCTATTAATTCGAGTAATCGTTTCAGTTCTATTCTGGAACATCTATTCTAATTATTTATTGTGTATATATATATATATAATATATATATAGCATGTGGTCTGGTAGTTTTTTTTTATAGGTAATTATGACTATGGTGTGCCATTCCTTTATTATTTCTACTAGAATTTATGAATTGGATGCTAGCAGTCTGCAGTAAGGGTACAAAGGGTTGTTAAGCAGTTGGGGGGGGGGGGTCCCTTCACAGTGCGAAAATGGCAGCACTGATTGGATTACTGGTTACCTCCCCTCTGTACCCTTATTGCAGACTGCTAACAATTCATTCATAACTTCTAGCAGGAATAATAAAGGAATGGCACACCATAGTCATAATTACCTATAAAAAAAAACTACCAGACCACATGCTATATATATATATATATATATATATATATATATATATATATATATATACACACAATAAATAATTAAACCAATGCAGGGAAAAGGCGACATCCACCAGAGGAAGGACACAATGGTGATAATTCAGACTGCTCCAATATTTAAGTATACATTAAGTGCAAGGGCTTTTTAAAAGTGCTACAGATTGTAAGGCAGAATCGTCTGGATGAAGGTTTGTCGAAACGCGTGTCAGGGTTTGCGCCATTCTGGAGGAGACACATTATGGGTAATTGATTCTGCATTACAATCTGTAGCACTTTTGAAATAGCCCTTGGACTTCTATTTATACTTTTAATATTGGAGCAGTATGAATTATTATCATTGTGTCCTTCCTCTGGTTGATGGTTTTTTTTGCCTTTTCCCTGCACTGGTTTTATTGTTATTTATTGCAATTATCTTGCTGAAATAATATATATATATATTTCAATTGGTCTGGTAGTTTTTTATAGGCGATTGTGATTCTCTTGTACCATAGGCATCTGTATAATTGAATATACATGGTAGCTACTCTGCGGTCTTGTGCCCACAACATAGAGCCATAAGACTAGATGCTCCAGAATTGTTATTACACGGGGAATGCATGGAGCTATAAAACCAGACATGTCAGGAGCGGTGACAGGTCCTCTATAAATGTGGGCCATTAAAGTTCTTTTAGACGAATGTACCAGTGTCTTATGGAGAGCAGCGATTGAAACCAGATTTCTTTCTGCTCACATTTGTGTCATGGTTTCACATACCACAATGAACTGTTGGATTTGTCACATGGCTGACATCAACCTGCAACTGACGGAGTCCACTGACTTCTAATGGACCCATCGGGTTCTGCAGCATGGTTTGTCTGGATCTGCTCCGTTGGGAGCCTCCGATTCGGATGTTGACATAATCTTGTACAGCAAGTGACTGCTATCGGGGAATTTCTGGCTGTGTGGCGCTTTTCTGTTACAGTGGAATGAGCTTCTTTTCCTTCACATTTAACATTTCCGATCATGTCTTCCAGCCAGCTGCTTGCGGAGTACCAGCAGAAGTGCGATGATATCCTTTTTTTGTAATGTGTTTCTAAAGTCTTTCAGTATAGACTAGGTTACATGTTAGTTATGATGCTAAAGTATATTGGGTTACAACGTGTGCTTCACTGTATGGTAGTGAAATCAGGATTATTGGGAATATTTTGAAAGTATGTTTGGATTTCTACTTTTGTTTTGCACATAATGTAGCATTCATGCTGTAATGGGAGTTTATAACAAATGTATAAAGTGGTATAGTGGCATACCAGTGGCACAGTATAATTCACATGATAAATGTGGGCATGGCACACTGGCTTAAATGGAATCTGTCCCCAGTTTTAGGCTACACGCACACGACCGTTGTTTTTCTCGGCTTCCGTTTTAGTTTTTTTGCGGATAGGACAGGAACCCATTCATTTCAATGGGTCAGCAAAAAAATGCTGACAGTTCATCCGTTTGTGTTCCGCGTTCGTTGTCTGTGTTTCCCTTTAGCAAAAAAAGTAGTGCATGTCTGTGAAAACAAAGGAATCCTCCAAAAAAAACTGATGGACCATCAGTGTTTTTTTGCGGATCCCGATTAGCAGACTGCAAAAAACAACTGTCGTGTGCATGTAGCCTTAGGCCTCGTGGAACACGGCCGTGCGCAGACCGTGGTATTCAGGCCTGGAATCCAGCTGACAGCAGGAGCGCACGGCGTCATTGGTCCTGGGCTGCACTATGACTTTTTGTAGCGAAACTGATTGATTTTAACTATTGAATGACAGCTGCAGTCTACAAGATTGCATTCAACTGAATGCATTCATTTGGACTACAGATGTACTTAACCCCTTAAGGACGCATGACGTACCTGTACGTCATCGTTTCCGAGTCCTTAAGGACCCATGACGTACAGGTACGTCATGAGTTGTTCCGATCACTGCTGCTCAGCTGGCAGTGATCGGAACAAGGTACCTGCTGAAATCATTCAGCAGGTACCTTGTTACAATGCCCAGGGGGGTCTTGTGACCCCCCCCATATCGGCGATCGCTGCAAACCGCAGGTCAATTCAGACCTGTGGTTTGCAGCTTTTTGTGCGATCTCTGACAGACCGCGGGGATCAGAGGGTTAATGCCCCCAATGTGTTTATTTTTAACCCCCCCCCCCCCTGCAGCCCCCAATCATATTGTGGCTGTGGGGGTGCAGGGGGGGTGGTTGCGGGCGGCGGGAGGTGGTGCGGCGGGCGGGATCGCGAAAACAGTCCAGCAAAATCCACCTTCCAAAAACCATATGGCGCTCCTTTCCTTCTGCGCCCTGCAGTTTGGCCATACAGCAGTTTACGACCACATATTGGGTGTTCGTGCAAACTACAGAATCGGGGGAATAAATATTAAGATTTGTTTGGCTGTTAACCCTTGCTTTGTTACTGGAAAAAATGGATTGAAATGGAAAATTTTTCAAAAAATCGAAATTCTGAAATTTTATCTCCATTTGCCATTAACTTTTGTGGAAAACCTAAAGGGTTAATTATGTTTGTAAAATCAGTTTTGAATACCTTGAGGGGTGTAGTTTTTAGAATGGGGTAATTTGGGTGGTTTCTATTATGTAAGCCTCACAAAGTGACTTCAGACCTGAACTGGTCCCTAAAAAGTGGGTTTTTGAACATTTCTGAAAAATTTCAAGATTTGCTTCTAAACTTCTAAGCCTTGTAACGTCCCCAAAAAATGAAATAGCATTCCCAAAATGATCGATACATGAAGTAGACATATGGGGAATGTAAATCAATAACTTTTTTTGGTGTTATTACTATGTATTATAGAAGTAGAGAAATTGAAACTTGGAAAATTGCGAATTTTTCAAAATTTTTGGTAAATTTTGTATTTTTTTTATAAATAAAAATGAAATTTTTCAACTTTATTTTACCACTGTTATGAAGTACAATATGTGACGAAAAAACAATCTCAGAATGGCCTGGATAAGATAAAGCGTTTTAAAGTTATCACCACATAAAGTGACACTGGTCAGATTTGCAAAAAATGGCCAGGTCCTTAGGGTGAAATAGGGCTGAGTCCTTAAGGGGTTAAATAGTTAAAATCAGTCAGTCTCCCTACAAAAAGTCAGTGTAGCCCAGGAATTAATTGACCCAGCCATTTTGCCAAAAATTGTATTATATCTTTTTCTTTGATTCCCTGTATTCATGATCTCTCCTGGCTTTCCCTGCCTACCCGCTGCCGATTCATAAGGCAAAACCTGTCAATCAGCAGCAGGTGGGCGGGGAAAGCCGTGAGCTCATGAATATGGGGGCTCATTGGCATGTGCTGGAGCCGTTAGGACCTAGATAAAACTGGTGACAGATTCCCTTTAAATGGAATCGGTCACCCGGAAATATTCTGGTAAACCAGGCACAATGGTTTGTATGGTGAGTTCAGCTGAATGCAATGATACCTTTCACTTAGTAGTCCGAAACTTTATTTTGAAGGAAAGGTACTTTTAATCCATATGCAAATGAGCAGCTAAAGGGGGTTTTCCTAGATTTTTATTTTTTTTTTTTAATACTGATGACCTATTTTCAGGATAGGTCATCAGTATCTGATTGGTGGGAGTCCAATACTTGGGACCCCCGCCGTTCAGCTGTTTTGAGAAGGCAGCGGCTCTCCTGTGAGCTTACCAAGCACAGCGCTGTACATTGTACAGCAGCACTGCTTGGTATTGTGTTTAGCCACATTTAAGTGAATGAGCTGGACCAAGGCTACAAGACCGATGAACGTGTCGTCACTTGTCCTAGAAAAAAGAAGCACCCCTCCCTTCTCCTAACAGCTGATTGGCGGTGGTCCATGGTGTCAGACCTCCCACCAATCAATACAGATGAGCTGTCCTAAAGGATAGGTCATCATTAAAAATCTTGGGAAAACCCTTTTAACTGCATCAGCGATGGGCCCAAGCTACTCTGTGCATCCTTGCTTCTCCTATTTGGCTGACAGAGCTGGGTTCCTGCATAGTCCACCTGCCTGGTCCTGTTGGTCAAGGAGGGAGAGCTTGACAGGAAGCAGCAGTAGCAAGGGTGCACAGAGTGGTTTGGGCCTGCCTTCTCGGTGAACTTCATTGCTTCTTTACACATGGATTAGTAAAAGTATTCTCCAGAATAAAGTTTCAAATTTCTAAGTAAAATGTATTAATACGTTCAGGTGAGCTAGCCCTACAGCGCTTTGTGTCTGGTGTAACGGCAAACCTCCTGGTGACAGACTCCCTTTAAAGATAAATCCTCATGATTCCCCCATTTAAAAAAACAACAACCATTTGTTGGTTGTATAGGTACTCAAGGCCTAGTTCTTGATCTAAGGCCCCACCAACCAGACCATGATCATGCTAGTGCGTCCCTAGTGGTCTACATACATGCTGAAATTAATAAGGATGGCTTATCTTACCTTTCACCCAGTATAACATACAGTAATACATTGAATGGCGCACCAGTCGAGCAGGCACACTACTCTTGGCTGTTTCCGTCTCTCTCTTGTAGAGATTGAAATGAGCTGCAGCTCAGATGCCAACCACCACTTCAATTTTTAGATGTGTGGACTCCAGCAATCAAACGTTTATTAGCTATCCTAAATTCTCTGCAGTCTGCTAGAGATTAGGAACTGCCCTGACTCTGCTGGAAACCTAACAAGAGCGGGGCGGCAGCAGGAGCCGTGCATTTCTCAAAATAATATGTGACTTTGTCACAGGCCTGGACCTCTGGAGCTCCTGAAATTAGCCACTCTAAAGGGTTTTTTCATCAGAGACAATACCTTTCAGTAAACAAGAGCCATTGTGATCAACTGATCACTGCAGGTCCTGCTCCTGATGGTCAATAAAAAAAAAAAAAAACTGCATATTAGCAGTAGGTGGCGGTATTTTGTAGATCCAAAAACAATTTTGCATGCTTTGTTGATTTGGAAAGATGTTTTTTTTTTTTTTAATGTCTTAGTATTTTCCTTAACTAGAAAATACATCTTCAGTATGCTGAAAGGTAATTGACCAGTGTATTTTAAGTGCCTTATTGTAATAAGCTGTTTATTGTATTTTATAAATTACGGGCGGAATTTTATCATGAGGGTACTATTTGTAGTCTGCTTTGCTTGAGTCTCTGTTGGTCGTACTTTGTACCAAATCTATCAAATGTCACATGTTTGATACATTTTCATCTTTAAACCTAAGACTTTTACATAGAAATGCTACTCCAGTTTTCCAAGTACACTCTCCTACTGGAGCGAGATTGTGACTTTTTTATAAAGTTGCAAAAAAAAAAAAAAGTTGCTGTGATAAATCTGGAGTGAAGCATGTTAACATAGCTAACCTTGCCCACTTTCCACCCACTTTTCAAATCTGGATTGGATGTTTTAATGCAAAAAGTTGCAGAATATTTGCTCAAGTGACCACAAAAGTCACCAAAACCCCTTTATGTGACTTTTTGAAGCCAGAATTGTGGAGTACAGGGAGTTATAAATTCCCACCTACGTCTTTACAGTTCTGCTTCCTAAATTTCCCCTAAAATGTATGTCAACCTTTGAATCCCATGTTACAGTTCTAGAAAATGAACCTTCTTACCAATTTGAATGACTTTTATGAATGCATTGTATTATTCTGTTATAGTGTGGGTTGATAGACGCCCATCCTATTAGTTTCTATTATAGCCCAACGCTGCATTGTGATTACACCTGCAAGTAAACAGAGCAGAGAAGGCAGCCCTTGTACCAGTGCTGCCGTCTCTTCACACAGCTGATCGGCGGGGGTCCCGGGTGTCAGACCCCTGCCAATATGAGTCTGATGACCTATCCTGAGGACAGGAATCACTAGTACAAAGAGGACAACCCCTTTAACTGCATCTGTGGCTAAGTAAGCTGCTTGAAAATGAGTCAGTATTCTTGACTGTTTTCAATAATCGACACAATTGTAAATCTGGCTTTTTGGAAATCACAGCTATATAGATCTGTAAACTGTTAAGTCACCATACATTATTTTGGACTTATCTGGTGCTAATAGTTCAGATTTCAATTAATTACAACTCTGCAGCAGGTAGTATGAATCCTTAACGCTGGGTTCACACTTGAGCGTATTTGTCATACGCACATTTGTGACTCTGGAGACCAATTAAAAAAAGGCCTATCTACACTTAACGCACGTTCCCATTGAAGTCTATGGGTGCAAACGCGCGACAAAGCGCCCCAAAGAAGCTCAAGAACTTTTTTGAGCGTAGGGCGTTTTACAGCGCGTTCAAACGCGCTGTAAAACGCTCAAGTGAGAACCAGGGCCATAGGGAAGCATTGGTTTTCATGTGTTGAGCGTTTTACAGCGCATTTGAACGCGCTGTAAAACGCTCAGGTGTGAACTGAGGGTAAACATACTCATTACATATATTTTAATGTTCCTCATAATTCCCCCCAAAAATAATTTGATTTAGTACTTTGACATAATTTAGTTTCCTATAGCATAACACTGGTTGCGTAGTTATGGGCACAGTTATTACTTTAATTTCTTGTTTCATTTCTATTACTTTTATTACAAATACTTCAAACGTATTATATTTCAGGGAGAATGAAACCCTACGATGTCAACTGGAGCAAATGTTGCAGAAAATATCTCCTCAGGCACAACATGAAGAGGAGCTAGAATCCCTGAAGGTTGAACTGGAAGAGAAGACGGTAGTTATGTTTTATGATTTACTCAATTTAAAGAAAAAATATTACATTAAGATTAGAAAAATATTCTTCCTTCGCTAGTAGTAATCTGAGGGGGGCTTCTTTACTTTTCCAGCTATAGGTAATATAACAGTAGTAGGGGCTTGACATGTAGAGAACATTTGATGTGTGGTAAATGGAATTCGTGAAGATGATCATTCTCCGTAAAGTCCTGGAATTTTAACTGTTTAAAGGGATTTAGCAGAATTACTGAATATAAAAATTGACATGTGTACACACAACTATTATTGGGCTGTAGTAATGTATGGTAATAAACTGAGGTGGAATACCTGATTGAACAGGCATGAAAGATGGTACTGACTCTGTAACTTAACCTGGACCTGCTACCCCCGTGCAGGAACCGAACCTACTGTCCCAACACATTGTCCAGGGTTGTTAATCACATTATTCTCTCCCCATCTCGGTTTGCTTTTATTTTCTGCCTGATTATTTTAATGGTGTATTATCAGATTCTACTAGATAGCTTTGTTGTTAGATCTGATATTAGATAAATCGTCACAATTGTTTATTAACTGTTGTCAAAGAGCTAAAAACCCGGTGTCAGTAAGTGATTGATTCTCATAATTCAAGTTGTAGTATGGAATAACCATGTCAATTTGTCCTAATATCTCAGCTAAACCCATATCTTAAATAAAAATCAAATCAGATCAAAGTAGGTTTTTATGATAAACTTCTTAAAATGTAATGTTTTCTTTGCAGTCAACTCTCAAGATCTACCAGCAAACTCACATGGAGTACATCAAAGTGAAGGAAGAGTGTGAAAAGAGTGTTATCGCGTACGTATTTGTCAGTGTTTGGTGTGTAGGCCAGGAAATACAGCGATGGTTACAATAATATACGTTATGTACAAAATAAAATGGATATTTCCTGATAACTGTAACCATTGGTTACACTGGTCGTAACTTACAGGGCTGTGAAGTCAGTCAGTAGAGAAATATACCGACTCCAGCTTAAAAAGAATATTATTGTGTAATAATTTTCATATAAATTTGGAAAAGTTTAGATTTTATGTTTTGGTGTTTTAATTTAGTATTTTATGTTTTATCAATTGAAGGCCCTCAGTTATCAAAAACAATGATGAGCAGGGGGTTCTAGTGGTGCTAGACAATCGGTTCTCTGCTCTCCTGTCTCTTATACTAGGTATCTTCACGCTTCTCCTAGACCAGGCATCCTCTAACTGCGGCTCTCCAGCTGTTGTAAAACTACAACTCCCACAATGCCCTGCTGTAGGCTGATACCTGTAGGCTGTTCGGGCATGCTGGGAGTTGTAGTTTTGCAACAGCTGGAGGGCCGCAGTTTGAGGATGCCTGTCCTAGACCGTTAGTTACAATGACCTAAACCATGCTACACATGCTCAGTAATGAAGACCTGAGGAGGAAGTTCGCTAGTGGGAATGCCTGCAGTCATCTCAGAACTGCTAGACAGTAGAGTACAGCAAGAGAGCATTAAAAGTGTGGTTCGGGAAGAAGTAATCTTTCACAGCCTGTCTGCAGCCTGTCTCTGCTGTGGAAAGAATCATACTTGCCTACTCCCTGCCGCTCTGGTCCTGTATGCTGGCTCCTGTGTGTACATCTTTTGACATGGGTATGATCATCTGCTCCTCTGTAGCCAATAACTGGCTTCAGCAGTGCTGTCTCTTGTGCACGTGTCACCACTGAAGCAAGTCATTGGCTGCAGCAGAGCAGGTGATCATGCCTATGAGGAAGCAAACAAGCCTTGGACTGGAAGATGGACACACTCGAGCTAGTGTGCAGGCCTAGAACTGCAGATAGCAGGTATGGATCTTTCCATAGCAGAGGCAGGCTGTTTACCCTTGTGAAAAGTTATTTATTGCGAGACTGCCCTTTTATGGCAAGCACTGAATATAGCCGCTACGCATTTATGAATTGGAGCATGATAAAATATGGGATTCCAGTCAGAACTTTGTTCTACCGACACCACAGCACTGCTAACATATAAGATATAACTGTCTAAAAACATTATTGATTTAATGCATTGCATCACGATGTCTGGAGAGGTACAGGAGGGGGTGTATATGTTGCCTGGCATGCTTAGATCGATGAGATAAAATAATTGTGAAAATCAAAGTTAAGTTTGTTGGGGCTTGTATGTAAATTTGGTTTCAAGAACTTTTTATTTTTTTTTTAAATTTTTTTTTTCTGGAATGGCAGATGGGTTTGGTAATGGGACTTGCCATTCCCTTCCCACTCAAGTACACCACTTTGCCCTAGCCCAAGGTGATTCAGGATCGCCTGCTGAGCTCATGACTAGGGGAATAAATACAGAGCTGAATGGCTCATTCAGAGTCTGGAAGCTGCATAGCATGCTTGCTGTGATGAGCCTAATCTCCTCTTTATGCTGAAGTGCTAGGAGAGGCAACAGAAATAGCAGAGCGGTAAAATGTACAGATTACAAGTGTTACTGAATCTTTTCCTGCAAAACTATATATCAATCTGCTTCGTTTCTCTTGCGCTATAACATAGTGTCTGCTGATTGTACTCTTTAAAGGGATCCTCTCACCTTTTTGCTGTCCTCTCTAAGGGCAGCATAAAGTAGTGACGGACCCACTGGAACCCGCAGTCTGCCACCTGCTAAAGTAACACCGATGCTGATCGCTTACAATTCAATGATGGCAGAGCGCACCGGAGAAGAAGCTCACGCTGACAACAAGGGTCTAACTTAGACATAAGTTGACCTTCTCTACAGCTGCTGATTGATAGTTGTTTTTTTTTTTTTGTTTTTTTTTCCCCCTAAAGAGAGAACTGCAAACTACCAATGGATGGTCGGGGACAAATTCTGACTCCTCTCTGGTGGTGTGAGCTTTTTCTCCAGCTTTTGCTGCTTGCATTAAGGCTGGTACCACACCTAGGCGTTTCTGAATCGCGCGTTTTTGAATACGCGTTTTTGTAACTAAGAAACGCGCGTCATACGCGCGATTCAGTGATTCTCCCCTATGGCATCATTGTCCATAGGCGCGTTAAAACCGCCCAAAGAAGCTCATGTACTTGTTTGGGCGTGGGGCGTTTTACAGCGCGTTCAGACGCGCTGTAAAACGCCCAAATGTGAACCATGCCCATAGGGAAGCATGGCTTTTCACATGTTATGCGTTTTACAGCGCGTTTGAACGCGCTGTAAAACGCTTAGGTGTGTACCTAGGGTAAAGGAGTTGTGCAGTGCATAGATATTCATGAATTCATGATATTCAGAATAGGTCATCAATATCAGATTGGTAAAAGTCCGACTCCATGCACCCCTATTAATCAGCTGTTTGAAGGGGTAGTGGCGCTTGTGTGAACGCTGCTTCTGATACTAAATTGCCTGTGCAGCAGCCATGCAGATTACTGACCCCCCCATAAAGCCCCTTTCACCCGGGTGAGTTTTCCGCGCGGGTGCAATGCGTGAGGTGGACGCATTGTACTCGCACTGAATCCGGACCCATTCATTTCTATGGGGCTGTGCACATGAGCGGTGATTTTCACGCATCACTTCTGCGTTGCGTGAAAATCGCAGCATGCTCTATATTGTTCGTTTTTTCACGCAACGCAGGCCCCATAAAAGTGAATGGGGCTGCGGAAAAATCGCAAGCATCCGGTTATAAGGGATTAATAAAGAATGCTTAGTAAAATGAGGATGAAGGGGTTAAAAATAATAAAAGTTAACTTACCGTAGCCACTTGATCGCGTAGTTGCGATCTGTCTTCTCTCTTCAAGCTTCAGCTACCAGCTAAAGGACCTGTGATGAAAATAATAAATTCTCCAGAAGACCCGAAACCGGACTTCAGTGATTAAGTCCGGTTTCGGGTCTGGGTACCAAACATAGCGATTTTTCCCACGCGTGTGCAAAACGCATTACAAACGTTTGCACACGTGCGGAAAAATCGCGCAGATTCCCGCAACGCACCCGCCTCTTATCCGAGCGTCAAACATGACTCCTGTGTGAAAGAGGCCTAACAGCAGGCATCCTCAAACTGTGGCCCTCCAGCTGTTTTAAAACTACGACTTTCAGCATGCCTGAACAGCCTACAGGTATCAGCCTACAGCAGGGCATTGTGGGAGTTGTAGTTTTACAACAGCTGGAGGGCCGCAGTTTGAGGATGCCTGCCTAACAGTGTCAGCCACAGACCCACATTAGTTCAAAACCCACCAAAAACACACCTTTTGGTTTAAAATATTTTTTTCTTTATTTTCCTCCTCAAAAACCTTGTTGCCTCTTATGGGTCAGTGCGTCTTAAAGGGCGAAAAATACGGACTATGCCGCCTCTAAGTGAAAGTATGTGCAGGTAAATTTGATGTGGAAGCAGTGCTCACACAAGTGCTGCTACCCCTTCAAAGCCGATCGGCTGGAGTTCGGTTAGTCCGACCACCCTACCTCAATCTGATATTGATGACCTATCTTTGCTCTGCACAAGTCCTTTTTTAAACCAAGTTTTTAGCAGTGGTGTTACTTTTAGATAGATAACAGACCAATGATTTCTGCGTTTGTCACTACTTTATGCTGCCCTTAGTATGGACATCATAAAGGAGTTTCCTTTCAAGGGGTTGTACTCTCCCCAGCAATGTGGCGTTCAAATTAGGAAAGAAAATCACACTCACCTGCGTGCTGCTGCTCTGTTACGGCTCCCTGGCTCTGTTCAGTGATCTGGCCTGTAACCAACCAATCTGGATAATATGTGCCACAGAGGTGTCCTCAAGTGGCCCATGATCCAGCAGTGACGTTCCGCTTGGATACATGTCGCCGCTAAGGTCAGTCACTGGCTACAGTAGTGGTGCATGTGACCTCATGAGTTTGCTGTATGGATGCAGGGATCCGTAACGGAGCAGTGGGGAGCAGGCAAGCATGATTATTATTATTTTCTGCTAGTTGCACACACTGCTGAGGACCGTAAGAAAAAAACGCAGAAGGCTGGAAAATTCTTTTAAGCTCCAATTTCTTGTTCCCTTTAATTTATTAATTGAACTTTCTTTAGGAAGAAGAAGTTGGAAGCAAAGTTGAAGAAAATGGAAGGTAAAGTTATATTTCATTTATACAATAATATGGGATCTTTAAACGACTTAAAAACTATTCCAAATTCGAGAATTTATCTAGTATTTTTCTGACAATCCACATACCTAGGTTACGGTTACATTGAGGGCTTTTACACCACTGTTGTCATCCAACTCCCTTTTTGATTAGCTACAATCTGGCTTCCGACCTGGTTACCCCACTGGAACGGCCCTAAATACAGACACTAATCTGATTACCCATGGTCATTACTCAGTACTGCTGCTTCTAGACCTGTCTTTACCCTTTGACACAGTCAACCACTCCCTCCTTATGCAAACTCTCTCACCCCCTCGGGATCAGAACTTTGCCCCCCATATCTCACCAGCTGAACATTCAGTGTATGCCACCTCCTCTTCCTCACTGTTTCTGTCCATTTCTCTCGGGGCTCTCAGTGCCACTTCTATGCTAATGACATTTACCTCTCTATATGGAATCTCTGCTATAAGGAATCCCAGAGTATATTGTCTTTTTCCTCCAGCTTTCTAAAACTCATTATGAAGAAATTCCCTACCAGACCTATCAGTCACAGCTAATGGCTTCAGGCTCTCTCCAGTTTTACAAGTCCACTGCCTTGGGATAACATTTGATTTTGTACTGTCCTTTAACCACCTCAGCCCCGCTAGCTTAACCACCTCAGCCCCCCCTAGCTTAAAGAGGACCTTTCATCAGGGTAAAAAATGTGTACTAAGTATGCTGACATGTAGAGCGGCGCCCAGGGATCTCCCTGCACTTACTATTATCCCTGGGCGCCGCTCCGTTCACCCGGTATAGGCTCCAGTATCTTCTGGGACTTGGTTATACTAGGCGGAGCCTAGTACACTTGGTTATAGTAGGCGTATCCCAGGCTGTAGCGCTAGCCAATCGCAGCGCACAGCTCATATCCTGGGAAGTTTTTTTTTCTCCCAGGCTGTGAGCTGTGCGCTGCAACTGGCCAGCGCTTCATCCTTTGTTGTAAATTTAAAAAAAAAAATGACATTTCTGTATAAATTTTTCTATAAATTAATTGTTCTACATGTCTTTGATTAAAAAAACATAAAATCCAATAAGTGTATATTTATTGGTTTGGGTAAAAGTTATAGCGTTTACAAACTATGGTGCAAAAAGTGAATTTCGGCATTTTGAAGCAGCTCTGACTTTCTGAGCACCTGTCATGTTTCTTCAGGTGCTAGAATGTCAGGATAGTATAAATACCCCCCAAATGACACAATTTTTAGTAAGAAGACACCCCAAAGTATTCGCGGAGGGGCATGGTGAGTTCATGTATCATTTCATTTTTTTTCACAAGTTAACGGAAAATGACACTTTCTGAGGAAAAAAAATAATAACGTTTCCATTTCTGCTAACTTCTGGCAAAAAAAATAAAAATCTTCCAAGGACTCACTATGCCCCTCAGTGAATACCTTTGGGAGTCTACTTTCCGAAATGGGGTCATTTGTGAGGTGTGTTTACTGTTCTGGCATTTTGGGCGGGGTTAAATTGTGAGCAATCCTGTAAAACCTAAAGGTACTCGTTGGAATTTGGGCCCCTTTGCGCACCCAGGCTGCAAAAAAGTGTCACTCATGTGGTATCGCCGTACTCAGGAGAAGTAGGGCAATGTGTTTTGGGGTGTATTTTTACATATACCCATGCTGGGTGAGAGAAATATCTCTGTAAATTGTCAACCAGTTGTCATTTACAGAAATATTTCTCTCACCCAGCATGGGTATATGTAAAAATACACCCCAAAACACATTGCCCTACTTCTCCTGAGTACGGCGATACCACATGTGTGACGCTTTTTTTTTGCAGCCAAGATGCGCAAAGGGGCCCAAATTCCCATGAGTACCTTTAGGATTTCACAGGGCATTTTTACGCATTTGGATTCCAAACTACTTCTCACGCATTAGGGGCCCCTAAAATGCCAGGGCAGTATAAATACCCCATAGGTGACCCCATTTTAGAAAGAAGACACCCCAAGGTATTCCATGAGGGGTATGGTGAGTTCATGTAAAATTTTATTTTTTGTCACAAGTTAGTGGAATATGAGACTTTGTAAGAAAAAAAAAAAAACTATTTCCGCTAACTTGTTGCAAAAAAAAAATCTTCTATGAACTCGCCATGCCCTTCACGGAATATCTTGGGGTGTCTTCTTTCTAAAATGGGGTCACTTGTGGGGTATTTATACTGCCCTGGCATTTCAGGGTCTCCGCAATCATTACATGTATGGCCAGCATTAGGAGTTTCTGCTATTTTCCTTATACGGGTAATGAGATTTTTTTTTTTTTTTCCGTTCAGTCTCTGGGCTGAAAAAAAAATGAACAGCACAGATTTCTTCATTCGCATCGATCAATGTGGATGAAAAAATCTCTGCCAAAAAAAAAAAAAAAATCCAAAAAGCTCAAAAGTGATCTTGATAGCGCTGCAGCGATTTGACTGTTTTTGCAGTGATCAGAAAAAAAATTCTGACACTGCGGTGGGGCGAACTGAACGCAAATGTGCGCACAAGATCAGGCCTGAGGTGACCGTAATGTACTGATATAGATCTGATTGCGATCAGTCTTGATCACTTACAGATACTATATAGTACTAGTGCTGATTAACGACAGCAATGACGCTAATCTGCGACTAATCAGTGACTGCGGTGTGGTGGGCACTAACTACCTAACAAGTAGCTAACTGGCGGTGATAAGGGACCCTTAGGCCCCATTCACACGTCCGCAATTCTGTTCCGCATTTTGCGGAACAGAATTGCGGACCCATTCATTTCTATGGGGACAGACTTTGTCCTGCTGGGATCCGGAATTGCGGGTCCGCACTTCCGTTCCGCGAAAATATAGAACATGTCCTATTTTTGTCCGCAATTGCAGACAAGAAAAGGCATTTTCTATTTAGTTTTGGCAATGTGCGGATCCGCAAAATGCAGAAAGCACGTTGCCGGTGTGCCAATGATCTCGGGGCAGGCATATAGGACCTTTCATTAGTTTCAACTTTATGACTTAAGTACGGGTATATGGGGCACTTACTATTATATCTGTGCGGGGCTCCGTTCGCCCGATCTGGCCCCCGTCACATGGTGGGAACACCAGGGAGGAGACATCAGCCTCTGTCCCTGGGCTTTCCTTCTCCCTGCCTGTGGCGTTCTGCGCTGTGATTGGACAGCGCTGCAGACGGAGTAGAAACGCCCAGGGAGAGAGGCTGATGTCTCCTCCCTGGTGTTCCCACCATGTAACAGGGGCCAGAGCAGATGAACGGAGCCCCGCACAGATATAATAGTAAGTGCCCCATATATGCCCTATGTGCTGTTACCTAAGTAATAAAGTTCAAACTAATGAAAGGTTCTATATGCCTGCATGTGCCGGCCATGTTCCATGCTGGGCCTCTATGACTGCGTGCTGCGATCCGCCGCAATTAACCCCTCAGAACCTGCTCCCTCCTTCTCCACTGTGCCGGCTCAGGAGAACATGGTATGCGCCGAGAGCAGCGCATACCATGTTCTACCGCGATATGGCGATATAAACAAAATTGATATCGTGGCACAAATTCATATCGTCTATATCGCCCACCCCTATGTATGATACCATGCCAAGTGCTCTATGGAGCGGGCTGCTGCACTGAGCTTGCTCCATACATGGCATGTGGCGGCTGTATAATACAGCAGGTACCAAGCCACAATGACCGGGATTGGCGATGACTCAGAAACCAGTTGTTTAACCCCTCAGATGCAATGTTTAATAGCACTTTCAGCATCTATGAATTAAGACAGAGCAAGGGGGCTACCCCTACCTTCTAATCTGAGCCCCTACCGTGAAATTGCGGTGATCTGTTACCATGACAGCCGGGGGCCTGCTGAAGGTTCCCAGGCTTGTCATGGTAAGCTGCCTGTAAAGCTGTGCACGAGGCACAGCTTCACAGGCAGGCAATGAAAGTCGCATAGACCATAATAGTTCCCCAATATGGTCTATGGGGAAAAGTCATCAGAAGATTGCAGGTTAAGTAACTGAGCAAATAAGTGAAAATAAGCCTCTACAATCACCTGAAAAATAAAAAAAAAATAAAAATATGGCTTTCAGAAAATTACAACACATAAACAAGATTTTTTTTTTTTTTTTTCAAAAATGCTTTTACTGTTTAAAAGTAACAAATCCAAAAATTGACATATTGGGTATCACTGTGTCTGTAGCAACCTGCTCTATAAAAATATCACATGAGCTACCTTGTCAGGTGACGGCTATAAAAAAGAAATAAGGCCTCTTTCACACTAGCGTTGTTTCTTTCCGTCCCAGAGTTCCGTCCTCGGGGCTCTAGGACGGAAAGAAACTGATCAGGATAATCCCAATGCATCCTGAATGGAGAGAAATCCGTTCAGGATGCATCAGGATGTCTTCCGTTCAGTATGTGAACGTTTTTTGGACGTTGACAAAAGCGCAGCATGCTGCGGATTTGTCTCCATCCAAAAAGCCGGAAGACATGCCGCAATGCTGGATCCGGAACTAATGCCCATTGAAGAGCATTATTCCGGATCCGGCATTAAGCTAAACGTCGATTCGGCGCATCGCCGGATCTGACGTTTAGCGCTGCGCATGCGCAGCAGCCGTTCCGATCGGCGCCCCAGTGTAAGCTGGGGCTACGATCGGTTACCATGGCAGCCAGGACGCTACTGGAGTCCTGGCTGCCATGGTAAGCTGCAGCAGTAGTGTACTTACCTGCGCTGCGGCGCCGGGCGCTCCATTATGACATCACAGGTCCGGGCGGCGCATTGATCTATGCGCCGCCCGGACCTGTGACGTCATGAAGGAGCGCCCGGCGGTCGCAGCGCAGGTAAGTACACTGCTGCTGAGTACCATGGCAGCCAGGACTCCAGTAGCGTCCTGGCTGCCATGGTAACAGTGAAAGCATGTTGAAGACTGATGAGGAAACTGATCAGTCTTCAAATGCTGTCAGTCCACTTGCGTTCTGACGGATCCGGCGGGACTGAAGTGCCCGCCGGTACCTCAGAACGCAAGTGTGAAAGAGCCCTAAATTAAAACTTACAGAATGCAAGATGCAATCCAATAGTTGCATATTATAATCACCTAGAGTGACTTGAAGTAAAAACACGAAAAATGTAAAAATATAGCAATTCAGATCACCCCTTTTTCCCTAGATAAAAACAAATATTTATGATCAAAAATTTATACACACTCCAAAACTGTATCAATAAAAACTTTTTCTCAGTTATTTCTTTTGATTACATAGTAACATCTTATATTTAAAGCTATGTGTGTGTGTTTGCAGGTTATCTCTTCATGTCCCAACTGCCACACACACGGTCACCTGTCTCTTAGGCCCCTTTCACATCTGCGTTTTTCTTTTCCGTCCTAGAGTTCCATCCTCGGGGCTCTAGGACGGAAAGATTACCGATCAGGATTATCACCATGCATTCTGAATGGAGAGACATCCGTTCAGGATGCATCAGGATGTCTTCCGTTCAGTATTTAAACATTCTTTGGACGTTGACAAAACAGCAGCATGCTGCGGATTTGCCTCCGTCCAAAAATCCGTAAGACATGCCGTAACGACGGATCCGGAATTAATGCCCATTGAAGTGCATTAATCCGGATCTGGAGTTGAGCTAAAAGTCGTTTCGGCGCATCGCCGGATCCGACGTTTAGCTCTGCGCATGCACAGCAGCAGTTCCGATCGGGGCCCCAGTGTAAGCTGGGGCCTCGATCGGTTACCATGGCAGCCAGGATGCTACTGAAGCCCTGGCTGCCATAGTAAGTACTCCGCAGCAGTGTACTTACCTGCGCTGCGGCCTCCGGACGCTCCTTCATGACGTAACCGGTCCGGGCAGCGCATTGATCGTTGCGCCGCGGGGACCTCTGACGTCATGAAGGAGCGACCGGCAGCCACAGCGCAGGAAAGTACACTGCTGCGGAGTACTTACCATGGCAGTCAGGACTTCAGTAGCTTCCTGGCTGCCATGGTTACCTGGAAGCATTTCGAAGACTAATCAGGATCATGATCAGTCTTCAAATGCTTTCAGGCGACTTGCGTTCTGACGGATCCGGCAACCACCCCGCAGCCACAATATAATTGGGGACTGCAGGGGGGGGGGGGGGGTAAAGTATAAAACATGGGAAACATTTAGTCTCTGATCCCCGCGGTCACACACCGCGGGGATCGGAGATTGAAGAAAGCGCTGCAAACCACAGTTCTGAATTGACCTGCGGTTTCCTGCAATTGCCGGTACGTTGTGACAGGATGCCTGCTGAATTATTTCATGGGCACCCACTGTGGGCCAGCCGCAAGTAAATGGGTTCCGCGAGCCCTCCGTTCCGCAAAAAGATTACTGTACTGCAGCCCACCCCCCCCCCCCCCCCATTCCAGTTAGTACTTAATTTGCCCTCCTCTGAACTCTCTCCAGCTTTGCTATGTCTGCCTTGTTCACAGAAGCCAAGAACAGTATACAGGACTCCATGTGTGGCAGGACTATTTTTTTGGCCTTGGCAGCAGCTGCCTTACACTGGTTTCTACAGCTTAGTTTGCTGTTCACTAAAATTCCTAGGTCCTTTTCCATGTCAGTGTTACCCAATGTTTTACCATTTAGTATGTACAGGTGACTTGCATTATTCCTTCCCATGTGCATAACCTCACATTTGTCACTGTTAAACCTAATCTGCCACTTCTCTGCCCAAGCCTCCAATCTATCCAGATTCCTCTGTAGCAGTATATTGTCCTCTTCCGTATTAATTACTTTACACAGTTTAGTGTCATCTGCAAAAATTGATATTTTACTGTGCAAGCCTTTTACAAGATCATTAATAAATATATTGAAGCGAATAGTGCCCAGTACTGACCCCTGTAGTACTTCTTAATTATTTATTTTGTTCAGTACTAAAATACAAGAAAAACTGTATTTCTCGCCCACCTTCCTTGGGGGACACAGAAGACCTTGGGTATAGCTCAGCTCCCTAGGAGGCGTGACACTAAGTAGAAACTGTTAAGCCCCTCCTCCATCAGCTATACCCTCAGCCTGGAGAGAGAGACTGCCAGTTTTTGCTTAGTGTCCAAGGAGGCAAGACACTCCCCGCTCTGCAGGGCTGTTTTCTCCTTGTCATTTTATTTTTGATTTATTTTATTTTTTCCTTTTTTCCAGATCATCAGGGATAACAGAGGCGCACTAGACCTCTCTGTTCTCCCGGGGTTGAGCTGCGCCAGTGTCGGTAATCCGCACTGCTGCCTTCCCCACAGAAGGCAAGGTGGACCAGGGCAGCCTAGCTCCCCTGCTTCCCGCCAGCGCAAGGGTCGCCCGTCGCCAAGTCCCTCCCCCGGCTTCCTGCCACTGCGGTGCCAGTAGCTGAAGGGGCGACCCTGCTGGAACGGACCGAGGGAGAAGATGGCTGATTGTGAGAGAGTGGCTTCTCCAGCCCTACGTCCCCCCCATCCCCCACCCTGGTCTCCTGCGTGACTGAGGACTCCTTCCATTGAAGTCCCTGCTGGACCTAGGCTATATAGCCACAGGCCGCATGGTGCCCACAGGGCTTGATCTTCAGCATTGCCCCGCGGCCGGCATGTACTGGCGCCTCGCGCTGCTTCGGGTCTCTCTAGGTCCCGGCCGGCCGTCGGTGCTCCCAGGTCGGCCGGGCGCCGCAAATTTAGGCCCCGGCTTCACGGCCTACTAAGCCGCAATTCCGTCCTTAGCTGGGGGGGCGGGACCTTCCCCATGAGATCGCTGCTCCACCCCCAGGCTGGATTCCGGTTAACCCTTTCAGTACCGGCTATACAGGGACTGGCTCCTGTATAGGGGCTTGTAGGGTGGCCCCTTCCTGCCTCTGAGAGGCCGTGTTTAAAAAAAAAAAAAAAAAAAAAAAAAAAGGAATTTGTGTTGGCTGCGCTGGACACTGCAGCCTAATCTTAGTAGAGCTGGCTGTATGCACGCCCCCTTCCATAGGCGGCGTGTCGTGCTCCCCGGCTGCGGCGCTGGCCAGGTGCTAGTTCCCCTACCAGGCCCTCTCCTGGGATACAGCGCTGGCCCAGTACATTCCCTTCCATGGGCGGAATCTCGCACCCCCTGAGTATGATGTTGGCCGGGTGCATGACCCCCCTTTATTCTATAGGCAGCATTCGTCGCCCTCTCCAGTTAGGTGCTGGCCATGTGCATGACCCCCTTCCTAGATGGAATACTGCACTCCACGGTTGCGGGCTGGCCACGTGCATGACCCCCTTCCATAGGCGGAATTATGCACTCTCACTGGACGTGGTGCTGACCATATCCACGCCCCCCTTCCATAGGCGGACGCTGCACTCTCTCTGGGCACGGTGCTGGCCATATGCACGTCTCCCTTCCATAGGCGGACGCTGCACTCTCACTGGACGCGGTGCTGGCCATGTGCACGTCCCCCTTCCATAGTAGGACGCTGCACTCTCACTGGATTCACTGCTGGCCATGTGCATTCCCTCCTTCCCTAGGCGGACGATGCACTCTCACTGGACGCGGTGCTGGCCATGTGCACGTCCCCCTTCCATAGTAGGACGCTGCACTCTTACTGGATTCACTGCCGGCCATGTGCATTCCCTCCTTCCCTAGGCGGACGATGCACTCTCACTGGACGCGGTGCTGGCCATGTGCACGTCCCCCTTCCTTAGGCGGACGCTGCACACTCGCTGGGTTCACTGCCGGCCATGTGCATTCCCTCCTTCCATAGGCGGAGTACTGCACTCTCACCAGATTCGCTGCTGGCCGTGTGCATGACCCCCTTTTGTAGGAGGTATGCTGCACTCTCACTAGATTCAATGCCAGCTATGGGCATGCCTCCTTCCCTCAGGCGGCATGCGTACGCTCTCGCTGACTGGGGTTGTTTTCTCGTCGGTACGTGGCTGGCCTTGAGCATGGCCTTCTTCCATTGGTTAAATGCTCACACTCCCATTGGTTACGGTGCTGGCTTGTGCATGACCACCCCTTGTCCCTGGGTGGAATTTTGCATGCCCACGGGACTCACGGCTGACCTTGTGCATGCTGTGCTGGACTCGTGCGTGTCCCCCCCTTTGGCGGAGTGTTTGCACTCTTATGACATTCGGCATGGGGTGGCTTATCGTGTAATGCGAGGATGACCCTGTGCATGTCCCCCCTCACCAGGTGGACCTCCTGCGTTCCTACTAAATACTGTGCGGCCATGTGCCTGAAGTCGGTACTGGCTTTGGGCATCTCCCCCTGTTTGGATGGGACTTGCTCCCTTGCCGCCTGCGGTGTTTGCCAGGTACATTTCCTTCTTTCCTGGCGGACTATTTGCGTTCCCTCGCATGCCGTACTAGTAGTCCTGGGCTTGCTCCCGTCCAGGCGGCCCGTTGCACTTGCGTATCTACTGTGGGACTCCGTAGATGGTCCCTTTACTGAGTGCCTATTTTGCAGTGAGTGAACGTTCTTGCACGCTCTTGCGTTGCTTGGGGCGCGTATGCCTTCTCCTCCGTAGGTGGGTTGGTTTTTTCTCAATGCCTGCGGGGCTGCTCGTATGTATGCCTCCCTTCCTCCTGCGACATACTTGTTTCTAGTGGGATACAATGCTTGCCGCACGCCTTACATTCTTCTCCTAAGAGATCACTCTCCTGCACCGAGCCAGGCCGTGCTCATTCTTGGTCGGTATCTTGCGGTTCCGTTGTACGGTATCCACCATGTTCGTTGACCCCTCCGCCTGGGGGGTGTTCATGGTTCCTACATACGTGTCCGTTTGTCCCCCGCTACATCGCTTCCCTGCGCAAGCAGTCACATGGGCGAGAGTGCTGCCCGCGGCACCCCTCGAATTCTACGTTGGCTCTGGCGGGACTATGTTCCCTCGCCTACTACCATTTCCTCCTCTTCGGATGCGGTGTGGTATGAGTCCTTCCTATGGGCGCCCTCTGCACTTCCGTTCTGCTCTGCTGCCAGGTTCGGACTGCTCTCCTCGGGACGGTCACCCACCTTCCCTTGGGTCCTCTACTATCCAGGTCCGGGGGACCTCCTTTTTGGGTTCTTCAGGGTGTTCGCCTTCTCCTGGGCGGTGAGCCGGACGACTCGCAGTGTAGCGGGTGTTCTGCCTTGAGCTGTCCTACTATGGTTACCCCATTTCCCACTCCTCCTTTCGGTTGGAGTGTGTTCTTCTTCTTCTCAGCGGCTGTGTTTTGGTTTTTTTTTGGATCCCGCTCGGGGCGTATCACTCTGATGTAGCTTTCGCCCCGGCCAGGCTTCAGAGTCTGTTCCTTCACTACCCTCCCCTCCTGGGGAGGGCAGGGTTGTTCACTTGGATTGTTCCGGTGTTCCTTGTGGCCTCATACCGACTCCCTCGTCCGCACTGGCTGTACTAGCCGTGCGCCCACTTACTGAGTCTACCGCGTTCTGTCCTCACGCTGGATACAGATTGCGTTTTCCATTCTAGTCGATGGTCCTGCTGTGGACTTACCTTCTCGGTAACTTGGCCCTCCGGCTTAGATCTGGGTCTCTACAGTTGGTGCCTGTAGTGGCTTTCATTTATTGCCTTCTATTCCTCGCCATTTTGGCCCTTATCGGGTAGGCTGTAACTACTTTCCTGTTGTACCGGGAGTAGCTACTTTACGTTTTGCAGCAGGGTTTTCTTCTTACCTTCCTGATGTTGTCCTTGCCTAAGGTCTACCCTTCGGTCAAGATTGTCCTTGGATCTCCCACACCGGGACGGTAGTACCTCTTCCTCTAGTGGCAACATCGACATGGACTTGGCCTTGTCCTGTCATCTGTCGGACGCTGGGCGGCTCCTTTCGGTTCCTTCCGTCTGCCCTTCTGCTTCCCCACTCCGGGTGGCTACGGGCCGACGGGACCAGTTTTGCCGGACTCTTCCGCTCGTGTTACTGGTCTGCGCCTGATCACATTGGTTTTTACGGTTTGCCCAAGCGATTCCAGTGGGCACGCTAGTGTTCGCTCCCGGCCGTGTTTCGTCCAGTATCTTTTATCGGACTTGGAGTTCTTACCTGGGGTTCTGTGGGTGGCTGGGCTTCCCCCACTCTGCCTTTCTCTCCCCATGGTTCTGTCCTTTCTCTAGTCCGGCCTATACCTGGGACTGGGACTGGGACTCTGTTCCTTGGAGGGTCAAGTTTTCGGTGCTGTCCATCCTCTTCCAGCATTCCTAGCCCCTCTTGGGCCTGTCAAGACCTTCTTCCATGGAGTGGCTCCTTGGTTCCTCTGTCCCGTCTCCCGGTACCGCCCTGGGAACTACATACTGTGTCTCGGACTCCAAGCTTTCCTTGGAGCCGTAACTGAAGTTCTCTACTCCTTCTGTCCTGTACGGTGACGTTTCTTGTGGCCTTCATGTCTCCCGGACGATGTCTGGTTTGCGGCCCTTCTTTTCCGAGCCTTCTGTCTTCCCCAGGACAGGGCTGTTCTCCATCCCTTCCTTCCTTCTGGAGGTGGTGTCGGCTTTTCATCTAAACAAGGCCATCGTTCGCCCCTTCCCATCCCGGGGAACGGGCGCTTCAACCATTTGGATATTGTTTGGGCCTTGCAGTTTTCCTGGGAGATCACCGGCTCTTTTTCGGCGCTCGGTCTCTTTGTGGTTCCAGGAGGTCCGCGCAAAAGTTTAACGGCTTCCGGGGTGGCTTTTGCCCGCTTCATCGCCATACCTATGGCTGAGGTTGCCGCACCAAGGGCAGGGTTCTGCCTTCGGTGTCACCGTTCTTTCCTCCAGACCGGTCGATGCCTCCCGGGCTGGAGACTTGGGCTTAGGTCGCGCACTTGTGCAAGGCAGCCACCGGTCTTCCTTGCACGCCATACCAAGTTCTGCAGAGTGCATACTTAGGCTTTGGCAGTTGCTGCCTTGGGCCGCCTGTTGTGCAGGCGGCAGTTTCTTGATGCCTTCGGGTGCTTCGCCTTGGAGCTGTGGTCCCTCCCGTCTTGGACTGCTTTCGGACGTCCCAAGGTCTTCTGTGTCCCCCAAGGAAGGTGGGCGAGAAAACTAGATTTTTGAATAACTTACCAGTAAAATCTCTTTCTCGCTCTTCCCTGGGGGACACAGCACCCACCCATTTATTAATTTTTTTCTACACAGTTTCCGGACTTGGTTTACCCCGTGGGGTAGTTGGCTTGTTGGTTCCACTTGTTGGACTTTGCCTTTTCTCACTACTTGGACACACAACTGGCAGTCTCTCTCTCCAGGCTGAGGGTATAGCTGATGGAGGGGCTTAACAGTTTCTACTTAGTGTCACGCCTCCTAGGGAGCTGAGCTATACCCAAGGTCTCCTGTGTCCCCCAAGGAAGAGCGAGAAAGAGATTTTACTGGTAAGTTATACAAAAATCTCGTTTTTTTGCCCTATAAGACGCACCGACCCATAAGGTAAATATAAAAAAAAAAAAATTTCATTAGACCTCAGGTCAGACCCCCAATGTTTATTCACGAAATTTTTATTGAAAATTTTCCAGAATAATTAACAACACCACATTGAGCGGGACAATGCAATATACCAGTGCAATAAACATTATAAACCAGCCAGGTAATGTCGTCGCAAAGTCCAGTGAAATCTTAAATGTAGGAGTTCCACCATGTGGAGTACTCCTGACCTTGATTAAGGTTATCGGAAAAAGAAAACATAAAATTAAACAACACGAACATATCATCATATCGTGGGACTGTCTGGCAACATCTTAAATAGGGGGATACACGCAGGATACATATGTAGCGTGAAGAGGGAGAGCTGGAAACATTACACTAGGAACCTTCATTGAATAAGCATCAGCTGCTATAGCAAGGACTTGACATACAAGCCTCCCTTGGAGAGGTGTGGCGTTGGGGTCTTTCCAATGCCTGGTTATGACTAATTTGGTCGCCATAAAGATATGGGCCACAATACTTCCGTATTTGTACTTAAGAGTCTCTACGCCAATCAGCGGCAGTGACAGCTTGGGGGATAGTGGGGGACAGTCAGGCAGAAGAGAGACCAGCAGAGCATGCACCCTGCTCCAGAGGTTTAATATTTTAGGACAGGACCATAAGGTATGTAGAAGAGTTCCTCTCTGCCCACAAAGTCTCCAGCATTGCGGAGAAACCGTAGGGAACATCAGGTTCAGATGATGGGGGGGTAAAGTACCATCTCAAACTAGTCTTGAAAATTGCTTCCTGATGTGTTACACATCTGAAAGAGGAGGACGTCAACTTGAAGGCCGCGTGCCACTGACCTGCAGAAAATGTCTTACCTAGATCACTCTCTCAAGCTACCAGTGGGCACGGTTTCGTCCATCCGGAGCCCTGAACTAGGAGACCATAAAACAATGAGATACCACCTCTTTTTGGGAATCTATCATGCAAAAATCTCTTGATTGTCTGCGGTAATTGCAGAGACGTACCGTCCCTTTTCCTCAAAAAAGATATAATTTGTAAAAACTTGTAGAATTCCCTGTGAGGAATCTGATAAGCCTCCTGAATATGGGGGAAGGATATTAGGCCCTAGCTGTCAAGCAGGTCCTGTGCTGATTTAATACCCTGTGCAATCCAGGAGTTGAGGTTAAGGTTAGGGATATGGTCCCTTAATGCATGCAACGTTATGACCTGAAAGGGTGTGACTCCCACATCGCCAATGCTTTTAAGACATGCTTGCCAAGTTGCAACTGATTGCTTAACCGCATATAGCGAGGAGGGCATGGGTGTGATATTCCAAGCTACCCCTAACAGAGGCGAGCGGAGGGATGTAAGTTTTGATATTTCCCGTTCCATAGTCACCCAATGTTTATCGTCGGAATCGTTCCACCAGTGCACTAGTTGATCTAATAAACATCCGTTACGGTAATATTTCAACTCTGGTACTCCCAGTCCCCCCATCCTCCTATGGGAGGTTAAGGTCTTATATGCCACTCTAGGGTGTTTGGAACTCCAGATGAAGTCCATCATCTGTTTCCTGGCTTTAGTGAAAAAGTGATCTGGAATTGAAATAGGCAGAGTCCTAAAAAGGTAAAGGAGTTTGGGCAGGAGCAGCATTTCAGACCCCCAATAATAATAATAAGACCTCCGACCTTTGCTCAGACCCCAATGTGAATGACCTCAGACCCCATATGCTTCTCATCAGCCCCCATGCCATAGGTAACATAAAATTTAAAAAAAACACTTGCCTCTCCTGTTCCTCACCTCCAACGCTCCCCCTGCTTTTCTTGTCGTCAGCTGTTCTGTGACCTGACACGAACAGCATGAGGTCTCAGAGCACCCACACGCTGTGTACAGCCACGGCACAGCCAACAGCCGAGAACCAGGAAGTGGTGAGTACAGAGCCTTCACCGCTTCCCGGTCCTCCGCTCATTAGTATTCACCCAATAAGACACAGGGACATTTTTATTTTTACCTCCCTTTTTGGAGGGATGGGGGGAAGGGGGGTTGTGTGAAAAATACGGTATATAAATGCGGTATTGCCATGATCATACTGATTTGGAGAATAACGGTAACATGTGAGTTTTACCGCATAGGGAAAGCTGTAAAAACAAACCCCATAAAACTGTGGTGGAATTGCAATTTTTTTGTTTTTAATTCCACCCCAGTTGGAATTCTTTTCCAGCTTCCCGCTGCATTGTATGCAGTAGTAAAAATTAAAACGTTATGGCTCCGGGAAGGCAGGGAGTGAAAAAAATGAAAATCGCACGGTCCAATAGAGGTTAATTAGTGTACGTCTATTCACTAGTGGCATCCCTGTAGTGCAGACATTTGTAGAAATGGTCTCTGTATCAAACAGAGGGGACCGCTTTATTACAAAATAATATCAATGGATTACTGTAAACTGGGGCATCACTTGTGAAAAAAACATGATATAGACACTAAGAGGAAATCTACAGCATCTTTATTAATCTATTTTAGAGGCCGCTGCCAAACATGATGAAGATTATAAACGGCTGAAAAAGGAAAAGAAAGTGATTGGAAAGGAACTAAAGGAAACACAGGTAAGTCTGTCAGTTGTCATCACCTGACTACCATTGCTCTGCTGTATACATTACTTATTAAACGCCATTTTTAATGTGTTTACAGAAAAAGCTTGATGGTGTCCAGAATAACAGGAGCAAGAAGGGTAGCTTTTTTTTTAAAAAAAAAAATAATTTACTTATTTAATTTGTTTTAGTAATTTGTTTTTGCTTATCCGTGCCTTGCTTTTCTTTTAGTGGCTATGAGAAATGCACAGACTCAAGCTGCAAGAGAGGACCCTGTTGTGAAGCTTGATAGACGTACGTATTTGCTCAGAAAAACGATTAGGCCGTAATTATAATACAGCAGTTGTATAGAGCTTAAAGGGTAACTGAACTTTTTTTTTTTTTTTTTTTTTAATGTCCCAAATGCCCAAAAAAATCATTTTTCTATTGAACTTTATTAACGGATTTTGCCTTTCTAATAACGAATTTGGTATATTCACTATATTGGCTCATCACTGACTTCTCTGTAGTGTACGGATTTCTTCCATTGTATCAACAGTGTCCTGGCAGGAGGACGCAAAGGCTCCTGCCTGTGCCCATAATGGTGTGCGTGCTATGAGAAAAAATCTGGCAATCCAGGTTCCTCATAGCTGCTAAGAAAAGTGTCAGATGTTCCTCATAGCGGCTTCAGGAAATGTCAGATATTCAGAACCAGTGGATGCCCAACACACACATTCCACCTTTTTAGATACCATTTGGAAAATTAGAGCAGTGACCTGACTTGGTTGCCATGGCTGACTACTGCATTTTTTTTTCCTTTTGCACCAATTTTTATAAATCTCCCTCTGTGTATCCTGAAGACACCGCAAAGTTTGTGCCAGGACTTGTGATCCTCAGAGGCTGCAAAAATGTGCCTTGGACTTTGCTAAGGGTTTGGGACCCGTGTTCTCGTGATTGTTGGGTGTACCAGCAATAGGACTCCCACCAATCTAATAGTTATACCCTATCCTATGGATAGGGGATAACTTGATATATCCGAATGCCCTTTTAAAACTTTGTGCTCAGATGAGGCATGATGACGTGTTTAGTCGCGTGCCTTTCAATCTGCAGCCATGTTAATCAATGGGAGCTCCGTCTGAACTGCACAGTATGCTGGCTGACTGGGGGGAGATTAGTTTTAATTAAAGAGCTTGTCTCACTTCAGCAAATAGCATTTATAATGTAGATAAAGTTAATACAAGGCACTTACTAATGTATTGTGATTGTCCATATTGCCTCCTTTGCTGGCTTGATTCATTTTTCCATCACATCAAACACTGCTTGTATCCAAGGGGTTACACTCTGCAATCCAGCAGCAATGGTCATGGTTGTACACTATAGGAAAAAGTGCCAGCCTTTCTGGTAGCCGGGACCATGGGAACAGATATAGGCATGCATGTGGAGTAGCTCCTGCCTGGCCACCTCATTTCTGTGCTGCAGCAGTGGTTGTTACCCCTGGAAACATGCTGTGTATATTGCAAGATTAGTAAGTGCCTTGTATTCACTTTGTCTACATGATAAATGCAGTTTGCTAAAGTGAGACAATCCCTTTAAGATATGGTTGTCTACTGTAAGATTCTGTGGATTAAAACTGAAATAAAATGGCCGACCCCTTTTAAGTGGTCAATGAAAAACTTGACCTTTACTAACGTGAGTTCACCTAGAATTTGTCTTTAAATTGTGCCAAAATAGGGTGCAGTTTGGCACATTTAGATCCAGAGACAATATTTTCACCTAGCCCAACAAGGGGTGTGGCTTTACGGAAAGGATTTTGACCTAATATGCACCACTGTTCTGGCCGAAACGTCTGTGTCAAACTAAGCCAACCTATAGTTGGTCCAAAGGTAGACAAGTTTCTAGCCATGCACCAAATGTATCATCCAGCCTGAGCCACTGTGATGAATCTGGTGCAGGTATAAACAGCCTGTCTATATTTACGCTGTCTATAGGATTATGAAATCTGCCCGATTTTGTTTTCCATATGGGGTGCACATTTAATGTCTCTCGGACAGGTCCAGATAAACGGGTGCATGTGAAGGTGAACTGTGGAATCTTATTGGTTTAACAAATGAAATACCTAAAAAATTTAAAGTCATTTTTGTCTTTCATTTCTAGAGAAAATCAAGTTTTTACTGGAAGAAATCTGGGGATGTATAGATTCTTCAACAGAGAATGGTCATTGTAATCTACTAATGTGTGGTAAGAATTGTGGGTATATTAGACGGGTTTTCAGGGCTCGTATATTGGTGATCTATCTTCAACCTGACACCCCAACCAATCAACTGTTCCTTCAACCTCTGGCACTGGAACTAGCAATCTGAACAGAGTCAAAAGCATAGCTGTGTTCAAAGTGTAGTGGTCTTGCTAAGTTAGTGGAGCTCAGCTCCCACTCAGCTAAACTACGATTGTGTGTTTCTCCCTCTGTTCAAAATGCTAGTTCTGGAGGCCCCTGGGAACAACTAACCACCACAAGTCTGAATTTTTTTAAATCACCATATTACAACCCCCACATATCTGCTGAGCTGTGTGGGGGCTTATTTTCTGCGGGACACTCTGTAGTTTTTATTGATACCATTTTGGAGTGTGTATGACTTTTTGATCACATTTTATTAATTTTATTACATTTTTCTGTGTAAGTGAAGCGATTTGCCATTTTTTCCGTCTTTTCCGCCATTCACCGTATTGAAAAAATATTTTTGGTTATTTATGTATTCATTTTTAATTGTATGGAAAGGAAGTGATTTCAATCTTTATATATATATATATATATATATATATATATATATATATATATATAAATTTTTTTATTTTTTTTTACTTTTTACTTTTTTCGGTTTTGTAGCTTGTATTTGTGGCTACAAGACTCAACTTTTTTTTTTTTGTGTGTACCATCATGTTTCTATGGGTCCATGATGAGAGCAGAATTGCTCATTTCTTATGTTGGCCTGCCATCTGCTGGCCAAAATAAGAGTTGCAGCTCCAATACCCTGGTTCTCTCTAGTGGAATAGTTGCAGCTCCAATACCCTAGGTTCCCTCTAGTAGTCGGGGTGGGGGGTACAGTTGCTCCTGCTCCTAGAGGCTCCGTTCTCCCACCTATGGCCACGTCCTGCTAAAACACTTGATTGACAGGGCCAGACAGCATTCACATCCTCCTGCCTGGCCCTGAGTTTGGGTGAAATCTTCAGCCATTTAGTATGCGGTGCAGGCGTAGTGAAGAAGGGATGCTCGCGGGCTGTGGACTTCCTTGCTGCGCCTGCGCCGCATACATCACAGTACACCCGGAAGAACAGTGATGCTGGCATCAATGAAGGAGCGAGTGTCCTGTGGTGTATGCGGCTGAAGATTTCATCCGAACTCAAGGCCAGGCAGGAGGATGTGAACGGTGCCTGGCCCTGTGAATCAAGAGTAGCAGAGCGTGGCCAGAGGTGGGAGAATGGAGCCTCTAGGACAAGCATCAGCAACCTTCGGCTCCCAGCTGTTGTGAAACTACAATTCCCAGCATGCTCCATTCATTTCTATGTAAGTTCTTAGAAGAGCAGAGCAACTATGCATGCTGGGAGATGTAGTTTCACAACAGCTTGGAGCCAAAGGTTGCCTACCCCTGCTCTAGGAGCAGGAGCAGTGCCCCTCCCCCACTCCTAGAGGCTAATTTGCATATTAAAGTTCTTTTTTCTAAATAACGGCGGCACATGGTGAAATGGGACTGATATAGTTATGTTTAGCTGACATTAGCACATCACTTATGTCAGCCCTTTAATTCATTATAGAGCTATGACATTGGAGAAGGAAATTTTGGCCTTCATTACATACCATATATTTTTCTGTATATCTCTAGACTATATGTGAGGGTCTATTTTCTATGCTGGGGAGTGAGGGGTTAACAAGAGCTAATTTCAGCGCATCCTAGAAGATGCAGGTGCTGGATTGTCTCATGTGAGCTGCAGACTGCCCACAGAAAGGAAGTGAAGTCCTCAAGTGAGTAAAAGTTTTAAAGATAGTTTAAAGGGGTTGCCCAGTTTATATATAATGGGTACATATGTGCTGGGAACAGCACATACATGCGGCTAGTAATAAGGATTATTGAACTATCTGCACTGATGTCCGATAGTTTAAACCCTTCGTGATGTATGGAGGAACATCAAATTGTCAAATGTGACCATGGCATCTGAGTGATCCGGAACTGGGAGCCGCACGTTCGCCGGCTGAGATTGGGGAACCTGTTGCACTATACTAATACACTGAAGCCTCAAGCAGGCTTAAGTAGCTACTAGTAAAATATACAAATACAGGCCACTAGGTGGCAGCACTGTATTGATATGTTTTAAATTAAGGGGCAAATTTATTAAGACCGGTGTTTTAGACGCCGTTCTTAATAAGGCCTGTGCTGAAGGTGGATCAGCCGAAGTTATGTAGAGGCCGCCGCGTCAACATAACTTCAGCGTGTCCAGCTCTGCTCTGAATGTAAGCAAGCTTCAGAGCAGTCTTACATTAAGACTATTTTCTACGCCTAAAACAGGCATAACAAATGGTAAATGATACGGTTCTGCCGGCCCTTCCCCATCTGCGCAACTCCCACTTTTTTAGACCTGGCGTGAGCGGTGAAAAGTCACAGATTGCAGTATGCGCTAGAAATAAGCCTAATATAGCTGTATTTCTGTTTAATAAATGACCCCCAAGTTTTCAATAATGTCTGTATAGCCTTTAAAAAAACACAATGAGCAATCTAATGAATGCCACTTGGTCACCCAGGGTGACAAAACTAGAAAAAAGTTCAAATCACCCCCCCTTTCCCCAAAATCTAAATAATACTTATACTAATAAGAAAATACGCTCCATGGGTATCGCAGTGTGAAAACGGCAGTACTATTAACATATAACAATATTTATCCCGTAAGACGAATGCTGTAACGGAAAATAAAAATCTCCAGTTTGTAATTTTTTTTTTTTTCACTTCAACTCCCCAGAAAAATAAGTGATCAAAGTCACACACTCAGAATGGTATCACTGAAAAGTACAGATTGCCCCGCAAAAAAAAGGCCTTGCACAGCTCCGTACGCATAACTACAAAAAAAAGTTATAGGGGTCAGAATATGATGGGGAATTAAAAAAAAAATTTTAAGGGATTTTTTCTTCTTCAGTATTAAAACACATACAAGTGTGGTCTTGTAATCATACTGACTTGGCAAATGAAGGTAACAGATCAATTTTACCTAATGTTGAAAGCCATAAAAAAAAAAAACTGGCAAAATTGCATTTTTTTCCAGTTCCACAGCATTTTGAATTTTTTTCCTGCTTCCCACTACATTTTATGCAAGCATAACTGGTGCCAATAGAAAGTACAACTTGTCCCGCAAAAAATAAGCCCTCATAAGGCTATGTGATCGTAAAAAATTTAAAAAAAAAGTTTGACTCTGAAAAGGCAAGGAGTGAAAAATGGAAAATGACCCAGTTCTCTAAGGGTTAATATGAATCATTCATGCTTACATGCAGGTCCCATGACCTGTGTGCTATCCTAGCGCTGGGAACATGGCTGCTGAAGGAGGATGCTGTCTGCCGATCAGTGACCTCCATTGATTTTCGCTGGAGACTGACAGGAAAACTAGTGCATTCTGCGCGGTCCGTCCAGTGTAAATGAAAGCACTCCGCTGATAGACAGAATCCTCCATCAGCTGCCATGTTCCCAGCACAAGCACGCAGGTCAGGGGAATAGTGTGTAAACATGAATTAACCATATTAAACTATCTGACATCAGTGGTGATGGTTTAATAATGCTTATTACTGGCTGCATGTGTACCTAGTAATATAAACTGCCGACCCCTTCAGCATTTGTGGAATAACCCGTTTAAATGGTAACTGAAACAGTATCAGAAAGTTGGGTTTACTTTTCTCTATACAGTGATATGCTTTATATATAAAACTGGAACTCCATTTGAAGCAAAATTATTACGTTTTTTTTTTCTCGTTGCAGACAAAAGACTAGGAAGAAAACCCAAGAATTCGAGATGCAAACTATCTCGCAGCCACAGTCTTGAAATCGGTCAAACGTGTAACCCTCTTGCTGAGACAGATATAATCCAATTAAACTTGAGTACACCAGTTATTTCACCTCACACTGAATCTGCTGTGGTGGAAGTCAATGAAGTCAGTGCTTTCAGTGAGAATTTAACACTTAATGTCTTGGACTCCAAAGAGCTGAGTGACTGTAACTCAGTAAATTCTGATTTTGAAAGTGATATGAATGAAATATTAGAAGTACAGGATTGGGCTAAACCTCTCCCAAAACTTTTGTCACCTATACAGTGTTCACCGTTAACAATGGAGGTAGGCTTAACATATATTTCTTTGAGTTAAAGGGGTATTCTCATTCAGACATTGAAGAAATATTGCTAGGATATTCCATCCTGCTCCTATCTCCAAAACGGGACCCCCTAAATGAAGGAACATGCACTGTGCAGTAGTGGCCAGCCTCCATTCACCTCTATGGGAGTTTCCCAAAATTGTCAAGCGTTGGCTTTTTCTTCTTTACAAGTGTTGGCTCAGCCAAGTCCAGCAGTCCCATAGCGGTGAATGGAGAGTCGGCCGTGCGGGTTCTCCATTCACCACTATGGGAGCGCGCTACACATGCCTGTGTGCTCTCCTTCACTTTGGAAGCCCAGTTCTGGAGATGGACATCCATTTCTTTAAAACTGCTATAACTTTATAAAAAATCATTTAAAAACTATTCCATATCTTCTAAATATTTATTTTTGTTGAACCCTGAATTCTGCTCTTTGTTTCTACCATAAGTCTGTACAGAGCTTGGAAATTGCTTAACGGAACCAGATCACAAATGCAGTCACAGTTTATCGTGGCTTCGCATATGAATTTTGGATAAATAATACTTACTCATACCTACCAAGGTCAAAAAGTTGTGTTTTTGTTTCTGGAGGAAAATATGCAACAAACAAATTGTTATTCTTTTCATTGCAGAATGTGTTTGGGGAATTCACAGACTCAAGTGATGCTGAGAGCATTGGTGAAATGTATCAGTTCGACGGTGTTTCACAACTAAAGGAAAAAAATGTACTCCAGTCTGAGAGAAACAGTGATTTGAATGAAGAAGGTGAACATGTGTTGGTGGCGGCAGATAATATTGGGTGTCCTAGTGAGGGTCCAGACCGAACCATGGATATGGAGACAAGCATACACTATGACCTTGAGGGAACTCCACACGTATTGCCTTTACAAGAGGCGCAGGTGGTGACGGAGGATCCCATCCATATGGAATATGAGGACAGATCTGATCTGAACAGCACAGCATGCTCTAAAGAAATGCCAACTGACACCTTGAAGAGTCCTGATCCAAAATGTCAAAATCCTGAATTTTCTGAAAGACCTATAGCTGAAATTAAAGATGCAAGTTTGTCTCTGGATGCAGAAAATGACATTCAAGATACAGCGTGCCATACGGAAAAAGCTAAAATGCAATTAGCAAATGGAGTTTACAATTGTACAGCTAGTGAAATGACTACTAGTTGTATTCCAACAATAGATTCAATCGAGTCAAATGACACTGTAGGTAAAATTGAGTTTGATAACCAGATGGCTAGTGACCATGATTCATTTGCATTCCCTATTGCCAGCAAAAGTCCCAGTTTGGAAAATCTAGTTGTTCATCACAATTTAAACCCAGATGAGGGAATGCCAATTTCTGAGGATGGTCCTATAATCACTAATCAAGACTGTGATGAAAAAACTGTCTTACATATGCAGTCTGAAAATGAAAAGTCAAGCTCTTTAACGGAATTACATAACCAACAAAATACGGCCGATAATGGCAGTTTGCCGTCTAAGGATCAGAATGAGCAAAATAGTTTTAGTGCTGTAGTTGCTGACTTGCCTAAATGCAGTGAAGAGTATGTAGACAAAACATCAGACACCAGGTCTACTTTGAATTTGATAAATCAGTGCTCTGAAGAGTCAGCACAGCATTGTATCATTCGTGCTGAAAAACATGACCCCAAATCTATTCTGAAGCCACTAGAACAAAGCCAACTAAGTGAGCCATTAAGGCAGAAATCCCCTTTACTTAGTAGCAGTAATCACCTGTCAACAGTGTCAGATTGTGGAGCCCATGGCGTAGAGCATGAAAACACCAAGGAGAATTTAATATATGATAAATCTGAAGACCTATTTAAAAGACAAGAGGCAATTACAATGGACGGAGAAGCTGTTAAGGCTGTATCTTTGAGCGAACGTGATTCCATTACTGTTAACTCCATGGAGTCACTGTGTACAGCTATAGACAACAAAGAAGATGGTCTGGAAAAAGAAAAATTATTAGAACCTAGGCAACAAAATTGCTGTGACTCTGGGATGGACCAAATCGCCAGAACATCTATAGTTCATAATGAAGATAACCCACATGAAGGGACGTCACCAGATACTGGTGATCACTTTTCCACTGCATTAGACCTTAATATACCCCCTGGCTCAACAGTAGATCTGGATACTGAAACAGAGCTGCAGTCGTCAGAGGTAGACACTTGTAATGCTTATTCCCCAAAGCTGGTGATTTGTGATGATCCCTTATCTCCACCTTCTACTGTACACCTGAATGACAAGTGCACTACATGTATCGATACAAGTACTGACATCTCTATTGATGATCTGGAAAAACCCAACCATCAAGATTCTAATATCCTTTCTGGGGTCATTTCCAGTCCTGTACATGTGGCAGTAGATTCTGAAGAAAACCGAATTAAAACCCAGTGTCAAGAAGTAACTCAGAGTATTGAATCCAGCACGGACTTGAATTCAAGCATTTCAGAAAAGACAAAGGCTGGTCTTATTCCAGCCGAATCCTCTAAAGTATTGCCTGTTATTCCACTGCAGCACCTTCAAGTATCTTCAGAATCAAATTACTCCTTTAAAAAAATAGAGAAGGATAATACTAATGCATGTGATGTATCTCTAGATAGCAGTGAAAGTGAATATGAGTTTCCAGTTCGTAAGGTGAACTTTACACGTGCAGCCTTAAACAATCCAGTTGTTAAAAATGAATCCTTGAAAGCTCCATCTGATGCAACAAAGGATGCTGATAATACTTTAATACTATTAAATAAGACTGAACTAGAAGAGCAACATAAACCTTCTACATTAACCCACGATGGAAGAGGGCATGTTGCTACAGTAATCGAATCTTTGAATGGTGGTAATGATTCTAAAGTGGAGAATGGTATATTGCTAGAATCTAAATGTTCAGTATTGCCCATTGTAGATACAGAGCCAAAGAATGGTGAGATTAGTGAAGGAAATGTAGTAGAATGCTCCTCAGATGAAAAATCTAGAGATATCTCTTCGCTGGATCCAGAAAGACAGAGTTCTGTTTCTGAGCATACTCACACTGACGATGCTGAAAAAAACAAGAATCGTGCTGAAACCCGAGGTCAAAGAATTCCTCCTGGTAAAAATCTCATCTGGAATTTCAGTAGACTTGATGATTTTATTGATCCCAAAGTGAAAGGTTTAACCCGAAAACAGAAGACAAATTCTGATAATGTGTTTGCAAATTTGGAAAATTCAGTCACTTCACAAAAACAGGTCACTTCCAACAATCTCAAATCTCCTAGCTTTCAAACTGTACGAAAAGACAATCCTCCACCTAGGCTTTCTCAGGGGGGGATAGTTTCTCTAAATGCACAAGTAGGACAAACTGTCCTAGCGAATGCTGACACCTCCACCAGCACGGGTCATTCACCAGAAACCATAAATAAAGTGAGGTCTGAAATGGGTCCACCGTTGCCTCCCCTACTTGGTCCATTGTTGTCAACCCCTCCACAAAGTGTGCGCACTGTCTCGCCCATTATGTCTTCCTCAAGTCGTTCATCATTGCCATCTCCCCTTGATGACTTAATTTCTCCTTTACCAGGGACGCCATTTCCACCATTGATGTCCCCATTATGTGATGGACGTAAACGAAAATCTCCTGTATTTAATACTCCATCTCCTGCTGAGAAAGCAAACCGAAGAATATTGTCTTCTCCTTTGCAGTTTTGTGCTGCCACTCCAAAACATGCTGTTCCTGTTCCAGGAAGATTGCCTCTTTCTGCAAATGGAAGTTCTACATGTAATGTTCAAGAAAATTCAGTGAAAATTCTAGATACCATGTACCCAGAATTGTCTGCACGGGCCAGGACTTTGAACATATTAAAGGGTAATGTTCAGTTGAACAGGGGTATGTCTGGAGATGGCCAAAATCTGCCTGTTAGCCAGATAACTGGTTTTAAGTCAATTACATCCACCTCAACAGTATTCATAAAAACTGGGAGCATTTCAAAGACCAGCAATAAAGAGCAACCGATCACTTGTGAAACTCAGCTGTCATCTGAGAACTGTGTTTCTGCAAATAAGAGAGCAATAGATACTTTCCAAATGCCTAAAAGTGCCAAAAGACTAAGGCTTGACTGTGAGCCTCCTGCTGTGGAAAGTGTCAAAGACTGTTTCACAACACCTGCAAAGAGCCTAGATACACAGAAAGTAGAGGAATCCTGTCAAAACTTTAAATACTGTCAGTCACTTCCAGATATTGTGAAAGACAGTAGTATTGATGAAGATATTATAACAAATGCTCTTAAAAAAGTAGAAGAATTGTGTTTTGACCTTCTCCCTGTAATTAGGAGCCATGTTAACGTAGGGACAATTCCCAATGTTCCAGTGATGAGAAATGAGGAGATGGAAGTGATTTATGAATTCAGCAGCTCAAAAAAAGTAAGTCTTGCAACTGCATCAAATAGTTTTTTTCTTGATTTTTGCTTTTTTTCATAATACTCAACATGGTTGCCATTGGACAAAAAAACACATTTTATTTTCATTTTTTGCAAGCTTTATAGTAATTTTGTATAATGCTGTACTGGTAGTGACAGCCACAAAATTCTGTGCGATCTGCAGGCCTAATGTTATAGAGCAGGAGCAGATTTATACATACTTAATTTTCTGCTTCCCAAAAGGTGGGGGAAAGATGGCAGTGTGTCTTATAACTAGAGATGAGTGAACTTTAAAAAATAGTTCGGCGTTCGGGTTGTGGTAATCGCCGCATTCCATTATGGATTCCACTACCGCGGACTATCCCGGCATATGGAATCCATAAGGGGCGCCTTCCACCAACCCGAACTGTTGAACAGCCGAAGGACCTGGGGTGACGTCACCGTCATGTGATTAGTGCAAGGGGCGTGGCTCAGCACGGGATCAAATCCAGTGCTGAGCCACACCCCCTGCACTGATCACATGACGGTGACGTCACCCCAAGTCCTTCGGCTTTTCAACAGTTCGGGTTCGTGGAAGCCGCCCCTTATGGATTCCATATGCCGGGATAGTCCGCGGTAGTGGAATCCATAACGGGATGCGGCGATTACCACAACCGAACGCTGAACTATTTTTTAAAGTTCGCTCATCTCTACTTATAACATGAATATTAGTGAGCTATTCCATTATGAAAGCACTCACTAGTATGCAGGTGGCATGGGAACAGTGACTGTAGCGCTGCCAGCTCTTGCTGTACTTGCCGCTCCCTGGTCTTCCTCCGGATGCCGCACTGCACTGTCCTGACTGCATATAGTGTCAGGACATAGTCTGCGGACTAAGCAGTCAGGTTACAGTGCTGCACAGCCTGGAGAAGACCAGGGAGCGCCGACTGCTGGAGAGACTATTGGATCTGCAGGGTGGCGGCGGAGCAGGAGAGGTAACTTTAATATATTTCATCTCTGATGCGGATATGATCATAGTCTGAAATGGTGGTTGGATCTGAGGTCTGACCTAATATGGGGGGTCTATAATCTGAGGCGACTTATCAAGTGAAAAATACAGTAGTTTTGTGGAATAAGATTCAGTAAGACTTCTAATGTTATACATTTAAATCGATTTCTCTGACTAAAGTCAACCACGGTGGAGGTGTTATCAGTAGCATTCCCTGTTTTTCTGAATCCCTTCCCATCAAGCTATATATCAAATTGTTTAGCTTCTCCTGCTACGACATGTTTCCTGTAGATGGCATTGCGTTTTATAGATAGATCCCCTTTAAATGTTATTGTATCTTATAACGAGGCCCTATAGCAAATACATTACATTGCACCCTTCAGCTAAATGTGTGTCGCAATGCAACAGCACCCGAATTTGCTTCAGACGTAGCAGTTGGCTGTAACAATTCTTTCTTATTTTGTAAATTGATGCATATATATATATAAACCTTGCCAGATTTACTTAAAGGAGTTGTCTGAAATCAGAAAGGTTCCATTTTTGCTACAGGAAAGAGTTGTACTGTTTCTGGGGATTAGAAATGTTGGTATACTTTATCGCACAGTTAATGGGATACTTCTAAACTCAACATTCATAGAAAACGTTACATTTGTTAAAGGTGGTCCAAAATGAAAACGAATCGAATTAAACCATTGAAAATGAAATTAAGAAAACTGGGGGGGGGTCATATTTTAATGCCAGTTTTTTCCATAAAAAAAATTGCACTGGCCTGTTATGTGACTTTTTAAATGTGGATGGTGTGACTTATTTATGACGAGTTGTGTGCCTTGTCACAAATTAAGCACATCCTCCAGCAGAGGAAGATGTTGGCATAATAGTAGATTGTAGAATTGGGATAACAGTACGACAGCTTTATTGTTCTCCTAACAATGCCCATAGAAAAGTTTATTAGAGCATTTAAAATTCCAAACAGGAGAACTCATCTAAGTTTAATATACCGTACTGAATTCTGAGGTGGCAGGTGTGGATTTAAAAATATTATTCAATATATTATGGATTTTTTTTTTTATAATTACCATTTTTTATTTTTCCTTTTTAGGCTTTAGCTGATCGTTTTTTACATGTTCTTTTAAAAAAAATTAAAACTGAAAAGATGTCATTGGACAGTGTGTATCTTCAGGCTTTGTGCAGAGTATATGTGGGTTTGTGTCGTCAGCTTGGAGACATTGAAAGAGCAAGAATTCTTTGCTACAGTATACTTAAAGAAGGTGGGTTTTATGTAATAAACTGTAAAGCATGTGCTACTTGCTATAAATATTTTTTATGTATGTGTATATATATATATATATAATATATTTTATACATTTTTATATATATATATATATATATATATATATATATATATATATATATATATATATATATTAAATATATATATATATATATAATAAATATATATATATATATATATATATATATATATATATCAAAAATAGAGCAGCACTCCAAAATGAAAAAACAAGGTGTTTACTTACCCATAGGTGTACAAGTGACGTTTCGGTCCCAACTGGAACCTTTCTCAAGCTTGAGAAAGGTTCCAGTTGGGACCGAAACGTCACTTGTACACCTATGGGTAAATAAACACCTTGTTTTTTCATTTTATTTTGGAGTGCTGCTCTATTTTTGACTATACTATTGGAACTGGCTATTCTGGTGAGCCTGCACCCACCTTACCTGCAGAGCCTGTGCTGTTACTTTTTTTCATTTTTTTACCCTTTTTTTCATTTTTGCACGTGTCTTACCCTTGACATCAGGCATGTATATCCATGAAAAATCAACGCAGTACTCTTCTTGTGAAAAAAACGCAGTGTCTTTATTCACACATGTGACACAAAATAATAAATATATATAATTTCTAAAAAAAAATTGTTCTAGTTGAATATGATGGCATATTTAAAAAAAAAATTGATCTACTTTAACCTCTTCTCACATTTACACATACAATGGGATGTGCTTTGTTGCCACATTCCCACACACACTTAGAGGGTAATGTCACTATCTGGTTTTAACTAGCAGGAAAAAAAATATATAGGCAACACATTCAAAATACATTTAAAAAGCCCTCTCCCCCTTTAAAAATGCTTTATGTCAGAAGCAAAATGTAAAGAGAAATACACATAATTGCCATCCATAATGACCCAAACTATTATGTTTTCAAATGAGTGGTTGTGCAGCAATAGGGGTGGTTTGTCAAACCTCCCCTCTTTACCGGACCTGTAAAGCGAAGATTACTTACCGGCTTCTCCTCATCCACAGTGGGCTCCCCCACTGTCATGTGACCGGTCACTGCCACAGCAGGTGTTTGGCTGTGGTGATGTCAAACCCAGTGTTTATAGTGAGGGAGCCCAGCAGAGCATCGCAGGCCTAGAGGAGGAGCAGGGGCCAACGCCGGGAAGCAGGTGAGTAATCTTCCATTTACAGTTCTGGTAAAGAGGGAGGTGAACGCCATTAGCCAAAAAGTTTGTTCTTTTATTCATCTTTCCTCTAAAAGAAAAATTAATAAACAATGTAAATCCAAAATGTCAGCAATAAAAATGTCAACTCTTCCATCAAAACCAAGCCCTCTCTGCTTCATCAGTTGTGTTTTTTTGTTTGTTTTTTGTCATACTAATAAAGCTTAAGGGTTTTCATAGACTGAAATACAGATGACCTATCCTCTGGATAGGTTACCTGTATCTGATTGTGGGTGGTCTGACTCGCGGAACTTCCGCTGAGCAGCTGTTTGAGAAGACACCAGTGCTCCTGTGAGCACCAGGACCTTCTCCTTGCTCACCATGCACAGTGCCGTACATAGTATAGTGGCTGTGCTTTGTATTGCAGCTCAGCCCTATTCGCTTGTATGGGACCGAGCTGTGCCTAGGCCATGTGACCAATGAACATGTCATCACTGGGCCTATGGAAAGCCGATATAAGGCCGTAGCGCCATTGCGAGCGGAGGTATGGTTGTCAAACCCCCAGCAATCAGATGCTGATGACCAATCCAGAGGATAGGTCATCAGTATTTAAAGGGACACTGACAGGCCGATACAGCATATAAAGTGTTTTATATCATACTATCGGTCGTAATGTGCTTAACCCAATCATACTATTATCCCCCCTGTCTGCCATTCCTATACTTTTAAAAAATGTTTTTCTTGATATGTAAATTGCCTGACTTTGTGCCCAAGGGGCGGTTCCTCTTCCAGCTTTGTGCCCAGCCGCGCCCCAACTGCCGTCTCCTAGTGCTGCCCAGCTCATTAATATTCACTGCACTGGGCGGCTTTTCATGCTCCCGACGTGGCCAAAATCCTGCGCATGCCCAGTACTGTCTTACTGGCATCAGCCTCACATGTTAGCTGTGCGCTTGCGCCGGATACGGTCCCCGGCACACTCCAGTACCTGAGTGCGGCTGACTACTCTATGTGGCGCAGGCGCACTCAGGTACTGGACCTGCAGGGTGCCGGGGACCGTATCCGGCGCAGGCATGCGCAGTATTTCGGCCGCGTCGGGAGCATGAAAAGCCGCTCAGTGCTGTGAATATTAATAAGCTGGGCGGCACTAGGAGATGGCAGTTGGGGTGCAGCTGGACACAAAGCTGGAAGAGGGACCGCCCCTTGGGCACAAAGGCAGGTAATTTACATATCAAGAAAAACGTTTTTTAAAAGTATAGGAATGGCAGACAGGGGGGATAATAGTATGATTGGGTTAAGCACATTAAGACCGATAGTATGATATAAAACACTTTATATGCTGTACCGGCCTGTCAGTGTCCCTTTTAAGTCTTGGAAATCCACATATACATAAACTCCTCAACATTGAGATTGCAGCACCAAATTTTTTTCCCACACGTAACACCTCCTGTTTGTCAACGTGCCAGATATTGTCAATGAATCCATGAACTGAGAAACCTCGATTTATCACTCCGACAGATTTGCTATGTGTCTAGGCCACGATGTCAGCACTCTTCAACGTCAACTGGAATAGTAGCAAGTCAGATGGGCAGGGAACAGTCAGACAGATATGGTTATGGGTGCATGTATAGTGGTAGTGGCTGAGGTGCGGAGAGAGAGACAGGCTGAGAAGCCTGCCTCTATATGTTAAGGTACCTTTTGCATGAGGTGATGGACGAGTTGTTTTGGTGTAGTGAACGTTTCAACAATTAACCTTTAAACGTGCCAATTGTATAGAAAATTGGAATTTCCATCGTTTGTAAAGCAGACTGTTGTCTTATGTTGTGAGCAAATGAATTGTCTAATTACTCGTGCAGTGAATGATTTCTGTTTACATGTGTGAAATCCTTAATGTCCAATGATGAGTTTTGTGCCCACACATTTAAACCAATGAGAAATCTACCGGTTGTCGCTCTGTCGTTCATTGCTTTTACACTGCTCGATAATTGTGAGGTTGTGGCCAATTTAACAATTTACATGATGATCGGCTTTACACGTATTGTTCTTCAGTGTTCAGTAGACAAACACCTTTCCCTAACAAGTATATTACAAAAATATTTTAAATCGCTGCCCTATAGATATCAAAAATAAATTGAATTGACAGATGCACTTGCATATGATGAACAGTTTTAGGCCAAATTCACACAAACGTATTTTGTTTCAGTGTCCGTTCCATTTTTTTTGCAGCTAAGATGCAGACCCATTCATTTCAATGGGTCGGCAAAAAAGCAGACCGCACACAGTGCACTGTCCGTTCCGTGGCCCCACAAAATAAATAGAACATGTCCTATTCTTGTCCGTTTTGCAGACAAGGATATGCATTGCTACAATGAATCCGCAAAAAAATGGATGCCATACGGAACGTTTTTTTTGTTTGTTTGTTTTTGCGGCCCGCAAAGCACATACTGTTGTGGCAATAGAGCCTAACAGTTCAACCACAAAAATCAATGACGAATTGCTGTTTAACATTCCACTCACCCAGAAAAAGTTAACCAACAAGCACCTAAAATGGTGTCATCAAAAAATAAAACTGATCTAGCAAAAAGACAACCTCTCATACAGCTAAATTCAGTATGCCTCCAAGGGTGAAAAAACGAAAGAAGTTACTTGGTCATAAAAGTCTAAATGGGCCAAGTGGGTAAAGGATTTGGCCACTCTTTCTCTTCAGACATGTGCTGGAAATAGTACATAAAGGCCTTCACTGCTCAGACCATATTACTGTCTACTTGTTTACTGCAACCTGCTTCTGTGATACTGCACTCCGGCTCTTAGTATGGCAGTTAATGGTGGGGCCTCCATTGAGTAATCCGGCTCTAAAGGGATTAAAATGTAATTCTCCGTATTGTATCATATTAAAACCAAGCATGGTATAGAGCCATCAATCACATACACAATCTTACTCACACCATAAATGTATTACACATAAAGCACATATATTTTATAAAAGGATTGGTCACCACATCAAGTCTCAGAATACGTGTAACAATCATATTAACTCGTACCCAAGTATCTTGTTTGGTTGCATAGAAAAATAACAAGTATAAATACAGGCTATAGCTTGTAATAATATTACAGGCTATAGCTACTAGAGAGGGGTCGTTGATCCAGGGAGTTATTCTGATTGCCTGATTGGAGTCGGGAAGGAATTTTTTTCCCCGTAAGTGGGGAAAATTGGCTTCTGCCTCACAGGGGTTTTTTGCCTTCCTCTGGATAAACTTGTAGGAAACAGGCCGAACTGGATGGACAAACGTCTTTTTTCGGTCTTATATACTATGTTATGTTACTAAATAAAAATATGTTTAACCCTTTCCATTTTTTACCTCCCTGCCTTGGCCATATTTTGCAAATCTAGCGTATCACATGGATTCGCTATTTTCTAAATTTGGATCAACAACCCGCAGTTGTATCGAAGGGAACCTTTGAGGTGAGAGAGGGAACCCTGTATAAACATCTTGAATGCGGCTGTCAGCATTTACCGCAGCATCTAAGGGGTTATTTTCATGGGCCCCTGAGCTTTCATTGATACTGATGTCGGCAGATACAGCATATGTTCTGTGCACCCAAGAAAGGTATTTGGGTACAAGAGTTAATGTTATGTATTGAAACTTGGAGTTAACTAATCTTTGTATAAAATCTGTGGCTTATGTGTATTGAATTTACTCCATGACGAAGATTGTGGACGCATATACCGTGGTTGTTTTTAATATGGTACCATGAAGAGGATAAGGTTTCATTCCCTGTAGAGCTGGATGAATGTTTTGTCTGGATTGGCCTACACTACTAGAGGCTTCTGTCTTCCAGAGGAACTCGCTTTATTGGACCAGTTGGTAATTGGTATTTGCTTTCAAACAGAAGGACTGTGCATGCACTAGTCACCCTTCCGCAGTGTTTTTTAGAGAGGCAAACCTTTACGCTATTGTTTTTGACAGGTGCATTATTTTATTTGTAATGGTGGTTGTAATGATTGTATAACTCCTCTTTCTCTTCCTCTAACTGTTGCTGTTGTAAAAGTTTACATCTTTCCATAAATTATTTCAGTGTGTGAAGATAAGAAACATTGTTATGGCTTGTTTTGTTAAAGTTGTGCCTGGATTTTTAATATTCATGACCTATCTTTAGGATCGGTCATCAATATCAGATTGGCGGAGGTCCAACACCCCTACCCCAGCCGCTTGAAGAGAAGGCCGAGTGCCGTGCTGCTTTCCATTTATTGTTTACCTGCTTGCCATCGACATCAAAGCGGTGAGCAGTGTAATTACTAGAATCCATCTCATTCACTTCTATTGGATGACCCCTCGTTCCCATACACTTGAAAAGGAGGGAGCCATCCCATAGAAGTGAATGGGACGGTTTCTTTTAATTACACGTGCTTACCACTGTGATGTCGACGGCGAGCAGGTAAACAATGAAGGGAAGGCAGTGCTTACACTAGCACAGCCTTCTCTTCAGGCTGTTGACCGATGGGGGTCCCCGGTGTCGGACCCCCGCCAACCTGATATTCATCACCTGCCTTGAGGATAGGTAATCAATATTAAAATCCCGAAAACCCCTTTATTTATTGGAGAGTATTTTCTATTCAGAGGTATTAACAGAGTAGGTAAACCAATCTTTGTTTCATTTTATGTCTCCCTTTTGTTTAGATTTTCCAGATCCTGACAGACTGCTCCTGTTTATTGTCAGTTCATGGAACGATATACTGTCCCTGCATGGGGTTGTCAGTAAAGCAATACAGGCAGTGCTTAAAATCCTGGCAAAAGATGATGTTGGTTCTTGTCTGAGTGCTTATCTGAATTGGGAAAAGGTAAGTATGGGCTGGTTGTCCCAGAATGACAACTTTTCCTGTATCCTAGGATGGGTGATACTGGGACCCCACCGAACATCGAGATCAGTGGTTCTTTCTCCCCTGTTTGAATGGCGTGGTGGTCGATAATATAATACGCCCTGATGCTCCATTAAATTCCTTAGGACTGCCAAGTACAGTGCTCAGCTGTCTTCAACAGTACCATTGAGTTTGAAAGGCATGGCACTGTTTGCTCAACTGGTGCTTCAGTCACAGGGAAGTACGTATTCCCTCTTCTCCAATCTGTGGGGGATAAATTGGTTGGAACTCCATTAGACAAAGTTGCTAAGGCCCAAATATTTGCAGAAAACATGACTTGGAAACTACTGTATAGCCAATAGTACATTTCTCTAATAGGACTTGGGGATTATTTTGAAAGTGGGCCCAATGAATATTCTTTGTCAAACCTTTCTTTTTCTCAATTTATTTTGCCACTATACATCTATATAAATGAAGTACTGTTGTGTACCCCAAAAACCCTAAAAATGTATGTCATCCTGCATAAAACAAGGCCTTAAAGGGGTTGTCAGAGATCTTGATATTGGCTTATACTCAGGTCATCAGTATCAGATTGGGAAAAGTCCTACTTTCAGTCCTTTCTAGGCCAGTGTCGCCACATAAATCGGTCACATGTCCTAGGCGCAGCTCAACCCCAATCAAATGAATGGTGTTCAGCTGCAATACCAAGCACAGCCACTAACAATAAGCTGCAAGCTCCTTAACGGGCGATAGGTGGGGATATTGTAGTTTATAATAAAGGCTGAAAAATAGACCTCTGTCCATCCAGTTCAGCCTGTTATCCTGCAAAGTTGATCCACAGGAAGGCAAAAAAAAACAAAAAACTGTGAGGTAGAAGCCAATTTTCCGAAAATACATCCAGACCCTTTCAGTTGCCCATAGCAACCAGTCAGATTTATCATTTCATTTTCCAAAGGAGCTCTGACAACTGAAAGGTGAAATCTCATTGGTTGCTATAGGCAACTAAGCCAGCTTTCCTTTTATACCAGTTTTGATATGCTTGAAATGCATTGATATGTTTGAAATGCTTGAAATAGATCACTGTATATAATGAATCTTATATAATGAGTTCCACTCTTTGAATTGAATTACTGAAATTAACTTGTCGATGATATTCAAATTTACCCCAACATTCACTAGTAAATAGTTTAGATCTCCCCTTCTTTTTTCCTTTCTAAACTAAATAACCCTAATTTTGTTCATCTTTCTGGGTACTGTTGTTCACCCATTCCAGTCACTACTTTGTCATCCTCTGAACCCTCTCTCACTCTGCTGTGTTCTTGTGCAACTTTGTTTTAGTCACGTGCATCTATGCTAGGGATGAGAAAATTGACTTCGGATGAAACATTGTTAGAATACTGTTCAGAGCAAATCGAAAGTAAGTTCTGTAAAAGGTTTTTAACATTAGAAATTAATTTCTGAAGTTATTACCCGAAGTCTCATGAGACTTAATGAAGTAAAAACTTCGGCTCATCTGAGCCAATGCAATCAAATACTGTACTGAGCGCTCGCTTCATACAGTATTCTAACAAAGTTTTATGTGAATCGACTTCGGATGTTTCATCCGAAGTCGATTTGCTCATCCCTAATCTATGCCCCTTTTGATGCACCACATTATCTTATTGGCCTTGACAGCAGCTGCCTGACAAGGGTTGCTACAGAAGTTTGTCAACTAAAATTCCTAAGTTCTTTTCCATATCAGTGTTAGGCCTCATGAACACGGGCGTGCGCTTACCGTGGTATCCTGGCCTGGAATCCAGCGGACAGCAGGAGCGCACGGCGTCATTGGTTGCTATGACGCCTTGCGCTTCATGCCGCTGCCGGACTACAGTAATACACTCGTACGGTGACTTGCATTATTCCTTCCCATGTGCATAACCTCACATTTGTCAGTGTTAAACCTCATCTGCCACTTCTCTGCCCAACCTCCAATCTATCCAGATCCCTCTGTAGCAGTGTACTGTCCTTTTTCGTGTTAATTACTTTACACATTTTACAGAGCAGTCCCTCTGTAAGATCATTAATAAATATATTGAAGAGAATAGGGCCCAATACTGACCCCTGAGGGACTCCACTAGTGACAGTGACCCAATCTGAGTATCTACCGTTAATAACCACCCTCTGTTTTCTGTCACTCAGCCAGTTACTTACCCACATACACACATTTTCCCCCAGTCCAATCTTTCTCATTTTATATACTAACCTTTTATGTAGTACAGTATCAAGTGCTTTGGAGAAGTCCAGATATACGACATCCATTGACTCACCTCAGTCAAGTCTCGAACTTACCTCCTCATTGAAACTGATTAAAATGTTTTGTCAGGAGCAATCCCTCAGAAACATGTGCCAAAATGGTGTTAAATGTTTATTTTTGTTAAGATACTCCAGAATAGCATCTCATAGAAAATGTTCAAAGTGTTTACCCACGACAGGAGATTTACTGGCCTATAGCATACCTCCCAACTTTTGAAAATCGCAAAGAGGGACACTACGTGCAGCGCACATCACAGCAATTGGGAGTTTAAGATGCCTTTTAACCCCTTAGTGACCAAGCCTGTTTGGGCCTTTATGACCAAGATTTTTTCTTCCTTTTTTCATGGTCTCGTTCCCAGAGTTATAACTGTTTTTATTTTTCCATCTATATAGCTTTGAGGGCTTGTTTTTTGTAGTTTTGTAGTTTTTTTATGTTTCAATAAATTTTTATTGATTTTGCAATAACACAAAAAGATGTGCCATAGTATGCGGAAATAAAGCATAGATATGCTGAGTACAGATAAGTGCAGCAACATTGTGATATAGACACATCACATACATGAAATTAAACATGTACAAAAACCTGAAGTCAGGTAACACAACTTCCAGCATTACACCCAGTATTTGAAAAGAGTCATAGAGGCTACCAAGTAGAACAGAATTAATTAGTCACCATGAGACCAGAAGCGGACAATATTCCCCTCCACAGATTTGGAAAGTAAATAGGGAAAAAACAAAAGGGGGGGGGGGGGAGGGAAAGGGCGCACAGATAATCGCGAGGGCCGCCACTCATGGACCAACACAAAATCTTACAAGATTGCTTCTGGTAACGGAGTAGCTAGGGAACTTGATAACCAAGGCAACCATCGATTATGAATGCGAATCCTAGATTTTAAGTCAGAGGCAAATATCAGGTCATGCTGCATATGTTGATTCACTAGAAGTATCACCTCTGATATCAAGGGGTGATGCCCTGCTTCCAGTGTCTAGCAATCACCGTTCTAGTGGCAGTAAGAATATGAGCGACGACCCATCTATACACAGTTGGTACATCTGAGAGACCAATACAGAGGACTGCTAGTTCAGGAGTGAGGGAAAGAGATAAGCCCGTAACCTCAACTATAGTTCTGTGAGCTCTGTCCCACAAGGGTCGGGTCAGAGGACAAGACCACCACATATGCATCGGGTGACCCCTACCGCCGCATCCTCTCCAACATAAATGTGAATAGTTAGGAACCATATGCGCCAATCTATCTGGCGTAAGATACCAACGAAGCTGGATTTTCCTATTTCTCTCCGCATGGTTCACACACGAAGAAGATTTTACAGCCCAAAATAGAGCCTTGTGCCAAGTCTGCAGACCAAACTCCCGACCCATCTCCTCCTCCCATCTAAGCATGAACGGGAGCTTGGTCAGAGATACAGGTCTAGACAAGGTACGGTACATAATCGACAAGCTTTTAAGTGATTTGGGGGCGTAGTGCAGGAGTTTAGCCAATTCCTGGTTTTCTGAAATGGGGAGAGACTCAGGAGGCTTTGATAAGGTAGACATAAAATGCCGTATCTGGAGAAATTGATAAAACAAGGAGTTTGGCAATTCAAATTTGGTATGCAAATACTCAAAATCCCGTAGGATATCACCATCATACAAGCAACCCAAGTTTTCAATACCTGACTTACCCCAACTTGTTAGACAAATGTTAGGGATATGATATTCTAAGGCATAGATAGGGAAATGACTCCAGTTAAACCTGCAGTGAGATTTTGAATTGTTTAAAAGATGTATCCAAGCCATGGATGTGGCTTTCATAGGACCCGTGGGTAGCTCAAGTGAAAATGTACGCAGAGCTTGTGCAGCCAGAAAACTTTTAAGGGACCCTCTTTTCATAAGAGATTGCTCCAATTGTAACCAGCGTTGAGGGTGCGCGGGTCTCCACCACTCCTTGGCGTGTGCCAATAGTGACGCCCAGTAATACTTCCTAACATTAGGTACTCCCATGCCTCCTGCAGACAGAGGGGGAAAGAGAGCCGCCCTATGTATTCTGGGCCTACGAGCGCCCCATATAAATTTCAGTATCCCCGCCTGTAACTTATCCAACCAGGAAGTTGGAATCTGCAGAGGAAGACACTGGAATCTATATAAAATTTTTGGCAAGATCATCATCTTAACCACATTTATTCTGGCTATCCAGGATAAGTGATCTATCGAGAAGCGCTCATAATCCCTATTAACATCTAACATTAGATCTTTAAGATTTGCATTGACCAAATGTTTAGTGGAGGCGGTCAGGAGAACACCTAAATAAGTGATCTGCTCAGACTCCCAATGAAAGTTGTAGCAGTCTTGTATGGATTTTTGAAGATCCGCATCTACATAGAGGGGGAGCAAGTTAGACTTAGACACATTCACTTTGTAGTACGAGACACCAGAAAACTGTTGTAGGACTTCCCATACGGCAGATAATGAAGCTAACGGATTTGACAATGTGAGAATTACATCATCCGCATATAGTGTTAAAGTGTGACGATTTTTTCCTACCACTATGCCCGAAATCCCAGTATCAGACCGGATAGCTTCTGCCAGAGGTTCCATCACAAGGGCAAATATAAGGGGCGATAATGGACAGCTCTGGCGGGTGCCGTTTGTGATGGAGAAGGATCTAGACAGGAATCCGGAGGCTAACACTTTGGCAGAAGGAGAGGAGTACAAGCCCATAATCCCCTGCAGGATAGGACCTTCCAAGCCAAATTTACCCAGCACTCCTTTGAGGTACCCCCAATGTACCCTGTCGAATGCTTTTTCGGCATCAAGAGACAGGAATACAGTGGGGGACCTGGAAAGCTCTGCAATATGTAAAAGATCTATGACCCTTCTAGTTCCATCCCTACATTGTCTATTGGCAACAAAGCCCACCTGATCCAATTGTACTAAAGATGGTAAGATTTTATGTAATCTAGATGCCAATATTTTCGAAAATAGCTTGATGTCCGTGTTCAAAAGTGAGATAGGACGGAAATTCGCTGGTCTGTCCGCAGGTTTCCTGGTTTGGGCAACGTGACAACAATCGCCTGTAGCATATCTGAGGGGATTTTACCTTGCTCCATGAATCCATTAAAGAGCCGTTTCAAGTAAGGTCCTAACTGAGACCCAAAGGTTTTATAGTACTCATTAACGTAGCCGTCAGGACCAGGGGCGGAGTTTGATTTTGCCGATTTAATAGCAGAGTCAATCTCCTCCAAACTGATTGGTTCATTTAGGAAGTTTAGATCTTGCTGCGAAACCCTGGGGAGAGCAAGAGGCTCGAGAAACGTCTTTATGGTCTCTGGGGAGGGTTGAGTTATGTGGGGGTCTGACTTCAAATTATAAAGGGATTCATAAAATTGGGCAAATAAGTCAGCAATCTTTTGCGGGTGGGTAATTAGGCTAGAGTCACTGGCCAAGAGTGAAGCAATTTTATTAGCCGCCATTCTACGTTTTACCCTCTTAGCTAAGAGAGCACCCGCTCTGTCTCCCATCCCGTAAAAGGTGGCCTTAAGTCGTCTTAGGGAACGCTCATATTGATACAGAAGTAAAGAGCGGAGTTCAGCTCTAGTTTCAAATATCAGTTTATGTAGGGGGGGTGAGGGATTAGCTTTATAAGTGGATTCATGGCGAGCTAGAGTGTTCAGAGTATCTGTAAGAAGCTGCTGACGCTGCCTCTTCAATCTAGAGGCTAATTGAAGCAAAAGTCCCCTCAGATACGCCTTATGAGAGCACCACAAAGTTGCCGCCGACACATCATCAGTATCATTGAATTTAAAGAATTCACCTACATCCGCAGACAACTTTGCAACTCGCTCAGGATTTTTTAGCAAATACGCATTAAGTCGCCATTGTGGTGGAGCGGGATTGGGAACATCAGTACTCAGTTCTAAGGAGATCGGCGCGTGATCAGACCAGGATGTATGTCCTATCTCAGTTTTGACAACCTGCGACAACAGACCAAACGAAACTAGAAAGTAGTCTATCCTAGAGCATGAGAGGTGAGAGGACGACAAGAAGGTGTAATCCCGCTCGCCCCCATGCTGATATCTCCATATATCGTGGAGGTTGGAGGATAAGAGTAGAGGGCGGAGTTCCTGTCTGTATCTGTCTGACGCCCGTACACAATCTAGGTCAGTCTGAACTGGGATATTAAAGTCCCCTCCGACTAAGACAGGGCCAGATGCCACTTTCTCTAACTTTCTAAAGAACCGTTGCATGTATGAAACCTGCCTCAAGTTAGGACCATAAACCGTGGCTATGGTCAGTTCTCTATCATCAAATACACCAGTGAGAATAATATATCTGCCTTTAGCATCAGTATGGACAGATTTTATGGTACAGGCCACGTCCCTTTTAATGGCGACAAGGACTCCCGCCCTCTTCTTCTTAAAAGCCGGAGAGTAAAATATCTGCTGAAAGTCCCTATGTTGACATCTGTGGGAATCTCTCTCCAGTAGGTGCGTCTCCTGTACCATAAGAAGATTACAACGTGATTTAACTGCTTCATCCCACAAATACTTGCGCTTACTGGGAGAATTTAACCCCTTAGCATTAATGGATAGAAACTTCAGCCCCATGGTGACTAATAAACATAAAGTGTGCAATCAAAGCCTCTGGAGACTTAGCTAGTGACCAAATATTGGCGCAGATGCTGGAAAGCAAAACAGTAAAACATGGCAGAATAAAGGAACTTAACATAACAAAGGAAAAGGGAAAACAAGAAAAACCGTAGTCCAGTAATTTAGAGCGAGGACAAGGCCTCAGCAACTGTGGGGTAGAATGCAGACAATGGGCTACACGCGAGCAGCACCAAGAATCATATTAAGTTCTCCCGCTCAGGCCGGGTTCCAGTCCAAAGGAATCTTAAGTTGGCGGTTACCGGAGACGGCCGGGAACTTGGCCGCTTCCGGGAGTAAACCCCACGCGAGCATCTTCTTTGCCGCTAGAGCAGGGGTGGTGCATATATGTAGTGCACCCTCGTGTGAGACCACCAACTTCACTGGGAAACCCCATCGGTATTTAATACCTTTCTCCCTGAGTATAGCGGTAAGTGAACTGAATTCCCTCCTTTTAGCTAATGTAGCCGCCGAAAGATCCGGAAAAATCTTGATCCCCGAGAATATGTCCGCTGGTTTGGAATTCTCCCGTAAGGCCCTCAGGAAAGCGTCCTTTACTTAAAAGAAGTGAATCCTCGCCAGGACATCCCGTGGTAGATTAGGGTCGAGCCCTGTTGGTTTCGGGATCCTATGGATCCTGTCGATGGTGACGTCCATCTCCGATAATCCTGGAATGGCTGCACGAAGCATCTCTTGAAGCAGGGGACACAGCTCATCCGGCTTGACCGACTCAGCAACCCCCCGGATACGAACATTATTTCGGCGGTTGCGGTCCTCCATGTCATAAATCTTAGATGCCAGCCTGCCTACCTCATCCTCCAGCGCTTCATTAGCATCGATGAGCTGGTTGTGAGAGGCTGTTAGTTCCGCCATTTTGGTTTCTAGATGGGATGTCCTCTCACCTATTTGCGCCACCTCGGTTTGTACCTCTTTGAGGATGTGATGAAAGTCCTCTTTTAGGGACGTGCGCAGTGCTTCCAGCATATGGCGGAGTGACCCCTCCGTTACAGCCGCCTGCTCATGAGGCAAGACTCCAGTTGGCATGCTCTGAGGGGAGGAGGTAGCGGAGCTGGAGCAAGATGGCGACACCGCCTGTTTAGGGCTGGAGCCAGACGGGGATGTTTTACGAAAGAATTCTGTCAACTTCGCCGGAGCTTGACGTTTCTTGATGCGCCCCATTCTCTGCTCAGTCAGTCGAGGTAACTCTGACATCAATCAGATAGCAGGAGAAGCCGATGTTAGCCGATTTCAGATACTGCTCACGGAGCACTCAGCCTATGCGACCAGCGCCATCAACGTCCGGCCACGCCACAAATTGTAGTTTTTAATGGCCCAAAGGGTACACATAACTTTCTGATTAACTTTTATTAACTCTTTCAGTGAGGGAGATGGGGAAAAATAGCAATAGTGCCACTGCGTTTTTACATTATACATTATAAATTTTGCGGCGTTCATTTTTTGGTACAAGTAACATAATATCTTTTATTCTCTGGGTCAGTACGATTACAGTGATACTAAATGCATATTTTTTTTTTGTTTTACTACTTTTTTTTTTTTTAAATAAAACTTTTTTTTTTTTAACCAAAAAAATTATTTTGCATTGCCACTTCCCAAGACCCATAACATTTCTTTTTTTCTATGTGAGGGCTTTATTTTTTGCGGGACGACTTTTATTTTTCATTGGTATTATTTTGGAGTAAATGCCGCTTTTTGAATGCTTGTTATTGCGTTTTTTTGGTGGAAACTAAGAATAAATTATAAATTCAGTTGTTGTTTTTTTTTGTTTTTTTTTTTTTTGTTTTTTTTCACGGCGTTTACCATAGGGAATCATTTCTGTAATATTTATGTAGTCCCAGTCATTACGGACGCGGCGATACCAAACATATAGGGATAAAAAAAAAAGTGCAACTTTTTTCATTGAAAAGCGTATATTTATTGGGAAAAAAAGCATATTTTTTATTTTATGGAATTTTTTTTATTTAACCAGTCCCCGACCGCCGTACGCAGGATTGCGTCCTGCGGGCGGCCGGGATCTTCTGTTTGGACGCGCCGGGGCGTCATCTCGCGAGACGCGAGAGTTGGACTACAGCCTGCCAGCGATGATCAATCGCTGGCAGGCTGTAGATGCGATATAAATCGCATCAAACAGCTATATCAGACGCTGTTTTATGAACAGCGTCTGATATAGCTGCTACCTGGTCCTCTGGTGGTCCCATTTTCTGGGATCGACCACCAGAGGACCAGGTAACTACAGTAAAAGTTGCACCAAACACTACACTAACCCCCCCTCACCTATTAACCCCTTGATCACCCCATCTAGACCCCCTGATCACCCCCTGTCATTGATCACATCCCTTGTAAGGCTCCATTCAGAGCGTCCATATGTGTTTTGCGGATCCGTGGATTCACGGATCCGATCGGATCCTCAAAACACGGACACCGGCAATGTGCTTTCCGCATTTTGCAGATCCGCACATTGCCAGAACTATATAGAAAATGCTTTTCTTGTCTGCAATTGCGGACAAGAATAGGACATGTTCTATATTTTTGCGGAACGGAAGTGCAGACCCGGAAGCGCGGATCCGTAATTCCGGATCCGAGCGGGACAAAGTCTGTCCCCATAGAAATGAATGGGTCTGCAATTCCGTTCCGCAAACAGAATTTCGGACGTGTGAATGGGGCATAAGGGTCCCTTATCACCGCCAGTTAGTTAGCTACTTGTTAGGTAGCTAGCGCCCAGCCCACCGCCCACGCAGTCACTGATTTTGGCAGAGATTTTTCATCCACATTGATCGATGCGAATGAAAAAATCTGTGCCGTTCATTATTTTTTTTTTTCAGCGCAGAGGCTGAACGGAAAAAAATCTCATTACCCGTATGCTCAATATACGGAGAATCGCAGAAACTCCTAATGCTGGCCATACGTGTAATGACTGCGGAGATCCCTCAAATGCCAGGGCAGTACAAAAACCCACATGTGACCCCATTTTAGAAAGAAGACACCCCAAGGTATTCTGTGAGGGGTATGGCGAGTTCATGGAAAATTTTATTTTTGTCACAAGTTAGTGGAATATGAGACTGTAAAAAAAAATAAAAAAAAAACAATTTCCGCTAACTTGTGCCAAATTTTTTTCTGTGAACTCGCCATGCCCCTCACAGAATACCTTGGGGTGTCTTCTTTCCACAATGGGGTCACATGTGGGTATTTATACTGCCCTGGCATTTTAGGAGTCCTAAAGCGTGAGAATCCAAATGCGTAAAAATGGCCTGTGAAATCCTAAAGGTACTCATTGGTTTTAGGGCCCCTTTAGCATTTGGCTGCAAAAAGTGTCACTCATGTGGTATCGCCGTACTCAGGAGAAGTAGGGCAATGTGTTTTGGGTGTATTTTACATATACCCATACTGGGTGTGAGAAATATCAGCTGTAAACGACAACTTTTTACATTTTTATTCAAAGTTGTCAATATACAGAGATATTTCTCATCCAGCATGAGTATATGTAAAATACACCCTAAACACATCGCCTACTCTCCTGAGTACGGCGATACACATGTGTGACACTTTTGCAGGCAAGATGCGCAAGGGCCCAAATCCAATGAGTACCTTTTAGGAGGGCATTTTACGCATTTTCTTCTCACGCTTTAGGGCCCTAAAATGCCAGGGCAGTATAAATACCCCACATGTGACCCCATTTTTGAGAAGACACCCCAAGGTATTCCATGAGGGCATGGCGAGTTCATAGAATATTTTTTTTGGAAAGAAGACACCCCAAGGTATTCGCTGAGGGGCATAATGAGTTCATGAAAAATTAAACTTTTTGTCAAAAGTTAGCGGAAAGGGAGACTTTGTGAGAAAAACAATAAAAATCAATTTCCACTAACTTGTGCCAAAAAAAAATATTCTATGAACTCGCCATGCCCCTCATGGAATACCTTGGGGTGTCTTCTTTCAAAAATGGGGTCACACGTGGGGTATTTCTACTGCCCTGGCATTTTAGGGGCCCTAAAGCGTGAGAAGAAAATGCGTAAAAATGCCCTCCTAAAGGTACTCATTGGAATTTGGGCCCTTTAGCATCTTGCCTGCAAAAAGTGTCACACATGTGGTATCGCCGTACTCAGGAGAAGTAGGGCGATGTGTTTTGGGTGTATTTTTACATATACCCATGCTGGGTGAGAGAAATATCTCTGTATATTGACAACTTTGAATAAAAAATGTAAAAAGTTGTCGTTTACAGCGATATTTCTCACACGCAGCATGGGTATATGTAAAAATACACCCCAAACACATTGCCCTACTTCTCCTGAGTACGGCGATACCATGAGTGTATACTTTTGCAGCCAAGATGCGTAAAGGACCCTAAAACCAATGAGTACCTTTAGGATTTCATGAGCCATTTTTATGCATTTGGATTCTCACACTTTAGGAGCCCTAAAATGCCAGGTGAGTATAAATACCCCACATGTGACCCCATTTTGGAAAGAAGACACCCCAAGGTATTCCGTGAGGGGCATGGTGAGTCCACAGAATTTTTATTTTTGGCACAAGTCAGCGGAAATTGTGTTTTTTTTTTTAATTTTGTTTTTACAAAGTCTCATATTCCACTAACTTGTGACAAAAATAAAATTTTACATGAACTCACCATACCCCTCATAGAATACCTTGGGGTGTCTTCTTTCAAAATAGGGTCACATGTGGAGTATTTATACTGTCCTGGCATTTTAGGGGCCTAAAGGGTGAGAAGAAGTCTGGAATCCAAATGCGTAAAAATGCCCTGTGAAATCCTAAAGGTACTCTTTGGTTTTAGGGCCCTTACGCACCCAGGCTGCAAAAAGTGGCACACATGTGGTATCGCCGTACTCAGGAGAAGTAGGGCAATGTGTTTTGGGGTGTATTTTTATATATACCCATACTTTGTGTGAAAAATATCTCTGTAGCGACAACTTTTAAAAAATTTATACAAAGTTGACAATTTACAGAGATATTTCTCTCACCCAACATGGGTATATGTAAAATACACCCCAAACACATTGCCCTACTCTCGAGTACGGCGATTACCACATAAGTGCCGCTTTTGCAGCCTGGTGCTAAAGGCAAATTCAACGAGTACCTTTAGGTTTTACATGGCGACTCACAATTTAGCCCCGCCCAAAATGCCAGAACAGTAAACACACCCCACAAATGACTCCATTTCGGAGAGTAGACACCCCAAGGTATTCACTGAGGGGCATAGTGAGTCCGTCTGAGATTTTTATTTTTTTGCCAGAAGTTATCAGAAATTGAAACTTTTTTTTTTTTTTTCTCAGAAAGTGTCAATTTCCGCTAACTTGTGAAAAAATGAAATGATACATGAACTCACCAAGCCCCTCCGCGAATACTTTGGGTGTCTTCTTTCTAAAATGGTGTCATTTGGGGGTATTTATACTTTCCTGACATTCTAGCACCTGAAGAAACATGACAGGTGCTCAGAAAGTCAGAGCTGCTTCAAAAATGCCGAAATTCACTTTTGCACCATAGTTTGTAAGCGCTATAACTTTTACCCAAACCAATAAATATACACTTATTGGATTATTTTTTATCAAAGACATGTAGAACAATAAATTTAGAGAAAAATTTATATAGAAATGTAGTTTTTTGAAAAATTTTACAACAGAAAGTGAAAAATGTCATTTTTGCAAAAATTTCGGTAATTTTTGATTAATAGCAAAAAGTAAAAATGTCAGCAGCAATGAAATACCACCAAATGAAAGCTCTATTAGTGAGAAGAAAAGGAGGTAAAATTCATTTGGGTGGTAAGTTGTATGACGGAGCAATAAATGGTGAAAGTAGTGTAGTGCGGAATTGTAAAAAGTGGCCTGGTCATTAAGGGTGTTTAAGCTAGGGGGGCTGAAGTGGTTAATAAATGTTTTTTTTTTTTCAAATTTTTTTTTACTACTTAATAGTCCCACAAGGGGACTATAATATACAGTATTGTGATTGCTTTTAAAATGTAATGCATTATTTCTATACAGTGCCTGTATTTTTATTTTTGAGGACTTTGTCCCAAATAGTGAGGCTGATGGAGTCTCTAAGCTGGTCTAATTTTGCTTTTCGAAAGTTCTGCTTGGTTTGTGCCTCCCTGAAAAAACATTTATTTGACAATTAGAAGGTCATTATTTTATGGTCACTATTTCCCAGGTATCCCTCAACCTTCACGTCTGTTGTTCTGTTAGATCTATTAGTGAATACTACGTTCAGTATGCTCGTCGCTCTAGTTGGCTCCTGAACCAGGTGAGAAAGTTAGTTATTGTTAGTTTTTGCCAATAACCTGTTTCTTTTAGGAGACAGGTTTCAGGTTCCCAGTCTATATCTGGGTAGTTGAAGTCCCCCATTATGATTTGTCGCCTCATCTATTTCCCTTAGTATTTATTTTTTTCACTTATATAGCACTGCTATATTCCTCAGCGCTTTACAGACATTATCATCACTTTGTTCCCCAATGGAGCTCACACTGTAAGCTCCCTATCAGTATGGAGTGTGGGAGGAAACCAGAGTACCCAGAGAAATCCCACTCAGATATTGAGAGAACATACAAACTCCATGCAGATGTTGCCCTTGGTTGAAATAGAACCTTTGATTCTAGCACTGCAAGGCACCAGCGCTAACCACTGAGCTACCATTCTGCATTCTGTAGTAGAGTTTCCATGGACTATGATATATTGGGTCAGAACATTTAAATAAAGATAATGCACATGGAGGATAGGGCTTTACATAAAGGCCAACCCTTCTCCAGTTTTCTCGCTCGTATCATAGGGGGACGCAAAAGTCCATGGGTTATAGCTGCTGACACTAGGAGACGACACTAAGCAAAAAAAGTGTTAGCTCCTCCTCTCAGCTATACCCCTCCTGCAGGCACTGAGCTAATCAGTTTTAGCTTGGTGTCCGTAGGAGGCAGACATGTTTTCCTGCAGGTCTGCCAAAGATTTATATTTTTCCAATCTGACTACAGGTGGCCTCCAACCACCTGTTTTCCCTTCACTCATGACGGCACCATGAGAGAGAGGATCCGCCCCCCACATACAGGAAACCTGCAGAATAAAAGGGCGGACACTCTCCCTCCAATTCAGTGTTGTTTCCTGTGTCTGGGGAAGCCTGCATTTTGTTTTCTTTCAGTTCCTTCCCACCAGTGGTGCTCCTATTTTCTTTAAACCCCTGTTTATTGTTACGACCCGAAAGGGGTTTGGCAGAGGTTCCTGAACTTTGCAGGTGTCCAGGTTTAACAAATCCTCTCTTCTGTTCCCATTCGTCTAGTTTTAGAATTCCTCCAGAAAGGTTTAGAACTAGGTCTGGCAAGAAGTACCTTTTAAAGCAGGCATGCCCAACCTGCAGCCCTCCAGCTGCTGTAAAACTACAACTCCCATGATGCCCTTCTGCAGGATAATAGCTGTAGGCTGTCAGGGAATGATGGGAGTTGTAGTTTTGCAACAGCTGGAGGGCCGCAGGTTGAGCATGCCTGTTTTAAAGGTACAGATTTCGGCTCTTTCTGCCTTATTTAATCAAGAGATTGCAGGGTGCCCGTGGGTGTCGCGGTTTTTTAAAGCAGTAGCCAGGTACACCCGATTTAAGTGTCTCACCTTAAAATTGTGTCTGCTAATTGCGGTAACTTCTGCTTGCAGGGTTAATGAGATTCATGCCATATCCATTAATCCCCCATATACCCATCGTTCTTCCTACCCTTTTTTTTTTTTTTTTTTCTAAGAACCCGAGGTCGGTAGAAGAAAAATCTCTTCACTTAGATTTGAGAAGAGCGTTAATTGGTTATTTATCTCGCACTGAAGGTTGGCGGAAAACTTCTTCACTTTAGCCTCTTTCAAGGATTGAATAAGGGGAATGCAGCCACTAAGAGTTCCATTGCAAGATGGATTGTTTCTGCCATTTCTTTGGCCTATTCTTCTTCTAGCTTATCTCCTCCGGTGGGTCTTAAAGCACATTCTACCAGGGCAGTTTCCACCTCCTGGGCAGAGAGATCCTCAGTCCCAATAGAGGATATTTGCAGAGCAGCTACCTGGTCTTCTCCTTCAGCCTTTCTTAAGCACTACTGGCTTGATTTGAACTCTTCTTCTTCAGGTTTCTCTTTTGATGAAAAGGTGCTTTTTTTCTGTTCTCCCACCCTAAATATTTTCTCTGGTAAATCACTCATGGTGCTGTTGTGGGTGAAGGGAAAAATGATGATTACTTACCGGTAATTGGATTTTCCAGAACCAACGACAGCACCCTTATTTCCCTCCCTTCTGGGTTTGTTTTGGTTATTCTCTACTCACAGGGTGTAACAAAAAAAAAATATTTTGGTTTCACTTGTGCATTAACTTTAAAATTATCGATCATCTAAACCTTATATGGGCGGACTTCCTTCGATGCGTGGATATCACACTGAATTGGGAGGAGAGTGTCTGCTCTTTTTATTCTGAAGGTTTCCTGTCTGTGGGGGGTGGATCCTCTCTCTCATTGTGCTGTCGTGGGTTCTTTTTCTGCCCACCCTGATCCCAGCAGTAAGTATGACCTACCTTTCCCTTACTGGATACTGTACAGCCTGTAGCATTACCCTCATTTCATAGGCGGAGTACTTGCACTACCACTGGATACTGTACAGCCTGTAGCATTGCCTGCCTTCCTTAGATGGAGTAATTCCACTTCCACTGGATATTGTACAGCTTGTAGTATTGCCCTCCTTTCGTAGATGGAATACTTGCACTACCACTGGATCCTATTCATTCTGTATCATTGCTCTTTTTTCATAGGTAGGGTATTTGCACATGGGACCCTATACATCTGGTAGCAAGGCCTCTTTCCATTGGCAGAGTATTTACTTTACCACTGGATACTGCACAGCCTGTCACATTACTCTTCTTTTATCGGCGGAGTACTAGCAATACCACTGGATACTGTACGCCCTGTACCATTACCCTTCTTCCTAGGCGGAGTATGGGCACTACCACTGGATCATATATTCCCGGTAGCATTGCCCTCCTTCCATAGTGGGCGTATTCCACTGGGTACTGTACATTCTGTGACATTATCCTCATTCCATGGAGTAATTGCGCTTCCACTGGATCCTATACAGACTGTAGCATTACTCTCCTTCCTTAGGCGGTGTAATTGCACTTCCGAAGACCATATGTTCTGTTGTACTACCATCTTCTGCAGGCGGAGTAATTGCACTAATCCTGGTTATCTTCTGTCCGGTTGGATTTCCACCTTCTATAGGTGGACAAGTTGCACCACAATCGCATACTGTAGATCCTGTTGCATTACCCTCCTTCTATTGACTGAGTAGTTGCCCAACCATTAGTGCCTGCACTACCAGTGGACCCTGTACATCTATCAGGTTTCCCTCTTTCCATCAGCGGAGTAACTCCACTACCATTGGAAACTGTTTATCCTGTAACATTATCTGTCTTTCTTAGGTGGAGATGGGTACCACACCTGCATACTGTAAGATCCTGTAGCATTACCCTCCTTCCATCGGCAGGGTAGTTCCACAACCAGTGGTACTTGTTCTACCAGTGGATACTGTACATCTTGTTGGGCACCCCTCTTTACCACAACCTCTGGAATCTTCCGCCCTATCGCATTATCCCCTTGTCGCATTCCATCTCATTCCATGGGTGGTCTCCTTGCTAGACACAGACGACCCCCCCCCCCCCCCCCTCGTCATAGGCGGTATTTTGGCACTACCACGGAATACTGTGACTACTTTCACACTATACCTTTCATCAGGTAGTCATTGTACAGATAGTGGTCGGGATCCTATGTGGCAACCTCTGTCTTTCCAGGGTGTTGACCCACGACATGCCGCTCCTCGTGGCTTGAGTCTCTCCATGTGGAGCATTTTATTTTGTTGCTTTTCCTTGGGATGCTCGGCGTCCACACTCCTTCAGTAGGTGGAACGTCTGCACGGGTTGCCAGTTTTCTTCCTTCCCCAGTGGACTATTGCGCTACCAACCGTTTATGTTGGCTACTGCGATTTGACCTCCATTTTCAGGTGGAGTCCCCCCTTTAGAGAGGCCATGGGTGCAGGTATGGCCTTTCCCTATGAGGCAGTCTTTGCGCTGGCCATAGAGTTTTGGGCTGCTACTCCTGTTCCGTGGCTACTACTGTGTGACCCCCTTCCCAGGGGGAGTTTTTGCTTTCTTCCTACAAATGCCGACAGTCACTGGTTCTGGCTTACAGGATGCATTGTCATTTGGTGTGGCACCAAAGGTTCTTGCCGCATCCCCAGTTTTCTGCAACACATTTACCAGGCATGGTATGTTCCTGAGACGGTGGCTAATGGGTTCACTTATTCCTTATGGCGCTGGTCAAATGCCCATACCAAGCCATGCTACATGTGATGGATTTGCTGGGCATTAGTGCGGTTTTCTGTACCTGGTATAACCTACCAATTTCTGTGGCACTGGTTTAGTGCCTTGTTCTCTTCACATTTCGTGCATTGCCTCTACCATCTCAATAATCTCACCAAAGCCCTTGTTAGGACCCTCGGGACAATTAAGCACAACACACTAACGGTCATCTAACCAAGAAAATCCCTTTAGGGATCCTAACTCAAATTGATTAAGACTACATGCTTTATTTCTATTTGTTAAAACACAAAAAGAGACCCAAACTAATGTGTAATTAAAACTATCAGTTAGGAGAAGGGGACTATGTATGTACTTTTTTAAGGATGAGGTACACACAGACTCCTCTTTTTGGATATATACGTGCTCCTACGATATGAGCTCCCTTCTCATTCAAATAGCCACCCTTTTCATAGCCAATAGCTATTACCCCAACTTCCCTGACGAAGCCGCACATGCGGCGAAACATGTCGGGAGGGGTAGTGTTCGGTGTTAGTTTTTAGGCAGGTAGCAGCAGCGGGACTGTTTTTTTGTGATGGGGACATATTATTTAGACAGTGCACAATAGACTTACAGGCCAACTTGTTAGTGGGTATTAGGAGACAGCCAGTCAGGTGATATGGACTCCCTGGTACAAGAGATCAGCTCCTTTAATGTGATATTGTATGCTGCACAGTGTATAGCAGGGATTTATTGACTCATGCAGTGCCATATCACATCTGTACTAAAGATGTGAAGAATATATTGAATAAAAAAGCTGCCACTACCATAGTAGCATACATACTAATTAGGCGCACTATTATTTCCGTATTCCAAATAACATAAATATAATAAAAGCAGAAGTGAGGGTATCTTCAAATTTAGACACTGATCATCTTTTACTCCAAATCACATAAGTAAAATAAAAATATAAGTGAGGAGTCTATCAACCTAGAGAGAGTCTGATTATCCAGCAGAAAATAGTGGTCAGCTTCGTTTCTTTATTGAAATAGAGTAAAATTACAAGTCACAGCGATTCTTCACAACACTTCACACGTCAACGCGTTTCGAACAGCAAAGGTTCTTAATCATGACTGTTTTGTGACTCCTCTGTTCGAGCTTTATATAAATGGAAAAACTCCTCCTCCTCCGGTGTAGGGAAGGAGGACAGGTGTTTTAAATTATCATCAGAGGAATCGCAAGAACTGTTCAAACTATCAGAGTGAAATCACATACATGGTATAAAATAAAATACAATGACATAACACATAGATACACTCAAGTTAAAATCACTACCAGACAATTCAAAGCTGTGTTATATCAACCGCCTCTGAAAATCTTTACTTGACAAGAAAACCGCAAGCATCAGAACTTCACTATAACATAATGCACACAATGTTGCAAATTAAGTGAGTAGATGTGCTAATTTTTTTGATAAAAAATCGCACTAGAAATTTTTTTATTTTCTCTGCTTGCGTTAATACAAGAACGGCGTTGTATTACAGCTTTGAATAATTTTACAATCACAGTGGACATAATAAATGCTGAAACAGGTGAGCTGGACAGTTAATTTTTCAAATCTATCAACATAGACCCTGATCATGAAAAACACCACAAAATTCATGGCACCAAGCAGAGTTTATTAATAGTAGGGGGTTGTAGTACAAATCGCTGAGACTGCGTTGGTTTGACCTTGTAAGCTATACAGTGTGTGTTAGCAACTACACCGTATAAATTGACATACAAACTACCACATCACACCTGAAGTTAAGGTGTGAGTGGAGTATTTGAATGAGAAGGGAGCTCATATCGTAGGAGCACGTATATATCCAAAAAATAAGAGCCTGTGTGTACCTCACCCCTAAGAAAGTACATACAAATAGTCGATTTGAGCTAGGACCCCTAAAGGAATTTTCTTGGTTAGATGACAGTGTGTTGTTGCCTCTACCATCTGCTATGGTGACAGCATCAGCATTCCTTCAATGATGATGAAGCTCCTGCCCTCAGTCTCCAGTACATGACGCTGGCGCAGCCCTCAGTACTGCGCCTGCACGAGAGTTCGCTCGGCCGTCAGGGAGGGGGAGGAGACGCTGTGGGCGGTTAGGTCTGCTTGGCTTTGGGCACTGTAGGGGGCGTTCCTGAGCTCCAAAGGGGAAAGAAAACGCCCCTCTGGGCACCTTCAGGCTTCATTTGCATAAAGATAAAAAGCTTTTTTTTAGCAAAACTACTGCACGAATGACATAATAGAAAAGACAAGCCAATTCAAGGTACTGTGTTCTAGTTTCTCCCTACATTCCAGTTCCTTGCCCCCAGGTCACTATTCCCTGGGTGTTAGACCCCCACCGGTCTGACATTGATGACCTATACAGCCGACATGTCATCAATATCAAAATCTCATGTGAGCACTGCTGTCTCTTTAAACCGCTGATTGGCGGGGGTGCTGGGAGTCACACCCCTGCCGATCTGAGACTGATAACCTATCTTGAGAAACCCCTGTCAAACGGATATTGATCACCTATCCTCAGGTCAACTGCAGAACCCCTTTAATGCATTTCCTGATTTGGTTGTCATAATAATGTGTAGTGTATGCATTGTCAGTCATAAAGTCCATAAAGGATGATGAATACTGAAATCATCTAACTTGTTTTGCAGAGTCCACCAATGAACGTAAGCGTCCTCATGAACAGTGTCCTTATGGCAATACAGCTGTATCCTGATGTCAAATTTCATCAAAGTGAGAAGTATGGAGAGGATCTGGCTGACAATGTATGGGAATATGTGTTTGCAGTTGATCTCTTGTGCAGCCACCGGAAATGGGTTTGGACCCATGAAAATGTAATCAGGTACTACAGCTTATTAATTTTATCGAAGTAAGCCTTCTGTTTTTTTTTACATTCTATTCTGACAGGTCCAGATAGTATGTAACTAAGTGACGTGTTTAACCTCTTAGAGCATATGGGCCTAACCAGGGCTGTGGAGTCGGTAGATAAATTGTCCGACTCCGACTCCGACTCCTCAGATTTTGAAACTTCCGACTCCGACTCCTCGACTCCGACTCCTCTGTATATAATATGCAAATACGAAGCTGTTCCACCAAGTTTTTCTAATCTCCTCTAGCATAGAGAGGTAGTTGAGCAGAAGCTGCTGCCTTCTCCTTTGTGTGCTGATCTTCTGCTTAAGATAGAGCAGTGGGAGGATCCAGGAAGGGGCAGGGGAAGGGGCATTTATTTTAAAACATGATTTTCCTAGTAGAATCCCATAGTCATGTTTAAAATTTAAGCTAACAATCTGAGTTTACATGTTTTATAGCCTTAGCTGAATGATAGCAGTTTTTCAAATGGTTTACAGCTTCAGTCTTGAACTATTGACTCTCCATTCCCTTCACTTATACAAGTGTCTCCAGTCCTTAATCAGTTATCAGTGAGAGGCTAGGATAACCATGGGTTCCCTGTAACAGCAGACCACAAGACAATGGAAAGTGTAAGTATTGCCGCTCCTTAAAGGGACACTGACAGGCTGATTTTCCAGCTAAAGATATATATATACTGGTATTCATCAGAGAATTAGGAATAAAACTATACTAATGTTACCCCAGTTAAGCTGTACTTGTGTTTAAAAAACATTTTTAATCTGTATGCAAATTCACTATCTTTGTGCCCAATGGGGCAGCGTCTCCTGCGGCTTTGTGCCCAGCCGCCAGTACAGCTTCCCAGCGCTGTTCCCTCGTTATTATTCACTGCACTGGCCTTTTTTTCAGGCTAGCCGAGCGCTGAATTCCTGCGCAGGCGCACGTGTAGAGTGCTGGCAGCAGCCTCGTCTGGCTATGCTGAGGCTGTGCCAGCTTTCTCTCTTCCTCCTCGCTACCTAGTCCTGTCTAGTGCTGCCAGTACTCTACATGTGCGCCTGCCCCTTGGGCACAAAGGTAGAGAATTTGCATATTGATTAAAACATTTTTAAACACAAGTAAACCTCAACTGGGGGTAACAGTCGTCTAGTTGTATTCCTAATCCTCTGATGAATACCAGCAGATATATCTTTAGCCGGTAAATCAGCCTGTCAGTGTCCCTTTAACTGCATAGTAAAGCATACGAAAAGCATGCTTCTTCACGGTCACTTAACGTCTTTGTTTAGCGGTAACGTGACGCACTGCATGCATTGGCCTTTATTCTTACAGTAGAGAAGTAATTAATTATAACTTTATCTGAATTGGGACATTTAAACTTGCTTTTTTTTTATTCCAATTTTTTTTCATTCCAATTTAAATTTAGTAGGAGTCGGAGTCGGTCCATTTTTTGCCGACTCCGACTCCGACTCCAGGTACCCAAAATTGCCTCCGACTCCGACTCCTCGACTCCGACTCCGACTCCGACTCCACAGCCCTGGGCCTAACTTAACATCCAAATTGCATGTAATTTAGTGCAATCCGAAGTAGTTATGTCCCAGCTTCAGTGTGTCTCCGTGTCATCAGAAGCAGTGACAGTAATATGATCGCAACTGATTGGCCAGTCAGTAGCAGACTGGCCAATCAGAGTTGAAAAGTGGATTCTTTAACATCCCCCGCTATTGCCTTGCTTTTCCGTCTAGATTTCCCAGTGGCCATTTCACCCCAGTGGTCACCCACCCAGAGATCACCCTAAGCCCCACAGGGATTTGTGACCAGCTATCAGACCCTGTATACCATTGCTTAACAGCATCATCTGATTAATATGGTCTGCAGACATTTCACAGTTAGGCCTCTTGCACACGGGCGTCATGTTTGACGCCCGGATAAGATGCGGGTGCGTTGCGAGAATCGCCGCGATTTTTCCGCGCGTGTGCTAACGTTTGTAGTGCGTTGAGCACGCGCGTGAAAAAATCCGCATGCTTGGTACCCAGACCCGAAGTCAGACTTCATCACTGAAGTCTGGTTTCGGGATGAGAAATCTGTATGTGTAATTATTTTCCTTTATAACATAGTTATAAGGGAAAATAATTGCATTCTAATGACAGAATGCAATGTTCCCCGGGCTTTAAAGGGTTAAAAATAATAAAGAGTTAACTTACCTTCTCCCATTGTACGCGCAGAGCCCCAGAACGTCTTCTCTCTTGATAGTTTTGATGCTTGAGGACCTGTGGTGACGTCACAGGGTCACATGGTCCAATCATAGAAGCATTTGAGTGGACCATGTGACCCATGTGATCCTGTGACATCACGGCAGGTCCTTCATCCAACAGATTATTGGTATTATTATTGGTATCCAAGTATTAGATTATTGGTTTCTAACAAATTGTTTGTTTAGATTTTGCGGTTGTTACACCCGACTTGTGTGCCAGAAACTGTATTTTCTTCTAGGTACTTTCACACTAGCGTTAAAGTTTTCCGGTATTGAGTTCTGTCATAGGGGCTCAATACCGGGAAAAAACGCATCAGAACTGAGCAATATTAAGTTTAAAAATCCCTGATAGACCAAAATTAAAGAGCATAGTTTATAGGCTCATATATAAGCCACAAAATCATCACAAAAAATATATAAAAATAAAAAATATAAAAGTTTAAATCACCCACCTTTCCGTATAATTAAAAAATACATACCTAAATAACAATAAATATGAACATCATGGTTATCACTGCGACCGAGAACGCCCATACTATTAAAATAGAAAAAAAAGGCAAATGGCGTAATAGAAACAAGGGTCAAAATGGACGGTGCCATTTTTTCATTGCTTCTCTTACCAAAAAAATGTAATAAAATGTGATCAAAAAGTCACGCACACTCCAAAATGGTATAAATAAAAACTACAGATTGTTCTGCAAAAAATGAGGCCCTAAACAGCTCAGTAGACAGAAGTATAAAAAAGTTATGGGGGTCAGAATATAGTGATGTAAAAAAAAAAAAAATTGTCAGTTTTTTTTTTTGTTTTTTTTTACACTATTTAGACATAAAGAACCTATACATATGGGGTATCGTTGTAATCGTACTGACCCAGAGAATGAAGGGCATGGGTCAGTTTTGCTGTAAACAAAATGCCGTGAGAAAAAAAAAACATAAAACGGTGGAGGAATTGCATTTTTTTTCCAACTCCATCCCATTTGGATTATTATTATTTTATTTTTTTTTACCGCTACATTTTATGCCATAATTAATGGTGGCATTGGAAAGTACAACCAGTCCCGCAAAAAATAAGCCCTCAGCTATGTGACCAGAAATATAAAAAAGTTATGGCTCAAGGAAAATGGGGAATGAAAATGCAAAAATGAAAAAACTTCCGGTATACTAAGGGATAAATCAGTATGTGCGGAGTATGTATATATGTTTACACTGTAATGTCTTATATCTGTACTGCTTTTTTTTTTTTATAGTAAAGAACTTTGGCCAATTTTGGATAAGTGGGTGAAGCGAAAAAAGGGCAACCTGACTGTTCAGTTTATCCCAGACATTATTATTGCCACTGTGCTTCGTCTTATTGGTAAGTGTTAAAATAATGCACTATCTTTCTTCTATACTCTGGAGGGAAAAAAAAAGTCCCTTTTACATGGGATGACACAACATGCAGCGATCTCCTTCACAGTATGAGAACGATTACTGCGATCCCTCGTCCGTATACAGGATCATTGTTTCTGGGAGGCAGATCGCTGCTTAGACCGCACAATCCATGATTGGTGCACCTGCACGAACAGCAGGATCATCCGATGATCGGAGGCACATTTACACAGGCAGATTGAGAACAAGCGTTCCCGATAATTGGCTCGTGTAAATCCACCTTGTCACATGTCAGTAATCTCTATCAGCCTTCACTGCAGAGGATGGCACTCATTGGTTTCTTGCAAACTCCCCCCTTACCCCCCAATACAAGTTATATCTGTGTGACAGGCAGCAACTAGTAAGCACTACCTTTACCTTGACCAGTCTGTGGGCCCTAGGCCAGGGCTACAAGTGTCGCGTGACAAAGAGGGTACAACTACACTGACTGTGACATACTTTACGCCCCCCAAAAATTTGTAAGTTAAAAATACTGATAAAAATAAATACAAAGCATAAAAACGTCCACACCAACCAAAACTGTTGCCATTATCAACACATTCATGTGAAACACTACATATTACACAAACAGGGAGCTCATTTTAATAATTTATTTTGGTGTTTTCATATTTAAAGAATAAGGAACTAAAGTTTGAAAAAAAATATTACCTTAAAATATTTAGCAGTTTTTGCAAAATAAAATGTAAAAAAAATCCGTAGTCCAACAAATAAAAATAAGTTATTAAAACCACCTATTAAATCACCATGTGCGCTAAATCACAAATGTCTGGTCATTAAGGCTAGGGCTAGACAGTGACGCCATTGACTACTACTACAAAAAATATTGTGCGACAATCCTGAGACATAAATGTCATTTGACATAGATGACATTTATGTCTTAGGATTGTTGCGCAACATTTTTTGTAGTAGTAGTCAATGGCATCACTACAACACTTTTGTATTTCACCCGATTGGAAAGACCTGGGGAAACTTAAGTATTTTTATTTTCTTTCTACTTAATTTATTTTTGACACATGTCCCCCGGAGGTCATAAAAAAAAAAGGGAAAAAAGTCGTCCTTTGTATATTGCACTTCCACTCTAATCAACTGCAAGCAAAAACAGCCCCCTCGTGAGGGCTTTGTACAAGGCAGAGCTGATCAGAGTCTGCTAATACTCTGCACCTCTGCTTTGCCCCAAGTCACCTAGCAATCACATGATCACTGCGTTCAGTAAAGGAAGCAGCATAGCCCTGTGCGCTATGCACTGAGGAGAAGGAAGAAATAGTAATAGCCCGCGACGTTAAAAGACAGAAGCGATTTGTTACTGACAGCCATGGACACATTTTGACACATGTGGTGACACATTTTCTTTAACCTCGGGGGGGGGGGGGGGCTGACATCTGACACAGCCGTTTAACCCCTTCCATGCCGCAGTCCGAAGTGACTGCTGTATGGAAGGGGTTAACAGCGAGGGAGCTCCCCAGCCTCTCCCATTGTGGGCTGCTGTGCTATTTCAGCCCCCAATTCTTGACTGGATCACAGGGGGAGAGGGCCCCCCTCCCCATCACCCACTGCTCTGTTGTGACAGCGGGTGATGGTTACCATGGCAACCATACGCCTTCACAGGCTTCCGGCTTGCCATGGTAATGCTAAGTCTGATTAAACTTCTGCTAAAGGCAGAAGTCTGATCAGACTAGTGTAGAGTAAAAATACAGTACACTATATAGTGTACTGTATTGTATTATACAGACATCAGATCCACTGGATCTTCAAGAACCAAGTGGGTCTGGGTCAAAAAAATGTAAAAATAAATAAACACATTTATCACTGATTTAAAAATGAAAAAAATAAAATGCACTACACATGTTTGATATCACCTTGTCCATAATAACCTGATCTTTGAAACGGTCATGTTACTTCCCCGCACGGTAAACTCCATAATAAATAAATAAAAACTATGATGAAGTTGAAGTTTTGCCCACCTTACTTCCCAAAAAAGGTAATAAGTGATCAAAAAAGTTGTATGTACGCCAAAATGGTACCAATCAAGTCGGTACCTCATCCCGCAAAAAATGACCCCCAATATGAGACAATCGCCCAAAAAGTAAAAAAAAGTCTCTCAGACTATGGAGACACTAAAACATATTTTTTTCTCCCCATAAAACTGTTATTGTGTTGAAGTAAAATAAGTAACAAAAAGTATACATATTAGGTATTGCTGCGTCCGTAAGAACCTGCTCTATAAACATTTCACATGACCTAACCCTTCAGGTTAACACCATAAAAAACAGGTGGAAAAAAATTTTTTGTCACCTTATATCACAAAAAGTGTAATACCAAACCACCAAAAAGGCGTATGCCTCCCAAAATAGTACCAATCAAACCGCTATCTCATCCCACAAAAAATTAGCCCTGCATAGGGCAATCGCCCAAAACAATAAAAAATGTCTTTCAGACTATGGAGACTATTGTTTCAAAAATATTGTTTAAAACTTAAATAAATAAAAAATATACATATTCGGTATCCAAAATGTCATATGCATCCCAAGATAGTACCAATGAAACCGACATCTCATACCACAAAAAATGAGCCCCTACATAAGACAGTCGCTCAAAAAAAATGGCTTTCAGAATGTGGAGACACTAAAAAATCATTTTCAAAATTGCTTTATGTAAAACTGAAACAAAAACCCCCTAAAAATTGTCGTATTTGGTATTGTCGCGTCCGTAAAAACCAGCTCTATAGAAATAGCACACAATATAACCTGTCAGTTCAACGATGTAAATAGCAAAATAAAAAACGGTCCCAAAACAGCTATTTTTTTTTTTTTTATTTTAATCCATTTTTATTTTTATTTTCTATTTTAATCCATTTTTCCAGTAACAAAGTAAAGGTTAACAGCCAAGCAAAACTCAATATTTATTGCCCTGATTCTGTATTTTGACTAAACACCCCATATGTGGTCATAAACTGCTGTATGGCCAAACGGCAGGGCACAGAAGGAAAGGAAGGCAGATTTTGCTGGACTGGTTTTTTGACACCATGTCCTATTTGAAGCCCCCCGATGCACCCCTAGAGTAAAAACTCTAAAAAAGTGACTCTATCTAAGAAACTACACCCCTCAAGGTATTCAAAACTGATTTTATGACTTTTGTTAACCCTTTAGGTGTTCCACAAGAGTTATTGGCAAATAAAGATGAAATTTCAGAATTTCTATATTTAGTTAACTTGCCTCAAAAAAGTGTAATATAGAGCAACCAAAAATCATATTTACCCTAAAATAGTACCAACAAAACTGCCACCTTATCCCGTAGTTTCCAAAATGGGGTCACTTTTTTAGAGTTTCTACTGTAGGGGTGCATCAGGGGGTCTTAAAATGGGACATGGTGTCAAAAAACCAGTCCAGCAAAATCTGACTTCCAAAAACCATATGGCGTTCCCTTCCTTCTGTGCCCTGCCGTGTGCCCATGCAGCAGTTTACGACCACATATGGGGTGTTTCTGCAAACTACAGAATCAGGGCAATAAATATTAAATTTTGTTTGGCTGTTAACCCTTGCTTTGTTACTTGAAAAAATGAAAATGGAAAATTTGCCAAAAACCATCAAAATTCTGAAATTTTATCTCCATTTTACCATTAACTCTTGTGGAACACCTAAAGCATTATTATAGTTTGTAAAATCAGTTTTGAATACCTTGAGGGGTGTAGTTTCTAGATTTTTGGGTGGTTTCTATTATGTAAGCCTCACAAAGTGACTCTAGACCTGAACTGGTCCTTAATAAGTGGGTTTTGGAAAATTTCTGAAAAATTTCAAGATTTGCCTCTAAACTTCTAAGCTATGTAATGTCCCCAAAAAATAAAATGGCATTCCCAAAATGATCCAAACATGAAGTACACATATGGGGAATGTAAAGTAATAACTATTTTTGGAGATATTACTGTGTATTATAGAAGTAGAGAAATTGAAACTTGGAAATTTTGCTATTTTTTTCCAATTTTTGGTAAATTTGTTTTTTGTTTTTTTTGTTTTTTTTTTTTTTTGTTTTTTTTTTACTCCATTTTACCAGTGTCATGAAGTACAATATGTGACGAAAAAACAATTTTAGAATGGCCTGTTCAGACACACATAAAGTGACACTGGTTAGATTTGCAAAAAATGGCCTGGTCCTTAAGGTGAAAATGAGCCTGGTTCATAAGGGGTTAAGCAAGACTATTTGCCATGCTAAAAGTTACAGCTCCAGAGTAGGAATTTGAATACATGGAAAGACTTTAAAAATTATACCCAGAAAACGATCCACCTGTTTATTTAAAAAAAAAAACAAAAAAAAAACACATGGAATATTTACTAGATTGGTATTAAAAAGAAATATGAAAATGTGCTTTCCCATCACATTACTTTGGTAGGTGTCTGACCTTTGGGACCCCCACTAATTCTGAGAATGAAGGGGATGCTGCCATCTAAGCTTTCCCTAAATTTACAGTCTGTGGGTTGTTTTCCTTAACTGTTGTTGGTCAGTAACACCTTCATGGGCAATTTTTTTATTGGTTGCATTTTACTCGTTTTGGCCTAAAATAATTTTTTTTCAATTGGTCTTTATTAAAAAATATTCAGCCATTCTAACATTCTAACTTCCACAAAAAGTTATATATTGTCTAGCTTTGTGAATTCTACTTTCAAATTGTGCCAGTCATCTAATAACCCTTATCTCTAAATTTACTAAAAGGTCATAAACACTTACTTAAGCCACATTCTTTTCAGTAAGATATGAATTTAGTTATAATGAGTATTTAGGGGATCAGAGATAAGGAGCCGCCAGGCTGGCCAAAAACTGTAAAAATACACATGCTGCTACTAGAGAATCTTAAAGGCTATGTACACCTTTGGCCAATATTTTTCTAACACTGTGAACGGTACTTTTACTTTGTGGCGGTCATCTAATAAACCTCATCTGTAAATTACTAAGAGGTCATAAACACTTATTTAAATCACATTCTTATCAGTAAGATAAGAACTGAGCTATAATGAGTGTTTATAATGTCAGAGAACAGAGAATAAGGAGCCCGTCAGCTCCCCAAATGACAGAGAAGGCAGAAAATCCACAGGCTGCTACTACAGCATCTCGGCTATTTTTAATTTAAAAAAATCAATTGAAAAAATGATTTTTAGCTCAAAATGAGTACAATTCAATAATTAAAAAAAAAAGAAAATTGTCCCAGAGGCTGTACATAGAAAGGGGCTCAAAATTTGATTTTATAAAGACTAATTGAAAAAAAACAAGCTCCCAACAGTGTATGGTCATTAACTTTTCACAATACTTCGACTTCGAATAAATTGATAGTACAAGAGTCCATAAGACACTTTATAGTATATCTTATCAGAAAAAACTGTCCAGTTCTTCTGTTATCGGGTGTTGTCAGTAATTGTCATAATATAGAATCTATTAATGTTTGCAATCCTTGGAGACCAGTTCTCCGGCAACTATGGCCCAGATTTACTAGGGTGTCTGCGGCAAAAATCTGTCTAAATAAAAAATAAAAAAAGGTCAAAATGGCACATCTAGGTTTTCTACGCTTTTCTGACATGGTCAACAAGGAGGTGTGGCTTAGCAGAAAGTGGGTGGGGCCTGTAATACATCACTTTTCGATAAAAGTTTGGAGCAATTCTGGCATAAAAAGTAAGCTAACCAATAGTGGATATAGTCAGAGAAAAGTGTCTATCCGTGCGCCAGATTTATCATCCAGCCTGAGCCTCTGATGAATCTGATGCAGTTCTAGACAGCCTGTCTAAGCTTACACCATCTACAGGATTAGTAAATGTGATTTTCCTCTCAATTTGCTATGATACCACTGCATTGGTACGGTAAAAAAATCAGTACAGTGACATTTAGTTGGTGCAGTTTGGGTCAATCCTTTGTAATATCAGTAACATTTTTTGGACAGATGTATTCCAGTATAGCATTGTATACCCCAGCCTTTGTACATGACTGTGAATATTTTGTATGAAGTATCTAGAAAGCCTAAAAGAACCCATTTGTGAAATGTGCTATGAACTGTTATATGTATAGAAATATTAACTATTTATTCTTGGTTTAATCATTTGGGGGGGATTCATTTTTTTTTAGGACATCTTTGTCAGATGGGTTTGAAAGAAGGATTTATTACAGCTGTGAAGAACATTATTTCTGTTATTGTTACGTTCATCAGCCATGCAGATGAAGAAGGTAAGCTTTTCATTTACCATACACCCTTGAACATTATTTAGGGTACTTTCACACTTGTGGCAGGACGGATCCGGCAGGCTATTCAGCCTGCCGGATCCGTCCTGCCATAGTGCTCGTGCACTGCCGTAGTTGCTGCTCCGTCCCCATTGACTATAATGGGGCGGGGTGGAGCAACAGCACAGCATGGCAGTGCTCGGCCGGAGATCGTCGGGCATGCAGGACTTTGTCCATCAATCTCCGGCCGCGCACTGCCGTGCTGCAACGTAGCTCTGCCCCCCGCCCCATTATAGTTAATGGGGACGGAGTGGCAGCACGACATGCACGGGCACTTGCGGCAGGACCGATCCGGCAGGCTGAATAGCCTGCCGGATCCGTCCAGCCGCAAGTGTGAAAGTACCCTTAAAGGGGTTATCCCACAAATGTTACCATTTTTTTTTTAAATTGCGTCTCCGAGAACCTTCATTCCATGATGTGGGCGGGCCATCAGCTCATCCGCACCTATTTTTCCCTGGATGCATTGCCTTTAGCTCTTGTTAATCCCTTCCTCCGTTGCATAGAAAATAGTGTCTCACATACAGACCCAAAGATACATGTGGTACCCAGAATTCTGTCTCCACTGTCTTGTATAGGGAGAAAGCCATTTATACATCTGTGAATTTAGAAGTAGGATGAATGGATGGTGGTTTGGGCTGCTTCACCTCCTTCACTGTGAGATCACTACATGCACTGCATGTTGGTCCGCCTCTGAATGCAGGAGAAGGTGAACCAGAAGGATAAACCACAGGGGGAACAACCAGAGCAGAAAAGGTTATATACAAAAAATTCTATTTTATTGCATATGTATTGCAGTAATACTTCATATAAAATGACCTGTTAAGTGCATAGGAATACATTTTGGTGGAATAACTCCTTTAAAGACTATGGACACCTTTTGCAGTGACTTGTTTTTCCAGTTACTTCCTAAGTACAAAATTATTATGTATCAGTATTCTGGCCTGAGAGCCACAAATTGCCACATTCTGGTTTCTCCTACTTCTTAAATGCTCATGTGACAATGTTTCGTCACACAGACATTTTTAAGCCGTCCTGACCATTGGCCCCGGCAATTTCACTAACATTTACGCCTGTTTCAATGCATGAATGAAGTCTGAAACCTACTGCAGTCAGGGACTGGAGTGCACAGGCTGCCGGAGCGTGGGCCTAATTTAAGATGATGCTGCAGGCTGAGGAGCGCAGAATACCAAAAGGGTTTCTTTATTGCACATTTAACGCATTTCAAAAATGTGCTGCCTTCTTCATCAGACACAGTCAATGCACAGTAATGAGCACAATTTATATGAATCCGAGACCTCTTGGCCCCTAGTTTCTTAAAACCCTTCAATGTTGAACCCTGTTCAGACCAGCATGTCTCACATTCAATTTTACCAGTTGTCTGTTTGTAACAACATTGGGTATGGTTCCTCAAGTTTTGTCTGAGGGGACAGACAAACTGTTTGACATAAAGAGGGTTTTAAATTCATGTCGGTCATCTCTCACCTCCTGTCCCTTTAGACTACAGTATGTTGGGCAGACCATCCAGACTGTGAAAGAGATTGAACCGACATTGGAGTAATAATCATTTAGGCAGGACTAACCATAGTGTTTCCAGAATGTCATTAGTAAGGATTTCTCCCTACTGAGATTAATAATTCTTGAACAGATCCCGGAGACCACTAGGAACCGTTTTTCTGGTTTCATCAATAGGGAGGCTTATTGGACCTTCTGGCTACCTACTTTAAAGGAAACCTGTCATCGCTTTCTAAGCCTTTTTATCCACTCACTTTTTTTTTATAAATACTTTTTAATACATTAATAATGATATTAAAATCAATTCTGAACGAAACTATCAGTTCAGAGAAAAACCTAAAATAAATGTTCCTGCCATATATGTAAATGCACCTTAGATGAGTCCTGTCTCCTCCATGCTTCAGAGATGAGTCCAGCGTTCTCTGACTCTTGGCGAGCAGCCATGCTCACAAACAAATAAGACACACCCTCTACGATTGCTCCTCTCCACCCCTATGTTCCAAGTCTCGCAGCTGCGCAGTATATATTATATGATCAGTGTGAGATGAGGAGTAGTGTTGATTGCGAATTTTTATCGCGGATATCAGCACTTAGAGAATTCGCAAAGATCTAGAATATAGTGCTATATTTTTGTAATCGCAAATATTCTAGATTTTTTTTCATAAGTGAGTGAGGTGACTGCTTCTGCACATGCGCGGGATTTGGGACGTGTGTTCGGTAGGAGGGTAGGATCTTTAGATTCTGTCACTCTTATAACGGCAGGTGGGGTTAGGAATGGGAGGTGATGAAGTAAGCATTTCCTACATAACTTGAAAAGAGTAAAAAAAAATACTTAGAGGTGTTTTTTAAAAAAAAAAAAAAAGCCCCTAAGATGATCAGGGTGGAGTAGAACTATTTTAGAATGGTGATGATTCTTATGGTTAAAAAACAGTGACCGTTTCCCTTTAATGCCGGAGAGTCTCAATAAGACTGTGAGTTAGAATTGAATGTAGTACATACAATGTATTTATATTCAATATATTTTTCTATGTATGATGTATAGTCTCCATCCTTTAACTGTCCCCTATTGTATATTTTATACTTGGTGATTTTAGTTCATTAGTTTATTATGGGATTACTGATGGGCAGTGCTGTGGTTACCTTTGTCACTTCCTCTGGAGGGCTTCATGTGTGTCTCAGAGTTGGGCCTGCACAACTCTTCTGGTGAGCATCATTACTTACCTGTTGTCCAAGCCTCCTTTACCTGAGGCACATCACCTTGGAAGGCCCTGCTTTGTGATTTTTCTCTTTCAGTAGTTTAAGATGAGACGCAGTTCTCCTCATAAATATAGAGTATCCTCGGGCACCTCAAAGCCCGGTGTAAAACGCTTGTTCTATGTACAATACTTTTCAGTGTGTAATATACTTTGTGGTCTATATATTGCTAGATATGAACTCCATTCACATAACTGTCTTCTTCACAAGACAGTTTGTAAGCACATCACCGTCTTACTACTTTTCATGGGCAGTCAGTAGGTTGGGATCGTAACACTTGTTCGATTCTGGTACATGTGCTTTATTTCATTTCTTACTCCCTCTCCACCTCCCCCACATAAAATGTCTCCATACACTGCTGTGTTTCATCAGTGAGAAGAAACCGTAGCCCACACACCCAACTCCAAGCTACATGTACGTCATCTAAGCCAACCAGTACCCTGTTCTGTCCTATTGATGGCCAAGAACCCAGAAACAGTGGTGTCTACAAATGCGTTTGGTTGGTATAAGTTAATTTGCATACCTTCTTCCATGGAGCACTGACTGTGTAAAATAATTCCCTATACACCACGTTTTTTACATGCCATGGGATACATAACCACTCCCCACGCCGAGCTGCCTCTAAAAGTGCTCATACACCGTTGGTAGGGTCAGCCAAATAGCCATTCCTTTCCTGCTCCCCCATATTTATTTGAGGCGTTGATCGTTACTTTGTAATGTCTGATTTCTCCTGTACATGTACCTTCTAATTGTAAAGTGCTGCAAAATGTTTGTGATATAAAAATAAAGATCATTTTTTAACACATTATTGGCATACAACTTTGACATTATAATCATGCTGGCATCTTGAAATGGCTGTTCAGTAAAAATCATACCCATACTTTCTGAATGCACATTCATCTGATCTTAATTTGTTGACACTTTTTATTAATTCTGAACTTACTTAAAGCTTTGCAAACATTGATTCACGTTCTCTATTGTTTGTATGTAAGCCTAATATGTACCAAACCTCTTATTTCATTCCACAGGTGTACCATGGGGTGTGCAGTTGGCATCGGTATATATGCTGTGTGACACTGCTCCTTGTAATCCGGCTCTTGTGCAGCAGACTCTCCAAGCATGGAAAGGGACTACAAAGAACATCATACCACCAGCTGTAATAAACTTTATGCAAGAGATTGCTTCATTGTGTGTTCAAGATAATGGAGTCGTTTGAATGTCACCAAAGGGTTAAGGGCTCCTTTTGTCGAGATTCCTCAGCACTGGAGGAGAGAAGTGCCTTTTTCTGTTCTGTTTCTACTGAGTTTGCACTTTGATATTTAAGGATGAAAAGCCATTTTTTTTCATTTGTAAATGTTTGTTCGCCTGCAAAGCACAGCGCTCCCAGGAAGATTGTAAATGTGTAAATTATTACTGGCTTGTAAAGTTTTTGTAGGATACATGTATGTAGCCAAAGTTTTATCTATGGGATGTTAAGATGAACAGAGTCCAACCGAGGTAACCATCTATGATTTAGAATTATTCCCTCTCCATCTTTGTACTGCACAGTACTAAAGATGACACTGCTCCTTTAACCCCTGGAGTGCACACGCCAGCAATGTGAACCAAGTACCAGTCTGAACAGGTACTGGGTTCTTACATGCTACATGTGCTGGTATCTTACAAACAGCTTAAACTTTGGGTCACTATTGCATTACATTATATATGCCCATTGTGAACAGTGTAGTAATCTTTGACAGACGTAGGTTTTGTCCTATAAGACGGCATTACCCGTTTCTGGTGTATTGAAATAAGTGAGCATGTGATCCCTCCATGATAATTGATATGTGGTTAAACTGACAGTCTGCCATCTATTACTGGAACTTGTGCACATTCTCTACTAGATGTAAGCATTCTTGTAAAGGTCCAACAGTTACTGTACCATGCTGCAGTTTACAGTGTTATGCTGCAGTTTACAGTGTTATGCCAAGATTTAAAGATCGCCCCTATCCACAGGATAGGCGATAAGCGTCTGGCTCCCCTCCCATATGAATGCTGGTCTGTGTCTTTGGCAGTCCCATAGAGCCTGAATGGAGTGGCAGTGCACATGCCTGACTGCTGCTCCATTCAAATGGGGGGAACACATGGTCCCCGTTCTTGTGATCGATGGTGGTCCTAGCAGTTACTTATCCTGTGGATAAGGGAGAAGTTTAAAGCTTGGCACAATCCCTTTTATGTATTATGTACTGATCAAGCACGGACAATTTAATTTTGCTGTTCCACATATTAAGCAGTCTTAATTTGAAGGCTAACATGTTGCACCTCAGTTATGAAAAAACTGACTTTGTTGGTCATTGCAGCCATTAAGAGGTCAATTTTCATTTTTTCCAATATAGATTTAAAAAATAAACTGGTTGACCTGGCCAATGGTCTTTTACTCCCATGGAGGTCCATTATTTAGAATGCCCGGTGCACATTGTTGGCGTGTGCAGTCCAGTTGAGAACTAGTAAGCAAGTAACCACCGTCTTGATTGCTGTAGTCTGTTTAGTTTATTGGTTAATTCACCGCTTGTATCCTACTGTAACAGCAGTGAATGGCCACACTTAATCCGGTGGCTGTTGCCCTAAAGTAAGCACACTATATACACTGCCTTGTACAATTAAATATCCTAAAATTGGTAGATTCCTCCAAAATGTTTCAGATATTTAAAACTGAAGTTTGGCGCCTGTCGTGTACAGAAAAAGCTAAATTCGATGCAGAATTCTTTCTTTAATCTGGTATTTATTGTACTTGACTGTCTGAATTCTGTAGCATTCCACCTTCCACTACTTTATATTGGGCAAAAAGAGCTGGGAGCACCAATACCTACTTTATATACTGCCTGTTTTAGTCAAGACAGCCGGGACTCCCACCGATAAACTGTTTGAGAAAGCCTCGGCACTTCTGTAAGCACCACAGCCTTCTCGCAGCTTACCTAGGTGAGTGATGTTATGGCCAGCGATCATGTGGTGGCCTAGGCGCAGCTCAGCCCTACTTACTGGTCACAGGAGTGCTGATTGGCGGGGCTCGCAGATTAGATGATAATGACTGAATCAGAAGAGAGGTCATTGGTTACAGTCAGATTACCCCTTTAATTTTCTGGTCATGCAGCGTTATCTGTACTTCACCTCATGCTTAGGAAGCTTTTATTTATAGATTTCAGCACTTGGCCATTTTTTTTTCATTAGAGTCGTGTAAAACTCATGAGTTCTGCATGAAATGGCAATTTACATAGTGATGTCAGATATCACTTTTTAACAGACTGCGTTGAATATGACCTCACAGAATGGCAGGGTAACATTTTCTGTGTTCCATACTTTGAAACACAGTACCACTTTATGGTATAATGTCACGCAGAGTACAGCTACATCTGTATACAGGGGTGCACTTGTTTCAGTCCACTTTTTTTATTTGACATTATGGTTTCAGTATAAAATGGAAAAATGTTAAAAGTAATGGAGTTCTATTCCACTTTAGCTGTTTCGTATTGTTGCTTTCTGTAAACCTTCGGCAATCAGGGAATGCACAGTATGACAAGTATGTTAAAACTCCATCTACACTTTTGCAAGCATTTTTAATCCAATTTAACAATGTTGTGTATATAGCTCCAATTGAGATCTGAGTCTCTATAGTTGGACTGCAGGTATGCCATGTGTAGTCTGATCCATTAATCGTCCATTTAATCCTTCTGTTTTCCCCTCTTTTATAGTCTGTAGAAAATGTCGATTAAGCTAACTTACAACACAGGCTTTGCTTTGTAGCCTGTAACAATAAAGACTCAGTTTTGCACATGAACTTTTTTTTTTTTTTCCTGATTTTGCGAAGCTGTGTTTCTATTTTAGGTGCCTTGGAACAAAATAATGGGTACAAAAGTACATATCGCCATTTTTTTTTTTTTTTTTTTTTTTTTTTTTTAAGTTGTTGAATAGATACGCCGCTGCCGAACCAAGTAAACTTGTAGTTTTAGAACTGCAGTTGTACCCATGATACTTGTATAGAAGGGATCATAGTTTTTATTGTTCTCTATTAAGATGTCCCTGGTGGTTAAGAACTTTCTTGTTATAAGTTGATCTACTCTGCAGCCTCCAATTTGCATTAATTTTTGTAATGTCATAGGAATGATGGTGACATGAGTAAATGTTCTTTTTAGATAATCCCAGAAAGTACCCGCTGAAAGAGGATGTGTAAACTCACCTGACGTGTCAAATACTTGCATTCCCTATGTCAAGACCATTCTGGACCATCTATTCTTATTTTGTACCATTCCTTTATTATTCCTGCTAGAAGTTATAATATAGATGAATTAGGCTACTTTAACACTTGTGCTTGTTGTTTTCCAGTGTTGAAATCCGGCAGAGAATCTCAATACCGAGGGGAAAAAAAAAAGTTTCAGCTTGGTCCTCATGCTTTCTGAATGGAAAGAGATCTGTTCAGGATGTCCTACATTCCGGCTGCGTTCCGTTTTGTGACCGGACACAAAACCGCTGCAAGCTGTTTCCGGTCATAAAAACGGGGAAGAAAAATGGATCCGGCACTGAAAACATTGTAAGTTGATGGCGACGGCTCAGTTTTTTTTATGGAGCCTAAAAAACTGATCCGTCACCCATTGACTTTGAATGTATTTAGTGACTGATTCTTTTCTTCCATTTTTATTTCACACAGCTGCATCCTAACGGAACGGATGCATACTGAAGTGCAAAATCAAAACGGATCCATTTGATTCCAGTATTGAGCTCCTCTGCTGGATCTCAGTACAGGAATTAACAACGCTAGTGTGAAAGTAGCCTTAATAGCAGTTTGCAGTGAGGGTCCAGATAAGTGTTTTGCAGTTGTGGGTGTGTCCCTGCACAGTATGACACTGGCACAGTGATTTGATAGCATCACACTGTGCGGGGACACACTGCCAACTGGTAATACCCAATTGTAAACCGCTAGTAATCATTCATAACTTCTAGCAAGAATAATAAATAGCACAACATAGTCATAAGAACAGATGCTCCAGAATTGTTATGGTGAATGCAAGTAGTTGTATTCTGGAGAGGTTACATGGTTTTGAATCTCACATTTGCAGCTAGAATTATAAACTTTTCTTTTACAACCAGGATATTCTTTGGCTTGCATTGGTTCGATGTACCATTCTAACACTGTGTTATTCTTGTACAGTTTAACAAATATTCACTGAAATTGAGATTACTCTGATAACTGTGTATTCATTTTTGTATAGGTCTATAATGTGTTTCACATTTTATGTTATTCCTGTTTAGGAATTTTAATTCCTGTACATAGACTGTATTATAAATCCATGTTTTCGACTATTTGCTTTTTTTGATTTAGTATGCATCTGAGATGCTTTATAATAAAATTTGTAATTTCAAATAAGAATTTGTATGAAAGTTATTAATAGCTAACAGTTATTAATATTTCAAACTATACAAAGAATTATGGGGGGAGATTTATCAAGACCACTGCTTTCTCTGAATTGCTGTGTACTGCCATAGATTTCTGGCTTCATTTGCATGAGAAGTTGTGGTGGTGGCTAGTCGTGTCCCGTTTTGGCAAAGTAGAAAGCACGGTATAAAAAATACTTGTAAATATTTTTTAAAGTTGCATTTAAAAAGTTGAAAAGATGCATTTTGCGACATTTTAATTACACTTTTCTGGTGCACACTAAATGCTAAATGTTTTTTCATCATAATGAAGTATCACTACATATAGTAAAACAATACTTGCATCCTAATCTGATGCTCAAATACTTTAGACCCACGCTGTAATGATAAAGTATATATTGGCTTGAGCGAATAAGAATTTTTCTCGTTAATGTCATTGGGAGAAACGGCACCATGGTTGTACACGCCCAGCTACCGCTAGGAGGCGACACTAGATATAATAAAAAGTTTGTGGAGAGGCTATACTCTATCCACAGACACTAGACTAATCGGTTTGAGTCTAGTGTCTGTAGGAGGCAGACATGACCTGCTTTTCTCCTGCAGGTCTTGCTGCTATTTATTTTTTCTTCTTTTTCTTTAGTTTTTATTTTTTCCTTCACTTTACAGGTTTATCCTGCAGCAGGGGGTTTTCATCGTGGGTGACCACTTTAGTAGCACCCCCTGTGGGCGTGTGCCTCGCTGGTCTCCCAGTCCTCCATTACTGCATCTGCAGTGGAATTCTGTTAATCTCACTCGGGTGCGAGTTTACAGAAGCATTGACCCTGCGGCGCCCAAAAATGCCAGATGGGTAGTATGCTCCCTACCCTGGGTAGTGACTCCTTTTATATCGATCCATCAGGTCCCCCTTCCCTGGGTCTCCTTCCCTGGGTCCCCTTCCGGTCTCCTTCCCTGGGTCCCCTTCCGGTCTCCTTCCCTGGGTCCCCTTCCGGTCTCCTTCCCTGGGTCTCCTTCCCTGGGTCCCCTTCCGGTCTCCTTCCCTGGGTCCCCTTCCGGTCTCCTTTCCTGGGTCCCCTTTCCCTTCCTCGGCCTCCTATTTACTTTAGTCCCTGGTATGTTTCTGGACAAGGCAGCACCAGTTCCCATCTTTTTCCTGGCAGCTAGAGCCTCTGTGTGGCTCATTTTCTCTCTAGATGTAGGTCTCTATACCCCCCTTCCCTGCCCCCTCAGGGCATTCATTTTCACCCCTTTCCAGGTTCCGCGGTGTCAGCCCGTTTGGGGTGCTTTTATTTTTGGCTGCAACATCTACTTTAGTCCCCGGCTCCCGATGTGACTAAGCCGCATCAGTTTTTCGCTTTTTCCCTGCTATCCAGGGGTTCTATTGGGTCATTTTTCTCACCAATAGGGGTCATTTTGACCCCTCTTTCCGTGCATACCCTTCATTGTAGACTTTTGGAGCTTTTTTTTTTTTTTTTTTTTTTTTTTTACCTCTTCCCAGCACCCTGCAGTGTCAGTCCTCCAGAAATGCCTCATTTTCGGCTACTATAGGCCCCAGCTTTTGCCGGATCTAGGCTGCACTCCTTCCTGCCATTTTTTTTCTGGCTTCCCAGTGTGGTTTTTTTTTTCTCTCTAGGTTCTCCTTCCCTCATGGACTTCTACAGGGTTGTTCTTCACTGTTCCGTCTTGGTCCGGCAAGCAGTTCTGTCTCCTGTCCCCTGACCAGCCAGATTTAGCAGCATCTGTTCCAGGACATGAATCAGTGGAATGACGTTGTTCATCCTGTAGTCCTGGTGACTGACAAAGAAAGTGGCCTCCTCAAAGGGCTCAAGCAAACGGCAGGTGTCACGCATGGCCTGTCACTGGCTAACATCGAAGTCACACAGGGGAGTACCTCTGTTGCATATCAGACTATGTTGGGGGATGCCTTTCTGCCACAGCAGCTCAAGGAACGTGTGCTTTCCGGTGTACGAGTGGCTAAGGTGCATTCAAAGTTTCCTGGCCATTTTCAGGATGTCTTGCAGATGAGCAGAAGACTTCAGGAACCGCTTTACAACCAGATTGAACACCTGCAACATGCAGGGCGCATGGCTCAGCCCTCCTTGATGCAGTACCCACACCATGTTCTTTCCGTTGTCGGTTCTGATTTTGAGTTGTCGAGGAGAGAGCCAGGATTCGATTTCTTAATAGAGGACACAGAGCAGTTCCTCCCCTGTGTGACTCAGTTCACCCAGGCAAACTAGGTGCACCGCCATGACCTGCACATGTGGTATGCTGATGGGGCACTGAATTGTCCCTGCAGTGGAGGATGAGGACACGGTGGAGGCAGAGGTGGTCATTGTCGCAGCACCAACGGCGTCAGAACGTCAAGGCGGAAGCTGCGTCACCTGACTAAGTTGCTGTTGTGGCTGGGTAGAAACCACATTTACCAGTGGGCCATAAAGGACATATATTGCCCTTGACCGTAGTTATAGCTCCACACGTCGGCACTGCCGTGCACTATGGCAGACACCGACAGGCTCAAGGACTGGCCCACCTTCTGTTCTGCATATGTGTGCAGGGCTGGTACTGCCTTTTTGGCAAAGAAATTACGGTTTGGGACTCTCCACTTCGGCTCTGTACAAGCCATCAGTATTCTGAAAGGTGCAGAGTCCACCATGTGGAAAGGGAGGGACTGTAGCATCAGCAACTTGGCCACGAGCACGTTCTGCTTCTGTGCCTTTGGATGAGTGCACGCATACTGTTGTCTCTTGGTGATCGATTGCTGACCGAATGACTGACGAGAAGGAACAGGAGCATCAGGACCAGCAGATCATGGGAAGGACAGACTGCTCCCTTCGGCTGAGGTGGTGGATCCTTGACTGCATGAAATTTGGTGCGGGTCACTGGGTGATGCTGCGGCAGGCAGGTCACATCGGAGCCACAGTTTTCCCAGGCCATTTTATGGTGATGCTGCATGTAATGACGCAGGATGTGGTGCCAACATTGGCACCCTGGCCTTGCTTCACCCTCTGCCCACAAAGCTAGCAAAGGGCCATGTTCACCTCCTCTGGCGGCCTAACAAAAAATTGCCACACTGCCGAGTATGATTTTATAACCAACACTCTATGCTGACTAACAAAAAAAATTGCAACAGCACTCTGCAACCAGAGCTCTGCCCAAGACAGAAGCTATAAGAGGACATTAGTGTACTAATCCACCATATCGAATGCAAATAGTGGAGACATTAGTTTACATTTTAATCAAAAGGTAGTAAGCCCACTCACCCCGTCACGGTTGTCTCCTAGAGTGGGTACTAACGCTAAATCTGACCTGTAATGGGCCATGACAGCCACATAAAATCCTCCTAACGCTAAATCTTACCTGTTATGGGCCACGACAGCCACATAAAATCCAGGGAGTGTGGGCCAGCACTCTATGCTGACTGCCTGCTACTGCTGCCTCCATGAACCCCCGCACTGCTCCGAGCCGAAAGGCTCCTGCGAAGCGCGTGGTCTACCCCAGACACGTTTGGCTCCTGACCTCCTACTGCTGCCACCCTGCTGACTCACAGCCACGCTGCCACTGTGCTAGCTCAACTGCTGCCTCATGCTCAAGCTGCTACCCCTTTCTCCTGATGATGAAGCCCCTTCTTTACCTGGCTACCAAGTGCAATCGGCTACATCATCATCCACTACTGTCTGCACGTCCCTGATGTCCCCCTCAACGGTCTTAGGGGAAGGAGCCTGACCACTCGCAACACCTGCTCCCACGCGACTCTACTCATCACTACTTGCCCGCCTACCAGAGAAAGCGGCGGATGTCTCCTCCAGATCTTGGCTGGGCAGTAGCTGCTGACTGTCCTCTAGTAGCTCATCCTCGCTGAAAAGTGGAGCCGAGCCTATAGCATATAATACTTCTTGCGCTGAGGGAACTGAAAATGACAGAGAAAGATTCGGGACAGGTGTGGGCACAGGGCCTGCTCCTGGGCTATGCCAACTAAGTGTCGTGTCAGAGGAACCCACGACTCTTGGCTGGGGGTGTCTGATGTCCCTTGCGACGAACTTGAAGACCGAGTCAATCATGCAAGCACTGCTATGTTGCTAGTCAAAACACGACCTCTAGATCACACCGGGAGCTCAGGCCTCTCGCTGCAACTCCTGCTGCCACCTGTCCTTCTGCTGCCTGCGACAGAAACATTTTGGCCACTACTCGTTCCCTTTGAAGGGCTTGTCAACTGTCTGACATACTGTATGATAAAAAAATTAATTTAAATTAAAATACATCATAGGGTACAAAACATCCTGCACAATATGATAGTAAATACTGTATGCGGATGTGCATGGCTACATTCATAAAGTCACAGAAAACAGTCCATATGATATGTTTGCATCTATTACTATAGTGCATTAAGTCCTCACTCTAATGATAAAATCTGACACTCTCAGCCAATACATTTTGATCAAAACACATCTGTGCCCACCTACCCAACACCAAGGTGGTTTCAGTTCAGGCAGGGCCTACGCTAAACCTACCTATGCCGTTATGCATTTATGTTCAGGACCCTGCACATATAGTGTGTTGCCCCTAGTTACCTTTATGTTGATTTAAGGTGGTATATATAGGTGCGTGTGCCCCTCCTCTCATTGGTTGCTGATGCACATAGAGGTAACTAGGAGCAACACACTATATGTGCAGAGTCTGCTCTCCAGAACATAAATGCATAACGGCATAGGTAGGTTTAGCGTAGGACCTGCCTGAATTGAGACCACCTTGGCGCTGGGTAGGTGGGCACAGATGTGTTTTGATCAAAATGTAATGGCTAAGAGTCTCAGGTTTTGAAATTAAGATACCCCCCAAAAAAGGCTGTAGTACAATGTTACTTCACTGCTAAACAGCAATTAAGATATATATATATTTTTTTTTCTGATTTAATAAACTACCCCCACCAAAAAAAAAAAATCACAGCAGAACGGCAATTAAGAAGTATTCTTTTTCCTACTTCTACACCCCCAAAAAAGAAATATAACAATCACAATTCACCGCAGAACAGCTAATGGGACATACATATCTTTTCTATTAATACACCACTAAAATGGCTGTAGTACAATGTAACATGAACAAAAACGTTGTGGCACACAGTGTTTTTTCCGCGACTGGAAGTAGCAACATAATAGGAAAAACTCCAGTCCTACTTGCGGTTTGATAGGTGAATTTTATTTGCAAGGCAGCACTTTCATATAGAGTGACGTTTCGGCCAATTCTGGCCTTCATCAGACTGTAGTAAATAAGATATATAGTATGATGTTAGTCACCATGTCGTGGATACATCATCATAGTATAATCAAAAAAACATAATAATAAATCATAATAATAAATCACACTAGTGGATCATAATACAGATAAATGTTTGCATGATTGGATATGAGAAACATGATTGCCATAGGTAAAAGAATTACAGGTCTAGAAATCGCATGATTCAATGGAAAACGATGTTATTAAGATTCATGATCATGAGGTGTATATATAGTCCATCCAACAGTTCATCAGAGGTCACTCGATCAAGTCCACAAATACTTATGGAGAAAAGTTCATCCTCTGAAAATATATCATCATAATATCAACATCGATGTAGGATTCCCCTTAGTGATGTTCTCAAGGGAGCTCATAAAGTATAGTAACATTACAGGAAGACCATAATCAAGCGAATAGTCAATATATCAGGTGTGACGTCAGAGAGTCATGGAGTCAGCATCATAAAGGGCATCCGCCGTTGACTGGTTTAATATAGATAAGGAGAGGAGAAGGTCTAGGCTGTGAGGATGTTAAGGAAAACCAGGAGGGAGAGAGAGGAGGCATATTGTCTAAGTCTGTTGTTCCTCTATTGCTAACCGGACACTCACCTCAAGCTGCGCTGAATATCGGGGGTTGAAGGCAGTGAATGTGCAGGACAGTGCCTGCTGTGGGGTAACGGAGGTCTTATTGGACATTGCGGCGTGTAAATGCCAATTATGACGTATTTTCAACTTTTTTTTTTCCCTATCTCTACACCACAAAAAAGAAATATAACAATCACAATTCACCGCAAAACCGAAAATGGGACGTACATTTATTTTCTTTTTCTACACCCCGTAAATGGCTGTAGTACAATGTAACTTCTGCGCTGAAAGGCAATTAAGATATATATAGGTAATTATTTTTATTTTTTTCCTATTAATACACCTTTCCCCCAAAAAAAAGCAAGACAATGTAAAATCAATTTATCATATGGTGCAAACAACCTAAAAGCAATTAAGTGGAGCAAGGTGTAATAGAATCGCTCGATTCGTTCATCTCTAGTAATGAGATTTTTTTTTCTAAAATGGCTGCTGCACATGTTAGAGAAAGTAAGAAGCCCGGAAAAGAGCGCAGCACGGTTGCTCAGTCGTTAGCACTGGTGCCTTGCAGCGCTGGGGTCCTAGGTTCGAATCCAACCAAGGAGAACATCTGCATAGAGTTTGTATATTCTCTTCGTGGGTTTCCTCTGCGTACTACGGTTTCCTCCCACACTCCATATACATACTGATAGGGAACTTAGATTGTGAGCCCCATTGGGGACAACTTGATGCTAATGTCTGCAAAGCGCTGTGGAATATAGTAGCTCTATATGTGTATAAAATAAATAAATAATGACGTGCAGACAGCCAATCAGCACATAGCCAGCCCCTGTGATGTCACAGTCCTACAAAAAGTCTACTTTTGCCCAGTCTCTGCTATTTTCCAGTGAACTTAGTGCAGGGAAAGCAGTTCAGGGACAGTTTAGAGATAGTGTAGGGATATAATAGGGAGGCATTATTCACACTATAAAGAGAGAGCAGGGGCCAATTGAACAGTGTAAAGCTTGGCTAAGAAGAGCTATTACACCTTGCTGCACTAATTGCGGTTAAAAAGTGGTCTAATACTACTGATTTTAGCTTGTTTGCATTCTTTGGGGTGAAATTGCAGTCTGATGCTACAATTTTTGGGGTGTTCACTTTCTTTTATATATAATTTAATCCGTTAATCCTTAATTGTGTAATTGGGGTGAAATTTCTCTTTGATACTACAGATTCCAGGGTGTTCACGTTCTTTTTCACATTCAATCCTGTAATCCCTAATCGTGAAATTGGGGTGAAACTGCGGACTGATACTACAAATTGTAGGGTGCTAACATTCTTTTATATATAAGTGCATCCATTTATCTTTGATTCTGAGGTGAAAATACGGCCTAATACTACAGATTTTAGGATGTTTACGTTCTTTTATACATAAGTAAATCCGTTATTCCTTAACCACTTCCAGACCAGGCCATTTACCCCCTTCCTGACCAGGCCTAATTTTGCTAATCTGACTTGTCAATTTATATCGTAATAACTTTGGAACACTTTTACTTATCTAAGCCATTCAGAGACTGTTTTCTCGTGATTCATTGTACTTCATGCTAATAGTAAATTTGAGTCAATATGTTTTATTTATTAAAATAAATCCAAAAGTTAACGAAAATGTGAAAAAATTCACTTTTCTAAATTTTAATCTCTGCTTTTAAGACAGATATTGATGCCTCATAAAATATTTATTAATTAACATTCCTCATATGTCTACTTTATGTTGGCATCATTTTAGTAATGTAAGTTTATTTTTTTTGGATGCTAGAAGGTTTAGAATTTTAGAAGCAATTTTTGAGGACCAGTTCAGTTCTGAAGTCACTTTGTGGGGCTTGCATAATAGAATCAACCCATAAATGACCCCATTTTAGAAATGACACCCCTCAAAATATTCAAAACTGGTTTTAGAAATGTTAACCCTTTAGGTATTCCACAGGAATTAAAGCAAAATAGAGGTGAAATTTCAAAATGTCACTTTTTTTGCAGATTTTCCATTTTAATAAATTTTTTCCTGGAACACATCAGGGGTTGACAACAAAACAAACCTCAATATTTATTACCTTGATTCTGCAGTTGGCAGAAACACCCCATATGTAGTCGTATACCACTGTTTGGGCACACAGCAGGGCACAGAAGGCAACGAGCGCCATATGGTTTTTGGGGGGCTAATTTTGCTGGAATTGTCTTTGGGCACCATGATGCATTTGAAGAGGCCCTGAGGTAACCCCACAGTGAAAACCCCTAAAAAATTGACCACATTTTGTAAACCACACCACCCAAGGAATTTTTAAGGGGTGCAGCAAGCACTTCACTCAACAGCTGTTTCAGAGAATCTTTAATACTTGGATGTAAGAATGAAAAATTTAATTGTTTTTTTTACTAGAAAATGGTGCTTTAGGCCCAAACTTTCTTTTTCACAAAAGATAACAGGAAAATATCCCCCCCCCCCCAATTTGCTACCCACTTTCTCCTGAAAACAGTAACACCCCAATTGTGGTCATAAACTGTTATTTGGGGATACGCCAGGGCATCTGGATTTTCTAACATGGAATTTTCTGTCATGGTTTTTAAAAGCAATAACTTTTCAAATTCTTTGTTGAATGAGCTGCATGAGGGCTTATTTTGTGCAAGACAAGCTGTAGTTTTTATTGGCCCATTGTGGCATACATTTGGCTTTCTGGTTGCTTTTTATCTAATTTGTGGGAGGTGAAGTCACAAAAAAAGCTGGTGTCATTTTTATATACATTTTTTTTTTTTTTGTTTACCTGGTTCACTTGATGGGGTAGATCATGTGATATTTATATAGATCCAGTCATTGCGGATGCAACAATACCAAATATGTCTAGTTATTTTTTTTATTTTTACATTTTACACAATAACATTTTTTGAAAAAAAAATCATGTTTTTGTATTGCCATCTTCTTAGAGCCATATTTTTTTTTCATTTTTCTGGCTGTAGTCTTGTGTGAGGGCTTGTGTTTTTTTCAGGACGAGGTGACATTTTTATTGCTATTATTTTGGGGTACATACGACTTTTTGATTGATATAAGGTTTTTTGTGAGAGGAATTTTGGCAAAATTCTTATGTTTTTCTTTACACCGTTCACTTGATGGGGTAGATCTTGTGCTATCTGCATCCACATTTCCAGTCCGCGGCTCCCGAAAACAATAGAATATGTCCTATTCTTGTCCACAATAGCGGACAAGAATAGGCATTTCTATAGGGGTGCCTGCCCGCTGTATTGCGGATCCACAATTTACTACGGACGTGTGAATGGACCCTAAGGGTACAGACAGTGTCCAAAATGTTTCTGGAGCTGGCAAAAGTAGCAGCAGAAGAGGGGGGTTATGGTAACATGAATCGCAGTGACAGGCCAGAGCTACCAGTGTCATCCAGTGGTCGTGTTTTGACCAGCAACCCAACTTTCCTTAAATGGTTGACTCAGTCTTCAACATTATTTCAAGTGACATCAGACACCCCCAGCCAGAAGTTGGTGGGTTCCTCTGACATCACGTTTAGTTTGCATGGCTCAGGAACAATCTCTGTGCCCCCAACTGTACTGAACCTGCCGCTTTCATTTTCTATCTGTAAAGAATAAATCAAGGCAACTGGACTTGCTGTAGATTTCTTGAAAACGTTTCACTCGTTCTTCCAATGAGCTTTCTCAATTCTGAGTGAATTGTACAAGAATTCTCTGGGAACAATAAACCTCTGGTCAAGATTCAGCTGTGTACTTACATCTAAAAGAAACAGGTCACACCTTTGAAGACAGTCAAGTGCGTGTTTTGGATAAGGAGGCCGATTGGTACAAACGAGGTGTGAAGGATTCCATCTACGTAAAAATGGAGAAGCCAAGCTTGAGGCGGGGGGGTTAGACCTCTATTGTCTGCCACTTACAATGCTGTCTTGCCACCTTTTTCTGGGAGGGCCTTATCACCTACTGACTCCAATTAGGACTATGGAATTAACACCTTTGACCCCATGCTGGGTATAATGACCTAATTACCAGGTGTTGATTCAGTGACATATTTATTTCCAGAGAATTCTTGTACAATTCAAGAAACGTTTTCAAGAAATCTACAGCAAGTCCAGTAGCCTTGATTTATTCTTTACAGATATACCATGACCTGGATGAATGAGAACCTTCACAGACTCTTTCATTTTCTGTTCTTTCTGCTCGGGAAGTATTGTATGCCCTCAGCTCTGCTCCTCTTTTCAGCAAGGACGAGCTTATTGAGGACATTCGGCAGCTACTACCCAGCCAAGATGTGGAGGACAGATCTGCTGCTTTCTCTGGTAGCAGTAATAACGATGAGTCTCGTGGGATCAGGTGTTGTGAAAAGTCAGGCACGCGGTCCTGAGACTGATGGGGGTGACATCAGTGATGTGCAGACAGCAGTCGATGATGATATAGCTGATTGCACGTGGGAGCCGGGTGAAGAGGGGGCTTCATCATCATCATCATCATGTGATGAGGGTGGCAGCATGCGCATGAGGCAGCAGCTTAGCCAGCAGGGTGGTTGTGTGGCTGAGAGTCAGCAGGGTGGCAGCAGTGTGAGGTCTGGAGCCAAACGTGCCCAGGATAGACCGTCTGCTACTCAGGAGCCTACCTGTCCAGAAAGAACTAGTGGTGCATGGTCTCATTGAGGCAGCACAGCAGAAAGCCAGCACAGAGTGGTGGAGGGAAAATGCCGGTGTGGGAATTTATCAAGTCGCCGGAGGACGTCAGCATGACCATTTGTAGAATCTGTGGGCAGAGGGTGAAGTGTGGCCAGGATGCCAATGTTGTACTACAGTCCCTCCCTTTCCATGTGGTGGACTCTGCACCTTTCACAGAACTGATGGCTTGTGCAGAGCCAAGGAAGAGAGTCCCAAGCCATCAGTACTTCTCCAAAAAGGCAGTACCAGCCACGCACATGTGTGTTAACCAGAAGGTGTGCCAGTCCTTGAGCCTGCTGGTGTCTGCTAAAGTTCACAGCAGAGCCGACTTGTGGAGCTGTCACTACAGTCAAGGACAATAGATGTCCTTTATGGCCCACTGGGTAAATGTGGTTCCAGCTACACCAGCAACTTAACCAGGTGACAGCACTGCAGCCTCTGTGTTGTCAAGCTGTGAGTCCTGCGCCAACGTCCTCCTCTGCCTCCTCATCCTCAAACTTGCCCTCAGCCTCCACTGCAGGGACAATTCGGAGTGCTCCTCCAGCATGCCACCTATGCAAAGCACGGCGGTGTCACCCTGTTCTGCACCTGGTTTGCCTGGGCCAATGGAGTCACACCGGAAAGGAACTGCTCTGCGTCCTTTGAGGAAATTGAATTCTGGCTGTGTTCTTGACAACTTAAAATCGGAACCATGGTCACAGACAACAGGAAGAACATTGTGTCAGCGCTGCGTCAAGGAGGGCTGACTCATGTGTAATACCCCAGAGTGGCATTACCACCTCTTCTGGAACCCCACCATCTGTAATGTGTGATCCTGTGTCATTATTTATTCCTATTGTCACATCCTGCAAAATGTATGTGTTCATTTCCCTGAAATGTAATGTTTCAGTGTTGTGTGCCTGGTTCACCAGCATTAATGCCAGAAATAGTTTCCCTGGAGTGGAGCCTTCTATCCATTCCAGCCCTCTCTAGAGAGAGAGGAGTTAGTTAATCGAGGTCAGTCTAGTCTACCCTCCTCAGGGAGAGGTTGTGTGTCAGCCAGCAGAGCCCTGTCTGCTCTGCTGGGCCTGCAGGCCCTGCCTTCAAAAGTCCTTTATGGTTGCTTGTCCCCTCCTGGGCTTGCATTGCCTTAGCCCCAAGCTAAGGCCCCTTTCACACGAGCGTCTGTCCGGATTAGGTGCGGATGCGTTCAGTGAAAACTGTGCGATTTCACAGGCAAAGCCATTCAGTTCTGCCTGCGATTGCATTCAGTTTTTTCCACGCGGGTGCAATGCGTTTTGATGCGTTTTTCACGCGCGTGATAAAAAACTGAAGGTTTACAAATAACATCTCCTAGCAACCATCAGTGAAAAACACAACGCACCCGCACTTGCTTGCGGATGCAATGTGTTTTTCACGCAGCCCCATTCACTTCTATGGGACTAGGGCTGCGTGAAAAACGCAGAATATAGAACATGCTGCGATTTTCACGCAACGCACAAGTAATGCGTGAAAAAAAACGCTCATGTACGCAGACCCATTAAAATGAATGGGTCAGGATTCAGTGCGGATGCTATGCGTTCACGTCACACATTGCACCCACGCGGAAAACTCACCCGTGTGAAAGGGGCCGAAGAGAGCTTGATGCCAGGAAAAAGTTCCTAGGATTAAAGTAAGAGACAGACTACAGACAGCTAAGTTCAAAGTACAGCAGAAGAGGAAAAGTTCCTGTTTAAGCGAGCCAGCATAGCAGAGCTGAGATTGTTGCAGAAGTGTTTGCCTGCCAGAGTTAAGCTAATACCCGCTGATGACCAAGATAAAGTTTGGAAACTGTTTGGATTACTGTTTATGCCAAGTAAAGCTGTGTTCTAAGTTACTACCAAGTCTAGACTCCATGTATTCTACTTATTCGTCACCCAAGTTCAACAACCCCTTTTTGCACTTCCTTCGGACTACACCTCATCTGGGATCCAAGGATATTCAGGTAAGAGCACCGTGACACGTGCATACAACATCTACAGAGACATTGTAGGCCACTCTATACCACTCTGGCAATCCTACCCCTGGGTACCAACATTACCATCTACAAAGGTGACTCCAAGTCCTTGTTGCGTAACTGCAACTGGTGACATGACTACTTGCTCTAACAGAGGCACATATAATCATAAATACCTTTTAAGGGGCAAGGGATCCCCAGGTGCTGGCAATGGGGGGGTACAGCCAGTACCTCAGTAAGGGGCCCTGACCCTGTGGGGGGCCCGGCCGTCTCCCTTCCCTGTTCCTCTGATAGGCTGCCAGCACAAGGCCTGCAGCCTTTCAGAGCCGTACAGCGTGGGACTCAGGCCGGAAGAGGCCTGCATCGCATCACTGTGTCTGTGTGATGGAGGTAAGTATAAGTGTTTTTTTTTTTTTTAAATACCAGACTATCTGTTACTGCCACATGGGGGAGCGGGAGGCACTTGATACTGGCACATGGGGGGGTGTCATTGGCACTTGATACTGGCACATGGGGGGCATTGCCACCTGTTACTGGCACATGGGGGGCATTGGCACCTGATACTGACACATGGGGGTCATTGGCACCTGATACTGGCACATGGGGGGGGGCTTTGGCACCTAATACTGGTACATGGGCGGACATTGGCACCTGATACTGGCACATGGGGGGCATTGGCACCTGATACTGGCACATGGGGGGCATTGGCACTTGATACTGGCACATGGGGGGCATTGGCACTTGATACTGGCACATAGGGTGGTGGCATTTGATACAGGCACATGGGGGGCATTGGCACTTGATACTGGCACATTGGGGGGCATTGGCACTTGATACTGGCACATAGGGTGGTGGCACTTGATACAGGCACATGGGGTGGCATTGGCACTTGATACTGGTACATGGGGGCATTGGCACTTGATACTGGCACATAGGGTGGTGGCACTTGATATAGGCACATGGGGTTTGGCACTTGATACTGGCACATGGGGGGTTTGGCACTTGATACTAGTACATGGGAGGTTTGGCACTTGATACTGGCATGGCGGGGGGGGGCATCTATGGGGGGCACTTGTTACTGGCACATTATTATGGGGCACTATAGGGGCTTCTACTGAGGCCACAAAAATGGGGTATTTTAGATGGAGGCTCTGTGTGGTACTAGTATTATCAGGGGTATTATCTGTTTCTGCAGTATAGTATTGGGGGTAGTAGGATGATTTGTCCAGAAGATAGGAGGATGATGGAAAAGTAGTAAACTAAGATTTTTTTTATTGTCAAACTGCAGAGACGGAAAATGGCGACAAAATCTTTGTCGCGTCTGAAGGTCCGAAAGGAGAAGACGAGGACAGAGAACATCTACATTAAAGGAGAAGTCACTGGATGTAAGAGGTTTGGGGCGCTGTATTACTGTAGTGATGGGATTAGGGGCGTAACGATCGCGGTACGACGGGGGAGGGGGGGGGGTGGAGGTGGGATATGGGTGTGGCTGGATTCAGAACATGGGTGGGACCTGGAAGGGGGCCCTTGATTTATTTTTCCCGGGGGCCCTGAGGGTTCTCAGTCCGCCCCTGACTTGTGTCACTGATCTGATCAGGCATGAGTTCTGTCACTTCTGTACACAGTGTGTATGCCGGCAAGACCTGTGACCTCCTGCGGTGGGTCTTGCATGATCATGCGCTGCAGAACACAGGAGCCCCATGATCTCCTATTGCCCCTCCCGAGACCAGGCCCTGGATCCGCCACTGGGGCGGTGGTGGCGGGCGGGGTGGCCCAGGCCCTGAGCTGTGTAAGGGGCCTCAAAATTTATAATGGCAGCCCTGTGCACATGCACCCTGCATTGCGCACGTCTTTAATCTGTTTGTAAAGCAGTTCCTGAAGTCTTCCACCCAACTGCAAGACATCCTGAAAATGGTCAGGAAACTGTGCATGCACTTCAGCCACTCTTACACTACAAAAAACGCCATCCTTGAGCTGCAAAGGCAGAATAGCATTCCATAACATCGTCTGATATGCAACATTTCCACCTGTTGGAACGCCACCTTCCACATGTTGGACCAACTATATGAGCAGAAGAAGGCTGTAAACGATTTCTTGATGATAGGGGTGAACACTCCCCTGTGTAACTTCATTGTTAGCCAGTAACAGGTCATGCATGACACCTGCTGTTTGCTTGGGCCCTTTGAGGAGGCCATTTTATTTGTCAGTCGCCAGGACTACAATGTCATTCCACTCTATGTCCTGGAGTAGATGCTGCTAAATCTGTCTGGACAGGAGACATGGCGCCTACATCTCACGGCCACCTGAGCCATTTGGGGGCTGAATTGGCGAAGGAGGAGGACATTCACGCATAAGCAATGTATACAGAAATGGGTGTTTTTTCTGCACAAGTATCAGGAGAGGAGCTAGAGGGCGATGAAGAAGACCAGGCAGATAACCCCGACCCCCCTCTTGTGGCAGTATGCAGTAGAGATGAAGGCAGGGAGCCCCTTGCGCAAATGGCCAGATGCATGCTGAGTTGCTTGTGTAGTGACAGCCGTATTATCACCATTTGGAAGACTACTGGCTCTCCAACATATTAGACCCTCGCTACCGCTCCAAAATGGGGTACCTTTTTTCCACCTGCTGAGAGGGAGGACAAACTTAACTACTATCGAGACATGCTATGTAGTAAGTTGGCCACTACCTATGTGCGCCATTGCCCATCCTCACAAAGGTCTGACCGGGTGGCCCTCTGTGCTCACGCTCCACTGTCATGACTGCTGGAGGGGGGTTGGGTGGCAAGAGCAGCACCAGCTCCATCAGTAGGAAATTAAGTCTGGAGTCTCTAATGAGCACTTTTCTTCACTCACCTACTGAAGAAACCACCAACCAGCAGCAGGACATGGATCAGAAACTAAGCCAGCTATTTGGACTGCACTCTGCCACCCACATCCAAGATCACCTGGACTTCTGGGCGGCCAAACTTGATTTGTGGCCGTAACTGGCCAAGTTTGCCCTGGACAAGCTTTCCTTTCTGGCCAGTCGTGTCAGAGCATCAAAGTGGATGTTCAGTGCAGCAGAGGGCATAGTTATCCCAAGGAGAACTCACCTTTCCACCCAAAATGTTGAGGGACTAACCTTTGTAAAGATGAATCAGGCGTGGATTAGTCAGGATTTCCACATGCCAGTGCCTGATGTATCAGAGTAAATCATTCTGGGTGCCACACCAAAATTTTGTGAAAAAAAGACCAGTTTCTTCTGGCCACCTGCTTTAGCCACAATTCTGATGCCTCCTTCTCCTACTAACACCCACCTCATGCGGTTGCCACGGTTGGCCTTGTTGACATAACCATTTATCTTACCCTTCTTATGATCTGTCTGAAGGACGGAAAAATGAAAAACACAATGGATCCTTCCATGATTTGGAAGCCAAAAGCAGGAGTGGGTAAAAAAAAAAACACAGAAGACATGCAAATATTCAATTCACTTGTCCTCTCTGTTTTGGACCCGCTCCTGTTTTTTTTTAGCCTTAGCAATACTGATCGATTACTGACCAAATGCTGATCATGTGAAGGTGGATGCTAAAAAGACAGGGTCCATTTTTTGGGGGGTTGTTCTTATGACGGATCAGAAGAAGGGCAAAATAGACAGTGATGTCAACACAAACTTACTGCTGACACCCTCTCCACTGTGTCATGAAGCCACTACTTTTATCAGCATGAAACAGAACAGGTCTGTAGAAATCTATGTGGAATCAACTTACGGTGTAAAAGGAGTGCGCTCTTTAACTCTATAGTAGAATCTTGGGCCACTGCACTTGAGTTATTTGGTCAGTTTTGGCCCCGTAACTGACCAAATAGGTGAAGTGTTTCTAAGAGTGACACTTGTCAACCGCATGTCATACTGATGCACAGTAACTGTTTCACTAGCACAGCCGACTAGCTCTGCATGTTTCTGCAATACACAGTGTTGTACACCGAGATGCAAGCTCTCTGCAGTCGGGAAATAGCTGATTTCTAACAAGCTTCGTCACAAATAAATTTGAATCTCTAAAAATTATCTCCAATGCTTTAAAATGGCAAACAAAACCCAATATATCCACAATCATCACAGAATAACAAGAATGGCAAGGAAGCATCCAATGATCAGCTCCAGGGAAATCAAAGAAGATCTTCAGTTACCTGTGACTACTGCAACAATCAGAAGACACCTACATGAAGCCAAACTATTTGCAAGAAACCCTCGTAAAGTACCATTGCTGAGACAAAGATGTGTTTAAGGTTACAGTTTGCCTAAGAACACATTGACTGGCCTAAAGAGAAGTGGTGCAACATTCTGTGGACAGATGAGACCAAGATTGTTCTTTTGGGTCTAAAGGCCGCAGGCAGTTTGTAAGACGATTCATCAACACTGAATTCAAGCCACAGTACACTATGAAAACTGTAAAACATGGAGGCGCAAGCATAATGGTTTTGGGGATTTTTTTTTTACTTTGGAGTCAAGCCCACTTATTGCATACCAGGCACCATGAACCAGTTTGAATATATAAAGAAACTGAAAGACGTCATGTTGCCTTATGCTGAAGAAGAAATACCCTTGAATTGGGTGCTTCAGCAGGACAACGTAATAACAGGTAAGGTGTGGCGGTTTAGTCATGTCAGCCAGTAGGTAAATTACCACGCTTTCCTCCTGCATCCATCGGAGGGTGCCGTGCTGTGCAGCACAAGGGTCTCAGGCTTCGGGCTAGGTGTATGTAAATCTATTGGAGGTTTCCAGCATTTGTGGTTGTGTTCATTACCACGTTTAAGTAAAATTCTGTTTTGGCAAAAGCTGGTGGTAGAGTTATTTTCCTCGTTCGTGACTTCGCTGTATCCTGGGGAGCCCACCCCGCTACACGGCTTACACATTTATCAGAAATACAGGTTATCCAACCTACAGTTAATCCAATATTAAATACTTAGGAGGGATGGCACTCAAAGTATTGGTTAAGCATGGATAATTTATTTTAATATGATAAATATTTTTAAAAAAAGTTTCCAATAGGATAGGATGGTTCAAATAATTCTTGATAGTGTGATCACAAAATATATAAACAATCAGTCTACAATAGGTAATAAAAGCATAAAACCCAGAAATATTCTCTCTGGTAAATTGTGGGTCCTCTTATGATCCCCTTTTTTGTTGACATAAAATGTCCAAATTCACTCAGTTCCCAAAAAACTTTTGTTGGGTGACACCTATAAAATGTCCCTGAGTGAAATATTTGAGTGAGATATAGTCACTCCTTTTAACATACAAGTCTGTTAGGTTCTTTTTCGGCAGGAATGATAGCTGCTTTTTGAATTGTTCCCAGTTAGTTTGATGCAGAATAAAAATTGAAATACATGCAATAGATGCAATTTTTGACCCGAGGGTCCGTACGTTACCGTTCCAGGAAAGAGGCTTTGTGCCTGTCGGTGTTTCCTTAAATGTTGTGGACCTGTCCCAGTGAGTCGGCGTTCGCGTGGAGCGTCCTCACACGCGGAGTAAGCCGCTTGCTATCAGCGTTTGAAGTCGGGAACGTCACTTCCGGTGACGTCACCGTTGGCGTCCTCGTGTTCTTTTGGCGGGAATTTCAAAACTTCGGGCGTTTGTTCTCTGTTTTACTGGTCTTTGGAAGTTCTTTGGAGTTCTCAGATAGCGTAATTTTTAGATTTTATGTTCAGACAATGGAGTTCTTTGCTGTCAAGAGTCCAGCTGGATCATCAGTGGTTATTCAATGCCCCAAACACGTTTCGGAGCCTCTGCTCCTTCCTCAGTGGGTATGGATAACCACTGTGTTTAGGTCCTTTTAAAGAGGTCATATGGGCGTGTTTCAGTTCTGGTTCCGCCCGATTGGGGGTCGGATCTATGTCAATCAAGTCATAAATTGAAACTTCTATATAAATTTCTGTATAAAGTTAGCATCAAATAGATGGACACTAATATATATAGAGATGATAAAAGCATATTAATTCATGATAATAATAAAAATAAAAAGGGTGATAGTAACAATAAAAGGGGAATCATGATAAAAAGGGAATCAGGGTAAAAGGAATGGTATAATGATAAAAAGAGAGACATTGTGAATGACTGAGGAGTTCTACCCTCTTGTAATATAAATTCCCTAATGGTCCAATAAATATGTAATATATGGATATGAAATTCTTTACTTCAGAGTTAGATTGTAAGGATTGATATTCAATTCCATTACATTTTGTTTTATTTTGTTGGGGGAATGAGAACCGTACTGGAAGATATGGAATCTTTTTGATAGAAAGTGATGATCTATATCGACGGGAGATTTTGATAGGAGATTTTTTATTTTTATTGTTATTATCATGAATTAATATGCTTTTATCATCTCATTATATATTGGTGTCCATCTATTTGATGCTAACTTTATACAGAAATTTATATAGAAGTTTCCATTTATGACTTGATTGACATAGATCCGACCCCCAATCGGGCGGAACCAGAACTGAAACACGCCCATATGACCTCTTTAAAAGGACCTAAACACAGTGGTTATCCATACCCACTGAGGAAGGAGCAGAGGCTCCGAAACGCGTTTGGGGCATTGAATAACCACTGATGATCCAGCTGGACTCTTGACAGCAAAGAACTCCATTGTCTGAACATAAAATCTAAAAATTCCGCTATCTAAGAACTCCAAAGAACTTCCAAAGACCAGTAAAACAGAGAACAAACGCCCGAAGTTTTGAAATTCCCGCCAAAAGAACACGAGGACGCCAACGGTGACGTCACCGGAAGTGACGTTCCCGACTTCAAACGCTGATAGCAAGCAGCTTACTCCGCGTGTGAGGACGCTCCACGCGAACGCCGACTCACTGGGACAGGTCCGCAACATTTAAGGAAACACCGACCGACACAAAGCCTCTTTCCTGGAACGGTAACGTACGGACCCTCGGGTCAAAAATTGCATCTATTGCATGTATTTCAATTTTTATTCAGCATCAAACTAACTGGGAACAATTCAAAAAGCAGTTATCATTCCTGCTGAAAAAGAACCTAACAGACTTGTATGTTAAAAGGAGTGACTATATCTCACTCAAATATTTCACTCAGGGACATTTTATAGGTGTCACCCAACAAAAGTTTTTTGGGAACTGAGTGAATTTGGACATTTTATGTCAACAAAAAAGGCGATCATAAGAGGACCCACAATTTACCAGAGAGAATATTTCTGGGTTTTATGCTTTTATTACCTATTGTAGACTGATTGTTTATATATTTTGTGATCACACTATCAAGAATTATTTGAACCATCCTATCCTATTGGAAACTTTTTTTAAAAATATTTATCATATTAAAATAAATTATCCATGCTTAACCAATACTTTGAGTGCCATCCCTCCTAAGTATTGAATATATACCTGCCTCTTTTGTGACGTTGGGTGCGTCATTATTGGGATAGAGCACCATATTCCGTCTCAACAGTAGAGTGAGCCACCTAATCACTACTATTATTAATCCAATATTAGTTCAGTGATTAACAGAAAAGTTAAATCTATAAACAAATTTCAGTTTATAGTGGAAATATTCAAGTTTGTAACTGAAAATGCAAGCACTGCTATTTTTTTAGAACAGCCTATTATTCCTTTTTCTTCATTTTCAGTTTGAAAATTTGATATTTCGGTCATGTTTTCATTTGGAATTAAATGTGCAGTACTCTCAGTGCCTTTGTGTATATGGACATGCATGCTATTATGAAGAATGAGCTTTTTCTCAGTTGTTTTAAACACACTGCTATTACTTTGCACATAACTTGTATATTAGGGTACTTTCACATTTGCAGCAGGGGAGTTCATCAGGCTGTTCTGGAGAGTGAACAGCCTGTCTGATCCGTCCTGCTGACAGTTCACATGTGCCGCCGGACTGCTGCTCCGTCCCAATTGACTATAGGCAGAGGCTATAGTCAGAGGCTGAGACAGAGGCTGCCGGACTAAAAGTACGACATGCAGTACTTTTGGTCCGGCTGCCTCTCGCCGTGCGCTGCTGTGCTGCGCCCGGAATTCCGCCCCCGTCCCCATTATAGGCAATGGAGCAGGAGCGGCAGTCCGGGGGCACACGTGAACTAGCGGCAGGACGGATCCAACAGGCTGTTCACCTGACGGACTCCCCTGCTGCTAGTGTGAAAATAGCTTTATTATTATTAAGGGTGTATCTCATATGTCCAAATAACTATCATCATCATTTTAATAATTAAATTACAGAATTTAAAATGCAATCAAAGTGTACGCAACATAAACTATACAGAATATACTGAAACATGGGAAGTGCAAATAACGTTCACAAAATTATTCACTTTTTTTTTCTTCTTTCCATGCACAGAATCTTCTCTTGAAAGTATATGTAGCAATTGTAGTTCCCACTCGCACACACGTTTGTAATAAAAGCTGTACGAACCTAGCACCTATACACTTACCTTTTTTCTGTCCTACCATCCACACCCACCTGTTCCCACAAGCCCGTCTTACTCAGGGTATATACATAAGTTCAGGTTTTAATACGGTTTTATTCAGTTCTTTATGTTTTTAAAGCCAAAATCTGGTATAAAACATAAAAGAAGAGAAAGTATTAGTCCTCTTTCACACGAAAGGTTTTCTTTCCGTGTCCGTTCCGGTTTTTTTTAGGTCCGTATGCGGAACCATTCATTTCAATGGGTCCTCAAAAAACAGAATGTACTCTGTGTGTACTCCGTTTCCGTATTTCCGTTCCGCTAAAATATAGAACTTGTCCTATTATTGTCCGCATAACGGACAAGGATAGTACTGTTCTATTAGGGGCCACTGTTCCGTTTTCGCAAAATACGGAATGCACACGGACGTCATCCATATTTTTTGCTAATCCGTTTTTTGCGGACCGCAAAATACATACGGTCGTGTGCAAGAGGCCTAAAGGGGATATTCATTTTCTATTTTTTAACACCACTCCTGGTTTCGGCATCACTTCTGGTCTCCCTCCAGCATTTCTTCCCAGTACATTGCTTTTATTTTGCTCCTGTTCTTGCAGGAGAGCAAATCACTCAGGGAAGGTGTCCTTGACTGTAGAGATGTGGGAGTATTTATGGAGAGGCTTCTTTGTGTTCCTCCCCACCTTTCCCCTCTCCAGGAGAGAGGATAATGGTTAGTCCCACTTTTTTTTAGTCCTGCCCACTGAGAAAGCTGATTTAATTTCGCTTTCTGATCGTGAATCAGCTTCTTTTTTTTTTTTTTACTAGTTGCCTGCCAGGTATGACTGAAGAAGCATTTCCTCTGGTGGCCAACTCTGTATGGCTGACAACAGCCTGCGATTCGCAACCCTGCTGTCGTGTTTGATTCTGGGTGCTGGTTTTCTATCCCACAATTTGGAGCGGATCAGGGGCCACTCTACTAGCCCTGTGCTGCCTACATTGGCTCCTTTTGGAGACCCCTTTACCTGTACGTCTGAGCCCCAGTCCTCCTGCTTCCTCGATAAGAGGTCATGGATGCCATAGTTACTGCTGCCTCCGACTACATATCTTTTAGTTCCGTCCTCTGATGCCATGTGCGCTCCAAAGACAGTTTTCCATCATGAGGCCTTGTTTATCACTACTGCTGTGGTCCCTCCTGTTGGCACAGGGAACCATGAGAGCAGTTCGTAGGCTTCTGAGGAGCTCCTGTCTCCTCCTTCCTCTACATCTGTGACTACTTTGCCTGTTGTTCCCCCGCCTTACCTCCTCCAGTTGCTGCAGGGAAGCCCACATTTTATGATGCCCTTGCTGTAGCAGCACCTGCCCAGGAGCCCCTTCAGGTTAGTTTGCCCTCATCCCTGCCACCACATGGTGGCCTCAAGGAGAGGAGTTATCATGGGCAAGGGAGGTCATACTCCCGGCTTGGAGAGACTGATTCGGCACAGGGAGTCTCAGCATAGATGACATGGTTCCAGTCATCAATATATGTCACTCAGCCAGCAATGGCAGAGACTGGGGAGAGAAATGGCAGATCAAACTCAGGTCAGTGTAAGCAGCAACACTGTTATGCCTGCCACCTTGGCCACTGTCTCCTTCCAGGATTACCCTCCTCAGATAAACCCCTGTTGGAGGGCACATTAAAGAATATGCTCCTGGCACTGAAATCCTCCCTGCACACAGACATAGCAGATTTGATTAACCCTCTCGTTGCCAGAGTGCAGGGAGCAGAAGACAGAATTCTCCATGTTGAAAATAAACTGGAGGAGTTTGCAAAGTCCCAGAACTGTATTATTGATGCCCTCAATGATATGGCAGACAAACTAAAAGCCATTAAGTTGAAGATAGCAGACATGGAAGATCGCTCTAGGTCAAACAATGTAAAATTCTGAGGCATCACAGAAGACATCCTACCCCAAGAACTACAACCCTACCTAAAAGGCCTAATAAAGACTCTCCTCCCACATATTCCTGCCCCTGATATGATAATCGACAGGGCCCATAGAGTACCGAAGCCTCCTCATCTAGGTCCCAGCGTCCCAAGAGATACCTTGGCCCCCATCCATTTCTTCCATACCAGAGGCATTGATGTCTGCCGCCAAGAAGCATGGGACACTGCCATCGCCTTATCAATCCGTTAAACTCTTTACTGACCTATCTATGGCAACCCCTCGCCAATGTAGATCGCTAAAACCCATCACATTGGCCCTCCGTGACCACGGTGTTCCGTACAAATGGGGATTCCCTTTGAAATTGTGGATCCACAAAAATGGCCAGGTTCACGTCATCAAATCTTTTGAAGATGGAAAGAAGCTACTTCACACCTGGCAGATTCCAATGTCTTCGGGGAAACCCCAGGGAAGCCCCCAGTTAAACTGAATTCTTCTAATCCATTCTAAAACCATGAGGAAGGATCGCCATACTCTGGTCCGTGGTTGGTATTGATATGAGGACTCCGGCTGTTGTGCTGCTATTCCTCCACCTAGCGCTGAGCAGAAGTGAGCGTTATGGAATACATCTCTTGGGAACGGACATAGCGTCTCCTAGTAAGGTGCCGACCCTCCTCGGATGCATACCACACTATACCTACTACTCTCATCCTCTACCACCCTGAGAGGTCGATTACTCAACAATAGTTTTCAGTGATCTTACTTTGTATTACATCGCGGTATTCGGTTTCAGGTATTTCAGGTATTGCATTGCGTGTACAGCAGCCTTCTCTCCACCATTATGGGGCTTAAATTCTGTCTTTAAATGCCAAGGGGCTCAATTGCCCTCAAAACGGTCCTATATCTGGAAAGAAGCATCTGCATCCAATGCTTATATTTTATACATTCAGGAAACACACTTGCTGCAAGGTGATGCAGTGAGAAGCAGTCACCACCTTTTTCCTAACGTTATTCATTCCCATTTCAGTAAGAAGTCTAGGGGGGTACTGATAGCCATTAAGAACTCAGTTGCCTTCACTTCAATCTCTACCAGAGCTGATCATGGAGGTCGCTACTTCACATTGGTATGTTCCATTAACAATATTACATACACACTGGTTAACATTTATATGCCCAATTCACGCCAGTTGTCTTTCCTTCAAAGAGTAATGTGCAATGCTAACAAAATGAAAAAAGGAAAGGTAATTTTTTGTGGAGACTTTAACTCCGTATTAGACCCATCCCTGGACTCTACGTCCCCAACACGTAAATCTGACATAGGAATTGCTTCATTCTTACATTCAGAAGGCCTTATTAATGACTGGAGAGCTCAACACGGTCAGGAGAGAGATTTTACCTTCTTCTCACCGCCTTAATAAACATAGTAACATAGTAACATAGTATATAAGACCGAAAGACATTTGTCCATCCAGTTCGGCCTGTTTCCTACAAGTTGATCCAGAGGAAGGCAAAAAACCCCTGTGAGGCAGAAGCCAATTTTCCCCACTTAAGGGGAAAAAAATTCCTTCCCGACTCCAATCAGGCAATCAGAATAACTCCCTGGATCAACGACCTCTCTCTAGCAGCTATAGCCTGTAATATTATTACACTCCAGAAATAAATCCAGTCCCCTCTTGAATTCCTTTATTGTACTCACCATCACCACCTCCTCAGGCAGAGAGTTCCATAGTCTCACTGCTCTTACAGTGATGAATCCTTTTCTATGTTTATGTACAAACCTTCTTTCCTCCAGATGCAGAGGATGTCCCCTCGTCACAGTCACAGTCCTGGGGATAAATAGATGATGGGACAGATCTCTGTACTGACCCCTGATATATTTATACATAGTTATTAGATCTTCCCTCAGTCGTCTTTTTTCTAAAGTGAATAACCCTAATTTTGATAACCTTTCAGGGTACTGTAGATCCCTCATTCCAGTTATTACTTTAGTTGCCCTCCTCTGAACCCTCTCCAGCTCTGCTATGTCTGTCTTGTTCACAGGAGCCCAGAACTGTACACTGTACTCCATGTGTGGTCTGACTAGTGAGTTATCGCATTCTCGTATACATTTGTTTTTGGTTGGCCACACTACTGTGCTACACACTCTCTCTACAAATATCGGACTCATTCAGTGGTATGATCATGCCCCCGTTACCAATACCTTGAATGAACTTTACCAATCCCAAAGAGCCCCTATATGGAGGAACAATACGTTCCTATTCAATAACTCCAAGTATGTTGAGGAACTTGGTATAGGCCTGAAAGAGCACTTCCAGTTCAACGAAGGGTCCATATCGGACATATTTGTCTTATGCCAAGCTCATAAAGCATATATCAGAGGGTCCCTAATTAAATTGGGCCATAGAGCGAAAAAACCTAGAAAAAAAGAAATCACCCAAACGCTTTAAAACTATCGCCCACCTAGAACAAGTTAACAAAACTTCACCCACAATCGATTACTCAGATGAACTACGAGCTGAACGAGACAAATAAAGAGGCTTACTACTCTGTAATTATAATAAGTCTCTATTACGGCTCAAAGCCAATCATTACTTCCAAGGTAATAAGGCAGGAAAACTGCTTGTGAGACAACTTAAAACCCAACAAGCCACATCTAGAATCTCTCATATAATCCACCCTCATACAAATGTTAAACTGATAGACCCCAGAGACATTGCAGAGCAAGTACAACTACAGTCTCTACATAACCCCAATACTGAAATGGAGATCAAACTACTTATTTCCTCTCTCCCAATGGGTAAATCCCCGGGCCCAGATGGGCTATCAAATGAGTACTATCGTCACTTCCAAACTATACTAGTCCCGCACTTACGAGAAATATTCAACCGGGCGTTAGAGGGATCCCCCTTTCCTCCTGACATGCTAACTGCTTTAATAGTCACCCTCCCAAAACCAGGCAAGTCACCGGACACTCCCCAAAATTTTAGGCCTTTCTCATTACTCAACTCTGATATAAAACTTTTTGCCAAACTCATTGCAAACAGGTTGTCTCCGCTACTTCCCTCACTGATTGAAACAGACCAGACTGGGTTTGTAGCAGGTAGGCAAGCCTCAGACAACGCCAGAAGAATAATTGACTTGTTCAATTATGCTGAAGCACACAACCTACCAATGCTTGCAGTGACATTGGACGCAGAGAAGGCGTTTGACCGCCTACACTGGTCATTCGCATTCTCTGCAATCAGGGAGATGGTATTTAAGGGACCTATATTGAACACCATTGAAAATTTATACTCCTCTCTCTCAGCTAAAGTATGGATCAATGGTGTGGTCTCTGACTGCCCCCTATTACCCCTGCTATTCATTCTTGTCTTAGAACCCCTCACACGACACATCAGAAACTCAGATAGCCTTTCTGGGATTGAGATTGGGGGTCGGTTTCACAAGATTACACTCTACGACGATGATATTATCCTAACTTTACGAGACTCTTCTCCTCTCCAAAACACGCACTGGATATCATTTCCCATTTTGGATTACTTTCATATTATAAAATAAATAATTCCAAATCTCAAGCGCTTCCCATTAATATACCACAAGATGAAGTTATACTGTTGCGTTCCCATTATGACTTAGATTGGCAACCTTCTGAACTGCCCTATTTGGGAGTCAAACTTACTTCACCATGCTCGCTATTATACAAGCAAAATTACGAGCCCCTTCTTTCCACTATGACGAAGGACTTCTCATCTTTTGCAATGAAAGCGGTGTCGTGGGTTGGCAGAATTGCATCAATCCAAATGATGACTCTCCCCAAACTTATATACATGTTCTGAGCTCTCCCCATCCCCGTTCTGTCCACTTTTTAACCCCTTAAGGACCCATGACGTATGGGTACGTCATGGGTCCGGTCCCTAAGGATGGCGCACGCTCCTGCCCGCTGCGGGCGCCATCGCTGCGGGGGTCCTGCGGTTTCATGTAGCTGACCCCTGCGGCTAATAATCGCAGTCGGCAGCGATGCCGATCGCAATGATTTAACCCTGCAGATGCCGTGGTCAAACCACGGCATCTGCACACGCTAAAACCGAAAGTAAAATCGCAGCGCTGGATGTAATAGCCTCGAATTCAATAAATGATTCGGGGCTACTACTTACTATTTCCTTTGCAGCCCCTGTTAGCAGTAGGGTTTCATAGGAAAGTAGTAAAATCCTCATAAACTCCAATACAAGTGTATTGGAGTTTATGATAGAAGCAATCAGATGACTGATTTATATAGGTCCCTATGGACTACCCCCTTTCACCAAAATTAAAATAAAATAATAATAAATAATATAAAATATATACACATCATGGGTGTCGCAATGTGCGAAAACGCCCGTAGTATAAAAATATAAAAATATATACCCCATACGTTAAACGGAAAAAAGCGCCCAAATGGCCGATTCGCCGTTTTTGGACGCTTCATTTCCTCAAAAAAAATTCAATAAAAAGTGATCAAAAAGTTCTACACAACCCATAATGGTATCAACTAAAAGTTCAGATCTCCCCGCAAAAAATAAGCCCACATACAACGCGATACACTTAATTACAAAAAAGTTATAGGGGTTAAAATATGGTGACAAAAATTTTTTTCCCCCCACTTTACAATTTTTTTTCATTATCAAAACGCAAGAAAATCTTTACATATTGGGTATCACCGGATTTATACTGACCAGTAGAATAAAACTATGTATTTTAAAAACCCGCAAAACTGTGGTGGAATTGCTTTTTTTTTTCAATTTCACCCCATTTGGAATTTTTTTCCCGATTCCCACTACATCGTATGCAAAATTAAATGGTGGCATTGAAAAGTACAACATGTCCCTCAAAAACAAAGCCCTCATATGGCCATGTGAACGGAAAAATAAAAAAGTTATGGCTCTCAGAAGGCAGGGAGCGCAAAATGAAAACACAAAAATGAAAAAACCCTGAGTCCTTAAGGGGTTAAAAAAAGGCTCAGGCTATATTGGGTAAATATATTTGGGGTTCATCCAAACCTAGAATTGCCCAGAATCTCAAGTTTAAGTAAAAATTGGCCGGTGGTGCAGGCTTACCGAACATCGAGTATTATCATAAAGCGATAGGTCTTTCTTTCACCCGTGAATGGTGGTCATAAAGCAGTACAAAAGCCTGGTTCCATATAGAATCCCAGTCCATGGAGCGGGGTACTTTAAAAGACTACCTAATACGGTTACTATGGAAACCAGGGCCCCCAAAGCTAAATTGCTTACAGTGGCCCATGCGAGTAAACTATGGACCCAAATCCACAGTTCACAAGGGGACTCCCACTCGCCACTCCTCGGACATGCCACCACTCATACATTGGAAGTGGTGATACCTGACATTAACTTGTCTGAATGGCGGATGAGGCTAATTCATAGTACTTCCCAATTACTGGCATCAAGTGTAGTTCTTCCTTTTGAATCACTTCAGCGGTCCTGTCAATTACTACAGAGAGAACTCTTTAACTACCTGAGGGTCAGTCATTTCCTGACTCGTATGATAAAAGCATACCCTTCGGTGAATACTGACCTTCTTAGACTTTACAAATTCCCTTCCTTCTTCAAAAAACACACTATGAGACATATTTACGACTTGTTGGGGGACAAAAATACCTTCGTCAAATCCCCTCCCATCATGCGCTGGGAATCTGAACTGAGCCAATCTTTCACCGAAGAAACATGGGCAGCAGCTATAAAATTCCTCTATTCGAACTTTAAATGTTACCCACAATGAAGAGGGGATTAAAACGCTACTACAATGGTACTTTACTCCCCAGAGATTAAACAAAATCTACCCAAGCTCTTCTCCCTGTTGTTGGAGGAATTGTGGTAATACAGGTTCTCTATATCCCATTTTGTGGGCATGCCCCAAGCTCTCCCAATTTTGGCAACAGAAATTTGCGTTAATATCTGATACATTATGAAACTGTATCCCCACTTCTGGAATTTGCCCTGTTGTATTTTGGTATTCAGACCATGCACCCTAAATACAGGAGCCTCATAGGCCATATACTACTGAGTGCCAAATTTATAATAACTCGCTATTGGAAGCAGACAGACCCACCTTCTTTGTCGGAGGTGATTCATGAGCTGAACACAACATGTCGTTACGAGCATTCCCTTCCTGCCACAGTAATTTCCCCCAACTCCTGTAACATTACATGGACTCCTTGGATGACCAATCCTAACTACTCCCCATAGAAGAACACACATGCCTACGTTGGCTCTTAGGGTGGCCAACTGAGACAACTGTTGTCTACCCACTTATTGGATACGTGCTCTGTTGTTTCTTACCTTGTATTTTCCTTCCTTCTTTTATTTTCGAAACTTATTTTTATTTGTTGTTATGCACTTTGGGAACGAGACTTCAGGTTCATTTTACCATCTGCGAATGGTGTTCCTGGAGTAAATTTGTTATTAGCGAACCTATTTTCATGGATGTTGTACAGCTTACTTTTTTGACATGTGAAAATCAATTAAAACGATTCACTCTAAAACCTCTGGGAAAACTGTTTGGTCCGGCTGAACGAAAAGACGCTGGTGAACTTTGTCATGTTGCCGTGCCTAGAGCAGTATCCCAACAGGGAAACCGTGGGCCAACTTTGTTTTTGTTTTAAGTTCTGTTTTTTTTAATCTCCTTTTCCTATTTGGTTTCCCCTTTTTTGTCTAATAACCTGAAACCGTCTCATGAGCATCTAGAGGTATTGATGGACAAGATTACTAAACGGATTTGTATGGATAGAATAATGGGTCTCTTCTCTGCGCTCTACTTTAATTACTTACTGGTTTCCTTTCTTGGGGTCGTGCCAAAGAAAGAAGTGGGGAAGTATCATCTTATCCATCACTTGTCGCACTCGTTCTGACGTTAATGACGTTAAAGCTAAGGAGGCTGTGTCTGTCACATATGTCTTTTAAATTTTGTCAGGACAATAAGGTTTGGCTGGCTGTGGTGACCTCATGGCAACATCTGACACTGAGTCAGCATTTCATCCAACCTTTTGTCAGTTCTATTATGACATTTGTTTGCAGATGGATTGTTTCTATTTTGTATCATTTCTTTGAGCTTTTTGGTGCATACCTTGAGTAGGTTGTGCTTTTTGAAATGTATTGCCAGTCAGTAATTTTTCATTTAGATGATTTCCCCTTTGTTTTGGCACATGGCAGCTTGCAGTGTCTGTTTTTGTGGCAGCTTGGGGTTCCACTTTCTGTGGAGAAAACAGAGGGCCCGGCCACTACCCGCTTATTTTTGGTTACTGAGGTTAATTCAATTGCCATGGTTTGCCATCTTCTCTCAGACAGGCTGGTTAAACTGGAATTTGGTCAGCAGTTTTTGTTCTCAGCATCTTTCTTTGGCTACCAAAGGAATCAAGCGGTTGGAACATCATATTTGCCTCACAAAATCTCTTAAGGCCGACCTGTGTTTTTGGCGAGATTTTTGCAGTCATTTTAACCAATTCTGCACTACACTACTTTCACCGTTTATTGCTCCGTCATACAACTTACCACCCAAATTAATTTTACCTCCTTTTCTTCTCACTAATAGAGCTTTCATTTGGTGGTATTTCATTGCTGCTGACATTTTAACTTTTTTTGCTATTATTCAAAAATGACCGAAATTTTTGCAAAAAAATGCAATTTTTCACTTTCTATTGTAATTTTTTTTTTAAAAAACTACATTTCTATATAAATTTTTCTCTAAATTTATTGTTCTACATGTCTTTGATAAAAAAAAATCCAATAAGTGTAAATTTATTGGTTTGGGTAAAAGTTATAGCGTTTACAAACTATGGTGCAAAAAAGTGAATTTCCGCATTTTGAAGCAGCTCTGACTTTCTGAGCACCTGTCATGTTTCTTCAGGTGCTAGAATGCCAGGATAGTATAAATACCCCCCAAATGACACCATTTTAGAAAGAAGACACCCCAAAGAATTTGCGGAGAGGCATGGTGAGTTCATGTATAATTTCATTTTTTTTCACGTTAGCGGAAAATGACACTTTCTGAAAAAAAAAATAATAATAATAAAGTTTCCATTTCTGCTAATTTCTGGCAAAAAAAATAAAAAATCTCCCACGGACTCACTATGCCCCTCAGTGAATACCTTGGGGCGTGTACTTCCCGAAATGGGGTCATTTGTGGGGTGTGTTTACTGTTCTGGCATTTTGGGCGGGGCTAAATTGTGAGCAGCTCTGTAAAGCCTAAAGGTACTCGTTGGAATTTGGGCCCCTTTACGCACCTAGGCTGCAAAAACGTGTCACTCATGTGGTATCGCCGTACTCAGGAGAAGTAGGGCAATGTGTTTTGCAGTGTATTTTTACATATACCCATGCTGGGTGAGAGAAATATCTCTGTAAATTGACAACTTTGTATACATTTTTTTAAAAAGTTGTCATTTACAGAGATATTTCTCATACAAAGTATGGGTATATATAAAAATACACCCCAAAACACATTGCCCTACTTCTCCTGAGTACGGCGATACCAAATGTGTGACACTTTTTTGCAGTCTGGGTGCGCAAAGGGGCCCTAATTCCAATGAGTACCTTTAGGATTTCACAGGGCATTTTTACGCATTTGGATTCTCACGCTTTAGGGCCCCTAAAATGCTAGGGCAGTATAAATACCCCACATGTGACCCCATTTTGTAAAGAAGACACCCCAAGGTATTTCGTGAGGGGCATGGCGAGTTCACAGAATTAATTTATTTTTGGCACAAGTTAGCGGAAATTTATATATATTATTTTTTATTTTATTATTTTTTTTTTTTTACAAAGTCTCATATTTCACTAACTTGTGACAAAAAATAAAATTTTACATGAACTCACCATACCCCTCACGAAATACCTTGGGGTGTCTTCTTTCCAAAATGTGGTCACATGTGAGGTGTTTGTACTGCCCTGGCATTTGAGGGTCTCCGCAATCATTACACGTATGGCCAGCCTTAGGAGTTTCTGCTATTCTTCTTATATTGAGCATACGGGTAATGAGATTTTTTTTTTCCGTTCAGCCTCTGGGCTGAAAAATAAAATAAAATGAACGGCACAGATTTCTTCATTCGCATCAATCATCGTGGATGAAAAAATCTCTGCCAAAATCAGTGACTGCGGTGCGGTGCGGTGGGCTGGGCGCTAGCTACCTAACAAGTAGCTAACTAACTGGCGGTGATAAGGGACCGTTATGCCCCATTCACACGTCCGCAATTCTGTTTGCGGAACGGAATTGCGGACCCATTCATTTCTATGGGGACAGACTTTGTTCCGCTCGGTTTCGGAATTGCGGATCCGCACTTCCGGGTCTGCACTTCTGTTCCACAAAAATATAGAACATGTCCTATTCTTGTCCGCAATTGCGGACAAGAAAAGGCATTTTCTATAGAGGTCTGGCAATGTGCGGATCTGTAAAATGCGGAAAGCACATTGCCGGTGTCCATGTTTTACGGATCCGTGATCCGCAAAACAGATATGGAAGTCTGAATGGAGCCATACACGGGGGTGATCAATGACGGGGGTGATCAGGGAGTCTATATGGGGTAATCAGGGGTTAATAAGGGGTTAATAAGTGACAGGGGGGGGGTGTAGTGTGGTGCTTGGTGATACTTTACATAGCTACCTGGTCCTCTGGTGGTTGATCCCAGAAAATGGGACCACCAGAGGACCAGGTAGCAGGTATATCAGATGCTGTTAACAAAACAGCGTCTGATATACCTGTTTGATTTCATTTATTTAACTTCTACAGCCTGCCAGCGATTGCTCATCGTTGGCAGGCTGTAGTATAACTTCCGAGCTGTGAGCTGCTGTGAACGCCGAGATTACGCGCCGACGCGTCAAGGAAGAGTAACTGGGCTGCCGAGATCCTGCGTGCGGCGGTCCAGAGCAGGTTATTGGTTGTACTTGTTTTAGATGGTTGAGATGTCTAGGTCGGAAATTTACTGATGCTTCAGGTTCCAGTGGGTTGATGGACTGATGTTTTCAAGGATTTTATGATGTATCAGTCAGGTGTTGAGTGGTTAGAAGTACATCCCAAGAGAGAGAATGCAGAAGCTCTGTTTCACACTCTTTGCTAGTGCATTTACTTCATGTTGTGGACGAAGTTTGTATGTGCCCGTATGAGTCTCGTTTGTTCAAGATGGTTCATCTGTCATGATTACGTCCTGGCGGGTTATTATCTAAACATTTACAAGTGGAAATTGGTCGGCATACCACTTGAATTAATATTATGGTGCTCATTGATGGGGCGAAGCCCTGGTATAGACTTTGTAAATCAAAACTCAAAATAAAGAATTAACTTTGTAAATAAAAAAACTATTTTATTCCATGCTTAAAGTACACATATGTTATTAGTGGTCAACGTTTCGGTCCCTCGATGACCTTGTTCACGGCCTAAACATAAACTATACAAAGTAAATCTCACAGTACTATATAGACATGATTAGTAAAATAACATATTGTGTGAATGCATTAGACACATTCATAGGACTACGTTAATATAGTCAGACATCATTATTGGTTAAGCAGAGGTCAACCATACAAAAAAAAATAAAAAATTAAAGAAAATTACATAGAGGATTACATAAAACATAGTGCAAAAACCATACAAATACATATACACAGATATACACAAATATATCCTCGGACAGGGATGAAAAGTATTTCCTTCACATTTAAGGATTGATGCAATTTCATAAAAAAGGGTGAATAAAATGGTAAATACAGTAGGAATTGTATAGAGTTATGTATGTAATTATATAGAGAGGTAGGTATGGTATATTGAGAGTAGTCCATATGGCATTAAAATATCATGTGTATACTAGACAGTATACATGCATACTATATCATGTGTACTATAGCCCTCTAAACGCCATCCTACATGCTGCTTCCTCTGAATATAGTGGTATGTGTTTACCGCTATGGGAGTATCCCAAATTTATGTATTGCCATCGTTATGCCAAGATATACTTTGGTCTTTTCATTGATCTGATTTTTCCTATATTGTTCCTGCACTATGGGCTATACTGTATTATCCCTGCACTATAAGCTATATCTGGGATGTATATATATAAAAATGGGATTGCCAGTGAGAGTTTTAGACCACATTATTCAGCATATTAATACACATGAACCAACCTATCTCTATTTGTATTTTGATATTAGACACACAAATTCTGTTTATAGTACACATGATATAGTATACATGTATACTGTCTAGAATACACATGACCTTTTAATGCCATATATTCTGTACCTACCAGTCTATATAATTACATACATTAATAATTTTTTTATGAAATTGCATCAATCCTTAAATGTGAAGGAAAGACTTTTCATCCCTGTCCGATGATATATTTGTGTATATCTATTGTGACACAGTGAGAGGTTTGGTGGTAAAAAACAGGTATTTTCCTCTCAGCCTGTGCTGCTGGGTTGATTGCAGCCAGGTGAGGGCAAATACTGGACCGGATTTTAGGTGCCGGTCCAGGTTTTTTTGGGTTAATACCTAGCTGCCTTTAAAAGACAGCTGGGTTTATGCAAAGCTCTCTCTCTGTGTTTGGGATCTGAGCCCTGTGCTGGGCTGAAAAGCTGAGACCCGTGTGTCAGGAGAACAGGCCATGTAAAGACGGTCAGTGGATTTTTTGTTTTGCCGAGCATTCAGCCAGGTGTGAACTGACACCTAGGATTTGAGGTGATTTAACCTGGAAACTGCTGGTGTTCCGTGGAGCTCTCAGGGCTGGAAGCAAGAGCTTGCAAAGAGGCGTGCAGTCTGCCTGGAAGCCTGAGGTTGGACTTTCCTGCGGCTGGGCTGACAGCCGGGTGTGAACACGCACCTAAACCACACAGGTGAATTTGATTCAGTCTTGGACTTTTGTTTTGCCTCAAGTTTTTGCTGTGTGTGTGAAGTAACACTAAGTGACTGTTTTGAGTTTTGTTTGTGCAAGTGTGAAATAAAACACTGTTTGCTGCACTACCTGGACTCTCTTTGCCTCTATACTGCACCCGCACCGCTGTCTACCAGAGCAACTCCCCACACTATGTATATGTATTAGTATGGCCTTTGTACTATGTTTTATGTTATTTTACTAATCATGTCTGCATAGTCCTGTGTGACTCATTTTGTATTGTTTATGTTTAGGCCGTGAATAAGGTCCGGAAGGGACCGAAACGTTGGCCACTAATAACATATGTGTACTTCAAGGATGGAATAAAATAGTTTTTTATTTGTAAAGATAATTCTTTATTTTGAGTGCCGTGATTTACATAGTCTGATTAACTAAACATGCCCTGGTCACCAATAGAGCTATTCGGATTTGTATTCGTAGGTCCAAGACTGATTGCTTTCGCAGGGGTGATGTGGTGTTGGGGGGGTTGGTATTTTTTTTATCTCATTAGGATGGTTCCCGTATGGAGAGGTTTGAGTTTCAAATGGTCTTTAGGCAAGCTGGGGTTTGATTTAGGTGATTATAGGATGCAATCTTTTTAATTGGGGCTGCCACCGAGGCAGCTAGGGCAGGGCTTTCGAATTCTGAAGTTTCATCGGAATGACTGTTGGTGATCCACTTGTTTCCACGGTTATGTTTGTCAGGATTTGATGAACTAACTTAGTTTTTTTTCCCGTTTTAGATCCCTACCATTCAGTGGTCTGATTTCTAGGCCACTCCTCTGTGTTTTGGGCAACTCAGAGAGCAGAATGTCAGTTTGGGTTTCTGTCACATCGAGGCCTTATGAAGAGGAATTTGCAGACTGCATTGGACCCAAGTTTTCCCAGAGACTGTTGACCTCAGCAGAAGTGTCCAATCTCCTTTGCTATTGGTAATTCATGCAGGATATATCAAATTCTGCTTCTTGAAAATGGCACAACTGATTATATTTATCAAGATGGATTTAAAACGAATCGCTAGTTTCTTCCAGGAATTAGTTTTCGTGTGATCAGAAATAGTTCCCCAGGTCATTTAGCAAGTAGCGCAGAATATTGAGGCGGGATCTCCTATGTTGTTCATCACCTGAATGATATCGGCTTGATGGTTGGGCATACCACTTCAGACTACATGGAATTTTTATATTACTTTAAGATCTGCATGATGGTGGAAGTTCTTAGAGCAATAAATCTGTTACTGATCTCTGTTCAAATCTGCATTTTTTGCGAGGCAGATGCAGACCCATTTACTTCAGTAGGGCAGGAAAAGATGCGTACAGCACACAATGTGCTGTCTGCATCTGTATGTCTGTTCCGTGACATCCACAATAATATAGAACATGTCCTATTCTTGTCTGCATTACGGACAAGGAAATAACTATTCTATTATGGCTCAGATGTTCAGTTTCACAAAATGCCGACTCATACAGTATCCGTGTTTTGCGGACCGCAATTTTTGGACTGCAAAACAAGCAGCAGTCATGTGCATAAGCCCTGACACTGTTTCTGACTTGGGTTTTGGACATAGTTACTCTGACATCCATTTTATTTACTATCACTAAATTTCACTCCTCTGGGTGTTCCATCTCTACTGAACCTGAATCATTTCAGTTTTCATACTTAGAGCATTTATATTTATGATTTCATTTTGATTGAATACATTCCTCAATGCAACAGATCTGACTTTATACTTATGTGATATGTTCCATCTGTGTGTAGACTTGCACAGAATACATATACAATAGAAAGCTGTTTTCTTTAGCCACTGTTCATGACGGCTTTCATAGTATTTGGATAATTCTCTGTGTGTATTATAATTAGCTGCATATACTAAGGAAACACACCAATAGCTGATCTCAGGGAGACCAGCTACAAAAAACACCGCAGAGCCTCATTTGAGAGTCTCAACACAGCAATCCAAAGTGCAAAACTCCCTGGGAAACAGTAATATGCAAAATAAATGTGGAGCCCCAGTTATGGGTCTACAACACAATGAAAGCCAGATATCCCTCAAAGGAAGGAAAACCGAGCAAAGGAGTGTCTCCATTACAGAGATCACCAAATCCACCATATTAAGTGGCCCCTATGTCAAGATCCCGCTTTTTTACAAGCTTTAAGGATGTGACGGGGAAAACCTAAGCCAGGTATCCATCCACAGACAGCTGTTTCAGGGTGTTGCCCCTCATCAGTGTGGAGTAGGATTCTGGCTAACTGGGAGCAATGCCTTGGAGACTACTCAAACACAACAATAGCTGATCTCAGGGAGACCAGCCACAGAAACACCACGGAGCCTCAGTTAAGAGTCTCAACACAGCAATCCGAAGTGCAAAGCTCCCTGGTAAACAGTAATATGCTAAATAAATGTGGAGCCCCAGTTATGGGTCTACAACACAATGAAAGCCAGATATCCCTCAAAGGAAGGAAAACCGAGCAAAGGGGTGTCTCCATTACAGAGATCACCAAATCCACCATATTAAGTGGCCCCTCTGTCAAGATCCCGCTTTTTTACAAGCTTTAAGGATGTGACGGGGAAAACCTAAGCCAGGTATACATCCACAGACAGCTGTTTTGGGGTGTTGCCCCTCATCAGTGTGGAGTAGGATTCTGGCTAACCGGGAGCAATGCCTCAGGGACTAATCAAACACAACAATAGCTGATCTCAGGGAGACCAGCCACAAAAAAAATAGCGGAGCCTCACTTAAGAGTCTCAACATGTCAATCCGAAGTGCAAAGCTCCCTGGGAAACAGGAATATGCAAAATAAATGTGGAGCCCCAGTTATGGGTCTACAACACAATGAAAGCCAGATATCCCTCAAAGGAAGGAAAACCGAGCAAAGGGGTGTCTCCATTACAGAGATCACCAAATCCACCATATTAAGTGGCCCCTCTGTCAAGATCCCGCTTTTTTACAAGCTTTAAGGATGTGACGGGGAAAACCTAAGCCAGGTATACATCCACAGACAGCTGTTTTGGGGTGTTGCCCCTCATCAGTGTGTATTAGGATTCTGGCTAACCGGGAGCAATGCCTCGGAGACTACTCAAACACAACAATAGCTGATCTCAGGGAGACCAGCCACAAAAACACCGCGGAGCCTCAGTTAAGAGTCTCAACTATACTAAAGAGCAGCAGTAACAAGTGACAGACGTTTGGTGACATATTTCCCATTGGTAACTCAGTTCAACACGTTTCTAGGTAGTTCTATAATTTCCTGTTCAAGTAGTTAGGAGGGTTCAAAACCCTGTCTCAGGTTTTAACTGACAAGGTTATTTTTTAAACATCTTCCTTAACCAAACTATGATCATAGATCATACTATTTTGTGCTCTCACTGAGCACTCTTCAGTCATGGATTCCTCGCTACCTCCTGGCCTGAATAAGGAAGCTGAATATGCCAGATATTACTAGTGCCTGGAAAGGAGTTCACCCTCCCACTACCCAGAATCATCAGTGATGTATCCATTAACCCCTAAACCACCCACAAAATGGTATTTCCATCTCTGCCACTGGCATCAATTTGGGAAGTGACCATGCAACTGCATCATTACATCAGAATTCCCTGACTAGATGTTCGTAAATTACAGGTCACGTTACAACGGTTTGCCGTTTTCCATCCTTCATTCTCAAGCTCATAACATGTTAACAGCACTGGCAGATATGGGTTCCTGTCTCATCTATAACACTGATTAAACTCAACTTAGCAGCTTTGTGAAGAGCCCACTGAAGACACACAGTAATTGATGTCTCACACAGGTCCTTCACAGAAATGTATAGTGAGGGAGTTTTATTAAGCCAAATGTGCCAGAATTCTGGAGTACGTGCTGTACACTACATTTATTATGTGCACATTACTGTTTCACATCGTGGTACACAACAGGTACATAAAACCTACTTGGTACAGTGTTTGAACAATTAATTCCAGTCACCACACTGCTCATTCTCACATTCTCAACACCGCCACAGGATACTGCCACCACTGGTGAGGCTTGTCATGTGATGGTTATTGTGTAAATTGAATAGAAATAATTCACCACCATACACATATCCTATTCAAATAATCTAAACTTGGGTTATTCACAATGTTTCATACCATGAAGGGAGACAGATTTTTGATTTCATTAAAGTTTTATTGTAATTGGGTATTTGATAAAATCATAAAAAATTCCTAAAATGTCAATATCAAAAATATTTTCTATTACTTATATTAGAAATACAGATTGCCCGCATATAAATAGAAACATGATATTTTTTTGTACAAAATTGTAAAACTTTGTTATGACTGAAAAACAATAACTCAATTTAAAAAAAAAAAGTTAATCTCTAGTCTTGATTAGGAAATAAAGATGCAATTCTGTCTAAATGGAGATACCACTAGGGGACACATGGATTTATACAGCCACTATTGAACTGAATACGGGTTATAGAAATCCACAGTATACGCAGGGAGTTATCTCTAGTGGTAGATGATGTTCATTAAGACAGCATCAGCACAAGCAGGGAAAATATTTCAGTTTAAGCGTCCCTGCCCATGACCTGCTATAGACTAATTTTAACATTTCTCCCGTACTTTTTTTTTAATTAGGATCCCAACTGTGTAATTTTTTGTTCAGCAACTATAGTTTGACGATAGTTCCACAAATGACTAGTTACAGCTCTAACAATGAAAAGAAGGGGGTTCTATAACAATACTGGCCCACATATACAATTGTGGGCCAGTTCACTGCATGTAGCTCACCAAATGGGTGTGACTTGTTGGTCCCAAATTAAGATAGGGAATAAGTATCTAATTGATAGGAGTCTGACCTTTTAAAGGAAGGAGGTGCCAGAGTCGATGGAGTGGCAGACACGCATGCCAGCTGATGCTCCATTCTAGTCTGCTGAATAGAAGCAGAGTACTGCGCTCACCTATCTCCCACAGTCCCATTGAGGCGATGGAGCAGCAGCACACATACATGACCATTGCTCCATTCTGGCTCATCATCCTTGTGATCAGAGGGGATCTCAGCAGTCAAAACCCCACAGATCAGATACTTATCCCCTACCCTGTGGATAGGAATAAGTTCTTGTGGTGGCACAACCTCTTTTAATAGAAAAAGTGTGGTTTAGTGGGAAAGGGAGTAAAATTCTGAGTAAAGTTAAACAAGATTGTCTAGCTGTGCAAAAAATGTATCATCCAGCATGAGCCACTGTGATAAATGTAGTGGCCTAGACAGCCTAAGATTAGACCATCTACAGACGGGGTCTCAAACTCGCGGCCCGCGGGCCATTTGCGGCCCTCAGTATAATATTTTGTGGCCCGCACCAACGGCCGGCCTGCGCAAAAATGAATGAATGAAAAAAAATCATCTGACTTACTGTAGTACTGCTGCAGCGCCACGCCGCTCGCCCAGCCTGCGAGTACCGTCATGGCAACACACGGTCACATGGGCTCAGGGCAGGCCACGGGGGTGTGACAGGGTGAGTGAGAAGCGCCACCGCGGCGGGAAGCAGCCAGAGCAGAGGGACTATCAGAGGCGAGCAGTCTGACACAGCCACAGCGGTCAGAAAAAGATTGAATTGAAGAGTCGCAGGCAGCCGGCAGGAGAGTCAGGACAGGTCAGGTTGTGTTATGTAAGGGTAGCGAGTGTGGTGTGAGTGACAACACAACATGGATGGCATGGAGGGAAGAAATATGATAACATGGATGGGGGGGGGGGGGAATGTGACAACATGGAGGGAGCCAGAGGGGGAGAAACGTGACAACATGGAGGGAGCCAGAGGGGGAGTAACTGAGTAACTTGACAACATGGAGGGAGCCAGAGGGGGAGAAACGTGACAACATGGAGGGAGCCAGAGGGGGAGAAACGTGACAACATGGAGGGAGCCAGAGGGGGAGAAACGTGACAACATGGAGGGAGCCAGAGGGGGAGAAATGTGACAACATGGAGGGAGCAAGAGGGGGAGAAATGTGACAATATGGAGGGAGCCAGAGGGGGAGAAATGTGACAACATGGAGGGAGCTAGAGGGGGAGACATGTGACAACATGGATGGAGCCAGAGGGGGAGACATGTGACAACATGGAGGGAGCAAGAGGGGGAGAAATGTGACAATATGGAGGGAGCCAGAGGGGGAGAAATGTGACAACATGGAGGGAGCTAGAGGGGGAGACATGTGACAACATGGATGGAGCCAGAGGGGGAGACATGTGACAACATGGAGGGAGCAAGAGGGGGAGAAATGTGACAATATGGAGGGAGCCAGAGGGGGAGAAATGTGATAACATGGAGGGAGCCAGAGGGGGAACTTCACTCAATGTTCTATTCATGTTCAGGACACTTCATGTTCAGAAGAAATAATTAAAACTGTTAATAATGACATTTGAGGACTTTTTTTTTGTGCAATCCCTTATGCGGCCCAGCCTCACCCAGACTTTGCCTCCTGCGGCCCCCAGGTAAATTAAGTTTGAGACCCCTGATCTACAGGATTAGTAAATCTGCACCCACAAAGTTTTTAAATAAAAATTTAAATAATAACATACAAATTAATTTTATACAAAAATGAACAAATTATAACATGTTTGATTAAAAAAAAGCTATTTAAAAAGTCACCTAATAATTAATTACTATGCCTTAAAGGGGCTGTTCTGGGCTTTTACTATTGATGACCAATCCTCCTGATAGGTCATCAATATCAGATCGGCAGGGGTCTGACACTGGGCACCCCCACCAATCAGCTGTATGAGTAGACGGCGGGCACAGTTAGCAAATGCCGTCTCCTTTCTCTCTTCCTGTCCGCTGCTGCTGTCTATGGAAAAGTGTCGGACCTCCGCCGATCTGATATTGATGACCTATCCTGAGGACAGGTCTTCAATAGTAAAAGCCTGGACAACCCCTTTAAAGAAGCCTAAAATTACTTTTTAGATGTAAGTTTCATTCAGAAACTTAAGTACTTTTCTCCAGAGATTTAATGTGGCTGTTTTAACTTTCTATTAAAGTATCCATGTTTTTATAAAGAATATTAGTTAATTAGTGATTGACATGTATGTTTTCTTAGTAATATATTAATAGGCTTATTTGTGGCAATACTGAGGTTAAGCTATAAAGAGAAGATGCACAACCAGTTTAAGCGGGCTTTTAAAAATCCCCCACCCAGCAAAACTTATCAAAGGAGGCATACTTACCTGCTCCCCAACACTCCGTTCTGGCTCCAATGCTGTCATCACTGTGCTTTACTATGGTCACATGCCACTTGGGGGACACGTCATAGGTGCAGACCGTCATTGACTGCGGTGGCGCACGTGACCCCTATCCATGCCAGAAGCTTACATATGGGAAATGAAGCGCAGTGAAGACAGCATTGGACCCACATAGCATTGGGGAGTGGGTAAGTATGCTTCCCTTGACGGGTCCCGCTGGGTGGAGGGTTATTAAAAACCCACTTAGAAGTTGGACAACACCTTTAATAATTAATTAAGGCATTATTGGTCTACCTGGACCTATAAAAGTGAACACAACTCAGTCTATCTTGTGCCATATATAACATGTCACATTACTTAGCCCTGAGCAGTCAACAAAATAAAATACATGAAAGGACGGAAATCTATAAAAAGTGGCTTGACCAGCAACCAAAGGAAAGAAATATTCAAACACAATTTTAAAGGATTTAAATAGACGATCACATAAATAATCAGTTTTGATTTCCCATTCTACACATAAAAAGGAAGACATTTCAATTTCTTTTTCCTACACCAGAGTCTGAAAAATGCATCCCATTTTATGCAGTTTAACTATTTCACCATCCATAATCATATAAGGGACAGTCAAAAATAGAATAATAACACCAAAATGACCCCAGTAGAGTTTCTATTTCATACATCTATGACAAGTTATTGCCAGTGACATCAGCCGATGAATACTGACAGGCAAATAATGTTCCTGATCCTGGGATAGGACAATCAGTAGTAGCAGCACCAATCTACAAATAATTGGATCAGCTTCTCTCCTGGAAAAACCATTTCTGTAGATCAGAGTTTGAACAAGGTCTTAATACAGGTACAGGGTTCCCCATGCTGGTAGTCCTCTCAGCTTGAACACACTTTTGTGTTTGCTGGTGCAGCAGAGTACCATCCTGTAAATTACAATACATGGCGTTAGTTCAGATAAGCAAATCCATTTTCATCAAGTTTTTATGAACTGTACCGAACATACATGTGAATGTGTTTCTGATTTACTTTAATAAATATTAGCCAAGCAAATGCATGTTATACTGTTTTTCTAGCTACTGTACCTACTGGTTAAAAAACACATGTCCATGTAATTTAGCATATTATCCTGCAATATTGAGCCAGAGAAAAGCAAAAACCCATTTTCATCTTTTTAGAAAAACAATTCTTTCCCTACAAATTTCGCAATCAAAATATCTAACTTTTAACGTTATTACACCCAAGAAAGATAACCAATAAATTCAGCCCAGAAACCTCCACTAGCAGAAAGGTCGCACTGCTCTTACATTAAAGAGTCCCCTTCTTTCCTCTAGACACTGCCCTTTGCTATAGTTATACTACTGGGTATAAATACATCCTGGGGGATATCTCTGTATCCGTTATTAGATCTCCCCACACTTATCATTTTCATAAACAAAATAATCTGATAATCTTTCTGAGTACGGAGTATTGTGGACTTCGGATGCTTCATCTGAAGTTGATTCACATAATACTTAGTCTGAATACTGTACGGAGCGAGTGCTCCGTACAGTATTAGAATGTATTGGCTCTGATTAGCCGAAGTTATTACTTCGCAAAGTCTCTCGGATGAAGCATCCGAAGTTGATTCACTCATCCCTAGATATAATGGCCAGAAATAGTGCTATTACTCATGTACACACATTACTATTGATTAATGCAGCCAGGGCCGGTGCAAGGATTACAGACTACAGACTTTTGATTTGTGTCCCCCCCCCCCCATCCCCCATTAATGTTGTGTAATAATTATAAACATTATCCGCTCTGTGCTCATCACCTACCACCTACCCTACGGCAGTCGACAGTCCGTCTGTGCTGGCCTGGGCTGGCTGTGTGAGTCACAGTCACCAACAGCTGCTCCATTCCCTGCTGCCGCCTGCCGCGGAGCCACTCGCCAGTCACACGCCCCCTAAGTGCCCCTGTGACCGTGTTGCTGTGCTGCCACTCTGTGAGTGAGGACGGGGGCCACATGGCAGGCTAGGGTGGGTGGCCAGGGCGCTGCGGCACAACTTGTCGCAAGTGATTAAAAAAAAAAAAAAAAAAGTTTATTTTTCTGCCCCCCCCCCTCCTTCTCTGCGCCTTAAGGCAGCCGCTTGGTCTGCCTTATTATAGAACCGGCCCTGAATGCAGCCTTTGTTAAAAGCTTTGTGGCAATTTATGTTTACTGTCAACTAAAATTTTTTACATGTCGATTTTACCCCTTTTTATCATGTTGGCATATATTATCCTTTCCCAAGTGCATAACACAACAAAATGGCTGCCTACCGCATTTATATTTTACATTGCTACTTTCGTATTCTAAATCCATATATAAAGTCATTTGAAGGGTTACATATTTTCACCTATCCAATGTTGTAGCAGAAAGAGTCCAACCAGGGGCGTAGCCAACGGCTCATGGGCCCTGGTGCAAGAGTTCAGTTTGGGCCCCCCTTCCCTCAGTGCTTTGTGTGTCTTCCTATGCGGCACAAGGGTCTTTGGGCCCCCTTAGGCTCCTGAGCCCGGTAGCGACTGCTACCTCTGCACCCCCTATAGCTACGCCCATGAGTCCAACGGAAGCCAAAGGGGCACACAGCACTGTAGCCCTGTTGTTCTAGTGATTAATGGGGGACGCACACCTCTACTGGTGCTCTAATCTGACATTTTTCTGCCACAAGTATTTGTGTGAAAAGGGCCCATGTATTGCAAACTACAGAAATCATACAGAGACGAATAATATAATCTTGACAATGCTTTATCCATTCCTGATGCAACATATAAAAATGTTTAGTCATACCTCTCTGAAAATAAATTTCTGGTTTTCAGGCACACTTTTCCCATTTTCCCTACATAAGAACATTGTTAACTGATCAGATCCTTGGTCTATAGCTGCACAACCTTCAGGTTGTCGTGTGTTGTACCGGATTTCATTATAAGATGTATATTCAAAGAACTGAAAAATACAAAGGGACAATTAATCCATTTATCCGTTATTATTCTTTTCAATATATTGTACCAACTAATCACCTGTACATGTATTATAAAGGTGTATTCACAAATCAAACAGTGCAAGTTACCATAAACGTATGATACTTTTCCTTCTCGTACCTGATTCTGCCCCATTCCATGGCAGGGGTAGAGAATAATCTTTTGTCCAGTGACATCGTTCTCATTTGGAGGATTGTAGTCAAAGCAATAGTTAGCCATTCCCTTATTTTTGAGCTGCAGATGATAAATAAAGAATTATTACAGCAGAGTTCATTGCTTTACATACCACATGAAAATTAATTTTATTGTCTTTTCTAAAAGGGTTGGGCACTTTCTGGTTACTGTTGACCAATGTGTTTGTGAGATAATTATATGGCAATTACTAATGTAGTCTTTGTTAAAGTTCTGCACCATTTTCTATATTTCATAAGATATCCTCCTTGTTTACAAAGTCTTTTGTGCTGTCCACACAGAGGTCCTGTCCATAAAATGGCGGCTGATGGTGGGTCATGTGACCAGACAAATCACCTCTGTGTGATTCCTTGTCCATTCAAACATACTGCACCTACACTAAACTTCCAATAGAACAAGTGCTAATGGAAGGTGCAGTGTATTTGAATGGAGGCGGCATCACGTGGAGGTGATCTGCCTGGCCATATGACCTGTGTGTGGAGAGCGCAAAAGACTATGTAAACAAGGAGACATAACTTATAAAATATAGAAAATGGTGCAGAATTCCAACAAAGGCTATATAAGTGTCATATAATCACCTTAAAATACATTGGTCAACAGTAACCAGAAGGTGGCCAACCCCTTTAATTTAAACTTTTAACTTCAATAAAAGAAATATGTCAAGTTCATCATACATAATATCTGATTCCAGGGAGTTAAAATGTTTTTTGGGCAAATACATTTAAAAAAACAGATTGTTAAAAAAAAAAATTATAAAAAAATAAGCCATACTCCAGCTCACACCAATTCTCCCACTCATACTGTTCTGATTCTGGACCGAACCAGCATCGGAATGGCAGCAGCATAGGATCTGTGATGGGGAGTAGATGTATTCTGATAGGGGATAACCATCAGGACCCCACTGATTACATGAACGGGGGCTCCGTAGCTCCTGCAGCACCCTGAAATGAACAGAGTGGCCGGTTGGGCAGGCGTGCAGCTGCTCCATTTATTTCTATGGGAATTCTGGGGATAGCTGAGTGCTTTACTCAGCTATCTCCGGAACTCCTATAGAAATCAATGGAGCGGCCACGCATGCCAGACTAGCCATGCTGTTTATTGCAGGGGGGCTGCAGGGGGTATGGAGCCCTGATTCTTGTGATAGGTGGGGGTCCCGGCAGTAGGACCACCACCGATCTAATAGTTGTCCCCTATCCTGTGGATAGGGTATAACTTAATGTAACCGGAATACCCCTTTAAACATCTATTTGTGTGGTGCTGACATCTGGTGGTCAATACAAAGACTCAGCATGTCTCAGCAACTAATCTGCCACATAGAAAGCCTTAAATTGTGCCGACTTTATTAGTGGCTCGTGCTTGTGACAGATCTGGCGTTCTTGATAAATGCAGTGCAAAGCATGTACACCGTTTTTTGGCACAAATGGATGTGACAGTCAGATATGAAGAGTGCAGAATTACTTCTGAAAACGCACCACCAATCAGGACTTTTGTGAAACTATATAATTTTAGCATCTGTAAAGTAAAACTTTATAATTATACCATTCCAAAATGGCCTAGATTGTCTTCAGGAACATGAAGTTCTGGGTAAACATTTTCCAAAAACCACTTGAAAGTATTACACTGCAGATTCTTCCTTAGCTGCCTTCTTTCTGTCACATCTCCATAAGGTTCCTGAAAAACGTGAAATCATAAAAATAGATAAACGCACTGAACACCACAGTTTTGTTTGCAACCCACTAATTCTTTTGTTGCAGCTAGTGGCCACAAAGATTATGGCAGCTGCTGCTTAAAACATGAAGTATGAGATTTGAAAGGGTACCCCAACTGTATTATGAAGGGAAATTTGGTAGCAACTGTTAACTGCTCCTTCATCTCCAGCACAGAGGAAGAATAAGAATGACATGGTGCCTATGTCATAGACAGGCTGAGGCCTCCAGAGATGACACTATAAATACTCTGCACTCTACATAATTGATAGACACCCCTGTATTAACTCACAATTCCCAAAAGGGGTTGTCCCATGACAGCCGAGATAGCAATGACTGCAGTAAACGCTGGCCAGGGGAAGCAGCGTTATGGAATGGCCGGTGCTCCACTGTTTCCATAACTCCCACAGCACTGAATGGGAGCAATGCAAACGGAATAGCAAGCTGTTTCACGCCATTTGTGTAGCTCCTACTGCTATGGGAGTTATGGAAACAGTGAAGTGCCAGATTTTTGTAAGGTCTCATTCAGACGGCCGTATGCTGTCCGCAAAAATGTGGATCCGGTTTTTTGAGGATTAGATGCTGTCCCATTCACTTCTGTGGGGCCCTTTTCTTCCATGACATGGCTCGGCAAAAAAAATTAAACATGTCCTATACTTGTCAGTGAAAACGAGGACATGGCCCTATTGAAGTCTATGGATCAGCAAAAAAACTGAATGCATTCCGTTTTTTAGCGGACATGCTGAACTGTCTGCAAAAAAACGGATCCGCATTTTTGCGGACAGCATACGGTCGTCTGAATGAGCCCTTAGTCTGTCCATCCATGGCCAGCACTTACTGCTGTTATTCACATCTTGGTCATAAAAGGCCGAGATGGGACAAACCCTTTAAGGTTCTCTGTACATAATGAGGCTGGTCATTGCCCATGTTGTACCTGCACTCAGATTACCGCAAATTATTATACTGCACAACTAGAAAGGTGCAGCCTTGCAGTTAATCAGAATCTGCATGTGGTTAGGGTACGACCACACGGTCAGGCTTCTGCATGCAGTTTTGGAAGCCAATATCAGGAGTGGATCATAAAAGGAGAGAAAGTATAAAAGGACAGATACGACTTCTCCTCTTACTTTAATTTCACTCCTTATTGTGGCTTCCAAAACTGACTGCAGAAACCTGACCATGTGGCCGTAGTTTGTATGGACACACTAACATTATCTAAATCCCAGAACCTTTTAATCAGGCATCCGCTGTAATTGCCTGCAATAACATACATACATACATAACCAAAGACATTAGGCAGTTCAGTGAAAGTTTTTCATTTAAAGTGATCTGTACCCATGAAACTGGCTGTACGCTTAGCAGCTGAAGGCATCTGTGTTGATCCTGTGTTAATATGTGCCCACTTTTCAGAGAAAAGTGATGTTTAAATACATGTAAATAAGCCTCTAGGAAAAACAGGGGCATTGGCTCTGCTCTCTCTTTAACTCTGGTGCCCTCTGCACTTTGATTGGCAGGGCCTGGCAGTGGAAACATGATCCCACCTGCCTAGTCCTGTCAATCAAAGTGCATAGGGTGAGGCAGTTGCAGAGAGAGCTGAGCCTCTTGGAGTGATGTAATGCCCCCGTTGCTCCTAGACGCTCATTTGCATATATGAAAACATGGGATCAATACAGATGTCTTCAGCTGGCAAGTGCACATGTAAAAGATCAGCCAGTTTCACAGGTACAAATCTGCTGACAGATGCCCTTTAAATGCCTCTGTTAGCAAAAAAAATATGACAATTTTGGAGTGATTACATTGCAACAAAACCTGCACCAAGAGATTTACAGGAATTTGAGCTGTGTGATGTACTAGAGCAGTGATGTCAACCTACTACACCTTTATCTGGGGTCTCAAATGTCATTGACTCCATCCAATATATGCCCTTTGCACAGTCACCGCTGTATTTGTGCCCACCAACATGGTATTTATTAGATGGCAAAGGCATCAAATTGTCCCTATAACAGAGTTGGTCAGTTTTTTATGGTCAAGCAAAGCACTGAGCATACAGGAGCACTCTTACCTTCTCCATAATTATAGTCAGTCAAAGCACTCAGCATACAGTATCACTCTTACCTTCTCCTTAATTATAGTCAGGCAAAGCACTGAGCATACAGGATCACTCTAACCTACTCCTTAATTATAGTCAGGCAAAGCACTCTGCATACACAAGCACTCTTACCTTCTCCTTAATTAGTCAGGCAAAGCACTCAGCATACAGGAGCACTCTTACCTTCTCCTTAATTATAGTCAGGCAAAGCACTCAGCATACAGGAGCACTCTTACCTTCTCCTTAATTATAGTCAGGCAAAGCACTGAGCATACAGGAGCACTCTTACCTTCTCCTTAATTATAGTCAGGCAAAGCACTGAGCATACAGGAGCACTCTTACCTTCTACTTAATTATAGTCAGGCAAAGCACTGAGCATACAGGATCCCTCTTACCTACTCCTTAATTATAGTCAGGCAAAGCACTCTGCATACAGGATCCCTCTTACCTTCTCCTTAATTACAGTCAGGCAAAGCACTCAGCATACAGGATCACTCTTACCTTCTCCTTAATTATAGTCAGGCAAAGCACTCTGCATACAGGATCACTCTAACCTACTCCTTAATTATAGTCAGGCAAAGCACTCTGCATACAGGATCACTCTAACCTACTCCATAATTATAGTCAGGCAAAGCACTCAGCATACAGGAGCACTCTTACCTACTCCTTAATTATAGTCAGGCAAAGCACTCTGCATACACAAGCACTCTTACCTTCTCCTTAATTAGTCAGGCAAAGCACTCAGCATACAGGAGCACTCTTACCTACTCCTTAATTATAGTCAGGCAAAGCACTCAGCATACAGGAGCACTCTTACCTTCTCCTTAATTATAGTCAGGCAAAGCACTCAGCATACAGGAGCACTCTTACCTTCTCCTTAATTATAGTCAGGCAAAGCACTCAGCATACAGGAGCACTCTTACCTTCTCCTTAATTATAGTCAGGCAAAGCACTCTGCATACACCAGCACTCTTACCTTCTCCTTAATTATAGTCAGGCAAAGCACTGAGCATACAGGAGCACTCTTACCTACTCCTTAATTATAGTCAGGCAAAGCACTCTGCATACACAAGCACTCTTACCTTCTCCTTAATTATAGTCAGGTAAAGCACTGAGCATACAGGAGCACTCTTACCTACTCCTTAATTATAGTCAGGCAAAGCACTCAGCATACAGGAGCACTCTTACCTTCTCCTTAATTATAGTCAGGCAAAGCACTGAGCATACAGGAGCACTCTTACCTACTCCTTAATTATAGTCAGGCAAAGCACTCTGCATACACAAGCACTCTTACCTACTCCTTAATTATAGTCAGGTAAAGCACTGAGCATACAGGAGCACTCTTACCTTCTCCTTAATTATAGTCAGGCAAAGCACTCAGCATACAGGAGCACTCTTACCTACTCCTTAATTATAGTCAGGCAAAGCACTCTGCATACAGGAGCACTCTTACCTTCTCCTTAATTATAGTCAGGCAAAGCACTCTGCATACACCAGCACTCTTACCTTCTCCTTAATTATAGTCAGGTAAAGCACTGAGCATACAGGAGCACTCTTACCTACTCCTTAATTATAGTCAGGCAAAGCACTCAGCATACAGGAGCACTCTTACCTTCTCCTTAATTATAGTCAGGCAAAGCACTCAGCATACAGGAGCACTCTTACCTTCTCCTTAATTATAGTCAGGCAAAGCACTGAGCATACAGGAGCACTCTTGCCTACTCCTTAATTATAGTCAGGCAAAGCACTCAGCATACAGGAGCACTCTTACCTTCTCCTTAATTATAGTCAGGCAAAGCACTCTGCATACAGGATCCCTCTTACCTTCTCCTTAACCCTGGGTTCAGACCTGAGCGTTCTTGAAACGCGCGTTTTAGTCGCGCGTATTTCAGCGCGTTTTTGCAACTAGGAAACGCGCGTTCGTCCGTGCGTTCTTGTGATTGACTACTGTGGTGTCAATCACAAAACGCGCGACAAACGCCCCAAAAAAAGCTCAAGTACTTGTTTATGCGTCGGGCGTTTTACAGCGCGTTCAAACGCGCTGTAAAACGCTCAAGTGAGAACCAGGGCCATAGGAAAGCATTGGTTTTCATGTGTTGAGCGTTTTACAGCGCGTTTGAACGCGCCGTAAAACGCTCAGGTGTGAACTTAGGGTAATTATAGTCAGGCAAAGCACTGATCATACAGGATCACTCTTACCTTCAGGCAAAGCACTCAGCATACAGGAGGCTCCTATTTTCTCATTCATTATGGTTAGGAAAAGCACTTAGCATACAGGAGCGCTCCTACTTTCTTATTCTTTATAGTTGGGTACAGCACTCCGCTTACAGGAACACTCCTACTTTCTCATTCATGATGGTAGGGCAAAGCACTCAGCTTACAGGAGCACTCCTAATTTCTCATTCATGATGGCAGGGCAAAGCACTCAGTATACAGGAGGCTTCTAATTTATCATTTATGATGGTAGGGCAAAGCACTCAGCATACAGAAGCACTCCTATTTTCTCATTTATTATGGTAGGGCAAAGCACTCAGCATACAGGAGCATTCCTAATTTCTCATTCATGATGGTAGGGCAAAGCACTCAGCATACAGGAGGCTTCTAATTTCTCACTCATGATGGTAGGGCAAAACACTCAGCATACAGGAGCACTCCTATTTTCTCATTTATTATGGTAGGGCAAAGCACTCAGCATACAGGAGCACTCCTACATTCTCATTTATTATGGTTAGGAAAAGCACTCAGCATACAGGAGCACTCCTACTTTCTCATTCATTATAGTCAGGCAAAGCACACAGCATACAAGAGGCTTCTAATTTCTCATTTATTATGGTAGGGCAAAGCACTCAGCATACAGGAGCACTCCTACTTTCTCATTCATTATAGTTGGGTAAAGCACTCAGCATACAGGAGGCTCCTACTTTCTCATTCATTATAGTTGGGCAAAGCACTCAGCATACAGGAGCGCTCCTACTTTCTCATTCATTATAGTTGGGTAAAGCACTCAGCATACAGGAGTGCTCCTACTTTCTCATTCATTATAGTTGGGTAAAGCACTCAGCATACAGGAGCACTCCTAATTTCTCATTCATTATAGTTGGGTAAAGCACTCAGCATACAGGAGCGCTCCTACTTTCTCATTCATTATAGATGGGTAAATCACTCAGGTCAGCATACAGGAGGCTCCTACTTTCTCATTCATTATAGTTGGGTAAAGCACTCAGCATACAGGAGCGCTCCTACTTTCTCATTCATTATAGTTGGGTAAAGCACTCAGCATACAGGAGCGCTCCTACTTTCTCATTCATTATAGTTGGGTAAAGCACTCAGCATACAGGAGCATTCCTACTTTCTCATTCATTATAGTTGGGCAAAGCACTCAGCATACAGGAGCACTCCTACTTTCTCATTCATTATAGTTGGGCAAAGCACTCAGCATACAGGAGCGCTCCTACTTTCTCATTCATTATAGTTGGGTAAAGCACTCAGCATACAGGAGCGCTCCTACTTTCTCAATGTGTGGTGTGCTCTCCATTAACTTCCAAGTTCCAAATAGCTCAGCTATTTCCGGAACTCCTTTAGAAGTGTATGGAGAACCTCTCTATTTACATTAATAGGAGTTCCTGAAGTAGCCAAACCAGCGTTCTGCTATTTCCAGCACTCCCATAGAAGAGAATGCGTGGTGCACCCTCGACCAGCACCTACATGACATTTTTCACATATCGTAGCAATATACTACCAGTGTCTTAGATTGGCCAACCCCTTTAAGTAAATGAAATGAAAAGAATAACAAGACTGTACACTTTGTAATAATTTAACATTATCATATCAGGCATCTTACCAAGCGAGCATGTGGGTTTCGGTGGTAGTAAAGCTCTTTATATTCATCCATCCAAACTTCTGCTGCCCTCACACTGTTGGCCAGTGCTTTACTACGAGAGTATGGAGCTTGTTTTGGAAAGACATGTCCCACATGGGAACATGGGTGAACTTCAAGTGTTCCACCACACTGCCAGATCTAAAAATCATATTCAACATATAGTCAATATTTAAACAATTATTCCCATCATGTAAAGTTCTGGCGTACTACTAGGGACCCTCACTGTTCCTGTGAATGAAGGGGACACAGTTCCGGTTTAGCATTGCTTCCCTATCTAAGTATTCCCTACACAGCGGCACACCTGGGTAGCCTGATGTCACTTGAAAGGGGCTGTGCTGCATTTCCTTGCACAGTGGGTAGCTGAGGGAGAAATAGTGACGGGGCGCATCATTACACGAGCAACCCATCCCCTTCATTCTCAAGTTCAGTGCAAGTCCCAAAGGTCGGATCACAATCAATAATAAGTGATGGCACATTCTAGCATTAGGTCATCACTTTATAAGTTTGGAATACATCCCTTTAAAGGGTCACTGAGTATTCAGAATACTTTTGATATGCCATAGAGACATATCAAAAGTTTTGATCAGTGCGGCTCTGGTTGCTGAAACCCCACCAATCACTAGAACAAGGAGAGAGAAGCGCTGGCATAATGCACCCAGTCTGAGGAGACCGAATTGAGACATACCCATAGACTTCCTATTGAGGTTCTTTCACTTCTGCTCTTGCAGTGAAGAAATAAAGCACAATATGGAATCACTTCTCTCCACTTTCATTCTAGCGATCAGTGGGAGTCTCAGCACTCAGTCCCCCACTAATCAAAACTTTTGATAGATCTTTATAGCAGGGAAGCCCAACCTATGTCCCTCCAGCTGTTGCAAAACTACAACTCCCAATATTCCCTGATAGCTGTAGCCTGTCCAGACATGCTGGGAGTGGTAGTTTTGCAATAGCTGGTTGAGCATCCCTGCTCTAGCATATCGAACATTTTCTTAAAACTCAGTGACCCTTTCTTTAAAGAAAAAAATAATAATTTTCCTTACTCTAAATGAGAATTCCAGGTTTTCTCCTCCCCACACTTCCATTCCAGTATCATAGGATCCTAAGTATTCGAAATACTTCTTACTCACAGCAAACAGCCCACCAGCCATGGTTGGGGAACTAGGAAGAAAAAGGTTGATATATATCAATAATTGTGAATTACATGCACATGCTTTAGCACTGAATCTGACCTAGAAGAGAGTGAATGCAAGTGTACATTTCTAAATGTAAAACAATTGGTGCAGGTTATCTCTATAGATGTCTGGGCAAATGGAACACATCTCAGCACACTACAGAGTATACAGAACAATTACTTTTGAGGTAAACTACAAACCATTTACATTTATTATGATGCAATATCTATAGTCCATAATGATGTTTTCCCATGGACTAAAGCCTGTATTACACCTGTCGGTTTTTTGGCTAATATGCGCTCATATGAACGCTCGTTAGCGATCATCTTGCAGTGTAATACTGCCGTCAATTGCCCGGGCAATCCAAATCTTTTGACATATTTAAAAATTACTGTTTGCAGGCGGCAAATCGTGGTGTTTAATAATGATCTGCTATTGGCAAGCCACAATACAGCATGGGGACGAGCGATGGTATAACGATCGCTCCTCTCCTTGCCATGGAGGAGATCGCTGCATGTAATATGTAGCCTGAGCTAGCGAGCAGGCGATTGCCAGGAGGGAATGATAGATAGATTACAATACTTATCCATAATGTACACACCGGATGACATCAATGGGTGAACGTCTGCGTTTCTGATCTCTTTCTGGAACTACATGCCAGGTAAAGACAAGTCTCCAATCAAATCCACCAATCTGAGGCTCTCCAGCATTGCCCAGATACTCAAAGGTATTCCAATCAATCACATCAATTACAGGGCAAACCACTGCAGTTTCCTTTTCTCGGATCCTGGTGGGAAAAGATGTGATGTTGATTGACAATTAGAATACAATGGGGCAGATTTATTAATATAAATATATTAATATATACAGCCTAGAACTAGAGGCATTAAAATGTATCACATAATCATATTGTATGAAAAAGTTCTGCACAACTTTAGACACTTTTGTCTAACTTTATGCCATATTTTGATTGGCTTAATTTAGACTATATTTTGCAGCAAACTTTTGATGCAATATGGTACATTTTAGGCCACACCGCTTCTACAAAGCGACACCCCTAGAAAGGTGCAAAAAGTGTCCAAAACAGAGATCTGTAGCAAAACATGTACACCAGTCTTTCTGCAGCAACTTAAGCCAGAAATCAGCATCAATAATATAATTTGCCAGAACATACCCCCTGTCTCAGCCAAGATGTAAAAAACCCGATGTCTAGCCCTGACAAGATGAAAGCAGAATACAGGCCAGTCTTATATCTAGGTATTATATCTAGATGGAAGTTCAATATATGCTCTAGTTGAAAGAAAATATTCACAAGATTAAGTATCGCCATACATTTAACAGTTCAAATAGTTAATTATTAACTGATGGATGTGGATGTCTCTTATCTTTTCAGAACCTCCTTAAAGGGGCATTCCCATCTGGGGATAATAGTGGAAAATCACTTGTATACACCATCAATGTCAGACAGCTGTGGGTCCCACCTCTGGGACCCGTTCCTATCTTTAGAATGGGGCCCCGGAAGTGAAGAGAGAGCAGTTATGCATGCATGGCCACCGCTATGGGATTTCTGAAAACAGATGAGCACTAGCGATCCTAGCGATTTGCTATCAATGTCTCAAATTGGAATACCGCTTTAATACCTAAAGGCTTTAAATATGTTTACTTTACATTACAGCGATTGTCTAATCATTAGATAAGTGAAAAGTGTCTGAACTGTTGTGGTCCGACCGCCAGGATGCCACCACTAACAAGAATGGGGTCCCAGAGTCCCATGCTGAGTGATGGTCGCTCATGTGCTCTGCCACTCGATTAAACTCTATGGGACTACAGAAGAGTACAGCATTTGGTCAGCTATCTCCAGCAGTCCAATAGACAAAAATGGAGCTGAGAGATCAATGGAACCTTCACTCCATTCACTCAATTGGTCCCATGCTGTCAGACCTCAACATACGGATACACATTAAGTTCTTATAACTTTAACTTCCATGTCGTTAGAAATACTGAATTGTCTAATGTTTCATAATATCCCAGATGTTAACATACCTCTCCAATAATGGTTCCAGCCAGCCTTCATGGCACTCACAATGGCAATCAAGAAAGGTAAGAACTTCTCCTGTTGCTTTGGAAGCTCCAAGGAGACGCGCTCGTACCAGACCTTCTCTCTTGTGTGCACGGATTAGTCGCACCTTCTTTAGCCCTGAGATATGCTTTTCCAAAGGTTCTTTTAGATGATCTAGAAACACATTTTGCTATTGAATGATAAACTGAACACCATTTTTGCATCCACAAACACATTTTCTCATGCACATCATTACATTTTAGCAAGACCTTGAGATACAGCCAAGGAAAGCAGAATCAAAAGCAGGATTGCACTAGAAAGGGTAATAGCTATGCTATACCTCTTGGGTACTAGCAATTTAGTGTAGCTTACAAATCCTTATGTATCCCAAATTTAATAACAGGGGATTCTCACACAGGGTGTGTTTTAAGACTGTAAAATGGGTTGTCCAAATCCATTAAAAATCTCAGACAAACCCCCCAATTTGCTAAAATAAATTATGTTATACTAACCTCTGCCTCCAGCGCTGTTCTCTGCACCACCTGTCCAGTTTATGGCACATGACTGCTGCAGTCAATCACTGTCTTCAGTGGTCTACTACTTAGGACCCTGACTGGCTGCAACGGTCATGTGCCATACATATGCTCATCACCATCAATGTGGTGTGTACAGTGACATGAAGGTGTAGGTGTACGGCTGTAGCGATCACGTACCATAAATCAGCTTGCCACTGCCATAGTTTGTAAATAAGCAGGATTAGGAGGATTGGATCAGCTTTGCAGAGAAAGGCGTTGGAGAAAAGGGTTATCACAACATGATTTTTATTTTAGTCTAGTTAGTTTAGTTTAGTTAGAGGGGGCTTGTCCGAGATTTTTAATTATCTCAGACAACCCCTTTAAACCTTAAACAACAGCATTCACCCACTAACTTTTAAATATAAAATTTGGATTGAAAAAGTTAAGATATGCAAAAAAAACTTTTTCTGGCCATTAAATGTCCATTACCCATAAGGAAATAAGCACATATACAGCTGGCTTCAAGTGATAGGTGATCCAAAGAATAGCTCTGTCCACAAGTTAACAGTTAGATGTACAGTGGTGCTTGAAAGTCTGTGAACCCTCTAGAATTTTCTATATTCCTAAATATAAATTTGACCTAAAACTACATTAGATTTTCACACAAGTCCTAAAAGTAGATAAACATAACCAATATCACATGTCTGTCAGTGGCAAGTATGTGAATCATTGCTTTTAGTGACCACCATGGGAAGCAATAACTGCAACTAAACATTTCCATCTCTCTGGTGACACACCCTTTTAACTGGTTTAGTTTGAAGAAAATTGACTTTAAATGTGTGAAAGTATTATTTAGGAGGGAGGCTGCATTATTTGACGGAGCAAATGTTTTCAGCCACCATCTTGAAATCCGCCATATTGAATTCAGGTCAGGTTTTTCAATGGGAAGGGGGTCATGTGATACGTCAGTCTTGGCTAGGATTCACTAAGAAACACACTGAAAGTGTCAGCTTTGACCTATCTTTACCTGTTTATATGAGTAAAAGGGTTCTACAGGAATTAAGAAAATGAAAATACTTAAATATTACTTTATTATAAATGTATTCCCAAATACCTTTCATTAGTTAGAATGGCTCATTTTGTCTGGGGAGAAATCATCAAGGAAAATAAAATGGCCGCTGTACACACAAAACCTGTCCTAATCACACAGACTGCCAAGTTACTTCAGAACAATGCGCCAAATAGCCAACAATAATTTTTTACTTTTGGAGAACACCTTTAAGCAACGTCAAAGTTTTCAAAAAAGTGCTTCACATAATATATTCTGTGTGGCCACCATTCTGCTGGATGCACAAGGTTTAATACAGTCATCATGAACACGCTGAAGAAAGTGATTCTTCTTTACAGAACTCTAGGATTCTCGTGGGAAATATTGAGCCGTTTCAGGTGAGTCCATATGGCTCACCTAAAATAGTGAATCCTACAGTGCTGTGAAGAATATCACATGCAGATCTTGGCAGTTGAAACCCTCTCCACTACCAAATAACGCAGTCTCTTTCTGAATTAATAATTTCACACTTTGAAAGTCAATTTTCTATATGTATACGCATATGTGACGATACATGGAGGGAATTTAATAAGGCTGGTATTCAAAACTCCAGTCTTAATTAGAATTGCCCTTGGAGTAAGTTGCAATAGTCCCAATTTCTGCAGGACTATCCTGTGAACCTGATCACAAGTGGGTGGAGTTTATGCATATTTGCTTTAAAAAGTTGTTTCTGGTCATTTGCGGACATTTTCTGATGTATTAAGCAATCCAAACTCTGTCTCTATGTCCTTCTATATCCCTATACCTCTCTGTATATATATCATATATCCTTCTATATCTCTAATGCTAATCTACATATAGCTTTCTATATGTTCCTCCATATCCCTCTGTATGTATAGTTTTTAAAAAATAATTTCCTAACATGACAGTCTTAAAACTTACCAGTCGTTTTAGGTAACTTTTTAGAATAATCTGTTGTGTGTATACACGGGTAATAACATTTTATCTGGCCATTATATGACTTGCCCCCTGCAATTTTCACCATTTTGTTCCCTTTGCAGGCTCCATAAGTGTTCCTTAAGGGGTGAAGACTAGCAGCTATGATGTCTTGACAGACAGAAGAGATCCTGCTCGCCTTCTCTGTGTAAGATGTATACACAGAGAAGGGGAGCAGGATCTGCTCTATTTCCCATTATGGCTGATGAAATGTTTTCCACAAGTAAATACTTATTACTTACCTTTGTCACTGTAATCATCAACCAGAAGAATTTCTTCGAGAAGGATGTCTGGAGCGGTTTCCAGGACACTGTGCACTGTTCGTAGAAGTGTTGACCAGGCCTCATTATAAAAGGCAATGACTACAGATGTTTTGGGTAACTTATAGTAGTCATACTTCACAGTTTTACACCTGTACCAAAAAATAATTTGCGTTAGGAAACTGTAGAAAAAAAGTTTACATGTCTGTGTTTTGCTCCTTTAGAGTAATTCTGCAGCAGATCTGCCGCAGATTTCAGTCTCTACATTGCGATACCGTGTGATATACACCGTATATATTAAAATGCACACTCTGTCAATTTACACTGCAGATATTTTTGCAATGTGTGAAAGAGATTTTTTATCATCCCATCCACTTTGCTGACACTGTAAAATGTGTGGATTTGTCACACTGCATTGTGCATATCCTATGTAGATGTACCCTCAAACAAGTACCTACAAACAAGTATTCATTAATGCTGAATAAAACAGTTCACAAATAAACATCTATGCATCTAATAATGATTATTTGTCGTTATACAGTGGTGCCTGAGACTTATAATACGAGATTTCACCTGTATTATAAAACTATACCGAGTCAAGTCAATGGATGGTTAGGGGCTGTCCGTATCTCATTTTTGTTGTACGTCAAGCAGATTAGTTTTAAGAAAAAGTATACAAAACGTATGCAATTTTCTGGTTACTTTCCCTTTTTTTAACATATATGTGACAGATGTACATATGTTTTAATACATTTGTGTCCATTTTTTTAAACAAAAAACATATTAGTTTTTGTGAACCCTTTATTTTTTAAATAAAGACTTGAAATATATCAAAGGAAGTCCTGGGATAAAAATAGATACGTTTAACGGGTGATAAAGTTTCCATCCATCTCCTATTCACTGCAATGTAAAAAAAAAAAAAAAGGTAAGTTTCTTTTGCAGGGCAGAAAAGTGTAGAATGCTATGTTATTCTATCCTGCAAAAAAAATAACGTACAGAAACGTAAACAGTGATAAACGGACTCCAAAGTATGACTTTTGAACTACTTTGCCCAATTATAGTCTATGGGTAGGTGAAATCAATACGTTTCAATACATTTTTTTTCTGTTTACAAACGGATTCGCTTGACGTACAGCAAAAAACGAGATGTGAACAGCCCTTTAGCCAGGTCTAGAACGGAAAAAACACTGAAACAGATTCCTGCACACATCTATTGTACTGTATTAGCAGTGATTTTGTAATATAGAACATCTTAGTATCCCAAATAACAAAGAAGCGTTCATTTAAACGTTAACATTATTTAACAAAGAAGGAAACGAACGCTTGTTAGCAATCGTCTGCTGAAAAATCCTGTTATACAAGCTTAAGAGTGTCAGGCTTATGAAATTTCGCTTTCATTTAGGTGAAGTCATTTATGTTGTCAAGATTTTTAAGAAGGTCTTGTGAGTGTTCATTTACCGCTACTGTATACGGCTCTTTAAACTAGTACCCTACTGCACTTTAACACTAAAGGGGTTGTGCAACTTTGGGGTTGGGACTGCATACTTACCTGCTCCCCTTACGTTATGTCAAATGGTCACAGCAGCGGCGTCAAAATGGAATTTTACATCCTGGAAGCACAGCAGAGCAACCAAGGTCGATGAGAGAAGGAGTGGGGAGCCAGTGCCAGGAAGCAGGTACGTTTGCTTCCTTTCATAGGTCTAACCAGGAGGAGAAGTTTCACAAAAACCCCAAAGTTCCACAACCCCTTTAAGGGTTGTCCACTTCTTTTATATTGATGGCCTATCCTCAGGTTAGGTCATCAATATCTGAATAGTGAGGGTCTGACATCCCACATACCCATCGATCAGCTGTTAAATAAAAAAAAAATGACAGGAAAACCCCTTTAATATTAAGCTGTATTCACATGCAACAGAAACTATGTGTTGCAGAAATCATTGCAACTGGCTCATTCAGCAGAAGGGGCTTGTAGGAATCCACGTTCTCCCTTCCAAAGCAACCGCATTTACGTAAATGAATGGAACTGATTTTCAGTCACAGAAGTTACTGTAACAAATCTACAGCTTACAAGAGGTTGTCCAGCTTACAAACACTTTTGGGAAGACCTCTAGAAAGCATGGAGGGAAGCTGCGTTTACCAGTTAGTAGAATTCCTGACCTGTGACCAGTCATTGCTGCAGTGGCATACGTGCCTCTCTTCTGTTCCAGAAGGTTACAAGAAGGGACCGGACCGTGTCAAACTCAGCAGTAGACCAAAGGGGCCGGAATCAAGTGGCAGGGAGTAGGTAACCATTGTTCCCTCCACAGGTCCAGTGGGGGTGGGGGGGGGTTAGAGTTGGGCTAAACCAAAAGTGTTCGAAAGCTGGACAACCCCTTTATGACAAAATTGGTAAATCGGGGGTTATTCCCTTAAACGGATTATTCAAGAAGAAGTATTTATCACCTTTCCACAGGATGGACCCCCGTCAATCCTGAGAACGTTAGGTACTCTGAATGGAGCAGTAATGTGCATGTTGGTCCACCACTCCATAACAGTTTATAAACACTGTCTATGTCATTGCCATAGAAATGAATGGTGCCGATTACATCCATTTAGTGAAAATGAAATACAAAAGTGACCACAGAAATTATGGGGGGCTGACACAGACAGACACATGGACAGAGAGAGAATTGTAACATGTAGTCATTTATTCGTCTTCTTTTACTACGCAGTCTTCATCATGTGCTTTAACTTTACAATACCATGTAACTAATTTGACAGGATTCCCCTGCAAAGAGATTATCAGTGAAATCCCGTCCCACAGCCCAGAGGAAGGAGGTTTAATTGCAGTAAAGCAGATTGTTGAAAGTCCTTCCACTCAAAAGCCATTAAGGGATTGGCATGTAGAGAAGTATGTCAAATAAGAGAGACAAGGGCAGGGTGTGTCCACGGCTGGGCTTACGTTACAACAGGTGCACAAAGCAACCTTGCTTTACTTGCTTTACTATATTTGTGACACGGCAACTATCATAGGAATTCAGAACACTAGGCCAATTTATCAAAATTAACATAGATGTCTTTGTGAAAATCAGTCCTACCTTTTTACTGTACTGCCAGATCTTGCAGCTCCATGTTAAAAAAAAATTGCTTTATTGAGTAAGAAATACAAGCACTTCAAGCAAATAGTTTGATATCTATAATTTAACGTTAAAGGTGTTGCCCGCTTTTGTTAGATTGAGGACCTATCCGCAGGAATTAAGAAAATGAAAATACTTAAATATTACTTTAGCGCCAAAACGATTCATCGATGTAATCGAGGCAAAAAATCCTTGATGCAATTTTCCTGCATCGAGGATTCGTTTAAATCACATGAGTGAGTGAAGGGAAGCCTCTCGCTCACCGCTCCGTGGCCTCCCGACTCGGCACCACACTGCACTGACCAGGGTCGTGCGTGCACACATTGTCAGAGCGCTGGCTGACGCTGTGTGTAATATCAGATCCCTCCCAGTGCATGCTGGGAAGAAGACGTGGTCTGTCTTCTGCAGACTCCATGTCAGCGCACTGCCAGGAAAGGTAAGTATAAAGTTAGCGGGGGTGGGGGGTATGGTGGAGGGTTTGAAGGGGGCACCTGTGATTTGAAAGGGCTGATGGCGCTGGGGGAGTGGGGACATGGCATGGAGGGGCTGATATAATGGCACTAGGGGGGTGGGGGACATGGTGGATGGCATGGAGGCATTGGGGGAGGGGGACACAGCAATGAATGGCATGGAGGCACTGGGGGAGAGGGACATGGAGGCACTAGGGAAGGGAAACACAATGGATGGCATGGGGGGGCAGATGGCACTGGCGGAGTGGGGGAGAATGGCATGGAGGGGCTGATCTGATGGCACTGGGGGAGTGGGAGATATGGCAATTGGGTTGGAAATGGATGGCATGGCAGAAGAACAACCTGTTGGAGTATATTGTATTGGGTATAGCCGGATACAACAAGCTATATGCTCTCATTGACTATAATGTGGTCCAAGGCCATCTGGCCATGTTCCGGCATACATGCTGGGTATCGTCCAAAGCGTTGTTTTTTTTGCCCATTACAGTCAATCGCTGCAGCAGCCGGCAGTATCCAGCTATAAACGATATGGTACATTCTGGCTGTTCTTCTGACAGAATGTATATTGCAGCTGTGAAAGAAGCCTTATGTGTGTGCAATTATTTGCTATACCACTGTAAGAAATACAAATATTGCTTTTAGCTGAATCTCTGTGGGAATGGAGTTCATGAGGAGACAAGAAGTAGATCATAATCCCTGATGAGCAGAGAGCATGAGGTAGCTCTTTAGCTCATTGTGGTGAAGTAATTGTCCGGCTGTGTGATTAGGACAGGTTTTGTGTGTACTGATAGGACGGCGGGCATTTTATTTCTCCTAATGGTTGCTCTCCAGTAGAGATGAGCAAACTTTAAAAAAAAGTTTGGCGTTCGGGTTGTGGTAATCGCCGCATTTATAGAATCCATAAGGGGCGGCTTCCACCAACCCGAACTGTTGAACAGCCAAAGGACCTGGGGTGAAGTCACCGTCATGTGATCAGTGCAGGGGGCGTGGCTCAGCACTGGATTTGATCCCGTGCTGAGCCACGCCCCCTGCACTGATCACATGACGGTGACGTCACACCAGGTCCTTCGGCTGTTCAACAGTTCGGGTTGGTGGAAGCCGCCCCTTATGGATTCCATAGTCCGCGGTAGTGGAATCCATAACGGGATGCGGCGATTACCACAACCCGAACGGCGAACTTTTTTTTAAAGTTCGCTCATCTCTACTCTCCAGACAAAATAAGCCATTATAATTAATGAAAGGTTTTTGGGAAAATATTTTATAATAAAGTGATATTTAAGTATTCTCAATAATTATATTTTCTTAATTCCCGAAGAAACCCCTTTAAAGTGGTTTTCCCATCTCAGACAATGGGACCATACTGTTAGGATATGCCCCCATTGTCTGATAGGTGCGGGTCCCACCTCTAGGACCTGCACCTACACCGAGAACGGAGCCCAGAAAGTTGTGGAGGGCGCACTGCGAATGCCAGCCACAGTCTATTCATTTCTATGGGGCAGTCGTCGGCCCCATAGAAATGAATTGAAGCAGTGGCCGCACAAGCCAGAGGTGGGACCCGCACCTATCAGAGAATGGGGACTCCTGGCACCCCCGTCAGCTGTTTGAAGAGAAGGACATGCTTGTACAAGCGCTGCTTTCTCTTCACTTTTTACCTGCTCACTGTTGCAACTACAGCAGTGAGCAGATGTAATTACAACTCTGCCGTCCCCATTCACTTCTATGAGACGGCTCTGTCCCATTCATATGGCCGGGAAGAAGCTGTTGACCTCTGAAATTCCTGCGGCAAGCAGGAAAACAATAAAGAGAAGTCAGTGCTCATAAAAGCATGGCCTAGGAGCTGCTCGGCAAGGGTGAAAGGAGTCAGCCATGCGCCGATCATACGAGCGCTGCCTTCTCTTCAAACAGCTGATTGGCAGTCGTGTCCGGAGTGAAATCACCCGTGACACAAGAAGAGCAGGTCAGTGGTGCAGGCTGCTATTGGCTGCACCCCCTGTCGCCGGATGTGGTTATATGCACGACGGGGAGATACAGCGACGGCCGTAGAGGGATCTTGAAGAACACAGACATCGGGGACCAGGTAAGGAGGGGGGAGGCATTGTGGGGGGAAGGGTTACAGGTTTGGATAACCCCTTTAAAGTCATTATAGCAATTAAAAAACTGATGCATACATTTTATTCTGCTAGCACCATAAAGAGATCTGAGCTGCTTATCAGCATGAAAACAGGATCTTAGATGAGAATACATGTACGGGAGAGCAGCCAGAAAGTTACACGTCTCAATATTTACTTTACACGAAGTCAAGGAAATAGTAAGTACTTCACAGCAGTGTTCACTGCCAACAGAATAATATTGCAACACTATACTCTCTATATGTATTTGCTTATGGAGGAGACAAATGGAAGACACTCTGAACAGTTTTACAAGTACAGCTAAAATTATTAAGGTAAATAAATGTTAGTTGAAATAAAAATTCCACAAAAGGCACTATTTTGCCATATTTTGCTGCAGAAATGGCAATCAATACAAGTCTATGGATATGTTTATAAGGGTTTGTCTGTCCTATCATTAGGACAGGTCATCGATATCAGATTAGTGGGGGCTGACATCCCACACCCCCGTGATCAGGGGTTTCAGGCAGCTGTGGCGCTGGACAGTATACAGTGTACAGAGCGGAAGCAGAAGCCCCCGAACACTGTAGTTCCTGGTGCGGACGTGTTGCAGCTCTGCTCCCATTCACTTGACTGGGATCTGAGCTACAGTACCCTGGCACAGCCACTACATAGTGTATGGAGCTGTCTGCTTCCTGCTCCGCACACTGTATAGTTTTCATGCCGACGGCAGCTCTGCTCCTATTCACTAGAACGAGCTGCCTTATCCCGGTACGTCCACTACACAATGGACGGAGCTGTCCCTCTGGCTCCATTCTTTCTGCTTTTTCTGGCCCCATTGGCTGCTGCAAAGACCTGGTCAAGGACAGTCCCGGTTGTCGGAACCCCACCAATCTGATATTGATGACCTATCCCAAGGACAGATCATAAATATCTAGAACCTGGACAACCCCTTTAATTGAACACAAGAAGCAAATGTTTTGTTTCTCAGAATATTACCAGTCTACCTGGCTGGCACACATGAAACAAGAAGCTCAGAAGTGTGTATTTTAGCAATACGTCACAAATGTGGAGATGGAAATACCTCTTTAAAGGGTTTCTGTCAGCAGAAAAATGGGTATTAACCTGGCTGACATTAGTGATGTGCTAATGTCAGCTGAACATAACTATATTAGCCCCATTTCACTATGTGCCACCGTTATTTAGAAAAAAGAACGTTTATAATATGCAAATGAGCCTCTAGGAGCGAGGGGGGGGGGCACTGCTCCTGCTCCTAGAGGCTCCGTTCTCCCACCTCTGGCCACGCCCTGCTACTCTTGATTGACAGGGCCAGGCAGCATTCACATCCTCCTGCCTGGCCTTGAGTTCGGATGAAATCTTCAGCCGCATACGCCACAGCACACGCGCTCCTTCACTGATGCCAGCATCGCTCTTCTTCTAGGTGTACTGTGATGTAAGCGGCAGTAAGAAAGTCCACAGTCCACAGGAAGTCCCGCGAGCATCCCTTCTTCACTACGCCTGCACCGCATACTAAACGGCTGAAGATTTCACCCAAACTCAGGGCCAGGCAGGAGGACATGAATGCAGCCTGACCCTGTTAATCAAGTGTTTTAGCAGGGTGTGGCCAGAGGTGGGAGAACGGAGCCTCTAGGAGCAGGAGAAACTCTACCACCACCAACCCCGACTCCTAGAGGCTAATTTGCATATTATAGAAGTTTTTTTTTCTAAATAACGGCGAGACATAGTGAAATGGGACTAATATAGTTATGTTCAGCTGACATTAGCACATCACTTATGTCAGCCATGTTCCTGCTCATTTTTCTGATGACAGAAACCCTTTAAGGACCGGAATTCATTTAACATACAGAAGAAAGTCACTCACCTGACACTCCATTCCAGTTGGGGACACATCATCACTTAGGTCAGTAAATGGCTGCAGCAGTGCACGTGACAAGGGACCGGATGTCACACAGAGCGGGTGAGTGGCTTTCACTTTTATCTTAAATGCATTCTGGCCCTTAATTCATTTTAATGAAGGCATCAGACAATAATGAATAATAATAATGGCACAGTGGTGGGCAAATCCACTCCTGAGCCGAAAGAATACCAGTCTGCTATTTAGTTTAATGTCAAACTGCCACTTAGCTGGGGGTAAAGGTGAGCTGTCAACACTACACTCACACGTGTCCATTTTAGAAAGTACTTGTATTCTCCATGAAATAATCCTGTTTTTAAACCCTGGTTTTCCCCATTCTTTAATATTTATGAATAAATTGACAAGTAGATATTTTCATTCTCCTTCTCAAAGAGGCATATCCCAAATCACTTGGACACTGTAAATACTGATTGGACATAGTCAGAGAGTCCTCTTTAAAGGGAAGCTGTCACATTGTACATGGTGTCCAAGCTGCAGGCATCAGGTTATAGAGCAGGAGGAGCTGAGCAGATCGATACATAGTTCTGTAGGAAAAGACTCAGTGAAACTTGTATTGTATTCATGTAAATTCCCGCTCGCTCTGGGCTCTGAAGTCAAGAAGGTCCTATCGGTGATTGACAGCTAGCTCTGTATACACAGCAATAGAGGGAAGAGAGATCCGTTTCCCACAAAACTATACATCAATCTGCTCAGCTCCTCCTGCTCTATAATATGCTACTGCACCTCAGACACCATGTTCAAAGTTACAGGCTTCTTTTAAACTACTGTTCCTTCTCTGTCTTTCATATTTATGAATCTGTGAAACAACAAAAATGTAGCTTTCTGAGAATAAGCACATTTAAAGGGCATTCATCAGCAGATTTGTGCCTATGAAACTGTGCCTGTTACAAGTGCACTTGGCAGCTGAAGGCATCTGTGTTGGTCCCATGTTCATAGGTGCTCACATTGCTGAGAAAAATGATGTCTTAATATATGCAAATGAGCCTCTAGGAGCAACGGGGGCGTTGCCCTTACACCTAGAGGCTCTGCTTTCTCTGCAACTGCCCACCCTCTGCATCTTGATTGAAAGGACCAGGTGTGATGACACTTTCACTGTCTTTGCAGAGAATGCTGAGCCTCTACGTGTAACGGCAACGCCCCCGTTGCTCCTAGAGGCTAATTTGCATATATTACAATGTCATTTTTCTCAGCAATGTGGACACATATGAACGTGGGACCAACACAGATGCCTTCAGCTGCCAAGCGCACATGCAACAGGTCAGCCAATTTCATGGGTACAGATCAGCTGACCAATGCCCTTTAAAATGATCCTACTTCCCAAATGTGGCTTCAACATAGTGAATAAGGAAATTATCATTAATATCTAAAATAGCCTCATTGACAGATTACCCCAAAAATTTCGGAGGTAAATTTGAGCTTACTTTGGATTCCATCTTTCCTCGAGACGACGATGTAAGGAGATCTTGTCACTGAGGTAGATGTTTATCTGATGTTTGCTGATACTTTCCTCTTCCAGCTTCTTTTCTTCCCCTTGAAGATTGAGTCTCACTGCACGACCAAATTCTCCCAAGGCTTGAGGGTCCAATGGTGGTTTTTCATACACTGGCCTCTTTAGCTGCTGATAGTCTACTTCCTTTTGAATGACAGGTGCATCTCTACGCTCATGATGTTCCTCGCCTTTCAGACCCCCTACATTTTGGCTATTATTGCCTTCTGCGTTTTTACTGAACAATAGGAAACCAAAGAACAACACACAGGCAATAGCAGCCAGTAGACAAAGTCCCCTCCTTCTCCTCAAACGTTGCCAAGCAGTTACCAGTCCACGTCTCCTCTTATTCATTATTTATCCAGTCACACTCTAGAACAGATCTAGAAGAAATAAAAGTGGAGGTCTCAAGGGAGTATTACCTAGAGGTGCCAATTACTGCCTACATTAAGTTTAGTGCATTTCTATGCCCTGCTGAGAGCACTGAAGGCTGGCTACACATAAAGTCAGTTCTATCAGAAGTTCTACAGGATTTGTGCAAAGTGGTAACAATAAATACAACAATCACACCTACAAAAACAGCTCTGTATATTTCAATATCAACCAATTCTGAGTCTTTTAGTTAATAAAAAGGTAATCTTTACAAAAACATGTATCTCCAGTGCAGATCTCAGTCTACTTACACCAGTCAATGCCATGCAATCACTAAAGCACCAACAAACTGCCTATTACATGAATGGAAATGGTAAAAGGAAACTTTCCTGAGTGACCCAGTTCTGTTCTGCACTTTCCCACTCACTCTTTAGACACGTACAAAAGTCCCATCAAGTTACAGCGAGCAGTGCACCATCAGCCGAACCGCAGGCATGTGGCAAGTCCCTGGCAGACCCTCCAGCTCCCTGCACAGTCCTGTACTCGGATGTCCTGGATACCCTGAGCAGCACCTCTCCACGTCTTCCTGTTCCTTCTGTCACCTTACCCTCTCCTCTGGCCACGCCCCCTGCCCGCCCCTACTAGAAGTCTTCTCTGCTCTCCTCGACCAGGAAATCCAGCTCCTTTTGGAGATCAGTTCGTTCAGGATTGGTTCCTGTGGTTCATTAGTCCTCTGGCTGAGAAGTGATCTGACACAAAGATCTGTTACACAGAGGCTCTGCAGCTCCTTGGATGAGTTATAGTTTTGTTAAAATAATCAGATCTATTATGTTTAATCATAATTCATGTTTTAAAAGGGCAATCACTTATACAAGAAAGATGACACTATATGTAATTCTTACCACTACTGTTATATAGGGTGGCCCATGTAAAAGTAGCCCCTCTCCAAGTCAAACTGCCTAAAAGTGAATCTGTTTTAGTTGTCCATAGCAACTAATCAGAGCTCAGCTTTCATCTTTTCAGCGCCCTGGTTGCTATGGGCAACTAAGACAGATTTATTATTCAATTTGATAAAAGTGGCCTATTGTGTCAGAAAGATGGTGTTCTCCCTGGAACAGTAGTGATTGTGGAAGGCTATGTGCAAAACAGATCGATTAAGGAAACGCAAGAGACCTTTGCCAACAAGTATCCAGGAACAAAACCACCAGCTAAACGTTGTATTTAGTCTGGTTCAGAAATGGCATCAAACATGAAGAAACCAAGGCCTCCATTGATCAGGATGACTGAAGTTGTGCATGAAATTCAGCAGCGCATTGCAAGTAAGGGTGAACAACCTGCCAGATCTGCCATGGCCCTCCATCCCCGTGTGCTGCCGCTCCGTCCCCATTGACTATAGTGGGGCAGAGGCGGAGCTATGGCGCAGCACGTCTGTGCACGGCAGAGATCGCCGGACTAAAAAGTCGGACCTGCAGTACTTTTAGTCCGGCGTACATGCGGCATGGCGGATCCGGCGGGCTGTTCACCTGCCGGAACAGCCTGCCTGATAGCTATGCCGCTAGTGTGAAAGTACCCTAACCCCCAAAAATCAACTCAAACACTGTCTCAGCAAGTTGGTGTCAAAGAGCGCTGAAATCTCTGAACCTGAAACTGTACCGAATAACGTGTATAGGAACTGAAAGAGTCTGACAAAGCTAAACGCGTAAATTACTGGACTTGGTTGCTGACTATGATTGCTGACATGACTGTATGGGGGCGGGGGCCACAAGGAGACCTTCTACTGTATGGGGGCGGGGGCCACAAGGAGACGTTATACTGTATGGGGGCAGCCACGCCATACTGGGGCAGTGAATCCCTTTAATATATATGCCATACTGGGGATAATTATATATTATTATTAATAATAATAATATACATCAAAGGGATTCACTTCCGCAGTATGGCATATATATTAAAGGGATTCACTGCCCCAGTATGTCATGTACATTAAAGGGATTCACTGCCCCAGTATGGCATGTACATTAAAGGGATTCACTGCCCCAGTATGGCATGTACATTAAAGGGATTCACTGCCGCAGTATGTCATGTACATTAAAGGGATTCACTGCCCCAGTATGGCATGTACATTAAAGGGATTCACTGCCCCAGTATGGCATGTACATTAAAGGGATTCACTGCCCCAGTATGGCATGTACATTAAAGGGATTTACTGCCCCAGCATAGCAAATAGTACATTAAAGGGATTCACTGCCCCAGTATGGCATGTACATTAAAGGGATTCACTACCCCAGTATGTCATGTACATTAAAGGGATTCACTACCCCAGTATGGTATATACTATATGCCATACTGGGGCAGTGAATCCCTTTAATGTATATGCCATAACCCCGCCCCCCCCCCCCCTCCATTCATGGAGGGTGAGTGGCTGGAACCTGGCAGCACTCCTAGCTTCAGCGCCAGGGAGAAGGAGCAGAGCTAAACAGAACACTGGCTGCCACCATGTGAGGAGACGGGAGCTCCCACTACTGCTTCAGCCGCTGACTGCCTGACTCACGTTTCTGCTGGGAGCTGACTTCCGTCCCGCGGCGCTCTCCTCTGATCTCTGATCCCGACTTCCGGCCTGCACAGGAGCGCTGTTCACACTGCGGTAAGCAGCCCGGACATGCTGCCGGGCTGTGTATGAGAGGAGAATCTGGCGCCACCCTAGCCCTGCTACTTGCCCGCAGGGCTAAGCTACCTGCCCAAACTACCTGCCCGGCGCCCGGAACTGCATGTCCCGGGCATCGGGCGATAGGAATTCCACACCCCTGTGACAGACATTTGGGCCCATTGCTATACTTCATGACGGACAGAGCTTGGTTTTATTTGTCACGTAAATTCCCAGAATACAAGGCACTGGTCCACTGAAAATCCCCATTTGACTCACGAAACACCACTTCACGACCAGCAAATTGGTGTTTGGTGCGCAGTGTCAGGAACACGAATAGTGGGCCCAATGTTCTTCAAATCAACTGTGAATCCTGCAATTTACCTGGACACCTTTGAACAGTTTTACAACCAACTAACACCAGAAGAAATAATGTCCTGCTTTTTTCAACAAGATGGGGCAACATGCCGCACCTCACGGAACTGGCACGAGGAGGGAACTGTGACAAGGGGTTATGGCCACCACGTTCCCCAGACTTATCCCCATGTAATTTTTATCTGTAGGGAAATTTAAAACAGAAAGTGTCTGCTGACAATCCAAGTCCCCTGGATGAACTCAAGGAAAACCTCGCAAACAGTATCAGCCAACATAACCCAACGTGCCCAAAGATGCATAGACGTGAACGGGACCACTTTCAGCATCTTTTGGGACCTGTGGGTAATAAGAAAAAAACACTCCACTTTCTCATTCATCTTGTCATACTATTAATGGAAGCGGGCTAATTTTTCGTGGGCCACCCTGTATTTTAGGCTAGTTTCATACTAGTGTTTCGGTGATCCTCTCTGGATTTGGCATTGCCAGAAGCTACATGAATGCCATCCAACCCCTTTAACTATAACCCAGCAAATATGGTAAAAATATGCTGGCACATTTGCCGAGTTGCAGTCAGATCTTCTCTGTTCCCCATTATAGATAATGGGGCCAGACAGCATTCATGTAGCTTCCAGCAGTGCCGGATCCTGAGAGACCAGGTTATTCCCTACCGGAACAAAAGCTGTATAGGGGACTCTTTACTATAGAGGGTGGGGATGGACTGCAGAAGCAATGAGTCAAGGTAGAGGTATAACCTAATCTCCTGGGCCCTAATGTAAAATCTGTAACAGGACCCATCTACAGTGTACCATTTATTAATCCTGGTGTCTCATATAGGAGAAGGGTAATACATCCCTGACCACAGACATCTGCACATCATGGTCTGAACCAAATGGTGAAGAAAAGGAAAGTGAACAACTGAAATCATGGAGATTTTACCTCTAAGTCATTTTGTTAGAAAGTAGAGTCACTGTAAATTGATTTGGGGGTGGGGGTGGAGGTGGCGGGGTGTGCTGTGTCCTCTTTTTTGAAAACCAAAATATGATCACCCAACTGTTATGAACAAAAACCTGACACAGAAAAACCTTGGAGAGTGTATCTTATATCTGATAATCTATAATTACCGTCCAGCAGAGGTGGAGTAAATAGCACTCCAGTATATTGTAGCCTGCCCTGCAGCACTATGTCCAGAGGGGGCTGACTGGGAATGTATCCGGAGACTTGTGAACTATGGTAACTGAACTGGAAGAACTACTTCAAGGGTTTCTGTCACCAGGATTACACATTATAAGCGGTCTGACATTAGCTATGTGCTAATGTCAGAGCAGCTTGATAATGTCTTTTTTATAAAAATCCGATGTATATTTAGGCCAAAAAAACGTCTTTTTATAATATGTAAATTAGCCTCTAGGAGCAGGGGGGGCGTTGCCCTGCTCCTAGCGGCTCCGTGCGGCAACCTGCTGGCACGCCCCTTCTTTCTTTGATTGACAGTGCCGGGCAGCGATCCTCTCCTGCCTCCGGCACTGTCTCCCTGCTAAATCCTGCGCCGCCGCTCTGTATTCGGCACAGGCGCGGTGAGCAGAGGACGCTGGTGCCTGCTGTCCTCAACTCACCGCGCCTGTGCCGAATACAGAGCGGCGGCGCAGGATTTAGCAGGGAGACAGTGCCAGAGGCAGGAGAGGATCGCTGCCCGGCACTGTCAATCAAAGAAAGAAGGGGCGTGCCAGCAGGTTGCCGCAGGTTGCCGCACGGAGCCGCTAGGAGCAGGGCAACGCCCCCCTGCTCCTAGAGGCTAATTTACATATTATAAAAAGACGTTTTTTAGCCTAAATATACATCGGATTTTTATAAAAAAGACATTATCAAGCTGCTCTGACATTATTCAATGAGATGCAGAATGAGCACAACAGCGCCTTCTATAGTAGTTTAGAGGTACTGACCCTAATGAATGTGTGTGAGAGATCTGAAAAGCAGTGCAGCACCTAGCACAGAGTGGAAGTACAGGAACCAGCTGCAAGACTGGACCTCTGGACTAACTAGGCTTTCCTGTACTCAGGACAAGGAATCGGTATGGGGCCCCAGCCCCGGCACTTACCTCCCAACTTTAGTAAATCAGAAAGAGGAACAATATCAGCAGTCACGGCCCTAACTCTGCCCAATGCATAACTTTACTCACCCAGTCCCCTTAGGCTTATGAGTGAATAGCTTAAAACGTAGCTATTAGTACGTCTGTTTTAGGCGTAAAAATAGTCGCAAGCCCCTTTTTTGAAACTATTTAGGAGTGGCGAGTGTGTGATGGACACATTTACTATATTTTACACCTGAAAACAGTCATAAAAGAGGAGTAAAAACTACTCTAGTCAGGAGCACAAGTAATTTTTACTCCAGGTGCACGGACTGTCAGGAGTGCGCCTAATTCATAAATTTGCCTAATCCTCTGGCAGTGCAGAGGGGAAACAAAGATCAGCTTAAAAAGCTGGTCTTTGTAAATAACCCCCAATAAGTACACCTGAGAAAATCTATCATAGGGTACACGGCGGTACCATTACACCTTCCGATAAATGAAAGAACTGTGATGCCCACTGCAACTGGAATACGGTTGCTGCGGTGAGAGAGCAAAAAGAACAAGCACATAAATAGGAGATGGTGACTGTGCCTGTTAAATCCCTAGCAGGGGTCACTGTGCTGGCCCTGTATCACCTAGCCATTCCAATGGTATAATAGGGTAATCTAAGGCATTGTTTTCCTCTTAGTGCTTTCACACAGTAGTTATGCCCACATTGTGCCCCTTCACAGCAGTAATGCCCATATTTTTCCCCCTTACAGTAGTTATGCCCACATTGTGTCCCCTCACAGTAGTAATGCTCACATTGTGCCCCCCCTCACAGTAGTAATGCCCACATTGTGCCCACTTACATAGTAGTTGTGCCCCCTCAATGTAGTAGACGCCTCACAGTAGTAATGGTCACATCGTGCCCCTTCACAGTAGTAAATCCCACATTGTACCCCCTCACAATACGAATGTCAGAATTGTGACCCCTCACAGTAGTAATGTCTACATTGTACCCCTGCACAGTAGTAATTCCCACATTGTGCCCTCCAGGTCCATTAATAAAATGAAATTAAAATACCCACCTGTTTACCCAATGACTGGGCACATCTGGCATTCACCAGCAGCAGCACAATGCAGTCACACGCAGATTGCTGGGCTGTGTAGGAGGAGGCTGGTTCCCAGGCCTGCACTCTCCTCCCACACAGCCCAGCATTGCGATGTGTGGCCTGCTGGCCACAGTTCAGCTGAGCAGTAAAGCAGGGCGTGGACAGCTGCCTGCTTTGCCATGTAAATCAACTGCCTGGGTGCGCCCTCAACCCCCTGCAGCCAGGGCACGTGCCCCGCTTCCTGCCCTTCCCCCTGGCCCTGACTAACAAGGTAGGTAATTCGTCCGGTTGAAAAATCCCTTTATTTTGGGAACTGCTCACATGAAAAACGTGAATATAAAAAGTTGCTACGTTTTGGCTATCACATAGCCTTTGTCAAGCACAATGTGAACTATGCATACAAGTGATTATAAAATAAAGACTCCACCTCCACATGGAGATGTGTCCAATCATTACTTATCATTATTAATTGATCATATAATGGGTTAACATTACACATCCAATCCGTGCCCCGCTCCACAGCTGCTTTATATCAAACCCTATGGACAATCATACATAGTGTTCTCATCTGAACATATATACATATATATAAAGGAGAAGCACGGTGTCATGATGCACGCTTATCTGCGCGTCTGGCAATCACCAGTGCGCATGTTAGAGAAGGGGGAGAGGGAGGAGCGCGCCCACGTGATCGCAGTGATCACGTGATCGCACATGGCAACGCGTCCTGCATCTATGGGGCGTGATCGAGAGAAGGAACACTCACGCACATGATCCATCACATGATCGCGGACTCACTCGTCCTTGCGATCATGTGACACAAACAACATAAAACAGTTGCTAAATATATTATATGGATCACAGGGTTGCCTAAACTTTCGATCATCTGCCCATATGTACGATGCAGGGCCCGACAGCCCACAAATTCATGGATAGTCCACAAAAATGAAAAAATATAAACATCACATCACCATCAGCATAGGCTGCTGTTCAAGCTAGTGCATCATGGGACCGCATCGCTGAAAAAATAAACCACATCTCAAAATGTCACATATTGATGTTCCAGAGAGTGCATCATGAGACCGCGGCGCCCACCACATCCTAAAGTGCTAGTTGTGCATTTGATAATGTATCCCACATCCAATTTATAAAAAACAAAATAATTATGTATAAAAACACATCACTGAGTACAATTCAGCAGATTACATCATAAATAAATTATATTGTCCCCACACTGAATTCAATATTAAGCCCATATGGTTGAAGGGCTTTCAACTCAAATATCCATTTGAGCTCTTTTTTTCTCAGGAGACGATTCCTATCACCCCCCCGGCTCATTTTACCCACTGAATCAATTATCCGAAAGCGTAGCTGGTTGACCGAGTGCCCACGCTCCACAAAATGTTTAGCCACTGGTTTGTCAATGAGACCCCTCCTTATGTTGCTCTTGTGTGAATTCATTCGCTCACGTGCCTCCATGGTGGTCTCACCAATGTAGATGAGTCCACAGGGGCAGGTGATCTTGTAGACAACGTCACGTGATCTGCACGTAAAGAACTCTTAGATTTTGTAGGCTCTGCCAAAATAAGTTCCCAAAATAAAGGGATTTTTCAACCGGACATGCTGCCTCCGACATCTCTTCCTGACTCGTTTACATAGGAGCCTGTATGGATCTAGGGCTCCAGGCTGGCTGTTGCATTCCGGTGGACCATAAGATCTGGCGAGTGCGGTTCCACATTCAGGGCCGGCGTGTCCTATAAGCAGACTAGGCAGCCGCATACAGAGCTTGGCCACGCTACACTAGAGGTAAGGGGGGTAATGGGAAAGAGAATGACAAGGGGGAAAGAGAATGGCAAGAGGGTCAAAGAGAATGACAAGAGGGGGAAAGAGAATGACAAGAGGGGAGAAGAGAATGACAAGAGGGGGGGGGGGAATGACAAGAGGGGAGAAGAGAATGACAAGAGGGGGAAAGAGAATGACAAGAGGGGGGGCGGAGTATGACAAGAGGGGGAATGAGAATGACAAGAGGGGAGAAGAGAATGACAAGAGCAGAAAGAGAATGACAAGAGCAGAAAGAGAATGACAAGAGGGGAGAAGACATTGACAAGAGGGGGAAAGAGAATGACACGGGGGGGGGGGGGGAGGGGGAAAGAGAATGACAAGGGGGGGGAAATGACAAGAGGGGAGAAGAGAATGACATCACAGTAAACAGCGAGAAGGCTGAGGCGCTACTGCCAGTGCCGCTGCCTTCTCAAACAGCTAATCGGCGGGGGTCCCGGGTGTCAGACCCCCGCCGATCAGATGCTGATGATCTATCCAGAGGATAGATCATCAGTTTAAATAAACTGCAGAACCCCGTTAATATGTCAGATCATATGGGTGGGGCATTGTGATAGAATATAACGAAGATTGAGAATATAGCGCTATATTCGTTATCTTTGTTATATTCTAGCAATACAACCATTAGGAACCCAGCTCTAAGTTGAATTCGCAATGCGATTAATACAGGTTATATTAATCGCATTGCGATTACAACTAACACTGCAGCTTCAGAATGAATCTAAGATGGATGCCGTCCTTGCTTTTTGATAGGAGGTGGGAGAGTCTGGGAGGGAGACTGATGTACTAGACCTAAAAAGGGATTTTTGGGGTGCTGTCAGGACGCTGTCCTTACAGCAGAGATTAGATGAGTCTTTCAGGACTGGAGTGGACACTGAATACACTGGCCTAGCTATCGATTTCCCTATTAAATCAGCAGCAGCTACACTGTCCCTCCTCTCACTAAGACTGCAGCTTCCGAATGTATCTAAAATGGATGCTGTCCAGGAGATGGGAGGGAGGGTATGCTGCTGATTGGCTGGAATGTGTCTGCTGACTGTGAGGTACAGGGTCAAAGTTTACTCAATGATAGGGGGTGGACCGAACATCGCATATGTTCGCCCGCCGCGACAAACGCGCACAAGCTATGTTCGTCGGGAACTGTCCGCTGGTGAATAGTTTGGGACATCTTATTTGCGAATTTAACTTAGAGCTGGGTTCCTAATGGTTGTATTGCTAGAATATAACGAAGATTGAGAATATAGTGCTATATTCTCAATCTTCGTTATATTCTAGCAATACAACAACCATTAGGAACTCAGATCTAAGTTTAATCGCAATGCGATTAATATAACCTGCATTAATCGCATTGCGAATTCAACTTAGAGCTGAGTTCCTAATGGTTGTTGTATTGCTAGAATATACGTTATATTCTAGCAATACAACCATTAGGAACTCAGCTCTAAGTTGTAAACGCAATGCGAATAATACTTACAATTATTATTCGCTTTCCGAATCCATTTGATGCCTCTATTTGATTGTATATGACGGTTGACTATGACTACCACCAACGTTCTGCTGCCTCCAAGGCAAGATATCTGAACCCCCCAGGGGCCATTTGGGTGTTTTTGATAAAAAAAAAATGATAAAAACGCAGATGCGTTTTTGATGCTTTTTCTATTTTTTATTTTATTTATTTGTGTATTTTGCCACATTTAGTTGCATATTTACATTTGGTATAGGCAAATATGGTAGTCTAGAATTCAGTGTTTCCCAACCAGTGTGCTTCTAGCTTTTGCAAAACTACAACTCCCAGCATGCCCGGACAGCCTTTGGCTGTGCAGGCATGCTGGGAGTTGTAGTTTCGCAACAGCTAGAGGCACACTGGTTGGGAAACACAGGTCTAGATCATTACTCTGCCCAAATCTATATTCAGCTATATGGCTTAGAAAATATGCTGTCAAACAATGATCCTAGGTTTTGGTATAGAGTCCAGGGATGCTCAACCTGCAGCCCTCCAGCTGTTGTCAAACTACAACTCCCAACATGCCCTTCTGTAGGTTGCTAGCTGTAGGCTGTCCAGGCATGTTGGAAGTTGTAGTTTTGCAAAAGCTGGAGGGCCGCAGGTTGAGCATCCCTGGTATAGACACATGATCTAGACTAGACTAGAATATTTGCCTATACCAAATGTAAATATGCAACCAAATGTGGCAAAATACACAAAAAAATAAAATTAAAAATGAAAAAATTATAAAAACGCATATGCGTTTTTGATGCGTTTTTCATGTGTTTTCTATCAAAAACGCCCAAATGGCCCCTCGGGGGTTCAGATATCTTGCTTTGGAGGCAGCAGAACGTTGGTGGTAGTCATAGTCAACCGTCATATACAATCAAATAGAGGCATCAAATGGATTCAGAAAGCGATTAATAATTGTAAGTATTATTCGCATTGGGATTACAACTTAGAGCTGAGTTCCTAATGGTTGTATTGCTAGAATATGACGTATATTCTAGCAATACAACAACCATTAGGAACTCAGCTCTAAGTTGAATTCGCAATGCGATTAATGCAGGTTATATTAATCTCATTGCGATTAAACTTAGATCTTAGTTCCTAATGGTTGTATTGCTAGAATATAACGAAGATTGAGAATATAGTGCTATATTTGTTATCTTCGTTAATATATTCTAGCAATACAACCATTAGGAACTCAGATCTAAGTTGTAATCGCAATGCGAATAATACAGGTTATATTAGTCGCATTGCGATTTACAATTACTAAGACTGCAACTTCAGAATGAATCTAAGATGGATGCTGTCCTTGCGTTTAGATAGGAGATGGGAGGGTCTGGGAGGGAGGGTATGCTGATTGGCTGGAATGTGTCTGCTGACTGTGAGGTACAGGGTCAAAGTTTACTCAATGATAAAGTATAGGGGCGAACGCGATCATCGAATATGTTCGCCCGCCGCAGCGGACGCGAACAAGCTATGTTCGCCGGGAACTTTTCGCCGGCGAATAGTTCGGGCCATCTCTATTTAACATATAGCATGTTTAAAAACACACTGCGCCGACACATGTCCTTTGCTTTTTCCATTCCAAAACTTCCAGAAATTCTCTCTTATCGGGGGCAGATGATGTTTAAACACACAGTGTTTAATGTTATTAAATAAAAAAAAAAAAGTGGCTTGTTGAACCAAGTATCCAACTATTATGGTGGAGAATTATCAAACTGGTTCAATAGCTCTGTGGTGCCCATGTTTGTGTTTCAACGCCCACGGCTTATTTTAATCCTTGCAGATCTTGCACACTGCAATGATTTTGTTTTCCAGCACTGTGAAGAAAAACTGGCGCACGAGAGGTACAGTACTCGCAAAGAGCTAATGGCAGCTGATTTTGGCTTAGGTCTGGCATGTTTTGAGCCTGAGCCTACAGTATCAGCAGCATCACCAGTTCCCGAGCTGACCACAATAGAAGCAGATCTGGCTCTCGTAGTTTTGTGAAGTTCTGGCCGTACATTGCCTTTGCTCTTTTGCTGCCAACACCTTTGTCTTCTGATGTTGCCTCCTTCTAAGCACTCCGATCTGGCTTCTAGGTCCTCTCCAACACACAATCATTGTCCTCGTCATCCTCACCAAGAAAATGAGGAGGATAACAGCAGACTGCTATTGCGAAGAGGCACTTACTGGATGGTGAAATTGGACTCAAAGGAGAATTAAAGGGGTATTCCCACTTTAATGATCACTGTTAAATCTGTTAATGATTTAACAGTGATCATTTTTCTAAATATAATGAATTAACTAATTTCCACCCCTTTGAAGATAATTAACATATACTTACCTGATTGTTGTCTTCCGTCTCCCCTGGTTACGGCCACGCTCTTCTCCGGAATCACGGTGGCCGCGCTTGCGCAGTCGACTTCTTTTCTCCTGGCCGGGTCGCGCGCGTACTCATGAAAGCGCGCACCGCGCATGCGCTATGATGACTTCTTCCTGGCCAGTATAGTATACTTGCCAGGAAGAAGTCACCAGGGCGCATGCGCGGCGGTGTGCGCGTTCAGTCCAGCGCGCGGCCCGGCAGGGAGAAGACTTTAATCAAGAAGGATCCCGCCACCTGCCGAAACCAGGAAGTGGACGGCGCGCCGGGAGCAGGTAAGTATGAAATACGCAAATGGGAATACCCCTTTAAGTATGTAGTTTTTGTGTATATTTATTCCATCATTCTACAGTATAAATTAGGGGTTATTTATATTAATTAATTGTATGGTAATCTTTTCTGATACAATGTTAATATTTATTATAATGTATTAACGATTAGCTATAAATACCCTACCTTCTCCTCCTCCCTCACATATGAGTAAAAGGGAATGTTCTCCTGAAACTTTGGGAAGGAGGTCAGAGTGCTGTTTGTCTCGGCTTCCCTCATGTTATATGCTTCTAGGCAAAAATGGACTTTCTTATGAATCAATAAAGAACATGAAAGCGATTTACCTGTGGATGGTGAGTATTTAATAAATTGCTCACTAGAAAACATAGAATACTCTGAGGTAACTTGGAATGTATGAGTCTGCACACTTTAAGACTGTTCCTTCCAGTCCACAACCTCATCCTTCCTCAATAATAATGTGGTGCCTATGGGAAGCCAGGGAGAACTGTGGCCTTCTCAGGGCTGGGACAAGGTCCACCACCAACAGAGGCTGAGCTGCCCAAGTGCGCCCCCCCCCCCCCCCAACTTGTGGAGTCTTTACTAAATACTGTTGTAATCACACATAAATATGCACAGTTTAATGTATCAATTAATGACGCACTGTTATGGAGGATCTGTAGATGACGCTGTTCTGGGGGATCTGCGGATGACACTGTTATGGAGGATCTGTGGATGACATTGTTATGGGGGGGATCTGTGGATGACACTGTTATGGGGGATCTGTGGATGACACTGTTATGGGGATCTGTGGATGACACTGTTATGGGGCGGATCTATGGATGAAACTGTTATGGGGTAATCTGTGGATGACACTGTTATAGGGTAATCTGTGGATGACACTGTTATGGGGGATCTGTGGATGACACACTGTTATGAAGGATCTGTGGATGACAATGCTATGGAGATCTGTGGATGACACACTTATGGGGGATCTGTGGACAACACTGTTATGGGAGATCTATGGATGACACTGTTATGGAGGATCTGTAGATGACGCTGTTCTGGGGGATCTGCGGATGACACTGTTATGGAGGATCTGTGGATGACATTGTTATGGGGGGGATCTGTGGATGACACTGTTATGGGGGATCTGTGGATGACACTGTTATGGGGATCTGTGGATGACACTGTTATGGGGCGGATCTATGGATGAAACTGTTATGGGGTAATCTGTGGATGACACTGTTATAGGGTAATCTGTGGATGACACTGTTATGGGGGATCTGTGGATGACACACTGTTATGAAGGATCTGTGGATGACAATGCTATGGAGATCTGTGGATGACACACTTATGGGGGATCTGTGGACAACACTGTTATGGGAGATCTATGGATGACACTGTTATGGGGGATCTGTGGAGGACACTGTTATGGGGGATCTGTGGATGACGCATTGTTATGGGGGATCCGTGGATGGCACTGTTATGGATTATGACTCACAATGGATATTGGGGGCCAGCAAATTACAAGGAAGGCGGGGGTGGGGATGATTGATAACATACATATCTAAATGGCTGGGGGGGTGAGGGCTTGACTTGAGCATCTACTGATCAGAGCATTAGAATAGCAGGAATAAATAACATCTAAATGTCTGGTGGGGTAGATGGGGGGTAGGACAAGGGCTGATGGGGGAAGGGGACTGGGTTAGATAATCTATACTGACATACATTTAACACACACATATATACTGACATACATATGACACACACATACATACTGACATACATATGACACACACATATATACTGACATACATATGACACACACATATATACTGACATACATATGACACACACATACATACTGACATACATATGACAACACATATATACTGACATACATATGACACACACATATATACTGACATACATATGACACACACATACATACTGACATACATATGACACACATATATACTGACATACATATGACACACACATATATACTGACATACATATGACACACACATACTGACATACATATGACACACACATATATACTGACATACATATGACACACACATATATACTGACATACATATGACACACACATATATACTGACATACATATGACACACACATACATACTGACATACATATGACACACATATATACTGACATACATATGACACACACACACATACTGACATACATATGACAACACATATATACTGACATACATATGACACACACATATATACTGACATACATATGACACACACATATATACTGACATACATATGACACACATATATACTGACATACATATGACACACACATACATACTGACATACATATGACACACATATATACTGACATACATATGACACACACACACATACTGACATACATATGACACACACATATATACTGACATACATATGACACACATATATACTGACATACATATGACACACACATACTGACATACATATGACACACACATACATATGACACACACATATATACAGACATACATATGACACACATATATACATATGACACACACATATATACAGACATACATATGACACACACATACATACTGACATACATATGACACACACATATATACAGACATACATATGACACACACATATATATTGACATACATATGACACACACATATATACTGACATACATATGACACACACATACATACTGACATACATATGACACACACATATATACTGACATACATATGACACACACATATATACTGACATACATATGACACACACATATATACTGACATACATATGACACACACATACATACTGACATACATATGACACACACATATATATATACAGACATACATATGACACACACATACATACTGACATACATATGACACACACATACATACTGACATACATATGACACACACATACATACTGACATACATATGACACACACATATATACTGACATACATATGACACACACATATATACTGACATACATATGACACACACACACATACTGACATACATATGACACACATACATACATATATACAGACATACATATGACACACATACATAAAAACACACAATATGCACATTACATTACTGCCATTCAATTCCCTTTAACCCCTTACATTTTCTGCACATACAGTCTCTGGTGACTTGGAGGGAGAGGCAGGATGCAGAGTATTCCTCCTCCTCCTCCTTCTCTGTCCCGACGCTGCTCTTCTCTCTGTGCTGGGGGAGGGGGTTGTCAATCTCTGGTGCACACACAGGCAGGAAGTCAGGGGCTGGGGAAGGTACGGAGCTGCAGCACACTGCACTAGACTGAGGGAGGGAGGAAGAACACCACTAGGGGGCGCAGGACCGGCTGTTACAGCAGCAGAGCGCAGAAATGGATGCTCTGCTGCTAATACAGCTACACGGCAGCAGCAGGGACTTGGTGAGAGTGGCCTGGCCTGTGCCCTGAGGCTTGAGCGCCCTGAGGCTGGAGCCTCCTCAGCCTCTGTGTCGGCCCGGCCCTGGGCCTTCTATTTGTACTACCTCTGGCCAGATAGCTGGTGCTGATACTATCCACATGCTAAAGCCTCATTCACACGTCCGTGAAGCTGTCCGTGAAGGATCTGTGTTCGGTCCGTGTCTCCAGTTTTCGCTGTCCGTGTGTCATTCGTTTTTCTCTGACACTGCACAGCTGAAAAATAATTTCTTCCTAAAGAATTGTAAAACATGGATGCAACATGCATGGTATCCGTGTTGCATCTGTGGTTTTAATGGACCCATAGACTATAATGGGCGTGATGGATCCGTGAACACGGACAAAATAGAGCATGCATCCGTGCTAAAACACTGATGTCTGAATACACATGCTGTCTGTGAAACACTGACGTGTGAATGAGGCTTAACTCTGGGATGATGAGGCCTGGTTCTTTCGTTCTACACTCTTCCTTTTTCCAGACATTTTATTATGAGGTATATTAATTAAAAGTCATGGGTTTGGTACACAGATAATTAAACGGTACTAGCAAAATTTTAAAGCGCGTTTTCTGTAATTTAAAGACAGAGACACAATTAACTGCTCCTCCCCTTTTACAGACACTGTATATTGGTATTGACATTTTACTTTGGTAATGCAATTTTTTTGTGGTAAAATGTCTTTGAACTATGCATTCAATAGCACAGTTTTAACTGCAATTTTTGTAGAAAAAAGACTTTTACACGGTCTGATGCAGCAATGCGTTTCCCAACAATGCAATTTCTCTGTGAAATGTCTTTAAATTATACTGTTTAATGCATTAATGCATCTACTAACAAGCAGTAGCGTACCTCCAGTACAGGCAGACCACACAGCTGCCATGGGGCCTGGGGGGAAAGGGGGCCCGGCCGTGGATGGAAGGCCCTATCCCCTAAATTACTTTAAATAAAAATGGCTGTTCTGCCCAGAGTTCTTGTCTAAGGTTTGGGACCTTTCTTCTTACTCCCTGCTTCCTCTGTGCTCGGGTGGGAAGGGGGGACCAGGCCCAGGTGGGCCCCTTACACAATCCATGTGTTATTGGCAATCACCATCTCGCAGCATAGAGCACTAGGTCTGCTTGGCGATGGTCGACTTGCCAATCAGCATTTAGCAGTCATCCTGCAGAGAGAGCGACTCGTCGTCTCCTCCAGGCTCTATCCTGCCTGCCGCTCTGTCACGCAGTGACGGCAAAAGCAAGTGCACACTAACTTAGCAGCCGTATGGCAGGTATAGCAGGGGCCCACTATATAATAATCAGCAGGCACAGTTAATTGGATGAGACTGTGCACTTATCTGGTCAGATTCTGTTCCAGTATATCAGCAGAAGTACCCAAATCACCATATCCAGCATATGTCGAACACTGATCCCATTCATTATAATGGGGTTTATTGGGTTTCACCGTGAGTAGGTGAGTCAGATGCGAGTAGTGGGAGGGGCTAAGAACAGGGCATGAGGACTCAATACAGATTCTCGCTATGGAGCCCAATAATTTTTGTGTACGCCCCTGCTAACAAAGATATAACAATTAAATGTTTGTGGTAAAATATCTATGAACTATGCATTCTATAGCACAATTAAAAGAAAAAGGTCTGGTACCACGGTTCATTTCTGTCATTAAGAGAGATAAAAGGGGGTAATTTCCGATCAGAAATATGCTTATATTAAGTGTATTTCTGGTTCAGATTGCGGCACAAATAACCTTTGTACCGTGACTTTTTCCCACTCATGTCAAGTCTAAAAAATTTGGCATGGCATGGGCATCATTTTCTAAGCCTGTTTAGGTGTAGAAAATGGTCTAAATGTAAGCCAGCTTACATTTAGACCAGTGCTGAATACGCTGAAGTTATGTAGAGGTCAGCGCCTCTACATAACTTCAGAAGATCCACTGCCAGTGCAGGAGCTTATTAACACCGGTGTCTAAAATGCTGGTGTTAATAAATGATCTCCGTAGTTTGTAAGGCTGAAAAAAGACATCCATCCATCCAGTTCGGCCTGTTATCCTGTATGTTGATCCAGAGGAAAGCAAAAAAAAACTGTGAGGTAGAAGCCACACTGGTTGCTAGAGTTAAGTTTTCTGTCCACTAAAATGTTCCTTTTTCATGTCAGTGTTACCCAGTGTTTTATCATTTAGTATGTACAGGCAGTGGCGTGCCCAGTGGGGGGTGAGGGGCGTACAGAGCGCAGTCTGACCTGACGCTGCAGGAGGTCAGATGACTGCAGCGCCGGCCCTGAGAAGAGAAGACAGCCAGGACAGGGAGAGTGGCGACAGGAGAGGTAAGTTACTTTATTATTTTACAGTCTGATCTGAGGTATGATATGGAGGTCTAATGGGGGATCTGCAGAGGTCTAATGGGGGCTCTGGAGTGGTCTATGGGGGGTCTGGAGTGGTCTATGGGGTGGTCTGGAGGTCTGACTGCGGGGGTCTGCAGGTCTGACTGGGGAGGTCTGCAGGTCTGACTGGGGGTCTAGAGGTCTGACTGGGGGGTCTGGAGTCCTGACTGGGGAGTCTGATTAGGGGTCTAGAGGTCTAATGGGGGTTTGATTAAGGGTCTGGAGATCTAATGGGGGTCTGATTGGGGGTCTAGAGGTCTAATGGGGGTCTGGAAGTCTAATGGGGGGGTCCGATTGGGAGTCTGGAGGTCTAATAGAGGTCTGACTGGGGGATCTGGAGGTCTAATGGGGGTCTGGAGGTCTAGTTGGTGTCTGGAGATTTAATGGGGGTCTGGAGGTCTGATATGGGGGTCTGGTCTGAGGTCTGATATGTGGGTCTGGAGGTCTAATGGGGGCCTGATCTGAGGTCTGTGTGGTACCAGTATTTTTAGGGGGACTGTTTCTACAGGAAAGTATTGGGGAGCACAGTGGACACAGTATTGGGGGTGGCAGGATGCGGTGTTGAGAAAGATGGAGGATGATGGAAAATTAGGAAAGTAAGATGTCTATTTGTTAAACTCTGCAGAAATGAGGCGCGGCTGAAAGAAGTCACCATAGTGGTCTGGTCTAACAGGAGAAAAAGAGGAAACAGAATATCTACATTAGAGAAGAGAAGTCAGTGGATGTAAGAGGTATGTGGCGCTGTATGACCTTGTATGTTCTGTAGCGCTGTATATAATGTTTTCAAACTATATCTTTAAAGGGGTTGTCCGCTCTTTTGTTTATATGAGCGCTGCCTTCTCTGCTCGGTTTACCTGCTCATCACTGCAAATGCTGCGGCGAGCAAATGAACAGAGCAGAAAAAGCAGCTCTCATATGAGCGCTGCCCTCTCTTCAAACACAGAGGGGGACACAGAGGGAATTACTAGTGTGAAGGGGGCACAATGGGCATTTCTACTATGGAGGGGGCACAGAGCCAGAGGGCATTACTACAATAAAGAGGGCACAGTGGGCATTATTACTGTGAAGGGGGCACAGTGGGCATTATTACTGTGAAGGGAGCGCAGTGGGCAATATTACTATAAAGGGGCACAATGGGGATTATTACTATGAAGGGGGCACAATGGGGTTTATTACTGTGAAGGGGCACAAAGAGGGCATTACAACTGTGAAAGGGGCACAGAGAGGGCATAACTACTGTGAGAGGGCACAATGTGGGCATAACTACTGTGAGGGGGCACACATCTGTACAAATCTACTTTGTAGGTTGTACAATAAGAGCAATACTACTGTGAGGGGGTACACTTTTGTTAAAGTATTGAGAGGGGGGGGGGGGGCAGAGAAAGGACCCAACCCGGGTGCCAAACATCCTAGACACGTCACTGTGTACGGGTGACTTGCATTATTCCTTCCCATGTGCATAACTTTACATTTTTCAGTGTTAAACCTCATCTGCCATTTCTCTGTCCAAGCCTCCCAACTATCCAGATCCCTCTGTAGCAGTATACTGTCCTCTTCAGTGTTAATTACTTTACACAGTTTAGTGTTGTCTACAAAAATTTATATTTTAAAGTGCAACCCTTCTACAATATCTTTAATACATTTATTGAAGAGAATTGTCCCCAATACTGACCCCTGAGGTACCCCACTAATGACAGTGACCCAATCTAAAATAATAACCACCCTCTGTTTTGAGCTAGTTACTTAACCACATATAGACATTTTCCCCCAGTCCAAGCATTCTCGTTTTATAAATTAACCTTTTATGTGGTACAGTGTCAAATGCTTTGGAGAACTAAAGATATACGACATCCATTGGCTCACCCCAGTTAAGTCTTAAACTTACCTCCTCATAGAAACTGAGTAAATTAGTTTGACATGATCGATCCCTCATGAAGCCATGCTTATATGCTTATTTTCATTAAGATACTCCAAGATAGCATGGAAATAACTAGCTCTACTTGGATTGGAAGGAACATAATGGCTGACCATTAGATGCAATGGAGTAGGAATATGTCCACTCTGGTAGGCTCGTAGTAGGTATACTGCTGTGGAGATGGTGGACACTGCGCAGTGGAGGGAGGGAAAGGGTGGGGGGTTGGGGGGATCTGTTGCTGTTGTTTTTTGTATGTTATGTACTTTGTCCTAATTATAAAGTTACAATAAAAATGGTCTGATTTAAAAAAAAAAAAAAAGGTACTCCAAGATAGCATCTCTTATAAAACCTTCAGTTTACCCATGACAGATGTTAGACTTACTGGCCTATAGTTTCCGGGCTCTGTTTTTCACCCCTTTTTGTATATTGGCATCAAACTTGCTAAGCGCCAATCCTGTGGAAGCTCCCTGTCATCAGGCTTTTCAGCACCTCCTTCATTACTCTGTAAAGGGCCAACACTTCAGGTTTATACTTTTTACCATTTATATAATTTAAGAACATTTAGGGTTAGTTTTACTCTCTATGGCAATGAATCTGTCTGTCTCCAGCTTGGCTGCTTTTATGTCTTTTACATATTCTATTTTTTCCTTACAGTTTTTTGAACAAAATGTTTATTAGGGTTTTCAATAGACAGAACTCTCAGATTACATGCTTTTCATATCAAGATTATGTCATTTTTACGGTACATGTACAAGAGTAATCTTACATAATAACCCGTTCCCTCCCCTTACACCCTCCCCCATGTCATATAATATAATATCGAGTCTCCTACATGTTTTGGTTCACCTTTATTGAAGAATTGTTATATTAGTGCATTTCAGCTTCCCCAGTGTGCCAGCAATGTCCTCCTTGAGATACCATGTTGCATCTTTAAAAGGGGATGTTAATTTATGTATGTCTGTTTCTGACAAAAATGCACAAATAAATTCTCCATTTCCTAAAGAATGCAGTTGCCTAAGTTTCTTGTTTCTTCTCAGCTTCAACTATTTCTAACAACATACAATGCTTCACCTGGGCTATCACTTCAGTCGCACTAGGACAAGCCACATACAGAGAAGACGTCGCTTAACCGCCAGGATGACTAGGTGTACAATTTCTGGCAGGTTGTCAGTTTTCTCTGATGTCTGGAAAAGTATAATTTCCGGTGTCTCTTGGAATTTACTCCCTAATTTATGTTTGAGTAGCTCATTCAGCTGGCTCCAATAGCATCTGGAGGCCGGACATGCCCAAAGTCCATGTTACAGATCGGTATCTTCCAATTCACATTTGGGGCATGCTACCAGTCAGCCATGGTTTATATTCGTTTTGCTTTAACGGAAACCATATATTGTCCTATGTATGATCCTAAATTGCGTCTCCCTCCACATTTTATTAATAGTTGCCTTTCTTACCAGGGTCCACCCTGCCAGGATGACATTATTGAGGGTATCACTTGAGAAGTCAGATTTCCAACCTTTGAATACTGCAAAATCTGATGATTGCATAATTCGATCTCTAATGCTGGCATACAGGATAGCTAGACTTAGTTTCCCTTGTTGAGGTGACATTAGTGTGTCACATTCATTGACTCTTATATTTGTTTTTGAACTCACTGAAAGTATAATACCTTTTTTCTTCTGGATGCCAAAAGTCAGATATAGTCCACTGTGTAGTAGAGTCATGTAGTGTACTGATTTTAGCCTGTGTTCCCCCCACTACCACAATCATCTTTAATGGGTCAAGGTATTTGGAGACCTGGTACGGCAGGCCATAGCTTTTGCAAACTACTTTCCACGTCATTATGGTATCTCTTAGCAGAAGACTTTTCTTGATTGACTGTGGCAGTGTGGAGAATGAAGTGTGTAATAGGCTGCCTAATTTCCAGAGTCATGCTAGAGCAGATTCTAGTGTATAGTTTGAGTAGTTACTGGATTCTTTGATCCAGTAAATACAGTGGCATAATAGGCTGGCTAAATTATATGATTTGATGTCAGGTAAAGCTATTCCCTTCGCTCTCTTTGGGTAGCTTCAGTTTGTATATTGATATCCTACTACGTTTAGATTTCAAGATAACATTTCTAAATTCCTTCTCAAGGAGTTTTTTTATCAGTGTGTTTTAGCATTAGGGGAATGGTCTGTAGTGGGTATAGAAGTTTCGGGAAGCTTATCATCTTTAGAAGATGATATCTACCCAAGAATGATAAAGGTAATGAAGGCAGATGATTCCATTTTCTCAAGTCCCTACTATTGACCTGATTAGAGGTGAATAGTTTAGGGAATATATGGTTTCCGGTGTTCTACCAATTTAAATGCCTAAGTATCTAATGGATGTCTTGCTAATGTGGATCTGGTGGTCTATACCCTTCCATGTACTCTGGGATGTTCGGGGGGATAGATCTAGAAGCTCACATTTATTTCCCAAAATATGAGAGCAGTGCAAATACATGTGATAGGTCCCTGTGTGGACAAGTCAGGAAGAACAAGATATAATCTGCAAACAGAGCATGTTTGACTCCATGTTTTCCTATCTGTATGCCCTGTATGTTCCCTGCTAGGAGGATGGCTCTGGATAGTGGTTCTAATGCCAGATTGATAAGCAGTGGTGAGAGCGGACATCCTTGTCTGGTGCCTTTTTGCAATAGGAAGCATAAGGATAAAAAGCCTGGGGTGTACACCCTAGCATGTGGGTCCCTGTATAGTGCTGTGTGATACGATCGAAAGCCTCGATCAATTCCTATTTTATCTAAAACCAAATTTAGCCAACTCCATTTGACATTGTTGAAGGCTTTTTCTGCATCTATCGTCGATATAGCTGGGTATAATTGGGGATGCCTCATGACATGGTCAAGAACTGTCATGACTTTTCGGATATTATAAACTGACGCCCTCCCTTGTACAAATCCCACTTGATGGTTTGAAATGAGGCCTGGCAGTATATTGACCAATCTGTCTGCTAGTATTTTAGATATGAATTTAATGTCCACATTTATCAGTGAGATTGGTCTGTAGGATGTTGGCTGTGTAGGATCTTTACATCATTTAGGTAGTACTTTAATATATGCTGTGTTAGAATGTAGTGGCATGTCTGTTCCTTCCATGTATCACCCATATACCTGTTGCAGTAAAGGTGAGATTTGTTCAATTAGGAATTTAAAGAATTCGCCAGTATAGCCATCTGGACCAGATGCCTTACCCGGAACCAGGTTTTTAATAGTTGTCTGAACATCTTCTACAGTTATAGGAGCATTTAGGGATCGTCTCAGAACGTTAGACAATGTAGGTAGTGTAACCACTCCCTGGCATCCCCTGTAGACGTTATGGAATCGGAATATAGTTGTTTATAATAGTCTAGCAGAATATTATTTATTTCCTGTGGGTCATAGTGTAATGTACCTTCTTTTGATTTTAGTGCCAGAATTGGTATAGAAGTAAAGGGGCTATGCGCAAGTCTAGATAACAATTTTCCAGCCTTATTTTCTTATCTGTATAATTGGGCCTCCCTTTGGGTATGGTAAAGGTCTTCTTTTTTTTGTAACCAAATTTCATATTGAGATTTGGCTTCTTGCCATGCCTTTTTGTTTGGCGGTGTTGGTGTAGAGATAAAAGCTACATATGCCTGTCTCAGTTTTAGGTTGTGTTGGGCTAGTTGAGTAGATGTATATTTTTTACTATGTGCCATATAGGAGAGCAGTTGTCCCCTTATCACCGCTTTGCCCGCATTCCATAGTAGCTGGGGATCTGTGGTTGTGGAATTATTGTCCAAAAATTATTGCCACCATCCCTTCAGTTTAGAACAGAATCCTTGGTCTTCATAAAGCTGAGTTGGGAATCGCCAGATGTAATCAGCTCCCCTAGGAACATAATCCTGTATGTTCAGGGTCAGAAGAGCATGGTCTGATATTACCATGTACTTAATATTAGTTGCTAGACTACGGGTTGCTAGAAGAGGCGTAGTATACAGGTGGCTCTCTGATGTCACAAAATGGTGTGTGGTGCCTCCGTATAGTAGTACTCCACAGACCACAGAACAAATAATATTGGAAGATAAATAAATACGGGCACTCTACTATATGTAACTGCGCTGAGAAATTTATTAAGAATATATAAAAAATATAAAAATATATATCACAAAGTCAGTTATATTGCTTATAGTGGACCAAGTGTATCGATTGTGGCCACACAAAAGAGGTAGACTATAGGTGGTATGTGTGGACTCCACTCTATACAGTTGGTCCTTGCTGTTACAAGTCTTGTATAAATTACAACCTTCAAGCAAAATTCAAGCAAAATGCCACAGTCCAAAACAAGGATTTAATCTATCCTGGACCAGGAGGAATGGGCGTGTGAGAAATGTGTATATTCTCTACCTTCTAGATGTTAAGTTCTCCATAGATCTATGATATGTGAATCGGTCATTAGTTTCTGTAGTGCCTGTTCTCTCCTTCTCAGACCCCCTCTAGTGTCCCCATTTTGCCTGAATTAACTGGATGCTGGATTAACCACTGTGTTCATGTCCCCTGCAATCACCTTGCATGATATCTGGTCTTCTAGAACACGTTGTGTGAGGCTCTAGAAGAAGGGACCATCGGACTTGTTTGTAAATACTAATTTCAGCTGTCGGGGAACTAAGTAGTAAATTATGTAGTCTGCCCATGTCATCTGAGTGTTTAGACTTTTTTTGTGAATGCCAAGTCTTTTCGTATCGGTATCTGCCTTTGATCCAACTGCTGATGAGCCATATACCTTACCCACCCATAGTCTTCGCATTCTAAAGAAGTCCTACTGTGTCAGGTGCATCTCCTGGAGCAGCGCCACATCTGCCTTCATCATCCTCAAGTGGCGCAGCACCATTAGACACTTGTTAGGGGCCCTCAGCCCCTTTACATTCCATTAAACTACCCTCAAAGACCAAACATATTAGTGCCATTTTCTGTCCAACAGACTCGTCTCTGTTCTGTGTCCACCAGAGAAAGGTCCCCCTTAACAGTAATTTTCCATATATAAATTCAAACAGAAATATTAACATAGAACAAAAAAATCCCAGAGGGTTAAGAAGTGAAAATGCACCTCTAGGATTAGATGTCTAAGGACTTCACTTTTTTCTATCACAAATAGCAAAACTATGATAACAGATATGGGATCAATAGTGTTAGTAACTATGTGTTTTTCCTTTGAGGCCTCTGAAATCCAGACTGGTGCTGGTATCTGCCTCTGTGCCTCTGTGTCCCAGTCATCTATAGATCCTTGTGGTGACATCTTGGGGTTCCCTGTCAGCGCCTCTCTTCTTTCCAGGGTCTCGGCTGCTTCCTCAGGGGAGTGGTACAATGTCGTCGAGCCATCAGGTCTGAATAGCTTCAATATAGCAGGGTACAGCAGAGAGAATTTTATCTTTTTATTGTAAAGGTCTGTGCAGAGAGGTGCAAAAGCTTTAGGCATCAGGACCTCTGCTGAAAAGTCATTAAAGACAAGTACTTTGTGTCCTCTGATGAGAATTAGCTCCATCATGTTCTTAAATGCCCGCAGGATGGCCGCCTTTTCGGAAAAGTCCAGATATTTGACAATAACTTGTCTGGAGCGTTTTCGCGGCTGAAGCCCTTGGTTGTGGCAATGCGAGTTGTTTTTTCCTTCTCTACGGTCCTGGCCTATTCGATGTGCCTGTTCCACTTTAAAAGTTCCCTGGAGGCCCAAAGCCTCCGGTAGTACCATTTCGCATATGTTCCCCAACTCGTGGAAGGGTAGAGATTACTGTGCAAGGACCTGTTTTTAAGGTCATCTACCTTGTCCTTGTGACATTTAAATCTGCTTCCATCTGGCTAGTGGTGAATTCCATTGTGTCAAGTCTGTGTATATTTTGTGTCACCCCAGCCTGCAATTGTAGAAATGACTGCGCCACAGTAGATGTCAGCGACTCCTGTAAATAAGGTAGGATCCTCGTTGCTACCTCCATAGCCAGGCGCTTGTAGTCGACACGAGCATGATCTTTAGATTCCTCTCGATCAGACGCTCTTGGTGTGTCAGGGCGCTGAGGGCTTGCTGGATTTACTTCGTCCCCCATTACTGGCGCTGATATGCCGTCCCTCTAGTTGGATCCTGAACCAGTTGGAAAAAGTAATTGTCTTTTGTTATTGCCAAGAACCTGTTTCCTTTATGAGATGTACAGGTTTCAGTTTCCCAGTCTATATCTGGGTAGTCGAAGTCCCCCATAATAAAAACCTCATTATGATTTGCGACATCATCTATTTCTCTTTGTAGTAGATTTTCTGTGGACTCTGGTATATTTGGTGGCTGATAACAAATTCAAATTAGTATTGTATTATTGTTTTAAAAGGTATGATAGGATAATACTACAGTATCTGAAGAAACAGCTATATATACTGTATATATGCACACACGGACAGAATTATTGGTAGCCTTCTGATAGGAAAGTAGGGCTAGCTACTGGAAGGAGCGCAGACCCACGAGAGAGAATACTATGGACTCTGACAGCACCATATTATAGAGAAGCTGAGCAGTTTAATATATAGTTTTGTGGGAAAAGATTCAGGAAAATCTGTAATTTATACATTTATAGTTCTGCTTTTACTACCTTCTGTGAACAGCTATCAGTTCAAAGAGGAGGAGTTATCAATGATTGATAGCATTGTGTGTATAAGTGTGCATAGAGAGATAGCCGTCAGTCACTGATAATACCTCCTCCCCCACTGATAGCACTTTACAGGGCTGTAGATTTAAATGCAAAAAAAGTTACTGTCTCTTTTGCAACAAATATATATATATATATATCAATCTGCTCAGCTTGCATTGCATTTTTTGGTGACAGGTTCTCTTTCAGGAATAGCAAAAAGACTTAGGTGGGTGAAGTTAGATAAAGTCAGACCCAGGGAGAATGGACAGTGGAAGGTATGGTAGAAGTCAGAATCCTGATGGCAAGGATTCCAGAAGAAAGAAAAGAAATGGATGGAAAAGAAAGGGGTTAAGAAGAAGGTGATGACTAGGGTTAATAAGGTTAGAGCAAAGGGGATATATGTGGTATGGCAACAAAACTCTGATTATGAGCATTTCACTGCAGCCTGGAATTCCTATGAGTCTGATACGCGTTTCTCAACCACAGGTGCCGCAGCTTACTTCCACTCCCATTGTACAACTTCCTCCTCTCGCTGTCACACCACAGCCACCGATGGGCAAGAATAACCCATTTGAAAGCCAACTGCTCCACTCTACCCTCTCCCCTTTCCTCTTTACAGAGTGAAGACGTAAGGGAACGATAGGAGATCTTACTACTCCAACCAACTCAGAAACACAAGGGGGGGGGGGGGGGCCCTCAGTCAGCACCTCCCTGTATGCAGGTGCACGTAGCCATGGCTAAATAAACATACAAACACAGAAATGCAACTGAACTCTGCAACCAGCACTCTGCCCTACCTCTATACCAGAGGCGTTGGTGTACATTTTGATCAAAAAGTAATAAGCCACTCGCCAAGGCCGCCTCAATGAGTGGTCCTAACGCTAAATCCTACCTGTTGTGGGCCATGACAGCCACATAAATCAAGGGAGTGCAGGCCCAGCATGCACGCTGCATCAAACCTGCTTTTTAACCTTTTTGGTGCCTTAACAGCCTTCATTACATCCAGGGATGCATGTACCAAGGCTGTTAAGGCACCAAAAAGGTTAAAAAGCAGGGTTGATCCAGCGTGCATTTAGCGTTAGGACCACTCATTGAGGCGGCCTTGGCGTGGCGTGTGGCTTATTACTTTTTGATCAAAATGTACACCAACACCTCTAGTATAGAGGTAGGGCAGAGTGCTGGTTGCAGAGTGCTGTTGCATTTCTGTGTTTGTATGTACTCCAACCAACTGTCACGCTTCGGTGTGGGAGGGAAACCCACACTGAACATAGGAGGGAAAGGGGTGAGGGGAAAAGGCCTGGAAACTAGGGAAAGGAGCCGGTCACCTTCTAGAGAACCCCTAATGAAAGTCCTGACTGACTGCAAGTATGAACTGACCCCAGAGGTAGGTGAGTTCATACACAGGAACCTGAAGTCCTAACTCACCCTCTAGGAGTCTTATACTAATGTCAGGACAAGAGACAACCTGTTCCTCCAAACAGTAGGATGAACAGGAGTCTCCCTCAGGCCTAAACACAAATGACTGGGAAAAGAGCAACACAAGAAAACCCAAACAATAAACAAAAGTGGAAGAAGACACTTCAATTTCAACTTCAAATGGCTATGGAAGCACAGGAACTCGGCCGAGATCCCAAAACCAGCAATCCACAACAAGACTGAAGCTAAAGTTATAAACAGCACAGCATGGTGGGAGAAGCCACAATAAATAGGGAAGGTTAATTGACCACATAAGCAACACCTGAGACAAGGGGTGTGGCCATTACCAGAAACAACACAGACACGAATTGATCCACAAGGAACCTGTCAGATCAAACCACGTGTTGCCAGTCTCACTGATCTTCTGGTACGTGTCACGTGAACATTCGTGACACCAACAGAGGATGTAAGGCTGAGAGCTAGATGCTAAGGCCCTGAAAAGTGTAGTCAATAGCATAATCAATCTAATCTCACCAGATCACCCCCTAATCAGGAGATTAAGATCAGTCACTGGATCTGTACAGAAAACAAATAACACCCATCAGAGGAGAGTTTTTGCTTCTCCTCTGGTGAAAAATGCCCAGACAGAGGTCCCATATAATGTTTGACAGCACAGGAATTGAACTCTTACCACAGTACCTACCAGTTACTCAGAGGTATCCTAAGCTGCCATTTCTACTGCCCTGCATCCTCCAACCCTCCACTAGCCCTTCTATGTACCTGTGTTGTGTGTCCCACCCCTTACCTGTGCAATATGTCTCTGTAGGTCTGCCAGATCTGGTCTTCTTGACCCTGTAAAATAGATAAATCCATTTGTCTGTCTCTGTACTCAGTCTGTCTGTCTGACCTGACTTTTGCCTGTGACCCTAATCTGTTTGCCTGTTGGCTGGATTCTTACCTAGTCCCATCTTCCCTGGCCCTGTTCCTTGAATGTATTCTGCCTGCCTGACCTCAGCCTGTATGCATTGTCTGTTCTTCTGATGCCTTGCACAGGTGTCTCTGACCTCCCTGATTCAGCTGCCAACTAAACCAGGACTATTCCAAGTAGTAGCAGTCTGGTGTCTTCCCTGCAGCGAAGACCGGATCCCTGTATAGGGGTTAAACAGTGAAAACCAAGGGACTGCCAGGACAATGCCCTCAGGAATAGACAGGTAGTTGGCACAGAGGTTAGTTTGTAATACAATGTTCTAGAACCTTGCTCCCTTCCAAGTTCAACTGCCTATTTCTTACCTTGTTGATGGGGACATTTATGTTGAGCATCACTGTCTTAATTGATTTAATTGTTTCATAGATGTGTTTTGTGAACTATCTACAAAATAACCTTGACTAATCATGTTCATGTCTTTTCTTCAAGGCCCATAATTGATCACATGGAAACAGGTCTGGAGGAGCTACAGCTCACTCAACCTAGGCACAAGTCGATCATCCCCACTCCCTTTCCCAGAACAGCAGGAGATGCCTGGTGTGTGATGGATGGAACCCAAACATTGATATTTCGGTATATTGCGGACAACCCTCATTATCATCTTCCAGCTAGTGGTAGGGAGAATTAGGGATAATTAGGGCAGGACAAGGTTCCAGAGGACCCAGAGACCTACCACCAGGGGTTGGTGCGATCATAGGCAGAGGCACACCTTTATTGAGGTGAAGTGAGGTGGCTGTGTCAGGTGGCAGTATTTAGAGGAAAGTGGGGGAGGGGTTGGTTTGGGGGTTGGGCTGGCGATCTGAAAAATTCAGTGAAAGTGCAGTATTGGATGAACTGATGAAAGACCTGCCTCGCCCTCAGAACGTTCTACACACACAGGTACTGCTCTGATGACTGGAGTGGCATGTCCTGACAGACAGCTAGCACCCTGCACTACATGCCCACTGCCACCGCTCTTGCCCATTTCACAGTAGGGCTCTCTGTGTCAGTCACTTCCTCTAGCTCAGGAAGTGCTGCATGGTGTACTGCTCTATTGAACAGAGCAGTACTACTGAGCTCACTTTCTTCTGCCTCTTACCCTGTTGCTGGTCCCCACTCTGTCCTGTCATGATGCTGAAAGCACCAGGTGAAATATAAGCAGGTGGGCCGATGCAGGAGAGTGAGCAGCAGCATGAGGAACCCTGTGTCATTGTAAAAGGGGAGGGGAAGCTCCAGACACGGACACTGAGCAGTCATGTCTGGGCTGCCTTCCTATGTCTTCTGCCAGAAGAAAAGGTAAGTGGAAATATCTGTGTAAAAGTTTGTATATTCACATGTGGACAAAATTGTCGATACCCTTCCATTAAAGAAAGAAAAACCCACAATGCTGACAAAAGTAATAGTAAATAAAAATTTACTGGAAATCAACTCATGAAAATCAGACATTGCTTTTGAATTGTGGTTCAACAGAATTTATAAAACATCATCCAATAAATATGAGCCAAAAAATATATAGCTGCAGTTGTTTATATATATAGGTGCCATACAAAATTACATGATATAAATACCATGTAAAAAGTAACACATATGCCTATGATAAAATGCACTACACTGTAGGATCTAATAAAAAATTACCAGACCGCATAGAATATACATACACTTTATTAATACAAGATAAAAGGTATAATCTATACACGAAAACAGGTGCAGGGAACAAGGCGGCATCCACAAGAGGACGACACAAGGGGGATAATTCTTACATTTAAATGACAATAAAAGTGCAAGTGCAAAGTGCAATAATATTAACATAGTAACATAGTATATAAGACCGAAAAAAGACATTTGTCCATCCAGTTCGGCCTGTTTCCTACAAGTTGATCCAGAGGAAGGCAAAAAAAACCCTGTGAGGCAGAAGCCAATTTTCCCCACTTAAGGGGAAAAAAAATTCCTTCCCGACTCCAATCAGGCAATCAGAATAACTCCCTGGATCAACGACCCCTCTCTAGTAGCTATAGCCTGTAATATTATTACACTCCAGAAATACATCCAGGCCCCTGTTGAATTCCTTTATTGTACTCACCATCACCACCTCCCCAGGCAGAGAGTTCCATAGTCTTATTGCTCTTACCGTGAAGAATTTTGTTGTACAAACCTTTTTTCCTCCAGACGCATAGGATGTCCCCTCGTCACAGTCATATTCAAATATGTAACAAAGAATCCATTACCCATACTGTGCTTCCTCTGGGATGGCGCCAGCCCCGATGCGCATTTTGGCGAACCTTCATCTGGGGGTGGCGTCATCACAGAGGGGCACATACTAAATACCCTAGTTGGCCAATCATAACACTTGACAGTTAATTAGTAATGATATACTCCTGTGTGCAGGAGAGAGAAAAAAAAACAGAACCGCATCATTACGCAGCGCTAGTATTAGGTAATACATCACGTGAACATAATCACATGATCGCGCATCAGAACACAAGATACCCCTGGCAGTCGCGTGATACTAAGATCGGATGAGTGCCGGACGCATCAATATAGAGACATACACATTGTGAGTGCATGAATAACCCCACTCTTATTTGTTCAATTATTTATGTTGTGGTTCACATATTTTTTAGTATATCACATGAAGTATATACACATAATTATTTAAAGTATATGCACAATTGCGTATTTTGATACTAGGTGTTTCATTTATTCTTAACACGCAATGTGTATGTCAAGACACCCTGAGGTGGCCCTACAGTGGAAACCCCCCAAAAGTGACCCCATTCCGGAAACTATACCCCTCAAGGAATATTTCAAGGTGTGTAGTGAGCACTTTGACCCATCAAGCGTCTCACAGAATTAGGAAACGCTTGGCTGTGAAAATGAAAAATTATAATTTTTTCCAGAAAAAGTTGCTTTACACCCACATTTTTCACTTTCACAAGGGGTAACAGGACAAAGGGCACCCCATATTTTGTTCCCTAATTCCCCCCGAATACGGCAACACACCATATGTGCTCAAAAAATGATGTATGGGCACACAGCAGGTTTCAGAGTGGAAGGAGAACCATATAGCGTTAGGAGAGTGGATTTAGCTGGAATGGTAATTGGGAGCTATGTCGCATGTGAAGACACCCTGAGGTGGCCCTACAGTGGAAACCCCCAAAAAGTGACCCCATTCCGGAAACTATACCCCTCAAGGAATATTTCAAGGTGTGTAGTGAGCACTTTGATCCATCGGGCGTTTCACAGAATTAGGAAACACTTGGCTGTGAAAATGAAAAATTTAATTTTTTTCCCGAGAAAGTTGCTTTACACCCACATTTTTCTTTTTCACAAGGGGTAACAGGACAAAATGCACCCAACATTTTGTTCCCCATTTCCCCCCGAATACACCAACACCCCATATGTGCTCAAAAAATGGCGCATGGCAGGACTCTAGAGTCAAACTGCTAAATATGCATTTTGCTGAACTGAATTGGCAGACATGGATTTTAGGTGCCATGTCGCATTACAATAAATTCCTGAGGTCCCCAGAAATGAAAAACCCCAAGAAGGGACCCCATTTTGGAATAAGCCCCCTCATACGAACATTTTAAGTGGGAGAAAGGGTACAATGTGTTTCCTCACCCCCACAATGGGAAATGTAGACATATAATATTTTTGTGATCAATTGCACCTCTAAGCTGGATTGGAATGTAGAAATCTGAGCAAGTACACCTTAGAAAGGGTCTAAGATAACCCCTTTGATTCAAGACAGAAACTATTGGAACTGTTTATTTAAGAACTATCTTCTTACTCTTACTTCTACGCTCTATATCCCTGCTGCTGGGTGACGGGTCCTGGGCTCATGGGCTGGGTCGTGACAGTGACACTGCTGTGCTGCTGCCCGTGCTGCCTCCTGGTCTCCAAATTGGGCGCACATGTGACCTAACTGCGTACAGCGCGTCAGGTCAAAGTGCCAGTCAGGCAAGACAGAGAGCAGAGACTCTGTGAGACTAGAGCAGCGGAGCCGGAGCCGAGCAAGGAGGCGGGGAGGGTAGGGAGCACGGTAAGTCAGTGCCAACAAGTGCTCACAGTCACTACTCCCTCTGTCCTCCAGCGTGGCCTGCAGCAGCGAGGTGGTCAGTGGCCTGCCTGCAGCAGCGAGGTGGTCAGTGGCCTGCCTGCCGCCCAGAGGCTGGGGAGCTGGCCTCCCCAGCCTCTGTTTCGGCCCAGCCCTGCTTTCCGGCAAACAGGTGTCTCACAGAAGACATAAATACTTGAGAAAGCATTTCAAATAACACATTTGTAAAAATGAAAAATTTCTAGCAGACCCCAATTTTTCACTTTTACAAGGGGTTAAAGGAGAAAATGCTCCCCAGTATATGTTCCCCATTTTCTCACCTTTTTGCAAACACGCCATATGTGCTCATAGCCTGCTGTATTGGCGCACAGCAGGTCTCTAGAGGCAAAGTGCAAAAACAGTTTTTTGCAGGCCTGAATAAGCCGTCATGGATTTTAGCTGCCATGTCGCATTAAATAAATTTCCTGAGGTCCCCAGAAATGAAGAACCCCAAGAAGTGACCGCATTTTGGAAAAAGCACCCTCCTATGAACATTTTAAGTGGTAGAAAGGGTACTTTCCGACAAACAGGTGTCTCACAGAAGACAGAAATACTTGAGAAAGCATTTTAAATAACACATTTGTAAAAATGAAAAATTACTAGCAGACCCCAATTTTTCACTTTCAGAAGGGGTTAAAGGAGAAAATGCACCCCAGTATATGTTCCCCATTTTCTCCCTTTTTTGCAAACACCCCATATGTGCTTGTAGCCTGCTATACTGGCGCACAGCAGGTCTCTAGAGGCAAAGTGCAAAAACTGTTTTTTGCAGGCCTGAATAAACCGACATGGATTTTTGCTGTCATGTCGCATTAAATAAATTTTCTGAGGTACCCAGAAATGAAAAACCCCAAGAAGTGACCCCATTTCGGAAAAAGCACCCCCATACAAACATTTTTAAGGGGTGGAAAGGGCACTTTTGACCTAACAGTTGTCTAAAAGTAAAGAATATGTAATGGTTGTTGGAAAGTGGTTATGCAAGCGAGGTGGACTAAATCAGGGATATGAAGTGGAAATATTACATAGAGCATACAGGATGAAATTAAAAATCCATGGATGAGTGGTAAATTTGGAAACAACCTAATGGATTCAAATCTTGAGCGCGACATAGCCGTATTGTAAATTGGATTGTTGTACAAGACATCTGAACTCCAATATTTAATATTTTTTTACCAGGCCCATATGCAGCAACAGCCCCCAAAATGTTATAATGTCGGCTGCATTTACTGGGGTCCAACCTAGGGGTCTATAGCTCAAAACCCGACATCCTTTTATGCTAAACTGCTGGGCGTATAAATTTGTTTGGGTCACCATCAAATTTATGAATTCGTCAGAGAAGAAGATTTAAAAAAAAACTATTTCTGTGAAGCCCGTGCAGTCAATCTGAATTCTTGAGTTTCCCACAAACTCTGGAATTTGGGGCTCATAATCCTCATGCGGTGTGGTCCATAGGGGATCACTGGGGGGGGGGGGGGCTGGGTTTAGCTACTTCTTCTTTTCTGGGGCGTCTCCTTGAGGGTCCCTCATCACCGGATGACGATGATGATGAAGGAGTAGAGGAATGTAGCATCCTCTTCTCCCTCACTTGCAGACTCCGTTTCAGAGGCAAGGATGGCGTATGCCTCTTCAGCGGAGTACATTCTCTGAGATGGATGGGACATTTTTATTTTTATTGGTGTGTGTAAAATGAAAAGTGTCAGAGATGTGTATGTAGTGATTTAACACGTGAGGGGGCTTGTAATGAATTTAAAATAAAATTTATGAGAAAGAAAAAATGAGAAAGAAGGAAAAGAGAAAAAGAAAAGAGAAAAAGATAAGTGAAAGAATAAGATAAAAATTTAGAAAAAAAAGGCTAAAAAAAAAAGAGCACTGTAACCTGAGCAGACGCTGTCAGTAATTGACACTACTGACCGACACTAGCAGGTGCAGGACCCACGCACGCAGACGGCACGCGTGTGGGTTCAAAAATCTAAACTGACTGGCGCCCAGCAGGTGTAGGACCCACGCACGCAGACAGCACGTGTGTGGGTTCAAAAATCTAAACTGACTGGTGCCCAGCAGGTGTAGGACCCACGCACGCAGACAGCACGTGTGTGGGTTCAAAAATCTAAACTGACTGGCGCCCAGCAGGTGTAGGACCCACGCACGCAGATAGCACGTGTGTGGGTTCAAAAATCTAAACTGACTGGCGCCCAGTAGATTGTAGGACCCACGCACGCAGACGGCACGTGTGTGGGTTCAAAAATCTAAACTGACTGGCGCCCAGCAGGTGTAGGACCCACGCACGCAGACAGCACGTGTGTGAGTTCAAAAATCGAAACTAGTACTAACTAAAATTGACATATATATGTGTGTGTGTGTGTGTGTGTGTATATATATATATATATATATATATTGTGGGGAGTCGCTCTGGTAGATAGCAGTGCGGGGGCAGTACAGAGGCAAAACGGAGTCCAGAAAGTGTAGCAAACAGTGTTTAATTCACACTTGCAGCAAATACACAGCAAACAGTCACTTGGTGTTAATTCAGACACATCAGAAAACGTGAGGCAAAACAGAAAGTCCAAACACAGGTTCCAATCACCTGGGAGGTTTTAGGTGCGGGTTCGCACCTGGCTGTCAGCCCAGCCGCAAGACAATCCACGTCAGGCTTCCAGGCCGTCTGCACTCCTCCTTGCTGGGCTCTTGCTTCCAGCCCAGAGAGCTCCACAGCACTAACAGCAGCTCCAGGACGATCACACCCACCTGCTGGTGCTGGCTGTGTTTTAAACCCAGCCCAAAACCAGGACTGGGTCATGGGGAGCAGCCACCCACCCTACCTACACTTTAGCTGCTCCCGGTAAGAGCCGGCCCGGATCGGCTTTGCAGCCATGCTATTTAGCAACTATGTCAGTAGCACTACCTGCTGCTGACATCAACAAAATGGCTCTTACCTCACCGAGGCTATGAACCTCGGTGACACGTACCTGCCATGCACGACGGCACCCTGCACCTTACCACATACCCCCCCCCCCCTTTGTTCAACCCTGAGGGGGTGAACAAAATTTGAAATTTTGCAAGGATAGGAACCACCTGGTGACCCGAGCATTCCTCTCCTTGGCCTGGCTCATCCACTTGAGAGGGGAATGGTCGGTCACCAGACGGACCCTCCTCCCTAACAGGTAATAGCGGAGAGATTCGAGTGCCCACTTGATAGCCAGGCACTCCCTCTCCACTATACTATACCTGGTCTCGGCTGGGGTGAGTTTACGGCTCAGGAAGACAACGGGATGTTCTTCCCCATTGACTTCCTGAGACAGTACCGCACCGAGACCTACCTCTGAGGCATCAGTCTGAACTACGAACTCCCTGTTGAAGTCGGGTGTCACCAAAACCGGGGACCCACACAGGGCCGACTTCAACGCAGAGAAAGCCTCCTCCGCCTTCTCACTCCAGCGAACCTTCCCAGACTTTCCCCCATTCAACAGGTCTGTCAACGGCGCTGCTATTGTGGCAAAGTGGGGCACAAACCGCATGTAGTACCCTACAATTCCCAGGAAGGACTTTACCTGCCTGGTGGTGACCGGTCGGGGCCAATTACGTATGGCCTCTACCTTAGTTACCTGAGGCTTGATGACTCCCCGCCCAATGACATATCCCAGATATTTGGTCTCTTCCACCCCAATCGCACACTTCTCTGGATTGGCGGTTAGTCTAGCTTTCCTCAGGGCATCCACTACCGCCTGCACTTTGGGCAAATGGCTTTCCCAGTCGGTGCTGTGGATGATTACATCATCTAAGTAGGCCGAGGCGTACCGACGATGAGGTCGCAGCACAATATCCATTAACCTTTGGAAGGTGGCGGGGGCGCCATGCAGGCCAAAGGGTAACACCTTGTAATGATACAGGCCTTGCGGGGTAACAAAAGCGTTTTTTTCCTTGGCCGACTCCGTTAAGGGTACCTGCCAGTACCCTTTAGTGAGGTCTAGCGGAGAAAAATAACGGGCTTGCCCTAAATTCTCAACAAGCTCGTCTACCCGGGGCATGGGATACGCATCAAACTTGGACACTTCATTTAACTTGCGAAAATCGTTGCAGAACCGCAACGTCCCATCCGGCTTGGGTATTAGGACTATGGGACTGGCCCACTCACTTTTCGACTCCTCAATGACATCGAGCTCCAACATTAATTGCACTTCCTCCGCGATGGCCCGTCGCCAGCCTCGGGTACCCGGTATGGTTTTAACCGGATCTTGGCCTGAGGCTCAGTGACGATGTCATGTTGGATGAGAGACGTGCGGCCAGGGAGGTCCGAGAACACATCCGTGTTCCGACTGATGAACTCCCTGACTTCCTGAACTTGTTTGGACGACAGGCTGTCTACAATTTTTACCGTGGCTACCGCTTCGCAGGCCTCGAACTGTGGGGCTGGACCCTTTTCACCTAGAAACCCCGGCCAGGGGCTGTGGTCGTCGGCCGTGTCCCTATCTTTCCACGGCTTTAGTAAATTCACGTGGTACACCGGCTCTGGCTTGCGCCGCCCTGGCTGGTGTACCTTGTAATTTACTTCCCCTACCTTCTCGACCACCTCATAGGGGCCCTGCCACCTAGCTAAGAACTTGCTATCAAGGGTGGGTACTAGAACCAAAACCCGATCTCCCGGATTGAAGTCCCGTACCCGAGCCTGACGATTATACACCCTACTCTGGGCTTGTTGCGCTGCCTCCATATGCTCCCGGACCAGCGGCAACACCCTTTCCATCCGTTCCTGCATCTGGGTGACATACTCAATGACACTTTTGTGGGGGACAGGCTGTTGTTCCCACGCTTCCTTGGCGATATCCAACAGGCCCCGAGGGTGTCTGCCATAAAGCAGTTCGAAGGGCGAGAACCCAGTAGAGGCCTGGGGCACCTCTCGCACTGCGAACATGAGATAGGGCAGAAGCAGGTCCCAGTCCTTCCCATCTCTAGACACCACCCTTTTTAACATATTTTTTAGAGTTTGGTTAAACCTTTCGACAAGTCCGTCCATTTGCGGATGGTAAACGGACGTCCGCAATTGCTTTATACGTAATAATTTACACAGTTCCCTCATAACTTTGGACATAAAAGGGGTCCCTTGGTCTGTCAGAATCTCTTTTGGCAGGCCCACACGGGAAAACATTTCCATTAACTCTTTGGCAATGAGCTTAGCCGAGGTATGTCGCAGAGTCACCGCCTCCGGATACCGAGTGGCATAGTCGAGTATTACCAGAATGTGTTGGTGGCCCCTGGCAGACATTGGTACAGGCCCGATTAGATCCATAGGGATACGCTCAAACGGGACCTCAATGATTGGAAGAGGCACAAGGGGACTACGGAAATGTGGCTGGGGGCTATTTACCTGACAGGTTGGACAAGATTTACAATATTCTTCTACCTCCTTAAACACACCAGGCCAATAAAACCGCTGCAGTATGCGGTCCTGGGTTTTCTGCCACCCCAAGTGTCCCCCAAGAACATGTTGGTGGGCAAGCTCCATGACAAGCTTGCGATACGCTGTGGGCACCACCAACTGTTCAACAGGTTCACCTCGGATTTGGTTCACCCGATATAACATTTCTTGGTGAACAACAAAGCGGGGAAATATTAACTCAGCCCCTGGTTTCTGGGGTTTACCATCAATTTCCACCACATTCTCCCAGGCCCTGGTTAGGGTTTGGTTCCGCTGTTGGGCGGTCCCAAAATTGTCTCCGGAGACGTGGAGGTCTGCCAACTCAGGTCCTGGTGGCAAGTCCTCCATGTCTCCCACCATTAAACTCAGTGGGGGTGTCTCCGCCTCTATCACAGAAGTGGTGGTCACCCCTACCGCAGGCCCTTCGGACTCGGGCTCCCAGGGCTCTCGCCTCCCACTGGAACCAGGCCACTCTGCTTGGGTTACCCCTGTCTCATGGCTACTAGTCACTTTCATCTCAGGCCATAGGGACGGAAACCCAGGGAAGTCTCTCCCAATTATTAGTTCATAAGGTAGCTTTGTGGAGATCGCCACTTCACAAGTCCATGTGCCGACCACCGTGGACAGAGACATTACGGCAGTGGGATAGTCCTTTAAGTCTCCATGTATGCACACCACACCAACTTTCCGGCCCGTATACTGGGAGGGCTGTACCAGGGCAGCACTTACCAGGGTTACTAGGCTCCCTGAGTCCAGCAGTGCCACTGCCAGATTATCACCCACTTGCACCTGGCACAGATGACGATTGTCTATTGTCTCGGGGGTGCCGGTTGCACACAGTCTCCGGGCATACATGGAAGCCCGGTACCCATAATTAATCTCCATGGGTTCTCCCCACTGTGGACAGTCAGCCCTTACGTGGCCAGGCTCGTGACACCGCCAGCAGACTATCGGGGCCGGGTCTACAGGGGGTACACCCCGAGCAGGTTTCTCGGGTACCAGTCGTCGGGACTGGATGGGAGACCTCCGGGGTTTGACCGGCCCCCTCCCAACAACACCCCCTTTCAAGTTTTTTGTGGCCTCATAGCGCTCCACCAGGTCGACCATTTCTAGGGCATTAGTGGGTGATACCTGGCCGATCCAGTGCTGAAGGGGGTAAGGCAAGGCCCTCCAGAACATGTCAGCCAACAAACGGTCCAGCATAGCAGTCGGACTAAGAATATCAGGCTGCAGCCATTTTTGCAACCTGTGCAGCAACTCATAGTACTGCAGCCTGGCGGGTTCAGCCGCTTTAAAGTCCCACTGGTGGACCCGCTGAGCCCGGACACGTTTACTCCCAGTCTGGCCAGGATCTCCCCCTTCACCGTGGGGCAATCAGCAGCCTGGTCATCTGCTAAATAAAAAAAAACCTGCTGGGGTCCGGATGCCAGGAACGGAGCGACCACCTCAGCCCACTGGTCACGGGGTAACTTTTCCCTCACGGCCACCTTTTCAAAGACCACCAGATATGTCTCAACGTCCTCCGAGGGGGTCATCTTTGGGATCGCCGCACGGACCGCTTTCCGGGCATCATGGTCGTGGTGGGACGCTCCTGCAGCTTGTAACGCCATCACGTGCTGTAACAGTAGCTGGTTGGTCTCCCACTGCTGCACGTTAGCCTCTATGAGAGCTTTCACAGCAGCCTCCATGTTGCCAGAAATTCCTGCTTGTAACTTTGCTGGTTTAATATATTCCATGCACTCGTGCCCAGCAAAACAAACAAACTTCGGCGTTCACGCCAGCCTCACTGCGCATGCCCGCATCCGACACCAAATGTGGGGAGTCGCTCTGGTAGATAGCAGTGCGGGTGCAGTACAGAGGCAAAACGGAGTCCAGAAAGTGTAGCAAACAGTGTTTAATTCACACTTGCAGCAAATACACAGCAAACAGTCACTTGGTGTTAATTCAGACACATCAGAAAACGTGAGGCAAAACAGAAAGTCCAAACACAGGTTCCAATCACCTGGGAGGTTTTAGGTGCGGGTTCGCACCTGGCTGTCAGCCCAGCCGCAAGACAATCCACGTCAGGCTTCCAGGCCGTCTGCACTCCTCCTTGCTGGGCTCTTGCTTCCAGCCCAGAGAGCTCCACAGCACTAACAGCAGCTCCAGGACAATCACACCCACCTGCTGGTGCTGGCTGTGTTTTAAACCCAGCCCAAAACCAGGACTGGGTCGTGGGGAGCAGCCACCCACCCTACACTTTAGCTGCTCCCGGTAAGAGCCGGCCCGGATCGGCTTTGCAGCCATGCTATTTAGCAACTATGTCAGTAGCACTACCTGCTGCTGACATCAACAAAATGGCTCTTAGCTCACCGAGGCTATGAACCTCGGTGACACGTACCTGCCATCCATGACGGCACCCTGCACCTTACCACTATGTGTATATATATATATATATATATATATATATATATACACACACACACATGAAAAATAGGGTAGCACTCCACAGTCAGCAGTAAAGCGGGTGCCAACGGTAACCCCTCGATTCAGGGTAGTAGACAAATCACGAAAGTCCACAGCACTCCTTAAAAGTGAAAAATTTGCTTTTATTCACACATGTAGCACGTTTCGGTTCTCTCTCAGAACCTTTATCAACCACTTGGCTTGAAAAAGGTTCTGAGAGAGAACCGAAACGTTGCTGTACTACATGTGTGAATAAAAGCACATTTTTCACTTTTAACCACTATAGGACCGCTTAACGCACGGATGCGTCCTGCGGACGGTCCTGTAGTTCTGGGTTGACACATCGGCGCGTCATCTCGCAAGACGCGAGACTTCCTGTGAACGCGCGCGTTCACAGTGCTGCGCGTCTCAGGAGTTGTACTACAGCCTGCCAGCGATGGTCAATCGCTGGCAGGCTGTAGATGCGAAATAAATCGCATCAAAGATGTATATATAACGCTATTTTGTTAACAGCGTCTGATATACCTGCTACCTGGTCCTCTGGTGGTCCCATTTGCTGGGATCGACCACCAGAGGACCAGGTAGCTATGTAAAGTTGCACCAAACACTACACTAACCCCCCCCCCTCACTTATTAACCCCTTGATCACCCCATCTAGATTCCCTGATCATCCCCCTGTCATTGATCACACCCCTTGTAAGGCACCATTCAGACGTCCATATGTGTTTTGTGGATCCGTGGATCTGATCCACGGATCCGCAGATCCTCAAAACACGGACACCAGCAATGTGCCTCCCGCATTTTGCAGATCCGCACATTGCCAGAACTATATAGAAAATGCCTTTTCTTGTCCGCAATTGCCCTCAAGCCCTCATACAGCCACATAAATGAAAAAATAAAAAAAGTTATAGTTCAAATTTTCTGATTAAATTTTAACTCTTTCTGTGAGGGAGATGGTATAAAACAGCAATACTGTGAGTTTTTACATTATACATTTTCATTTTTTACTACTTTTGTACAATAAAACCGCAATTTTTTGAAGGAAGAAAATCTACCCAAGACCCATAACTTTTTTATTTTTCTTTATATGAAGTTGTGTGAGGGCTTAATTTTTGCTGGATGACTTGTAGTTTTCATCGGTATCATTTTGGGGTAAATTTTGCTTTTTGATTCCTTGTTATTAAATTTTTATGGTGGTGACTGATAGATATGAGCGAATTTCATATTTTGAAATTCGTTCACACTTCGTTTGGTGGTAAAAGGTGAATTGCGTTATAGATTCTGTTAGGGTCCGTGGTAACGGAATCCATAACGCAATTCACCTTTTACCACCAAACGAAGTGTGAACGAATTTCAAAATATGAAACTCGCTCATCTCTAGTGACTAAGAATAAATTGTCAATTCTGCCTTTTTTTTTTTTCACGGTGTTCACCATAGTGGATAATTTACATGATATTTGTGTAAGGTAGGTACCAAAAAGCATCACTAAAGCCCACAATATTGATACTGTCAGCTTTATTGGAAATATTATAGGGCATAACAGGTTGCCCAATCCCCATACAAAACTATAAGAAATCCCCTACTGTGTTGGTAAGGAACAACTAGGGTATTATGGTGGCCATAAACATTAGATAGAAGCTGGTTAATGGTTGAACAGCACTTGAACAAACATCAAATGAACATTTATTTCATAGACACATTTATATGCATTGTGGTCCATATTGGCCGTTACAGTTGCTCAGACTAGCCATACAGTACATGTTCAATGAAACCAGACTATGGACAAAAGACCTTTCCAGGAATTTTTTTTTCAAAGAAATATCTTTCAGCCACGAACAATCCTTCTTTGAACAAAAGATCTTTCGTCCGACTATCAGACGAAAATATTAAACACGGCTGACTTATCTTCATATGATGATGGTCTGCCATTGGTCAGCCAAAACAGATAAACTTTAGACTAATACTGGCAGAAGGACCCGGCTTTGCAAGTTATATTTCATATAACTTATGAGTGTGCCGATAAAAGATAGAAAGTATTCAGTGACCGCCACAGTACCCCACCCCTTAACACTGACCCCCCACAGTGCCCCGCCTCTTTAAAATGAGACCTTCACAGCAGCCTGCCCCTTAAACAGTGAGTTCCACAGCACCCCACCCCCTTGACAGTGACCTTCACAGGGGTGGCCCCTTAACACTGACCCTAACAGCACCTGCCCCGTAACACTGACCATAGGTTATAGTCCCCTTAACTGTGACCTCCACCATTCCCGGCCCCCTTAACAAAGACCTCCACAGTGACTGCCACAGTACCCCGCTCCCTTAACAGTGACCTCACAGTACCCCACTGCCCCTTTAATAGTGGCCTCCACAGTCCCCTGCTCCCTTAACAGTGACCTCCACAGTGCCCATCCCTTTAGTAGTGACCTCCACAGTACCCAGTCTCCTTAACAGTCATTTCCACAATAACTCGCCCCCTTAACAGTGACCTCCACAGCAGCTGCCTCTTTAATCGTGACCTCCAGTCCCACGCCCCCTTAACAGTAACCTCCATAGTGCCTGCCACCTTTAACAGTGACCTCCACAGAGACCATCCCTTTATTTGTGACCTCCACAGTACCCCATCTTGTTAACAGTGATTTCCACAATAAACTGCCCCCTTAACAGTGACCTCCACAGAGCCCTATTCCCTTAAAATGTGACCTCCACAACACCCCACCTCTTTAACAGTGACTTCTACAGCAACCCCTCTTTAACATTGACCTCCATAGCGGACCATCTCCTTAACTGTGACCACGGCTTCCTGCCTCCCTAACAGAGACCTCCACAGCACCAGGCACTTTGGCAGATACGGTACAGGAACGGTACGTGCTAGAGAGCTGAGACCTAGTGTAAAACCATCCCGGACACCTGATGTACCTGTGTGACAAATTTCGCGATTATAAATGCGATGGTGCAGATTCCTTTAGCGGACATACATACACTCAGCTTTATATATTAGATGTATGGCCACCTTTAGATCTTCTACAAATGTAAACAATTTATATTACTATTCAGTGCCCTAAAATGCTTTAAGGTTTTTTTTACGAGCACTTGATATTGATCACCTATCCTTAGGATACAGTAGGTCTTCAATATCTTATTAGTAGGGGTCTGATGCACAACACCCCACTGATCAGTTGTTTCCTGCATCCTCTGGTGCCGGAACGATCACTTTGAATGGAGTCAGAAGCAAAGCGCCATTCAAAGTGTAGTGGCTGTGCAGCTTAGCTCACATTCACTAGATTTTTACTGTTCATATATTGGAACAATTGATCTACTTCTGGTAGACTTTGCTGCACCCGTACAGCAAACACTGTACTACATGTGGATTTGTGCCACCCATTTCACATATTAAAAATATCTTAAAAGGTTAGCCGATTAGACATAAAAGAGACCATAGGTAACAATGGGAGATAGAGTGACCTATGAAACAGAAGTCGAAGCATAGAGGAAGATGTTATAGATTTGCATATGAAACAATTACTGTCAGAAAAGAGAAAAATAAGGAACAATAAGAAGCTCCAAAATTTTTGGACTATCAACAGTGAGGAATATATAAAAAAAAATGCACAAGAATATCCATATTTTATTTTAGGATGATGGCAGGCAGAAATTCTGTCACAGGGTTAGAAGTATGTTGCTACCATGTTTGGATATGCTACAAATAAAGGAAAATCATCATGACTCATGAGAATATGGGATGCTGTCATATCATTTTTATCTGATACTATTCTGGACGTGGGACTTCCTGCAGTTGGGAGAGTACTGATGAGTATTGTACACCAGGGTTACAGCTGTGTGTCCAGAAGACTATTATAAATGTATTCTCAGCATTTTTGTATTTAGAGAGAATGCCAGCACCAACATAGTTAACATATAACTATACATTGTATAATGGCTGAGCTTGGTAATGACTCAATCCCTTTCACTTGAATGGGACTGAACTGCGCCTAGGCCATATGAACAATGAAAATGACGTCACTGGTCTAGGAAGAGGCAACAGCACTACGGACTCTTCAAAGAGTCGGACCCTCATCGATCAAATATTAAAGACTGATCCCAAGTATAGGCCATTAATATAAAACCTCGGACAACATTTTTAATGGTCATCATACTTTAAAAAGGGTTAATTGTAAGTGATGCTACTCTCATTGGTTCAGTGCTCACTGGCTGCAGTATTTAAATCTCAGTTTAAGGCTACATTCACACGACTATATGTGTTTTGCGATCCGCAAAAAAAATGGATGACGTCTGTATGGCATCCTTTTTTTTGCGGATCTATTGTAACAATACCCATCCTTGTCTGCAAAACGGACAAGAATAGGACATGTTCTATTTTTTTTGCGGGGCTACAAAACAGATATACGGATGCGCAGAAAGCACACAGTGTGCTGTCCACATTTTTTGCAGACCCATTAAAATCAATGGGTCTGCCTCCTATCCGCAAAAAAAACGGAAAGGACATGGAAACAAAATACGTTCGTGTGAATGTAGCCTAAATCTCATTATTCGTATTAAGACTAATGGCTCCCAGGGGGGGGTCAAAATAGGTCAACGTCTTCGGTGTATTCCTTGACAGTCTTTATGACCTTCATTGTACATGTGTGGCAGAAGTCTGGGATATAAAAATGGCACCTGCTCACAAGTGGAGCGGGTGCCATAGCCACCGGGTGTCTGCTGTTTTAATTCCTGCGATCGGCGATAATGCTGATTGTAGACATTTAACCCTTTTGTAAATATATAAAATGGGGATCAGAATGAGGCGATGCAAATCAAAAATCGTTTTTTAAAATTGAATTATTATATTTTTTTTTAAGTAAAATCTGTTTCTCTTCCGTTCATTGGGGGACACAGGCTTTGACCATGGGTATAGCTGTTGGCTCTCGGAGGCGGACACTAAGCACACAGTATAAGCTCCGCCCTCTTCTGGTATATCCTTCCTACAGGGACTAAGCTAAATGAGTTTAGTGCAAAAGCAGTAGGAGAAGCCAGACACAAGAAAATTACGTTATGTACAAACCCAGAACCATACAGGCCCGAAAAGGCTCATAAACAAAAGAATGGGTAGGAGCTGTGTCCCCAATGAACTGAAGAGAAACTGATTTTATGGCAAGTACAAAAATCTAGTTTTCTCATCCATCTCATTGGGGAAACAGGCTTTGACCATGGGACGTAACAGATCAGTCCCTGAGGGTGGGCTTAACTTCAACCCCCCTGCCAATCAGAGAACAGCTGTCTGCATCTGAAGATGCAAAGGTGTGCACTCTGTAAAACGTGGAAAAATTATGCAAAGATGACCAGGTCGCCCCCTTGCACACCTGAAGGGCCGAAGCCCCGTGATGCACCGCCTAAGAAGCTCCCACTGCCCGAGCCAAATGATCAGTCACCCAGAAGGGCGGGGCCCGGTCCTTAACGCAGTACGCTTCCGCAACAACCAAACGAATACATCAGTAAATGGAAGACTTTGACGCTACCAGCCCTCATCTCGGCCCCTCTGGAACCACAAACAGGGAATCCATCCGCCTGAAAGATGCCGCCTGGACAGATAAACCCGAACGGCTCGTACTGAATCCAGGGTATGGAGCGACTGCTCCAGAGGATGAGACGGGTCCGGACAAAATTAAGTAAGAATAATCTCCTCATTTAGATGGAATGTCGACACCACCTTCGACAGGAAGGACTGCACAGGACGAAGGACCACTTTATCCTGATGCAGGATCAGGGAGGGCGATTGACATGACGGAGCCGCGAGTTCCGACACTCTACGGATAGAAGTAATTGCAACCAAAAACAGCCATCTTATAAGACAGGTAGCGAAGATTGGAGAACGTTGAGCACTAGATTAAGATCCCAAGGATCCAACGGAGGACGGAAATGGGACGCAGCATGCCCCACCCCCTGCAGAAAAGGCCGAACCGCCGAAAGCAAAGCTAAGTTCCTCTGAAAAAAAATGGAGAGAGCAAACACTTGCCCTTTGAGGGAGCTGAGAGCCAGCCCCAAGTCCATGCCCGACTGCAGAAAGGCCAAAAGTCGCGGCAAAAAAAAAAAAGGCGAACGGGAGACAGCTGTCGCCGCTAGCACCAACTAAAGTAGGACTTCTAGGTCCGGTGGTAGATTCTGAAAGACAACGACTTCCTGGCCCGAATCATGGTCTGGACCACTGCGTCTGAAAACCCACAAGCTTTCAGTATGGCGGCTTCAACAGCCATGCTGTTAAATGTAGCGACCCTAAATTCGGGTGGAAGATCGGCCCCTGTGACAGCAGATCCTCCCGAAGAAGAAGACGCCAAGGTTCGTCTGCGAGAAGGACGACTAGGGACGTGTGCCACACCCTGCATGGCCAATCTGGGGCCACGAGAATGACGGACAGTCCCTCAGACCTGGTCTTCCAGAGAAGACGCGGAATGAGAGGAAGAGGCGGGAACATGTAAGGAAACGTGAACCGACTCCACGGGATCACCAGCGCGTCGCATGCCAGGGCCATGGGGTCCCTGGACCATTCAACCAAGTCTTCGAACAATGCTCAAGCTGCCCGCCGTCCCTGGAATGACGGACCCTTTATCAGGATGTCTCTAAGTAAGGGATCGCCACGATCCCCCTGGCATGTGGCAGGGCCATGACTGCCGACAGAAGCTTTGTTTAAACCCTGGGAGCCGTCACCAGGCCAACCGGGAGGGCTACAAACTGGTAGTGAAATGGACCCACTGCGAACCGGAGAAACCGCTGATGACTGACGCATATGGGCACTTAAAGATAAGCGTCCTTGATGTCTATCGAGGACAGGTACTCTCTCAGTTTCTTGAGCAACCTCAGTGACTCCATCCAGAATCTGCGGATGCGAAGGAAACAATTGAGCGCCTTGAGGTCCCCTCTTTTTTGGGAACCACAGAAGGGATTGGAGTAAAACCCCTGAAAACTGTCTTGTACAGGAACCGGAACAATCACGCCTTGCTGCAGCAGTGTGCGAATTGCCTGACAAAAAGAATGTGAGGCTGCAGGGAGAGGCTGAGACTGAAAAAAACAAGACGGAGGGGAGGACTTGAAGTCCAGCTTGTAGCCCTCTGCAATGACCTCCTTCACCCACGTATCTGAGACGTCAGCCAGCCAAACATTCTGAAACACATGAAGCCGGTCGCCCACCTGAATGGAAGGCGCCGGGAGCCACCCGTCATGCAGAGGAGCTCTTAGGGTTAACGCACTTGGAGCCCTGTTGACGGGAATGCCAGGATGGCCGCGGCTTGAAGGAAGGCTTGCGCTTCTGGCCTGTGGCCGACTCATCAGATGCTCCCTTGGGGCCGGAGCGAAAAAAATGCTTCTGCTTTTCTGCCTTATTAGATCGCCCCCTGTTCCATGGTAAATGGGTGCTCTTACCACCTGTAGCGTCCAAAATGATCTTATCCAGGCGCTTACCAAAAAGTATGCTGCTGATAAAGGGGAGGGCCATCAGGGTCCGCTTTGAGGCATTATCTGCTGCCCAGGAGAGCCATAGGGTACGGCAAATAGCCAACAGTGCTGAGGAGCGAGCCATAACCTTGGCCGCATCCAAAGATGCTTCACAAATATACGCACTGGCATGCGATAACTGCAGGGCTACATCTGCAAGTTCCCCCGAGGGGACCCTGATGTAAGTTATTTGGCCACTCCCCCATAGCCTTGCTCACCCATGTAGAGGCAAACACCGACTGCAACGTTGTGCCCTCTGCTTCAAAGGCAGATTTTGCAAAACGCTTCTCATCTTTGATATCAGAAAAAGAAGCCCCACCCGCCATTGGCAAGGTAGTATGTTTGGCCAAGCGGGAAACTGGCAGGTCCACTATAGGTGGAGCCGACCATTTCTTAGTCAAATACTCCAGAAAATTATAAAGGAGGTTCAAGCGTTTTGGCAACATGAAAAGTCTATCAGGGAAATTCCACTCCTTGGAGAGAGAGGAATCAAACTCCTGTTGGCTGGGGCAACACTTGTGCGAATGACGGGACTACCTAAAGAAAACACCCATGCTGGCAGATGACGGAGCTGGATCCTCAACCTGCAATGTCTCAACATCTGCCATAATTAAATTGTCCACCATGGAGGACAGTTTGGACGACTGACCCTCCGGTGAGACAACATCCTCATCTGACCTTCTCTCCTCAGGACATACCTCTTAAACGGAGGACATGTCAGAGTGAGACTCTCTAGTAGGAGGAGGAGAGGGCGAGGGAACGAGAGACACAGACATCCATTTGGGGGGTCCAGTTTTGTGGGACAGCCGTGATGGGCATATGCCCCATAATTCCCAGAGTCGGACCGGTCAGAGGACTGCCTTGCCGACAAACGCCCCAATATATCAACAATAGCTTTGTTGGTATTGGAGACATCCTGCACCACCCTAGACAAGGAACGCGCCCATTCTGGTTCTTCCGTAGCTTGGGCAGTGGGAAGCAACGGGTCCGGAGCCGAGCCACTTGACGGTGGCGCTGCACATGCAAAGCAGAGCGAGTCTGACTGAGGGGATGGAAATTTTGCGCGACAAGATGCACAGGCAAAATGACGCACCAAAGGGACCGCCTGCTTCTGGACCTGGGTTCAGACATGACACCCCTGGCACCCCAAGGAGGAAAAAGGCCCTTTAAGAAGGGACAAACAACACTTACCCAGCCTGTGACCCTCCGAGCAGCAAGCACCATCAGCGTCCCGCCAGGTGCTTAAAATCCCGGAAGTGGGCGGAGCCTACTCTCCCTCTGCCTGATTTCACAGCCTTAAACCTGCATTTTCACACTAAAGCACTCTGATTGGTTAGTCTTCAGAGACTAACCAATCGGAGCGCTTGCTGGCAAGGGAACCCTCTGATTTGTCCCTTGCCAGCTTCTCCGGTGTCTCTGCTCTCGGGGAGAGTGGAGACTCCGGGGCTGTGACACTTCTGCCTTCTCTGTTCCGTTTACCTGCTCACCGCAGAAACTGCAGTGGTGAGCAGGTGTACTTCTATGGGACGGCTCTGTCACTCACAGGGCTAGGCCAACGGGTGAAGATGTGGCTTTTGGCGATTGGTCATGCGCCAATAATAATGACCACATCACGTTGAGTTCACTGATTGGTAGATATACACTGTGATAGGCCTACTGTCCTTTTAAAATGCATCCCAGCATTCCCCATAAGTCTCTCTTCCTGAGGAAGCATCACGCAAAATGAGCGTCGAAGGGGTGTGCCATCTTCACTCACTAAATGGTACGGAGTTACATATAGCGATATGATATATCATTGCCCATATCTCCTTATACTCCGTTGTTAAGGTTTTTTTTTTGTTACATTGCCCATGTGTTATGATACTAGGGCTCATTAGTACAGAAGCACGGCTTTTTTCCCCCCTAGTGGTCCTGTTTACACACTGCCATATCTAAAGTTTTAGGGATAAGGTGCAATATTAGTATACCAGTATTTTTTGGTCTAGTGTTGAAGATGGTGCTATTTATTTGATTCGGCAAGTATAATGATGATATGTAATTTTATAGATTATATTAAATGTTGATGATTTTAAATTGGAACAGAGTTGTACTCAGTTATTTAGTTGGCTTAACATCAGTTGTAAAGTGCAGACCTGTGTTTCAAAGCTCTCCGCACTGAGAGGTGTGCTATGTATATTTGGAGTCAATCAGATTTGTGGTTTATGATAGAAATGAATGGAATGTTCAGGGATTCAAATTTTAACTGCCATGGATGATGTCCCAAGCAGAGTCTAACTACCATACTGTCACAGACACATGCACAGCCCCTCTTCTCTCTCATACTCACACAAACTTTCAGCTCTTTTCAAGCAATAATGTATATCCTTTAGGAAATGCAAATCTATTTCATCTCTTTTTTCCAAATATATGAGTAACATTTTCAAGTTTGCTTGGATTTTTTTTTAAAGAATAAGACCACATCTCAGCTTGTTGGAAAATGTTTTTTGTTTTATTTTTCATTTTCCAGCAAATAGTTTTCATTTTTTATATGAAATTTAAATTAATCATTTCATTCATACAATTATAACATTAATATTCAGTAGTTTAAAACCCCAAAATCATTCTATATTGTGTAATTCCTAGGGCTCATATTAGCCAGCTTTTAGTATGCAGTATTGTTTGGAACTGAACGCAGCTTAAATATACACAGGGTTTATATCGACCTCTGGTAAACATTTCACCAGCTTGCATTCAAGCCTCAAAAAAAAAAATTTTTTTTACTTTTGATCTATCCCTTAGTTGAGTGGAAGACACCTTGTTTCAGTAGGGATCAATGAAATGCAAGTAAAAGCTGGAGAATTTAGAGCTCTAACATTATTCACACTAAAACTAATTAAAAACTAAGAGGAGATTTATCAAAAGTGCTGCAAATAAAAACTGGCTTAGTTGCCAACAGCAACCAGATGTCACTTTTCTTTTTCCGAAGGAGCTCTGAAAAATGAAAGGTGGAATCTGACCGGTTGCTATGGACAACTAAGCCAGTTTTCCTTTACACCAGTTTTGATCAATATCCCGCTAAATCTTTTAGCATCAGATTTTCCAGAAACCTGTGCATAATATAAATCTGCATTCACTCATACCTGGTTGCATAGAAAGCTGGTAATTTTGAATATACAGTATGAAAATGTGACCTGACTATCTTTAGAATGCCTACCCGACCCCACCACCAACCCCTTTCGGCTACTACAGCAAAAGATGTGAAAGGGAGTTATCCAAACTGTGTTTCGGAAGTCCTAACCGCTGTGTCAAGGCTAGATGGGACCTTGTTCTCGAGATCAGTGTGGATCACAGAGGTGGGATGGGAATAGCCATATAAATCGTACCGATTACAAACCACTTTTCTACCTCAAATCAACATACGCACAGTAAGATTTCATCGAAAGGAGAAAAAAAAAAAAAAAAAGGAATATCATAGATGTATGAGCTTATGGCAAGCCGTGGCTGAAAGGGGTGGTCACATCGATATATATAATTTTATTTCTGTGTTTTTAATTCCAACCCCCTTTAACAATAGCAATGGAAATATATCCCTTATATATTCTCTCTTTAAAGTGTAAGTCCACACCATAGGACAGAAATGCTGAAGACTTTCCTCACTGGAGTTTCATGTGGAAAATCCACTGAAGTGAGGCTTTAAAAAAAATCTCATCCACGTGCTGTATAAAATATCTGCAGCAGATTACGCACATCCCTCTGCTTGCAGGGTGGGTTTTAAATCAGCGGCATGTCATTTTATGTTACGTAATTTCACTGTGCTTTTCTCCAATTCAGAGAGTGAAATCAGCGGCAAAGCCACAGTATTTGCACTATGAATTCCACAACCTGTTGCTGACCCGCAGCGGACCCATCCAATGGGGACATAGCCTTAGACCAAAGGGCGGGAAAACCCAGGTCGGTTACGTAAAACAGACAAGAACGCATGCTGTGAGTTTCTGTGTGTTGAAAAAGTGGAGTTTGAATTTATCCTTTTGTTCTTAGGGACACGTCATCATGCAGCGGCTTTCTCCTCTCTCCAGTTCAGCTGAGCATGCATGTGCATGGGGGATATCTGGAGAGCAAGCTATCACATGAAGAAATGTGCAGCCGACAGTTATCTGGTGTGTGTGTGTGGCCTCCTTAAGCTCAATATATTTATCTAGAAAATGATGTTACATGATTTCATTATGCCATTCCCTCAGTACATCCATAGTACTGACGTATAGTACTAGAAATAATGCACTCCTGGATTTCCACTAGGAATTAACGGAAATATCTATAGATAGCAGGACACCTCCTGTCAGAAATATGGTAATATATTCTATCCAATGTCCACCTGGGATACAAGAACCTACCACCCAAACATACTGGAAAAAGGTGCACATTGCACAAGTGTCATTCTAGCAGTAAGTGATCTTTAGGACACGCTGATGTCTGCTGGAACACATGGTCCTTTTAGGGTTCATCTTCATTATGGGGTCAGAACCTGAGCCCAACGGTGGATTCTCTTGTTCTTCGACAGGCCATTTTGACCTTGGTTCTGTCATTTAAAAATACTTGCAGGCCCGTGCACATCTTCTGACTCACACAACGACTCTACCGTTTTTGTTCTTCCACATAAGCAACATACAAACATACAATTTTTCTGTAGGGAATTCAAATGACCAATCACTGTTGCTTTTATACATGGTGCAGAACACAACTTAAAGGGAATCTGTGACCAGCGACCTCCCTATCCAACTGTCTGCCGAGACATATAGCAATGGTTCACCTAATTACTACTCTGTATTTCATTTGATGATCCGAGGCCCGTTCTCAAGTTTTGTTACTTTGGCACAATGAGGGCGTCACCATTGCTCTTGTTTTACCAAAGCTCTGCTCCTTTCTGTGGCCAGCCCCTCCCTTGCTGCTACGTCATTGTCTGGTCCTGTCAATCAACGCAATGAGGGAGGGGCTGGCCACAGAAAGGAGCGGAGCTTGGGTGCAACAATACCCTTATTGCACCAATGGCCTAATTTGCATAATAAGAAAAAGTATCATAACTCAGGAACGGAGCATCAGATCAACAATAGGAAAAACAGTTTCAATCAGGTGAACCACAGCTATGTATGTATACAAAAAGCTGGATAGGGAGGTTGCTGGTCACACATTCCCTTTAATTGCATTGCTCAAGTGTCTGGCATTGGCTGTATAACTGCATGTTATATAATACCATTTCATATGATATGAACATGTGTGACTGAAGAAAACTGAGTGCAGATCTCCCCTTCTAATATCCTGAAATATTTTCTAAAATTGAACATTACACACAAATGACATACTAATAAATAAACGTGTCAACAGCCATGTAGAAGACTGTACCGTTGTGTACAAAGGCACTTTTGAATATGGAGAGTAATGTTAAATGCTGGCAAGGCTTTCTGATGAGACGCAGTCAAATAGTTCATTCAAGTTAACCTGCCTCTGTGAAACACATCTTCCTTGCTTGGAGTTTTTTTGTGTAAACTTAAGAAAGTTGGATTCAGCCCTTGTGCATATCTGTGGTTTTCAGACATTTTCTTCTACCTTTCGAACTTCCAAAGTTGATTTTTATCCGAGGCATTACAAAGTTGCATCTGCACATCTCCACGACCTTCTGATGTGCGATACGAACTAAGACATTTATCTGAATTAGGATGATATATGGTTCCATCCTGTATAGAAACAGAAGAGTAGTTGTGTATAAGTTTATTATTCAGGCACAAATATGTAGTGTTACATAAATGTAAAACTACTATGCACTTCCTAGAACTTTTCTCGCAGCATTAAAGGGGTTAACTATCCTCAGGTAAGCCACCCTCAACAATGGAAATTTTTTTGTATTGCCCTTCCCAAAAAATTCTAAAATTATATATTCCAAAAGTGTACTAATAGTCAAAAAACAAGAAATCATATATCTATGCCGGTGTAAGATAAAAGTTATGGCTCCTAAAATATGGATGCAAGATAACTATCCTAAAAGTTAATGTTCAACCTTTTAACCGCTTCAGCCCCCCTAGCTTAAACACCCTTAATGACCAGGCCACTTTTTACAATTCTGCACTACACTACTTTCACCGTTTATTGCTCCGTCATGCAACTTACCACCCAAATGAATTTTACCTCCTTTTCTTCTCACTAATAGAGCTTTCATTTGGTGCTATTTCATTGCTGCTGACATTTTTACTTTTTTTGCTATTAATCAAAAATGACCGAAATTTTTGCAAAAAAATGACATTTTTCACTTTCTGTTGTAAATTTTTTTTTAAAAAACTACATTTCTATATAAATTTTTCTCTAAATTTATTGTTCTACATGTCTTTGATAAAAAAAAATCCAATAAGTGTATATTTATTGGTTTGGGTAAAAGTTATAGCGTTTACAAACTATGGTGCAAAAAAGTGAATTTCGGCATTTTGAAGCAGCTCTGACTTTCTGAGCGCCTGTCATGTTTCTTCAGGAGCTAGAATGTCAGGAAAGTATAAATACCCCCCAAATCACACCATTTTAGATAGAAGACACCCCAAAGTATTCACGGAGGGGCTTGGTGAGTTCATGTATCATTTCATTTTTTTTCACAAGTTAGCGGAAAATGACACTTTCTGAGAAAAAAAAAAAAAAAAGTTTCAATTTCTGATAACTTCTGGCAAAAAAAAAAAAAAATCTCAGACGGACTCACTATGCCCCTCAGTGAATACCTTTGGGTGTCTACTTTCCGAAATGGGGTCATTTGTGGGGTGTGTTTACTGTTCTGGCATTTTGGGCGGGGCTAAATTGTGAGCCGCCATGTAAAACCTAAAGGTACTCGTTGGAATTTGGGCCCTTTGCGCACTCAGGCTGCAAAAAGTGTCACTCATGTGGTATCGCCGTACTCAGGAGAAGTGGGGCAATGTGTTTTGGGGTGTATTTTTACATACACCCATGTTGGAGTGAGAGAAATATCTCTGTAAATTGTCAACTTTGTATAAAATTTTTAAAAGTTGTCGTTTACAGAGATATTTTTCACACAAAGTATGGGTATATATAAAAATACACCCCAAAACACATTGCCCTACTCTCCTGAGTACGACGATACCACATGTGTGCCACTTTTGCAGCTTGATGCGCAAAGGGCCCTAATTCCAATGAGTACCTTTAGGATTTCACAGGGCATTTTTACGCATTTGGATTCCAGACTTCTTCTCACGCTTTAGGGCCCCCTAAAATGCCAGGGCAGTAAAAATACCCCACATGTGACCCCATTTTGGAAAGAAGACACCCCAAGGTATTCTGTGAGGGTATGGTGAGTTCATGTAAAATTTTATTTTTGTCACAAGTTAGTGGAATATGAGACTTTGTAAAAAAAAAAAAAAACAATTTCCGCTGACTTGTGCCAAAAAATAAAAATTCTGTGGACTCACCATGCCCCTCACAGAATACCTAGGGTGTCTTCTTTCCAAAATGGGGTCACATGTGGGGTATTTATACTCACCTGGCATTTTAGGGGCCCCTAAAGTGTGAGAATCCAAATGCGTAAAAATGTCCTGTGAAATCCTAAAGGTACTCATTGGTTTTAGGGCCCCTTTGCGCACCCAGGCTGCAAAAAGTGGCACTCATGTGGTATCGCCGTACTCAGGAGAAGTAGGGCAATGTGGTTTGGGGTGTATTTTACATATACCCATGCTGCGTGTGAGAAATATCGCTGTAAGCGACAACTTTTAAATTTTTTTATTCAAAGTTGTCAATTTACAGAGATATTTCTCTCACCCAGTATGGGTATATGTAAAAATACACCCCAAACACATTGCCCTACTTCTCCTGAGTACGCCGATACCACATGTGTGTCACTTTTGCAGCCAAGATGCTCAAAGGGCCCAAATTCAATGAGTACCTTTAGGAGGGCATTTTTACGCATTTTTCTTCTCACGCTTTAGGGGTCCCTAAAATGCCAGGACAGTATAAATACCCCACATGTGACCCCATTTTGGAAAGAAGACACCCCAAGGTATTCCATGAGGGGCATGGCGAGTTCATAGAAGATTTTTTTGGCACAAGTTAGTGGAAATTGATTTTTATTGTTTTTCTCACAAAGTCTCAGTTTCCGCTAACTTTTGACAAAAAGTTTAATTTTTCATGGACTCATTATGCCCCTCAGCGAATACCTTGGGGTGTCTTCTTCCAAAATGGGGTCACATGTGAGGTATTTATACGGCCCTGGCATTTTAGGGCCCTAAAGCGTGAGAAGAAAAATGCGTAAAAATGCCCTCCTAAAAGGTACTCGTTGGAATTTGGGCCCCTTTGCGCATCTTGGCTGCAAAAAGTGTCACTCATGTGGTATCGCCGTACTCAGGAGAAGTAGGGCAATGTGTTTTGGGGTGTATTTTTACATATACCCATGCTGGGTAAGAGAAATATCTCTGTAAATTGACAACTTTGAATAAAATTTTTAAAAAGTTGTCGTTTACAGCGATATTTCTCACACCCAGCATGGGTATATATAAAAATACACCCCAAACACATTGCCCTACTTCTCCGTGTACGGCGATACCACATGAGTGACACTTTTGCAGCCAAGATGCACAAAGAGGCCCTAAAACCAATGAGTACCTTTAGGATTTCACAGGGCATTTTTACGCATTTGGATTCTCACGCTTTAGGACCGCTAAAATGCCAGGGCAGTATAAATACCCCACAAGTGACCCCATTGTGGATAGAAGACACCCCAAGGTATTCTGTGAGGGGTATGGTGAGTTCACAGAAAAAAAAATTTGGAACAAGTTAGCGGAAATTGTTTTTTTTTTGTTTTTTTACAGTCTCATATTCCACTAACTTGTGACAAAAATAAAATTTTGCATGAACTCACCATACCCCTCACGGAATACCTTGGGGTGTCTTCTTTCTAAAATGGGGTCACATGTGGGGTTTTTGTACTGCCCTGGCATTTGAGGGTCTCCGCAATCATTACACGTATGGCCAGCATTAGGAGTTTCTGCGATTCTCCGTATATTGAGCATACGGGTAATGAGATTTTTTCCGTTCAGCCTCTGCGCTGAAAAAAAAATGAACGGCACAGATTTTTTCATTCGCATCGATCAATGTGGATGAAAAATCTCTGCCAAAATCAGTGACTGCGGTGCGGTGGGCTGGGCGCTAGCTACCTAACAAGTAGCTAGCTAACTGGCGGTAAAAGGGGCCCTTATGCCCCATTCACACGTCCGAAATTCTGTTTGCGGAGCGGAATTGCGGACCCATTCATTTCTATGGGGACAGACTTTGTCCCGCTCGGATCCGAATTACGGATCTGCGCTTCCAGGTCTGCACTTCCGTTCTGCAAAAATATAGAACATGTCCTATTCTTGTCCGCAACTGCGGACAAGAAAAAGCATTTTCTATATAGTTCTGGCAATGTGCGGATCTGCAAAATGCGGAAAGCACATTGCCGGTGTCCGTGTTTTGAGGATCCGCGGATCGGATCCGCGGATCGGATCCGCGGATCCGTGAATCCACGGATCCGCAAAGCACATATGGACGTCTGAATGGAGCCTTACAAGGGTGTGATCAATGACAGGGGGTGATCAGGGGTCTAGATGGGGTGATCAAGGGGTTAATAGGTGAGGGGGGTGGGGGGTTAGTGTAGTGTTTGGTGCAACTTTACTGTAGTTACCTGGTCCTCTGGTGGTCGATCCCAGTAAATGGGACCACCAGAGGACCAGGTAGCAGCTATATCAGACGCTGTTCATAAAACAGCGTCTGATATAGCAGTTTGATGCGATTTTATTCGCATCTACAGCCTGCCAGCGATGATCCATCGCTGGCAGGCTGTAGCCGAACTGCTGTGCCGCGCTTCCCTGTGAACGCGCGCGCGCACGCGTTCACAGGAAATCTCGGCTCTCACGAGATGACGCGCCGACGCGTCAACTCAGAGCTACAGGGCCGCCCGCAGGACGCATCCCTGCGTTAGGCGGTCCTGTAGCGGTTAAATAAGCCTTCGGACGTGACGTGGATGATAAATAAGCCAGCACCTCATCTGCAGACAGCTATTTCGGCTCGATTGCCCCTCATCAGTGCAGAGCAGAGAGTACTGGGTGAGTAGCCTAGGTCAGGATTTAGGGAACTCTGCTAAAACTTTAAAAAATACAGTACTTATTTGGTATCACTTCAGCAAATGGCATGTATCATGTAGAGAAAGTGAATACAAGGCACTTAATAATGTATTGTTATCGTCTATATTGCCTCCTTTACTGGCTTAATTTATTTTCCACCACATTATACGCTGCTTGTTTCTGTGGCTGGCGCCTTTTCCATTTGTGTGTAAGCACGGCCACTGCTGCTAGATTGCAGGGTGGTCATAACCATAGAAATAAGAAATGTACAACACAATGGAAAAATGAATCCAGCCAGCAAAGGAAGCAATATGGACAAAGTGTCTTGTATCAACTTCCTCTACATGATAAATGCCACTTGCTGAAGTGAGACCACCCCTTTAACAAGAACAGGCTTAAAACCCAACAGCTGTCTACTCACATTAAGGGCTCATGCACACGACTGTTGTAATTTTGAGGTCCGTTTTTCACGGATCAGTTGTTCCGCATCTGAGGTTTTTTTTCTCTGATTTAAGTCCTCTTCTGTTCCGTTATTCCACAAAACATATCTGTATGGTTTCCGTATGTGATCTGATTTTTGCGGATCGGAAACGGAAACAGTAACTTATTACCAAACACATGAGCAATATGGGCTGGGCATAGCATTTCGACAGCAAGGATCCGCAAAATACGGATGACATGCGGATGTTTCTTGTGCGTTCCGTATTTTTTGTGGACTTATTGACTTGAATGGGGCTAGGGACTGTGATTCGCGGACAATAAAAGGACATGCACTATTTTTTTGCGGAATGGCCATGCGAACAAACGGAATGCACACGGAATAACTTCCGTATTTTCTACAGCCCCATTGTAGTGAATGGTTCTGTATACGGGCCGCACAAAAAACGGAACAGAAGTGCAAAGAAAACACGTTCGTGTGCATGAGCCCTAACAGTAACGCTACAGATAAATAGTATGTATACAAAATTATTTTTTATTTCAGTACTTACAAGTCGAAACTCCCAAATAATGTTTTGAGGGACTGGACCACCATCTTTAGGGCAATGTCTCATTCCTATGTATGTCTGGTGTTCTGGGACTTCTGCACACAGTTCAGTGACTGAATTAAAGCGAATCTCACGTTTTGTTGTGTATTCAAAAAACTGAAACAAACCATAAGTGTACAAATAGTTATGAAGAGTGCTGCACTATATAAAAGAAAATGATATCTCAGTCATTTAAATATTGAGGGGGGTAATATTTCTGAGGCTGTGGAGTATGACTATGCAACCAACATCCGCAGATTAGAAGCAACCCCTCTACAATGTATTTATGTCAATCATTTACAATGAAATACATTCCTATGCATAGCACAAAATAGCACCCCCCAGATAAAAAAATCTTATGCAAGTCTGTACACCTGCAACTTCAAAGCCTTTTTCTAACAAACGAGATAACGTTATAATCCTCCGAAAAAGTGGTGCCATTATTTTCAATGCAATTACATTTGAAAACTGGTGCAATTGCTTTGATAAATATAGTCTATTATTAGAGATGAGCGAACTTCTATTTTTAGTTCGGCCTCCAAAGTTCGGGTTCGGGTTATCGTAGCATCCTGTTATGGATTCCGCTACCGCGGACCATAACGGCATTTGGAATCCATAAGGGGCTGCTTCATTAAACCCGAACCTTGGACAACCCTAAGGACCTGGGGTGACATCATCGTCATGTGATCTGTGCAGGGGGCGTGGCTCAGCACTGGATTGGATAAGAGGTGATCCAGTGCTAAGCCACGCCCCCTGCACTGATCACATGACGGTGACATAACCCCAGGCCCTTAGGGTTGTCCAAGGTTCGGGTTCATTGAAGAATCCCCTTATGGATTCCAAATGCCGTTATGGTCCGCGGTAGCTACGATAACCCGAACTTTGGACGCCAAACTAAAAATAGAAGTTCACTCATCTCTAGCTATTATGTAAAAGAGTAAATTGTGAAAGAAATCCAAGTACTTGAATTCGATGGGTAAACAGAGTTCTTTCATGTAAGGCTGCATCACGCTTCATATGTGAGATAAACACATACACACATGTTTGCAGGTTAGAAAACAAACATTACAGTGCGATACCTAATGCAAATCTACCTGATTGCCACCTTGTCCATGACACCCAAATAGTGAGAGGTGAGCTCCGGTAGGGTTATGATCTGGTGCATTATAATCTAAACACTCAGATGTTATGCCCAAGCTGCGGACCTGAAAAATAGATGAAATATAATTCAATTAAACTTTATATTATATTATTACACTCTACAACTACAAGTGACCGTGGGCAGCAGTGCTGGGATGGCAAGGGACTGAACAATTTATCAACTTTCCTGCTCTCAGCAAAAGTTTTTTAATTTCCAGAAACCCTTTTACAATAAATGTAACTTTCGCAACCGGTGCCATTCAGACAAATAAAATCATAGGATGTATTAAAAAATGCATCAAGTGCAGATGCTGCGTACAGTAATACAGGAGTTTGCCTCTATTAAAATCACTGGCTATACTGGCATAAAATGTGCAATATTTTGTGGAGCATTCAAAATCTTGTGATTGATGTCCAGCACGAGCCAAAACAAGGTTAAAACTGGAATATCCTAAATCATATTAAAATACAGAGGCACACCCTAAAAATAAGCTTTTTAGGGTGTATGTCTGTATTTTAAGATGGCTTCATAAATGATAGTTTCAACCTTCCCTTTGTTTCTGCTGGACACCAATCAAATGATTTGGAATTCTTCCCACCATCTGAAATGCTGCGAACAGCTTATGAGAGATCTGATTACAATGTATAAATACATTCTTTTACAAAAATATCGCACCAAGGAGTTGCTGGAATCTAATGAAAATGTGTGAATGTAATGATGATATATGTCATTAAAGTTTATTGGGGAAAACTGGACAAGTGAAAGGAGGCTCTAGAACCCCGTTGTGCCACCTCCAGCCTGGAGTCCAGATGAGATACGGTTGTCCATAGAGGCATACAGGTTCTGCATGGTATTCTGTGGCATATTTGCCCACAAATGTTGCGGATGGGCCTGTAGATCCTGCACACTTATAGGTTGCTGAAGTTGGCATTCCAGCTTTCATTGGAGATGAATCTGGAGACTGGGCAGGACAAAGAAGTGTTGCAGTTAGAAGGAGACATTAATGGGAAACCCTTGCTTTGTGTGGTGTCCTGTTGAAAAATGCCAGTATGTCCTGCACATATCGCTGAGCTATTAGTGTCATTTGCATCAGATAGGGATAGGGGTGTGTAATGAAGATGCCAATTGTGTCTGGATGGTGGATAATAAAACTTCAGATCAAATGATCACCTGTGGTGGTGGTCTGTCTAGGCCATCCAGAACCCATTCACAGTGTGTGGGTGTTCTCATGTAACCCACTGATGCACCCCCTCTCAAAGTCTGTCAAATGGGCAAAATGTCTTTGAGTGTGTTGTAAAGGTACGTCTAGTAGCCAAGAATCTTACAAGAGGTACACTAATCGAAAGTAAGTTCTGAGAACTTTTTTGTAAGGCAGAGGGAGAAACATTTTTACACCCTCTTGGGGCAAGGTCGGTGTCTTTACATCTGTAATAAGAATCTGCCTGAGGCATAACTGCATGCAGAATTTTACAGCAATTTGTGGCTGAGTAAATTTTTGTCATTGAGTTTATATGAAGGGACAGTACAGAAATCTTTGTAATATTCTTTTTATACACAGACCCTTACAAAGGGGCAATGCTGTACATAAGGTTTCAAAACTAAAGGGGTTTTCTGGAACGCAAAGCCATCTTAACATGTATGGCGGAAGTCCAGTCTTTAAAAATGATGCCCGCTCGCAAGTACAGAGGGCATCATAGCTGCTGGGTTTCTGCTGTTTGGTCATTTGCTCCTTAGCTCCACACGTTCCTTCTTTGAGCGGTCCCGGCTTTTACCTGCCAGACTGTGAATTGAAGCTCTGTCGCCCATTAAAAACAAAATTCTGCCATGTCTCTCTGTCCCTACGAGCAGATTCCTTCCTTATAGATAATATCACAAGTTATTAGTACTACATTTTTTGGTATAGGTAACTGATCCAGGAAGGATTTTTCTCATAAGAGGCATCTGGCATCTCGCTTCATGAAGGGTTTTGCCTTCTAGAACAAAACTGTAGGATTATATTTTGGGCTTGATGGACCTGTGTCTTTTGAAAATATTAAAGGTATTCTGTCACCATGTCACCATGCTGACAGTTAGAGCGCTGTAAGTCTCGCGATGCGAGAGATCGCGCAAGCCCAGTTCTGACATAGTGTTCCTTCCCTGTGCTGGCATCAGCCTCAGGGAAGGAACTGGGCATGCGCGATCTCGCGCATCGCGAGACTTACAGCGCTCTAACTGTCAGCACGGATGAGAATGATACAACGGAGACGGTGCTGGGCTCCTTCACAGGGGGCGTGGCCGGGCACAGGAAAGGTTTCGTACCGCCCCCCTGGGCACCTTGACTCCCTAATTCACATATTAATAAAATCATTTTTTACAGTCAATAAAGATGCGCAGCGCTATGGCACACATATAGTGCGGACATGCTAGTGGCAATCTAGCCGTGCATGTCCGCATCTATATATGCTGTAACATGGTGACAGAATACCTTTAAAGCTCAAATAGTCATAGTTATAATATGAATAAGTGTAAGGAATATATAAGCTCCACAACTGGTCACATTCCCAGTATATTGCCACAGTATCTTGTATACATCTGTTTTCTCTCATTTTTTCAACCAAAAATTGCCATTTAAAAAAAAAAACTAACAAAAAAGAAAAACATAAAAATATAATTGCTGACATAAATTCTATGAATGGCACATGTCAGAGCATCATAATAAGTATACTTGCCGCTCCATGCCAACCAGGACGATCTTCTGGGACATGTAGATCTGGAAAAACATTTCTCAAGTACCAATCAAAATTCTTGCACTGTAGTCGTTCTCGAAGTATTTTCCGATCAGAAATATCTCCATATTTTTCCTAGTATAAAACATTAAACTGTAAGTAAAAGATCCTGTAACTTCATTTCATATAGCGTGCCATCATTTTCTTTTTACTATTCATTAATACACTATGAATAGGAGTTTCTTTATGGATCACTGTCAGGATCAGCTATGTTTGCATGGTAACAGAATAGTATGATGCGACTGAGCTTTTTGGCACCTACAGCATTTAAGAGGTTGCCCGAGTTACATAAAAACATTTTTTTCCACACATACCTAGTACTGCTCTGGCCCCTTTGTTTACATGCAGTTGCAGAGCTGTGGGGGCGTGTAACAACATTCTGCGATGTTGTTCTTGTGGGTGTTCGCTAAGATTGGCCTCCCCCTGCACGGTCTTGGTTCTCTTTGCAGACAGATCCATCTGATGCTGCAGCTCTTCCCAGTAGTCACTGACCTCACAGACATTCTTTCTTCTGGCTGCTCTCCTGGCCAATTACATCTTGCTGTTTCTTCCATATCACCTGTTCCAGTCCAGTGAACCAACCTCCATCCTGTTAGCTTTCACTGTGACTGTAATTCCTCTTCTGCTTATTGGGTTATAAAAGCTAATGCTAAGCCACTCTGCCTCCTGTAACGTGCAGGGGGGTTGTTACCACCCCTCTGTACCCGTACTGCAGACTACTAGAAATTCACTCGTAACTTCTAGTAGTAATAACAAGGGAATGGCACAACATAGAGCCATAAGGATAGATGCTCCATGATTGTTTTTACATAGGGAATGCATGATGCTATTACACAGGCATGTCAGGAGCGGTGACAGGTCCTCTTTAATAAGGTGGCAGCCCACTACCAAAACCTTCTCATGGTAGCAGGGCTTCAGAGCTCCCTTTTAGCATTTTTATTTTATCATATGCAATGAATAGGGCATTTCAATAAAGTATTATTGCACTGTACACCCAATAAAAATATTCTTTGTTTTCTTATGTACATTTTCCATTTTGGCAACTGCCCCCTGCTGTTTAATCTTCTGGTCTGACGTCTCCTGCATTCAGAGGTGGAGTAACATGCTCAGCAGCTTACCTGTTCTCTTTCCCTCCTCCTAGAGCTGGAGAAGTGATCTCACAGTGAAGCAGGTCATGCAACTTATACATTCATTCACATACTACTTACTAGACAGTAGAGATGGAAATTGTGGGGCATTACATACCATATGTATCTTTGGGGCTATATGTGCAGGACTATTTTCTATGCGGGGAGGAAGAAGTTAACAAGAGCTAATGCATCTTTAGAGATTCATGCTGCCTACCCAGAGAAAGTAAAGAAAGTCCTCCAGATAAAGGAGTAAAAAACTTTCAAAAAGTTTTCAATCTATGGGATAATCCCTTTAATTGATTCTGTGTACTTCTGGCTAAATGTTTCCTGTAGTATATGACAATCCCTATGATGGGAGTTTTAAATCCCGGTGTTTTTACATAACGTGTAGTAACATTTAATCAATTACTAGGGTATTTGACCACTGAGGTACCCTACCATTACACGGAACAGGTTTATAATACTTTCAAAAGCTCACATTGTAACATAAAGTTAATATTTGTTTTATATATTTGATGTCCTCTATACCTTTCTAGCCGGAGGGTTTCTGTTGTAGAAATGTTCCTTATAATCATCCATCCACACTTCAGCAGCACGAGCAGTATTCTGCAGGAAATTTGGTCTCGCATAAGGGGCCTTCTTGGGAAAAACATGCCCAACATGAGAACATGGGTGGATCTCAAGAGTCCCACCACACTGCCAAACCTGTAAATGTTAAAGAACATGTGAAATAAATATGTGATCACATCTGAATAGTCAAGACTCAGTTCAAATTGTGTACAGGCCTATATTTAGTAATCTGGAGCATGCATCAAACAAAGCTCCGACATGTAAAAGCTCTAGGCCATACAATGACATACTCAAACAGAATCCCCGGCACGCCCTGTCTTTGCTGGTAATCATCTTTATTTCAGTTTACAGCATACATTAGGACATGATTTTGCCCATCCCAGCCTTCCTTAACTATATATATAGCAGCTGAAGGCTGGGATGGACTGAAATGCGTCCATCAGTAGTCTCTCTAGGACCGGAGTACTGGCTTCTTACAATTTCCTGTATACAATCGCATACATCGACACCGTTTAGAAATGTATACATTTGCTTTGTCAGTGGCCTCATGTATACAAAAAAAATGCAGCATGCAACTCTTTTCTATACATAGTGACATAGATTTAAAAAAAAAAAAACACGGCTCCTTCCAATTTAACCCTTAGGGTACGTTTACAAAAGGCAGATACGCTGTGAAGGCTATTACATTTTAGCGATTGTGCAACAATCAGCCCGTGTGGCTGTACCCTTCCAGCACACCTACCCAAGGAATGCTAAATGCGCACTCTCGTCATCCACTGGCTGTATAGGATATCTATACTATATGCACAAGGAGTGCCTTCCATTACATACGCTGAATGTACACTCAACAGGGTGTGAACAAAATCTAATCTATAAAAGTGTCCTGACATATGGATCAACTAATAAAAAAAAAAATCTAATGAAAAGAACTGTACTCTCATTCAGGCTGGGTTCACATGATGTTTTGAGTCTTACATGAGAAGTGTACGTCTGGAGGACTTAATAGGCATAATAGGCATACAATGGGAAACTTCCCCCACACAGTCCCTCACGACTTTACCTTCCCACGAAAATCTTTTGCAGAATTGAACCCATTTCGCCATAAGCTGCAGAGCCTCCAGCTTAAACAGAAGCTCTCTGAGGCATCAGTTTATTGGAGGCTGGTGAGGGATGCCGTACAGAGACATCCTTCACCCATAAGCCATTATGGCCACCATTAAAAGGATTCATTTGTTTTACAGGACCCTGCAGGATGGAATAGTGCAGTTTACTACGCTATTCCATGCTGCTTTTTTTGCAGTATACTGAAGTATAGCAACTGGCGGAGGTCAAAAAGATACTCTTTTGACCTCCATCTGACTAATGAAGCCCTATGGAAATATTTTATGTGTACGTCTGGAGGTTCCTGATGTACATGCTAAATGTGAGGGTAAAACGTGATGTGAACCCAGCCTTAAACTGGCTTGTGCTCACAGTATAAAGCCCTCAAAGAGGTACTTTATAATGTGAAGAAGAAGATTCATCCCTAAAGAAGCATGGTTGAGGAGTGAAAAATGGGTGAAGTGAAAGACAATGAAGGCAGCTACCACTGGGAGTCAATAACGCTCATTGTATGCATTCTCACATTTTGATGCAAACCACTTGGCATGAACTATAGAAAACACCTGCCGTCTAGTTTTACTGGACCAACCTAACATAATGCAGACTACTGTTTGAAACAAGCCTTTGTATCACATCTCATTTTCTTAGCTGCCTGTGCTAAATGTTAAATGTTATGAAATAGGTGAGGACACTAGTTTCCACTTATCTGCTGGTATTCAGGGTTTGCACAGGCCAACGGAAGAGAATATGAGGACTATCTATAAAATGTTCCTAAACCTAATATATATACAATGACACATACTCTGAATGAAAGCTCCAAGTTTTCGCCACCCCAGACTTCCATGCCCATGTCGTAAGTTCCAAGGTATTCAAAGTATTTCTTGCTCACAGCAAACAGTCCACCGGCCATAGTTGGAGACCTGAAAACATAAAAGTAAATTAACATCCAGAGAAGGAATATAAATAACATACTCCAATCATAAATGTAAAACTATACTGTCAGTCCTCAAACATTCCCACTAAAATGAGAACAATGTTACCGTACAGTAATGCTAAACCCATTGGCCATGATTTATCATACCTTCACTCCAGAATTCTGGCATCAAAAAGTCCCAAAATAGGGCATTTGCGACTTTTCACACTCATTTGCGCATAATTTTGCGACTTTTTTACACGTGTATACCACTCACTCCAGTTTAGTAAAAATGGGCGTGGTTAGCCATGTTAATGAGTTTCTCTCCAGATTTATCATTGGGACTTTTCAAAAAAGTCGCAAAAAAGTCCCAATTTCACTCCAGGGGGGACCATGCTTATCTTATGCAACTTTTTAATAGAACATGCGACTGTTTTGTAAATATGTGTGACTTTTGTAAAGCCGTTTACTGAAGGATGAACTGCTGCCATCAAACCACATTTATCACAGTATTAAAGGACCATTAATAAATCTGACTGACCCAAAAGTGACTTTGGACTCCAATGTGAAATTGGAGTAAGATGGAAGTGTAATGATAAATCTGGCCCATTGTCTCTGCAGTCAGCGTCTGCTGCCTACGCCACATTCAAAGTTTAGGTTTAGTTACCGTTTAACGAAACAGGCAGAGCTTCTAACTGAACCACTTAGGCTTCATGCACACAACCGTATGTATTTTTCGGTCCTCAAAAAACGCATCCGCAAAAAATACGGAGGACGTTTGTGTGCATTCCGTATTTTGCGGAACGGAACAGCTGGGCCCTAATAGAACAAGCCTATCCTTGTCCGTAATGCGGACAATAATAGAACATGTTCTATTTTTTTGCGGAACGGAAATATGGAAATGGAAGGCACATGGAGTAACTTCCATTTTTTTTGCGGATCCAGTGAAATGAATGGTTCCGTATACGGTCTGCAAAAAAAAAACGGAAAGGACACGGAAAAAAAATACTTCGTGTGCATGAGGCCTTAACCAGTTCAATAATGTCCTGGTCTTGAAATCTGACTTTTATATGGCTTTGTCATCAATCCTGCATAGGTTTATAATCCATGTTATTTGAGCACCTTGTTGTATTTCTTCAAGTTAAAGAAAAAAAAAAAAAAACAGGCAGTAGAGGTCAAGACAAATATTTTCACATCTTCTGACTGACATGCTAGAAAATGCCATACGTGGGCGATCTAAACCCCATGAGCTCCACTAATTGCAAAAGCAAATGGGCAACAGTTCTTCTCCAATTAATGTTTTCTCACTAAATATTGCTGAGTCTCTCATTGAAACTTACCATTCAGTTCAATGAGTCTATAAATGTACTGTACACAAATTACATTTACAAATGGCTGTAAAAAATAAAAATAAGATCTGATAAAACACAAAATAATGGCATGTGGCCAAAGAGCAAAAAAAACAAAACAAAGCATCTTTAAATACTATATATAAATGCTAAAAAAACAATGTCAGAGCAGGTACAGTAGGCCCCCTGAACAATGCTAATAGGGAGATGATCACTGGGATCAAGAAAAGGCATAGCTACTAAATCGGTTTTTAGCTCTGTACTAGCAGAAGGACCCAACTTCGCACGGGTATATTTCATTTAATGTTTGTGTGTGTTGTTAAAAGATATTGACAGTATCCCCCATAATAGTGACCTCTACAGCACCCTGCCCCTTTAACAGTGAACTCCACAGTCTCCCACCCCTTAACACTGACCCTCCATAGTGCCCAACCACTTTAAAATGGGACCTCCACAGCTGCCCATCCCCTTAACATTGACCTTCACAGCAGCACGTCCCTTTAACACTAAGTTTCACAGCGCCCCACTCCCTTGACAGTGACCTCCTCAGGGGCCCACCCCCTTAACAGTGACCTCACAGTACCCTGCTGCCTTAGCAGTGACCTCCACAGCAGTTACCCCTTTAATAGTGTCCCCTGCCCCCTTAACAGTGACCTCCACAGCGGCCTGCCACCTTAACAGTAACATCCACGGTGAATGCCTCTAACAGTGAACTCCACAGTGCCCGCCCCTTTAATAGTGACCTCCACAATGCCAGACCCCTTTAATGCTAGGGCTACATGACGACATGTGTCGCGCAACATTTTGTATCAACAATTTTTATAATGATAGGCTATGGTGTCACACTGAGACACGTGACATGCTGCGACTGCGACACGACAGTTGCAAAAAATCCTTCCAAGATGGATTTTTCTGCGACTGTCTCGTTGCAGTCGCAGCATGTCACGTGTCGCAGTGCGACACCATAGCCTATCATTATAAAAATTGTCGCGCGACACATGTAGCAGTGTAGTTGTGCCTTATGTTTCGTGCGACACATGTCTTCGTGTAGCCCTAGCCTAAAGCTGACCTACAGCAGTGGAGAAAAATGGCTGGGTTGTTATGGAAACCTGGAGATGTGACAGGAGTGTTGATACATCAAGTAATATACTTAATATACCAAATGTGGCTGAATGTAGATATGGTGAATTAATCTGCACAGGCAGGGCGCCATAGGTACGTACTGCTGTGGTAGCCTTGAGCCTAAGAATCGAGGCTTCCACAGTGAATGAACGGCTCCCTTGATCTCGCCACGGGAAAGCCATTCATGCCTTGGGAACACAGGAATCCTGGGGTTTCACTGCTCAGATACATGATCAAAATTGACCATGGCATCTGAGGGGTTAAATGTCAGCGATCTGCGTTGTCGCCAATTAGACATTGCCTTCAGGTGTCTGCTGTGCTCCCAGCAGCAATGGCGCCTGCTCATCTTTTGGAGGTTATGAACATTTGCGGGAATGGGTTTAAAGAACTGTTGAGTTATTTTTAGAGATTCTCTAGTGAATGGTACAGAGTAATGCCACTGGTGCAAGCTCGATGTGATGCCCATTTTCAAAAACGGCTCTAGGTCTTTCCCAGGAAACTGTAAACCAGTAAGCTTAACTTCCATTGTGAGAAAAATGTTTGATGGACTCTTATGGCATTATATACAGAAGTACATGACCATAAATAATATCATGAGTGACAACCAGCATGGGTTTACCAAGGACAGAAGTTGTCAGACTAACCAGAGTTGTTTTTATGAGGTGAGTAGTAGCCTGGACAGAGGAGCAGCTGTGGATATAGGGGGGGATTTATCAAACTGGTGTAAAGTAGAAATGGCTTAGTTGCCCATAGCAACCAATCAGACTCCACCTTTCATTTTTCACAGCTCCTTTAGAAAATGAAAGGTAGAATCTGATTAGTTGCTATGGGCGACTTAGCCAGTTCTCCTTTACACCAGTTTGATAAATCTCCCGCATAGTGTTCTTGGACTTTGAAATAGCATTTGGCACTGTCCCTCATAGACGTTTAATAGGTAAAGTGAGGTCTATAGGTTTGTAATTGGATTGAAAACTGGCTGAAGGACCGTGTCCGGAGAGTTGTGATCAATGATTCCTCTTCTGAATGGTCCCTGGTTATGAGTGGTGTGCCCCAAGGTTCACTGCTGGGTCCGCTATTATATAACTTATTTATTAATGATCTAAAGCAGGGGGTCAGTATCCTCCAGAACTTAGTTGTGGAACTGCAACTCCCAGCATTCTCCATTCCCTTCTAGAACATCCGAGCAAGTGTGTATGCTGGGAGTTGTAGTTTCCCCACAGCTGAAGTTCCTGGGGTCGCGGTCACTGCTGTCTATGGAAGATGTCCATATGCTACAAGCTGACGAACCCTCTGAGTATTTGTATATTATACATACCTGCTAAGTTGTAGTAGCAGGTGAATCTTCACCAGATTCAGAAGCTGGCTGCAGAAGGTGTCGTTCCAGTGTAACACGTTAAGATGCCAATCTGACACTAGCGCTAACCAAAGATATCTGAGCTGCTCCTTGACAGATTGGCTACTCGCTGGTATCTAAGCTCTGCAGAGCTCTCCATTGCCTGGTTTCATTCATCTAATGAGTGATAGACGTGGTATTCCCTTAATTATATTGTGAGTGCAGAATATTTATGTCACTTTTTTCCCTAATTGATATTTGCCTCCAGAAATAGACTACCAGGCCTGAATTTATCATCGGCATCATACCTGTAGTTGTGCAACAGTTTTAATGTTACCTGTTGGTAGGGTTATTCTATGGTGCCCAGCATGTGTTACCTGTAGAACGGCTACTCGTCTAATATACTTTAACCACTTCAGCCCCCCTAGCTTAAACACCCTTAATGACCAGGCCACTTTTTACAAATCCGCACTACACTACTTTCACTGTTTATTGCTCCGTCATGCAACTTACCACCCAAATGAATTTTACCTCCTTTTCTTCTCACTAATAGAGCTTTCATTTGGTGGTATTTCATTGTTGCTGACATTTTTACTTTTTTTGCTATTAATAAAAATTTAACGACATTTTTGCAAAAAAATGACATTTTTCACTTTCTGTTGTAAAATTTTTCAAAAAAAACTACATTTCTATATACATTTTTCTCTAAATTTATTGTTCTACATGTCTTTGATAAAAAAAGTCCAATAAGTGTATATTTATTGGTTTGGGTAAAAGTTATAAGCGTTTACAAACTATGGTGCAAAAAAGTGAATTTCGGCATTTTGAAGCAGCTCTGACTTTCTGAGCACCTGTCATGTTTCTTCAGGTGCTAGAATGCCAGGAAAGTATAAATACCCCCAAATCACACCATTTTAGAAAGAAGACACCCCAAAGTATTCGCGGAGGGGCATGGTGAGTTCATGTATCATTTCATTTTTTCACAAGTTAGCGGAAAATGACACTTTCTGAGGAAAAAAATAAAAATAATAAAGTTTCCATTTCTGCTAACTTCTGGCAAAAAAAAAAAAATCTCAGACGGACTCACTATGCCCCTCAGTGAATACCTTGGGGTGTCTACTATTCGAAATGGGGTCATTTGTGGCGTGTTTACTGTTCTGGCATTTTGGGCGGGGCTAAATTGTGAGCAGCCCTGTAAAACCTAAAGGTACTCGTTGGAATTTGGGCCCCTTTGCGCACCCAGGCTGCAAAAAGTGTCACTCATGTGGTATCGCCGTACTCAGAAGAAGTAGGGCAATGTGTTTTAGGGTGTATTTTTACATATACCCATGTTGGAGTGAGAGAAATATCTCTGTAAACTGACAACTTTGTATAAATTTTTTTAAAAGTTGTCGTTTACAGCGATATTTCTCACACAAAGTAATGGGTATATATAAAAATACACTCCAAGCACATTGCCCTACTCTCTAATCTGGCGATACCATGGTGACTTTGCAGCCAAGATGCAAAGGGGCCTAAAACCAATGAGTACCTTTAAGATTTCACAGAGCATTTTTACGCATTTGGATTCCAGACCTCTTCTCACGCTTTAGGGGCCCCTAAAATGCCAGGACAGTATAAATACCCCACATGTGACCCCATTTTAGAAAGAAGACACCCCAAGGTATTCTGTGAGGGGTATGGTGAGTTCATGTAAAATTTTATTTTTGTCACAAGTTAGTGAAATAAGAGACTTTGTAAAAAAAAAACAAAAAAAAAATATATATAAATTTCCGCTAACTTGTGCCCAAAAATAAAAATTCTGTAAACTCGCCATGCCCCTCACGGAATACCTTGGGGTGTCTTATTTCCAAAATGGGGTCACTTGTGGGGTATTTATACTGACCTGGCATTTTAGGGGCCCTAAAGCGTGAGAATTCAAATGCGTAAAAATGCCCTGTGAAATCCTAAAGGTACTCATTGGTTTTAGGGCCCTTTGCGCACCCAGGCTGCAAAAAGTTGCACACATGTGGTATCGCCGTACTCAGGAGAAGTAGGGCAATGTGTTTTGGGGTATATTTTTACATATACCCATGCTGGAGTGTGAGAAATATCGCTGTAGCGACAACTTTTTACATTTTTTATTCAAAGTTGTCAATTTACAGAGATATTTCTCTCACCCAGCATGAGTATATGTAAAATACACCCCAAACACATTGCCTACTTCTTCAGAGTGCGGCGATACCACATGTGTGCCACTTTGCAGCCAAATGCAAAGGGGCCTAAAACCAATGAGTACCTTTTAGAGATGGCATTTTTACGCATTTTTCTTCTCACGCTTTAGGGCCCCTAAAATGCCAGGGCAGTATAAATACCCCACATGTGACCCCATTTTGGAAGAAGACACCCCAAGGTATTCCATGAGGGCATGGCGAGTTCATAGAAGATTTTTTTTGGCACGAGTTAGCGGAAATTGATTTTTATAGTTTTTCTCATAAAGTCTCCCTTTCTGCTAACTTTTGACAAAAAGTTAAATTTTCACGGACTCACTATGCCCCTCAGTGAATACCTTGGGGTGTCTTCTTTCCAAAATGGGGTCACTTGTGGGGTGTTTGTACTGTTCTGGCATTTTGGGCGGGGCTAAACTGTGAGCAGTCATGTAAAAGCTAAAGGTACTCGTTGGAATTTGGGCCCCTTTGCGCACCCAGGCTGCAAAAAAGTGTCACTCATGTGGTATCGCTGTACTCAGGAGAAGTAGGGCAATGTGTTTTGGGGTGTATTTTTACATATACCCATACTTTGTGTGAAAAATATCGCTGTAAATTGACAACCTTGTATAAAAAAAAATTAAAAGTTGTCATTTACAGAGATATTTCTCTCACCCAGTATGGGTATATGTAAAAATACACCCCAACACATTGCCCTACTTCTCTGAGTGCGGCGATACCACATGGTGACACTTTCAGGCAAGATGCGCAAAGGGCCTAAATTCCCATGTGTACCTTTAGGATTTCACAGGACATTTTTACGCATTTGGATTCTCACGCTTTAGGGGCCCCTAAAATGCCAGGGCAGTATAAATACCCCACATGTGACCCCATTGTGGAAAGAAGACACCCCAAGGTATTCTGTGAGGGGCATGGCGAGTTCACAGAAAAAATAAAAAATTTGGCACAAGTTAGCGGAAATTGATTTTTTTTTTTTTTTACAAAGTCTCATATTCCACTAACTTGTGACAAAAAAATAAAATTTTGCATGAACTCACCATACCCCTCACAGAATACCTTGGGGTGTCTTCTTTCTAAAATGGGGTCACATGTGAGGTTTTTGTACTGCCCTGGCATTTGAGGGCCTCCGCAATCATTACACGTATGGCCAGCATTAGGAGTTTCTGCGATTCTCCGTATATTGAGCATACGGGTAATGAGATTTTGTCCGTTCAGCCTCTGCGCTGAAAAAAAAAAAATGAACTGCACAGATTTTTCATTCGCATCAATCAATGTGGATGAAAAATCTCGGCCAAATCAGTGACTGCGGTGGGCTGGGCGCTAGCTGCCTAACAAGTAGCTAGCTAACTGGTGGTGATAAGGGACCCTTATGCTCCATTCACACGTCCGAAATTCTGTTTGCGGAGCGGATTGCGGACCCATTCATTTCTATGGGGACAGACTTTGTCCCGCTCGGATCGAATTGCGAATCCGCGCTACGGAGTCTGCACTTCCGTTCCGCAAAAATATAGAACATGTCCTTTTCTTGTCCGCAATTGCGTACAAGAAAAAGCATTTTCTATATAGTTCTGGCAATGTGCGGATCTGCAAAATGCGTAAAGCACATTGCCGGTGTCCTTGTTTTGCGGATCCGCGTCGCGGATCCACAAAACACATATGAACATGTGAATAGAGCCTTACAGGGGGTGATCAGTGACAGGGGGTGATCAGGAAGTCTATATGGGGTGATCAGGGGTTAACAAAGGGTTAATAGTAGTTATAAAGTGAGGGGTGGTGGGGGGTTAGTGTAGTGTTTGGTGCAACTTTACATTGTTACCTGGTCCTCTGGTGGTCGATCCCAGTAAATGGGACCACCAGAGGACCAGGTAATCAAATATATCAGGCGCTGTTAGCAACACAGCGTCTGATATACCACTTTGATCTCATTTATTTTACATTTACAGCCTGCCAGCGATTGATCATTGCTGGCAGGCTGTAGTACAACTGCAGAGCCGCGCTCTGCTGTGAACGCGTGCGCGCGTTCACAGCAGATCTCGGCTCTCGCGAGATGACGCACGGATGCGTCCAGGAGGAATAAACCTGCCGCCGCCTGGACGCATCCGTGCGTTCGGCGGTCGGGAAGAAGTTAAATTACAGTATCCATTTCTGAAACCGTTAAACAGGAACGGTCACCTTTCCACCTTTCCTTACGTCTGTTTTAGTAAATACTTGAATTCTCCCTCCCCCCAATAATTCTGGATAATCTTTTCCTATAACTCTATTGGGGGAGATTTATCAAACTGGTGTAAAGTAGAACTGGTTTAGTTGCCCATAGCAACCAATCAGAGTCTACATTTCATTTTTCACCGCTCCTTTGGAAAATGAAAGATGGAATCTGATTGGTCGCTATGGGCAACTAAGCCAGTTCTACTTCACACCAGTTTGATAAATAACCCCATATGTGCCAGTCCTCCCTTTATTATTATCAGCCTGCAATAGTGATCCATTTGGGTGTTACCAGATGAGGGTGTGTCCCTGCACACTCAAACTGGCAGCACTAATTGGATAGCATCAGTCTGTACAGGGACACACCCTCAATTAGGAACACCCGGTTGGACCTTTATTGCAGATTGCTGGCAATGCATTCATAAACTTATAGCAATAATGGGAATAATAGTGAAACGGCACAACATTGAGTCATAAGAAAGATGCTCTAGAATTATTATTACATGGGGAATGCAAGTAGTTACCAAAACAGACATGTTTTACTCCACTAGAGGAATTAATGGTTTTATCCACTGGTTATGCCTTAAAAGTCATATAAGGTCCAGAACCCCGATCCAGAGGGCACATTTACAAAGAAACTGGCACACGTACACCATCACTCTCCTGTAAAGGGAACCTGTCACCATGAAAATGTAAAGTATCAGAAGGTTAAAGGGAATCCGTTACCATTAGAGATGAGTGAACTTCTATTTTTAGTTGGGCATCCAAAGTTCGGGTTCAGGTTATCGTAGCATCTCGTTATGGATTCCGCTACCGCGGACCATAACGGCATTTGGAATCCATAAGGGGATGCTTCATTGAACCCGAACCTTGGACAACCCTAAGGACCTGGGGTGACGTCACCGTCATGTGATCAGTGCAGGGGGCGTGGCTCAGCACTGGATTGGATAAGAGGTGATCCAGTGCTGAGCCACACCCCCTGCACTGATCACATGACAGTGATGTCACCCCAGGTCCTTAGTGTTGTCCAAGGTTCGGGTTCAATGAAGCATCCCCTTATGGATTCCAAATGCAGTTATGGTCCGCGGTAGCGGAATCCATAACGGGATGTTACGATAACCCGAACTTTGGACGCCGAACTAAAGAAGTTCGCTCATCTCTAGTTACCATGCATGCACTGTCGGTTCGGGAATTGCAGCAAGCAGCGGGGCTGTACTGCGCAGAACACCAAAGCGATGGCACATGTGCAGTAACATGGGTGCGGACAAGACTACATCACTGCTGGGGCAGCCAAGAATAAGTAGTGTGGATTACAGTGCAACGGTGAAACCATTGTTGCACCAAGCTGAAAATTTGCATATAAAAAAAGATGAATTTCTCTGAAAATTCAGGCAACAATCTGGATGGGAGAAAGAACATTTTATTCAGGGCACCTGCGCACACCTAGAAAATTATTTGGTTGGATATCAAGGTATGTGATAATAGACTGCCTTTAAAAAGGATTAATATCTAGTCAATGAATGGTCAGCATTCTATTATCATTCATCGTCTGATTATTTCAGAAAATGACAGGTAATTGTGTAAGGACACACCCCTTTTCTAAAGGGGAATGGTAACACCTAATTGATAGTGTATATTCATAAATGTCTAGAATGAGAGAGTTCCAAGAAACGACGCTCCACCATTGCTTAATTTTATAGGGAACATATATTTACTGTCACAGGCATCTCAGCGAGAGGCGACAGGTCCTCTTTAAGGGTCCATTCAGACGTCCGTAGTGTTTTGCGGTCCGCAAATTGCGGACCGCAAAACACTGACGTCGCACATCGCCGGCACTTAAATGAGGAATCCTATTCTTGTCCACACATTTGTGGAATGGATCCGGACACATCCTACAGACATCAGACTGGACCCTAATGGTGGATTTACATGTGCCGAGGAGCAGCCCGTTATTGTGAAGGAAGCGTTCCTTCCTGACAACTGGCTGCTTGTTCAGTATGAGAACGAGCAATCACTAGCCCAGAAACAATCATTTCCTGCACAAACAACAGCTTCATTCGATGAACGAGTTTCACTTGTTTATCGGGTGATCGGCTGCAGCTTTAGACGGGCAGATTGTTGGGAACCAGAGTTCACAGGAACGTTCGTCCCCGATAACCACTTCAGCCCCCCTAGCTTAAACACCCTTAATGACCAGGCCACTTTTTACAATTCCGCACTACACTACTTTCACCGTTTATTGCTCCGTCATGCAACTTACCACCCAAATGAATTTTACCTCCTTTTCTTCTCACTAATAGAGCTTTCATTTGGTGCTATTTCATTGTTGCTGACATTTTTACTTTTTTTGCTATTAATCAAAAATTACCGAAATTTTTGCAAAAAAATGACATTTTTCACTTTCTGTTGTAATTTTTTTTTTTTAAAACTACATTTCTATATTAATTTTTCGCAAAATTTATTGTTCTACATGTCTTTGATAAAAAAAAATACAATAAGTGTATATTTATTGGTTTGGGTAAAAGTTATAGCGTTTACAAACTATAGTGCAAAAAAGTGAATTTCTGCATTTTGAAGCAGCTGTGACTTTCTGAGCACCTGTCATGTTTCTTCAGGTGCTAGAATGCCAGGATAGTATAAATACCCCCCAAATGACACCATTTTAGAAAGAAGACACCCCAAAGTATTCATGGAGGGGCATGGTGAGTTCATGTATCATTTCATTTTTTTCACAAGTTAGCGGAAAATGACACTTTCTGAGGAAAAATAAAAAATAATAAAGTTTCCATTTCTGCTAACTTCTGGCAAAAAAATAAAAATCTCAGACGGACTCACTATGCCCCTCAGTGAATACCTTGAGGTGTCTACTTTCGAAATGGGGTCACTTGTGGGGTGTGTTTACTGTTCTGGCATTTTGAGCGAGGCTAAATTGTGAGCAGCCATGTAAAAGCTAAAGGTACTCGTTGGAATTTGGGCCCCTTTGCACTCAGGCTGCAAAAAGTGTCACTCATGTGGTATTGCCGTACTCAGGAGAAGTAGGGCAATGTGTTTTAGGGGTGTATTTTTACATATACCCATGTTGGGTGAGAGAAATATCTCTGTAAACTGACAACTTTGTTTAAAAAAATTTAAAAAGTTGTCGATTACAGCGATATTTCTCACACAAAGTATGGGTATATATAAAAATACACCCCAAAACACATTGCCCTACTTCTCCTGAGTACGGCGATACCACATGTGTGCCACTTTTTTGCAGCCAAGATGCGCAAAGGGGCCCTAAAACCAAAGAGTACCTTTAGGATTTCACAGGGCATTTTTACGCATTTGGATTTCACGCTTTAGGACCCCTAAAATGCCAGGGCAGTATAAATACCCCACAAGTGACCCCATTGTGGAAAGAAGACACCCCAAGGTATTCCGTGAGGGGCATGGTGAGTTCACAGAAAAAAAAAATTTTGGCACAAGTTAGCGGAAATTGATTTTTTTTTTTTTTTACAAAGTCTCATATTCCACTAACTTGTGACAAAAATAAAATTTTCCATGAACTCCCCATACCCCTCACGGAATACCTTGGGGTGTCTTCTTTCCAAAATGGGGTCACATGTGGGGTGTTTGTACTGCCCTGGCATTTGAGGGTCTCCATAATCATTACACGTATGGCCAGCATTAGGAGTTTCTGCGATTCTCCGTATATTGAGCATACGGGTAATGAGATTTTTTCCGTTCAGCCTCTGGGCTGAAAAAAAAAAAATGAACGGCACAGATTTTTCATTCGCATCGATCAATGTGGATGAAAAATCTCTGCCAAAATCAGTGACTGCGGTGCGGTGGGCTGGGCGCTAGCTACCTAACAAGTAGCTAACTAACTGGCGGTGATAAGGGACCCTTATGCCCCATTCACACGTCCGAAATTCTGTTTGCGGAGCGGAATTGCGGACCCATTCATTTCTATGGGGACAGACTTTGTCCCGCTCGGATCCGAGATTACGGATCCGCACTTACGAGTCTGCATTTCCGTTCCGCAAAAATATAGAACATGCCCTTTTCTTGTCCGCAATTGCGGACAAGAAAAAGCATTTTCTATATAGTTCTGGCAATGTGCGGATCTGCAAAATGCGGAAAGCACATTGATGGTGTCCGTGTTTTGCGGATCCGCGCCGCGGATCCGTGGCACGGATCTGTGGATCCAGCGGAACCGCAAAACACATATGGACATGTGAATAGAGGCCTTACAGGGGGTGATCAGTGACAGGGGGTGATCAGGGAGTCTATATGGGGTGATCAGGGGTTAACAAGGGGTTAATAGTGGTTATAAAGTGAGGGGAGTGGGGGTGGGGTTAGTGTAGTGTTTGGTGCAACTTTACATTGTTACCTGGTCCTCTGGTGGTCGATCCCAGTAAATGGGACCACCAGAGGACCAGGTATTAGGTATATCAGACGCTGTTAGCAACACAGCGTCTGATATACCACTTTGATCTCATTTATTTTACATTTACAGCCTGCCAGTGATTGATCATCGCTGGCAGGCTGTAGTACAACTGCAGAGCCGCGCTCTGCTGTGAACGCGCGCGCGCGCGCGTGCGTTCACAGCAGATCTCGGCTCTCGCGAGATGACACACGGATGCGTCCAGGAGGAATAAACTTGCCGCCGCCTGGACGCATCCGTGCGTTCGGCGGTCGGCAAGCGGATAATGTGCCCGACTATCAGGACGAGTAAACCCGCCACAAGATCTCAGAGAAACTATGTTCAGTTTGCACGTTGTCATCATACTTGTGTGCATACTCCTCCAGGATTTGCTCCCACACTCCACAGGAATTCAGTCACATTGTCAGCATGTTTTTTTTTTTTTTAGAGGATATTCACACAACCTTTTGTATTTCGACTTTCGCAAAATATGGATGACATCCGTGTTGCATCATATTTTTTGCTGACCTATTAAAATCAATGAGTTTGTGGTCCGGGAATAGGACATGTTCTATTTTTTGTGGAATGGACTTATGGATAGAAGTCAGCCCCTGCTCCATTTACTTTAATGGGACTGAGTGGGATACCAAGCACAGTCACTATACAATGTACGGCGCTGGCGCTTGGTAAGCATGGAGAAGGCCGCGGGGCTCACAGGAACACTGCTGCCTTCTCAAACAGCTGATCGACGTGGGTCCCAGGTGTCGGACCCCTACCGATCAGATGCTGACGACCTATTCTGAGGATAGGTCATCAGTATCAAAATCCCAGAAAACCCCTTCAATACCTGGCGGTCAGTCTTTATAAGCCACAGGAACAAGCTCCTAATCTGCATTCTCCATCACTGTATATGTACATAACACAGCAAGTACAAGGGATAATTAGCCACAAGAAATCTGATGCGTCTTAAAGAAAACAACAAGCAGAATTGTTGAAATCTAACCTGTCTGATCTAGGGTTTTCATAATACCAAAATTTACACTGTCCCTGCTACCCTGTGCTTTGTGCACACAGCAGCAGGGAGCGTACCGTGGCATCCATGGGTGGCTTTAGTAGCGTCCTGGCTGCCATGGTAACCGATCAGAGCCCTACGATTTCACTGATGGGGCTCCGATTGAAAGCTGCCGCTGCCACCAATGGATATACTGAGGAGGGGGGAGGGGACCTTGTCACCACTGCGCCACCAATGAATATAATTAACCCATTAAAACAAATGTAGGCTGCCTGTGCCCGCCGTATCACACAGCCGGCACCCGGCCTTAATGACAGAGTACCAGAGGGGTTAGGGGTTAATTGACGAGGATAGCCATCTCTGTCATTGAAGCCGGGTGCCGGTGTTCTAACAAAAAACCTTACCTGCGTCAAAAAACCTTACCCCTCGTGACTTCCGGTGACGCGGCCGCAACGGACATGACTTTGAGGAAGGGGTGTGCGGCTCAGCGCAAGCGCACTACTACGGGTGCGCTTAAGGGAAAATTACAGGCAGAATCGGCCACCAACTGCGCATGCGCACGAGGACGTGCAGTAATGTAAGCCAGCACAGCCTGAATCGCGGACACCACGCATGCGCCCTTTAGGGGTAAGGAGATCTGATGCTCTTTTATCTTGCAAAATCTCCTTACCCTCACACTGTGCACGTGCAGACACAGCCAGCAATGCATCTGAAGCGCATCAGATCTCCATACCCCTGAGGGCGCACGCGCGGCTGTGCTGGCTTACATTGCGGCGCGTCCTCGCGCGCATGCGCAGTTGGTGGCTGATTCTCACTGTAATTTTCCCTTAAGCGCACCCGTGGTAGTGCCCATGCGCTGAGGCACACACCCTCTCCGCACCCATGGTAGTGCACTTGCGCTGAGGCGCACACCCCCTCCTCAACGTCATGTCCGGTGCGGCCGCGTCACTGGAAGTTATGAGGGGTAAGGTTTTTTAACGAGGTAAGTTTTATTGTTAGAACACCGGCTGAGTGATACGGCCGGCACGCGCAGCCTACGTTTGTATTTAGCGGTAAATTGTATTCATTGGTGGCGCAGTGGCCACAGCCCCTCCTCAGTATTAAATTCTCATTGGTGGCCAGTGGCAGCCACTTCACAGTGGGGATGGAGGAAGGGACTGCCGCCTTCTCCACTGTGCTGCTGAGGAGAACATGGTGCACGCTCAGGAGGACGTTCACCATGTTCTCTAAGATATACTAGGCTGTGCAGTAGTGCAGCCTAGAATTGGAAAACAGCAAATCCTGGTATCGTATTGATCTGGGTACAAAAGTATTAGGCTACTTTCACACTGGCATTTTGGCTTTCAGTTTGCGAGATCCGTTCAGGGCTCTCACAAGCGGTCCAAAACGGATCAGTTTTGCCCTAATGCATTCTGAATGGAAAAGGATCCGCTCAGAATGCATCAGTTTGCCTCCGTTCAGTCTCCATTCCGCTTTGGAGGCGGACACCAAAATGCTGCTCCGCTAATCCGTTTTCTATGACACAATCTGGCACAATAGAAAACGGATCCGTCTCCCATTTACTTTCAATGGTGTTCAAGCCAGATCCGTCTTGGCTATGTTACAGATAATACAAACGGATCCTTTCTGAACAGATCCGTCTGTGTGGATCCATGACGGATCCGCAACAAACGCAAGTGTGAAAGTAGCCTTAATTGGGTATCAACAATTCGATGCGCAACCCTAGTCTGATCACAGTTTCCCTTCATGAAAGATAGTGTACAGATCCTATGACCTGACAGACATGAGATACTGTAGTGGGATCCACCAACAAAAATCTTACATTTTGGTCTCATAATGAATAGGGTCTGTATATGCTGTACTGCTTTCAAACTTCAAAGGGGTTGTCTGGGATTTTAATATTGACCAATTCTTAGGATAGCTCATCAATACAAGATCGTGGCTTCCAACTATTGGCAATCAGCTGTGTGAGGCCTCATAATTTACAGTGCTTCATCCACACTGAATAATAGCAGCTTTGTCCCATTTACGTCTATAGGATACACTGCACTACTTCTATGAACAGCTAACACCAGATCACAGTTCAAATTGGTTGCCATTGGAGACAGTCAACAACTTCTTATTTGACAGATCCATAACAGATTGACTGTCTGTTGATCTGTAAATCCAGGATGTATTTTATAGGATTCCTTGCAAGATAAGAAATGTAATGTTTTGCTAAGCGGTTAAACTTTATATAAAAGTGGTTTCCCACCTTCAAATACCCTTTATTATATATACTTCATAAAAAGTCATGTCCTTTGTGAACTAGATTAGACGGTAATCCCATGACTGCACCAGACAAGAGAGGATAGGTGGGTCACTAGTAGAGTTGAGCGAACTTGTATTTTAAGTTCGGCATCCAAAGTTCGGGTTATCGAAGCATCCCGTTATGGATTCCGCTACCGCGGACCATAACGGAATTTGGAATCCATAAGGGGCTGCTTCATTGAACCCGAACCTTGGACAACGCTAAGGACCTGGGGTGACGTCACAGTCATGTGATCAGTGCAGGGCGCGTGGCTCAGTACTGGATTGGATAAGACGTGGTAGGCTACCAGGTCTTAAGTGTTGTCCAAGGTTCGGTTTGATTGAAGAATCCCCTTATGGATTCCAAATTCCGTTATGGTCCGTGGTAGCGGAATCCATAACGGGATGCTTCGATAACCCCAACCCGAACTTTGGACGCCGAACTTAAAATACAAGTTCGCTCAACACTAGTCACTAGGACTGCTCTAGAGGAGAGTTCACACTCACAGATGCCCCTGTCGTGTGTTTTTTAGTTAACACATTTGCATAAAATGTCAACCAACATGTCTAACTGAACATAACAGCCTTGAGCTGCAGCTATTTTCCCCTCTCCTACACAGAGAGTCAGAGAATTCACAGTTTGGGTGGAGTGATGGTTACACGACTGCTAGGGTATGACGACATTGACCATGCACTTTGAAAAACGGTCTAGACAACAAAACGTATAAAAAAATATGTATTCCCTTAAAATGAGTCATGGGAAAATATGCGAGGTTCCCGAAAATGACTGTCTGATAATATATATACCAATAAGTGAAAGCTATATCCTCATCTGCAATTATTTTCCTTTTTATCTTCCCAGTGCTTCTAAAATGAAGCAGTTTTGCAAATAGGAGTGATGAAAGTACTGGCACTGGAAAAGGATGGGTATCTCCCAGAGAAAAAGAACAGTCTCACTGTTGCCACCTTCTGAAGTGGCTCTGTATAAGGCTACTTTCACATCTGCGTTTTTAATTCAGGTTTTGAGATCCGGCAGAGGAACTCAAAACCTGAATTAAAAGGACCCGTTACATTTAATACATCCTGATGGCTCCATTTCGGCCGGATCCGGTTGTATTAAATCAAAACTGAACAAACCTGATCAAGCATGAAAACCATTGTACGTCAATGGCCATAGTTGCATTGTTTCTGGGCAGAAAATCACTGTTTATACAGCAGGAGCTGCTGCCCAGAAACGATTATTTAGGTGCCGATAAAAACATTACTTCCAGATGTTGCTGAATAACTATGTGAAATATTACACACAAAACATACAAGCATTTTTTTTTGTTACTTAGGTGGTGTTTTTTGGGTCTCTGGAATTTGTTTAAAGGGGTTACCCATGAATTGATAACGATGTGTGCGCAGCTTTCCAAGCGCAGCGCCGTACATTGTATAGTGGCAATGCTTGGTACTGCAGCTCAGCTCCATTGACTTGAATGGGGCCGAGCTGCTACTAGACCACGTGACCGGTGTACTGTGATGTCACATGGCCTGGGAAGAGGCAGTGGTGCTCATGAGCTGGCCTCTTCTAACAGTTGATTGGCAGGGGTCCTGGCTGTCTCCCACCGATCTGATATTGATGACCTATCCAGAGGAAAGGTCATCATTATAAGATAACCTCTTTAAAAATGCTGCATGTTGGGGGAAAAAAGTGTCAACAAAGATGCTTAGAAAAATGGTTTCAATGTCAGTCCTAAAAGTTCACTTCAAAAGAAGTGTAGTTCTGACATGCTTGGCTCGACTGAGAGGGGAGGCCTTGTGCGAGGACGAAGGAGCGAGCACCCTGAAATCCCATATGCCCAATCACTCTTTCTCCTGAAACCTGTTGTTGGGGGAAAAGTTTAGATCCTCCCATATTCATTAGTTTGTTACTCAGGACCACTGAAATCAGCAGATTGGGCTGATGATCATCTAATGTGTCATCAGGATCTCGGACTATTTTTTGCAGTAATACACGAGTCGTTATCAGCACCCAGGGCTGTGCTGTAATACACTGCTGGGACTGCTGTGCGCATGCATAGGAGTCCTCTCCATTATGTTAACACAGCAGAACTACTCATGCAATAGTGCAAATAATAGTCCAAGATCATTGTGACAGATTCCCTTTAGTTCCCACATCGCTACCGTGTTGATGTGGAGGGCCCCATAGCAAAACGTTAGCGATGTGGGAACTTCAGAATAGTGCCTTCAGGATTCGTTGTGGAACAATTTGTTACAAACCCACAATATACTCCTAAAGGCATACAATTAGACTAGCCACAAATGACTGCAGTGCTACAGGTTACCTTATAGGATCTATCCGAGACCTCCTTCTTTGACGCTCCTGTTCTGGTACAGCGTGCCACTGAAAAGTCAAACGCCAGTCAAATCCACCAATCATAGGTTCACCAGTCTGCATGTAGAATTCAAAGCTGTTCCAGTCAATGGTGTCAATGACAGGACAAACCACTGCCGTTTCATTTTCTCCAATCCTGCAAGGAAATATCAGAACTAGTAGTTAATCGTGCACTGATGGACTGTGGGTTGCGGATTGTATAATCGTAACAGTAATTACAGCTTTTATCATCACATAAGTAACTGGAACAACTGATGCCAGATGTAAACAATTTCTTCTCTATGCAGAATGTGAAGTGAACCCAGGTGAAAATCGGGTTATCCTGAATAGAATCCTAAGGCCTTATTCACACGTCCGTTGTGTTTATGGATCCGCAAATTGCGGATCCATAAACACACCCGGCCGGCAGCCCCATAGAAATGTCTATTCTTGTCCGCAATTGCGGGCAAGAATAGGGCATGCTCTATTTTTTTGCGGAGCTGCAGCCGTAAGATCGGCGGCGCGCTCCGCAAAAACTGATGCAGAGAGCACAGTGTGTGCTCTCCGCATAGTTCCGTGCCCCATTCACAGTCAATGGGTCCGCATGTATTCCGCAGAATTGCAGAATACATGCGGACGACATTGCGGACGTGTGAATAGGGCCTAACTGGGAGGGTCCAGAATGTGGTCTGTTAGGCAAAGGTACAATATGCTTGTCTAAAGGAGGCCGTTTGACACACATACCTCTCGAGCAGTGGTTCCAGCCAGCCGTTGACGCATTCACAATGGCAGTCCAGGAATGTCAGCACATCACCAATTGCATAGGTTGCACCAATTAACCGCGCTCGTACAAGTCCTTCACGTTTTGTAGTCCGGACTAAACGCACTCTCTCCAGTGAGCTAATGTAATTTGCAAGCTGGGACTTAAGAAAAACTATGAAAAAAATGGCTACAGTGAGATTCATACTTTATAATACATCTCAAGAAACATTTCTATAGATCATTTTTGCAAACAAGCTCTCATAAATTTCTAATTCTAATATCTACAAAAGGCCATCTTAAAGTGGGTTTTCCGAGATTTTTATACTGATGACCTATCCACTGGATAGATCCGACACCCCATGCTGATCAGCCGTTTGTAAAGGTACCAGCGCTTGCAGTAGCGCGGCGGCTGTACATTGTATAGTGGCTGTGCTTGGTGTCGCACTCAGCCCTATTCATGTGACAGATAAACATTTCGTCACTAGGCCTAGGGAAAGCAGAGAGAAGGCTGCGGTGCTACTGCAAGCGCCACTGCCTTCTCAAGCAGCTGATCAGCGTGGGTTCTGGGTGTCGGACCCGCACTGATCAATCCAGAGGATAGGTCCTCAGTATTTAAATCTCGGGAAACCCCTTTAACTGCCCCAATAATAAAAAATATTACGCATCTTATATTCATAACTTGATTGATATTTATATACTTTATACTGAAGTGACTGCATACAGAACAATCATAAACTTAAAGAGGCACAGACAGCCCTCAAATATGCTGAACTGTTAATGGTTTACAGCCTTATAAAAAAAAAAATATTTATGACTTGGCTTGCAGCATCTTCATTATCCACATGACTCGTGTGTGTAGAACTTGGTAATTACATTATTTACAAGGATGATAAAATGTTAATTTTTACACATTAAACACTGTGAACCACGCTTAGCATATAATTCTCCAAGTACCTTTATCGCTGAAGTCATCCACTAATATGATTTCTCTTAAAAGTACTGCTGGAGACGTTTCTAAGACGCTGTGTATGGTGCGGAGTAAAGTTGACATTGCCTCATTGTAAAATGCAATTACAACAGACGTGGTGGGAAGTTTCCTGTGATTGTAAGTTTTGGACTTACACCTGAAACATATGACAAACGCGTTAACTGTTATGGACATTTGTAGAAAATATGGGAAGACAATGCTGTATCTTTGGATTTCACACAAGCAAATGAAACGTATGATCGATACATTCATGGTTTCCATACATAGTAGATGACAGCCAAATCTGAAATACTTAGGGCCAGATTTATCATTACACTTCCATCTTAGGGTCCTTTCACACTTGCGTTCTGAGGATCCGGCGGGCACTTCCGTCCTGCCGGATCCGTCAGAACGCAAGTCACCTGAAGCATTAGAAGACTGATCAGGATCCTGATCAGTCTTCGAATTGCTTTCAGGTTACTATGGCAGCCAGGACGCTACTAGCGTCCTGGTTGCCATAGTAGAGCGGGAGCGGGGAGCGGCATACTACATTCCGTGCGGCTCCGGGCGCTCTGAATGACGTCAGAGCGCCCCATGCGCATGGATCACGTGATCCATGCGATCACGTGATTCATGCACTGGGGCGCCTGACGTCATCCTGAGCGTCCCGGAGCCGCACGGAATGTAAGTATGCCGCTCCCCGCTCCCTGCTACACTTTACCATGGCAACCAGGACTTTAGCGTCCTGGCTGCCATGGTAACCAGTCAGAAAAAGCTAAATGTCGGATCCGGCAATGCGCCGAAACGACGTTTAGCTTAAGGTCGGATCCGGATTAATGCCTTTCAATGGCCATTAATTCCGGATCCGGCCTTGCGGCAAGTGTTCCGGATTTTTGGACGGAACAAAAAGCGCAGCATGCTGCGGTATTTGCTGCGTCCAAAAAACGTTCCGGTCCTGAACTGAAGTCATCCTGATGCATCCTGAACGGATTTCTCTCCATTCAGAATGCATGGGGATGATCCTTATCAGGATTTTTCCGGCATAGAGACCCGACGACGGATCTCTATGCCGGAAAAGAAGAACGCAGGTGTGAAAGGGGCCTTACTCCACTTTTACATATGCCCAAAGTCACTTTTAGTTAGTCAGATTTATTAATGGTCCTTTAATACTGTGATAAATGTGGATTGACGGTAGCAGTTTATCCTTCAGTAAGCGGCTTTACAAAAGTCGCACGTCTTTACAAAAAAGTCGCATGTTCTATTAAAAAGTCGCATAAGATAAGCATGGTCCCCCCTGGAGTGAAATTGCGCATTTTTTTGCGACTTTTTTGTGACTTTTTAAATGGTTGCAATAGTAAATCTGTCTAGAGATTCATTTACATAAGACAACACGCCCACTTTCACAAAACTGGAGAGCTTAGTGCAGAGCTTGAAAAAGTCGGAAAAAAATGCGCAATTTTTGCAATTGCGCATTTTTTTGCGACTTTTTCACTCCAATAAATTGACTTTAGCTAATGATAAATCTGGCCCTTAGTGTAGAAGGACGTCTGATCCTAGAAAAAGGAAATCCAATCCTACTAGTAATTGGAACATGGTAAAAGAGCCCTTGGAGAGAAAAAGCTAAAGCAAATAAAAGAAAGTCAAACAAAAGGCAGACGATCCTGTAAGGGATAAATAAGACATTCCTTCAGGCACTTGCACTTAGCACTGGAAAGATGCCACCTTCTGCGTAATGCTTCAGGGCAAAGTTTTCTATGTCACGACGTCGATGTGTATGGCATTTTCAATGGAACATATGAGAAACTGGCAGAGAGCACAGAGCGCTTAGATAATGTAGTCTTTGTGCAAAGCGGTCACACTGAAAGGTAGTAGTTAAAAGCTTAGGCATCTGCAGAAGACCTCCTGCTCCCCGAGGCATCACGTCATGTACCAGTTCCACATAAAAGAATAATATGATCCAGAAGTGTATGGTCTGCTGGTAATGGAAAACGCCAAACGTTAAACTAGTTGTACATTTAATCCTGTCCCTAGGAATATCACAATTAATACTGCAAGGGCAATAAGCCAGCCATAATAAAAAGGCGGCTTTAGTGCAACAGAATGGGAGATGCTCTCCATTTTGGCTCATATAGGGGGGCCCTTCCTATATGACGTCCATATGAGCTCAGTACGGCATAAATACAGTAAACGGTATGACTTTAAAACATATTCCTTTTAATATTCTTTTCCATATTCACGATTTAAAACTCTATTGATAATGGACTTTAAAGGATGTATATATAGGTGCTCACCTGATATTAAATCATGTGTGGTGCTCAATGGTCTATTCTGACTCACCCAGTCAGTAGCGGAATAAAGTGAAGGATTGATGCTATGAAGGCTCAGCGTTCCATGTGGTATCAGGGTGTCAGCCGGTCCGTATAGGCCGATCTTTAATGCTGGCTAAATCCAATTTGCTGTGCCTCTATTATCGGATTTAGCCAGCAATAAAGATCGCGGTATACGGACCGGCTGACACCACTTGGGACGCCGAGCCTTCATAGCAGCCTAGCCTCCAACATCACGTGGATTCCGGGATCCCCGCCCAGCAGAGACGCCGCGCGCGATACACATGGACGCCGAAACAGCCACCGCACAGGAGCATCGCTCCATCACGCAGACACCGTGGTAACTACAGAAAGATAAACGGAGGCTGCGTTTGCCCTCATGTGGGATGCCACAGTTGAGAAACGCAAGCCCAATACAGTTTACTAAGCGATCTTACTTTCTTTATTACATCAGCCTCCACCTATTATTACTATGCAGTACGCAGGAGAACGCTCTGCTACTGAGACCGTGTATATCATATTTGATTTATATTGGAATTATATTGGCGTCTACACTCCCCACCTATATTGATGTTCATTCACTCCTAACAAGGGACATTTTCTCTATCAAGAAGCAGGACTCATAAGTTTTATTCCAGTGTGACCTTTCAGTATGCTTTCTATTTCTTTGATTTGATATTGTATCCTACACTATATCCCTTGAACTAATCAGGGTACCCTTTTTATAATTTTATATTTAAATAAATCTATATTTTCCATATATATTTTGATCTATATATATTTTAATCTACTCATGACCAGATATAGAGTGCCCATCTATATACTACCGATAATCGACTTTAGGTAAACCAAAAAATCTGCCACATTTTGCAGTGAAAAATTGTCATACATGCCTCGCACCAACATTTATTACCGTATTTTTCGCTTTATAAGATGCACCCGATGATAAGACGCACCCCAGGTTTTAGAGGAGGAAAATAAGAAAAATATTTTTCATCAGAACTCATATCAGATCCTCAGATCAGACCCCCATAAATATCAGGACATCAGATCAGACCCCAATATCAGGAAATCACATGAGACCCCAATATCAGGACATCACATCAGACCCCAATATATGGACATCACATCAGACCCCAATATATGGACATCACATCAGACCCCAATATATGGACATCACATCAGACCCCAATATATGGACATCACATAGATCCCCATATCAGTCCTCCATGTCAGAACCCCATCAGCTCTCAATGTGAGACCCCCATTAGACCTCTGATTAGCCCTTTATTTCAGACCCCCATCAGACCTCAGATCAGCCCTCAATGTCAGACCCCCGAGTTTAGAATAAAATAAAAAACTCCTCTTACCTCTCCTGCACTGTGGCTCCTCTACATCTCCGGTAGTGCTCCCATGTCTTCTCTGGTTCGCCCTGCACTGTCAATCAGACTGCGTCAGGTCATAGTGCGCGCAATGCGTCCTGACGCTGTACAGGGTTGTGACAGTGCAGCGCTGGCCCCAGGAAGGAAGACAAGGGAGCGTGAGGAGCGGAAGCGATTCACTCCCGGCACCAAATGCATACTAGTTAGCGCTTCCATAATGGAAGCGCTCACTAGTATTCGCTTTATAAGACGCATGGCCATTTTACCCCCACTTTTGGAGGAAAATAAGTGCATCTAATAAAGCGAAAAATACGGTATATATAGACATTATTTGCCGTGCTAGACAAAAGAGCACGGCTTAGTGGAAAATGTGTGTGAGTCAAAGTGTGCTAAAATTATAGCACAAAGTAAGCCAAATTATAGGTGGTGACAAATGAGGCAATTGACATACAGTGTAAAATATAAATCTGGTGCACTTTCTGACTAAGTTTACCCTGTCTAAATATTAGACAGAATTCGTAAATCTGCACGCACTGAAGCCCCCTGATGTCACAGACTAGTGGATTAGGATGAGAGGTAAAAGAAGCATTATGAGGAAACACCTCCTCTACCTTCCCTACCTAGAAACTGGAGCCCCCTCAGGTCTGGTCATGGCATTCTAGTCAGGCTGTATGTACACAGTCTGACCAAAAGTTTCTGCCACAAACAGACACAATACATAGAGATGGCAATAAATATTTTTCAGCCTAATTAGTATTAAATTCCTTTATCACAAATACTTAAACTACTTAAAAATGCTAAGAGGACTTGTCTTCGGATGGCGTGGTCATTGTTTGTCCAGCGATCTACCGTATTTTTCGCCCTATAAGACGCACCTAGGTTTTTGGGGAGGAAAATAAGAAAAGAAAATATTTTTAACCAAAATGTGTGCTTTTGGTGGGTTTTGAACTAATGGTGTTCTGTGGGTGGCACTATTATGGGGGATCTGTGGATGACACTGTTATAGGGAGGATCTGTGAAGGACACTGTTATGGGGGATCTGGGGATGGCACTGTTATGGAGGGATCGGGGGATCTGTGGATGACGCACTGTTATGGGGGGGATCTGTGACGGACACTGTTATAGGGGGGATCTGTGACGGACACTGTTATGGGGGATCTGTGGATGACGCACTGTTATTGGGGGTATCTGTGACGGACACTGTTATGTGGGATCTGTGGATGGCAGTGTTATGGGGGATCTGTGGATGGCAGTGTTATGGGGGATCTGTGGATGGCAGTGTTATGGGGGATCTGTGGAGGACACCGTTATGGGGGATCTGTGGAGGATACCGTTATGGGGGATCTGTGGAGGACACCGTTATGGGGGATCTGTGGAGGACACCGTTATGGGGGATCTGTGGAGGACACCGTTATGGGGGATCTGTGGAGGACACCGTTATGGGGGATCTGTGGAGGACACCGTTATGGGGGATCTGTGGAGGACACCGTTATGGGGGATCTGTGGAGGACACCGTTATGGGGGATCTGTGGAGGACACCGTTATGGGGGATCTGTGGTGGACACCGTTATGGGGGATCTGTGGATGACACCGTTATGGGGGATCTGTGGATGACACCGTTATGGGGGATCTGTGGAGGACACCGTTATGGGGGATCTGTGGAGGACACCGTTATGGGGGATCTGTGGATGACACTGTTATGGGGGATCTGTGGATGACACTGTTATGGCAGATCTGTGGATGGCATTCACAGATCCCCCATTCTATAAGTGTCATCCACAGACCCCACACCCCATAACAGTGCCATTCACAGACCCCCCCCACCCCTTAACAGTGCCATGGACAGATGTACCCAATAAAAATGTCATCCACAGATCCCCCCCGCCTCAGTGCTGCTCCATAGTATAGAAATAAAAATGTCTTATTCAAATAACGTTCATTAAATCTCCCCCTCAGTTGTATATCACTGTCTACTCACACCAGGTTTTGTATAATGCAGGCAGGCCGGGCGGCAGCTTGACTCACTGATGTCACGTGTCTGCGTCGCCTGCTTCATTCATAAAGTAGGCGGCGTAGGCACGTGACGTCAGTGAGTCACGCTGCCGCCCGTCTGGCCTGCCTGCATTATACAAAAACCTGGTGTGAGTAGATAGTGATATACAACTGAGGGGGAGATTTAATGAATGTTATCTGAATAAGACATTTTTTATCTCTATACTATGGTGCAGCACTGGAGCGGCGGGGCCGGAGCACAGTGAACGCACCGGCCCCGCCGCAATTGCCGGCCCCCAGCTCCTCCTGCCAGTCCCTCCCCGCTCATACATCGCAGGCTGCGATGTAAAAATGTCAGCATTTTGGGGGGGGGGGGGTGCGTCTTATGGGGCGAAAAATACAGTAATTAATGAAGAGCTGCTCTGTTGAGTCGGTCTGCGTTGTTAATTGCTGCATGGCACTAAGCTCTGGGATAATCACACCACTGATACGTACCTTGTTGGCAGAGGTGACACTCTTTATGCCACCGACATGGAAATCCAGGTTGGATTAAAAAAAAGAAGACCTTTAATACAGGCTAGCTAGAGGAACTTGAGACACCAGATTACATTAAAATCTGGTCGCATTGGATTGCTTTTCCTGGGTTTGCAGATTCCACAAAACGAGACAGTCATCAACAAAAGATACAGTGGATATAAAAAATCTACACACCCCTGTTAAAATGTCAGGTTTCTGTGCTATATCTATATGTGGAATATCTGGCAAGTACAGGCTGTGTGGTACATGTGACAACAATCTCCGTATTCTTCATATGTCTGGGCTATGGGGTAGAGTGGCAAGACGAAAGCCTTTTCTCACGAAGAAAAACATCCAAGCCAGGCTACATTTTGCAAAAACACATCTGAAGTCTCGCAAGTATGCATGTGGAAAAAGGTGTTATGGTCTGATGAAACCAAGGTTGAACTTTTTGGCCATAATTCCAAAAGATATGTTTACCACAGAAACAACACCGCACATCACCAAAAGAACACCAAACCCACAGTAAAGCATGGTGGTGGCAGCATCATGTTTTGGGGCTGTTTTTCTTCAGCTGGAACTGAGGCCTTAGTTAAGATAGAGGGAATTATGAACAGTTCCAAATACCCGTCAATTTTTGGCCCTATGGGGTAGAGTGGCAAGACAAAAGCCTTTTCTTACGAAGAAAAACATCCAAGCCAGGCTATATTTAGCAAAAACACATCTGAAGTCTCGCAAAACCATGTGGGAACAGGTGTTATGGTCTGATGAAACCAAGGTTGAACTTTTTGGACATAATTCCAAAAGATATGTTTGGCACAAAAACAACACTGTGCACATCACCAAAAGAACACCATCCCCACAGTGAAGCATGGTGGTGGCAGCATCATGCTTTGGGGCTCTTTTTCTTCAGCTGGAACTGGGGCCTTAGTTAAGATAGAGGGAATTATGAACATTTCCAAATACCAGTCAATATTGGCACAAAACCTTCAGGCTTCTGCTAGAGAGCTGAACATGAAGAGGAACTTCATCTTTCAGCATGACAACGACCCAAAGCATACATCCAAATCAACAAAGGAATGGCTTCACCAGAAGAAGATTTAGGAAAGTTTTGGAATGACCCAGCCAGAGCCCAGACCTGAATCCAATTGAAAATCTGTGGGGTGATCTGAAGAGGGCTGTGCACAGGAGATGCCATAGCAATCTGACAGATTTGGAGTGTTTTTGCGAAGACGAGTGGGAAAATCTTGCCAAGTCAAAATGTGCCATGCTGATAGACTCATACCCAACAAGACTGAGTGCTGTAATAAAATCAAAAGGTGCTTCAGCAAAGTATTAGTTTAAGGTTGTGTACACTTATGCAACCATTGTATTTTATTTTTATATTTTTCCTTCCCACTACCTAAAAGATTTCAGTTTGTTTTTCAATTGAGTGGTACAGTTTATAGGTCACATTAAAGGGCTTCTGTCACCCCCCAAAAGTCTTTTTTCATTTTTGGGCATATTAAAATCCTTATTGTGCGACTATTCAATATATAGTGCTTACCTTGTTCTGTGGCTTAGTTTCTTGACTTGACTTAATTACTTTGCTACCAGCAAGTTGGGCGTCGCATACTCCTTTCAAAAAAACGCCCCCCTGATTGACAGGGCCAGCGAGCGCTCTCCTCCACCGGCTGGCCCTGTCTGCGTTCCAAATCCCGCACCTGCGCCGTACCGGTCTTCAGACGGTGCAGGCGCACTGAGAGGAGGCCACTCGCTCGGCCACTCCTTCCTCAGTGCGCCTGCGCCGATGACGTCACATTTACACCTGGAAGAGAAGACGCCGGCATCGCTGGTAAGGAGGTGGAGAGTCCGGTGATGTCGCTGGATGCTCGAATCAGGTAAGTATTTTCCTAATAAGCATGCTACCACAAAAACCACCAACGAAATGGGGTAAAATAATTTTGAAAAAAAGGATAATTATAAACACTATACCACCAACGTCCTCTCTTCCGGGTGTAGATGTGACGTCATCGGCGCAGGCGCACTGAGGAAGGAGTGGCCGAGCGAGCGGCCTCCTCTCAGTGCGCCTGCGCCGACTGAAGACCGATACGGCGCAGGCGCGGGATTTGGAACGCAGACAGGGCTAGCCGGAGGAGGAGAGCGCTCGCTGGCCTTGGCAATCAACTGGAGGAGAGGGCGTTTTTTTGAAAGGAGGATGCGGCGGCTACCAGCAAGTAACCGCCCTACTTGCTGGTAGCAAAGTAATTAACATATTATAAAAGTGTGATTTTTAAAGAAACTAAGCCACAGAAAAAGGCAAGAGCACTATATATTGAATAGTCGCACAATAAGGATTTTAATATGCCCAAAAAAGAAAAATGATTTTTCGGGGGTGACAGAAGCCCGTTAAAAGTGGAAAATGTTCTGAAATGATTTATCTTTGTCCAATTTTTTTACAGCACAGAAACCTGTCATTTTTACAGGGGTGTGTAGACTTTTTATATCCACTGTAGGTTTTGAACAAACGGCTATCACTCTGAATCTCATCATGGACATTCCTGCTTACCTCTGCCTACCTTGTGTTCTCAGAAGAATGAAGTATGCCTCTGAAAAACTCATTCAGCCCATCTCTCCAAGAAAAAAACAAAAAGGATTAGGCAGTAGAAGTTTTACTTGCCCGATCCTTGCCTCAGCACCTGCCCTATATACACATTAATTGAAAACAGTAGTACAGATAATCTATAACCAGTCCTCCCACTATACTTGTGTTGCCCTCTACAAGGCTATCAGTTTACTGAGCAAAGTACGCAATGCACAGCTTCCCAAAACGATTCCAGAATCGTAAAAAGGAAGAACAATATACTCAGTGCTGCCCTGAGGCCACACACAAGCATTGGATTTAACCCACAAAAAAAACTTTTTATTGTCTAATCAATTAAGGGCTAAGTGATGATGATTGGCACAAATGGAGGGGTTCATGATTTACCTTCCATGCACTAGGTATATTAACCCATTGTTTTCTATGGACCAGCAAATCCATGAATCCATTCACTCATCTCTACTTGGATTGGGTTAAAAAGGGGAAATAATGAAGTAACAAGTAGATCACTGAAATACCCGAGAAAGGCAGGTACACCCAATGATCAGTTATTTGGTACTCTATGATAACATGATCATTCATCTTCAGGCACAAATAAAACTGAAAACAAAAGAAACATTCTTTCCAGAGATGACCATACACTGGTACTTCCACACTAACGTTCGAAGAATCCGTATGCAAACGGATATCATTTGTTTCCGGATCCTTCTGACAAATGCATCCAGCATTTCTTTTTTTCACATTTTTAAAGGTCTGCGCATGCAAGAAAAACTCATCAAAACTCATTGCACCCGCACGGAAAAAACTGAACAACTGAATGCAATCACAGGCAAAACTGAATGGCTTTGCTTGCGAAATCGCACAGTTTTCACTGAACGCATCCGCAACGCATCCGCACCTAATCCGGACAAGCTCGTGTCAAAGAGGCCTTAGGCCTCTTTGACACGAACGTGACGGATTGGCTCCGGATGCGTTCAGGGTGCGTTCAGTGAAACTCGCACCATTTTGCAAGCAAGTTCAGTCAGTTTTGTCTGCGATTGCGTTCATTTTTTTCCGCGCGGGTACAACGCGTTTTGATGTGTTTTTCACACAAGTAATTAAAAACTGAAGGTTTAAAAACAACATCTCCTAGCAACAATCAGTGAAAAATGCATTGCATCCACACTTGCTTGCGGATGCAATGCGTTTTTCACTGAAGCCCCATTCACTTCTATGGGGCTAGGGCTGCGTGAAAAACGCAGAATATAGAACATGCTGCCTTTTTCATGCAACGCAGAACTGATGCGTGAAAAAAAATACTCATGTACACAGACCCATTGAAATGAATGGGTCAGGATTCAGTGATGGTGCTATGCGTTCACGTCACGCATTGCACCCGCGCGGAAAACTCGCCCGTGTGAAAGGAGCCTAACGGTAGATTCACAGGGAATTTTTTTTCGAGCAGGATTTAAAGCATAATACAGCCAAAGCCAGAAGTGAATCCAACAGGGAGTACAAGTCCTCCCTTCATATTTTCGATTCCTTTCAAATCTACTTCTGGCTTTGGCTGAAAAGACCGCAGGAAAAGCTGCCTCAAAACCTCCTACAAAAAAAACTCTGTGTGAACCTACCTTCGATTATTCCACATGGGCAATATGCACCCTGTCAATAGAGGGCCAAACCAGGCCACAGATTATGGCAGAGATCAATTTCATGTAAAAATGGCAACCTTCACAGACCAACCATAAACAAGAAGATTTATTTTCGGTCATCTTTTATTTTATTTTTTGCAGGGAATTACGGTACTCTTCATTTTTTTTTTTTTTTTAAGAAGCAGGAAAATTAAAACAAGTACATGATTAATCAACAACATCATTAGTTCTTGTCCCTCTTTCTTCTCTGTTCCCTACCCAATCAACCCAACCATGCTCTCCTTACCTTGCAATGCGTCTCTAATCCCTCCAGAAAAAAATTTAATAAATATAAGATAACGGATCAATAGAAAGGAACTACCACTTCCAACCTCCCCATACGCTGGACCATTTTTAAAACATATTCATGTTTCTTCACCTTATTAACCAGATATAACCACTCATTGACATTTGGAGTATTTTGTGAGATCCAAACTCGGGCAATCAAAAGTCTAGCCAGAAACATAATTCTAACCAGCAGAATATTTTTATGCTCATGGCAGTTTACCTTGGATAAATAACTCAATATCCAACACTCAGGTGTGAACGGGATTATTACCCTCATTTTATAGGTTATAAAATTATGAATTAAAACCCACTAAACTTTTAGATCTGGACACAACCAGAACATGTGCAAGAAGTCCGCCCACTGTGAATTACACTGTGGGCAGTTTGACGACTCTCGTAGACCACATTTCTTAAGACAAATCGGCGTCATATAAACTGTGTAGAATATTAAACTGAACCAGTGTGTGATTCGAATTGTGCGATACTGATCTTAAATAACCAAATATATTTCCCCAATCTTGTGTCGTAACTCGTAACCATTGGACAATCAATTCCCCAAGCTCTTTGACCCTGGGAAACAACCTTATTAAATAAGGCCTTAGGTAACAGTTTATATAATTGGGAGATCTTGCCCTTCTGGCCTAGATTCCCAATCGCAGCATTTAAAGGTGAAGAAGTGTCTATCTCTAGAAGTAAGGTTTCTTTTACACTAAAAAGTGCTGAACGAATCTGAAAATACCTAAACCAACCTAAATTGCCCATTTGTGTTAAAGAGGAAAAAGGGAGAACCTCCCCATTCCTGACCACCTGTGAAAAGGTTACTTAGAAAATGTACATGGATGATTTAGCTGGGGATAAGTTTTGTCAAAAAAGTAACATTTTCTATGTACATAAATAAAAAGTATGCCAAAAAGGGGTGCATAAAAGAGATCCCTTTATACTCAACCCAACTATCTTCTAATAGTGGTCCAAGATCTAGAAAATAACTTTCCAGTCCCTCTGTATTCTTGTTCAACATTAACTAGTCGCCCAGATTCCAAAAGAGTAAATATATTCTCAAATGGGAATCGCTCCACCAGGGTCTTACAAAGAGCGCTTTTCTTACAGTAACAATATAACCATAACTGCCCAGCTATAAAGTAGCCCTTGAAGTAGGGAAGATTCAACCCTCCCTGCTCCAGAGCCTTATAAAAATAATCCAGTTTTAGCCTCACTCGCTTTCTACCCCAGAGTAGATCATTAATCATCCTCTCATTGAGCTTGAAAAAACGATCCTGGGTCCATGTTGGGGAGTAGAATCACCATCTTAACTAAAGATATTCTGCCAGCTCTAGATAGGGGTATTTGAAGCCAAACCGAGATTTTCGATCTCAATTTAGTTATCAAAGGAATCCGGTTAAGCTGGATAAAATCCTCGATCCTAGGCGATATCGTCATGCCCAGATATTCAAATGAATCGACAGTTTTTAACATTGTCAAAGACCCCTCGCTCAGATACTCGAAATTATCTAGTGACATAAGAGTAGCCAGGTCATTTCTTACATATAGTAGTACTAGTATCGGTACCCTGTTTACTAAAGGACAATATAGGCATAACAGTAGATGTCATTACTTACTCATACATCCGGTTATCCTGGATGTGCCGATGCAAGGATATCTGGTCACTCAGATAAATATTAATAGCATACTTTTCAATGCTTTCCTCCTGCATCTTCTTTTCAGCAGAATTAAGCTGCAGATGAGCTGCCTTTCCCCACTCTCCAGGTGCATTTGGATTTGGGGGAGGTTTAATGTATAGCGGACGGCTTAAGTCCTCCACTTTCTCCTCAGTTGCATGCAAATCTCTCTCCCACCTATTTCTTGTGTGGTCCTCTTTCTCTAAAGAAGAGAAAGAAGACACAGAAAGTTCTACCACCATATAGGTGATCATGAAGAGTCCAACCAATATGAAGGTCTTCACAATAAGTGAGCATTTTCTTAGGCGGATCCTCATGGCATGAGACTTCTGATCTGGCTCAGCACCAGTTCAACTAACACTGCAAGTCTGAAAGAAGAAAGATCCTGTTAGAAAATGTTTAATTTATTACTTATTTATATAGCGCCAACATATTCCATTGTGCTGCACATACATTGCAATCATTCACTTTTCCCAGTGGGCCTGTTATCCTGCAAAGTTAAAGCAGAGGAAGGCAAAAAACAAACAAAAAAAAAAAAAACAACACACCTCATGAGGTAGAACGACCCTACTCCATAAATCTAATAACTATAACCTGTAATATTATTACACTCCAGAAATACACCCAGGCCCCTCTTGAATTCCTTTATTATACTATCCTCAGGCAGAAACTTCCATAGTCTCACTGCTCTTACAGTAAAGAATCCTCTTCTATGTTTGTGTACAAACCTTCTTTCCTCCAGACGCAGAGGATGTCCCCTCATCACAGTCACAGTCCTGGGTATAAATAGATGATGGGAGAGATCTCTGTACTGACTCCTGATATATTTATACATAGTTATTAGATCTCCCTCAGTCGTCTTTTTTCTAAAGTGAATAACCCTAATTTTGATAACCTTTCAGGGTACTGTAGTTGCCCTATTCCAGTTATTACTTTGGTTGCCCTCCTCTGGACCCTCTCCAGCTCTGCTATGTCTGCCTTGTTCACAGGAGCCCAGAACTGTACACAGTACTCCATGTGTGGTCTGACTAGCGATTTGTAAAGTGGTAGGACTATGTTCTTATCACGGGTGTCTATACCCCTTTTGATGCAACCCATTATCTTATTGGCCTTGGCGGCAACTGCCTGACACTTGTTTCTACAGCTTAGTTTGCTGTTCACTAAAATTCCTAAGTCTTTTTCCATGTCAGTGTTACCCAGTGTTTTATCATTTAGTATGTACTGGTGACTTGCATTATTCCTTCCCATGTGCATAACCTCACATTTGTCAGTGTCTTATCTGCCACTTCTCTGCCAAAGCCTCCAATCTATCCAGATCCATCTGCAGCCATATACTGTCCTCTTCAGTGTTAATTAAATCAGATCATTTTTATTGTAATTTGCTGCTCCATAAGGAACAATAAAGTACAGTTGGTACAACCAATACAAGTAGTGTCTTCATATATCCACAATATGCAGAAAATAGAACATCTATTACAATGTAATTAAGACAATTATTCCTACCCCCCTCCCGTAACTCCCTCCCTTACTATAAGTATAACCCCCCATTCCCATATCCCACCCCTCCCCAAACTCCAGCATTGGCAGACCTGTTGGTAATTATCTAGGAAGACCAACGTTTTTTTATCCAAAATCTCCATAGCTTATCGAACTTATGGGGGCACCCACGCTTCAAGAATACTACTTTCTCATACATCAGCATAGTATTAACCTTACTTCGAAATTCCTTTACCCTTGGGGGACACGATTGAATCCAATGAAGAGCAATAAGCTTCCTGGCTACATATAATAGCCTCCCTATTGCAATCCTACCCACCTCGTCTGCACCAACCTCAGCCATATATCCCAAAACGCATACTTTAGGCTCACGAGGAACCAGTATTGAGAAGACTCTGAATTATTTCCAATATACTCGTCCAAAACTCATCCAATCTTCGGCATTTTCACAGCATATGCAGGGGTGTGGAATTTTTTTTTTAAAACTACTTGTCGAAGGACTAAAGCGGGGGCTCAATCTACTTGTCCCTCATGAAAATCTACTTGTTCTGAACTGTATGGGGCAACCACAAGGAGATATTATACTGTATGGGGCCACAAGGAGACATTATATACTGTATTGGCAGGCAGCAGGGCACAAGGAGACATTATACTGTATAGGGGCAGCCACAAGGAGACCTTATACTGTATGGGGCACTGGGGCAGCCGCAAGGAGACCTTATACTGTATGGGGCAGCCGCAAGGAGACATTATACTGTATGGGGCACTGGGGCAGCCGCAAGGTGAGGTTATACTGTATGGGGGCGGGGGCCACAAGGAGACGTTATACTGTATGGGGGCCACAAGGAGACGTTATACTGTATGGGGGCACCGACAGGGAGATATTATACTGTATGGGGCCACAAAAAGACATTATATACTGTATGGGCAGGCAGCAGGGCACAAAGAGACATTATATACTGTGAGATCTGCAAAGAGTTAACCAGCTGAGTGTATGAGCAACACCCCTTAGAACCTTTTATAGATCTCCGCAGGGAGACCATCTGTACCTGGGGCTTTATCATTGGCCACAGTTTTCAATGCTGCCTCAAGTTCATCTAAACTCAGCGGGGCTTCTAGCGAGTGCTTTGCTTCTGGTGTTAATTTGGGCAAGTTAATCCCTCCCAGGAAGTCCACTATCTTTAACTCTGAGCATGACATCCTAGATGTATATAAAGACGCATGGCACTCCTCCAGGATATTCAAAATGTCCATAGTACCTGTCCCCCTCTTTCCTTGAGAATCTACTAGCTCTGCACTCTGCACTGCAAGTCGACCCCTGTTGCGCTTTGGAAATGACCGATAATAAATGCCCTACTCTTTCTCCTTATACAAAAAGGCGTTGCTTAAAAAATAATCTTTTCCTACCCGCCACTTGAAGCAGGTGGCATCTACGAGTGTCCACCTCCTTTGATTTGGATTTTTGCCTACAAATAGATTTCATTAATATCCCCCTTAAAAAGCTTTTCATGGCTGTCCCTGCATTAAAAAGAAAATATTCCCGCAGTTCTGCCTCAACGTCTTTCATATCTCCCAAGACCTGCAACCAAAAAGCATTACATCTCCACATCATAGGTCCCAGCCTAGTACCTACAGACAGGAAAAGTTCCACCTTCAGGGGAGAATGATCCGATAAAGATCTGGGTAAGTAATACGATGATTGTATCAATGGATACATACTGTTACTAGCTAGGGCCAGAATCAATTCTTGATAGGGTAGAGTAAGTGGAAGAGCTACATGAGTATGTATGCTCTGCCGGATGCTGTAACCTCCAGACATCCAACAGTCCTACTTCTGTCCTTAGATTGTTAAGAGAGGAAGGGCCTGCATGTCCTCGAGATCCGGCAACCCTACATCTATCTAAGTTCTTGTCAGGTACATAATTAAAGTCCCGTACTCAAGTCCAGGGAGTCCCTGCGTATAGGGCCAAAAAATTCATTATTAGTCTTAGGGGAACAACTGAAAAAGGAGGGGGAACATAAACCACTACCAAAAATCATACGCACACCATCTAGGATGCAATAGACAGATGAATCTCCCTTCAAGGTCAACATGTTCTCTAATACATTCATAACGGACCTATATATTAAAATGCTTACCCCTCTGGAATGAGAGGAGAATACCGAATGCACCGCGTGGAACACCCATGACTTCCCTACAGTGTGTAATGTCTGTGTAGTCAAGCGAGTCTCTTGTAGGCAGTAAATGGCAGGGTGAAAACTCGTTCAGTATGTAAATCGGTTGCATCGGCCATACCCCTCACATTCCAGCTAATTATCTAAGTCATGCGAGTCATTACTGAATAGAATTCAGTAATTCTGCCCCATATGCACCGCAAACCATATGTTAGTAGGTTGTTGCTCGACCCTTGTTTTCCGTGTTAATTACTTTACACAGTTTAGTGTCTACAAGTGTCATCTGCAAAAATATTTGACTGTGCAAGACTTCTACAAGATCATTACTAAATATATTGAAGAGAATAGGGCCCAATACTGACCCCTGTGGTACCCCACTAGTGACAGTGACCCAATCTGAGTGTGTACCCTTAATAACCACCCTCTGTTTTCTATCACTGAGCCAGTTACTTACCCACATACAGACATTTTCTCCCAGTCCAATCATTCTTATTTGATATACTAACCTTTTATGTGTTATTTGAAAAAGTTAAGATATATGACATCCATTCACCTCAATCCAGTCTAGAATTTACCTTCTCACAGAAACTTGTTAGATTAGTTTGACATGACTGATCCCTCATAAACCTGTGCTGATATGGCGTTATACACTTATTTTCATTGAGATACTCCAGGATAGCATCTATTAGAAAACTGTCAGTTTACCCACAACAGATGTTAAACTTACCAGCCTATAGTTTCCAAGCTCTGTTTTTAACCCCTTTTAAAATATTGGCATCACATTTGCTAAACCCAATCCTGTGGAACAAACCCTGTCAATATAGAAATAAGGGTCTATCTATTACATTACATAATTCTCTTAGGATACCGGGTTGTATGCCATCTGGAACCAGTGATTTGTCTATTTCGTCTGTCATTTTATTTTGTTCAGTGAATACAGTGGAGAAAAAAAATAATGTAATACATTTAATCTCTTGGGAATGAGCTTCTCTGTCTCCAGTTTGGTGCCTTTATAGGTCTTTTATTTAAAAAATTTTTATTCCATTATGTTTTTTTCCTTATAGTCTTTAGTGCTTCTTCACTACCTTTCTGTTTTAGTAATTTAAATGCTTTCTTTTTGTCATTTATTGCCCCCTTTACATTTCGATTTATCCACAACAGTTTTATTCCTGTTCCTGACCCTGTTATTCCCACAAGGTATGTACCTCTCACAATGAAAGTTTAGGATGCTTTTAAAAATATCCCATTTGTGGCTGCATTTTTTATTTTTAAGGATACTGTACCAGTTAGTGAGACTAATAGCCTCTCTACACCGTCAAATTTAGGGTTTTGAAAGTTCAGTGTTTTTGTGCCTCCCTGAAAAAAAAAAGAAAAAACTAAACAAAAAATCTATTGATCTACTGATCTATTTTCTTTAATAGTAGATTTTCTGAGGACTGTGCATGTATTTCTACCCACAGTGACTGCAAATGCTTATTTCCCTCACTTACATCTTCCTGGAGTGTGGGCTTTAGACAAGAATTTACATAAAGTAAATCCACGTCCGGTCTTCTGGCATTAGTATACAATTAAGGCTACTTTCAAATCTGCGTATACACTTGGTACCGGATCTGTCCTAAATACATTTCAATAAAAATTAATGCCGGATCCAGCAATTCGGCCACTGTTCAGCTGCGGTATTTTCTCCGGCCAAATACCGTAAAAGGGACGTAACGGAAGACATCATGATGCATACTGAACGCATTGCTTTCCATTTAGAATGCATTAGGATAAAACTGCTGCGTTTTTTTCCGGTATTGAGCCCCTATGACGGAACTCAATACCGGAAAAGATTAATGCTAGTGTGAAAGTACCCTTACATTGGTTCTGATGCCTGATCAGGTTTTTTCAGTTTTGATTTAATACCGGATCCAGCCAAAGCAGAGCCATCAGGATGTATTAAATGGAACGGATTTCAGGTGTTGAGATCCTCTGCCGGTAAAATGTCACATTTTGTGGTCAAATGGAGCACATTCAAAGACCAGGGCAACCTGGAAACCTACAGCTGGATGAATCTGAATTGAAACATGCCAAAAACGTTAGCAACTACTTGCAAAATCATTCTATGTAGGGTCAACTGATCACTGTGATTCCTGACCCTAATAGGAGAATTGCTTCACTTCATTGTAACTTGGCTCATCAAACATAGTAAAGTAACTATTAATACTGTCATGTTGGCAGAGAGAACCTAATAAGTACTTGTAATAATGATGTTCACATACACAGTCACTTGGTCTGAGTCCTAGGCGTTCCTGTGCTGCATTATGCAAATGCTGTACTGTATAAAAAAAAACAAAAAAAACTCAATACTTGGCAGAAGGGAATATACACAATAACATGCTAAAGCTAATATTTAACTTGAAACCTGACTCTAGGCAACAATGTTTAAATGTAATAAACTATAAAGGAAATACAAAGAAATATGACTACGGACACGTCATCAAATTTCTAAATGTCAAGGCAGATGTTTCTTACACAAGGTTGTTGGACACAGCAACAGACATACCTATGTGATGAAAGGTCTGTAAATATCTACGCTGGAGATTTATCAATAGTGTCATAAGATGCAGGAATTTTCTTTATTAAAATGGGCACACTGCCATAAATGTCTGATAATAGGGAGCCTCGCCTTTTGTGACAACATGAACACCCTACATCTCCTTCCACTAAATAGGGTGGATGTATATGACCAAAGCTCTCTACATTCATGTCTATGGGAATTATGGAAATAGCTGAACGAGCTCAGCTTGGCAGTTTCCATATGTCATACTGACTTAAAATAAAAGAAGCAGGCACACGTACATACTAACCCTTTCCTGACAGTACCTACCTACAGTACCAATTGTGACATGTGTCACTTTATGTGGTAATATTGTAATACTTTTATATATCCAACCAATTCTGGGACTGTTTTCTCAAGTCACATCGTACTTCATGTGGGCTTACATAATAGAAACCACCCACAAATGACTCAATTTTAGAAACAACACGCCTCAAATTATTCAAAACTAATTTTACAAACTTTGTTAAATATTTAGTTGTTCCACAATTAAAACAACATGGAAGTGAAACTTTAAAAAAAATCATTTTTTGCAGAATTTCCATTTCAATCTATTTTTCCTGTAACAGAGCAAGGGTTAACACGAAAACAAACCTCAATATTTATTACCCTGATTCTGCAGTTTACAGAAACACCCCATATGTGGTCATAAACGGCTGTATGGGTATGCCAAAGGGCTCAGAAGCAAAGGAGCACCATATGGTTTTTTGAGAGGGTAGATTTTGCTACAATTGTTTTTGGGTACCATGTCACCCCCAAAAGGTGACCTCATTTTAGAAAGTAGACCACTGAAGGAATAATCGAAGGGTGTAGTGAGCACTTTGATCGCACAGGCATTTCATAGGATTAAGGAACACTTGGCTGTGAAAATGAGAAATTTCATTTCTTCCAGTAAAATGTTGCATACGCATGAAATATTTCATTTTCACTAGGTATAACAGAAGTAAATGCACCCCATAATTTGTTACTAGAGATGAGCGAATTTCTCAAAAATTCGATTCGGCCGGTTCAACGAATTTTCCATAAAGATTAGATCCGAATTTATACGCGGCGAATCGTGTTAAAAACCAGCTATTTCCTGGCTGCTGAGAACCTGCATAGTGGTGTAGAACACTGTGCCTCGCAGTAAAACGCATAGGGAGTCTGCTGTGGTAGTGAAACAAAACTGTGAGTTAGTATGACACACACATGACAGGTCGCTCTTAGAATCACTGCACACTTCACTTATTTGGGCAGTTACGGGGCCAAAACTGACCAACTAACTCAAGTATGAACACAGCCTTACAGGTCGACGTTAGCGCCATGTATACAGAACCGTGCAGAGGCCCAAGATCCTACTGTAGCGTGAAAGAGCGCACTCGTTTTACACCGTCGTCAGCTGATTCTACATAGATGTCTACAGAACCTGTTCTATTAAACGCTTATACAAGTAGAGCTCCTCTGACAGAGTGGTTTATCATTGGCGTTGAGAGTGGCTTATTACTTTTTGATCAAAATGTACACTAACGACCTCTGATAGCTTCTAGCATAGAGGCAGGGCAGAGTGCTGGTTGCATTTCTGTGTCTGTATGTATATTTTGCCATGAGAAAACAGGAAAATCCAGCTTCTTAAAAGTTGCAAATTTATTCCATCAGGTTAAAATCTTCAGATACAGGAATAGACTCAACGAACAACGCGTTTCAGACCTTAAAAAACATTACGGTCCTTACTCATGAACACCATTGAACTAAATGCGACCCTGTAAATACCATGTGTCCTCCAATCGACCGACAGGAGCCAGTCACATGGTTCACAGGTGTCAACCTCAGTTCAATTAGTTGAGTGGAGAAAAAACCACCACCATCCAGGAAGGAACATTTAACCCTTACTGGTAATGACATACACAGACACCACAGTAAAAAAAATGTCAATAATAAAGGTATCTAAAACATCTTAGCAAAAAGGAGTGGTTTTCAGTACTGTAGAATTAAATCATATTTTTTGTTAAGACCATCAGGTATGCAGGTATTTAATTCATGTATCCAAAAGGATTCACGACTAAAAAGCTTTTTCTTATGGTCTCCACCCCTGCTTGGTAGAAAAACTCTCTCCACTCCTTGGACAGTAAGGCAAGATACATCTCCATGATGCACAATTGCAAAATGGAGACTGGCTGCAGATACATTCCATGTTTTATAATGTGGTATGTCCGAAATATGTTTGTGGATTCTCATTTTGATCGCATTACTTGTACAGCCCACATACTGTAAGTTGCAGGCTGTACATGTAATTAGATATACAGCGTACGTGGTGTTACAATTGAGGTAACACTTCAGATCAAATGTCAGTTGTCTAGAAGTGGAGAGAAAAGTTTTACTAGTCACCATATGTTTACAACAAATGCATTGCTTGTGCCCACATTTATAATTGCCCTTTTGACTAAGCCAAGTAGGTTTCATTTTTGGGGTATTCCTATATAGGCTAGGGCTTAACATTTGACCCAGGGTTGGGGCTCTTTTTGCTATACACCTTACTCCACAATGGGGGCCCAATCCTGGTCAAAACTCAAAACCGGGAGATGGCGTTTAATAATACCACATATTAGCTTATATTCCCTGCTGTACTGGGTTACAAAAGGGACCCGTTTGCTTTCTTTTATTTTATCTTTACCACATTCACTTTTATTCTGACTTCTAGGAAAAACGAGAGAATTTCTATCCATGGAATGTACTTGTGATATTGCCTGTTTGATTGACCCCCTTGAATATTGTCTCCGGGTGAGCCTATCACATATGCCATCTGCTTCCCTAAGAAAGGAATCATCATCAGAGCAATTTCTTCTCGCTCTGATGATTTCCCCTCTGGGGATATTACGAACCACATGCGGTGGGTGACATGATGATGCTAAAAGTATGGTGTTACCTGCAGTGTCCTTTTTATATGAGGATGTAAGTACACATTTTCGAATATTGTCCCCTATCAGCTTCAAATCTAGAAAGCAGATGGATTCCGGCTCCCAATGTAAAGTGAAGGAGAGGGACCCATAACATGAATTTAGATACTGATCAAAGGTGGAGATGGATGATACGTCACCAGACCACACCAACAACAGGTCATCAATATATCTTCCGTACCATGGATCCTGCAAACGGATTATTATCACTGAACAGAAAATCCTTCTCCCACCAAGCCATATATATGTTGGCTATAGATGGGGAGAATTTCGCTCCCATTGACACTCCGGAAACCTGTAAATAGTACTCATTACTAAACATAAAAAAATTGTGCTTTAGGAGAAAATCCACTGCAATACACAAAAATTCCCGGAGTGACAATGTATAATTACTATACGTCTGCAGGAACTATCGAAGGGCCGTGACAGCCTGCTGGTGTGGTATGTTGGTATACAAAGAGGCCACATCGGCCGTAATCCAAATAAAGCCATCTTGCCACCTAAAATCAGAAAAGGTTTGCAAAACTCTCCTGCTGTCCCTAATGAAACCTGGGATTTGAATAATCAGAGGCTGAAGTAGGGAATCAACCCACCCACAGAACCGCTCAGCATATGAGCCGATGCCAGCCACAATAGGTCTCATGGGTGGGGGGAAACCCGGTTTATGAATTTTAGGCAGGGCATGGAAGATCGCAACAATCGGGTGTTTGATAAAGATAAACTCCAGTTCTTTCTCATTGATGAAACCATGGGATAAGCCTTTCTGCAAGATACTCTGGAGTGACTTTTGATATACGGGGAGTGGGTTGTGGGCAAGACAAAGGTAGGTAAATATATTTTGCCATGGCTACGTGTATCTGCATACAGGGACGTGCTGACTGACCCCCCCCTGTGTTTCAGAGTGGAGAGGGTGTCAGAAGTAAGTTTGTGTTGTCGTCACTGATTATTTTGCCCTTCCTTTGACCCGTCAGAACAATAATCCCCCAAAAAAACGGATCCTGTCTGTTGAGCATCTGCCTTCACTCAGTCAGCATTTGGTCAGTAATCCATCAGCATTGCTAAAGTTAAAAAAAAACAGGAGTGGATCCAAAACAGAGATGACACGTGAATGAAATATTTGCACGTCTTCTGTATTTTGTACCCACTCCTGCTTTTGGCTACCAAATCATAACCCAATTCTGATAGGACCATACAGGCCTTACAGCTGCTACACAGACAGGATCCATCGTTCGTCTCATTTTTCCTTCCTTCTGACAGATCAGAAGAAGGGTCAAATAAGCGAACGGGTCAAAAAGGCAAAATAGCGGCCCAGTCATGGAGTGGGGATGGTGGGAGAACAGCTTCAGGAGTCCACAGAGTGGCCCAATGACATAGTGTTGAGGTAGCAGCAGAATGAGGAGACCACAGAGTGCCACAGTGACATAATGGGGAGGTGGCAGCAGCAGTGTGAGAAGTCCACAGAGTGGTCCATTTACATAGTGGTGAGGTGGCAGCAGCATGAGGAAGCCATGACATAGTGTTGAGTTAGCAGCAGCAGCACGAGGAGGCCACAGAGTGGCAAGGTGACACAGTGTGGAGGCCACAGAGTGGCCCAGTGACATAGTGTGGAGGTGGTAGCAGCATGAGGAGACCTGAGTGGTGGGGTGGCAACAGCATCAGGAGACCACAGAGTGACCCGGTGGCAGAGTGGGGAGGTCGGTGGAAATAACAGTACCCGCTGACGATGGTCGTGTAAGAGGAAGCACTTGGCATCAGATGTCTGGCATCAGGCGGGTGGCAACATCAGAATAGTAGCTGAGGCAGGTAGCAAGAAGAAACTAGTCTCTTCTCCCAAGGTTTAGTGAGACAGCATGGATGATGTAATCTGATGCAACAGACATTGGAGGGTGGAAATCCTGGATGATCCACGCCTGATTCATCTTGACAAAGGTCAGTCTCTCCACATTTTGGGTGGACAGGCGAGTTCTCCTTGGGGTAACTATGACCCCTGCCGCACTAAACACCCGCTATGCCACACTACTGGCCAGGCAGTACATCTTTTCCAGGGCAAACTTGGCCAGTTGCATCCACAAATCCAATTTGGCTGCCCAGTAGTCCAGCGGATCTTCAATGTGGGTTGGCAGGGTGCTGTCCAAGTATGCCACCACCTTCTGGTTCTGATTGAGGTCTGGCTGCTGCTGCTGGTGAGTAGTTTCTTCACTAGGCGGGTTAAGAAAGCTGTTCATCATCGACTCTAGACTCAAGCTGCTGCTGATGGAACTGGTACTGCTGCTACTCCCCCACCCTGCCACAGCAGTGGAACGAGAGCGCAGAGGGCCCCCGCGGTCAGACCTGCGAGAAGATGGACGACAGCGCAGATAGGCAGCGGCCAACTGACTACATAGGCTCTATAGTAGTTGAGTTTGTCCTCCCTCTCAGTAAGTGTAAAAAGGCCCCTATTTTGGATCGGTAGCGAGGGTACAGCAAGGTGGAGAGCCAGAAGTTATCCCTCTGCCGAATGGTGACAATTCGGCTGTCACTACGCAAGCAAGTGAGCATGCAGCGGGCCATTTGTGCAAGTGACTTGGAAGGACTCCCTGCCTCCATCTCCACTGCATACTGCCACAGTGTGCCTGGGTCATCTGTCTCATCTTCCTCTTGCTCCTCCGGCTGCTCATGCTCCTCCTCTCCTGTCACCTGTGTAAAAAGAAAACACCTATTTCGCTACACATTGCTTGTGCTCCAATGTCCTCCTCCTCCTCCAGTTCAGGGCTCATGTGGCCATCAAATGTAGGTGCCACATCTTCCGACCAGCCAGATATACTAGCATCTTTTCCTGGATATGGGGGGATCTATGGATGACGCACTGTTATGGGGAGGGGCATCTGTGAAAGGCACTGTTATGGGGAGGGGCATCTGTGAAAGGCACTGTTATGAGGAGGGGCATCTGTGGAAGGCACTGTTATGGGGAGGGGCATCTGTGGAAGGCACTGTTATGGGGAGGGGCATCTGTGAAAGGCACTGTTATGGGGAGGGGCATCTGTGAAAGGCACTGTTATGGGGAGGGGCATCTGTGAAAGGCACTGTTATGGGGAGGGGCATCTGTGGAAGGCACTGTTATGGGGAGGGGCATCTGTGGATGGCACTGTTATGGGGAGGGGCATCTGTGGATGGCACTGTTATGGGGAGGGGCATCTGTGGATGGCACTGTTATGGGGAGGGCATCTGTGGATGGCACTGTTATGGGGAGGGGCATCTGTGGATGGCACTGTTATGGAGGGCATCTGGATGGCACTGTATGGGGAGGGCATCTGTGGATGGCACTGTTATGGGAGGGCATCTGTGGATGGCACTGTTATGGGGAGGGCATCTGTGGATGGCACTGTTATGGGGAGGGCATCTGTGATGGCACTGTTATGGGGGCATCTGTGGATGGCACTGTTATGGGGAGGGGCATCTGTGGATGGCACTGTTATGAGGAGGGGCATCTGTGAAAGGCACTGTTATGAGGAGGGGCATCTGTGAAAGGCACTGTTATGAGGAGGGGCATCTGTGGATGGCACTGTTATGAGGAGGGGCATCTGTGGATGGCACTGTTATGAGGAGGGGCATCTGTGAAAGGCACTGTTATGAGGAGGGGCATCTGTGAAAGGCACTGTTATGAGGAGGGGCATCTGTGGATGGCACTGTTATGAGGAGAGGCATCTGTGGATGGCACTGTTATGAGGAGGGGCATCTGTGGATGGCACTGTTATGAGGAGGGGCATCTGTGAAAGGCACTGTTATGAGGAGGGGCATCTGTGAAAGGCACTGTTATGAGGAGGGGCATCTGTGGATGGCACTGTTATGAGGAGGGGCATCTGTGGATGGCACTGTTATGAGGAGGGGCATCTGAGGAGGACAGTGCTGCAGACTAAAAAAAAATAGCCAGGAGCCATTGACTCCTAAACTGGAAAATTTAGAAGCCAAATTAAATTTTTTAGTCACCAAATTTAAAATGCATAAATTATAATTAAAAAACAGGACTTGGCGGAGAAGATGAGATGCAGGTCACAGTAGTGAGCCACCTCTACATATAGGAGAATACAGCACCACATACCTCTTACATCCAGTGACATCTGAGGGACAAGGTGACTAAAAATGTAGAATTCCGCGGTTCTGACATTTTTATTTTCTGTTACATCGTTCACCGCAGCAGAAATATTTTTTTATATTGTAATAGCTCACACTTTCGGGCATGGTGATATGTAATATGTATGTTTTTATTGTTCGTAAATTTTATATGTAAAATTGGCAAAGGGGGCGATTTAAACTTTTAGTATTTTGGTGTTTTTAACCTTTTTTTTTACCTTTTACTTACAAACTATTAGTCCCGTTAGGGGCTAGAACCTGGGATCTTTTAATCCCTTGTCCTATTTACTAGTTAATAGTGATCTATGAGGGTGAATAGGACTTCACACTCCCCTGCTTCCCTTTGCAGCAGGGAGATTACCATGGCAGCCAGGGATTTAGTAGCATCCTGGCTGCCATGATAACCTATCGAAGCCCAGCAGTGTACGCTGCCACCGCCTCCAATGAAGAGCAGGAGAGAAGACCCTGTGGCCACTGCCACCAATGATACTAATACTGTAGGGGGGGGGGGGCGCACTGCGCCACCAATGATACTAATACTGTGTGGGAGGGAGCCACCACTGAATGTAATGAGCTCATTAATTCAAGTGTACGCAGCAGTATCACAGCACCCGGCCTCAATAACAGGGCATGCGATCCGTGGTAATTAACCCCTCAGATGTTGCAGCTAAGGGGTTAATTTCCGCAGATCGCATACCCAGTTATTGAGGCCGGGTGCCGGGTCTGTGATACCGCTGCCACCTATACTTGTGTTAATATGTTTTACATTCATTGGTGGCGCAGTGGCCACAGCTCCTCCCCGCTATCTCCCCATTGGTGGCAGCGGCGTCACAGTGGAGAGGGAGGGACTAGCACACTCTGCTAGTGAAGAGAACATGGCATACTAGGCTGTGATACCCGGAGCTACTCTAATTTAGCTAAAGTGCAGTGGTACAGTCACAAATGGCAACAAGACTAAATATGCTTGTCGCCATCTGCACATTTAAAGGCACATTGGCGACCGTTTTGGTCACCATCTAAAGCCCTGATTGGGGGGGGGGGGGAAATCTGTGGAAGACTCTGCTATATATGAATGCAACAGCACTCTGCCCTGCCTCTATGCTAGAAGCTATCAGAGGACGTTGGTGTACATTTTGATCAAAAAGTAATAAGCCACTCGCCACGTCAAGGCCGCCTCTATGAGTGGTCCTAACGCTAAATCCTACCTGTTATGGGTCACAACAGCCACATATAATCCAGGGAGTGCGGGCCCAGCATGCATGCTCGGATCAACCATGCTTATTAACCCTTTCTCGTGCCCTAACAGACTCCATTAGATTCAGGGATGCAGGTACCAACATGCATGCTGAGCCCACTATATATACTCATCCTGGAGCCAGATGGTTACTAGCAGGTACTATGAATGCAAGTTCGGTTTTTATAGTTAATTTGCAGAACAGCCACACAGATGCAGATGGCACACAGACTATATCCGTGTGCGGTCCACATTTTTGGCGGACCCATAGGAATGAATGGATCCAGTTTGTGATTTGTAAAAAAAAAAAGAAAGCGGTTCGGACGTGGACCAAAAATACAGTTGTGTGCATGAGGCCTAAATGTAATAAACAGGTCTTGAATTCTAAAAGTATCTGAATAAGGCCACTTTCACACGGTCAGTATTTTATCAGTATTTGATAGATAAAACTATGAGAGTAATCTTCAAAGAAAAAAGTATAACTGAATGATTCTGTGCTTTGGATGCCCTCCTCGTATTCGCTTACAAATACAGAAATAAATTTCTCATCAAATACTGACGGTGTGAAAGTGGCCTTAGGCTCTGTTCACATCAGCACTAGTCTGCCAGGTTTCGGACAATAGGAACTGTGTAGTCTATAATAGGATGCCAAGAGTCATAGGGATCCATTTAAAAGCAGATTCATGGAAAGCATGACACTAATGCGAGCAAAGTAAAAGCTTTGTGCTTTTCATTTGCATGTACAAGTTATGGAGAGAAAATAAGAAAAGAACAACTCTATATTGTATTACTTCACCAAGAACAAACCTGATTATATAATATCAAAGGAGAACTAAAGCAGAATCCAAACAAACATAAAAGAACAACCAACAAAACGTAACAATCTCTTTATGTGTCTTTGTTATTTGCTCATTTTAACAGATCACAATTGCAGACCACGAAAAATAAACTAGAAAAGAAGTGCATTGTTCTCTCAAACAGCAGCTATGTCTTCTCCCCCTCCCTCTCCCCTCACTACTGCACAATCCAGGAAGTTAAAGGGAACTAGTGTACTGCCCTGCGGCAGGGAGTACTTTGACATTTGCCTATTTCCCCTATGCAAAGTTAAAACTTCTTACATTATTTCACCTAAAAATTTTTTAGGGTGCATATGACTTTTTGATCGCTTGGTATTACACTTTTTGTGGTGTTCACCTGTGGGGTAAGGTCATGCAATATTTTTATAGAGAGGGTAGTTACGGACGTGGCAATACCTAATATGTCTACTTTTTTTAATTTATTTAAGTTTTACACATTAATATCATTTTAGAAACAAAACAAATCATGTTTTAGTGTCTTCATAGTCTGAGAGCCATAGTTTTTTTTATTTTCTTAGGCGATTGTCTTACAGTAGGTAGGGGCTCATTGTTTGCGGGATAAGGTGACAGTTATATTGGTACTATTTGGGGGGGCATACACCTTTCTGATCACTTGGTGTTGCACTTTTAGTGATTTAAGGTGACAAAAAAGTTTTTTTTAGCACAGTTTTAATTTTATTATTTTGACGGTGTTCACCTGAGGGGTTAGGTGATATTTTTACAGAACCGGTCGATACAGACACGGCTATACCTAATATAAATACTTCTCCCCCCCCACCTATTTTTAATTTTAAAAAAAATTTACTTTATTTTGGGAAAAGGACGCTTTTTTTTTTTAAGCAAATTTATGTAAGACTAATTTTTTTAACTTTTTTTTCACTGTATTTTATGACCCACTTTGGAACTTCAACTTTTGGGGGTCTGATCACCTTTACAATGCATTACAATACTTCTGTATTGTAATGCATTGGCTGTAAGTGTATTACACCTCGTAATACACTTCAGCCTGCTTAGCTATGAGATCCAGGGTGCTTGTATAACCAACATGCCCCCATCACCACCCCACAGAGGTTGTTACCCAGCTCTCGCAGACTGCAGAATGCCAGATTTATGAGCTGGATTTGCTAGTCAAGGGTCTGGAAAAGCGAAGTAAGAATCCCAGTGACAAATCCTTCATATTGTAGCATATCTAGACAGATTTGTCAAGGGTCCCAGGAAAGCTGGGCAACAAATTGATGATAATGCCTGGAAAGTGATGTGGAATATGTTAGTGCTATATAAGAGAGTTACATAAAAAAAAAATTATGGACCTGTAGTAGGGACTGCTGAATACTAACTCTTTCTAAGTAAATCCTTCCCCATACTCCAGAACAGTGCTACCTTTCAAGTTTCTGCAAAAGCTGGGTTATAACTTTCTTACCACTAAACAGTTCTATAGTGAGGCAGACTTGCCTTTCCGGGTTCCTGGAAAAGCTAGGCTGCAACCACATGGAACTACTAAAACTAACAAGATAAATCCTCCTCCTCATGCCCAAATAGTGCCATAGCTAGGCAGATTTGCCTTTTAGGGTCCTGGAAAAGCAGAGTTACCATGTGGAGCAGTAATAGACTGCAGAATGCCAGATCTACCAAGATAAAGCTCCCTCATCACTCCTAAATAACAGCTAGGTAGATTTTCCTTTCAGGATCCTGGGAAATTTGTGTTACTTGCACAATGTAACATTATAAGAACAGTGTATACTGTTACACAAGACTTGAAATCTGGGTCTTCAACACTGATAAACTTTAAATTTGCCTACTAGGAATTGGCAAACTGCGGCTCTCCAGCTGTTACAAAACTACAACTCCCAGCATGCAAAGACTGCTCACTGCTATCAGCCTACAGCAGGGCATGGTGGAAATTGTAGTTTTACAACAGCTGAAGAGCCGCAGTTTGCCCATCCCTGGCCTAGACAGACAGAAGAAACCTCTTCTAGCTATATAGACAAGAGTGCCATTCAGGCACCTGGGAAAGCTGGGTAGCATGTTCTGTAGTGTCAGTGGCCTGGTACTGTCTAAGTCCCTGCACACATACAGGCAGAGGTTTTGTAAGACGCTTCAGACGTTATGCAGCTTACGCCTTTTGATCCTTCCTGAACTTCCTGTTTGTCCGTGAGCTCATCCTAGTGCACAGAGCTCCAGCTGACGATGGAGAGCTAAGGAGTAAGTCACTTCTCCGACTCCAGGGTATCTGTTTAACTGCTTTGTGAGAAGTTTACATCTGTCCATGAAGAAAGGACTAAAGGCAAACTTTCCTGAGCAGGTTCTTGTTTTTCAGGGTTTAGTGTCCGTAATGTATTTTGCTGCCACCACAAAAAATTAAAGGGGTTAGGGTACGGCCATAGGACGCAGCTAAACTTTGCAATGAAATGTATAAAATCTGAGTATGTTACATGGATTTAACCACAAGGGTGAAAGCCCCGGAGGAAATCCGCAGCATAACTTGACATGTGCAGACTTAAAATCCACACCACAATGTGTAGATGAGATTTTCTAAACTGTCATCCCCTTTCCTGGTAATGCAACATGCTCCAGACCGCCAGCATATCTGCTGTACGTGAACACAAACTTTATCCAGGTTCTTCAAATCAATCACCTATTCCTAGGACGCAATGAGTTTTATATACCTTGAGGTCCAACTCTTACCCCCCCCCCCACCCCCACCGATGAGCTGTTTGTCTCATTGGCAGGGTTTCTTCACCAGAGGCCCCCACCAGCCGGATATTTAGCCCGGTCCTGACAGCTTCCTCCCTGCGCGGCTGCTCCGATTAGCTGGGCAGGGGCACAGACTCTGCTTTGGTGTGGACACTGCATAGACGACGGCAGGTGGGCATTCCTTCATAGCACCCACCAGTGAAGGAGTCCTGCTGAGGAGACAAATGGATTCGCTCATCTCAGGTTTGCATTGCTGTGTGCCATACTTTTAACAGTGGCTGGTGCTTGGTAATGCAGCTTTGTCCTGACTTGTATAATAGACATTACTGGTCATCAGTATGGAAGGGGTCTGACTCCTGCTGTTCTGCAGGTGCTGGAAACAGACACCAGACATACACAGCTCCATCCACTAGTAACCAGCCCCGGTCACTACACAGAAGGGGCTGATCGGCGGGGGAGCCGAGAGTCGGACCTCTGCCAGTCTGATAGTGATCGCCTATCCTAAGGACAGGTCATTAATAGTTCAGTACCAGAAAAAGGCTTTAAGAAACAGTCCTCTATGGAGAGATCCTGGCTATTCCATCCATGTACTTTGGCATCACTAGAATGGTGGAGAGCTTTAGTATGGAGAGAATGTCCTCAGAAATAGAGGCAGTCACAAAGGTGTGGAAGGAGGGGGTTAAAGGGTTTTTCCTAGACTTTAATACTGATGCCCGATCCACTAGATAGGTCATCAGTATGTGATTGATGGGGGTCCGACACACCTGCCCACTGCTGATCAGCTGTTTAAGTGCCACGGCATTCTCTATACATATTTCCATAGAAGTGAATGGAGACGAGCTGCAATACAATGTACAGCGCTGTGCTTGGTGAGCACGGAGAAGGCAGCAGCACGACTGTGAGTGCCGGTGCCTTCTCAAACAGCTGATCAGCAGGGGACCCAGGTATCGAACCCCCACCGATCATCTCGGAAAAGCCTTTCAAGTCACATTGGAGTTCCGGGAGAGGTCAGGCAATCACCTTCTAATTTAGTGTAAGGCACCTTCCAGACAATCACTACTGATCTAATAGGAACTATGGAGGCATCTCTAGGGGATCTGTACCAAAACATGGACTTCATAGGACCCACATAATGCTTTCTCATTCCATCATTGACCTGGGATGCAGTAGGATCACTCCCCTTAGAACCCAGCCTAGAGACTAACATTCACAGACACTAAAGCCAATATAAGCCGCATCGGTGAGGAGCCTCCCTGATACGCAGATATCTCCTACAAAGGAATAAAGCATCCACCGCAGTAAGGACGGAGAAGAATTCTTCCCCCTCCCGGGTTGGAATCTGCTGTATAATAATCACTAAATAAATGGGTCACTAGTAAAGAACAGGGTTGTCCTGCTAGCCCCAGGATAGGCAAACACAAGCTGACCGGTGGTGTTGTGGGGTGTCAGCCACCTGCCGAACAGCATCAAATTTGGACAACCCCTTAACGGTCATCATTTATAGCTTCGGTTTTACCATCCCTGAGTCGGGAAGGAATATTTTCCCCTAAAATGAGAAAAGTTGGCTTCAAGCTCATGAGGTTTTTTTTTTTTTTTTGCCTCCTTCTGGATCAACTTGCAGGATAACAGGCTGAACTGGACCTCAGGATAGGTCTTCATTATCACATCGGCGGGGGTCCAAGTCCCAGCACCCCACCCCACCCCCCACCCTTGGTATTGCAGCTCAGCCCCAATGACTTGAATGGGATTGAGCTGTAACTAGGCCACCTGAAAGATGTACAGTAATGTCACACGGCCTAGGAAGAGGCGGCTGCACTCACAGAGCACCAGCCTCTTCTAACTGCTGATTGGCGGGAGTTCTGGGTGTCCTATTCATGAAGTCACATAGGCACCGCGTACAGCATCTACATCAGAGTGGACGTATAGAGTCACATAGGCACCACATACAGTATATATACAGACATCAAAGTGGATGTATGGAGTCACATAGGCACCACATACAGTATATATACAGACATCAGAGTGGATGTATGGAGTCACATAGGCACCACATACAGTATATATACAGACATCAGAGTGGACGTATAGAGTCACATAGGCACCACATACAGTATATATACAGACATCAGAGTGCATGTATGGAGTCACATAAGCACCACATACAGTATATACACAGACATCAGAGTGGACGTATAATGTCACATAGGCACCACATACAGTATATACACAGACATCAGAGTGGATGTATGGAGTCACATAGGCACCACATACAGTATATATACAGACATCAGAGTGGATGTATGGAGTCACATAGGCACCGCATACACTATATATACACATACATCAGAGTGGATGTATGGAGTCACATAGGCACCACATACAGTATATACACAGACAGAGTGGACGTATAGAGTCACATAGGCACCACATACAGTATATATACAGACATCAGAGTGGATGTATGGAGTCACATAGGCACCACATACAGTATATACACAGACATCAGAGTGGATGTATGGAGTCACATAGGCACCACATACAGTATATATACAGACATCAGAGAGGATGTATGGAGTCACATAGGCACCACATACAGTATATATACAGACATCAGAGAGGACGTATGGAGTCACATAGGCACCACATACAGTATATATACAAACATCAGAGTGGATGTATAGAGTCACATAGGCACCACATACAGTATACACACAGACATCAGAGTGGATGTATGGAGTCACATAGGCACCACATACAGTATATATACAGACATTAGAGTGGATGTATGGAGTGACATAGGCACCACATACAGTATATACACAGACATCAGAGTGGACGTATGGAGTCACATAGGCACCACATACAGTATATATACAGACATCAGAGTGGACGTATAGAGTCACATAGGCACCACATACAGTATATATACAGACATCAGAGTGGACGTATGGAGTCACATAGGCACCACATACAGTATACACACAGACATCAGAGTGGACGTATAGAGTCACATAGGCACCACATACAGTATATATACAGACATCAGAGAGGACGTATAGAGTCACATAGGCACCACATACAGTATATACACAGACATCAGAGTGGATGTACGGAGTCACATAGGCACCACATACAGTATATATACAGACATCAGAGTGGACGTATGGAGTCACATAGGCACCACATACAGTATACACACAGACATCAGAGTGGATGTATGGAGTCACATAGGCACCGCATACAGTATATACACAGACATCAGAGTGGATGTATGGAGTCACATAGGCACCACATACAGTATATACACAGACATCAGAGTGGATGTATGGAGTCACATAGGCACCACATACAGACTGTAGGTGGTGCCTATGTGACTCCACGTCACTCTGATGTCTGTGTATATACTGTATGATACAGTATATACACAGACATCAGAGTGGACTTATGGAGTCACATAGGCACCACATACAGTATATATACAGACATCAGAGTGGATGTATGGAGTCACATAGGCACCGCATACACTATATATACACAGACATCAGAGTGGATGTATGGAGTCACATAGGCACCACATACAGTATATATACAGACATCAGAGTGGATGTATGGAGTCACATAGGCACCACATACAGTATATATACAGACATCAGAGTGGATGTATGGAGTCACATAGGCACCACATACAGTATATATACACACATCAGAATGGATGTATAGAGTCACACAGGCACCACATACAGTATATATACAGACATCAGAGTGGATGTATGGAGTCACATAGGCACCACATACAGTATATACACACATCAGAGTGGATGTATAGAGTCACATAGGCACCACATACAGTATATACACAGACATCAGAGTGGATGTATGGAGTCACATAGGCACCACATACAGTATATATACAGACATCAGAGAGGACGTATGGAGTCACATAGGCACCACATACAGTATATATACAGACATCAGAGTGGACGTATGGAGTCACATAGGCACCACATACAGTATACACACAGACATCAGAGTGGATGTATGGAGTCACATAGGCACCACATACACTATATACACAGACATCAGAGTGGATGTATGGAGTCACACAGGCACCACATACAGTATATACACAGACATCAGAGTGGATGTATGGAGTCACATAGGCACCACATACAGTATATATACACATCAGAATGGATGTATGGAGTCACACAGGCACCACATACAGTATATACACAGACATCAGAGTGGATGTATGGAGTCACATAGGCACCACATACAGTATATATACAGACATCAGAGAGGACGTATGGAGTCACATAGGCACCACATACAGTATATATACAGACATCAGAGTGGATGTATAGAGTCACATAGGCACCACATACAGTATACACACAGACATCAGAGTGGATGTATGGAGTCACATAGGCACCACATACAGTATATATACAGACATCAGAGTGGATGTATGGAGTCACATAGGCACCACATACAGTATATACACAGACATCAGAGTGGACGTATGGAGTCACATAGGCACCACATACAGTATATACACAGACATCAGAGTGGATGTACGGAGTCACATAGGCACCACATACAGTATATATACAGACATCAGAGTGGACGTATGGAGTCACATAGGCACCACATACAGTATATACAGACATCAGAGTGGATGTATGGAGTCACATAGGCACCACATACAGTATATACACAGACATCAGAGTGGATGTATGGAGTCACATAGGCACCGCATACAGTATACACACAGACATCAGAGTGGATGTATGTAGTCACATAGGCACCGCATACAGTATATACACAGACATCAGAGTGGATGTATGGAGTCACATAGGCACCGCATACAGTATATACACAGACATCAGAGTGGATGTATAGAGTCACATAGGCACCACATACAGTATATACACAGACATCAGAGTGGATGTATGGAGTCACATAGGCACCACATACAGACTGTATGTGGTGCCTATGTGACTCCATACGTCCACTCTGATGTCTGTGTATATACTGTATGATACAGTATATACTAGGGCTGCACGATATGGGAATTTTGTGCGATTGCGATTAGGGCCCTAAAAATTGCGATAACGATATGCGATGCGATATTTTAAGGGAATTGTGCTAGAGGTCTATCTGCTTGGATTTTCATGGTAAAAGCACACACAGATGACTGATAATGTGAAATGTAGTTCTGCTGAACTCAAGAACTGAAATGCAGTGTTTTTCAAAATGAAATACACGTTTGCATTACTGCAAAAGTACAAAATGCAAAACTTGCCATTTTCTTAATAGCACTGCACAGAACAGATAAAAAAAATAGATATAAAAACATGTGTTCATTAAAATAACGACTTTCCACCAGCCCCTCCTCCCTCCCCGCACTGTAACTGATGTATCTCAGGCCGCGCTGTGCAGCCTCCAGCCCCTCCTCCCTCCCCGCACTGTAACTGATGTATCTCAGGCCGCGCTGTGCAGCCTCCAGCCCCTCCTCCCTCCCCGCACTGTAACTGATGTATCGCCGGCCGCGCTGTGCAGCCTCCAGCCCCTCCTCCCTCCCCACACTGTAACTGATGTATCGCCGGCCGCGCTGTGCAGCCTCCAGCCCCTCCTCCCTCCCCGCACTGTAACTGATGTATCGCCGGCCGCGCTGTGCAGCCTCCAGCCCCTCCTCCCTCCCCACACTGTAACTGATGTACCGCTGGCCGCGCTGTGCAGCCTCCAGCCCCTCCTCCCTCCCCACACTGTAACTGATGTACCGCTGGCCGCGCTGTGCAGCATAGCAGCCGGAGATACAGTGTCAGTGTCACGTAGAAAGTCAACCATCGCTTTATAAGACGCGCTACCATTCCCCCCCCCACTTTTGGGGGGAAAAAAGTGTGTCTTATAAAGCGAAAAATACGGTAATATAATTGCAGCATTTTTGGGTCAGCAAATTGCGATTGCGATATGGCGATTAATTGCGATAATGATTGCTTTCGCGATATATTGTGCAGGCCTAGTATATACACAGACATCAGAGTGGACGTATGGAGTCACATAGGCACCACATACAGTATATACACAGACATCAGAGTGGATGTATGGAGTCACATAGGCACCGCATACACTATATACACAGACATCAGAGTGGATGTATGGAGTCACATAGGCACCACATACAGTATATATACAGACATCAGAGTGGACGTATAGAGTCACATAGGCACCACATACAGTATATATACAGACATCAGAGTGGACGTATAGAGTCACATAGGCACCACATACAGTATATATACAGACATCAGAGTGGATGTATGGAGTCACATAGGCACCGCATACACTATATATACACAGACATCAGAGTGGATGTATGGAGTCACATAGGCACCACATACAGTATATATACAGACATCAGAGTGGACGTATGGAGTCACATAGGCACCACATACAGTATATATACAGACATCAGAGTGGACGTATAGAGTCACATAGGCACCACATACAGTATATACACAGACATCAGAGTGGACGTATAGAGTCACATAGGCACCACATACAGTATATATACACACATCAGAATGGATGTATGGAGTCACACAGGCACCACATACAGTATATACACAGACATCAGAGTGGACGTATAGAGTCACATAGGCACCACATACAGTATATATACACACATCAGAATGGATGTATGGAGTCACACAGGCACCACATACAGTATATACACAGACATCAGAGTGGATGTATGGAGTCACATAGGCACCACATACAGTATATACACAGACATCAGAATGGATGTATAGAGTCACATAGGCACCACATACAGTATATACACAGACATCAGAATGGATGTATAGAGTCACACAGGCACCACATACAGTATATACACAGACATCAGAGTGGATGTATAGAGTCACATAGGCACCACATACAGTATATACACAGACATCAGAATGGATGTATAGAGTCACACAGGCACCACATACAGTATATATACAGACATCAGAGTGGACGTATGGAGTCACATAGGCACCACATACAGTATATACACAGACATCAGAGTGGATGTATGGAGTCACATAGGCACCACATACACTATATACACAGACATCAGAGTGGATGTATGGAGTCACATAGGCACCACATACAGTATATACACAGACATCAGAATGGATGTATGGAGTCATACAGGCACCACATACAGTATATACACAGACATCAGAATGGATGTATGGAGTCACATAGGCACCACATACAGTATATACACAGACATCAGAATGGATGTATGGAGTCACATAGGCACCACATACAGTATATACACAGACATCAGAGTGGATGTATGGAGTCACATAGGCACCACATACAGTATATATACAAACATCAGAGAGGACGTATAGAGTCACATAGGCACCACATACAGTATATACACAGACATCAGAGTGGATGTACAGAGTCACATAGGCACCACATACAGTATATACACAGACATCAGAATGGATGTATGGAGTCACATAGGCATCACATACAGTATATACACAGACATCAGAGTGGATGTATGGAGTCACATAGGCACCACATACAGTATATACACACATCAGAGTGGATGTATGGAGTCACATAGGCACCACATACAGTATATACACAGACATCAGAGTGGACGTATGGAGTCACATAGGCACCACATACAGTATATATACAGACATCAGAGTGGATGTATGGAGTCACATAGGCACCGCATACACTATATATACACAGACATCAGAGTGGATGTATGGAGTCACATAGGCACCACATACAGTATATATACAGACATCAGAGTGGACGTATAGAGTCACATAGGCACCACATACAGTATATATACACACATCAGAATGGATGTATGGAGTCACACAGGCACCACATACAGTATATATACAGACATCAGAGTGGATGTATGGAGTCACATAGGCACTGCATACACTATATATACACAGACATCAGAGTGGATGTATGGAGTCACATAGGCACCACATACAGTATATATACAGACATCAGAGTGGACGTATAGAGTCACATAGGCACCACATACAGTATATATACACACATCAGAATGGATGTATGGAGTCACACAGGCACCACATACAGTATATACACAGACATCAGAGTGGATGTATGGAGTCACATAGGCACCACATACAGTATATACACAGACATCAGAATGGATGTATAGAGTCACATAGGCACCACATACAGTATATACACAGACATCAGAATGGATGTATAGAGTCACACAGGCACCACATACAGTATATACACAGACATCAGAGTGGATGTATAGAGTCACATAGGCACCACATACAGTATATACACAGACATCAGAATGGATGTATAGAGTCACACAGGCACCACATACAGTATATATACAGACATCAGAGTGGACGTATGGAGTCACATAGGCACCACATACAGTATATACACAGACATCAGAGTGGATGTATGGAGTCACATAGGCACCACATACACTATATACACAGACATCAGAGTGGATGTATGGAGTCACATAGGCACCACATACAGTATATACACAGACATCAGAATGGATGTATGGAGTCACATAGGCACCACATACAGTATATACACAGACATCAGAATGGATGTATGGAGTCACATAGGCACCACATACAGTATATACACAGACATCAGAGTGGATGTATGGAGTCACATAGGCACCACATACAGTATATATACAAACATCAGAGAGGACGTATAGAGTCACATAGGCACCACATACAGTATATACACAGACATCAGAGTGGATGTACAGAGTCACATAGGCACCACATACAGTATATACACAGACATCAGAATGGATGTACGGAGTCACATAGGCATCACATACAGTATATACACAGACATCAGAGTGGATGTATGGAGTCACATAGGCACCACATACAGTATATACACACATCAGAGTGGATGTATGGAGTCACATAGGCACCACATACAGTATATACACAGACATCAGAGTGGACGTATGGAGTCACATAGGCACCACATACAGTATATATACAGACATCAGAGTGGATGTATGGAGTCACATAGGCACCGCATACACTATATATACACAGACATCAGAGTGGATGTATGGAGTCACATAGGCACCACATACAGTATATATACAGACATCAGAGTGGACGTATAGAGTCACATAGGCACCACATACAGTATATATACACACATCAGAATGGATGTATGGAGTCACACAGGCACCACATACAGTATATATACAGACATCAGAGTGGATGTATGGAGTCACATAGGCACTGCATACACTATATATACACAGACATCAGAGTGGATGTATGGAGTCACATAGGCACCACATACAGTATATATACAGACATCAGAGTGGACGTATAGAGTCACATAGGCACCACATACAGTATATATACACACATCAGAATGGATGTATGGAGTCACACAGGCACCACATACAGTATATACACACAGACATCAGAGTGGATGTATGGAGTCACATAGGCACCACATACAGTATATACACAGACATCAGAATGGATGTATAGAGTCACATAGGCACCACATACAGTATATACACAGACATCAGAATGGATGTATAGAGTCACACAGGCACCACATACAGTATATACACAGACATCAGAGTGGATGTATAGAGTCACACAGGCACCACATACAGTATATACACAGACATCAGAGTGGATGTATAGAGTCACATAGGCACCACATACAGTATATACACAGACATCAGAATGGATGTATAGAGTCACACAGGCACCACATACAGTATATATACAGACATCAGAGTGGACGTATGGAGTCACATAGGCACCACATACAGTATATACACAGACATCAGAGTGGATGTATGGAGTCACATAGGCACCACATATACTATATACACAGACATCAGAGTGGATGTATGGAGTCACATAGGCACCACATACAGTATATACACAGACATCAGAATGGATGTATGGAGTCATACAGGCACCACATACAGTATATACACAGACATCAGAATGGATGTATGGAGTCACATAGGCACCACATACAGTATATACACAGACATCAGAGTGGATGTATGGAGTCACACAGGCACCACATACAGTATATACACAGACATCAGAGTGGACGTATGGAGTCACATAGGCACCACATACAGTATATATACAAACATCAGAGAGGACGTATAGAGTCACATAGGCACCACATACAGTATATACACAGACATCAGAGTGGATGTACAGAGTCACATAGGCACCACATACAGTATATACACAGACATCAGAATGGATGTACGGAGTCACATAGGCATCACATACAGTATATACACAGACATCAGAGTGGATGTATGGAGTCACATAGGCACCACATACAGTATATACACACATCAGAGTGGATGTATAGAGTCACATAGGCACCACATACAGTATATACACAGACATCAGAGTGGATGTATGGAGTCACATAGGCACCACATACAGTATATATACAGACATCAGAGAGGACGTATGGAGTCACATAGGCACCACATACAGTATATATACAGACATCAGAGTGGACGTATGGAGTCACATAGGCACCACATACAGTATACACACAGACATCAGAGTGGATGTATGGAGTCACATAGGCACCACATACAGTATATACACAGACATCAGAGTGGATGTATGGAGTCACATAGGCACCGCATACAGTATATACAGACATCAGAGTGGATGTATGGAGTCACATAGGCACCACATACAGTATATATACAGACATCAGAGAGGACGTATAGAGTCACATAGGCACCGCATACAGTATATACAGACATCAGAGTGGATGTATGGAGTCACATAGGCACCACATACAGTATATACACAGACATCAGAGTGGATGTATGGAGTCACATAGGCACCACATACAGTATATATACAGACATCAAAGTGGATGTATAGAGTCACATAGGCACCACATACAGTATATACACAGACATCAGAGTGGATGTACGGAGTCACATAGGCACCGCATACAGTATATACACAGACAGAGTGGACGTATAGAGTCACATAGGCACCACATACAGTATACACACAGACATCAGAGTGGATGTATGGAGTCACATAGGCACCACATACAGTATATATACAGACATCAGAGAGGACGTATAGAGTCACATAGGCACCGCATAGTATATATACAGACATCAGAGAGGATGTATGGAGTCACATAGGCACCACATACAGTATATACACAGACATCAGAGTGGATGTATGGAGTCACACAGGCACCACATACAGTATATATACACACATCAGAATGGATGTATGGAGTCACACAGGCACCACATACAGTATATACACAGACATCAGAGTGGACGTATGGAGTCACATAGGCACCGCATACAGTATATACACATCAGAATGGATGTATGGAGTCACATAGGCACCACATACAGTATATACACAGACATCAGAGTGGACGTATGGAGTCACATAGGCACCACATACAGTATATATACAGACATCAGAGTGGATGTATGGAGTCACATAGGCACCGCATACACTATATATACACAGACATCAGAGTGGATGTATGGAGTCACATAGGCACCACATACAGTATATATACAGACATCAGAGTGGATGTATGGAGTCACATAGGCACCACATACAGTATATATACAGACATCAGAGTGGATGTATGGAGTCACATAGGCACCACATACAGTATACACACAGACATCAGAGTGGATGTATGGAGTCACATAGGCACCACATACAGTATATATACAGACATCAGAGAGGACGTATAGAGTCACATAGGCACCGCATACAGTATATATACAGACATCAGAGAGGATGTATGGAGTCACATAGGCACCACATACAGTATATACACAGACATCAGAGTGGATGTATAGAGTCACATAGGCACCGCATACAGTATATACACAGACATCAGAGTGGATGTATGGAGTCACATAGGCACCACATACAGTATATACACAGACATCAGAGTGGATGTATGGAGTCACATAGGCACCACATACAGTATATACACAGACATCAGAGTGGACGTATAGTCACATAGGCACCACATACAGTATATACACACATCAGAGTGGACGTATGGAGTCACATAGGCATCACATACTGTATATACACAGACATCAGAGTGGACGTATAGAGTCACATAGGCACCACACAGTATATATACACACATCAGAGTGGATGTATGGAGTCACATAGGCACCACATACAGTATATATACAGACATCAGAGTGGATGTATAGAGTCACATAGGCACCGCATACAGTATACACACAGACATCAGAGTGGATGTATGGAGTCACATAGGCACCACATACAGTATATACACAGACATCAGAGTGGATGTATGGAGTCACATAGGCACCACATACAGTATATACACACATCAGAGTGGACGTATGGAGTCACATAGGCACCACATACAGTATATACACACATCAGAGTGGATGTATGGAGTCACATAGGCACCACATACAGTATATACACAGACATCAGAGTGGATGTATGGAGTCACATAGGCACCACATACAGTATATATACAGACATCAGAGTGGACGTATGGAGTCACATAGGCACCGCATACAGTATACACACAGACATCAGAGTGGATGTATGGAGTCACATAGGCACCACATACAGTATATATACAGACATCAGAGAGGACGTATGTAGTCACATAGGCACCACATACAGTATATACACAGACATCAGAGTGGATGTATGGAGTCACATAGGCACCACATACAGTATATACACAGACATCAGAGTGGACGTATAGAGTCACATAGGCACCACATACAGTATATACACAGACATCAGAGTGGATGTATAGAGTCACATAGGCACCGCATACAGTATATACACAGACATCAGAGTGGATGTATGGAGTCACATAGGCACCACATACAGTATATATACAGACATCAGAGTGGATGTATAGAGTCACATAGGCACCGCATACAGTATATACACAGACATCAGAGTGGATGTATGGAGTCACATAGGCACCGCATACACTATATACACAGACATCAGAGTGGACGTATAGAGTCACATAGGCACCACATACAGTATATACAGACATCAGAGTGGATGTATGGAGTCACATAGGCACCACATACAGTATATATACAGACATCAGAGTGGATGTATGGAGTCACATAGGCACCACATACAGTATATATACAGACATCAGAGTGGATGTATGGAGTCACATAGGCACCACATACAGTATATACACAGACATCAGAGTGGATGTATGGAGTCACATAGGCACCACATACAGTATATATACAGACATCAGAGTGGATGTATGGAGTCACATAGGCACCACATACAGTATATACACAGACATCAGAGTGGACGTATAGAGTCACATAGGCACCGCATACAGTATATACAGACATCAGAGTGGATGTATGGAGTCACATAGGCACCACATACAGTATATATACAGACATCAGAGTGGATGTATGGAGTCACACAGGCACCACATACAGTATATACAGACATCAGAGTGGATGTATGGAGTCACATAGGCACCACATACAGTATATACACAGACATCAGAGTGGATGTATGGAGTCACATAGGCACCACATACAGTATATATACAGACATCAGAGTGGACGTATGGAGTCACATAGGCACCGCATACAGTATATACAGACATCAGAGTGGATGTATGGAGTCACATAGGCACCACATACAGTATATATACAGACATCAGAGTGGACGTATGGAGTCACATAGGCACCACATACAGTATATATACTGACATCAGAGTGGATGTATGGAGTCACATAGGCACCACATACAGTATATATACAGACATCAGAGTGGACGTATAGAGTCACATAGGCACCACATACAGTATATACACAGACATCAGTCTATCCAGTGTCAGGACCGGTGACACCTGTGCACCTTGCTCTACCTACCTACCCTGTAGATAAGCACAGGGAGCAGTCGGTCTTTGAGCCCACACCTCCCCATTATGTGGCAGTTACGGGCGCCACACAGCTACCAGTGGTAAGTGTGCCCCCACCCCAGGATACTCACAGTGTAGGCGGCACACCAGGGACACATCCCCGCCGTTATGGGGAGCTCTATGGGCACTTAGTACGGTAGTACCGTAGATCGACTGCAGCCAGTCCAGGGGAAGTGCACTGCTCCTGTCCCCGTGTAGCCGCTTCCTTTCACTTTCTCGGAGCCCTCCTGACGTGTCTATGGCCGCCCCTCCTCTCCAGACACAGTGGACCCTCCCTCCTCCTCTTTCCTCCAGATCATGCGCCTTGCGGCGAGCTCTGACCCTCACGGAATGAGGACAGGGCGGTGATTCTTGTGGGGAGCGCTCCTCTCCGGACTAGAAACAGGCGGTAACCTGGGAGACACGAGAAAGCCTCCAGTTACCACAGCGGACACTTACCTCAGGCAAGAGCCGCAGTGGCTCTGAACGGCGGCGTACAACAACCGCACTGTTTCTGAACGGCGGCGTACAACAACCGCACTGCCTCTGAACGGCAGTGTACCACAACCACACTGTCTCTGAACGGCAGTGTACCACAACCACACTGTCTCTGAACGGCGGCGTACAACAACCGCACTGTCTCTGAACGGCAGTGTACCACAACCACACTGTCTCTGAACGGCGGCGTACAACAACCGCACTGTCTCTGAACGGCAGTGTACCACAACCACACTGTCTCTGAACGGCAGTGTACCACAACCACACTGTCTCTGAACGGCCGCGTACAGCAACCGCACTGTCTTTGAACGGCCGCGTACAACAACCGCACTGTCTCTGAACGGCCGCGTACAACAACCGCACTGTCTCTGAACGGCCGCGTACAACAACCGCACTGTCTCTGAACGGCCGCGTACAACAACCGCACTGTTTCTGAACGGCGACGTACAACAACCGCACTGTCTCTGAACGGCGGAGTACAACAACCGCACTGTCTCTGAATGGCGACTTACAACAACCGCACTGTCTCTGAATGGCGGCGTACAACAACTGTGCTGTCTCTGAATGGCGGCGTACAACAACCGCACTGTCTCTGAACGGCGGAGTACAACAACTGTGCTGTCTCTGAATGCTGTACTTATCCCAAGATCACGGAGAGCTAATATTTTTACAGACAAATTGGAAAACCATAATGAATGATAAAGATTACAATTAATGCAGGCCTCTAGTTCAATCTACTGATAAGAACTCATTACCAGTAATTACTGGGAGATGTATAATGATTAGTGTTGAGCGGAGATCCACTTTAACCCCTTAAGGACTCGGCCATTTCACCTTAAGGACCAGGCTATTTTTTGCAAATATGACCAGTGTCACTTTCTATAGTGATAACTTTAAAACGCTTTGACTTATCCAAGCCATTCTGAGATTGTTTTTTCGTCACATATGGTATTTTATGACACTGGTAAAATGGAGTCAGAAAAGTTCATTTTTATTTATAAAAAAAATACAAAATTTACCAAAAATTTTAAAACATTTGCAAATTTCCAAGTTTCAATTATACAGAGATAGTAATACCTACAAAAATAATTACTTTACATTCCCCATATGTCTACTTCATGTTTGGATCATTTTGAGAATGCTATTTTATTTTTTGGAGATGTTACAAGGCTTAGAAGTTTAGAAGCAAATCTTGAAATTTTTCAGAAATTTTCAAAAACCCACTTTTTAAGGACCAGTTCAGGTCTTAAGTCACTTTGTGAGGCTTACATAATAGAAACCACCCAAAAATGACCCCATTCTAGAAACTACACCCCTCAAGGTATTCAAAACTGATTTTACAAACTGTTAACCCTTTAGGTGTTCCACAAGAATTAATGGAAACTAGATATAAAATTTCACTTTTTTGACAGATTTTCCATTTTAATAATATTTTTTCAATTACAAAGCAAGGGTTAACAGCCATACAGTAGTTTACAGAAACACCCCATATGTGGTCGTAAACTGCTGTATGGGCACACAGTAGGGCGCAGAAGGAAAGGAGCGCCATACGGTTTTTGAAAGGCAGATTTTGCTGGACAAATTTTTTGACACCATGTCCCGTTTGAAGCCCCCCTGATGCACCCCTTAGAGTAGAAACTCCAAAAAAGTGACCCCATTTTAGAAACTACGGGATAGGGTGGCAGTTTTGTTGGTACTATTTTAGGGTACATATGATTTTTGGTTGCTCTATATTACACTTTTTGTCAGGCAAGGTAACAAAAAAATAGCTGTTTTGACACCATTTTTATTTTTTGTTATTTACAACATTCATCTGACAGGTTAGATCATGTGGTATTTTCATAGAGCAGGTTATTACGGACGCGGCGATACCTAATATGTATACTTTTTTTATTTTTGTAAGTTTTACACAATGATTTAATTTTTGAAAAAAAAAAAATCATGTTTTAGTGTCTCCATATTCTGTGAGCCATAGTTTATTCAGTTTTTGGGCAATTATCTTAGGTAGGGTCTCATTTTTTGCGGGATGAGATGACTGTTTGGCACTATCTTGGGGTGCATATGACTTTTTGATCGCTTGGCATTACATTTTTTGTGATGTAAGGTGACAAAAACTGGCTTTTTTTACACAGTTTTTATTTTTTACGGTGTTCACCTGAACGGTTAGGTCATGTGATATTTTTAGAGAGCAGGTTATTATGGACGTGGCGATACCTAATATGTATACTTTTTTAATTTACTTAAGTTTTAGACAATAACAGCTTTTTTAAAACAAAAAAAAAATCATGTTTTAGTGTCTTCATATTCTGAGCCATAGTTTTTTATTTTTTAGGCGATTGTCTTTGGTAGGGGTTCATTTTTTGCGGGATGAGGTGACTGTTAGATTGGTAATATTTTTGTAGGCATACGCCTTTTTGATCGCTTGTTGTATCACTTTTAGTGATGTAAGGTGACAAAAAAATGGTTTATTTAGCACAGTTTTTATTTTTTAAGGTGTTCATCTGAGGGGTTAGGTCATGTTATATGTTTAAAGAGCCGGTCGATACGGCCCACTTTGGGACTTCAACTTTTGGGGGTCTGATCCCCTTTACAATGCATTCCAATACTTCTGTATTGGAATGCATTGGCTGTATGAGTAATACAGTGTGTATTACTCATACAGCTTCCTGCCTGTGAGATCCAGGGGGCTGGATCTCACAGGCTCTTCACCGGAAGGCAGCCCCGATGCCTAAGAAAGGCATCAGGCTGCCCTCCCTGCTATTGGGTCCCCATTACAGCAGCACGGGGACCCGATAGCCACCTCACTCACCTCCCGATCACCCAGAAAAGCCGCAAACCACAGGTCTGAATTGACACAGGACCCCCCCGCGCATTGTCCCTGGGTGCCTGCTGAACAACGGCATACAACCGCACTGCCACTCAACGGCAGCAAAAAACAACCGCATTGTCACTGAACGGCGGCATACAACAACCGCACTGCCACTGAACAATGGCATACAACAACCCCACTGCCACTGAACAACTGTATAGAACAACCGCACTGAACAGCGGCATACAGTAACCGCTCTGCTTCTAAACTGTGGCATAGGTCAACCGCACTGCCTCTGAACAATGGCATACAGCAACCGCACTGCCTCTGAACGGCGGCGTAGAACTGCACTGAACGGCGGTATACAGCAACCGCACTGCCACTAAACGCCGTCATAAAACGACCGCACTGCCACTAAACGCCGGCATACAACGACCGCACTGCCTCTGAACAGTGGCATACAGCAACCACACTGCCTCTGAACGGTGGCGTACAACAACTGTACTGCCACTGAACGGTGGCATACAACAACCGTACTGCCACTGAATGGTGGCATACCACAACCGCACTGTCACTGAACTATGGCATACAACAACCGCACTGCTACTGAACAACGGCATACAGCAACCGTACTGCCTCTGAACAGCAGCCTACATCAACCGCTCTGCTCCTAAACGGTGGCATAGATCAACAGCACTGCCTCTGAACAAAGGCATGCAGCAACCGCACTGCCACTGAACGGCAGCATACAACTGCACTTCCACTGAACGGCAGCATACAACAACCGCATTGCTACTAAACAACGGCATGCAACAACTGCACTGCCACTGAACAACGGCATACAGCAACCGCACTGCCTTTGAACGGCGGTATACAGCAACCGTACTGCCTCTGAACGGCGGTATACAGCAACCGTACTGCCTCTGAACGGCGGTATACAGCAACTGCACTGCCTCTGAACAGCGGCATACAGCAATTGCACTGCCTCTGAACAGCGGCATACAACAACCACTCTGCTTCTGAAATGTGGCATATAGCAACCGCACCACCTTTGAACGGCAGCGTACAACTGCTTCGCTTCTTAATGGCGGGATAGAACAATCCCATTGCCTCTGAACAACGGCATACAGCAACTGCACTGCCTCTGAACAGCAGTGTACTGCCTCTGAATGGCGACATACTAGGAGCAGACCATAGCAGAACCGTCTCCCTGGAGGCACAGCTCCGACTGCTATTCTAATCTCTGTATGCTCTGTGGTCTTGATATATACGGCATTGGTGTGAATAGGGAGCCTCATGAACAATATAATATGGCATTTGTGGGTGCCAGGTTCCCATTGGATGGTAGTGTGGCACCTCAGCAGAGGAGCATAAAGCCCCTTGCCCACAATCTTTCTGACCCATGAGCTCTTCGCTACATGCAAATAACTGTATGTATTTTTTAGATCGCAGAGTCTGGATACCGGCTGTATACATGCCGCATTTACCTCATAGTACTGCCTATTATGCGGACAGCACGCCCATGACATCCGTGTGCTATCCACATTATTTGTGGCTCTATAGAAATAAATGTGGATCAGACCCAGAATATGAGGCTTTATTACTGGCGAGGCAGTCCTCCTGTTCTGCTCTATCAGTACCCTCACACACTGTCTCTCTGCCACTGTATTATCCTCTGTCAGCATGCCATACGTAATATGGCGTGAGATTGTGCGTTCCACCATATATTAAAGAACTAAAATGCAAATCAAATCAAAAATATAAAAAAATAAAATATATATATTAATTAATCAGTCACTTATTTTATAAAATATGGTATCCACCACTTATATTGCCGATTACAATAGCTGACACCGCTAAATGGACCTATGGCATCCCGTATACCGAATAAAAATGTGGCTTGATATTAGATGTCAGAGTGCTGTGATAGAATTCATCTTAATAACAAACATTGACAATTAATCTGAATTCACAAACGTCCTGCTATTGTGGGTAATCGCACCACAACCGCATCCATCACATCTCAATTGCAGTTAAAACATTTGTGAGCATAACTTATAAATAACCTCTTATAAAGAGCCTCTCTAGCACGCTCTTGTAGTATTGCTGCAGCGTGATCACCAGCTCAAGTAGGTGATCAGCTGGTACCACCTTCCAACATAGGTAGCCACGCTGCAGACAATCCTACAAGATACCTAAAGATTAATGTATGTCTGAATGATAAAAGATACTCCTTAAATATTTATCTTTGCTGTGACTATATAAACATAAATGTTCATTAGATCATATGGCTGTATATCCACTTTACATCAGTACGTCTCAAATAACTCTAGATGAAAATCTACAGTGTTAACATTGGTTGGACTTGAATTGCCTCCATGTAATCAGCAGTTGCATTGTGTCTTGTTACTTGTAACCTTTATAATGATGTATCAGTCAGATGTATCAATCAGATGTTATCATCCCGAAGGTACAATATCCTGCGATAAAATATCATGTAACGAAAGATCCCTTTGTTCAATATGTCTTGGAATGTTGTTGTTCAATGTTAGCAAGTGTCCAGATAGCGCTTGAATATATAATGCTTACTCACTATTTTGAAGGTGTCCTTACGGAGTTCTGCATTCACCGTGGCGTCCCATGTGTTGCGGTCTCAGAGCGTTCTTACCTCTGGCTCCCTCTGTTTGTGAGTGATATTGCGTCGTATTGATACGTGTGGTATCAAGCCGCCAGCCTCTTTGCATGGAACACCACCTGGATCGGCGTCCCATGTGTCCAGCTCGACACTCGCTAATTACTCATACCAAAGGTAATGTTCATTCTCATAAGTGCTTTGGAGCTTATAAACTGGGGGTTGCAAACTTCAAAGCTTTTTCATCAGGAGACTATTCTCACCATACGTGTTTCGGAGTTAACGCAGACTCCTTCCTCAGTGGTCAAGTCTCCTGTGATATATGCTGCTTTATATACCCTATGCGAGAATAATTTCTCTATGTTGCTTCAAAAACATGGAGTGTCCTAATAGCATAAAGTGGATCTGCCTTTCCAGTTATATTTCCCATATAGCCATATGTCTATCTGGCTAATAAAATCAAACAAAGTTATAACCCTTAAGGAGCTAGGTGGTAGGGCTACTGGACAATTGACTACATTCCTTATCATATATTTACCCGCGTATCAAATCATATACTTATATGGATTATATGCATTTGGATGCGGTTTTTACTATTAAAAAAAAAAAAAAACACATCTCAATGTTGCAATTGATACACGTATATGCTTAGTCCGCTATTACATCCAAAGCCTATATTTCTGTCCCATCTGTTGAATACAATCAAACTTATATTGAATAGCAGCTTTTAAGGGGGGAATTCACCATCAAGGGGGGACCGAGGGACCTACAATCAACAACTCGGTCTCCCATCGATGGGGGTCTCCTCCCACATTCCTACAGAAATCCGAATATCTTCATCTCAGCATTTAAACCTGCTGGTAATAGAGTATTCATTTCAAATATATTATTCTTGACTCTGCCTTTCACATTCTACTTATGTGATCTGCACCTCTCTAATGTGTTGTTACCTTTTTCAATGTCGCAAATATCAAAGCTGTGGGGTCTTGGTTATGCTTCTTTTTAAAGTAATTTGACAGGGTTTGTTTTTCATACCCCTTTTTTATGTTCGCGATGTATTCTGCGATACTTTTTTGAGTGTTCTTTTAGTTCTCCCCACGTATTGCATCTTGCAGGGACATTGTATGATATAGATCACACTACTAGTATTGTAGGTCAAAAAATCCTTTATTATATGTTGATGAGTATTGGTAGTTGATTTTATTAGAGTTGTCTTTTTTGGAAATCTGGTGCATTTACAGCCCATACATGATCCACACCTGTAAAAACCTGATAAACCAACCCATTTTTTGTATAGAATATTTTTGTCATGATTTTTTTTTAATTGATAAAGCCACCAATAGGCCCAAATTAGGGGCCCTTGTAAATGTAATCTGTATACTGTTAGGTATTAAACTTCCTATAACATTATTTGACTTTCTATAAGATTGGGTGGATCTTTTAGTGGGAGCACCCTTTCCGTGTTGGCCACTGGGTGAGCCATCTCAAAACTCCTATCTACTGCGTGTCTCAGTGTCCACGCACTTTTATAGTGTATTTAAGCAGGGAAACCTCCATTCAGGCTCTTTGTGTTTTGGGACCATGTTACTTGCACACTTACGTCTGTGATTGAGGTTACTAATCTTGAAAGTGAGATGGAGAAGACGTGTCCAGGGAAGAAGATGATGCCGGTATTGGGTCGACCCGATAAGTTCCAAAAGGATGACCAGAGGTGTTTTTTCCATCCTGTATTTGGAGCTTCGTGCTCATCCCCAATTTTTTTTCAATTATATGCGCATGACTGTTGAGAGTTATGACCAGCTACTGCAGCTCATTTCGACACTCACCGAAAGACAGGATACCCGCTACAGAAGGGCAATTTCTCCTGCAAGCAAAGCGGCTAATGGTGACAATAAGGTAAGGATTGTCCTAATGTTTTTTTGGTACAGCTGTATATATGATTTTTTTTTTATATTTATATTTTTTCACAGATGTCTTGGTACGGGAGAAAGTCTATCATCGCTGCATTACCAGTATCGGATGGGAATTTCGAAGTTCTCCGGTATAGTTTGTGATACTTGGCATGCCTTGTGGGAGGTATTGCACGAGAATTATATCCCACATCAAACTAGAGAACAGTGGCTTCAGATTGCAGGCAAGTTCCTGGAAAACTGCCAATTCCCTAATTGTGTTGGAGCTGGGAAACATATACGGATTGTAAAACCTTCCGGAAGTGGCTCTGAATTCTTCAACTACAAAAAATATTTCTCAATATTCTTGATGGCCATTGCTGATGCTGATTAACGGTTTTTCGCCGTTGACATTGGAGCTTATGGGCGGACAAATGATTAGATGGCTTTCAAAAACTCAGCAATGGGACGCCTCCAGTATTCAAAGGACTTTGGATTGCCTCCTCCGAGTCCTTTGCCAGGTACTGATGGACCTCCATTGCCATTTGTGGTAGTAGGGGACAAGGCGCTCCAAATGTGCGAGAAACTCATCAAGCCATACTCTAGCCATGACTTGAACACTGCAAATCGCGTGTTTAACTAGAGACTGACATGAGCTAGACGACTGGTGGAGTACGCCTTTGGCATTTTAGTTGCCAAATGGCGTATTCTCACCAAAGCCATAAATCTTAAGATTGAAACTATAGACGATATAGTTAAAGCTTGTGTAGTTCTACATAACTATCTTTTATCAGAAGAACCACTGCGCCTGGACCCGCAAGAGGTTGATTGCACACTCACCAGCCTGCAACATCTGGGGTATCGTTCAACCCTTGCCATGGCCCTAATTAGGGACAGTTTCGCCGATTATTTTGTTTCTGAAGCAGGCAGAGTGAGTTGGCAGGATAATGTTGTTTAACCACCTCAGCCCCCCTAGCTTAAACACCCTTAATGACCTGGCCACTTTTTACAATTCTGCACTACACTATTTTCACCGTTTATTGCTGCGTCATACAACTTACCACCCAAATGAATTTTACCTCCTTTTCTTCTCACTAATAGAGCTTTCATTTGGTGGTATTTCATTGTTGCTGACATTTTTACTTTTTTTGCTATTAATAAAAATTTAACGATATTTTTGCAAAAAAATGACATTTTTCACTTTCTGTTGTAAATTTTTTTAAAAAAAAACTACATTTCTATATACATTTTTCTCAAAATTTATTGTTCTACATATCTTTGATAAAAAAAAAAGTCCAATAAGTGTATATTTATTGGTTTGGGTAAAAGTTATAGCGTTTACAAACTATGGTGCAAAAAAGTGAATTTCGGCATTTTGAAGCAGCTCTGACTTTCTGAGCACCTGTCATGTTTCTTCAGGTGCTAGAATGTCAGGATAGTATAAATACCCCCCAAATGACACCATTTTAGAAAGCAGACATCCCAAAGTATTCGCGGAGGGGCATCGTGAGTTCATGTGTAATTTCATTTTTTTATATAAGTTAGCGGAAAATAAGATTTTTTGAGGAAAAAAAATAAATAAATAAAGTTTCCATTTCTGCTAACTTCTGTCAAAAAAAAATAAAATCTCAGACGGACTCACTATGCCCCTCAGTGAATACCTTGGGGTGTCTACTTTCCGAAATGGGGTCATTTGTGGGGTGTGTTTACTGTTCTGGCATTTTGGGCGGGGCTAAATTGTGAGCAGCCATGTAAAACCTAAAGGTACTCGTTGGAATTAGAAGTAGGACAATGTGTTTTGGGGTGTATTTTTACATATACCCATGTTGGGTGAGAGAAATATCTCTGTAAATTGTCAACTTTGTATAAAAATTTTTAAAAAGTTGTCGTTTACAGAGATATTTCTCACAGAAAGTATGAGTATATATAAAAATACACCCCAAAACACATTGCCCTACTTCTCCTGAGTACGGCGATACCACATGAGTGACACTTTTTTTGCAGCCTGGGTGCGCAAAGGGGCCCTAATTCCAAGGAGTACCTTTAGGATTTCACAGGGCATTCTTACGCATTTGGATTCTCACGCTTTAGGACCCCTAAAATGCCAGGGCAGTATAAAATACCCCACATGCGACCCCATTTTGGAAAGAACACACCCCAAGGTATTCTGTGAGGGGCATGGCGAGTTTACAGAAAAAAAAATTTTGGCACAAGTTAGCGGAAATTGATATATATATATATTTTTTTTTACAAACTCTCATATTCCACTAACTTGTGACAAAAAATAAAATTTTACATGAACTCACCATACCCCTCACGGAATACCTTGGGGTGTCTTCTTTCTAAAATGGGGTCACTTGTGGGGTGTTTGTACTGCTCTGGCATTTAAGGGTCTCCACAATCATTACATGTATGGCCAGCATTAGGAGTTTCTGCGATTCTCCTTATATTGAGCATACGGGTAATGAGATTTTTTTTTTCCGTTCAGCCTCCGGGCTGGAAAAAAAAAAAAAAAATGAACGGCACAGATTTTTTCATTCACATCGATCAATGTGGATGAAAAAATCTCTGCCAAAATCAGTGACTGCGGTGGGCCGGGCACTAACTACCTAACAAGTAGCTAACTAACTGGCGGTGATAAGGGACCCTTATGCCCCATTCACACGTCCGCAATTCTGTTTGCGGAACGGAATTGCGGACCTATTCATTTCTATGGGGACAGACTTTGTCCGGCTCGGATCTGGAATTACGGATCCGCGCTTCCGGGTCTGCACTTCCGTTCCGCAAAAATATAGAACATGTCCTATTCTTGTCCGCAATTGCGGACAAGAAAAAGCATTTTCTATAGAGTTCTGGCAATGTGCGGATCTGCAAAATGCGGAAAGCACATTGCCGGTGTCCGTGTTTTGAGGATCTGCGGATCCGCGGATCCGTGGATCAGATCCACGGATCTGCAAAACACATATGGACGTCTGAATGGAGCCTTACAATGGGTGTGATCAATGACAGTGGGGTGATCAGGGAATCTAGATGGGGTGATCAAGGGGTTAATAAGTGAGGGGGGGGGGGTTATTGTAGTGTTTGGTGCAACTTTACATAGCTACCTGGTCCTCTAGTGGTCGATCCCAGCAAATGGGACCACCAGAGGACCAGGTAGCAGGTATATCAGACGCTGTTAACAAAACTGTGTCTGATATACTTGTTTGATGCGATTTATTTCGCATCTACAGCCTGCCAGCGATTGATCATCGCTGGCAGGCTGTAGTACAAGTTGTGAGACGTGCGGCACTGTGAACGCGCGTGCGCGCATGTTCACAGGAAGTCTCGCGTCTCGCGAGATGACGCGCCGACGCGTCAACCCAGAACTACAGGACCACCCGCCGGACGCATCCGTGAGTTAGGCGGTCCTGTAGTGGTTAATTATTGTTTAAACTGTTTGATCTTCTATTGAATCAAAGTTTTTTTTGGGTATATACGTTGTGTCTTCTTCTTTTTTACAAATGCTTTTGCTACCCTGGTGATATTTTTTTCACACAAGCTAATGCCACCCATGACATCTGGATTTTGTGCATGGCATAGTTCAAGTTGCAGCATCACTCTTGTGAACATGCACACGCATCACTCCTGTGAACATGCACACGGTCCATATCCTCATATATATATATTTTTATAACTGCTGAAACTTGGAAGGGAAGGTGGCAATGCTAGACCCCCTGTCCTCCATGTAGACTGAATAAAAATGACGGGCCCCAGAAAAGGATGCAGGGCGAATTTGTGGGGTGTGGAGAGAGAAAGGGTCTTAACTGGAGAGTTCCCGCGTGTGTGGAGAAGGGAATTTGGAAAGAAGTGGGAGGAAAATAGTGTGGAGGAGTAGAAGAAAATGAGACAGAAGAGAACACATGCTCGGGGAGGTGGGAATGGGAAGGATGCCGGAAAGGGAATGGGGTGTTGGTGTGGGATGGGGGACGGTGCAAGATTTTCCACGACCCATTCTCAACCATGTTCTTGATCTCATGCACCTGCTTGGGCAACATTTGGTCCATCACAGGGACTAAGGTTAGTGCATTAAGGTGATGAGGGCTGAGTTGACGCGCTGACTCCGCCCCCTCCCAGCGGCGTATCAAGTCATCCCTCATTAACATTATTTCTTCCGCAAAACCTTCTAGAGCGTCGGACACGACCTCTACAAGGTTCACAAAATCACTGCGACGGCTCCTACTGGATCTCTGGCTATTTAACAGGGCTCTCAACAGGGCCACTTGCACTCAGAGGGAGAGAACAGTTGTCCCTCTGACCTTAGGGGGTTGCCCGAAACAGAGGGGCCAAACGCTCCTCTATCTTAGACAGCCCCTTGCACTCAGAAGGAGAGGACAGTTGTCCGTCTGACCGTAGGGGGCTGCCTGAAACAGAGAGGCCAAACGCTCCTCTGTCACAGACAGCCCCTTGCTCTCAGAGAGAGAGAACAGTTGTCCCTCCAACTGTAGGGGACTGCCTGAAACAGAGGGGCAAAACGCTCCTCTGTCTCAGACAGCCCCTTGCTCTCAGAGGGAGAGGAAAGCAAATGCTTTTTCCAGTCCTTAAAAAGTCCTTAAAAAAATAAATAAAATTACCTTCTTAGTGCCAGCATCTGTCTTAAGAACCCAAAGGCCATATTATACATAAATGGCGGCCTTAAGGTTGCTGCGGATCCACTCGGGGCCTGAACCTCCCGGTTGTAATCCCTCTTGAAGCGGTCCCGGGTTGACTGCCACTGAATGAGAACCTTTTGAACTGTGAAAAAAAATCATAATTAGCATGCTGTTAGGTTAACAATATGAATGTGGTAAAAATACATATTGTTGTACTTACCACATTGCTTCTGAGCCACCTCGGTGAGATCCCCACAGGTGGTGAATAACGCCTCACTTATCTCCCTCCACAGCAGCTGGGTGCACTGATAGTCGGCATGGTGGCGGTCAGTGTGGTCCCATAAAGTGGGACGTGCCTCCACCAGTTGGATCAGGAGTGCGTTATCTATGTGAGGGACAACAAACTCCTCATCTTCCCTGGTGTAGACCTTGGAACCCTGGAAGAAAAAGAAAAACAAAATTTATTGAGAGTCCAAAAACCAAATGCAAATTAGAACTATATATTCGATACTTACATGTCCCCGACTGCCACTGGCTCTCCCAATAACTCTGGTGGACTGGTGGATCCTTTTCTATTCAGAATGCATTAGGGCAAAACTGATTTGTGAGAGCCCAAGACGGATCTCACAGACTGAAAGCCAAAACACGAGTGTGAAAGTAGCCTAAGCTGGATTTACATGGGCCGACTGAGCGGACGATTGTCGAGAAGGAAGCGTTCCTTTCCAACAGTCGACTGCTTGTTCAGTGAAGGAGACTGCGCATTTACATGCAGCAATCTACTTCACAGTAGGAGGATCAGGGTCAGTACTGGGCCCTATTCTTTTCAATATATTTATTAATGATCTTGTAGAAGGCTTGCATAGTAAAATATCAATTTTTGCAGATGAAACTAAACTGTGTAAAGTAATTAACACTGAAGAGGACAATATACTGCTACAGAGGGATCTGGATAGATAGGAGGCTTGGGCAGAGAAGTGGCAGATGAGGTTTAACACTGACAAATGTAAAATTATGCACATGGGAAGGAATAATGCAAGTCACCCGTACATACTAAATGGTAAAACACTCAGTAACACTGACATGGAAAAGGATCTAGGAATTTTAATAAACAGCAAACTAAGCTGAAAAAACAAGTGTCAGGCCTTGCCGCCAAGGCCAATAAGATAATGGGTTGCATCAAAAGGGGCATAGACGCCCCTAATGAAACATCCTCTGCGTCTGGAGGAAAGAAGGTTTGTACACAAACATAGAAGAGGATTCTTTACGGTAAGAGCAGTGAGACTATAGAACTTTCTGCCTGAGGAGGTGGTGATGGTGAGTACAATAAAGGAATTCAAGAGGGGCCTGGATGTATTCCTGGAGTGTAATAATATTACAGGCTATGGCTACTAGAGATCGGTCATTGATCCAGGGAGTACTTCTTTCCTCTGGATCAACTAGCAGGATGACAGGCCAAACTGGATGGACAGATGTCTTTTTTAGGCCTTATGTACTATGTTACTAGGATGAGCGGTTGCTATTATGATCCCTCGTTCTCATACAGAAACATGGCTTCTGAGAAGCACATCGCTGTTTAGACAGCACAATCCAGAAGCCATCATAAGTGGTGCCTGCATGAACGACAGGATCACCAGATGAACAAGCGTTTCACTTGTTCATCGGGTGACTGGCAGCACATTTACATGGCCAGATTATCGGGAACCACTGTTCGCAGGAACAGTTGTTCCCGATAATCTGCCTGATTCTTGGGCCTTGTTAATACACCTTTAGACAGCCTGATCTCCACACAGGATGAGTGCCCAGCGACAAGATCGTATAACAAAGTACTTGTTCACACAGCCAAAAATAGACATCACCATGCAACATTTTCTATATCATGTGCCCTTGACCATACTTGTACTACACCTGCAGTTCTCTTCTTCCAGAGTCTCCTGCCTGATGCTCTAGCCCCCACATCCTAATCTTAGGCCAAATAACCCCCTGGCTCAGGGGCAGGAGGTCAGCAGTAATGGCATCCATCTCTATAACGGTTTCTGCAATATACAGTGGATATAAAAAGTTTACACACCCCTGTTAAAATGTCAGGTTTCTGTGCTGTAAAATAATGAGACAAAGATAAGTCATTCAGAACCTTTTCCACCTTTAATGTGACCTATAAACTGTACCACTCAATTGAAAAACAAACTGAAATCTTTTAGGTGGAGGGAAGAAAACAAAATAAACTAAAATAATGTGGTTGCATAAGTGTGCACACGCTTATAACTGGGGATGTAGCTGTGTTCAGAATTAAGCAATCACATTCGAAATCATGTTAAATAGGAGTCAGCATACACGTGCCATCATTTACAGTGCCTCTGATTAACCCCAAATAAAGTTCAGCTGCTCTAGTTGGTCTTTCCTGAAATTTTCCTAGTCGCATCCCACAGCAAAAGCCATGGTCCACAGAGAGCTTCCGAAGCATCAGAGGGATCTCATTGTTAAAAGGTAACAGTCAGGAGAAGGGTACAAAATAATTTCCAAGGCATTAGACATACCATGGAACACAGTGAAGACAGTGTTCAGCAAAGAAAAGTGGGCAAATCTTGCCAAGTCAAAATGTGCCATGCTGATGTGACTCATACCCCAAAAGACTGAGTGCTATAATAAAATGAAAAGGTGATTCAACAAAGTATTAGTTTAAGGGTGTGCACACTTATGCAACCATATATTTTTATTTTTATATTTTTTCTTCCCTCTACCTAAAAGATTTCAGTTTGTTTTTCAATTAAGTTGTACAGTTTATAGGTCACATTAAAGGCGGAAAAAGTTCTGAAATTATTTATATTTATCTAATTTTTTTACAGCACAGAAACCTGACATTTTAACAGAGGTTTGTAGACATTTTATATCCACTGTATGCTGATGTAAGATCAGTACATTACACAATAATCTTCCCAATGTCAACACTCTTCCCTTTGTAAATTTCTTAATATGGAATGTGGCAGGCCTTAAAGAGGTTATCCAAACCTGAAAAACTAACCCACAATGCCCGGGCCCCTCATACAGGAAATACTTACCTGATCCCCAATGCCTTTGTCCTTCCGGATCCCTGCACTGCTGTAACTGCATCACACCGGTGTGCAGATCACAATGTCCATCAACATGGGGATGGTGTGGGGGGGGGGGTCAAGCCAATAGTAGGCTGCACCGCTAACCTGCTCCCCTTGTCTCACACGGAGGTCCTACCGCTGGGACCCCCACTGATCACTAGATTTGGGGGCCCATACCCCCTGAAATGAACAGAGCATCCAGTAACTTCTATGGGGGTTATGGAGATAGCTGGAATACCCCTTTAACCTATACTGACTCAACAGAGGAGAGAGAGGACTGCCCTGTTTAATTTATCTAATTATTACATTACTTTAAGCACACCACTTTTACTGGGAGTTGTTGCGTTTGCTGTTTATCTCCGGCTCCTCTTCAATATCTAATCCTAGACAAAATCTAATACTCTTACCGTCTGAACTATGGAAATTGTTAAAAAAAAAAAATCAAGAATTCATACAAATGTGAATCCCTTATGTTAAAAGGCCCACCTACTCCTACATGGGCCACAACTGTACCACTACGCTGGTGCATGAAATCCATTAAATATCTGGGGGTGGAAATAACATGCTCACTGACCAATCTACATAACCATAACATTTCCGGTTATGTTCATTCCCTTCAACACATGCTAAAGATTTGAATGCATTTTTCTTTACCAAATATCCTGAAAATAGTAAAATTCCCTAATTTACTTACCTTAAATTTATTTCAATCCTTTCCTCTCTATCTATGCCGTCATGATGAGAAACTATCTTCTCTACAGATCAATCATTTAGGGAGGGGGCCAGACCAAAAATTACTTTCCACATTCTATGAATTGGAGACTTAATTTTCCTAACATCCAATGTTATAACTTGGCTGCCTTGGCCAGATATTATATTACTGATTGTCTTCAGTCTACTGCATATCACTCAGATTCAGCCCTAGAACAAATATTTATCCATAACATTTGTTTGAGCATGTTATACCCACCTTACGCCTTTTTACTAGAAGAAGCTAGGTCAAACACTTTACTATTGACAAATTGGCAGCCTTAACGCAAAATACATATCCTGAAATCACTCAACCACCTTACTTTGACACAAAATCCAAATTTCAACAGGGTGTCTAACACCAGTGGGGTACCCCCAATAGAGGCAGACCCGTAAGGAAAAGGGGCCTGTAGTCAGGGGTGGATTGGCCATAGACCTAACAGGAAAATTTCCTGGTGGGGCGATGCCCAGGGGGCAGCCTGAGCCCTTCTCATGGCCAGCCAGTGGAATTTTTTGCGTATTTTGTGCTGCTGGCAACAGTATTTTGTGATGGACTGTGGTATTTGGCTCTGTTGCTGGCCCCAGGGGCGTTGCTAGGGTCTCAAAAGATCCGGGGCACAAGCCCCAATACATATGTGCCATATTCTTAAAGTATCTGCCCTAAACACACACATAAGCTCGCCCTAGGACTAAAGACATATTTTACTTGCTGCATGTACACTAACAAACATACAGCACTATACAGCAGCACATACCTCTCACATACAGTGCCTCCCAGGTGACGTCTCCTCTGATTTAGACATTTTCTTTCCCCATCTTCTCTATTCAGGCCAGGCAACTTCTTTCAACTGCGTCTAGTCTCTGCAGATTTTGCCAAACAGACATCTTAGGTTCCTCACTTTTCTATTATCATCATTCTTCCCACCCTGCTACCCCGACAGTATTATCCTGGTGCTGCTCTCTCACATCACATATGTGTACACTGCTATATATACTATACATCTTAACACAATGCATCTATACCTTGTACCTCACATATCAGTACATTGCTGGGTATACTATATACCTGTGTCCACTGCATTTAACGATATGTCCCCATTGTCTTTAATGAGACAATCCCTTTAAATAGTGATTACTGAGGTGAGAAAACCCCTTTAAGTTCACCTGTAAAGGTTAGAGTGCATTTTAGGTTCATCCTGAGATTTCACCCACAAGCCAAATAATCACTTTTTGTGTGTAGTGTATATATAGTATATAAAGCACTGTACTAATGTGAGAAGTACAAGGTATAATAGATGCAGTGTGTACAGATATATAGTATATATAGCAGAGTACACATATGCGAGGTACGAGGTATAATAGATGCAGTGTGTGTACAGATATATAGTATATGTAATTTATACCTCATACCTCACACATATGTGCCCTGCTGAATATACTGGCCAGGAACGGATCGTGGGAGGGGCTATAAATGGGTCATGGGGGTCCAATTTAGATTCATGCTATGGAGCCCAGTAATTTCTCTGTAGGCCCCTGCCTTATACCAGGTATTTTAAGACCAGAGAACGAAAAGTATGACTTCCATCACACCCGGACAGTCTGGGTTTGTAATCCTGTGCCCGGGTCCAAGCCTTTCTCAGACCCGGGCACAGTGATCAGCTGTGAGTGATGCGATGCTAGCGCAGAGCGACGCTGACTTCAGACACGCCCTCCCTCCCTCCTGTTTGGATTTGGCTTAAAAAAAGGTGGCAACCTTAGTCATGGCTGTGACGTGGATTTCTATTGAGATATTGCTGTTCATGTCATTAGCGTTTGTAGTTAAAACATTTGAAATCCGGGCCGGTAAAGAGTAACATCACCTCTCCACATGCTCTATTGGCCATTGAACTACAGGATACATTTGTTTGGTGACACTGCAGACCTTAGCAGCAGGTAAGTCTTGAGGTCAGTGAACCGGCGCAGCAGCATTCCTGGCCGTGCAGACGGCTGCAGCCCTGCCCACTTGAATTGGGTCTTGCTGAAGTTCCCTTGACATCTAGCTTGGGAAAACAATGAAGAGATAGGCAGAGCATAAAAAAGGTGCTGCTGCTTCTTCTCGGGATCAGTGGGGTTAACAGAACAATATGTATTACTTTCTGAGATGGGAATAACCCTGCAATAAAGCATAGCGAAGTAACATAGCTATAAATAAGAAGGAAATTGTGGGTAATTATATATGGGCACCAGGACCTTGTTCCTTAATTCTATAAGCCCCTTAATCACTTTTAGTGCACCTTGTAAGCTTTTAACAGGATACGGATTTGGTTCAGGATTTGACTGGAACCATTCTTGAAAATTTGCCAGGATCGTACAAGTGTGAGTTTTGTACATATCTATAAATAAGCAGATCTGGATTAAAAAGGCGGTTCACTCATATCAGATCCAAGCCCTCCAAATATTTAGTGCTATCTTTAGCTGCTCACACTTTTCCTCTTGGTCTGTTTTGCAGAAGAAGAACCTTTGTTTCTCCACAATGCCCATGTATACTCATGTACTTGGCTTTGGTGTAGTTTTTCTGTTCCTGAGGATAGGCCATCAGTTATATGTCTTGGAAAACCCCTTTAATGGCCATCTTCCGGTTTTGTGGCTTTTATTCATGAGTTTTTTTGTACACAATAGGGTTAATTTATTATGACCCCTACTCCAGAAATTGGCATTAAAAGTCGCAGATCCCTGGTTTGCAGCTTTTTGAACACCACTGTACATGTTTGGGTGTGAGTCACGTTTCTATACTGTCCTCGCCACTGGGGATCAGTACATTTACTATTATTTATGCAACTTCACTGACATAATTGACAGCTCAAATATACTTCAACTAAGGGCTAGAGTAGAATTCAATCTAGGCATACAGGTTGCCCTCATCATAAATTCTGTGCATTATACGGCGGTTTAGGAGGTTGAAAAATGACCCTTAATGTGTCTTAACACTAATGTTTTCTTCGTGGTGTTTTTCCCCTATAGGGAAGGTGCTGGAAAAATTCCAAAAGCTGCACTTTTGCAAAGAAGCAAAAAGATAAAAAAAATGTCATCTGATGAACAAAAATGAAATGCTTGTGTGTCCTGTTTTTCCTTTTCCGCTGACCTTCAGCTAACATCAGGAGCCGCCCATACAACAGAAATGTGGCAAAAAAAAAGTGGGGGAAAAATGGCTGACACTACCCAAAAAGAAAATTGTTTTCCAAGGTCCCTTTATAAAGAGATCAATAACAAAAGAGTATCAGATATAGAAGACTGGTCAGACCAGTTTATAAAACCCTAATGTTATGAGCACCACCTTTAATCCTATGGATTGCAGGATTTACAGCAATATCTGCCAGGTATAACAGGCAATTGAGTTTATATATAGCCTTAAAAGGTTTGTTTAATCAGGAAAAATTCTCTAGAAAATGGTCAAAGTGGGATAAAAAAAAAAAAAGGATAGTCACCAATTCCCCTCCACCTCGGTTTCCAATGTTTATCAGGTCTCTGCTGGTTTCTACTTCCTGGTGTCACGGTAGGTGATGGAAGGGAAGAAAGCCAAATACAACAACAGTAACAAAACACCAGACTGGGCCCCAAAGCTAGGGAAGAGGGAAAGGTCACCACCTGACAATCCCTGAGCTTTTCCCTGACTGCTGACAGCATGATCAAATCCTAGGCAGTGACAGTACCCCCCCCCCCCTTTCTACGGGTGACCTCCTGGCACTCAGGACCAACCTTATCTGGCTATGCCCTAGCATTGACATCGGTCGCCGGAACCCACATTCTTTATTCAGGACCATATCCCTTCCAATGAGCCAGGTATTGAAGGGAGCCACGAAGAATACGTGAGTTGACTATTCTGGAGATCTGAAACTCCAGATTACCATCTACCAAGACAGGAAGAGGTCGCAAAGGAGATGGTTCAGCAGGTTCCATATAGTTCTTCAACAAAGACCTGTGAAACACATTATGGATCATCCAGGCCTGCGGAAAGTTACAGACGAAACTCCACTGGATTAATAATGGCTGAGATTTTATAAGGACCAATAAATCTCGGGCCCAACTTCCAAGAGGGTACTTTTAACTTAATGTTCTTGGTGGACAACCACTTCAAATCACCCACACACAGATCTGGACAAGTCATCCGTTTCTTGTCAGCCATCCGTTTATATCTTTCGCCCATTTTTTTCAAATTAATTTGAATCTTCTGCCAGATAGTAGGCAACGAAGAAGGTATACCAGAGAATTCAGTCCCAGAGAAAGTACCAAACTGAGGGTGAAACCGATATGCACCAAAAAATGGTGACTTATCAGTAGACTCCTGTCTACGGTTATTCAGGGCAAACTCAGCCAAGGACAAAAACGAAGATCACTCCTCCTGATTCTTGGCGACAAAACACCTCAAATAAATTTCCAGATTATGGTTAGTGCGCTCAGTTTGTCCATTCTACTGAGGATGGAAAGCCGAAGAGAAAGACAACTGAACTCCCAGACGAGTACAGAACGCCTTCCAAAACCTGGAAACAAATTGCGTCCCCTTATCAGACACCACATCAGAGGGGATGCCGTGTAATCTCACAATGTTATCAATAAACACTTGAACGAGAGTTTTAGCATTGGGCAAACCTGATAATGTTATAAAGTGAGCCATCACTGAAGTGGTCCACCACCACCAAAAGTCTTCCTAGAGGAACTGGGTAAATCAGTGATGAAGTCCATGGACAAATGTGTCCAAGGACGAGAAGGGATGGACAAAGGAAGAAGAGATCTTGAAGGCCGAGTATGAGCCAACTTAGTACGTGCACAGGTCTCACAAACTGCCACATAGTCCTCAACACATTTACGTAAACCTGGCCACCAGAATCTCCGGGATATAGGATCCATGGTGGATCTACTCCCAGGGTGTCCCGCAAGGACAGTATCATGATGTTCCTTGAACACTTTGTGTCAAAGTCCTGAAGGAACAATCAACTTCCCTGGAGGACAGGAATCCGTTGCCTCACCTTGAGCCCCCAACACTTTCGCCTCCAGTTCAGGATAAAGAGCGGGTACCACCACTCCATCAGCCAAAATCAGAGCAGGATCCACAACCCCCCCCCCAGGAAAGCTGCGCGATAAAGCATCCGCTTTGACGTGTTTGGCCACAGGGCGATAAGTGACCACAAAATTAAATCTGGTAAAAAACAATGACCATCTGGCCTGCCTAGGGTTCAGACGCTTTGCCAATTGCAGGTAAGCCAGATTCTTATGGTCCTTAATTATCATAATCGGATGAATCACTCCTTCTAGCCAATGGCGCTATTCCTCAAAGGCCAATTTAATGGGCAGCAACTCTCTATTCCCAACATCATAATTTCTTTCGGCAGTTTCTTTGAAAAAAAAATCACAAGGGCGCCATTTGCCAGGAGAGGGACCCTGTGACAAAACTGCTCAGACTCGCACTTCTGACGCGTCAACCTCCACAATGAAGGGTTGAGACATGTCGGGTTGCACCAGAACCAGAATGGGAGTGGAAGCAAACCATTCCTTTATTGCAGAAAAATCTGATTCTCCGGTAGATCCCATTCCAGTACCGCAAGGACCTTTTCGGGATCCATACAAAAACCTGAGGCAGAAAGTAAGTAACCTAGAAACTGCAGCTCCTGAACAGCAAACACACATTTTTCCAACTTAGCATACAAGTTATTCTCCCAGAGGATCAATAATACTTGTCTTAAATTATCCTGATGAGACTCCATATTGGGCAAGTAAATTAGTATGTCATCGAGGTAAATAGCAACAAACCTCCCCACCAAATTATGAAAAATTTTATTGATAAAGTGCTGGGAGACTGCCAGGACATTAGTCAAACCAAAGAGCATGACCAAGTTCTCGAAGAGGCCCTCAGGGGTATTGAAGGCCGTCTTCCATTCATCCCCTTCCCTGATTCTTATCAGATTATAAGCCCTTCTTAAATCCAACTTAGAAAACACCTTGGCTCCGACTATCTGATCAAATAAATCCGGGCTCAAGGGAAGGGGATAAGGATCACGGACAGTAATAAGATTCGGTTCCCGGAAATCTAAACACAGTCTAAGGGTCCCATTTATTTTTATTTTTTTACAAAAAAGAAGCCGGCAGCCACAGGTGACTTAGATAGTCTAATATGTCCTTTTGCCAAACTCTTGGTAATATACTCCCGTATAGCTACTCTTTTGGGTTGGGAAAGATTATATAACCGAGATTTTGGCAATTTAGCTCCGGGAATAAGATTGATTGGACAATCATACTCTTGGTGAGGGGGTAACTCCTGATCTCCACCCTCAGAGAATACGTCCGAAAAAACAGAAAGAAATGGAGTTAACACCTTAGTGGATACCACAGAAATAGATGCACCGAGACAGTTGTCCATACAAAAATCACTCCAATTACTGATCTGTCTAGTTTGCCAATCAATGGTAGGATTCTGTTTGATCAACCATGGTAAACCTAGAACTAGAGGAGCACGCAAACCCTTCAATACAAAACAAGAAATGGACTCAACATGAGAATCCTCAAATGAATATCCTGCACAATATGAGTTAGACACTTTTGGGAGAGAGGAGCTGGATCAATAGCAAACACTGATATCCCTTTGCTTAATGCGCTTGTCTTTAAACCATGACTCTGAACAAAATTGATAATCAATAAAGTTAACCCCTGCACCACTGTCAACAAATACTTCTAATTCAATATTCTCAGAGTCTAGCGCCACCATGGCAGGCAGGAGAAATCAGTACTGCAGGTAGAAGACAAATATACCTTTTCTGACTCCCCATTCACGCTATCAAGAGTAATGGAACTCGATTTATTGGAAAGAATCCCTTTTTCTTTTCCACCTTGAGGTTTAAAAAAATGACAAACAATAATGAAATGTCCTTCTTTACCACAAAAGAAACAGTCTTCTCTGAACCCTAAGGTTCCTATTTCCAAAGCATGAAGAGACCTGACCCAACTGCATAGGCTCATCACCAGAAACTGGCCAAAGTGTCTCTGTGCCCCGAGGGACAGAAGAGATAGTTTCCCCACATGATAGTGCATCCTGGTTGAGGAGAACCTTGCACCTCTCTCTCAGGCGTTTATCAATCCGTATGGCTAGGGACATAGCCGCCTCCAAAGAATCTGGGTTTTCATGAAACGCAAGGGTGTCTTTTACTCTCAGACAGCCCCTGACAGAACTGACTACGGAGTGCTGGGTCATTCCACTCCGAGTCAGTCACCCGTGAAATGATAATCCCCACTCTTTGATTTTCGTCCCCAGATGAGATTGGACACAGACGAAAATACAATTTACAAGACTCTTTGAACCAAACAAAATTATCACTTCCCCCAGAAAACCTATCTGGGAGGGTGACCTTAGGTTCAAGACTGACCTGGTTCCCACTAGCGGTACCAGATGCCAGAGATCTCTGACACTGTGCAACTGAATTACGGAGGTCAGCTACCTTCAAAGACAATCCCTGCATTCGACCCCCCAGTGCACCTACAGCTTCCATTTCTGCACAGGGCAAGGGAAAAGAAAATGACGGTATTGGCGGTTCATAATGTCACGGTAGGTGAGGGAAGGGAAGAAAGCCAAATACAACACAGTAACAAAACACCAGACTAGGCCCTAAAGCTAGGGAAGAGGGAAAGGTCACCACCTGACAATCCCTGAGCCTTTCTCTGACTGCTGACAGCATGAGCAAATCCTAAAAGGTGGAAGTACTCATGCGCTGGAACCTAAGTCCTGCTGAAGCTGAAACAAACCCTCAGCTAGGGAGCAGGAGAAAGATAACCGGTTCCTTCCACCGTGAAGGAACCAGCGTCTCCCTGAGGCCTAGTCAGAACACACAACAAAATGGAAGGAAGTAGGACTTAGCTTTAGACGGACGGGGAACCAAACACTAGCTGAGAACTCCAGGAGGAAATCTAAACTGCAAGGGCTGCAGTGACAGGCGGGTATAAATAGAGCCACTAAACAGGTAATGAGCAGAACCTGTGGAGAGGTGGGATCCTTCCCACAACAACAAACAGCAAGGAAAAATAGAAAGATCTGTCAGATAGATTTACGTGCAGCAAGTCTATCAGATCTTCTCAGGCCTCTCACAGGGCAGGCAGTGACACCTGGTCCTATCTCAACACATGAAATGCTCTTGCTTGGCCAATCACTGGATGATTCGTCTCAGCCAGTCATTGGCTGAGCAGGCATCTTCAGACATTTCTTACATGTCGAGAGCAGAAAACAACTGGGACCCCGTAAACATTGGAACAGGAGTGGCAGGGTATTGGTGAGGGTGAGTATCCCTTCTTTTTTCATTTTACATGAACCATTTCTAAACAAAACCACAAATCCTTTAAAGGGAACCTGTCATCAACTTTATGCTGCCCATAATAACGGCAGCATAAAGTAGAGACAGGTGAGTTGAGTTTAGAGGTCTGTCATTTATAAGTTAAAAGTAAGTGGTTGCCGAGAACCAACATCACAATCATTGCAGACTGGGCCTGGAAAAGAGTCACGGCCACCTGAGAAGAGTCATTGTTATTCATGAATTCCTGCTCTCTCTGCCCACCTGCTGATGATTGACAGTCTTCTACCTAGTTTTCTCCCTTTGTCTTTAGGAGAGAACTGCCAATCATCAGCAGATGAGAGGGGAACGCAGGAGATTATGAATAACCATGACTCTTCTCAAGTAGATTTGACTCCTTTCAAGCCCTGGGCTGAAATGATTATGATGATAATTCTCAGCAACCACTTGCTTTTAGCTCATGAGTGACACCCGGCTGAAATCAGCATTTCTGTCACCATTTTTTTTTTTGCTGCCCTCAGTGAGGTCACCATAAAGTTGATGACAGGTTCCCTTTAAGCTTGCTTTGCAGCCAGTCAACTTGCTCGACCTGTTGGGGCAAATGTCGCTTTTTAATTGCTTTTTAAAGGGACATTCCAGGTATTTACATTTTTTAAAGGCGGTATCTTGCTAATCCATTGCTGCTCCCATTTGGTTCATTGTCCCCACCAATATCAGCTTCCTGGTCCACTGAATATGCAGGAATGGCTGCACAGTCAATCACAAGCCACAGTGGTGACCCACCAGTTTTTGGCGTAAATTATGAACAATGTGTCGGGGTCTATTGCCCCACCTGGACTCTGCTCTTGCACCATGCTTTTTAGATTTATTCACAATAGTGTTTGTTAAGGCGCAAACCCAGGATTTGCCACTTTTTAACGCCAAGAACATGGCATAGGGGAATAATACCTTTACTCTTATGTTTCATATGCTATTTATGTTTGAGAAAGGTTGCAAGCCAACAAAAATCTCAAGTTGACGATCATGCAATTAGTCTGAAGATTATTAACCACACTGAGTGCCGATCCCCTTCTAACTATTGTAATCTTGGATTACAAGCTGTAGATACAGGCACCACTACTTAAAAGTTCCAGCTGGACTATGTACATATGACTCTTCCTACATCAGTTTCTCTGTCTAGTGATTCTCTGTTCATTTCAGAACATTCAAGAGAAATGGCTATCTGCTGATATGGACCAGAACCTTTGCAGTAACATTGCAGTAGAGTTGAGCTTTCTTTTCTTAGCATTAGAAAGCTGGATTAGAAAGTAAAGCTGGTCATACCCATGATATAAATTTTGGCCAAATGCAGCTACCTCTCCCAGTAATCTCATGCACATGCATGCTCAGCAAAACCTCTGGTAGTGGCATATCTACCCGAAAACAAAAGGATTGGGCAGTTGAAATCAAATATACCTGATCCTTATCTCCCCTGCCATCAGCCATTGGGGTAGATTCAGGAGGACGCCATACAAATTACATTGTTGGCTGAAATCAGCAGGTTCGGCCAACATAGATCTAACGTGTATTACCACTTTAAACAAAGGAGCATATTATCAGCTGGCAGAGGGGGGAGGAGACTAATTCTGTACATAGCCCACCCTAGCAGAGATTAGTAGTAGCACCAAGGTGAAAACACTGAAGCAGAAAATGAAAAAAGTTATTTGTATGCTAGAAATACTACTGACTACTTTAAAACTGTTATCAGCAGCATTTTAGGCATGGTATAAAATGATTTATGGAATAGCTGCTTTAACATTTACCAGTATATTGCACAGCCCAAATAACACCACTATATAGCCAGCAAATTCTAAGCAAACTGCACACATTGCATGATTTTTTTTCCAGAATTCTGCCTTTGCATTCCAATGGGGAAAAATGTCTCAAAATGATCAAAAACAAATACAGCTTGCTCTGGATATGAAAGTGCACCATGCTTACAATAACTTGCAGGTTTTTTGGATGTATAACTTACATGACAGCAACATGGGCAAATGTTCCTAGTAGGCCAAAGGGCAAAGAAACAATTAAGGTTAAAAAAACATCTCCACTTACCACACTAGGCGTAGTCCCATTCCTAATTGGACAAGGAGCAAAGAGGTTACTTTTAGGAGTAGGGACTCCTTCAGCTATCAACAGCAATCTGGAGTGATCTTGGGTGGTCTCTGCAGTTCTGAGACCACTAGCTTAGATGTTGGCACTGCTGTGGTACATTGAAATTCTAGTAGGTCTTTACAAAGTGGCTCCTTCTGACATCACACTTTTGCCTAGGAGTAGAGGAGTGGACGTCTGACGTCACTTCTGCCAGGGGGTGGATGCCAGCACATGGATCCTGTGTAGTACCAATAGGGATGTTTGATCTGGAGAACCTTTTCTTGCCCGTTTTATACCTGTGTTGCCTGTACAGTATTAGGAATGTACAGCTATCACCACACTTTGCAGGACTGAACACTAACCTCAGAATTCTCTGTAGATCTCTCCAGTATCTTGTGCACTGGAAAGGTTATGGTCCAGAGGAAATGCCAGTCGCAAAGACCTGTGAAGGTCTTTCACAGGGCGCATCCTGATAAAGTCGGCAATGGGTGTTCGGAGATCACCCATGGAGGGGGGGGGGGCTACTTTCACGGTCCCTCCCATGACAGAGGTGAGAATATCTGAGAGACTGGCGGCACGTGAGGGTATCTGTTAGTCTCTCTGTTTTCATCTTGCAGTGTTGTTGTTTGGTAATGACCACACCTCTTGCCAGGTGCAGCTTGTGGTCATTGCTGAGGCTCAATTGAGTTCTGACTCACACTGCTTACCATGTGGTTGATCTTTCCTGCTGGAGTTGGTTGAGCTGGTGTGTTGTTCCTTTGATTCTCCTGCTCCTCCATTCTTCTTTAAGCTAAGTGCATTTTGTTTTGCATTTTGTTGTTCGCTTGTGTGTTTTGTTGTCTAGGCCTCAGGAAGATGCTGGTTCCTTCATCTTGGGAGGAACCAATAGTCTCATTCTCTGCCACCACTCCTAGGGCCTTCCAGGGTCTCCAGGGCTAAGGTTCCGGTGTATGAGTATTTCCACCTTGAGGGTTTTCTCATACTGGCAGGAGTCTAGGGATCTAGGGATTCCTAGGAGGTCACCATCCCTCTCCCTTAGCTTTGAGGCCTCCGGTGTATTATTTCTGTGTGTTATCTGGTGTTATCCCCTCCCCATTACCTGTGACAATATCACCCCTCCTAAGTCATGAAGACGGCAATACAGTTGTATCTAGCAGGCAGTACATTCGGGCCTGGGACAAAACATCAGGGGCCTAGGCACCGAATGTTTTACTCTAGCAACGTAAATGTTCTACAGTAAGCTAAAAGGTCATTTTATAAAAACTTGGTGGGTCTGCTCAGAGCTTTGTAAACCAGGCGTGACTGCTACTAGTGTGGTACTAGTGTGTGAACCAGCAGCAGTTGTATCAAAATCTGCAAGATGAACAATTTCATAAAAGTACTGGCAGAGAAATGGTGTTTCAAAGATGAAGTTATAGTCATTTTTGTCAAGTTAACACATTTCCAAACAGAAAATAATTTTTCATCGCCCTCCAGCAAAATACCAAAAATTTAAATTGTAACTGCCATTCTATTTTTATTTGTGTAATGTGTAGGGGCAGTGATGCTGACCATTTTTGTAATATACTTTAATTACTGAAATCATACATTTCTATTAGAAAAATAGCTCTAAAATCGCCCATTTCAAGCCTTAGCAATGCTCCTATTTACATAACACAGTCAATGCTGAACAGGTCTCCACTGTTATGTAAACAGAAGACAGAGGCTCAAAATGGGCCGCTTTGGAGCTATTTTTCTAATAGGAGACATCTTCCACTTTGTTAGAACATCTTGGTTAAATCTTAAACCCCAAAAAATAAAACTTGTTTTAATCTCTTGCAAACAGGCTTCCTGGCGAATCTTTTGAATGCAAACAAATAATTTCCTGAAACAGATCCATAATGTCCTTGTATAGGAATTAAGGATGAGCGAATTGATTCTACCAGTTCAGAATTCGTCCTGAATTTCCCAAAAAGTTCAGATTCTAGCAAACCCAATTTTTTTGCAATCGTTTCAGACAAATTAGAGAGAGCCTAGTATGCTACTGAGGGTACTCTTTCTCATTACGGATACGGATGAGCGGACCCGTGGATGTTCAAGTTCGCCAGATTCAGAGGAACTTCGTGTCAGAGTTCGGGACCTGAACTTGACCCGAACCCCATTGAAGTTAATGGGGACCTGAACCTATGTGAACTAAAATGGCTGTAAAATAGTCGTAGTAAGGGCTAGAGGGCTGCAATAGGAAGCAAAATGGGGGTAAGAGCAGGAGAGTTGCCCTGCAAACAAATGTGGATAGGGAAATGACTTAAAATAACATAGAATAGAAAAAAAAAAAAATATATAATCTTAAAATAAGAGGAGGAGGTCAAAGTGGAGTAGGAGGTTTAGGAAGTGGTAGACGTGGCGGTGTGGGTGGAAGCGGCGGTGGAGGAGGAGAAGGTACCCAACACTGTTTTTTTTTTATATATATATTTTTTTCCCTTTATTTATTTTTTTCAATTTGGAAAGACCCCAAAACATTGGGAAATAGAAAAGAGTATAACAATGGCTGGGTGCAGCCGGTATACTTGTCTACTCAGCACAAGGTATGGACAAGTCCTGTGGGATCCATGCTAGTTCATTTTAATGAGCTTGTCCACGTTGGCTGTGGACAGGTGGCTGCGCTTGTCTGTGATCATGGCCCCCCCCCCCCCGCCGTGCTAAACACACATTCGGACAATACACTTGCTGCAGGGCAGGCCAGCACCTCCAAGGCATAAAGTGCAAGCTCAGGCCAATAGCAGAATTTGGAGACCCAAAAGTTGAATGGGGCAGACCCATTAGTCAGTACGTGTAGGCATGTGCACACGTACTTTTCCACCATGTTGCTGAAATGCTGTATCCTGCTAAGATGTCCCATATCAGCTGATGCTGCTGGTTGTTGTGGCGTGCTGACAAAGCTTTTCCACAGTTCGGCCATGCTAACCCTCTCTTCTGAGGTGCTGGTGGTGCCCCAGCTGCGTTGGCGACTTCTTCTTCCTCCTCCTCCTCCTCTGCCTTCGCCTTGTGCTTCAACTGAGCCCCTGCTGTCAGGTGTGAATGCCATCAGTAGTGCTTCTACCAGCGTGCACTTGTACTCGCGCATCTTCCTATCACGCTCCAGTGATGGAATTAAGGACAGCACATTGTCCTTGTAGCAAGGATCCAGCAGCGTGGTCACCCAGTAATCAGCACTGGTTAGAATGTGGGCAACTTGGCGGTCATTGCGCAGGCACTGCATAATGTAGTCGCTCATGTGTGCCAGGCTTCCCAGAGGCAACGACAAGCTTGTCCTCTGTGGGAGGTGTTATTGTCTGTGTCCTCTATATCCCCCCGGCCACGCTCTATTGATTCCCATAAGCTGCTTTGAATGCCACCCTGCTGTGAACACTAGCCTGATAACCGTGGAAATGTTCCCTCTTCCTCCTCTTCCTCCTATGCCACATCCTCTTCCATCATCGCCTGAAGTGTTTTTTCAAGGAGACATAGAAGTGGGATAGTAACACTGAGGACTGCGTTATCGGCACTGGCCATGTTGGTGGAGTACTCGAAACAGCGCAACATGGCACACACTTCCTGCATGGAGGCCCACTCGTTGGTGGTGAAGTGGTGCTATTCTCCAGAGCGACTCACCCGTGCTTGCTGCAGCTGAAACTCCACTATCGCCTGCTGCTGCTCGCATAGTCTCTCCAGCATGTGCAAGGTGGAGTGACTTCTTGTGGGTATGTTGCATATGAGGCGGTAAGCAGGAAGGCCACAGAAGGCCCCCACTTTCTGCAGCAGCTCTGACATATCGGAGTAATTTTTCAGGAACCTATTCACCACCAAATTCAGCTCATGCACCAGGCAAGGGATGTGCATCAAACCGACTAGCCCCAGAGCTGCTACGAGATTTTGCCTGTTATTGCACACCACCAGGCCAGGCTTGGGGCTCAGTGGCACCAACCAATCATCGGTCTGTTGTTCCATGCCCGTCCACAGCTCTTGCACGGTGTGGGGTTTTTCCTCCAAACAGATGAGTTTCAAAACAGCCTGCTGTCATTTCCCCCCGGCTGTGCTGAAGTTGGTGGTGAAGGTATTACGCTGACCAGATGAGGAGGCAGTAGAGGAGGAAGCAGAGTACGAGGGGGCAACAGGAGGAAATTAAAAATGTCCTACAATCCGTGGTGGCGGTAGGACATGCGCCAAACTGCTATTCGCCTCAGGCCCAGCCGCCACTGCACTTACCCAGTGTGCAGTGAGGGAGATATAATGTCCCTGCCCGTGCTTACTGGTCCACGTATCGGTAGTTCTGTGGCAAGGTCCACATATGGTGTTGCGCAGTGCACATCTGATTTTGTCCGCCACTTGGTTGTGCAGGGCAGGGATGGCTTGCCTGGAAAAGTAGTGGCGGCTGGGAACCACGTACTGTGGGACAGCCACCGCAATAAGGTTTTTAAAAGTGTCCGTCTCCACCGGACCGAATGACAGCATTTCAAAGGCCAGGAATTTTTAAATGCTGACATTCAGGGCAAGGGATCGAGGGTAGGTAGGGGGGTACTTCCTCTTTCTCTCCAGTGTTTGGGGGATGGAAAGCTAAATGTTTCCATGGGACAGTGTGGACATGCTGGGTGACGGAGGTAGAGGTGGTGGTGTTGCTGCCATATCCTCTGTTTGCAGCGTGGCAGGTGCCACTGTCATTCCAGAGGGGGAGGAAGAGGCTGAGACCGCAGCAGAAGAGGGAGCAAGAGGAGCCTGAGATCTTTAGTGATTTTTCAGGTGTGTACTCCACTGCAGCTCGTGCTTTGCATTTAGATGCCTGATCATGCAGGTGGTGCTCAGGTTTAGAACATTTATGCCTCGCTTCAGGCTCTGATTGCACAGCGTGCAAACCACTCGCGTCATGTCGTCAGCACATTGTCTGAAGAACTGCCACGCCAGGGAACTCCTTAGAGCTGGCTTTGGTGTCCTCAGTCCCTGGGTGCAGTGGCAAGTAGCAGGCATACTGGCTAGGGGACGTCCACTCTGCTTTTGCACCCAGCTCCCTCTTTTGCTGTGCAGTTGGCGCTGTGTGACCACAACCTCTTCCTCCGAACTGCACACGCCACTCGCATGACCTTGATTCCATGTGGGGTCTAGGACCTCATCATCCTCCACATCATCTTCCACCCACTCTTCACCCTTGCCCTCCTTGCCAGTCTGCACACTGCAGAAAGCAGCAGCAGTTGGCACCTATGTTTCATCATCATCATCAGAGACGTGCTATGGTGGTCCTCCCATGTCCACATCCTGAAACATAAGTGGTTGGGCATCAGTGCACTCAATCTCTTCCACTTCTGGGGCAGGGGTAGATGGATGGCCTATGGAAACCCCGCCAGCAGAGTTATCAAAAAGCATAAGAGACTGCTGCATGACTAGGTCCTTAGACTGCTTGGCTGATTTGCAAGGGGGTGAGGTGAAAGACAGATGCCCATGGGCTGCAGGTGCCAACTCTGCAGTTTCAGCAGGGGACAGGGTGGGAGACAATGTGAAGGAACTGGAGGCACTGTCAGCCATCAAATCTACTACTGCCTCTACTTGTTCTGGCCTCACCATTCGTACACCTACAAAATTACGCTGAACGTCCTGTCGGTTACGTGCACCTGAGGAAGGTATTTCATTTGGGCGTGTAGCTGGCACAGATCGACCACGTCCTCTCTCTGCAACAGGAGCTCCACCAGCACCACGACCAGGGCCAGGTCCCTTATTTGATGCTCTCCTCATTCTTTGAGGTCACCCACCAAACTAACAGACAGATTAACTATATTCATTTCCCTGTCACGTGTGCAGGGCAGGTGTATCTCACACCAAAAATGGGAATATGTCACCAACCGAACTAACAGACCGATTAACTATATTAATTTCTCTGTCACGTATAAAGTGCACATGTATTCCACTGTGTCCATGTTTCCGTCCCTGTAGTGTTGACATCTGGCTCAGTTTGGGCATGGTCAACTGACATGACTGGCTTCAGCGGTGATGTGGCCACAAACCAACAACTCCCAATTACCTAAATCATAGTTTAACCCCTTAGTGACCACCCATATGCGTTTTTACGCGGTCACTAAGAGGCCTTAAGCTGTGCCACCACTTTTTTGCGGCGACCCAGTCTAAGCACTGCACGGGTCCTCCGTGCAGCTGGGTAGCAGGGACCCGGCTCTCACATGAGAACCGCGACCCTGCTCTAACAGCTTGGACCTGCAGGAATGCTGATCCGGGCTGTTTAACACTTTACATGCCGCGGGCAATGGCGCCCGCCGCATGTAAAGTGCTGACAGAGGGAGCGGATGTGTGTGAAGGCTGGCAGGGGTCTCATGTAGGCCCTAGACCAGCCTAAAGTAATTTCCAGCAGGCTGCGCCTCTCTGGCACAGCCTGCTGGTCAATGTTAGAATAGCATTGCTATTAAAATGCAATGCACTATAGGGATAATGCATTGCATTTTAGAAGCAATCAAAATACTGTCTGTTATAGTCCCCTTGTGGCACTATTAAGTGGTAAAAAAAATGTAAAAAAAAAAATTGTTAAATGAAAAAATTCTATTAAAAAAATACGCTTTTTTCCATTGAAAATATGCTTTTCAATGAAAAAAATTGCAAAAAACCATGTTTGGTTTGCCGCATCCATAACAACCCAGACTACATAAATATCACATAAATTATACGGTGAACGCCGTAAAAAAAAAAAGAAAAAAGACAGAATTGCTAATTTATTCTTAGTTGCCACCGAAAAAAACATAATAACAAGCGATCAAAAAGCACCATTTACTCCAAAATAATACTGATGGAAAATACAAGTCATCCTGCAAAAATCAAGCCCTCACACAACTCCATAGAAAGAAAAATCTTGGGAAGCAGCAATGCAAAAACATTTTTTCTTTTAAAAAAGGGTATTATTGCAAAAAAGTCATAAAACGTAAATAAAAAAAACTGTATGTATTTGGAATCACTGTAATCGTACTGACCCAGAGAATAAAGCTATTATGTTATTTATACTGAAAAATGAATGCCGCAAAATTTATAACGTAAAAACGCAGTGGCAGTATTGCTGTTTTTCCCATCTCCCTCCCAGAAAGAGTTAATAATAGTTAATCTAAAAGTTATGTGTACCCCAAAATGGCACCATTAAAAACTACAAATTGTCCTGCAAAAAACAAGCCCTCATAAAGCTATATAGACGGAAAACTAAAAAAGTTATAGCTCTTTGAACGCGAAGATGAAAAAAGGAAGAAAAACGCTTGGTCAGTAAGGCCCAAAACAGGGTGGTCACTAAGGGGTTAATTCCACTAGGTGAAAAAAAAAAACACATGGATGCAATTTATAGTTCTGAGGATGCTCTTGTGAAAGTATGGCCCCTACATCCACTTCAGAAGGATCTACCTCAACGATAAACTGCAGCTCATCAGGATTTTTCAAGATAAGACCAGAAGAAAATAATGTCATGGGGTTAGGAAATTAATAGCTGTATTAAACAGCCCAAATCTGCAGGCGATTGTCGGGAGGTAAGAGTTCCTTCCTGGCAATCGCCTGGCGATAACAGAGGAGACTGCTGCTATTATATGCAGCGATCCCCTCCATAGCATGGGGAGGAGTGAGCATTATGCCATCACCCGTCCCCATGCTGTCTAGTTATTTGCCGGCAGTAGATCGTGATTATACAGCGTTTGCTCCTTCATCAGGTAACCGGCAGCAGTATTAGACTGCCCGATGATCTAATGAGCGTTATTACAAACCCTTGTTAGCGATCATCTGGCAGAAAATCTGCCTGTGTAATACAGGCTTAAGGGCCATTCTGATAGATTAACTCCTTTTTCAGTACAATGAAGTATTATGCTTCTTCGACAATATATTGGAGTGTTCCTGCATATACCTTTGCCAAAAGATAGAACTTGAAAATCAGAAATTGTTTTCTCCCTTAACCCAAGAGCAAATCCTACAGCAATGGATGCACTAGCTCAAAACTGGCATTTCAAGCTGGCCTATGATTTTCCTCCTCTTTCCAGCTTATCGAAAAAGGAATCATATGGATCTGCTCAAGACGGATCTGCATCCAGAGAAGATCTTTTAATGGAGGGTCCAGTGAAATGTCCAAACATCAAAACCATACACTTCCTGGTTCTGATTAAAAGCGGTTAATTTTAAGGAGGAAGCGTCTTTCTACCCTTTAGAATAGTAGAAAAAACATCTTCTAAATATCTTTGGGAAAAATTCTTGTCCTGGTGCTGTGAACAGAGGGACCTTCTGTGTCTGAAAATTAGAATTAGAATTTAGACTTTCTCCAGGAAGGCTTGAATGAAGGACTTTGCCCTGGTAACTTGAAGGGTCAGTTTGTTGCCCTAAGGAGTTTCTTTGACACTCAGTTATCAGAACAGCATTGGCTTCTATTGTTTCTGCACCTGTTGATTTTGGCAGAATTTGATAAATTTAATTTTAGACATATTTATGAAGGAAGTTAGCCTGTCCATGGAGAGAGTGTGGATTAGCTAATAAGCAGTGTGGCTGTGCTTGGAATGGGCATGTCATATATCTTTGCACCAAAATAGGCAGGATCACATAATTACCATCTAATATAGAGCAGTGTAGTGAGAATCAATCCCCTCACTTACAGGACAGGTAGCTGCAGCAATTTTGAAATGATTTCTGGATAAGTTAATTCATGTAAAAATACTTTGCATTCAGAAAGTTTTCAGACCCTTTCACATTTTGTTATGTTGCAGCCTTTGCTAAAAAAAAGTTCACATTTTTCCCCATCATTCTGCACTCAAAACCACTTAACGTCATAATGTAAACAGAGTTTTTAAAATCTTTGCTAATTTATTGAAAAGAAAAAAGAAAAATATTGCATTGACATAAGGTTTGCACATCAGGATTTGGGCATTTTCTACTATTCTTCCCTGCATATCCTCTGAAGCTCTGTCAGGTTGGATGGGGAATATCTCTCCAGAAATATTCTATTGGCATTGGTAGAACATCACATGGCCTAAAAGAAGGCTGTGTAGTTAGGGTCATTATCTTTTTGGAATGTAGACCTTGAAGCATCCTACCAGTCCCAGTCTGAGGTCCAGAGTTGGATCAGGCTTTCAATAAAGGGGTTATCCGAGAAATAATATAGATGACCTACAGTATCTACAGGATACATGATAGGTCATCAATATTGCATTGGCAAGTATCCAAGTCCTGGCACCGTCACTGATCAGCTGTTTTGGGAAGCTACAGCACTCACTGCAGCTCTGGTGAGCGCAGGCACTTACCAAGTACTGCGCTATACATCATATAGTGGCTGTGCTTGGTATTGCAGTACAGCCCCATTAACTTGAATAAGGATGAGCTGCAACTAGGCCATGTGACCAATGTATGGTAACATCACATGGCCTAGAAGAAGGCCACAGTGCTCATGGAGCGCCTGGCCTTTTCTAACAACTAACAGGCAGGGGGTCCTGGGTTTTGAACCCGTGCTCATCTGTAATGATGACTTATCCTGAGGATAAGTCATCAATATTAATTCTCGGTAATCTCTGTACTTTGCTCCATTCAGCTTTCCTTCAACTCTGACCAGTCTCCCTGTACCAGTCTCTGAAAAAAACATGGCATAATGCTACAACCACCATGCTTCCCTGTAGAGATGGTATTGGGGAGATGATGAACAGTGCCTGATTTCCTCCAAATATGCCAAAAAGTTCAACCTTGGTTTCATCAAACCAGGGATTCTTTTTTTCACAGTCTGATAATTCTTTAGGTGCTTTTTTCCTAACTTTCATGTGTCTTTTACTGAGGATAGGCTTCTTTCAGGGCAGATTGGTAATGCTGCAGTGATGGTTGACCTTCTGGAAGATTCTTCCATTGGGTTCTTGGTCACCTTCCTTACCAAAGCCATTTTCGCCTTAATTACTTAGTTTGGTGGGGCGGCCAAATGTCTTCCATTTAAGAATTATGCAGGCCATTGAGTTCTTGGGAACTTTCAGTGCAGCAGAATTTTTTGTACCCTTCTTTGTGTTCCTCCACACAATCATGTCTCTGATCTGTACAGCTACAGTATCTCACAAAAGTGAGTACACCCCTCACATTTTTTGTATATATTGTATTATATCTTTTAATGGGAAAACACTGAAGATATGACACTTTGATACAATGTAAAGTAGTCGGTGTACAGATTGTATAACAGTCAAAATTTGGTGTGCCCTCAAAATAACTCAACACACAACCATTAATGTCTAAACTGCTGGCAACAAAAGTGAGTACACCCCTAAGTGAAAATGGCCAAATTTTTCCCAAAATGTCAATAATTTGTGTGACCTCCATTATTTCCAGCAACTCTCTTGGGCATGAAGTTCACTAGAGCTTCACAGGTTGCCACATTAATCCTCTTCCACGCCTCCATGATGACATCACAGAGCTGGTGGATGTTAGAGACCTTGCTTTCTTCTACCTTCCGTTTGAGGATGCCCCACAGATGATCAAAAGGGTTTAGGTCTGGAGAAATGCCTGGCCAGTCCAGCACCTTTACCCTCAGTTTCTTTAGCAAGGTATTGGTCATCTTGGAGGTGTGTTTGGGGTCGTTATTATGTTGGAATACTACCCTGCGACCCAGTTTCCGAAGGGAGGGGATCATGCACTGCTTCAGTATGTCACAGTACATGTTGGCATTTATGGTTCCCTCAATGACCTGTAGTTCCCCATAGCTGGCAGCACTCATGCAGCCCCAAACCATGACACTCCCACCACCATGCTTGACTGTAGGCAAGACACTTGACACACTTGACACCATCTGAAGCAAATAAGTCTATCTTGGTCTCATCTGACCACAGGACATGGTTCCAGTAAACCTTGTCCTTAGTCTAATTGTCTTCAACAAACTGTTTCCGGGCTTTCTTGTGCATCATCTTTAGAAGAGGCTTCCTTCTGGGACGACAGCCATGCAGACCAATTTGATGCAGTGTGTGGCATATGATTTGAGCACTAACAAGGCTGGACCCCCACCCCTGTGACCTCTGCAGCAATGCTGGCAGCATTCATAGATCTATTTTGAAAAGACAGCTTCTGGATATCACGCTGAGCACGTGCACTTAACTTCTTTGGTTGACCATGGCAAGCCCTGTTCTTAATGGAACCTGTCTTTTTAAACCGCGATATGGTCTTGGCCACCATGCTGCAGAACTTCCAATGACTAGTATGAGGGAGTGTGAGAGTGATAACACCAAATTTAACACACCCGCTTCTCATTTACACCTGAGACCTCGTAACACTAACGAGTCACATGACACTAGGGAGGGAAAATGGCTAATTGGAAACAATCTGGCAATTTTCACTTAGGGGTGTACTCACTTTTGTTGCCAGTGGTTTAGACATTAATGGCTCTGTTAAGTTATTTTGAGGGCACACCAAATTTACACTGTTATACAAGCTGTACACTGACTACTTTACATTGTATCAAAGTGTCATATCCTCAGTGTTGTTCAATGAAAAGATATAATAAGATATTTACAAAAATATGAGGGGTGTACTCACTTTTGTGAGATACTGTTTTTTTTCCCCTCCTCATGGCTTGGTTTTTACTGTCATATACATTGTCAGTTGTGAGACCTTAAAAACAGGATTGTGTCTTTCCAAATCATGTCCAATCAACTGAATTTACCATAGGTGGACTCCAGTCAAGGTGTAGAAATATCTCAAAGATGATCAGGAGAAATGGGAGGCCCTCAGAGATAAACTTCAAGTGTCATAGCAAAGGGTCTGAATACTTAGGGTACTTTCACACTAGCGTTAAAGTTTTCCGGTATTGAGTTCCGTCACGGGGGCTCAATACCGGAAAAAAACGCTTCAGTTTTATCCTAATGCATTCTGAATGGAAAGCATTTTGTTCAGTATGCCCTGTGAGAGGTCTGAGAAGATCTGATAGACTTGCTGAACGTGAGTCTATCTGACAGATCTTTCTCTTTTTCCTTGTTGTTTGTTGTTGTGTGCAGGATCCCACCTCTCCACGGGTTCTTCTCATTAGCTGTTTAGTGGCTCTATTTATACCCGCCTCTCACTGCAGCCCATGCGGTTTATATTTCCTCCTGGAAATTCCTCCTGGAGTTCTCAGCTAGTGTTTGGTGGATCTCCTGCTCCCCGTTCGTCTAAAGCTAAGTCCTCCTTCCTTCCCTTTTGTTGTGTGTTCTGACTAGGCCTCAGGGAGACGCTGGTTCATTCTTGGTGGAAGGAACCGGTTGTCTTATCTCTTGCCCCCTAGCTGAGGGTTTGTTTCAGTGTCAGCAGGGCTTAGGTTCCAGTGCATGAGTACTTCCAACTTTAGGATTTGCTCATGCTGTCAGGAGTCAGAGAAAGGCTCAGGAATTGTCAGGTGGTGACCTTTCCCTCTTCCCTAGCTGTTGGGGCCTAGTCTGGTGTTTTGTTGTATTTGGTTTTCTTCCCTTCCCTCACCTACCGTGACATTCAGTCCATTTACGGTATGTGGCCGGAGAAAATACCGCAGCATGCTGCGGTATTTTCTTTGGCAAAAATTCCAAAACACTTGCTGGAATCCGGTACCAATGTATTAATGCCGGATCCGGTACCAAGTGTTCCAGAAAATCGGATCCGGTTTCCCGATCTGCGCTTGCGCAGACCTTAAAAAATGTGAATAAAATAAATACCGGATCTGTTTTTCTGGATGACACCAGAGAGACAGATTCGGTGTTTCAATGCATTTGTGAGCTGGATCGGCATCCGGATCTGGATACAAATGCAATCCGTTTGTATACGGATTTCCGGATCCGGCAGGCAGGTCCGGTGACGGAAGTGTGAAAGTAGCCTTACATTCAAGGAAAATGTTGGTTCCTCCTTTTTAATAAATGTGCAAACATTTCTAAAATTCTTTTAAAACTTTTTTATTAAGGGGTATTGCGTGCAGATTGATGGGAGAAAACGTGATTATTTTTTGTGTTAATAAATATGCAATGGCTGAACGTTCTTAGCTGACTTATTGACACAAGCTGACAAGACTCAATGAACACGTCAGTAGTTCAGTTGCAGCCAAGTTAGAGGACACACCCGTCACATAATACCACATTAGTTTCCCTTAACTAAGTGCCAATATGTAGTGTCTGCCATGTGTTAAAAAACCTAGAGTATAATTAAAAAAATGGGACAACTGTACAAGGGTGGATACTGTGAAGAACCTTGAAGATTTGTGGGCATAGAAAATTCTGTCCCAACTGCTTAAATAACGCTGAAATTATATATTAATTCATGCAATGAGGATAATAGCGTTTTTAAAATCTGGGAATATAGGGCTAATACTGTGTTCTTTCAAAAGGTTACTCACAGGAGAGACTAACTGGATGTGTCTACCACCATGACAAAACTCATGAATTGTAGCACCTTCTAGCCCTTTGGTGTGTTTCGGTGAAACATAGAACATTTATGCACGCTAAGCTCTACATATAAACTTTTTTAAGTCAATACTGGTTACATGTATATTTTAATTTGCTGATATTCATTTACAGTAATGTGAACATTAATGCAGTTTTAATTTTAGAGACAATTGCTTACAAATTTCAGGATGTAGAATTCCAATTACATCCTGTCTTAACCTAAGCAAAATATGTTTGTGGATTTCAAAAAATTGTGTTTTTGTTGCCTGACACTGATAAAATAATATATGATGAAATGACTGTTGCTTGAAGTTAGGTAGCACTGGGAGAGACTGCCAAATCATCTTATTTCGCATAATTTTTCTCTAAAATAATGAAAAATGAAACATCTATATACATATAGGTAGTGATATCAGCTGCACCAGGTTGGTCACTTTAACTTGATTGTTGTATTACTGAAATGTGTTTTTGTTGCTAATCAGCATAATGGTGGCTGTATCTGTCAAAGTCCTTTAGAGGTTTTCTTCTGTCAAGTTGTATCACCTATCTTGTGGATAGGTGATATATGTTGTCCAGATTCTTGCCCAGTGCTTAAAGGGGATTGTTTGAGTTATGCAAAAAATAAAAATAAATAAAGCACTTTAAATCTAAAGTTCAGGAAAATATACATAAGCTAAGCAAGTTTTAGGCCAATAAATAAATAAATATATATATATGTTTTGGCCCATATATATATATATACTGTATATATATGTTCTGTTTTGGCCCTTTGTTGACATGCAGTTGCAGAGCTGTTGGGGAATGTAACAGCAATCTCTCTGTTTTTTTAGTTTTTTCTCATGAATATTTGTGGGTGTCAACAAAGACTTTCCCCTCCCCCTGCTTTGCATAAAAGTGCTGCCCCATCTACAGTCTGACTGCTGGAATACTCATGTTGTATGTTTGGGACTACAAGTCCCAGCTGTACAGTACAATGACATTGCTGATACATACAAGATCTTCCCCCTGCCTGTTCTTGTGTAATGCTCTGCAGAAGAGTACAGAGGAGTGAACTCCTAAGTCTTTGTCAGCTCTGTGTATGCAGGGTGAGGAGGGAGGGAAGATCCTGTGCACAGCATTTCTCTCATCAGTGCCTGGAGAAGAGGAAACCCATGGTTTCCACTTCTGTGCTGCTGATGGTAGCATACCTCCCAACTTTTTGGACATTCAAAGAGGGACACTTATGATCCATTGTGTAAAAGATTTATTTCTCCTGCATATCTGTACACAAATAGTTTTCTCTTACGAAATAGCCCAAAATTATCTGAATATAGACATTTCTAAAATTCAAATAGCATCAAATAATGAAATAACTTACAAGGAGGGATCTAATATTCACTTGGGAACCAGCCAAACACTTTCTGGATCAATATTGTAAATGCAATAATGAAAATCTATACGTCAAATTAAAAAGAGTGACATTTATGAAGCAAAGAGGGACAGAGGGACTTGGGTCAAAAAAAGGGACTGTTGCTCCAAAAGAAGGACACTTGGGAGGTCTGTGGTAGAAGGGGTTAAACTTTCCTGAAGAATTCACATAGAGTTTACATAGGATGCACAATACAGGGTATTTGCAGGTGATTTTCTTTATTCCAGGGATAATGCCAGACATACTAGCACTGATATTTAAAACTGAAAATAATCTTTGTACACGGAAATATTCTACAAAATATCTAACTAGTTTTTCTTGGTGTGTTAGATTCATCTAATCTGGCTTTTGGTGCCATCTACTGGGAAACTGTTGCAGTTGGGGAAGTATGTATCATTGTACAATTTAGCCTCATACAGAGAGCAATGCTGTTTGTACAGAAACAAATTTAACTTTGCTCAGGACATCACACTACCACTGCCAGCTAGCCTTTTTTCCATATAGTGCATCCTGGTGCCTTCTCTTTCCCAGGTAAGGAACGCACATGCACCTGGACATCCACATGAAGTGAAAGAAAACGTGATTCATCATAACAGACCACCTTCTTACATTACTGTATGGTAAAGTTCTGGTGCTCACATGCTCATCTTAGGTACTTTCTGTGCGGACAGTGGTCAGCATAGGTACTGTGATGGTCTGCGGCAGGGACGTGCACAGACATTTTGTAGGGCAGGGGCTTAAATAAAAAAAAGGGGCACTTGTCACATGATGTAGCAGACATGCGTCACGCACGTCCAGCCCCTGCACCAGCCTTAAAGGACCCTGTCCCTCTAACCCTGCACTGGTGAGTGGGCAGACTGTTGAATAAATTCTATCGGTGAATAAATTGCGCTGCCGCCGGCGGGATGGACCACATACCTCTTACATCCAGGGACATCTCCTGTCATGTAGATCTTCACTTTCCTCTTCTCCTTCGTCTGACCCAAACCGCCATGGCAAATTCTTTCAGTCACATCTCGCCTGTACAGAGTTTGTAATACAGACACAGTCAGATTTCTCAATGTTTCCATCACCCTCCCCATCCTGGTGTCCCGACAATGTCATCCTGCTGCCACTCCTAATACTGCGCCCATGGTGTTCCCCAATGTTTCAGGTACTATACTGCTGAAAAAATAGTGACCCTAATAGACATAATTGGGGTCATTTATCAAACTGGTGTAAAAGAGAAGTGGATTTCCAAAAGAGCTGTCAAAAATGAATGGTGAAATCTGATTGGCTGCTATGGGCGACTAAGCTAGTTCTACTTTACACTAGTTTGATAAATTACCCCAAATATCCCTGTGTCCACAGCAGCTATAATGTCTCCAAGAGTGTCCCAGTAATAACACCCTATATTGTGCTAGAGGTAGTATTCCCTGTATAGTGTCCACATAAATAATTGAATTGCCCCTACACTGCCTCCCCTATAGCAACACCCCCCTATAGTAATTTCCCCCACACTGCCCCTACATAGTAATCAGCCCATAGTAATTTCCCACACACAGTAATTTCCCCCACGTAGTAATTGGTCCCCAAACTGCCCCACACAGTAATTTGTCCCCACACTGCCCCCACACAATAATTTGTCCCCACACTGCCCTCACACAGTAATTTGTCCCCACACTGCCCCCACACAATAATTTGTCCCCACACTGCCCCCACACAGTAATTGCTCCCACACAGTAATTTCCCCCACACTGCCACTACAAAGTAATTTCCCCCCCACAGTAATTTGTCCCCACAATGCCCCCCACAGTAATTTGTCCCCACACTGCCCCCACACAGTAATTTGTCCCCACACAGTAATTTGTCCCCACAGTGCCCCCACACAATAATTTGTCCCCACACTGCCCCCACACAGTAATTTGTCCCCACAGTGCCCCCACACAATAATTTGTCCCCACACTGCCTCCACACAGTAATTTGTCCCCACAGTGCCCCCACACAATAATTTGTCCCCACACTGCCCCCACACAGTAATTGCTCCCACACAGTAATTTCCCCCACACTGCCACTACAAAGTAATTTCCCCACACAGTAATTTGTCCCCACACTGCCCCCACACAGTAATTTGTCCCCATACTGCCCCCACACAGTAATTTGTCCCCACACTGCCACCACAAAGTAATTTCCCCCACACAGTAATTTGTCCCCACAATGCCCCCACACAGTAATTTGTCCCCACACTGACCCCACACAGTAATTTGTCCCCATACTGCCCCCACACAGTAATTTGTCCCCACACTGCCACCACAAAGTAATTTCCCCCACACAGTAATTTTTCTCCACACTTCCCCCCACAGTAATTTGTCCCCACACTGCCCCCCACAGTAATTTGTCCCCACACTGCCCCCCACAGTAATTTGTCCCCACACTGCCCCCCACAGTAATTTGTTCCCACACTGCCCCCGTTACCCAGTCACTCAAGTCAGCACAAGCACACACAGCAGGAAACTGTCATCGACATCATTCTTCCCTCAAGAGTCACTGTTTTGTTCCCTCCTCTGACTCACTTCACTTCACTGGGATCCGGATTCCTGGCAGGCGGTGAGGCGACGTGGCGGCTTGTCTTGACAGCAGGGGCAGGGCGGGTGGACGCACACAGCCAGGCAGCTCTTCTTCTCTGCTCAGAAGACTGCCTGTGCGCGCCGCCCGCACCACGTGACTTGCCGGCGGGTCTGGACTTGATAGAAGATTACTGCGCCGCACAGGACACCTGACAGTGAGCGCCAGCATCTAAACCGGGGGGGGGGGGCCGAGCGAATGCGCATTATGAAAAAAAAAGTTAAAAAAAAAATGTCAGTGAGCTGAGGGCATTTAAAGGGACAGGTGATGAAGGGGGCAGGGGCTCAAGCCCCCTTTCATCCCTATGTGTGCACGTCCATGGTCTGCGGCCTTGTGGCCCCATATGCAGCAAGCTGCATGCGTTTTGTGGCCTGTCCCCTTTCTATCATAACCAGCATGAACTTTTTTGCAATTTGTGCTACAGCAACTCTTCTGCTATTTTAGATGCTCTGACTCAGTCATCTAACTATCACAATTTGGCTTTTGTCAGAGTTATTCAGATCCTTATACTTGCCCCTTTTTCTGGCTTCCAACACATCAATCTAAAGAACTGACTGATTTCTTGCTGTCTAATACTGTGTTCCTCAACTCTAGTCCTTAAGGTCCACCTGCCAGTCATGTTTTCAGGATTTCCTTAGTATTCAGCAAGTGATAGAATTAGCTTCAATGGGGATTTTCTCAAACCATGACCGGCAGGTAGGCCCTGAGGACTGGAGTTGAGGAACACTGGTTTAATATATCTGACCACTTGACAATTGCCAGTATAATGACCTAATCATATTTTTTTTTCACTTCACCTGCCAGTGGTCCTAATGCTGTAGATGATTAGAGCAGATTCATTAGAAGGGGAGGGGGGGGGGGGGGTACATCTTCTTGCAGTTTGTTAGATTGAATGTAAAGGGCTAAATTAATAATGGAGTGCTCTATGGTATACTACTAGATATGAAAGGGCGATTACTTTAGTAGTTGCTTACATCACACAAAACATGTAAAATGTCATTGAAATCACCACTAATCTATTACTTTATATGGGACAGGCAGCAAAGGGTTGGTATTTAATTGCATTCAGCCAAATGTATGCCTGTTTTGTACCACTGCTTGTCTCTCTTCTAATCACTCTAACTGCATACAGCATACACCACGGAGAAATGTGTTACTATAAGAAACTTTTCCTGTGAGTGGCACGATTGTTTTTTATGGTGATTATGTGATCACGATGTATGATGACACCAGGAGCAGAGGCTGTTGATATAGGTGTTGGAGTTGCATGAGGGGGTGTCATTTTTTCTAGCAGAAAAATGGATGTATATTTATGTAGATGCTGAAGAAAGTCTAAATTTATGGCAGCGTGGTCTTAAAGTCCTCAAGATAGTAAAGCAAAAAGGCATCACTGTACTATACATCATGCAGGATTACAGTAGACCATGAACTCTTCTTGTTACCATTACTAAGGAGCTGTGATACCAACAAGCACATCACTGATTGTATGTTAGCTGAAATAAATAACTATTTATTGCATTAATTGAATTAAACTTAAAGGCAAAAGTCATTCAAAAGAGAGAAATGTATTTTCATACATAACATAGTTACAGACTTAATTTCACCTGTAAAGTTTATCATAAATTAAGCACACAATCGTTAACATGTAAGACATGATACATTACATGGATAATTTAACCTGAGAGAAGTAGATGCTTTAGCAAAAAAGTAAAAACATAACTTGGAAGGCATAATAAAGGAACAAAATATTATTCACTTTCCCTTCATTGATCATGTATTCTTAAAGATCACTTGTGATAGGTTAGGCTTACACTTAGAGGAACATGGTATGGAAACTTGATGGTCCTCATGACTAAGTTATGCTTACATTATGATGCAGTAAAATAAGTCTTCAGATGTAAATTTACAAATTGATATATCTGTGCCAAGGTAAATGTGTTATAGGATCATATGATCATAATTATATAAATTGAAAAGTCACCCTGAAATATCAAATTACAGTTAAAGGTTTTCCTATTTGGAAATTATACAATATTTTTATTGGGACCTTGAATTTGAAGGTCCATGATAACATTTATGTTTCCAGTAAAAAAAAAATTTGCATGAAAGTTATTCAGTTTGTTGTCTTGAGAAATTCCTTCAATTAATGTGTCTTCAGTTTTATTATACAAATGAGGATCTGATGCTGTAACACAGAACTTACATCAACGCCTGAGAATAAGGCCATGACAGATATAAATTTTGACTTGTCCATGAAAATGAAATTCATTCCAGTGTTGTTGACATCTCTCGATAAAGCATAAAGGGCACATAAATATGTAACGTCCCGATATAGATAATAACAAACTTTATCAGTGAGGGATTCTGTAGGTTCTTGTGACAAACTGCAAGACAAGTTTGCAGGTGGTTATCAGCACAATGACAATAACAGTAACCAACACAATGGCTCTTATGAGAGAAAAATGAATCCTGTCATCCGCATGGGCAGCAGCAGTAGTTCTAACTTCTGGTGGATTCTGCTTTAGAATAGAAACAGAAGGCCAGTCAGGCTTTGTTGTCACCTCTGGAAATAGCAAGCCAGATAAAAGTCCATTGACTTCATTTCTGAACACATCTTCAGCTTTGCGAGTCGCTGCTTGGAGAGAAATCTTCAACACATAGTCCAGTTTTCTTAGAAGATCCTTGCAATTACAGTCTTCAGCCACCACATGGTCTCCAGAATAGTCAGGAGCTGGGGCCATAATATTATGTGGTTTAACGGTTCAGGCGTCTTTCAAGGTGATTAAGCAAGTATCATTCACGCTGTATCCATAACCTGGTGCATAGCCTGGTGTATTCTATGCAACATCGATAAATAGGCAAGGACACTCACATAGATGTACACATACCAGAGGATAGGAGGAGAACAGATCTGGCATCTGGTCAGTTGGATATGTAGCAAAACACTCCCTTTTATGCAGAAACTAATATTGCAAGATGATCTCTTGAAATTACAGATGCAGAACATTCACTCATCATTGAAGTTTGACCAAGACTTCATCGAAATCAGGAAACCATGCATTACACTGACCACAGATCAATTAACTAATGAAAAGCAAAGCAATTAAAGTCTCATGAGAGTACACCTAATCCTATGGCTCTCTGTAATTAACATTGGAATGGTTGAGGGGAATAGAATTTCAATAAGATATATATTAACACTTTCCGTCTCTGATAAATGAAATGGGAAAATTGAGAATACTCAATTCATTAATCATTTAAAGTAACTTTTTGTCTTGTATAGGATGGTCAGATACAAAGGCAATTAATCTAGGATGGAAAGTAGCTGCATCTTCCATTTAGGAATAGTTTATTGTAGATCAGTTCTTTGTACCAGTTCTTGGAAATGTAGCCTGTGCCAGTCACCAGGAATTAACACAATTCCTTTTTCTTCAGACAGTTTTTTTTACCTCAAACCTCAAAATGTGTGTGTGTAATTATATATAATATCATTATCTTTATTATAACAGAGTTGCATATACAGTTCTTCTGGCTTGATAGCCAAAATCCCCCCAACCCCGCTTTCCCTGTGGCTTTGACCTTAGTGACACTTTATTTAAGACCTTACCTTGCTCTAGATGTGCTATTTCTTGCTGCCTTTTTCCTCCCCATTTTGAAAAATTTGCAACTTTACGCTCCTTTTTATGTGGTATTGTGGCATACGTCTTCCCCACTATAGTCAATGGGATAAAAAAAAAACACCACACAAATGACATAGGAAATACTGAAGTGCACAATACCAAGGCTCTGTCCACATCATGTTGCAGTTATAATTTTATAGCTAAAGCTATAATGCTGAATAAATTATCTGAGAAAGGTTGAATTTGATGAACCTCTGTCTTTTTTCACCCTATGGAACTACTGTATGTAACTATAAGTCATATGTATAAAAAAAAAAAGATGAGTGTTTTTACAATTCTAAGAACATGTGATGCTGGGGTCTAACAATGTTTGGGTTGCTTTCATGTTAGTGGCATATTTACACTTCTAGGTAAACTGTGGATGTATCCAAAGACATTAGTAGACACAGACCACTGTAACCCTCAAATTGCCTGGTCTCCATCAAATTCAGCCCATCTGTAAAGGGTAAGACGACAGGAACACAGACCCCAGCTGCAGTGGCGTTGCTAGGGCTGGTGTCACCTGGTGCGGTAGAAAATGGTGTCACCCCCCCCCCCCCAGCACAACACCCCCCCTCCCATCGGCGGCGATCTCTCTGCTTATCCCCGCCCCCACGTCAGCTGTCTGTTTACTATCTAAACCCCCATCCATGTTATCGCTTGGGTTCAAATTCTAGCACCCCCAACAGGCCCCCAACCCCAGGCGATCTGTCTTCTGTCTGCTTAGAACCCCCCCACACACACACATATTTGCATACATATTATATTCTGTATCCAGAATATATCCAGAATACAGCACCACATACCTTACATCCAGTAACTTCTCTGATGCAGACCACTTCTTTCCTCATCTTCTCCTTTCAGATCAGACCGCCATGATGATTTTTCACCCATCTCTCGTCTCTGTAGTTTGACAAAAGACATCTTAGGTTCCTACTTTTCCATCATCCTCCTACCTTATCAACAACTCACCTGCCACCTTCAGTAATAATAATAATGTGCACTAATTCAAAAGTGCTCCCGTTCTGTGTGCCGGTACAAAAAAACTCCCTCAGTGCCGCCAGTTGAGCTAATGTCCCCATAATGTGTGCAAGTATAAAATACCCTATATAATGCCCCTAGTAAATGCCCACATAGTGCTCCTCTCCTCTTCCCCATAGTGCCCCCAGAATGTGGCAGTATAAGATTCCCCCATAGTGTCCCCCAGAATGTGCCAGTATTAAATGCCCCTTCTTAGTGCCCCCATAATGTGCCTATATAATATACCCCCATAGTATTCTTCTCCCATCCAACACCATAGTGTCCCCATAATGTGCCAGCAATGCCCCCATAGTGTCCCCTATGTGCTAGATATGCCCCCATAGTGTCTCCCGTGTGCCAGCCATGCCCCCATAGTGTCCCCATGTGCCATCCATGCCCCCATAGTGTCCCCCATGTGCCAGCAATGCCCCCATAGTGTCCCCCATGTACCAGCAATGCCCCCATAGTGTCCCCCATGTGCCAGCAATGCCCCCATAGTGTCCCCCATGTGCCAGCAATGCCCCCATAGTGTCCCCCATGTGCCAGCAATGCCCCCATAGTGTTCCCCATGTGCCAGCAATTCCCCCATAGTGTTCCCCATGTGCCAGCAATTCCCCCATAGTGTCCCCCATGTGCCAGCAATGCCCCCATAGTGTCCCCCATGTGCCAGCAATGCCCCATAGTGTCCCCCATGTGCCAGCAATGCCCCCATAGTGTCCCCTATGTGCCAGCAATGCCCCCATAGTGTCCCCCATGTGCCAGCAATGCCCCCATAGTGTCCCCCATGTGCCAGCAATGCCCCCATAGTGTTCCCCATGTGCCAGCCATTGCCCCAAAGTGTCCCTTTTTGCCAGCAATGACCCCCCCAGCGCAGCCCAGTGCCTCACAGAAAAACAAAACAAAACACATACTTACCTCCATGGCAGTGATGCGATGCAGGCCTGTCCCGAGCAGTACAGCTCAGGCGGAGCGATGACGTAATCACGCCGCCTGCACCGGCCTCTGATAGGCTGCTGGCCTTGTGCCGGCAGCCTATCAGAGGAACAGGGAAGAGAGATGCCTCTCCCTCCCCTGCTGCAGTGTTCATCTGTATCGCGATACAGATGAATGTAGGGAGATGAGTGCTTCCATAATGCAAGTGCTCATCTCTCATCTCCTGGTGGTGTCACCCAGGGGCGTAGCTAGAAATGACTGGGCCCCACAGCAAAAAATGTTATTTCCCCCCCCCCCCATAGCTAATTTTTTTTTATGGGCCCCCCTCCCGCATTTATTTTTACTGTATTTTGTGTCATACATTTCTTTTACAATTACTGAAAAAGAAATATGTAATTTATACTTCGGCTGTATAGTGTATCATGTATCACTCTGCTGTATAGGAATACCTAATACTTGATAAACTACTATGAGGTTTTTCTAATCCAGTTTACCATTGAGCTAAATAGCTCAGTGGTCAGTGTTCTTGCCTCTGATATGAAAGGTTGTGAGTTCGAATCCTGGTTGCAACTTTTCAGAAATAGAAGCTAAATTAGATTAAAATACATTGGGTGTCCCCAAGCATACTGACAATGCTTGAGGATACCCCCTTCATGTTCATAGCACTGACTCCATATATGGACACAACCATATATGGAGTCAGAGCTCAGACCAGGATTCCCTCTACAGCGATCAGTGCAGTGAATAAATTATCTTGTGCTGGCAGCCGGCACTGGTGTCACCCCATCAGTGGTGTCACCCAGTGCGGCCTGCAATGCCACTGCCCAGCTGCACTGGTGTCACCCCATCAGTGGTGTCACCCAGTGCGGCCTGCACCTCCCGCACCCCCCTCGCAACGCCACTGCCCAGCTGCCAATCCATCATACTGAACCAACACCAAGCAAGCAAGAAATTAGGACTAGAGATGAGTGAATCAATTTTGCACAAATTGGATGTTACGAATTTCTCAAAACGCTTTGGATTTTGATGAATCCCAAACTTTTGGAATTCATCCCACACAAATCAATGAAAATGGCACCTGCCATTTTACAGATCAGAAGACAGAGAAGATGGAGGATCCCATCACCTCCGGTAGAAGGTCCAACAGGCTTTCCCATGATGCCTTGCAGGCAGCCTTCTCTCTAGCACAGTCAGCCAATCAGTAGTATACATGTTTCAGTCATAGCCACTATAAACAGTCCAACCAGAAAATGCTGCTGGTTTCTGGGGATAAACATAGGAGAGGTAGGAAGTCAGACAGAGAGATGGCGAATTTGTGTCAGTAAACTGTAAATGTATTGCCATATTCTGGCCCCCAGTTATATTTACATCTAGGGAATCTGTATTTTTTATTGATACCATTTTGGGGTTTGTATAACTTCTTGATTTATTTTTATTCAATCTTTGGAGGAATTGAAGCAACCAAAAATTGGTGAATCAGTCCTTCTGAGTCTTTACTTTCCATTACGCGCTACAACATACAGGATAAATACAATATACTATAATAAAATATTTTAACCGCAGCCTTCTCTCAGCCCTCCCTAGGCTAGTAACAACATGTTCATCAGTCACTTGGCTTAGGAGCAGCTTAGCCCCATTGAAGTGAATGGGGCTGAGCACGATAACATGCACAGCTGCTATACTATGTAAGGCACTGTGCTTGGTAAGCTGCGAGAAGGCCATGGCACTCAAAGGAGTGTCGGTGTCTTCTCAAACAGCTGATCGACGGGGGTCCCAGTTGTCGAACCCCCACCGATCACATACTGATGACCTATCCTGAAAACCTTGGAAACCCCTTTAAAGCCTCATTCACACGTCCATGTCCATGCTCAAATCTGTAAGCAGGTGGTCAGTAATGCATCCGTGAAGCTTTCCGTGAAGGACCTGTGTTGGGTCCATGTGTCCGTTTTTTGCTGTCCGTGTGCCATCCGTGTTTCACTGATACTGAACAGTGAAAAATAATTTTCAAAGCATCTCTTCTTAATGATCTGTGAAACACAGATGCAACACGGATTGCATCAGTGTTGCATCCGTGGGTTTCACGGACCCATAGACTATAATGGACGTGATGGAGCCGTGAACACAGACAAAATAGGGCATGCATCCGTGCTAAAAAAAAATAAGCACTGACCCCCGGAGCGTGCTAAAACACAGATGTCTGAATACACACATTAAAATGAATGGAGATGTGTGCTGTCCGTGGAGAACACATACAGCACACGTCCGTGAAACACTGATGTGTGAATGAGGCTTATTCATTTGGGCATTTTAGGATGTGACAATAACTATGATCTTTGTTTCGTTTTTATGTATTTTGATTTGTAAAATAGGGAATTGGATGATGTGAAATGTTTTTTTTTTTTCATTTTAAAATATATATTTTTACATTTATTTTCAGTCCCCTTGGGAACTTTAACATGTTTTTATCTTACTTACCATTGCAGCCAATGGGAGAATTTACTAAGCCCTGCCACAAGTCTGTGCTCATTGTTGTCGCACATCACAGACTCTGCCACCGAGTAAAACAGCAGGCTCTTGATGGGTATAGCGCCCGCTCAGCTCCTGCACCCTTAGCATCTTTAGACCCAAAATCAACCATAAATGTATAACGGATGTCAAGAAGATGATTTTCCTCAGACATATGTTCATTTATACTATCATCCTTCAAGGATCATGGTTTGTGATTACATTGAGATAGCAAACATTCTTTATTGAATATAATAGAACAAATATTCAAGAAAGAACCAATGATATGATATAACCACATCCTCAGGACAGTGATACAGTTGAATACTGCAGAGGGGCAGCGGAATTTTGTGCCGCACTAAGGTATTGCTGGCCCCGCCTACTGTGGTTGCCCCACCTCTGTGATTTTGGACGTGCCTACAACATGGGGCCACTTTAAGTGTTCAGTCCGCCCCTGGTGTCAAGCATTTATATAGCACCGTTATGCTTCAGTCTATGCCTGAGTGACAATTTGTTTTCAAGTCACTCATTGTTTTGCATATATGTAATAGTGCAACCAAAATTGGCTTAATGTTCTGGGTCAAACTTAGCAAACAGTAACATTAGCAACAAGTAACAAAACAGTGCGCTTTTAATAATATATTGTGGGATTTCTGATTTTTTTTCTTCTTAACTCTTGTGGTTAGAATAACCAGAGCAGTCTTAGCGGTGCCTTACTTTAAAAAAAAAAAAAAAATATCTGATAAAAAACTTAGTGGCAATAGATAATTGGGATAATGGGGTAATGTAAGACATACAAGAAACACTCGTCCTACATCATCAGCCAGTACGGCTACACGTTTTAGAGCAAATTGAAGTCAATTAAGCCATTCACATGGTTATATTTTTTTTAACAGCCAGTGAATAGCCATCAAAAAATAGGACATGTCCTAGTTTTGGCCGTTTCCACAGCCAGACGGACCCCATTGAAAACAACTGGACCGTTTTTAATGACCGTTTAGAAAGAAATGCACCCATCTAATGGCTATTAAAAACGGGGACACTTGGCCTTTCAAGGGTTAAAATAAAGAAATTATATTAATAACAATACCTCATCCACTTGCACGCACAGAGACACGTGCTCTTCACTAAATACAGCAGGACCTGACATTCCTATTGCGATGACGTAATCACTGTGGGAATGCATCCAGTGAAGAGCAAGTGTTACCGCGTGTGCAAGTGGATTAGGTGAGTATTATTATAATTTTTTTCTTTTATACAAGCAGAATGGGGCCAAAACAGGGAACACTAAGAGCCACTTCGGATACATTCACGACATGAAAAAAAGGTCCGTTAAAAACGGATAAACTGTCAGTTTTTAATGGACTTTTTCTCATTGATGCCTTTCTGAGAAACAGATGTCAAAACCAGTCCCATTCTATTGAATGGGGGCGGTCGGTCAGTGAAAACGGACAGGATAGAACATGTTCTATTTTTTTAAATTCCATTATTCACTGGTTGTAAAAAAAAAAAAAAAAAAAAAAAGACGCATGAATAACTCCAGAGTGACATTTTTAATTCTGGAGGCCACTAAAGGAGGCACTAATGGGTCAATTAGTAATTCAAGGGGGCACTATGGGGGATGTTAATTTGATCTCTAGGGGGCACTATGGGGGACATTATATATACAAAGGGCACTGCAGGAGTTGGGATTTAAAAAACCAAACAATTAAATTAATCCATTTTAATAGCTGTTTTTAACGGCAGTTAAAAACATATGCAAAACTGCCATTAACAATGTACAGACGGACAGAAAATGGCTGCAAAAATGGATGAAAATAGTTGTGTGAATGTAACCTAAGACTGTGGGTGGCTGTACTGCAAGTAGCAGAAGCAGCACTATCAGTGCCAGCCATCTGGCCAGTAGTAGCCACAGCTGTCCATCACCTCCAGTAGACGAAAGCATATTATTGCGGAGGAAGTGGATAACATTGTAGACTGGATGGCTTATTCATCATCTCAGTCACAGTGGGATAATGTTGATTCTGACTTTGACACTGTGACTTTGAGCCACTCAGTGCATCCATCCTCCTCCTCCTTCTTTACAGTTAATTATTGGCCAAATAGAAGCAGTTCATGAAATATCCCAGTCTCAGAAAAGTGGTGGGCATGAATGATGAAAGTCTGTTGGACCTGGGAACTGGATCAAGGTGATAAGGTAGTGTTAATGACATCAGAGGAGGAGAACGGTGATGTGATAAAGAGTGGATCCAACGTAGGGCCAAAACACCAAAACTTGCAAGGGGTAGATCTGCCTCTACTGTGGTTAGCACGGGAACAGGTGATGCCACGGCTACTGTTGGTTTATAGCTGGCAGACATAGGGCAAGCTTGGGTGGTGGGGGTGGTGATAGAAATGTTACAAGTCTTACTTATGGTGGCTTTGTGAGGGCATCTCAGTTTGGCTATTTTTTCTATATTGCCAGCAGACAAAGCCATTGCTATGTACAAGCTCTGTTGGCAGAGAATAAGACATGGCTGTTTAGGCAGAAATGTAGGAACTATTGCTCTCCTTCAGCATATGAAGCAGCATCACTTGCTCATGAGGAAAAATCAAACTAGTCAGCAGGGGTGTTGCTATGTTAACACTCGGGGCCTGGGCCCCTGATGTTTTATCCCAGGCCCCGAATGTCCTGCCTGCCAGATAGATCCAGCTATATTGCCATCCTCAGGATGGCAGTACAATTGAATCTAATGCACTGGAAGAGTTGAAGGACCCGTGATGACATCGCAGGTCATGTGACCAGTAAAAAGCCAGTGGTTGAGAAGGACCTGCAATGATTTCACCATCATTTGACCAGTGCAGAAGAGGACGGCAGTGAAGAGGAAAAGTCCTGGGGGAAGAAGCTGTGGTGAGGTCTGCTACATGAGGAGAGGTAAGTGAAGGGAGAGGCAGAGCAATACTGGGAGTTGTGGTTATTTAACTGGGACTGTATTTTAGGGCTGAAGGGAGGGATTTTATTTACTTGGAACTGTGTGTTGGAGGTGGCAAGGGAGGAGATGATGTTATTTACATGGGACTGTATGTTGATGGTGGCTGTAGGAAGGAGTGATGTTATTTACATGGAACTGTATGTTGATGGCGGCTGTGGGAGGGAGTGATGTTATTTACATCGGACTTAATGTTGGAGGGGGTTGGGGCAGGGTGATGTTATTTACATGAAACTGTATGTTGAAGGCAGCTGTGGGAGAGGATTATGTTATTTACATGGGACTGTATGTCGGAAGGGGCTGGGAGAGGCAGTGATGCCATTTACATGGGATTGTATGTTGATGGAGGCTGTGGGAGGGAGTGATGTTATTTACATGGGACTGAATGATACAGGAGTATGGGGAGGGAGTGATGTTTTTTTTACATAGGACTGATTGTTGAGGGGGCAATGTTATTTACATGGGACTGTATGTTAAAGGTGGCTGGTGGGGGTAATGATATTTACATGGGACTGAATGTTGAGGGGGTGATGTTTACATGGGATTGCATGTTGGAGGTGGCTGGAGAGATGGTGTGATATTATTTACATGGGACTGTATGGCAGAGGGAGGGAAATAGTGTTATTTACATCGGACTATATATTGGAGGGGCTGAAGGGAGGGGAGTAATGTTATTCACATAGGACTGTATTTTGGAGGGTGCAGGAGAGATGGTGTGATGTTATTTACATGGGACTATGGTGGAGGGAGGAATATAACTACAGGGGGCACTGCAGGGGGCATTATAAATACTGGGGACCATTCATGGTGAGCATTATAACAGTAGGGGGCAGTATAAATACTGGGGGCACTGTAGGGGTATTATAAATCCAGGGGACATTATAGGCATTCTTATTACTACTGGGGGCTCTATAGGAGAGGGAGAGACTTATGGATCCGCCTTATTTCTACTAAGAGCACTATGTTTAGAAACGTATTTTCAGCAGGGTATAGTATACCGGGGCATGAAAATAAATATAGTCCCCCATGCACATCAGGAGGACGCAGTATTTATAAAAGGCTGGCATCAATTACTCACTGAAAATTCCCTGCGCATGTTGAATTACTTGCTAGATTATGAGAGAAAGTCCCTCTCCAAAACTACCAAACAATTGGAACAAGAAATAACGCAAATCCAAAACCTTAGATCGCAATCTAAGTACATCCAATACGAATCGCACTTTCAAAAACACATTGGGCCAGATTTATCATTAGCCTAAGTCACTTTTCTGGAGTTGAAAAGTCGCAAAAAATTGCGCAAAAAGCCAAATTGCGCAATTTTTTGCGACTTTTTGGAGACTTACGCCACTCACTCCAAAACCAAGTTTATGGGCGTTTTGTCGTATGTAAATCACTTGCAAGACAGATTTATTATTGCGACTTTTTAAATAGTCGCAAAAAAGTCGCAAAAAATTGCGCAAACTCACTCCACTCATGACCATGCTTATGTTTGACAAAATCACTTTTTTAAAATTGCGACTTTTCCAAAGACAAAGCCAAAATACAACTAGGAACCAGAAATACACCAGATTTATCAACCTCTGAAAGAGCCCATGATAAATTTGACTTGACTCAAATACACATACGCCTTCTTTGAAAGTGGAGTGAACTGCAAGAGTAATGATAAATCTGGCCCATTGAGTTTTTTCAAACAGAAATCAAGGATAGGAAACACAGGAAATACATAAGGGATAGAAGGGATTTTGATACTGGCCAAATATATTTCTTTAAAGGAAGTCTTTCACCTAAAATCACCATAATAGAACACTAACATCAGGATATCCATTACATTCCCCATATTATAACGTTACCTTTCATATTGCTGTTCATCGCCTATTTTCTCAGAAAAACGCTTTTATTCCATATGATAATTAGCTTCTGAAGGTGCCCAGGGGCGGCGTTTATGCGTCCGGTGCCCATGCCCCTTAGCGCTTTTTAAACCAAACACCTCCCCTTCACCCCTCTGGCCTGCCCTAGGTTCTTCTGATTACCTCCTCCCTTCAGTGAGAAATCCAGCGCCTGCGCCGTTCAACAGAATCTTCAAATCTGCGCACAGCATTACCCATTATGGGCAGGGGCACCAGAGTGTTTAATGCGCATGCTCCGGCCCATATATCCCGATCCTGGTGCATGCGCATTAAACACTCTGGTCACTTTTATTTACAAATGGTTGGCACTGCTATGGAAAGTAAGTGTGCACCAAATTATGCAAATCTGTTTTTATGGGGGGAGGACTCTATTGTTTTCACTCATAAATTTGACACTTACACTAAACACATTTTATTTTGGGGTATGTACATCAATGATGTACTCATACTTTTCGAAGGCACTAATGATACGTTTCACCAATTTGTTGATGCACTCAACTCAAATGTCATAGGCATGAAATTCACATCAGAAATTAACAACAGTACCAGTGGCGTAACTAGAGTTCTATGGGCCCCAGGGCAAGCTTTGAATTGGGGCCCCACGCACACGTCCCCTTCCCGATTCTGTGGTGCGGCACTAATGACTGAATTAAGAAAGGGGGAGCCTTCGCCGGCCATATGAAGACATGCGGCAGCAGCAAATAATGAGGGGGCAAAATGAAAATGAAATATTTACAGAGAGGGGCAAAATAAAATATAGTGAAAGAGAGGGCCACTGACAAAACCTTGGAAATAATAACCATGAGCACCGCAGTGCCCCGCTGGCCATATGAGGGCAGGGCACGGCACTGGCACCAAATCCTTCCACTGACCCACCTCGGCCTCTGCGATCGCTATCATTCTGCCCGTCTCCGACCCTTCTCTCTTGCCCACTTACAGTCCTTCACGTTGTTCTGCTGCCCACATCTCACATCTAATCCCTGACCTCCTGGCCACATATCATGTACAGTCCCTGACCTCCTGCCCACATATCACATCCAGTTGCTGACCTCCTGCCCACATCTCACATCCAATCCCTGACCTCCTGGCCACATATCAGGTACAGTCCCTGACCTCCTGCCCACATATCACATCCAGTTGCTGACCTCCTGCCCACATCTCACATCCAATCCCTGACCTCCTGGCCACATATCACGTACAATCCCTGACCTCCTGCCCACATATCACATCCAGTTGCTGACTTCCTGGCCACATATTACATCCAGTTCCTGACCTCCTGCCCACATATTACATCCAGTTCCTGAACTCCTGCCCACATATCACATACAGGCCCTGATCATATATTACATACAGTCCTACGCTGTATACACAACGGAGGTCTCTGTGCAGGTAACGATTCCTTGCTGCTCCAGGACAGCCCTCCCGCCTCCTGACACTATACTACATGTCCTATTCATACCGAAGGTGTACACCGTTCTCCGCTTCCCAACGTCTCTCGCTCCAGATTGTGTCCATCCATTATGCCGTAGAGTGCACTTCCGGTTACATCATACGTGGTGTATACCCGACCTCCTTCCTCCACCTACAAAATGACCACCGCCACTTCAGCCTACAATAAGAGAACGTCTCTGCTGTCTCGCACTGACAGAATTGAGAGCAGCGCACCACCTGAGGGCCCGCCCCGCCGCACTTAAAAAAAACAAAAACAGCAGCCGCACATAAAGAAAAGAACTTGCAGGGCTGCGGGCCCCCTCCATCCGCCGGACTCTGTCGCTGTCGCACACTCTGCGACCGCGATCTTTACGCCCCTGGACAGTACCCTAACTTTCCTTAATCTCAAACTCACCTTGGACCCTGGTGGCCACATCCTAACAGAAATATACCGTAAGCCTACAGCGACAAATAATTTGCTGCATTGGAACAGTCACCACCCATTACCCCTGAAAAGAGGGATACCAATAGGTCAATACATTAGGGCGCGGAGAAATTGCTCAGATGACTTGAGTTTTAGTCAAGAAGCAAATCATCTTTATGAAAAATTTAGGGACAGAGGATACCCTAAAAAGGTGTTACATGGGGCATATGCGCGCGCTAAGTGTACAAACAGTTCGGACCTATTGGCTACGAGACCGTCGGGTCCTCCTGCACAGGTCGTTAGATGCATTGGAACTTTTGATCCACAAAATCATTACATTTTTCAGATCCTTAAAAAACATTGGCACGTTCTGTGGGCGGATAATGATCTGAGAGCAGTTACCACTGCACATCCTAGCATTACTTACCATAGAGGCAGGAACCTCAAGGACATGTTGGTCCATAGTCTGTATAGTTTGGAGCCTCAGAGAACCACTTGGCTTAAGTCAAGCGTTTTTGGTACTTTCCCCTGTGGAGACTATGTCTTTTGTCCGTATCTCAGAAAGTCCAAGTCTTTTGTTAATCCTGTGGATAAAAAGAAATATTAGATCAGTTTATTAACTGTAAAACAAAGGGCATTATATATATATAGCACAGTGTCCCTGCAATGAGCTCTATGTGGGAAAGACTTCACAGGAGTTCAGGCGCCGTATATGTCAACAGATCAGCAGCATTAACACCAAAGCTGACACTACCATATCCAAACATGTCAGACTACTCCATGGAGGGGACCCTAAATGTTATATTTTTGGGGGGATTTGTAAGAAGACTTTAGGTGCAAGGAGAGGCGATTTGTATGCACTACTTTTACGGGAAGAAACTAGATGGATATAACATCTTGATAGCCTCAACCCTAAGGGGCTCAATGAAGGGTTTACCTTCTTCTCTTTTCTATAGGCCATTATGGGAGGTATTTTCATTTGCACTTCCTTTTTTGAGTATATGTACATTTATTGTGTAGTGAGCAACTAGTTAATTTAAAGGCTGGTGATTTTTGGGGGCCACTTATATCCATTATATTCATTCTAGTTGGATTTATTCATTGTAATAGCAATTACCTATAGTCTTCATCATTAATTTATTACAGGCATCCGATTGCATCTTAACATTGAACATGGGCTAATTTGGGAGTGATAAGACATACAGTACCGAGTTATCATATTTGGCGTCTCTGGACACCCGTAGCACCCTGTTTCACTTAACAAAATTAGCATTCTGGGTTTGAGTTCCAATATATAGGGGATGCATGGGATCAGATGCCAATGACTATCTTGGCCATGTACTTTGCATGTGTGCAGGTCTGGCACTTTAGCCTAGCGCTGTCCTGACAGACATCTATGTCAGCGTATCCCTAATTAGAGGTCCAACAGTGAAGAAGTCCTGGCGCATATATGTACAGTGCAGGTCATGCGCACTGGCCTGGAAATAGGGTGATGCAAGTGCAAGTCGATGCGCATCACCACCTAATGCACCCCATTTGGCACCCAAGCCTTTCTACCTCACATTTTGCAGAGAGTGTGCGCACTTTTCATTCGCGCAGTGCATGCGCCCTAGCTCACACACCCTGCATATAGTATAAGTCGGCGTGCACTTCCCATTAGCGCATGACGTTATGTGGTCACCTCCCCTGCCCTATGGCCATAGGTCAGGGGCAAGGAGTAAGAGATAGCCACCACAGATCCTGCATGCTTATTCACTTATCTATAGCGCATGACGTTATGCGGTCCCCTCCCCTGCCATGTGGCAATTGGTCAGTGGCGAAGATTAGGAGGTGGCCACCACAGGTCCTGCATGTCTTTTCACTCATCTCTACGGATCACCTCCCCTGCCCAATGGCCATTGGTCAGGGGCAATGAGTAGGAGGTGGCCATCGCAGGTCCTATAATGCTTTTTCACTTATCTATAGCACATGATGTCATGTGGTCCCCTCCCCTGCCCTGTGGCCATAGGTCAGTTGCGAAGATTAGGAGGTGGCTTATTTCGACTTATTTCTATGCAATTAATTGCAAAAGGTGATAGGATGACATACCTGTCAATTAGGATTTTGGCTATTTATACCCCCCATATTGGCCACTAGCCTCAACTCTGCCCTAAACCCCTAAAGAAGCCAGAGATCTGGCGAAACATATCGGGGGGCCATTGCAGTTTTTAGCAATTGTTGGTCACCCTAATGCAGTTTTTAGGTAGGTCTGTGGTAGGACACCTTCTTGAGTCCTGCAGCGTTAGGTGAGGCCAGCTGAGTTCACATAGCTAGTCAGCCAAGGCATCACATCATTTGATTATAGGTCACAATGTGCTGTGTGTGTACTGTTGCATAAATGTGATTCGACAGCTACTGACGTAGTGTCGGACAAGAGTGCGTTTGTTCTCAGCACAGCAACATTCACAGGATTGTCACCATCTAGGATCAAACCGCAGGTGGCTCACTCCCCTAGCTCATCCATGCACCGTGTCTCAGAGTCATGTCAGTTGAGCGGCTGCTAGTTATATAGTGAATCTCCACTGGCCTCATACTTACGCTAGCACAGACAGCTAGTAGTGAATAAGAGATTGTGCACATCTCTATTTTCCAGCATATCAATCACTTCAGTGCTTTTCGGTGACAGCATAGTTTTTAACTGTTTGTCTTGGCTCACAGCCATTTTATTATTAGATTTTTTTTTAAATATAATTTTTATTGACTTTTTTCAATAAAATCAACAAGGCATTACATGTAAAGTCAAGACATTTACAATGGTCTAGTTGACATGGTTACAATATGTAGGACATAACCAAACATTATCAAACATTATCAAACTTCCCTACCTCCCCCTTCCCAACCCCTCTCTGCTTCTCGTAGGGCACTATTAATGATAATTCAATCAATCTGGAGTCTTCCCAAAGTTTGGGCTATTTTCTTTTTCAGGTACCACTCGAAAAGGGTGAATGGAGCCATTAAAGTGCGCATTTCTGTATCAGAATAAGCCATATTTATGAAGGATTCCCATCTTTTGAAGAAAAAGTCTATGCATCTACCCTTAAGCTGTTCCGCTTCAATCCTTTCCATGTCCAGGCAACGTTTAGCGTGATTAAGGACCTCTGTCATTGACGGCATTTGGGGTTTAAGCCAATGCCTAAATATGCAGCGTTTGGCAGCCAATAAGAGAATATGTATGATTGGTAGCACAGTAGAACCGTTCGCCCGAACATAAAATAGCATAAAGCTGGGAGACAAGGGTATCGAGATTTTCAGATAACGCTTTATCTGAGATCTAACTAACCTCCAGAAACTCTGTGAAGCCGGGCAGGACCACACACCATGACACAAATCGGACCTCTCTAGTTGGCACTTCGGACATTTAGTCAACCTGTCTGAGGTTGGAAGAGGTGACCCCGATTGAAACCCATAAATGGCTTTATGAATAAATCTGAGATGTGTTTCTTTCCAGACTTGATTGATTATCACCTTGTTGATCGTGTTCCATCCCTGTAGGAATAATGTATACGTGTCTAGGGTGGGGAAGGCTTTTTTCCAGTGAGAAAATAGATTGTCTGCTAGATGTTTTTGTTTCACATGGTATATTTCTGAAAGCGATAGTTTTCTAGATCCATCTCCTACCACATGGTCAAAGCTGTTGGATGAGAATTCCCCACTTAAATCTTTCACTCTGTGTCTAAGAAAAACCCATAAGTTGGGAATGGGCTAGAAAGACATAGGCGTGCGCAGGGGGTGTGCCAGGTGTGCCTGGGCACACCCTAATCAAGCCGCAAAAAATGAGGTATTGTCTCTGCTACAGTGCTACCCCTCCTCAGTTGTCCCCTGTATAATGTACACTGATACCCCTCAGTTTTGTGTTTGTGCATTTATAACATATATATATATATATATATATATATATATATTGTGGGGAGTCGCTCTGGTAGACAGCGGTGCGGGTGCAGTTTAGAGGCAAAACAAGGAGTCCAGATTGTGCATCAAACAGTGTTTTATTCACACTTGCACACCAGAAATGAAAACAGTCTCTTGGTGACAGTTCACACAAAACAGAAATCATGTGGCAAAACCAAAAACAGGCCAACACAGGGTCCAGTCACCTTGGGTGGTTTAAGTGCGGTTCACACCTAGCAGTCGGTTCAGCCGCAGGCGATTCCTCCTTCAGGTTGCAGGGAAACACCACCTTGCTGAGCTCCGTCCTCCAGCACAGAGAACTCCTCAGCCCTGTTAGCAGGCTCCAGGATAATCACCTCAGACACAGCTGATGGCTGTGTTTTATACCCAGCCCAAAACTCGGACTGGACCGTGGGGAGCAGCCACCCACCCTACTCTTTAGCTGCTCCCAGTAAGAGCCGGCCCGGATCGGCTTTGCAGCCATGCTATTTAAAAGAGTCAAACAGCACTAGCTGCTGCAGACAAAAACCCGGCTCTCACCTCACCGAGGCCAGCAACCTCGGTGACACGTACCTGCCATCGCATATGACCCCTTGCACCTTACCACATACCCCCCTTTGTTCAACCCTGAGGGGTGAACACACGTGAGGCAGTGGACGCGGGACAGGGCATCTGCGTTGCCCTGCAAGCGGCCTGCCCTGGGTTCCACGGAAAACTTGAAATTTTGAAGAGATAGGAACCACCTGGTGACCCGAGCATTCCTCTCCTTGGCCTGACTCATCCATTTGAGGGGGGAATGGTCAGTCACCAGACGGAACCTCCTCCCTAACAGGTAGTAGCGGAGAGATTCGAGTGCCCACTTGATAGCCAGGCACTCCCTCTCCACTATACTATATCTGGATTCGGCGGGACTGAGCTTACGGCTCAGGAAGACAACGGGATGTTCTTCCCCGTTGACCTCCTGAGACAGTACCGCACCGAGGCCTACCTCCGAGGCATCGGTCTGTACGACAAACTCCTTGTTGAAGTCGGGTGTCACCAAAACCGGGGACCCACACAGGGCCGACTTCAACGCGGAGAAAGCCTCCTCTGCCTTCTCACTCCAGCTAACCCTCCCAGACTTTCGCCCCTTCAACAGGTCTGTCAATGGCGCTGCTATTGTGGCAAAGTGGGGCACAAACCTCATGTAGTAACCTACAATCCCCAGGAACGACTTTACCTGCCTGGTGGTGACCGGTCGGGGCCAGTTACGAATGGCCTCTACCTTAGTTACCTGAGGTTTGATGACTCCCCGCCCAATTACATATCCCAGATATTTTGTCTCCTCTAACCCTATGGAGCACTTCTTTGGGTTAGCGGTCAGTCCGGCTTTCCTCAGGGCATCCACTACCGCCTGCACCTTGGGTAAATGGCTTTCCCAGTCGGTGCTGTGGATGACTACATCATCTAAGTAGGCCGAGGCGTACCGACGATGTGGTCGCAGCACTATGTCCATTAACCTTTGGAAAGTGGCGGGGCGCCATGCAGGCCAAAGGGTAACACCTTGTAGTGATACAGGCCCTGCGGGGTAACAAATGCGGTTTTTCCTTAGCCGACTCCGTTAAGGGTACCTGCCAGTACCCTTTAGTGAGGTCCAGCACAGAAAAATAACGGGCTTGTCCTAAACTTTCAACCAGCTCGTCTACTCGGGGCATGGGATACGCGTCAAACTTGGATACTTCATTTAACTTGCGAAAGTCGTTGCAGAACCGCAACGTCCCATCCGGCTTGGGTATTAGGACTATGGGACTGGCCCACTCACTTTTCGACTCCTCAATGACCTCGAGCTTCAACATTAACTGTACTTCCTCCGCGATGGCCCGTCGCCGAGCCTCGGGTACCCGGTATGGTTTTAACCGGATCTTGGCCTGAGGCTCAGTGACGATGTCATGTTGGATGAGAGACGTGCGGCCAGGGAGGTCCGAGAACACATCCGTGTTCCGACTGATGAACTCCCTGACTTCCTGAACTTGTTTGGAAGACAGGCTGTCTGCAATTTTACCGTGGTTACTGCTTCACCGGCCTCGAACTGTGGGGCTGGACCCTTTTCACCTAGAAGCCCTGGCCGGGGCTGTGGTCGTCGGCCGTGTCCCTATCTTTCCACGGCTTTAGTAAATTCACGTGGTACACCTGCTCCGGCTTGCGCCGCCTGGCTGGTGTACTTTGTAATTTACTTCCCCTACTTTCTCGATCACCTCATAGGGGCCCTGCCACCTAGCTAGGAACTTGCTGTCAAGGGTGGGTACCAGAACCAACACCCGATCTCCCGGCTTGAAGCCCCGTACCCGAGCCTGACGATTGTACACCCTACTCTGGGCTTGTTGCGCTGCCTCCATATGCTCCCGGACCAGCGGCAACACCTTTTCCATCCGTTCCTGCATCTGGGTGACATACTCAATGACACTTTTGTGGGGACAGGCTGTTGTTCCCACGCTTCCTTGGCGATATCCAACAGGCCCCGAGGGTGTCTGCCATAAAGCAGTTCGAAGGGCGAGAACCCAGTAGAGGCCTGGGGCACCTCTCGCACTGCGAACATGAGATAGGGCAGAAGCAGGTCCCAGTCCTTCCCATCTCTAGACACCACCCTCTTTAACATATTTTTTAAAGTTTGGTTAAACCTCTCGACAAGACCGTCCGTTTGTGGATGGTAAACGGACGTCCGCAATTGCTTTATACGCAATAATTTACACAGTTCCCTCATTACTTTGGACATAAAAGGGGTCCCTTGGTCTGTCAGAACCTCTTTTGGCAGGCCCACACGGAAAACATTTCCATTAACTCTTTGGCAATGAGTTTAGCTGAGGTATGTCGCAGAGGCACCGCCTCCGGATACCGAGTGGCATAGTCGAGAACTACCAGAATGTGTTGGTGGCCCCTGGCAGATTTTGGTACAGGCCCAATTAGATCCATAGCGATTCGCTCAAACGGGACCTCAATAATTGGAAGCGGTACCAGAGGACTACGGAAATGTGGCTGGGGGCTAGTTATCTGACAGGTGGGACAGGACTTACAATAATTCTCTACCTCCTTGAACACACTGGGCCAATAAAACCGCTGCAGTATGCGGTCCTGGGTTTTCTGCCACCCCAGGTGTCCCCCAAGAACATGTTGGTGGGCAAGCTCCATGACAAGCCTGCGATACGCTGTGGGCACCACCAACTGTTCAACAGGCTCACCTCGGATTTGGTTCACCCGATACAACATATCCTGAAGGACAATGAATCGCGGAAACATTAATTCAGCCCCAGGTTTCTGGGGTTTACCATCAATTATTATGACACTTTCCCAGGCTCTGGTTAGGGTTTGGTCCCGGTGTTGTGCGGTCCCAAAATTTTCCCCGGAGACATTGAGGTCTGCCAACTCAGGTCCCGGTGGCAAGTCCTCCGTGTCTCCCACCATTACACTCAGTGGGGTTGTCTCCCCTCTATCACAGAAGTGGTGGTCACCCCTACCGCAGGCCCTTCGGACTCGGGCTCCCAGGGCTCTGGCCTCCCACAGGAACCAGGCCACTCTGCTAGGGTTACCCCTGTCTCAGGGCTATTAGTCACTTTCACCTCAGGCCATAGTGACGGAAAACCAGGAAGTCTCTCCCAATTATTAGTTCATACGGTAGCTTGGTGGAGATCGCCACTTCACAAGTCCATGTGCCGGCCGCCGTGGACAGAGACATTACAGCCGTGGGATAGTCCTTTAAGTCTCCGTGTATGCACACCACCCCAACTTTCCGGCCCGTATACTGGGAGGGCTGTACCAGGGCAGCACTTACCAGGGTTACTAGGCTCCCTGAGTCCAGCAGCGCCACTGCAAGATTATCACCGACTTGCACCTGGCACATATGACGATTGTCTAGGGTCTCGGGGTGCCGGTCGCACACAGTCTCCGGGCATACATGGAAGCCCGGTACCCATAATTGGTCTCCATGGGTTCTCCCCACTGTGGACAGTCGGCCCTCACATGGCCAGGCTCGTGACACCGCCAGCAGACTATCGGGGCCGGGTCTACAGGGGGTACACCCGAGCAGGTTTCTCGGGTACCAGTCGTCGGGACTGGATGGGAGACCTCCGGGGTTTGACCGGCCCCTCCCAACAACACCCCTTTCAAGGTTTTTGTGGCCTCATAGCGCTCGACCAGGTCGACCATGTCCAAGGCATTAGTGGGTGACACCTGGCCGATCCAGTGCTGCAGGGGTGCGGCAAGGCCCTCCAGAAGATGTCAGCCAGCAGACGGTCCAGCATAGCAGCCGGACTTAGAACCTCAGGCTGCAGCCACTTTTGCAACCTGTGCAGCAACTCATAATACTGCGGCCTGGCGGGTTCAGCCGTATTAAAGTTCCACTGGTGGACCCGCTGAGCCCGGACTAACACGTTCACCCCCAGTCTTGCCAGGATCTCACCTTTCACGGTCGGGTAGTCAGCTGCTTGGTCATCTGGGAGGTCAAAAATACTTGCTGGGGTCCAGACGCCAGGAACGGAGCGACGACCTCTGCCCACTGTTCTCGGGGTAATTTCTCCCTCACGGCCACCTTCTCGAACACCGCCAGATAGGTCTCCACATCATCCGAGGGGTCATCTTAGGGATCGCGGCACGGACAGCTTTCCGGGCATCGTGGGCGCGGTGGGGCGCTCCTGCCGCTTGCAACGCCATCACGTGCTGTAGCAGTAGCTGGTTGGTCTCCCGCTGCTGCACGTTAGCCTCTATGAGGGCTTTCACAGCCGCCTCCATTTTGTCGGGGATCACAGGCTGCAACTTTGCCGGCTTAATATAGGACATTCACTTCTGCTCAGCAAAAACAAAGTTCGGCGTTCACGCCAGCCTCACTGCGCATGCCCGCATCCTCCACCAAATGTGGGGAGTCGCTCTGGTAGACAGCGGTGCGGGTGCAGTTTAGAGGCAAAACAAGGAGTCCAGATTGTGCATCAAACAGTGTTTTATTCACACTTGCACACCAGAAATGAAAACAGTCTCTTGGTGACAGTTCACACAAAACAGAAATCATGTGGCAAAACCAAAAACAGGCCAACACAGGGTCCAGTCACCTTGGGTGGTTTAAGTGCGGTTCACACCTAGCAGTCGGTTCAGCCGCAGGCGATTCCTCCTTCAGTTTGCAGGGAAACACCACCTTGCTGAGCTCCGTCCTCCAGCACAGAGAACTCCTCAGCCCTGTTAGCAGGCTCCAGGATAATCACACCCAGACACAGCTGATGGCTGTGTTTTATACCCAGCCCAAAACTCGGACTGGACCGTGGGGAGCAGCCACCCACCCTACTCTTTAGCTGCTCCCAGTAAGAGCCGGCCCGGATCGGCTTTGCAGCCATGCTATTTAAAAGAGTCAAACAGCACTAGCTGCTGCAGACAAAAACCCGGCTCTCACCTCACCGAGGCCAGCAACCTCGGTGACACGTACCTGCCATCGCATATGACCCCTTGCACCTTACCACAATATATATATATTCAGGCTCGGACTGGCCCACAGGGGTACAGGAGAATCCCCCGGTGGGCCCCTGAGCAAGGTGGGCCCCTAGTCTCCCACCCCCTGCACAAGTGGCACATAACACATTGGACTTACTGCACTACATACATATATTCAATGTACAGCACCTCAACCAGCCTATGTTCATATAAAAAAAACTTGTTAGATTATTTATTATATTTGAATGTATCCGTACTGTGGGCCCCCTTAATAAATTTTACTTGTGGGCCCTAGGTACCCCAGTCCGACACTGTATATATTTATACACACACGCAAGCATGCTTATGCTTTCGGGTGCACACCCTAATGCAATAGGCTGCGCACGACGATGTAGAAAGAGCTGCGCCTTCACCTGTGGATATCTAACCTGCATATCTGAGAATGAGAAATAAGTGTTTGCCTGTTTATCCGAGAAATCCTGGACTCGTTTGAGTCCCTCCTGTTTCCAAGGGACAAAGTGCTGCGCCTCATTCCCCATGGGAAATTCTGGCTGCCCCCAGACAGGCATGTGTTTCGATATCATGAAGGAAAGATTGAAGATTTTACGCGTCCTTTTCCATGCTGCTATGGTATCTTTTAATAAAATACTACGCTTGGCTGCAGGAGGGCCGAATTTAGTGTGAAGGAGGGCCCCTAAATTCCACGGCCAAGCCAACTGGGTCTCCAACAGTGTGTTGGTGTAGAAATTGGATCCAAAAATACAGTCTATACCATGTCGTAAAAGACTGGCTAGGTTGTAAGTTCTTACACCGGGCAGTGCCATCCCCCCTAACGCCTTCGGAAGTTGTAGTTTCGAGAGATCTATTCGGGGTCTACATTCCGCCCAGAGGAATGATCTGAACGCTATTTCCAGAGCCTTAACGTCAGTATGCTTAATCAAAACAGGGATCGTTTGCATGGGATACAAAAGTTTTGTATGCACATCATTTTTAATAGCTGGACCCTCCCTTCTAGAGACAACGGAAATCTCATCCATCTCTGCAGGTCTACTTTAATCTTCTGCATTATGGGTGGGTAGTTGAGGGAATAAAGCGACTCTGGGCACCTTCCTACATGAATACCGAGATAGAGGGACACCTAAAGGTTTTTCAGATGTGTTTGGCGGATTGGAGCCCAAGAATAAGATTTCAGACTTGGTGGCATTTAACCGGTATTCCAACAGGTCGCCGAATTCCGATAGAAGTTGAAATAGATTGGGTAAATCCCTATGCGGTTTCTTCAGGAATACTAGCAGATCATCTGCGAATAGGGCGTGTTTAAGCTCCTTATTCCCTATTTGGATCCCCTCAATCTTTTCCTCACTTGCTAAATTTCGCGATAGGGGTTCTAGTACCAGGTTGAAGAGAAGAGGTGACGGCACTCCTGTCTAGTACCCTTGCCTAAACTGAGTATGAATTCTAGCCCACGGATCGGCATATAATGCCGATTGGTAGCCCCTGAAGACTCCCTCAAAATCTATGACATCAAGGACCTGTTCCGTCCATCCCCAGTCTACATTATCGAAAGCTTTTTCAGCGTCCACTGTAACAATGGCTGGATGCAAACCGGGCCGAAGCTTGATTTCATCTAATACAGCAAGTATCTTACGTACGTTCGTGACCACAGCCCTACCCTGGACAAAACCTGGGAAGGGGATATCAGTCGGGGCAATATGCCAGCTAGCCTGTCTGCTAGAATTCTAGAGATTAGTTTCAGGTCGACATTAATCAGGGAAATTGGGCGGTACTAGGATGGACAAGATGGATCCTTTCCTGGTTTTGGAAGAACCTTTATATGTGCCGTATTGGTTTGGGAGTATTACTAATGAGGGCATTCTAGAAGGGAATTACTATTGGTGGGAGCACTATTACTATGGGGGGGAGAGAGAGACTATCTGTGGCAGCAATTTTTCTTCAGTATTTGGGGGTATTGGGGAGCGCAGCGAGCAGCAGGATAACACTGTGGGGACTCCAGGTTGGGGGATGATGATAGAAAAAAAAGAACCTAAGATGTCTGTATGTCACACTCTGCAGAGACGAGGCGCGGCTGAAAGAAGTGTCCGGACCGAATGGAGAAGATGATGAGAATATCTACATCAGAGGAGACGTCACCTGGGAGGCCCCGGATGTGACAGGTATGTGCTTCTGTATAGCAAGTACAGCAAAATATGGTGTGTGGGGAGAAGGGGGGTTTACGGATTAGAGAACTGGGCCATATTCATTGGGGTTTGGACCCCAGATCCTTTGAGACCCAAGCAACGCCCCTGCTGGTAAGCAATGTGAGCGCAAGACCATCCTCCTTCCAGTCGTCCTTTTATGAGCTAGCCCACATCCACAAGTACATGGTGGTTGTTGTTGTTTTCACAACTGTCAGCATCAGCTACTGCTTCTCCTCCTGCAGCTACAGTACTCCTGTGTGGGCAGGAATGAACAACCTGCACCTAGTAATCTGTGTGCCAACTGAATTCTCACCTGGCCAAGTTGCTGGTGGTGCAGTTGCTGCTGTGCAACTTAGTGGGTTCCACTAGGCAGCTGATGACCTGTGCTCAGCCTTGATGAAGAATACCTAACCAGCATTATTTTTTAACTAGCTGTTCTCACCCTTTACTCTCATGTGGAGATGTAATTATGAACAGTGACAGTGAATTTCCTTCATGGTCCTCTGAGTCAATGTTTTGTACTGGAGTGTCAACAATGCATCACCGTAATGAAGTAAGGTGTTACAGACATCTCCACAGTTGAGCAGTTCTGCTTCCAAGACTGGGTGCTTATCCACCTTCTCTATGTCCTCCTTAATGGGCATCTTTTAATCTTGAACAGAAAAATGGCAAAGAACTGCTTCGACTCTTCCTCATTTCATGTCTAAGCTTAAGCACTGTTTTAGAACTGATGACCCTGGGCAAGTGAAGATACACAGTGGATTAGATGCTATTCTGCAGCGAGCAGCTAATTTAGAGCTGGATGTCTCCACACCAACTACAAGTGGGCACTGTTACCTTGGCATCTCGTGCCTGAAACTGCCTTACTGTGTTTATTAGGAATGTTACACACTAAACAACTACTACTCATATTTTTGCCTTCACTTCCCACCACTCCCCTCCTCTCCTTGCTCTATGTGCAGCTGCACAGATGCTTCTAAGTGCTAATCAGCTTCTGCTATAACACTGTGCTGCTGACCTAATTTCCTTGCCTGAGCAATTTGATTTCTAGTGTACTCATTCCTTGCTTAGATTTGTGTTCTCTGCTTCTCTGCTGTCTTAGATTTTTGTTCTCTGCTGTCAGTGTACAGACCTATACCTGTTTACTGTTGTGATCCTCTGCTGCCAGCCCTGACCTCAGACCTGTTTCTCTTGTTTGCATGAACTCTGCCTGCCCTGACCTCAACCAGGCACTAACTATGAGTTTTACCTGATTCTTTAGTGCTCTACACAGTGTCTCTCGCCCGATGGGTCAGCTGTCCACCATACTGGGACTACTCTAAGAGGTAGTGGCCTGGTGGCTCTCCTGCAGCGAAGTCCAGATTCCTGTCAAGGAGTAAAAGAGTGAATACCACCAGATTGCCAGGTTAATGCTCTTAAGTTTAGTCCAAACTCAAATAGTTTGGTTCTCACAATGGTTCCACACCCACTGCCGTAACAGGCAACATAATAATGGCAGAAACATTGAGGCTGCACTGCATTTGGGAATATAACACATGCTCCCTCCATGGCTGGCGCACACCATAAATTTGGTGGTGCAGACCATATCCAGAAGAGTGTCTGGTAATTTCAACTAATTTTTTTATCCCACTGATATTTATAATGGAGCAAACGCTCACACTGATGAAGGGATGGTGAAAGAAGGATAGCTTCCACATCTTGCTTGCCAAAACTGTGTCTGCTGGTGACCTGAATGGATAATGCTGCTTGCAGGAGGAAGTGGAGGTGATGAGGAGGAATTGGTGGTGAAGGGGGACATGGTGTTTTCACAGGCACAGATGGGGGATGAAGCAGACACTCATTGTGGCAGACATGTTAATGACAACACTCGCTATGATCAACCATTGCAGTGAGGGGTAGAGAACAAAACAACTGAGGCCTTGGACATGCTGTTGAGATTGGTTGCTTATGTGCATATTATTAGAATCAAGCAAAGGGATTATTATTGAATATTCATCCTTTTAGACCCTTGCTATAAAAGCAAAATGGAGACATTTTTTCCTGCTTCTGAAAGGGGTGCAAAATTGGCTAGTTACAAGGATACGCTCTGTATGCAGCTTGCTGCAGTTTTTGTTGACAAGATTCCTTTCTGCTGCATGTCTAATCAGAAGGCCCCTCTCCACTCCCAGCTGAGTCACTGCTCCAGTGCCTCTGCCAGTGCTACCAAGTAGCAGGAGCGCCGGCAGCAGCCAATACAGTTCACTTAATATGATGACACAGTTTAATCCTCTGATATGTCAACATGAGGCACATCAGCAAAAGGGTATTCACTGCCTGAACAACCAGGTTCAGTGGTACCTACCTGTACTGTGATCTTTTTTTGGCAGATATCTGAGCCTTGACCCCATAGACTTCTAGGTTAGTTGATTGCACCAGTTGCAGGAACTTTCAGTCATCTGACCCTAAAAAGGAATACCTTTTGGACTGTTTTTTAGGTTTTAAAGAGTATAAAAAATATGACAATACAGTGTGTTTTTAAAAAGGCTGTTTGTTACCAGTGGTAACCATATTTTACCCATGGACATATATGTCACTTAGACATTACTAATGTCTTGGAGTTGAAGAGATTAAAAGATGTTGGATAATGTCCTAGGAGACCCCCGAGTGTTATACAAGACTTTTTAGGGAAATCAGGTGTCTTTTGATTCTGACCGAATTTGCTTCAACTAAGTTGAATCTGAATAGGACCAGAACATTTTTTGGGGGAATTTCACATATCTCTAATTAGGTCTCCAGAGGAGCAGGATAGTGTAGTGTCACACAGTATTCCATGGTCAATCCAATACAAGTTTTCTCAGCACCTCACAAATGCTGTGCAAGTCTAACTTGATCCACACCCACATTCTGATGTTATTGCATAGCTCCACACTCACAGACTCCCACCCTTAAAACCTCCAGGGCAAGCACACCCTATATTTTCTTTGCTCGATCAGTTGGTAACAGATAATGTTTTCAGATGTGTCCTGCTCTCCATCCAAATCATTTTGTGGCCGGAGCTAGATGGGTCCAGGCTGATTTTCAGTCTCTTCAAACAAAGGCAAGATGGAGCCTAACAATCCTATTAACCTTACACAATGACACACTGAGGCACATTTATCATGACTGGTGTTCCGATACCCCAGTCTTGATCCCCGTGCGCCAGAGTAAGATGTGCCTAATTTATTAAGATGCAGATATCTTTTAATAAATTAGTCACATCACTGGCAGTCCAGTTCAGAAACTGAAGTCTACACCAGCTAAAGACTGGATTGGGCTTCAACTATAACTTATGCCAGTTTCTGACATATGTAGCGGAGCTAAAGGCTCATGGGCCCTGGTGCAAGAGTTCAGCTTGGGTCCCCCTTCCCTCAGGGCTTTGTGGCTAGCGGGGAGGGAAGCACACAGCCTTCATGCTACTTGAGGCAAAAATTTAAATGGCACCCTTAGCCGGCATGCCAAATTCTTGACCTAACCCCTTGCCTCCAGCCAGAGATGTAACTTGACCAGCATGCACTTATTCTCTATTATATCGGTGTCTTATGCGGCACAAGGGTCTTTGGGCCTCCTCAGGCTCCTGGGCCCAGTAACGACTGCTACCTGTACACCCCCTTTAGCTACACCCCTGGCATAATGAAGACCCACCTCTCTTTGATTGATAAATGTCCTCCACTGACTTCTGTACGGTCTCTAAAGCTTATCTCAATTTATACGCAATTGATACACCAGTCTTAATCCCTGTGTGCTGCCGTTGGATGTGCCTCAATTATGTAGAGATGCAGGCCTCTACATACAGTTGTGTTCAAAATTATTCAACCCCCAATGCTGTAAAGGGTTTTAGGGAATTTAGTGTACATTTGTACTTGTGTTCAGAATGAAATCTTACAAGGACTTTTTAAAGAACCAAATGCAACTAAAATGACATCAATTGTTTATGTAATACAGTATTAAATGTTTTTTTTGTGATTTCTTCATTGACACAATTATTCTACCCCTTAAAGACCACTACTCTTAAGAACAGGGGTTCATTCAAGTGTTTTCGATCAGGTATTGAAAACAACACTGGATGTCAAGGAGCAGCAATCAAGCATAATAAGCACCAATTAGGCAGATGTAAAATGACTGATACTCAGCTCCTTCTAGACATTTACTGGTGTGTTTACAAACATGGTGAAGTCAAGAGAATGGTCCAGGAAGACAAGAGAAGAGGTGATTTCTCTTCACAGGAAGGGCAATGGCTATAACAAGATTGCAAAGATGTTAAACATACCAAGAGACACCACAGGAAGCATCATTAGCAAATTCAAGGCAAAGATCACTGTTGAAACGCTACCTGGTCGTGGCAGAAAGAAGATGCTGACTTCGACTGCTGTGCGCTACCTGAAGCACAAAGTGTTGAAAAGTCCCCGTGTGACTGCTGAGGAACTGAAAAAAGATTTGTCAGATGCGGGTACTGAAGTTTCAGCTCAGACAATAAGGCGCACACTGCGTAATGAAGGCCTCCATGCCAGAACTCCCAGACGCACCCCCTTGCTGTCTCCAAAGAATAAGAAGAGTCGACTGCAGTATGCCAAAAGTCATGTGGACAAACCACAAAAGTTTTGGGATAGTGTTCTGTGGACTGATGAAACAAAACTAGAACTGTTTGGGCCCATGGATCAACGCTATGTTTGGAGGAGGAAGAACAAAGTCTATGAAGAAAAGAACACCTTGCCTACTGTGAAGCATGGCGGGGGGTCAATCATGCTTTGGGGCTGTTTTTCTTCTACAGGTACAGGGAAGCTTCAGCGTGTGCAAGGTACCATGAATTCTTTTCAGTACCAGGAGATATTTGATGAAAATGTGATGCAGTCCGTCACAAAGCTGAGGCTTGGGAGACGTTGGACCTTTCAACAGGACAATGATCCCAAGCATACCTCCAAGTCCACTAGAGCATGGTTGCAGATTAAAGGCTGGAACATTTTGAAGTGGCCATCGCAGTCACCAGACTTAAATCCGATTGAGAACCTCTGGTGGGACTTAAAGAAAGCAGTTGCAGCGTGCAAGCCTAAGAATGTGACTGAACTGGAGGCTTTTGCCCATGAAGAATGGGCGAAGATACCCGTAGATCGCTGCAAGACACTTGTGTCAAGCTATGCTTCACGATTAAAAGCTGTTATAACTGGAAAAGGATGTTGTACTAAATACTAAGATTGAATGTCACTTGGGGGTTGAATAAAACTGATAATGATGTGAGCATAGAAAAGACATTTGTGGCTATTTCATTATAAATGTTATGTTATATTTGTATGACTTACAAGTGCCTCTTTGATTTAATTGTAAACAAGATGACTGAAATGATCAAAATCAATGTCAAACTGGCCAAAACACTCAATTTCAGTGGGGGTTGAATAATTTTGAACACAACTGTAACTCTGGTGCTTGCTGCTGCTGGCCGTGTGACAGGCTTTAATTAATGCCAGCTCCCTTGCTGGCATCGTTTAAGGCCATTTTCCAAGTCATAAACTGGCCTGCCCTTTTCCTCGCAACGCCCCCTTCTTACGACACTTTGCAAAAGTGGTGTGAGCGGGGTAAAGTCACAGGTTTTGTCACAAAACACCTTTGCGACAAAATCTAAGGCCTAGATACGCCGAAAAGTGGTGTATAACACATAATAAATGACCGCCAAAATGTTCAAAACATCTAGGTTTATTCAATACCAAGTATAAGCGCCATGCACAGAAATATACACACTTACATGCACTTGGGCATGCAAATCATCAAGATCCACTACTCCCAGCTCTGTTTGCAATTGCCAACCATTGATAACCCAGATGTGCTTGATGGGCCACAAGTCCAGAGATGCTGCAGGCCATGGTAGCATGTTTAGGCCAAGCAGGCTGCTCACAGTAGCATAAACAACATGTTATCCTGGAAAATTAGCTCTCAGCCGTAAAATGTCATTAATCCCCTTCCCTACTGCAACTCCCTTGGTCCACTTTCCTCATTCGATGCAGTCCTAGAAGAAGAAGTCTCCAGGCTCCTCTCTTCTTCTCGCCCTAGCACATGCACTACTGACCCTATTCCTTCACACCTCCTCCAGTCTCTCTCCCCAGCTGTCACTACCCACCTAACCAAAAGTTTCAGCCTCTCTTTCTCACTTCTGGTATCTTCCCCTCCTCTTTTCAAACTATTGGTCATAAACTAATTATTTAAAAAAAAACATCTATTTACCCATCTTGCATTACTAAACACAGATCTGTCTCTAATCTTCTATTCATCTCTAAACTCCTGGAGTACTTGGTCTGTTCTCGCCTCATCCACTAACTCTGTTTTTTTTTTTTTCCATATAAATTATTAATTTTCATAAAAAACATAAATAAGAAAAATAAACAAATAGAAAATCCTCTAACAACATCATAGGTAAATATGAACATACAAATTGTATCATCTGATCCCCCCCCAACAAAAAAAATAAAAAAATAAAAAAATGCTAATTAACCACCTCAGCCCCCCTAGCTTAAACACCCTTAATGACCAGGCCACTTTTTACAATTCTGCACTACACTACTTTCACCGTTTATTGCTCCTTAATGCAACTTACCACCCAAATGAATTTTACCTCCTTTTCTTCTCACTAATAGAGCTTTCATTTGGTGGTAGTTCATTGTTGCTGACATTTTTACTTTTTTTGCTATTAATAAAAATTTAACGACATTTTTGCAAAAAACAAATACTTTTCACTTTCTGTTGTAAAATTTTTAAAAAAAAACTACATTTCTATATAAATTTTTCTCTAACTTTATTGTTCTACATGTCTTTGATAAAAAAAAAATCCAATAAGTGTATATTTATTGGTTTGGATAAAAGTTATAGCGTTTACAAACTATGGTGCAAAAAAGTGAATTTCCGCATTTGGAAGCAGCTCTGACTTTCTGAGCACCTGTCATGTTTCTTCAGGTGCTAGAATGCCAGAATAGTATAAATACCCCCCAAATGACACATTTTAGAAAGAAGACACCCCAAAGTATTTGTGGAGGGGCATGGTGAGTTCATGTATCATTTGATGTTTTTTCACAAGTTAGCGGAAAATGACACTTCTTGAGGAAAAAATAAATAAATAAAGTTTCCATTTCTGCTAACTTCTGGCAAAAAAATAAATAAATCTCAGACGGACTCACTATGCCCCTCAGTGAATACCTTGGGGTGTCTACTTTCCAAAATGGGGTCATTTGTGGGGTGTGTTTACTGTTCTGGCATTTTGGGCGGGGCTAAATTGTGAGCAGCCATGTAAAACCTAAAGGTACTCGTTGGAATTTGGGCCCCTTTGCGCACCCAAGCTACAAAAAAGTGTCACTCATGTGGTATCGCCATACTCAGGAGAAGTAGGGCAATGTGTTTTGGGGTGTATTTTTACATATACCCATGTTGGGTGAGAGAAATATCTCTGTAAATTGTCAACTTTGTATAAAAAAATTTAAAAAGTTGTCTTTACAGAGATATTTCTCACACAAAGTATGGGTATATATAAAAATACACCCCAAAACACATTGCCCTACTACTCCTGAGTACGGTGATACCACATGAGTGACACTTTTTTGCAGCCTGGGTGCGCAAAGGGTCCCTAATTCCAATGAGTACCTTTAGGATTTCACAGGGCATTTTTACACATTTGGATTCCAGACTTCTCCTCACGCTTTAGGGGCCCCTAAAATGCCAGGACAGTAAAAATACCCCACATGTGACCCCATTTTAGAAAGAAGACACCCCAAGGTATTCCGTGAGGGGTATGGTGAGTTCATGTAAAATTTTATTTTTTGGAGACAATATGTGAAATGTCGCACTAGAAGGAATGAGTGTCTTAGGTGTATAGGTGCTACCTATACACAGTTTAACCCCACTGTGGATTGTGTGTACAAATGGTTATTGAATAATAGGGCACTCTCCCCAGCACATGGGTATCACAAAAGACAAATTTATTCTGAGTACACTAAAATAAATAAAAAAAAGTATCAATAAATACATACAACAATCCACAAACTTATAATGCTATACAAAATAGAACACTAAGGTGCTAGTGTATACCAATGGATGACAATTTTTAAACCTTTGGCTATTAAAATGTCCGTCTATGGCAGGGAGAAGTGAAAGTCCACCTGTTCTTATTAGTGGATGGGGTCAGTGGAAGTGCCCCCCTGATAGTTGATAAATATTAGGATAATGTCCCGCTTCCGAGCGGCGTCCCGCTCTTGTTTCAAATTAGCGGCGTCCCGCTGTGTAAAGTGACTGTGCACTTGCTATCCCTGAAGCCGTAAAGCTGGAAAGTTCTTACCAGACAGCTGATGTGAAGAGTGCTCCCCTCTCCGTTCGGTTTCACCTTCCGTATCGGTATCGAGGGTCTAGTTTTTTCTCTCACTGGAGAGCTGTAAAATAGAGATGGCTTTCTTGATGCAAATATCTCAGGGGGACTTAGGCCTAGTCTTCTCTGGAATGAGTTCATGTAGCGCCTCTCTCTTTCTCAGCTAACTCTAGAGTCCCATAAGGGAGGACCTAACTCCATCTCATGTTAACCCTGACTTATCCATACAAAATTATACTATGGGTATAGTATAATACATCAAATAACATGGAACAATTTTGCAAGTACCCTATTCTATATGCACATACTCATATATGCACAGTCAAGTCACATTATTATGACCACTTCCTACTTTTAACATCGGCAGCAATAACTCATGCAGAAAGAAAACAAATAAACATATGGCAGCACAACATTACACATACAAATAATAAAACTGCGTAATAGGGATTATTCTGAATTAAAGGGGTATTATACCTACTTTACATGTACAGTATGTAGGTATAATACCACTTGAATTCAGAATAATCCCTACTCCCCAGTTTTATTGTTTGTATATGTAATGTTGTGCTGGCATATGTTTTTTTGTTTGCTTCCTTCATATGGAAGGCACTCTCAATTGATTTGGGTAAAAATCCAACCTTGCAGATCACGTACACCCATACATGATGATTGTTTTTTTCTCTGGGGCAGATCAGATCTTCCAGGAAGACAATGTGACATGTCATACAGCTAGAAATATCTGACATTAGTTGGAAGAGCATGACCAAGACTTCCAAGTACAACACCCCAAATTTCTAAGACTTGATAATTTAGCATCTGTAGGACCACTTCGATCATGGTGTTTGCTCTATGGCTCCTTCCTCATGCACCCTCCAGCAGCTGTGGGATGCACTGCAGTCAGCATGGCTCCAGATACCTGTGACAACCTACCAGGATCTTATTGAGTCACTCCCAGCCTGTCTGGCTTCTGTACAGTATCCATAAGGCCATATAGTTCCTATATATTTCAATATAGTATCCACAATGTCATGTACTTCCTATATATTTCCATACAGTATTTATAATGGCATGTAGTTCCTATATATTCCCATACAGTATCCATGATCCCATATAGTTCCTATATATTACCTATATTCCCATACAGTATCCATGATGCTATATAGTTCCTATACATTCTCATGTAGAATCCATGATGTCATACAGTTTCTATACATTCCCATACAGTATCCATGATTCCATATAGTTGCTATGTATTCCCAAACCTGAAAATTTGAGCTTTCTGGAGATCAGACCCTTTCTTGTTGCTAAACTCTGTTTCAATGTTTAAGACAACGGAGGATGAAGCAGATAGGTCAGCAGAATGCATCGTCCTCTGAGGACAGCATATGACAATGCGAGGCCTGCCGGTCTATTAGACCACATGGCACAAAAAATATCCACTATTAACAGCAGCTAATAAAGCATACAGCAGAATTAAAGTTCAGCCTCATGTACACAACCATATGCAAAGTACAGATGCAATCTGTATGCATCCAGCAATTTTCACAGGCCCTATTGTAAAAATGCCCAGTCTTGTCCGCAAAACGGACAAGAGTAGGGCATGTCCTATTCTTTTGCTGGACGGACACAGTGTGCTGTCTGCATTTTTATGGCTTCATTAAAATGAATAGGTCACAATGCATGCAATTCGCAAAAATTTGAATCGGATGTGGGGGGAAAAAAAAAATATATCGGTCGTGTCCATGAAGCAACACCCCCTTCCCCTCCGTGTCTTTCGTCAGCCTCACCAATGATTGATTGTGGTTGATATCTGCTCTCTCATACATGTCAGCCGTCAGTAAGTGATAAGGGGACAGGAGATAGTAATATGCTGCTATCAATTATACAGTACAATAATGTTGTTTGCACTAATACTGCAGAACTGTCCCCATAATAGGTTGACTTAAATAGGACAGACTATTCTGGTAACAGGTCCACTTTCAAAAGGAATCATACTTTATAGCCTTCATTTTAAAATTGTTTTTTGAGTGCGTGTGTGTGTGTGGGGGGGGGGGGGGCATTGGTCCTGTGGTAAATTGAAAATACATTACATGTATATATATATATATATATATATACACTAAAAATATATAGACAGAAACTCATTTTCCATTTCATCCACCATGACGGCCACCAAGAGAGATTGACCCTTGACCTCTGTAGGGGCAGGAACACATGGAGAGTTTAAATTCCCCACACCCCTCTCCACCCTCAGTGTTTTCCTGCCCCTACGGGGGCCAACACGTGGAGAATCCCTCTGGGATAACCATCATGGGGACCTATGGAGGATTACCTTTACTTTTTCCTTCAGGTCCTAAAGATCTCCGGCTGCCCTCCGGATGCAGGGGCTGAAGCTGGGCAGCCTGGAGCAACGGGGCCCCTCGGCTCGGCTCATGCTGGGTCCCCCCCCCCCCGTTTCCCCAGACCTCCTCCCTGCCTCTGGGAGCAGTCTGGGCGGCCGCATGACTCAGGGAGACGCTCGCAGCTGCGGCCTTCTCCCCCACTATACCACTAACGAGGCTGCGGCTGACAGGGGGAGGTGCTGCGGCACACTAAGGAGCGGCCCGCGCTGTCGGACGCTCTTTTATTAAACAGCGCATGCGCGGGCCGACGGACAGGAGGCGCGGGCGGATGACGTCACCGGCGCTCTATGGTGACGTCAGACGCCGGGAAAAATCAATCCTTGTGGTCCCCAGCCAGATGATCGCTGCTGTGCCACCATGGAGACCCCTACTCCTCGTCCGGAGCTGACAGAGTCCTCATCTACCTGTGCAGTGAGTCCTCCTCTGGGGCCAGGCTACTTTTTATAATCTATTTCATGCCTATGCTGTAAAGATTTTTGTGTTAATTGTGGGGCTCTTCTTTGGTTGTTCCTTCCAGGCTAAGGATTCTAAGCCTCGGCTAAGAACTGCAAAATGTAATGCCTGTTCTAAAAAAACTTCCAGAAGACTATAAAAAAAAGGCTATGTAAAGCTTGTATATCTGAAATCTGGAAGGAGGAGCAACCAAACATTCTATCTGAAATGAAGACGCTAATTCAGGACGAGATTAAATCCTCATTGGCGTCTCTTTCTACACCTACGAATCCCCCCATTCCGTCAAAAAAACTGAAGTTGTCAGCAATCTCCTCCTCTGATGTGGAGGACGCAGATATCGCTTCAGTATCCTCCAGACAGGGTGATGAGGACCCGGTATCAGAAAGAGAGATTATTGAAGAGGACAAAAAATATTTTTTCTCCTCAGATGAGTTGGAGGACTTAAGGGCCGTCAGGTCCACTATGGGAATAGAGGATACTCCTAAGCCGCGCACGATTCAAGATGAGATGTTTGGGGGACTAAGATCAAAAAAATCCTTAGTTTTTCCAATTAACGAAAACATCCAGGAGATGATTCTGAACGAGTAGTTGGATCCAGAGAAAAGGCTTGGAGTACCTAAGGATTTTCGTAATAGGTTATGCTTCGACCAGTCTGAAGCAAAAATGAAAACCCAAAAATAGATATACAGGTAGCGAAGGTGGTTAAAAAGACATCTCTACCTTTTGAGGACTCCTCCCAACTCAGTGATCCCATGGACAGAAAGGCGGATGGTATGCTTAAAAGATCCTGGGAGGCGGCCATGTTCGGCATCAAAACAAACATCTCTGCCACTTCTGTAGCTCGGGCCATGTATATCTGGCTAGGAAAGTTAGATGATCACCTTAAAAATAAGACCCCCAGAGAAGAAATTAGGGATTCCATCCCACTTCTCCGTTCTGCTACTGCTTTTTTAGCAGATGCCTCTGCGGAGTCTATTAGATTTTCCGCCAAGGAGGCAGCCTTTTCCAATACTGCCAGAAGGGCATTATGGATGAAGGCCTGGTCAGGCGACAAGGCTTCCAAATCCAAGCTATGCTCAATTCCTTTTTCAGGAGAATTTGTCTTTGGTCCTACTTTATTAGCAGCAGACAAAAAGAAGGGGTTTCCTGAAGAAAAAGAGGCAAAAAAGGAGCCCTTTCGTCAATACCAGCCCCAGCAGAAGAGCTACAGGGGAAAGGGTAAAACCGGTAGATGGAGCTACCCCAAAGGAGGAAAAGGAAGAGGCTTCATTCTTAACCCCCAGAACAAGCCAACAAAACAATGACGCCAGGGTAGGGGGCAGACTAAAAAATTATTTTCCTGCCTGGAAGGAGGTAACATCAAACCCTTGGACCCTAAATATAATCTCCCAGGGTTACAGAATAGAATTTACGTCAGCCCCCCCCCCCCCCAGGAGGTTTCACATTTCAACCCAGAAAGGGGAAGATTTAAAAAGAATTTGGTCGGGTGTTCAGGATATGTTGTCACTGGGGGTGGTCAAGACAGTCCCAGATCCAGAAAAAAGGAAAGGGTTTTACTCCAACCTCTTCCTAGTCAAAAAACCAGACCAGTCCTTTCGCACCATAATAAATCTGAAGCCGTTAAACAGGTTTATCCTGTACAAGCGGTTCAAGATGGAGACCATCGCTTCCACAATTCCATTGATCCGAGAGGGAACATTCATGTCGTCTATCGACCTCAAGGATGCTTATTACCGTGTCCAAATACATCCTGGCTCCCAGAAGTTTCTACGATTTGCCCTAAGAGATCAAAAAAGGGTCGTCCATCATTTCCAATATGTCGCACTTCCCTTTGGCATCTCTTCCGCTCCTCGTATCTTTACGAAGCTAGTAGTAGAGATGGTTGCTTCGCTCCGTCAACAGGGGGTAAATATCATACCATATTTAGACGATTTCCTTATTCTAGGGGAAACAGAAATAGAAAATCGCAGGGCAACCTCAAAGTTCTCGGAGACACTAAAATCTCTGGGGTGGTTAATAAACGAGAAGAAATCGTCTATAGAACCATCCACAAGGAAGAAGTTTCTGGGTATGGAACTGGACTCCATCTCTCAAAAGACCTTTTTACCAGCAGACAAGGTAAACTCTCTAGTAGACAGGATAGGTTCCTTTCAGAAGACCAAGAGATGCTCTATCAGAGAGGCCATGAGCGTACTGGGAAGCTTGACAGCTTGCATTCCAGCGGTTCCGTGGTGCCAAAGTCACACAAGGAAGATCCAAAATTGGATCTTGGGTCAATGGAACAAAAAGCAAACAGACCTGGACAGAGTAATTCACATACCCCCAAGCATAAAAACAGACATAGGCTGGTGGCGAAGAAAGGAAAATCTTATAAAGGGTCTAGATTGGCAGAGACAACCGGAGATCCAGTTAATAACAGATGCCAGTATGACCGGATGGGGGGCAAAGATCGAAAGAAGTTACTTCCAAGGGACCTGGTCAGAGCACATATCTCAGAAGTCGTCCAATTTCCGCGAGCTTTATGCAGTTCTGAAAGCCATCTTCCAAGGAGAGGCATTACTAAGAAACCATCATTTGAAGATCCTGTCGGACAACACCACGACGGTGGCGTACTTAAAACACCAAGGGGGCACAAGGTCAAAAGAACTAGGAGATATCGCAAGAAGAATCTTCTCATGGGCGGAAGAAAATGTCTTGTCTATCACGGCAGTGCACCTCAAAGGAAGCGAAAATCTGACTGCAGACTTCCTAAGCAGAGAGCATATAGACCATTCAGAATGGTCCCTGAACAGGGATATTTTTCTAAAGATAACATCAATTTGGGGACAGCCAGAGATAGATCTTTTTGCTTCCAGAAAAAACGCTCAGGTAGAAACATTCTGCTCCCTAAACCCAAGGGACAGCCCCTGGGCAACGGATGCGTTTTCAGTAAGGTGGGAGTGGAGGCTAGCCTATGCATTCCCTCCAATTCCGCTTTTACCAAAAGTCATTCAGAAGGTTCAGGAGGAACCTATAACCCTGATTCTGGTAGCTCCCCTTTGGCCAAAGAGGGGTTGGTTTTCAGCTCTACGCCAACTCTCCCTGGAGAATCCTTGGGAGATCCCTTATCAGCAGGACATGTTACTCCAGGGTCCACTTCTCCACCCCAACCCAAAGATATTCCGTTTGGCGGTCTGGATCCTGAGGGGGAGACACTGAGAAAAAAGGGTCTTTCAGACAGAGTTATCCTGACTCTCAAGGCTAGCAGGAAAAGAGTCACCTCGGCGATATATCTTAAAATATGGAAGCGGTACTGTTCCTGGTTGGGTATCCAGTCCCCAGACATCTTCCCCTACTGTACACAGGATTCTAGATTTCCTTCAGAACGGCCTAGAATTAGGGTTAAGACCCAGCACCCTAAAAGTTCAAATATCCTCTTTAAGCGTTTTTTATGATTGCTCCCTGGCGGACCACAGATGGGTCAGACGGTTTATTAGGGCTGCAACGAGACTGAGACCCTCGCTGAGATCTAATATTCCATCTTGGGATTTAAATATAGTCCTTCAAGGCCTAGCTAGACCCCCGTTTACGCCCTTAGAAGACATCTCTTGAAACATCTGTCCCTAAAGACGGCTTTCCTTATAGCCATAACATCTGCTAGACGTATAGGAGAACTCCAGGCCCTCTCCTGCAAAGAACCCTACTTGCAGATTAGGGAGGACCATGTCAGATTAAAACTTGATCCAGGTTTCCTTCCTAAGGTGGTTTCCAATTTCCATCGTAATCAGGAGATATTTCTTCCCTCTTTTCCCATATCTCAGAACAATGTTGAGTTTTCTCACCTAGATGTTAGGGACACAGTCATCAGATACCTGGAAGCATCTAAGGACTTTAGGATTGATAATAACCTTTTTATCCAGTTTTCAGGTAGAAACAAAGGTAGAAAACTCTCAAAATCCTCTATAGCCAGATGGATTAAATCCACCATCGATTGCTGTTACCAGATTCAGAATCTCCCTAGTCCTAGTTTGATCAGGGCTCACTCTACTAGGGCCATGGCCTCCTCCTGGGCCGAGAAAGGAGGGGTATCCCTAGATCATATATGCAGGGCCGCTTCCTGGTCAAGCATCAATACCTTTGTTAAGCATTACCACCTGAGTCTGCCAGACTCAGAGGAGACTCTTTTTGGTAGAAGAGTCCTTCAGGCGGGTTCCCTACCCTCTTAGTTATCTGTTAGATCTCTTGGTGGCCGTCATGGTGGATGAAATGGAAAAACCGTATTAGTCTTACCGGTAATTCCGTTTCCTTGAATCCACCATTATAATTCCCTCCCTAAAAAAAAAAAAAAAAAAAACTAATATATTTAGATATACTAAGTTAGTATATATATTTTTGCTACATTTGTGTGTGAAGTCAACATACAAAAAAAAAAAAAGAAGAAAGAAAAAAGAGATAAATTTTCGAGTTAGGATATGTTCTCAATATCCTTGTTTGTTCTGTTCTTACGTTTGGGTAATTTGTAAAACACTGAGGGTGGAGAGGGGGGTGGGGAATTTAAACTCTCCATGTGTTCCTGCCCCTACAGAGGTCAAGGGTCAATCTCTCTTGGTGGCCGTCATGGTGGATTCAAGGAAACGGAATTACCGGTAAGACTAATACGGTTTTTTATATATATAAGGAACTAGCAGAAGGACCCGGCGTCACACGGGTATATTTAATCTATTTAATTTAATGTTTGTGTGTGTCGTTAAAAGATATCGACAGTATCCCCCATAAAAGTGACCTGTACAGCAGCGCGCCCCATAAACAATGAACTCCACAGCCCCCCCCCTTAACACTGACCCCCCATAGTGCCCCACATCCTCTAAATGGGACCTCCACAGCAGCCCATTCCCTTTAACTTTGACCTTCACAGCAGCCCGCCCCTTTAACAGTGAGTTTTACAGCATCCCACTCCCTTGACAGTTACCACCTTAAGGACCCGTCCTCCTAACATAGACCTCCACAGCACCCATCCTTTTAACAGTGACTGCCACAGTACCCGTTCCTTTAACAGTGACCTCCACAGTACCCTGCTCCTTTAACAGTGACCTCACAGTACCTTGCTGCCGTAACAGTGACCTCCACAGCAGCTGCCCCTTTAATAGTAGACCCTGCCTCCTTAACAGTGACCTCCCCAGCAACCTCCACAGCGGCCTTCCCCCTTGACAGTAACATCCACAGTGAACGCCCCTTTAACAGTGACCTCCACAGCAGCTTCCCCTTTAATAGTCGCCCGTGCCCCCTTAACACTGTCACCAGCGCCCTGCCTCTTTAAAGCTGACCTACAACAGTGAGGAAAAATGGCTGGGTATTTATGGAAACCTGGTGTAAAACTGTGTGTATGTGGGGACTAAGGACCTGTGAGCTTCTATTAGCTGATAAGGGACATGTGACCATGTGTATGGCAGTTGAGATATGAGTGAAAGACTTGAAGGCTTCTATTGGCTAATGCAGGTTATTTTTTGGGGAATCTCTCAGAAACGGTACATCCTAGAAAGCTGAGACCCGGTGTAAAACCCGCCCGGACACCTGATGTACCTGTGTGTCAAATTTGGTGAAGATCAGTTCAATCAGTTTGTCGCGCATAAAGAACAGACAGACAGAAACAAATTTTTATATATGGGTATATTTCATCTATTTAATTTATGTTTTTGTGTGTCGTTAAAAGATATCTACAGTATCCCCCCATAACAGTGAACTTATTAGTCCCCTACCCCTTAACACTGAACCCCCACAGTGCCCTGCCACTTTAAAATGGGACCTCCACAGCAGCCCATCCCCTTAACTTTGACCTTCTCGGGAGCCCACCCCTTTAACAGTGAGTTTCATAGAACCCCACTTCCTTGACAGTGACCTCCTCAAGGGCCGCCCCCTTAACAGTAACCTCCACAGTACCCCGCTGCCTTAACAGTGACCTCATAGTACCCTGCTGCCTTAACAGTGACCTCTACAGCGGTTGCCCCTTTAATAGTGGCCCCTGCGCCCTTAACAATTACCTCCACAGTGTCCGCACCTTTAACAGTGACCTCCACAGTGGCCTGCCCCCTTAACAGTAACATCCACAGTGAACACCTCTTTAAAAGGACCTCCACGGCCGTCGCCCCCCCCCCCCCCTTGAACAGTGACTTCCACAGCGCCCTGCTCCTTTAATGCTAGAGCTACACGATGACATGTGTTGCGCGATATTTTGTCTCAACAATTTTTATAATGACAGGCTATGCTGTTGCACTGTGACATTTGTGATACTGTCTGCTGAGCTGTGTATCTAATCCTATCCTGTGTGATACTGTCTGCTGAGCTGAGAAGCTAATCCTATCCTGTGTGATACTGTCTGCTGAGCTGTGTATCTAATCCTATCCTGTGTGATACTGTCTGCTGAGCTGAGTAGCTAATCCTATCCTGTGTGATACTATCTGCTGAGCTGTGTATCTAATCCTATCCTGTGTGATACTGTCTGCTGAGCTGTGTAGCTAATCCTATCCTGTGTGATACTGCCTGCTGAGCTGTGTATCTAATCCTATCCTATGTGATACTGACTGCTGAGCTGTGTATCTAATCCTATCCTGTGTGATACTACCTGCTGAACCGTGTTTTTGATCCTATCCTATGTGATACTGACTGCTGAGCTGTGTATCTAATCCTATCCTATGTGATACTGACTGCCGAGCTGTGTATCTAATCCTATCCTATGTGATACTGACTGCTGAGCTGTGTATCTAATCCTATCCTGTGTGATACTGCCTGCTGAGCTGTGTATCTAATCCTATCCTATGTGATACTGACTGCTGAGCTGTGTATCTAATCCTATCCTGTGTGATACTACCTGCTGAACCGTGTTTTTGATCCTATCCTATGTGATACTGACTGCTGAGCTGTGTATCTAATCCTATCCTATGTGATACTGACTGCCGAGCTGTGTATCTAATCCTATCCTATGTGATACTGACTGCTGAGCTGTGTATCTAATCCTATCCTGTGTGATACTGCCTGCTGAGCTGTGTATCTAATCCTATCCTATGTGATACTGACTGCTGAGCTGTGTATCTAATCCTATCCTGTGTGATACTGTCTGCTGAGCTGTGTATCCAATGTTAGGGCTCATGCACACGTAGGTGGTCCGTTCCATGCATTGGGGACCGCAATTTGCGGCCCCTAATGCACGAGCAACCTCCGTATGGCTGCCGGGATGAATTAAGACTCATAGAATGGGTCTGAATTCGTCCGTTCCCCAAAAAAATAGAACATGTTCTATCTGTTTGTGGTACGGAAGTAAGGAACGGAACCCCAAAGAAGCACTTCGTACTGCTTCCGTAGTGTTCCATTCCGTGATTCCGTTCCTTACCATTCCACATCTCTGGATTTGCGGACGCATCCGTGATGCGAAATTCACATGGAACGGTGCCCGTGTATTGCGGATCCGCAAAGGCGGTCTGCAATACGGCAATGGGAAGCACACGTACGTGTGCATGAGCCCTTATATTGTGTCATACTGTCTGCTGAGCTGTGTATCTAATCCCATCATGTGTGATACTGTCTGCTGTGTATCTAAGTCTATTGTGTGATACTGTCTGCTGAGCTGTGGAGCAGCCGCAGCATGTCACATGTCTCAGTGCAACACCATAGACTACCATTATAAAAATTGTCGTGCAACATATGTCGTCATGTAGCCCTAGCCTAAAGCTGACCTACAGCAGTAAAGAAAAATGGTTGGGTTGTTATGAAAACCTGATGTACCTGTGTGCCAAATTTGGTGAAGATCGGTCCAGTCATTTGGTCGCGCATAAAGAACAGGAGACAGACAGACAGGCGTCGGGACAGACAAGCAGAAGCTTATTTTTATAATATAAGAGGCTAGGGGATATGGTTCTAGTTTTATTGGTACTATTTTGGGGTACATATGATTTTTTATTGCTCTATATTACGTTTTTTGTGAGGCAAGGTAACCAAAAAAGGGCTGTTTTGGCACCGTTTTTATTTTTTACAACATTCATCTGACGAGTGGATCGTGTGCTATTTTTATAGAGCAGGTTTGTTATGGACGCAATGATATCAAATACAGTATGTCTACTTTGTTTGTTTCAGTGTTACATAATACATTTTTTTTTTTTTATTATGTTTTTGTGTTTATTTTTTTTACTTTTCTGCCGATCGTCTCATGCAGGGGCTCGTTTTTTGCAGGTAGAATTCACTTTTTATTGGTAACATTTTTGATCATTCATTATTACACTTTATGGGGCAAGGTGACAAAAAAAATTGGTAATTTTGGCACAGTTTTTTATTTATTTATTTTTACAGCATTCACCTGATGACAATTTTATAGAGCTGGTTGTTACGGACGTGGCAATACCTAATATGTACACTTTTTTCATTTATTTAAGTTTTACACAATAATAGCATTTGTAGTCGGGGCTACCTGTGATGCGTAGGCTACATGACACGTAACTGTCTACCTGCCTAACTAACTAAACTAAGCGGGTTGAATTGTGCCATAACCGCTGCGTAGGAGGAATGCCTAAAAAGGGGCAAAAACCCCACAACTAAACGATAGATAATAGCAACAACACTAACATGACCAACCTCTCAAATGCGAGAACATCTCTAGACTAGGTTGAGGTATGTACCTATTGAACACGCAGAGCGCCATTAACCTAATTTCCGGATAATATGGGCCGGAACTTTTGTTCCTAGGGGCAGCAGATGCTGCACCTGACCTGAATGAAAGGCCAGATACCTGTCGGTTTCAACCCCAAATTGGACACCGGCATACGGACATGCTACACAACTGAGAAGTGGTGAGTGGTGTAGTGGGAACGGCAACAGAGGACTCTCAATGTCTCGGTCTGTTAAGGCTTCCAGTAACTGCTGAAAGACACGAACCGGGCACCCTGACTGGAATGTCGGAAAGAAAATTATTATATTGGGGGCCAGAAAATGGCAACAAAACCAGTGCCAGCAAAAGCATCATAAAACCAAATGGTTGAAACCGCTGTGGCCTGAGTGACGTGTCAGGTCTGATGTGATACCGCAACCTCATGAAAATGTGACTTACCCAACATTCTGAAGCTATAACAACCTTTGAAGAAACGTCAAGTAGCGAAGCCCGTAACCTAATGGGAAATCCACCCGTAACGTGACTCATTGTATGCTAATAAAGTTTTGTTTTTTTCCCCTTCATCCTACTACCTGAGCAAAAGATGTAATTGACCACACCAACTGAGAATGGCAAGCTGTGACGTGGCCTGAAAAGCAAAAATGACATGCAATGACGATCCTGGCTGTGGTAGTATACTGACACTGACATGAGGCATGCAGTAATATAGACCACCTGCAATACACCACGCTGCTATAGATAAGTACATATAAATGATGCAACCATCGGCACGTACCCCCTGTTGAGATGTGGGTGTATATACCATTAAAACAGTCTAAACTCAGTTCCTGGCAAAAACAAAGCTCATATCTATTAGGAGCAAAAATAAAGCAATAAAACAAGGCAAAATAACAGCAAAATAAACGGTCCTCATGGGTCTCTGCAATTACCTTTGTAGCAAGTAGCTCCCCCAGTGTCCAGCTAGCATTCTGAACTGAAGATGAATCCCCAGCACCTTGCACAGGTGCTTTTTAAGTACACAAACTCAGGTTCACAACCTTAAAGTGATACACACACATTTTACATTCCCAAAAACAAATGTTACAAATGAAACATACCTCAACACAGAGGAGCTTACAGTCTACTTAATATACATATCACAAAATGGCAGTTGTACTAAAGAAACAAAAACACTCTGTTAACAGCAACTCTGCCAACTCTGCAGCTGTGCCTGCATCTCACACTCTATAATGCAAGTAAGGGGATAATGCTGTATGTCAGTGTGAACAATGCCTTAATCTGTCTGCAGAAATAATAGCGGATAGAGAGAGAGGTTTGCTGGCAAGCAAGAAAGTGAAAGCAGACAAGAAAGACATGCAGATATATACAGACAAACTAATGACATATTCATATACAAAAAATAGCTTTTTTGGCACAGTTTTTTTATTTTACGGTGTTCACCTGAGGGGTTAGGTCATGTGAAATTTTTATAGAGCAGGTTGTTACGGACGCGGCGATACTTAATATGTCTACTTTTTATTAATTTATTTCACTTTAGCACAATAATAGCAGTTTTAAATTAAAAAAAAACATATTTTAGTGTCTCCATGTTCTGAGAGCTATAGTTTTTTTTAATTTCTTGAGCGATTTTCTTATGTAGGGTCTAATTTTTTGCAGGATTAGGTGACGGTTTTATGGGTACCATTTTGTGGGACATACGCCTTTTTGATCACTTGGTGTTGCACTTTTTGTTATGTAAGGTCTCAAAAATGGCTTTTTTTGACCATTTTTATTAGTTTTTTTATGGATTTCATCGGACAGGGTGGATCATGTGATATATTTATTGAGCCGATCGATACGGACGCGGAGATACATAATATGTGTGTTTTTCTTTCTTTTTCTTTTTTTTATTATAAAATCTGTGGAAAGGAGCGTTTTTTCTATTTACTTGAAACTTAATTATTTTTTTTATTAAAAACACTTTTCTTTTTAAACTTTATTTATGTTCCAGTCTGGGACTTCAACTTTTGAGGGTCTGATCCCCTCTGCAATGCATTACAATACATCTGTATTGTAATCCAACTATAAAGTGCAAAAATCCAGCTTCTTCTAAAATTCAATCCTCTTTTGGCTTACAGATACAGATTTCGAAACGCCAGAGTAAAAGAATTGTCTTAGCACTCTCCTTCTCCTGCTAAGAAAAGAATATTCTCCTCCTCCAAGTAATAGCCATCATCATTTGTCTCCTGTTATGCTAAAGTGGAGGGTAATATCTTATACTGCTCAGTACTGCATTCACTAGGATCGCAGAAGCTTTTAGCAATTATAGTTTTATACAGGCTAGGAACTGTATTCACACTGTTTTCTGAGGTAAATATCATCTGCCTGCTGTAAGCTATTAAAAGACTTAACCACCACTAGAGGTCACTGTTGTGTTACAGATGGAAATGCAGGACACAGCTAGAAGTATTTCTAAGCCCTCATTAAAAATAAAAGAGGCTCTTCTAACTGACAAAATGGAGGTATGCAATCATTTAACTATTCTGTGGGAAAAGACTGAACAATGTATGGATGCAGCACATGGATCAGGCTATAACGTAGATCAATTAAAGGCCATGTGTACAAATTTGAATAAAAGCTATGATAGTTATAAGAGATAGTCTGAAAAATATTCTTCTCTGTTATCAAGTCTCAACTCAGAGGAATTCATCCTAGAATTAAAGACCCACACTGCACTTAATGATGAAAGATATAGCAGATTTATGGCAGTCAAGTCAATGCTGGAGGACAAGATATCACAACAATATGAAACTGCGTCCCGTCATCCTCTTTCTTGAAATCTATTGCTCAGTCCTCATCGCTAAGGTCTCGCTCACAGCACTCTTCGCTGAGTACCTCATTCGTGTTGGCATGCGCAAAAGCGGAAGCAGCGAAGGTACAAGCTCACTGCATTAGAAAGGAAGCAGTCATTAAGGCACAAGTCGCAGAGACACAAGCCCAATCTCAAGCTAATCAAGCAGCTATACAGGCTCAGGGGCAAGCTATACAAGCCCAATATCAAGCTAATCAAGCAGCTATACAGGCTCAGGCGCAAGCTATACAAGCCCAATCTCAAGCTAATCAAGCAGCTACACAGGGTCAGGCGCAAGCGACCAAATTTAAGGACAAAGCTGAGCTGGAGGACCTTCAGAAGAATAGGGAAGAAGCAGCAGCCATGGCTGAACTCAGAGTTCTTGAAGAAGCTGCTGAAGAAGAAGAAGCTTATCATCCTATGCCCAAGATATCCAATGACTCAGAGGGCCGTACCCTGCAATTCGTCCTAGACCGAAGCAAAGTCAATGCATTTGCACCAGAAGATTTGGGCTCTGCACGCCAGCCTGCTGAACTCATGCGAATAGAAAAAGAGGCAGCTGATAAATATACAGTTGACCCCAGTCCAGTGGACATTTCTCTCTCTTTCAAACCTATGGCGCCTTACACAGTATTTCAGGCGCCATTAGAGACCAAGCCGCTTCAAGCTCATCAAATCACATTAAAACCTCCTGAGACTAGTTACATAGCAAACACTCCATTCCATCTTCCAACCCCCAAACATAGGGCATCAAATGGGGCCAACAACACCAGCGAGGGAGAAGTTCCCATCGCCATGATGCAGGAAAGAAATAACGCATCAGAAATCGCTAAGTACCTCACTCTCAGGGACCTCATTAGTACTAGCTTTACGAACTTTGATGATCGCCCAGAGAACTATAGAAGTTGGAAGGCCACCTTCAAGACAACAGTTCAAACCCTTGCTTTACCGCTTATGCAAGAACTTGATTTACTAATTAGACTAGGTCCATGGTCGTCAAACTGTGTTAAGAGACTCAAAACTGTTCATATCTACGAACCAGTCAAAGGCCTTCGTCTCGCATGGGAAAGATTAGAGCAGACATACGGTGGTTCGGAAGTAGTTGAACGTGCCTTATTTAAACGACTATACAACTTTCCTGGATTATCCAATACAGACCGCCAAGGGTTCCAGGAATTAAGCGACCTTCTTCTTGAGTTTGAAATCGTCAAGGGAGTCCCACAGCTACCAGGTCTCAGCTTTCTTGATACCTCCCATGATGTGGGCCTGATCGTGGAGAAATTACCCCTCAATATTCAAGACCAATGGGCAACAACAGGTTCAAAATACAAGGAGCAGCATTGTGTTCCCTTTCCACCATTTTCATTCTTCTGTAAGTTCATCAAGGACTTAGCTAGAGCTAAAAACTTTCCGAGCTTCAACACCTTGGGAACCAACATCTTTGGCTCTACTAAACAGAGACACGAGATTTTCAGTCCCAGACAGAGGAACCCTAAAGGTCTAATTTCAGTCAAAAAGACAGGGGTTGTGCCCACTAATAACAATGGAAATAAAAGCCCCAAGTAACCCGATCATCATTGCCCTATCCATGATAAACCACATCCTTTAAGGAAATGCCGTGTCTTCATAGCAAAGCCCTTTGAGGAACGTAAGGAGTTCCTAAGGAGTCATAATATCTGCTTCAGAGGCTGTGCTTCCACTGAGCACTTCGCCAGAAACTGTAAGGTTCCAGTCAAGTGTTCTGAATGTAATAATGATCTACACATGTCCGCTGTTCACCCGGGACCAATCAGGCGGAAGCTAGAACCAGTTAACTGGCACAAGCTCCATTCAGATCAAGGCGGGGAGAGTCATGGCGGGGAGAGTGCCGACCGACCAACCACAACCGTCACGCCCAGATGCACAAAGGTATGTGGAGAAGGACTTGTGTGCGGTAAGTCTTGTTCTAAGATTTGCCTCGTGGATGTGTTTCCTACTGCACAACCAGAGAAGACCATAATAATGTATGCTATTCCAAAGTAATCATTCCCTAGCTAGCCCTAAGTTCTTTGATCTGTTCAGAATAGAGGAAGAAACTACACCCTACACCCTCGGAACATGCTCTGGTCTTGTGACAACCTCAGGAAGAAGAGCTAATGGTTTCACCTTGAAGCCCATCAAAGGAGATAAGAAACTCTCTCTTCCAACCCTTATTGAGTGTGACAAATTGCCAGACACAAGAGATGAGATTCCCACACCTGAAGCCGCACAGCATCACCCTCATCTTAGGAACATAGCCAGAGAGATTCCTCCCCTTGATAACCATGCCGAGATCTTACTCTTGCTAGGTAGAGACATTCTTGAGGCTCATAAGGTCCGTGAACTTCGCAATGGCCCTTTCAACGCTCCATATGCCTAGAAACTTACACTGGGGTAGATTATCGTGGGGGATGTATGTCTGGACAGACCCTACCAAGTACACTCCTTCAGAACTGACGTATTAATAGGGGGGCGAACTTCTTACTTCAGACAGTGTCCTAACAACTACTATGTGCAAGATATGCCTTGCCCAAATATTCTAAAAACATCAGAAAGCAGCTTAAATCCCAAGGAGTCAGCTGCAGAAGAATGTTCCTGGACAGAAGGGCAGCTTGTAGAAAGGCCTTCAGGATTTCAATTGGAGCCCTCTTCAAGCCCTTCCCAGCTTTGCAGTCCTCACACAGTTTATCATAATGAATCCTATATCATCACTGAGAACAATCCTTCTAATTCATGTAGTTCTGATGAGATACAGCAGAAATGTGAGCCTTCCAGTATACTGTTTGACAATGAGTTTAATTCTGTAAAAGAAGTATCTTCTGAATGTTCTATAAAGGAGGTTCCTTCAACAGAGGAAGAGTTCATTTCAGATACTTTGCAAGAACCTTCAGTTCCATCTGCAGTTATTGATTGCACTCAAGAGGATCACAGTTCTTCCCTGTCTTCAATGGATGAGCACCTTCATATTGCTCAGCCTTTTCTGGAAACCACAGGGAAAAGTTCACCGCCAATGTCCATGACAAATACTGCATGTCAACAACCCAAGTGGGGTGCATAAAAGATCACTCAAGAATAAACCAAAAAATATAGGAAATATTCCTGTGCCATCTGGCGTTTTCAAAGAGCACAACCTTTATAAGTTTCGGTGGAAGCAGGTAAAACATCTCGCCAGTCAGTTCTGGGAAAGGTGGAGAAGAAAGTACCTCTGCCTCTTGCAAGAATGCAGAAGGTGGCAAGAACCAAGGCCTAATTTAAAGGAAGGAGATTTTGTTCTGTTAAGAGACAAACAAGTTAATTGTCTCGACTGGCCTACTGGACTTATTACTAAAGTCGTTTCCAGTTCGGATGGAAAGAACTTCAATGTTGAGATTCCTTCTACCAGAGATGCTCATCATCTTCTAGGACTGTTTCCAGTACCAGCTCTCATGGTCTGAACTGAAGACATATCCTTTTTTGGTTTGAATAAATGTTCATTGCATGTTTCCTTTTCAGGTTTATGGACATTATTCATCTGTCTATTCATCAGGTTTATGGACATTATTCATTGTTATTTATACAATTCTATTGTATGCATATACATAGTGGTATCTACCGATACCAGACGGGGAGTGTTCTGTTTCAATATCTTGCATTGTGTATTGGTATGCTCCTCTCTTCTCCTCCCCCCTCTGTTTCAGCTTCTAGTTGGTTCAGTCTAGCCACTTCCTGTTTTCCCTGTCATGCATTGCGGTTTTGTGTGCTCTGACTCTGAGGAGAATCTGTGTAGTATCTCATCTTCTTATCAAGGAGAATATTAGAGGCATAATTCTTTTACCATCTGGATTCCCTTCATATCTTGCAATACAATCTCCGGATTAAAAACTACTTGATTAACTCCTGGGTGTCTGATGCGTAAACTGTAAGTGGAGAATGTCTGATTCAACAAGTCACCTCACAGATGCGTGATTGTATAAGGCTGACATTTTAAAACGCCACAACATGTGACCATGTGTATGGCAGTTGGGATATGAAGAGAAAGACTTGCAAGCTTGTATTGGCTAATGCAGGTAATTTTTTGGGAATATCTCAGGAACGGCATGTCCTAGAGAGCTGTGACCCCTTAGGGACCGGGCTAATTTTCACCCTAAGAACCAGGCTATTTTTTGCAAATCTGACCAGTGTTACTTTATGTGTGAATAACTTTAAAATGCTTTTACTTATCCAGGCCATTCTGAGATTGTTTTTTCATCACACATTGTTCATATCATGACAGTGGTAAAATGGAGTAAAAAAAATTCATTTTTATTTATAAAAAAAATACTCCCTATCTCCTTCATAGACTCTGTCATGGCGATGTATAATGCACCAACTGCGAGGATTCTGGTGAATGGCACACTGTCTCCCATGTTTACTATCTCCAATGGCACGAGACAGGGTTGCCCTCTATCCCCGTTGCTATTTGTATTGGTCATTGAGACCCTTCTCCAGTCCTTTCGCCAACATGAAGAGATTTCTGGGCTAACACTAGGGTCGATAACCCATCAGACTGCGGCCTTTGCTGATGATCTCTTATTGTTAATATCCAACCCTGTCGGTGCTTTCTCTGCTGTCATGTCTCTGCTACATACTTATTCTGACCTCTCTAACTTTTTGGTCAATATAGCTAAGTCAGTGGTGCTACACATGTCGCTGCCGAAACATGATCTGGAGACATTGATGAGAAATACACCCTTCCAATGGACAACGCATTCCATCACATTCTTAGGAGTTAAACTCACTCCTGACTTTTCCCGATTGTATTTCGAAAATTTTGCCCCTTTGCCGAAACGTCTGGAAGACGCTATTAGCTCCTGGGATATCCCCTACGTGTCTTGGTTTGGGCGACGTACTCTAATTAAAACCATATTACTTCCCACTACGTTATACTATATTCAAACTTTACCGATTCCCCTTCCCAAGGCATTCTTCAAAAGGATCCAAATGGTCCTTTAGCGATTTTTATGAAGTGGGAAGAAAGCTAGACTTCCCTTTAAGCAGGTAATTCAACATCCCACAAAAGGCGGCCTGGGGATCCCGGACCTCCAACTATACCATAAGGCGGTTGTTGGTCTTCGGTGCCTGGAATGGCTACGCTTTTATAACACTAGACTAGATCTGCAGGTGGAACAAGACATGGCGAATGTGCCACTCCGCACGTTCTTATTTAGGGCTGATACCCCCTCCCCTCTGTCTCACTTAGACACTTGTAGCTCAATTACCAAGTATACACTGCGCACATGGTTGGATTCTAATTGGCGCTCTCTTCTAACGCCTAACTTTCCAGTCTTAATGCAGGTTAGAGATTTATTTTTCCAAGCATCCCCTGTCTTTCTCCAGACTCTTCCGGATCAGTTGAAACGTTGCACTTCTCCGCTATCTGTATTTATAACAGATGGAGATGTCCCATCACTGTCAGAGGTGCAGAAACACCCATTGATGTCGCTAGCCTCCCCTCTACACATCACCTTTTGTGTACAACAAATTAGGAAGGCTGTGATGCCCTTGCCGGTACAAATTACTCACTCTCCATTCGAGAAATTAGTTTTGCAGTGTAAAGAGCCCAAAGGGAAGATCTCTAAACTATATGAAATGTTGCTGGCAATCACGGCCATATATCGGAGCCCCCCTTCTTTGCTCACTGGGAAACTGAATTGTGTCATGCCTTTTCATAAGGATATAAACATTTATACATCTACTAGTGTTATAACATGTATTCATGGCCTATAAGAAGCCATGTTGAACTTATATTCACCCTTCTGTATGAACCTTCATTGTGTAAAAGAAAAATATAGGTTCAAGGAAAGATCCTTCCTGGCAGATGTGGGCCTATCTAAGGGAGTAATTTTACCTTATCACTAGGCTATGAGCCGACATGAGGTTCTTCCTGGCTCTCGTCTGGCATTCTTTCATAATGAGATATATTAATGAGACATACATATAATGTCTGTTTGTTCATATAGTGGATCGTATTTAGTCTTGACACAAGTTAATCAATATATCATATATGTGTTGTTTTATATTTCATATATTGGTTTTATTTTGTTACATGTTATAATCGTATACTAACGTATATATATCCTGTGTGTGTATCACCAGAAGTGTGTATTCCTGATGTATATGGGAATGCATGTGGAGTTGAACTTAATAAGAAGTTGCTGATGGAAAGTTGTGTTATTTTCGTAAGATAAGGCACCTGTGAAATCCAAAACCCACACATTTGTTGCCTTACAAATTTCTGGGAATTTAAGTTTTAATTGCTTCAAGTGTCAGGGGGTATGCCTCCCTTTTTGATGTATGTCCCAGGTGGTGGATGTCTACCACTGAACATAAAGTCACATTATATAAATTTAACTCCTAAAAGCTTGACATTTATAGCTTATACAACATTGCCGCCTAGGTATCGGCAGGTAACATAACATGTTCACCACAAATATTTTGGGTAATGTATGATCTCATAGTATCATTACCATATGTGCACACCCTCTGGTTTGGTTGGAAGACCGTTATCTAAAGGGGTGCATGCTTTTGATAAGTCTGTGAATATTAATCATAGACGGTATGAGAGGGAGATCTGAAGAAAAAGAAAAAACTACAAACAAAGCATTAAACAGACACGTGGATTTGATCCGAGACCCCGGGAACCCTCTGGAGAGCTGACCGTCCCTCCGGAGCCCTACTCACCTTTTGACCCTTGGTAACGTATATCTTGCTTATTGCTTGCGGTATTGATAAGTTACTCAGCCCAGTATATAGTCAAAGATCCCCAATTGTGGATCTGTAATTTATAAGGCTCCTGATCAAGTCTGACCATTCTCTTAGCAAAGATGCATATTGCTAATTGAGCATCAGACATGGATACCTAGTCCTTGGGAACTTTGTTATTCCCTAGCCTTATACCGAGCTGGTAAATTTATGGTGCCGCCATATACCTCAATTGGTTAAAAGGTGATAGAGAGGGGTACTTTTCTTTAATTTGGATTATTGCATATCATTGCATTGATTGGCGATATTCAGTATTGATTGAAAGTAGCGGTATTATATTGCATTGTCTATCATTGTACAGGTTGTATCATTGGTTTTGTATCTAGCACTTATGAATAATAAACTCACATATATTTTTGCATAGATGATGGTACCTCGTTTTCTTTCTAGTTGCACAAAATAATTAAGGTTCTCGTCAACGAGTTGAGAGGTTATTATGTCGCCCTCTCCTCAATAGGATCAATAACTGATATTTTTTCCTTTGATCCTTTCTTTTGTTTTTTTTGTATATAAAGCATTTTTGCGCTTTATATCCGCGACAAATATGGAGGCCCCAGCGAGATCGAGTTAACTCTTTAATTATTTGTGCAAATAGTGAAAGGTTCCACATTTCCTTGGCTAGCCAGATAGTTGTTATTATCTGTGTATTGATTATTGATCAAGAAACATGAGTACAGCAGGCAGTGATGCGGGTGATGGCCATGCTACAGCAGATAGTTCATCTTACCCGGAGCAGTTAATCCAAAAGATTATAAAATATATTTATTCCCGGTTTAAAGTGGACAAGGAAATGAGTGAATGGATTAATGAGATGCAGATGAGAGCTCTGGAAGAACGTAGTGATGTGTGGAAGTTAGGTGGCATGGTTGAAAGATACCTGACATATATGGATCTCGCAACCGATAATTCCAAAAGGGACCAATACCTATTGTATGCATTGCCACCTGTTTTGTATGCACTATTGGCTGTCAGTTCTCTTTCAGAAAAGAGACATGAGACCATAACGGGAACAAAGTCTCATATAATCCAGCTAGAAGTAGAACTAAAGTCTGCAGAGGACACGATCAAGGACTTAAAATACAACCTTGATCACAGTCATGATGCGTATCAAAAAGCAAAACGCGATTTAGAAGAGTTACATCTCCGGTATTCAAAAATTCAGCAAACAGGCGAATCAGCCCATAATGTAGTTGATGCTGAAAGGGATCCGCCTAATGCTGTAGGATCTTCTGACCCTCCATTTCTTATGCCCCAGCATATAGACATGTCATCACATGCTCTTAAAGCAGACTCCATCCAAGACCCCAAACCACCTGTAAGTGATGGCATGATCACACAGGAGGCATTAACCCAGTTAAGTAGGGCCTTCCAGACTGTAACAGCCTTACTAGGCGCCAGCAACACGGAAGCCCCAAGAAATGTGTCTCCGCATATTCCCCTGAAGAGAGACATTAGGGTTAAATCACCTGTGCCAAGTTTGTCTGATGGAAGCGATCGCAGTGTATGTGATACTGACAGTGACGTGGAGAAGCGTGTGACTTATTCCCTGCCGAGCAGGTATGAGTCTGCCCCCAAGAGGGACAGATGTCCCAGGCGACCATCATATGCCGAGGTGGTCTCTAGAGGGAAAAATCCTCAGTGTTCAGAAAAGGATCAGAGCTTCTCAAGTATCATAAAATTTCTAAATGCCACTGTGCCTAAATTTTCTAAAAAGGGTTCATCGCAAATTTCAAATCACTTAGAACTGTATGAATCCACTATGGATTCTTTAAAATTGTACTCTGATGCTGACAGGATCAGATTCCTGCCATGGGCATTTGAAGATAGATATCGCCACTACTTTATTTCCTTTAGGGACAGAGGGATTCAGAGCTGGCAAGATGTCGCTCATGAGGTTAAATTGGAATTTGGGCCATACCGAACCATTACTGCTGCAAAACGTGACATTTATAGTCTCACATGCAGGCCCAATCAAAGCCCCCGAGAATTCCTCTCCATCCTTAAAAATGCCTATGGATTAGCATATAGGTCCCCAAATTGGGAATCTGAAGAGTTTAAACAGCTGTTCTATGATGCTATGCCGACCCAGATCAAACTTAGCCTAACTATAGATTTTGATCTCAAAGCTCCCTTGGACAGGCTGGTGACGGCTGCCACCTCACTATACAATATTAGTGAATGTCATACTACAGGTGAGAGGAGATACAAAAAGTCCTCAGAACAAAGCGTGGCAGAGGTTAAGGTAAACCCCAAATTGGGATTCGAAACGCAGCCACGCAAGTTTCCTCAGTCTACAGGACCTATTTTCCAGACCCAGCGACAGCAGGTAGGAGCCAAACAGTCAAAGCCCCATAGCCCCAAAGGGTCAGAGGGGGATAGTGCTGGTACTGAAAGGTCCAACTACCGTCCATATTACAATAGGAGTCCCCAGGGATACAGGCGCTGGAATAACAGGCCCAGACAACAGAGGGAATGTAAGTCTGAACCCTCTGCTTCCCCCAGGAGTAGGTCACCCGCCAATAATAATAAGGGTGCACCACAAGACCAAAATGGACGCAGACCAAATAGTAGGCTTGATCAGTTGGCAGATCAAGTAGCCAAACTAAGTGATGCTGTAAGTAAGTTGTCCCAAGGATCCACAGAAAAACAACCTGAGTTTTTTTTAGGGACAGTTCCAGTTCCCAGCTCAGCCCCATAAAGCAGGCAGGGCAGGGTCAGAGCCAGGGCCAATGCAAGGTAACTGAGATGGTTACGGAAAAATCTAATGTGGTCACTAACCATATTTTGCCTTGCAGCGCTCCTGACCCTAAAATTGTGGCCGAGGAGGAGGTTTCTAACATGTTCTCCATTTTGCAGTCTAATCCTGTTGATCCCTGCAATAAGGTGTCTACTCCAGGGAGTGATCCTATGACCCCGGCATCTAATTGTGAGCTGCCGTCTGTAAGCTGTGAAGTGATCCAGCGTCCCCCAAGGGTGGGGGCTACTTCTGCTCTTCACTCGTGCAGGGAGAATGAAAGGAATTCTTCAAAGGTCACAACGCTGCAGAAAGGTCAAACTCTCAGAAAGAATCATATGAGTGAACATCCTAACTTCTTATGTGATTTATTTCAGGTTGAAGGCCGGTATTTTGTTGATTCTTACTTACAAGATGAGCTTATCGGGCCAATCAGAAGTTTAATTGATACGGGATCACAAGCTACCATTTTGTCACAAAGTTATTTCCAACAGGTTCTGGATTTGACAACAAAGAAGCCGAGGTTAAAATCGTTTGATGGCTCTTTGATAAGTGTAGGTGGAGACACTTTGCAGGTAAAAGGTACATCATGGTTAACATTCAGGATTGGCAAGAAAACACTCAGACACCCCACGTTGATTGTGGATCTACCCAATGATCGGCTGATCATAGGGATCGACCTCCTGAAAAGATTGAGTTCCGTTGTAGACTTCATCAATGAAGCAGTTTGGACTCAGGTGAAGGCACCTATTGCCTATGAGTATTCTTGCAATGCACAACCCCAACGTAGTTGTCATGTGATCGAAGAAAGGTTTAGTTCTGTTGAAGTTCATTTTAGGAACAATCAAACACCGGATGTCACGATCCTGAAGAATGGCAAACTCGAGGAAGCTGTCAACGGTGCCGCTCATACCATCACCATCCAGAAGGACAGAATCGAAAAGGTAACCTTGGATGGGGATGCATTAACTATTTCTCTTAAAGGGGGAAGTGAAAGAGTCACGGACCTGACCAAGCATACTCAAGCCCGGGTACGGATTGAGAAGGTCAATGACAGTTTGTTGATTCCCACGCAGGTGAATATAGGCAGAGTGAAATATGCCAAATTGGATCTAAAATCCGAAACCAGTTACATAAGCCTAAACCTCTTGAAACAGGTCGCTAATCCAAAAGTGATAAAAGTGTCCTCTCCACAGGACCAATGGATTCATGATTTGGATGGAAATTCACAGAGCCATACTATTTCCAAAAACTACAGAACATTTATTCTTTGTGCTGAATGAACCACGGTACCAAATATATTTAGGTAACGACCTTCTACACCGATTTGCTGTGCAGATCGATCGGGTCAACAACACTCTATGGACTAGGTTACCTGGGAACCCGGAAAGATTCCAGGATGATGAGCAAATCTTGAGATGGGGACAATAGATGCCCTATGCTGTAAGTATCATGGTCGCTGATTAGGTTAAAATCCCTGAGGGATGCAAGCCGTTCCTTCTTCCCATTCAAGTAAAAGAGGGACAAAATTTGAAGAATGCAGATGCCTTGATATGTTTGTCCAACCGGATGCAGCAACTCGGCTTGGGGATAAGGCCCACCCCTATGATAAACATCCGACAGGATCCATTGCATATGGTAATCCATAATATGGCTCCCCATAGCATATCCTTACAGAAGGGCACCATAATTGGTCTGGCTATGGATTCAGAGTATTACACTTTTGGATTCCAAAATGATGTTATTGGACTTATCCCTGAGGAATACCTAACGGAAGAACAGGTAGTGGAACAACGTTTTACATCGGCACCTGAGGGGCTATTTAATATCCACTCTGTTTATCCTTTCAGTTCTGAAGAAGGTACATGCCACATTGAAGAATCATCATTGGTTTTCAACCATGAGATCGATGAAAAGGAGTACAAGTCATGTCAACAAGGAAAAGAGAAGGTACGTGATACCCAAAACGATTTAACTAGTGAGCTTGAAGAAGCTTATGAGTTAAGTCAGCCTGAAATCTTTCCAGAATTTCAGGAACGGGTGGAAGAGCAAATCTTTGTAGCTGACGCATGCTCTGACGAGTCGCAGCGTCTACAACTAAGGCCCCATGCACACGACCGTTGTTTGTTTCCGCGTCCGTTCCGTTTTTTTTGACGGATAGGATGCTTCCCCATTCATTTCAATGGGTCAACCGTTTTTGTTCCGCATCCGTGATCCGTGTTTTCATTCCGTCAAAAAAATAGTGCATGTCCTATTTTTTTCACGTTTGCGGACAAGGATAGGCATTTTTACAATGGATCTGCCATAAAAATCGGATCCGTCAAAAAAAAGGTCCGTCATCCGTTTTTTTTGACGGACGCAAAATTTCAAGGAGGAGCGGACGCGGAGGCAGGCAACGGTCGTGTGCATGTAGCCTAAAGGAGCTTTTCGCCGAGTTCCAGGACATGTTTGCTAAGGATTCTTATGACTGTGGCGAAACTGACCTACATGTTGCAAGAATCCAAACAGATCCCAATGCACCCCCTGTATGTATATGTAAAACAGTACCGACTTCCGCTGGCTGCTTACGAGTCACTATCGGAAATCGTCAAGAACTTGGAGAAGAGGGGTATCATCCGTCCAGTACACAGTTCGTTCAATCATCCAATACTTGGAGTCCTCAAACCCAACGGTCAATTTCGTCTTTGCTCGGACCTAAGGCAGTTGAACAAACGTGTTTATATGTCCGGATGGCCCGTGCCATATATTGACCAGTGTTTAGCGCAAATACAAGGATCTAAAATTTTCACTGCTCTGGACTGTGCGCAAGGATATTGGACAATTAAAGTGGACGAGAGGGATCAATACAAACTGGCTTCCACATTTGGAAAGCAACAATATGCCTGGACCCGATTGCCTTTTGGGTACATTAATGCCGGCCATGAGTTTGCTGTGTTCATGCACAAGGCAATGACTGATGCCACTGAACGAGGTACCTTATCCTATGTGGATGACATCCTAATCAAAAGCACAACTTTTGAAGAACACGTTGCAGAGCTGAGGCATGTATTAACCCAACTGAGAAAAGCTGGTGTAAAACTTTCTTTGCAGAAGGCTCAATGGTGCAGGACCAGGGTTAATTTCTTAGGTCACGAAGTCACTGCTGATGGAATCAACCCGCAGGAGAAGAAAGTGGAAGCAGTGATCAATACAAAGTCACCTACAAATCCCAAAGAATTGAGGTCCTTCCTGGGCATGATGAACTATTCACGTAAGTTCATAGACAGTTATGCCGAAATTACAAAACCTCTTTTGCAGTTACTGAAGAAAGGAGTGAGATGGGAATGGAGTGAGCTTCACGAGCAAGCTGTGATTGAACTCAAAACCAGACTTACCCAGGCTCCGTGCCTTGCTTACCCAGAAGGTGGAAAACCTTTCTTCATTGAAACAGGCTTCCTAGTAGGATATGTCGAACTAACTCTCAATTTTTAACATCAGTGTGAGGGTTTAGTGTCACAGCAGTGTGCACCTATCTCTGGTTCTGTGTTTGTTTTGAATTCTTGCCACATCCACATAAATTTCATCTTATGTAGGATGTCCATTGTGGTACTTGTAGTCCGTTGCTGGCATCATCCATTGTATGCATTTTTTGCTGGTGATTGCCATTAGCAACGGACTACAAGTGCAGGATGTGCTCCCCTACAGAAATGCACAACTGCATATGGGTATGAGCACATCCTGCTTCCTTATCACCACACTTTTTGATGGTTTATATATATATGTATGGAGGTGTATAAAACTCCAATTTAAATGTGCCTGTCTTTCATCTTCAGGTCACATTTGGGTGCACCTGCTTGGCCTTGGGCTATATCAGTCAGTCTTGGGTAGGGCTCATAGACACCTCCCACCTCCCATTGCAAGCATGGCCACATGCTGGAGGTAACAGAGGAGATGTTTGTGAGTCGTCCTAATGCTCCTGTAATTGCCCACTGGCCCCTGATATCGCCCATATGGCGCAGGTAGGTGAGTGTTAGGGCCCACGGGCTACTTGAGAGACCTTGACGCTGGTGCCCGAGGCTTAAGACACGTCCTCCTAGTAGGATATGTCGAACTAACTCTCAATTTTTAACATCAGTGTGAGGGTTTAGTGTCACAGCAGTGTGCACCTATCTCTGGTTCTGTGCTTGTTTTGAATTCTTGCCACATCCACATAAATTTCATCTTATGTAGGATGTCCATTGTGGTACTTGTAGTCCGTTGCTGGCATCATCCATTGTATGCATTTTTTGCTGGTGATTGCCATTAGCAACGGACTACAAGTGCAGGATGTGCTCCCCTACAGAAATGCACAACTGCATATGGGTATGAGCACATCCTGCTTCCTTATCACCACACTTTTTGATGGTTTGAAACAGGCTTCACAGACAAAAGCGTGAGTGCAGTCCTCTTTCAGAAACAGGAGAACCTAAACAAGATCATCGCCTATGCCAGCAAGTCCTTGTCACCGGTTGAGGTAAAGTTCAATGACTGTGAAAAAGCATTGCTGTCGACTGTATGGGCTTTGCAATATTTCAGAAGTTTTATCCAAGGCGAAAAGATCATTGTGGAAACTGCACACCAACCACTGCAATATTTGCAAAGTGACAGAATCAAGGATGGAAATCTGTCAAATAGCAGGATAACCGCCTGGACAATGTCCTTAATGGGATGGCCACTGGAAATCAGGTATAAGCAAAATAATAGGAATCCAGTTGCTCAAGGACTAGCTGAACTCCACGATTGTACCAATGTGGGACACAAAGGTGAGCCCCCAGAAAATTATTTCCTAGAGGAACAATTTTTATCTCCATATATATCTTACGAAGAAGAGTATTGCCAATTATTACCGTGTGACGGCTGTTCTTTCCATACAGATTCAGGAACTGAACGCACGTTGGTCGCAGGTATCGGGATTGTGTGGAACAATATCTTCCATGACGTGTCCGTGGGATATAAAATTGGTTCCAAAAGTAGCCAGGTCGCAGAGATCACCGCTGTGTACAAAGCTGTACAAATGGCTATCGAAAATGATCTTAAGGAGTTTGTTATAATCACGGATTCTGAATATATTCGCAACAGCTTTGTGGAATATTTACCAGGATGGAAAAGGTCTAACATGGTAAGGAGTAACAACAAGCCAGTTAAACATGGTAAAATGTTTTGCAGGATTGACGAAATGGTCACCACCCACAGTCTTACCATTTACTGGAAAAAGGTAAGAGGTCATTCAAAACATCCAGGAGTGGACAAGGAAGGGAATGATCTAGCAGATTCCCTCGCCAAACGAGCAGCCCTTGAAGGAGAAGTCTTGGATGTTGATGACCTCATGGGACCATCCAAGTGGATGCAACGACTAGAAGACAGGCCCAAAAGGGGGCTGAGGCCAATGTGGTTCAGTGGGGCCAAGATTCCCCTAGTGAGGATCTCATTGCGAGTCAAAAGGGGGATCCAGTTATAGGTGTCTTTTACAAACACATTGAGGATCCACAGAATTGTCCCGTAACCATGGAAGACTGTGCAGGTAAAGAAGAGTTGCGGATTTTGATGAAGGGCAAGTCCCAATTTTCATTACAAGATGGATTGTTGATAAGGACCTCGAAGAACGGTATCGCACAATGGGTAGTACCAGCAACATACCGAGGTTTAATGTTACAACATGCTCATGATGCCCCAACAGCTGGCCACCGGGGTGAAAAGTTAACGTACGAATTGTTACGGGACTATGCTTATTGGCCACATATGTTACAAGATGTTCGCACATATTGTCAAGGATGTCTAATCTGCCCTCAATTCCAGCCACAGGCACCCACTCATCGGGCACCACTGATGAAAAGGGGGATGTCCATGCCATGGTCTGACATCCAGATTGACTTCATTGGACCAGTAACAACTTCATCAAAAGGCAACAGATACATGCTAACCGTAACTTGTGTATTTACAAAATGGGTGGAATGCTTGCCTTGCAAATCATGCAGCTCAAGTGTATGTGCCTCTCTACTCATTAACCACATATTTTCCAGGTTTGGTCTTCCCCAACGCATCGAGTCTGATCGTGGGAGTCATTTCACTAGTGAGGTTATGTCAAAGATGTGGGAGATACTGGGAGTAAAGAGGAAGCTCCACATAGCCTATCGGCCAGCCTCTAGTGGTGGAGTGGAACGCTACAACCAGACCATTGTCAACATTCTAAAGAAATTTGTTAACGAATCCGGTAAGGACTGGGATGTCAAATTGCCTTTGGTTCTCATGGCCATCAGGGCCACCCCAAGTACAGCAACCAAACTTTCTCCTTTCGAATTGCTTACGGGCAGAAAGATGGTGTTACCCCAACACTTACTCTACCGGACAACGGACTACAATTTGATAAACGCTTCAACTGCTCATCAATATATGGAAAATCTACGCAAGCACCTTCAGCATGCTTTTGCATTTGCCCAAAAGAATATGGAGAAAACAGCAGTGAGCGTTAAGACTTACTATGACTTGAAGACAACTCAGAAGGAATATCAGATTTCCGATCAGGTCTACCTGTATAACTTTGCCCGGGATCAGGTGAAGGAAAGGAAATTTTTACCTTCCTGGAAAGGTCCATACGTCGTCATTGATAAATTGTCACCTGTGGTCTACAAGATCAAAATTCCGAAGGGGGATGAGTTTGTAGAAAAATGGGTGCATATTAATCAATTACGTGTTTGTCATCCTAGCTCACGACTTCGTGAAATAGAAGGAGTTGGATGAAGAGAGATGAGGAGATATCAAGGTTCCAGCTAAAGACAGAAACCCAGGATCGGTATTGTATAAACAAACAAGTGTACTAACCAATCCTCATGTGTGTTTCCTCTGTAACTAACTATCTCTTGACTCATTTCTGAATAAGAACTTATTCTGTTCAACAAAAGAACCAATGTCAATTGAGGTATATGGTAAGATAAACTCTTTTCTTGCACAATAAAAAGTGGAAAATGTGTATATTTATATTTGTCATACAATATTTTGTAGGCAAGATGACATCGAGAGTTATTGCTGTTGTCTACGCCATTCTAATCTTGGGGAAGGAGTTCCACACTGAGCCGATTGCTGTACCAGGCCCTTCATCCGGGATTATGCTGCAGGATACTGCGGGGTTCATCTTAACGAATAAGAGGGTCCTGTCCCAGAAGATCTACATCAGTCTGGATCCACGCACCTTCGTTGAAAGACAGTTCAACGTATCCGAAATCCTGACGCCGGAGATTCAGTCATGGTATCAAGCACACATCGGTTATTCCCAAGAACAGATTACACAGATCCTGGAACAGGCGAGAAAGACCCTGACCAGGGAACAGTTTTCTACCAATCAAAGGCCAAAGAGGTTCATTTCTGCGATTGTAGCCGCCATCATCTTTGGCGTCTTAGGTGCTGTTATTGCCACCAGTGTAACAGTTGCCAATTCCATCTCTATTAAGACATTGGAACTTGAGATTGGTTCGCTGAAAAGGAACTTGCTAAGTGTTCATGCAGAGATGGAAAATCAAAAGAAACATTTGTCGGACTTATGATCCTTGAAGGATCCATATGAAAAGCCTTCTTGGACATTCCAACCTAATCCAATTTAGTAATTGCGTTGGTTTAAGTTGTAATGAGGGGGATTATGTCATGCCTTTTCATAAGGATATAAACATTTATACATCTACTAGTGTTATAACATGTATTCATGGCCTATAAGAAGCCATGTTGAACTTATATTCACCCTTCTGTATGAACCTTCATTGTGTAAAAGAAAAATATAGGTTCAAGGAAAGATCCTTCCTGGCAGATGTGGGCCTATCTAAGGGAGTAATTTTACCTTATCACTAGGCTATGAGCCGACATGAGGTTCTTCCTGGCTCTCGTCTGGCATTCTTTCATAATGAGATATATTAATGAGACATACATATAATGTCTGTTTGTTCATATAGTGGATCGTATTTAGTCTTGACACAAGTTAATCAATATATCATATATGTGTTGTTTTATATTTCATATATTGGTTTTATTTTGTTACATGTTATAATCGTATACTAACGTATATATATCCTGTGTGTGTATCACCAGAAGTGTGTATTCCTGATGTATATGGGAATGCATGTGGAGTTGAACTTAATAAGAAGTTGCTGATGGAAAGTTGTGTTATTTTCGTAAGATAAGGCACCTGTGAAATCCAAAACCCACACATTTGTTGCCTTACAAATTTCTGGGAATTTAAGTTTTAATTGCTTCAAGTGTCAGGGGTATGCCTCCCTTTTTGATGTATGTCCCAGGTGGTGGATGTCTACCACTGAACATAAAGTCACATTATATAAATTTAACTCCTAAAAGCTTGACATTTATAGCTTATACAACATTGCCGCCTAGGTATCGGCAGGTAACATAACATGTTCACCACAAAATATTTTGGGTAATGTATGATCTCATAGTATCATTACCATATGTGCACACCCTCTGGTTTGGTTGGAAGACCGTTATCTAAAGGGGTGTATGCTTTTGATAAGTCTGTGAATATTAATCATAGACGGTATGAGAGGGAGATCTCAAGAAAAAGAAAAAAAACTACAAACAAAGCATTAAACAGACACGTGGATTTGATCCGAGACCCCGGGAACCCTCTGGAGAGCTGACCGTCCCTCCGGAGCCCTACTCACCTTTTGACCCTTGGTAACGTATATCTTGCTTATTGCTTGCGGTATTGATAAGTTACTCAGCCCGGTATATAGTCAAAGATCCCCAATTGTGGATCTGTAATTTATAAGGCTCCTGATCAAGTCTGACCATTCTCTTAGCAAAGATGCATATTGTTAATGGAGCATCAGACATTGATATCTAGTCCTTGGGAACTTTGTTATTCCCTAGCCTTATACCGAGCTGGTAAAATTTATGGTGCCGCCATATACCTCAATTGGTTAAAAGGTGATAGAGAGGGGTACTTTTCTTTAATTTGGATTGTTGCATATCATTGCATTGATTGGCGATATTCAGTATTGATTGAAAGTAGCGGTATTATATTGCATTGTCTATCATTGTACAGGTTGTATCATTGGTTTTGTATCTAGCACTTATGTATAATAAACTCACATATATTTTTGCATAGATGATGGTACCTCGTTTTCTTTCTAGTTGCACAAAATAATTAAGGTTCTCGTCAACGAGCTGAGAGGTTATTATGTCGCCCTCTCCTCAATAGGATCAATAACTTTGATATTTTTTCCTTTGATCCTTTCTTTTGTTTTTTTTGTATATAAAGCATTTTTGCGCTTTATATCCGCGACAATTGGGAATCCAACTTTCTTCATTAGAGAGGAAGCACGCTCTCCTTTCCGCAATCAAGGTGTCCAGATGTGTAAAATTACAAGAGAACAGTTATAAAGTGTTAACCCGCTGGTACTACACCCCCCAAAGGCTACATCACATGTTTCCCGCTACTAGTCCACTGTGTTGGAGATGCAACAAGGTATTGGGTACACATGCACACATCTGGTGGCAGTGTGATAAAATCCTTCCGTTCTGGCAGGCAGTTTGTGAGACTTTGTCGAAAGTTATTGGTTCTCAAGTAAAACCAGATCCTAAATTGTGTCTGTTTGGGCTTTTTATCGATTTTCGAGGTAGCAAATATGTGCGTATATTATATTCTATTCTATTAGCAGCAGCCAGACTTTCAATTGCTTCCTTTTGGAAACAACAGGTCCCCTCTGGAAAACTTAATTGGATTAATAGATGTGACCAATTGTGTCGGCTTGAGCAGATAGTGCACTGGGACTCTAGGTCCCCGATCAAATTTGAAGCGATATGGAACCCGTGGCGAACGTTTCGTCAATTTGGGCCAGTATAGTCTGGGAACAATCTAAAAACAACTAGGACTTCTATGAGTATTCCCCCCTTTTTCGTAATATGAGTTTTATCTGACCAATGCGCAGGTCCGCATTGTCTGATGGGATTGTCTGCACTCATTATGGGTTCGCGTGACTACCGGGAACACTTTGCATTTTCAATATCTCAGCAATATGCCCCCCCCCCCTGTTTACTCTTAGTCCCCCCCCCCCCTCTTTTTTTTGTTCCGTGTTCTTTGTTTTTCATTTTGTACTTGTTTACATTTTACATTTGTATGTATTTTGCAGGTTCTACACCTTGATACTGTTTTGCGGACCTTCAAATGCGTTGGTATAGAAACCACGTGATAATTTCTTATGCTTTACTTATTACACTCCTCGAAACATGGTGACCTGCAACCAGCTGGGTCCAAGGTGTACTGTATTGTATTATTGTTCACATTTGTGTTGTGTTTGTATATTGGTGTAATACACATGCACCCTTTATATCACTATGTCATGTTTGTCATTACAATATGCTGCTGATGTTGCGGAAAACAATAAAAAGAGTTTTAAAACAAAACAAACAAAAAAATACCAAATTTACCAAAAATTAGGAAAAATTTGAAGATATCCAAGTTTCAATTTCTCTACTTCTATAATACATAGTAATACCGCCAAAAAAGTTATTAATTTACACTCCCCATATGTCTACTTCATGTATGGGTAGTTTAGGGAATGCCATTTTATTTTTTGGGGACGTTACAAGGCTTAGAAGTTTAGAAGCAAATCTTGAAAATTTTCTGACATTTTCAAAAACCCACTTTTTAGGGACCAGTTCAGGTCTGAGGTCACTTTGTGAGGATTACATAATAGAAACCACCCAAAAATTACCCCAGAAACTACACCCCTCAAGGTATTCAAAACTGATTTTACAAATGTCGTTAACCCTTTAGGTGTTTCACAAGAGTTAATGGCAAATGGAGATCACATTTCAGAATTTCTATTTTTTGGGGGGGGAAATTTCCCATTTTAATCCATTTTTTCAAGTAACCAGGCAAGGGTTAGCAGCCAAACAAAACTCAATATTTGTTGCCCTGATTCTGTAGTTTATAGAAACACCCCATATGTGGTTGTAAACTACTGTACAGGCACACGGCAGGGTGTAGAGGGAAATGACCGGCATGTGGTTTTTGGAAGATAGATTTTACTGGACTGGTTTTTAGACACCATGTCCCATTTGAAGCCCCCCTGATGCACCCCTACAGTAAAAACTCAAAAAATGTGACCCCATTTTGGAAACTACGGGATAAGGTGGCAGTTTTTTTGTACTATTTTAGGGTAAATATGATTTTTGGTTGCTCTATATTACACTTTTTTGAGGCAAGGTAACAAAAAATAGAAATTCTGAAATCTCCATTTGCCAATAATTCTTGTGGAACACCTAAAGGGTTAACAAAGTTTGTAAAATCCGTTTTGAATACATTGAGGGGTGTAGTTTCTTAGATGGAGTCACTTTTTTGGAGTTTCTACTCTTGGGGTGCTTTGGGGGGGGGGGGGCTTCAAATGGGACATAGTGTCAAAAAACTAGTCCAGCAAAATGTGCCTTCCAAAAACCTTATGATGTAACCTTCCTTCTATGCCCTGCCGTTTGGCCACACAGCAGTTTACAACCACATATGGGGTCTTTCTGCAAACTACAGAATTAGGGCAATAAATATTGAGTTTTGTTTGGCTGTTACTGCTTTGTTACTGGAAAAATTGATTAAAATGGAAATTTTGCAAAAAATAGCTGTTTTGTGACCGTTTTTTATTTTTTGTTATTTACATCGTTGATCTGACAGGTTAGATCATTTGCTATTTCTATAGAGCAGGTTGTTATGGACGCGATAATATCAAATATGAGGTATTTTTGGGGGGTTTTATTTCAGTTTTTCATAACAAAACATTTTAGAAAAAATTATTTTTTAGTGTCTCCACATTCTGAAAACCATATTTTTTTATTTTATTTTTTGGGCGACTGTCTTATGTAGAAACATAGAAACATAGAATGTGTCGGCAGATAAGAACCATTTGGCCCATCTAGTCTGCCCAATATACTGAATACTATGGATAGCCCCAGGCCCTATCTTATATGAAGGATGGCCTTATGCCTATCCCATGCATGCTTAAACTCCTTCACTGTATTTGCAGCTACCACTTCTGCAGGAAGGTTATTCCATGCGTCCACTACTCTCTCAGTAAAGTAATTCTTCCTGATATTACTTTTAAACCTTTGCCCCTCTAATTTAAAACTATGTCCTCTTGTAGCAGTTTGTCTTCTTTTAAATATTCTCTCCTCTTTACCGTGATGATTCCCTTTATGTATTTAAAAGTTTCTATCATATCCCTCTGTCTCTTCTTACTTCCAAGCTATACATGTTAAGGTCCTTTAACCTTTCCTGGTAAGTTTTGTCCTGCAATCCATGTACTAGTTTAGTAGCTCTTCTCTGAACTCTCTCCAAAGTTTCAATATCCTTCTGCAGATATGGTCTCCAGTACTGCACACAATACTCCAAATGAGGTCTCACTAGTGCTCTGTAGAGCGGCACGAGCACCTCCCTCTTTCTACTGTTAATGCCTCTCCCTATACACCCAAGCATTCTGCTGGCATTACCTGCTGCTCTATGACATTGTCTGCCCACCTTTAGGTCGTCTGATATAATGACCCCTAAATCCCTTTCCTCAGATACTGAGGTTAGTACTGTATCACTGATTTTATATTCTGCTCTTGGGTTTTTACGCCCCAGGTGCATTATCTTGCACTTAGGGGCTCATTTTTTGCGGGATGAGATGACGGTTTGATTGGCACTATATTGGGGTGCATATGGTATTTTGGTTGCTTGCTATTACACGTTTTGTGATGTAAGGTGACAAAAATAGCTTTTGACACGGTATTTATAATTTTTTTTTTGCTGTGTTCACCTGAGGGGTTAGGTCACATGTTATTTTTATAGAGCAGGTTGTTATGGATGCGGCGATACATCATATGTATACGTTTTATTTACTTATTTAAGTTTTACACAATAATATCATTTTTGAAACAAAAAAAATCATGTTTTAATGTCTCCATAGTCTGAGAGCCATATTTTTTTATTTTTTTGTGCGATTGTCCTATGTGGGGTATCATTTTTTGCGGGATGAGATGACGGTTTTATTGGCGCTATTTTTGGGTGCATATAACCCTAAGTTCACACTTGCGTGTTTTACAGCGCGTTCGAACACGCTGTAAAACGCTTAACACATGCAAACCAATGCTTCCCTATGGGCATGGTTCTTACCTGAGCGTTTTACAGCGCGTACGAACGCGCTGTAAAACGCCATACGCATAAACAAGTACTTGAGCTTTTTTTGGGGCGTTTGTCGCGCGTTTTGTGATTGACACCACAGTAGTCAATCACAAGAACGCGCGTACAACGCGCGATTCCTATTGGCAAAAACGCACTGAAATACGCGTGTTTTAAGAACGCTCAGGTCTGAACCCAGGGTAACAGTTTGATCGCTTGCTATTAGGCTCCTTTCACACGAGCGAGTTTTCCGTGCGGGTGCAATGCGTGATGTGAACACATAGCACCCGCACTGAATCTATTCATTTCAATGGGTCTGTGTACATGAGCGTTTTTTTTCACGCATCACTTCTGCGTTGCGTGAAAATCACAGCATGTTCTATATTTTTTTGCATTTTTCGCGCAACTCTGGCCACATAGAAGTGAATGGGGCTGCGTGAAAAACGCATTGCATCCGCAAGCAAGTGCGGGTGCGATACGTTTTTCTTTGATGGTTGCTAGGAGATGTTGTTTGTAAACCTTCAGTTTTTTATCACGCGCGTTAAAAACGCATCAAAACGCATTGCACCCGCGCGGACAAATACTGAACGCAATCGCAGGCAAAATTGAATGGCTTTGCATGCAAAATCGCACAGTTTTCACTAAACGCATCCACAACGCATCCGGACCTAATCCGGACACGCTCGTGTGAAAGAGGCCTTACAATTTTTGTGATGTGAGGTGACAAAAATGTATTTTTTTTACATTGTTTTTATTTAATTTTTTTTACGGTATTTACCTGAGGAGTTAGATCATGTGATATTTTTATAGAGCAGGTTTTTACAGACGCGTCAATACCAAATATGTATACTTTTTTTGTTTTTATTTTACTTTAACACAATAACAGCATTTTAGAAAAAAAAAATGTTTTAGTGTCTCCATAGTCTGAGAGCCATATTTTTTTTCACTTTATTTTTTGTCCCACATTGGGACTTCAACTTTTGGGGGTCTGATCCCCTTTACAATGCTTTCCAATACTTCTGTATTGGAATGCATTGGCTGTATGAGTAATACAGTGTGTATTACACATAAAGCTTCCTCACTGTGAGATCCAGTGGGCTGGATCTCACAGGCTCGTCACCAGAAGGCAGCTCTGATGCTAAGGTAACAACTGGTGGCAAGCGGCGGGATGGTCCTCACAGCCCAGAAGGTCAGCAACACAATCCAGACCGATGGAAATAAAGTATGAGAAACTGAAGCGTGCTACCCTCAAGGATCTACTGGAACACCGAGGACGACAAGCCAGTAACCTGAAAAAGGGAGAGATTATTGCAGTGCTAGTCGAGATGGTCGGAGCACAAGGAAACGGGAGAGTTAGCGTGCCCAGCATCACGGAACGGACACCCCGAGGAAGCAAGCTTTGACCGGGCAGTCCAAATCAGGCTGGCACACTATGGTCCCAACCCGACCCCAGAGATTGTCGACCGGGTCATGGCAGCCGTAGATGCAGCAGCGAAGGTACCTAACTATAACGGAAGGAAGAAGGTACACTTCGCTGCATTTAAAAACTTTGTAGAAACTGACGGGGAGATCGATGGGTACCTGGCTGACTTTGAAAGACAGTGTGCCCTACACCAGGTACCCGCAGACGAGTGGGTCACCATCCTCTTTGGAAAGCAATCTGGCCGGGCAAGCGAAGCCTTCCGAGCCATCCCAGACGAGGAGATTACAAGTTACCTGTCTGTTAAAGAAGCCCTCTTAGCCAGGTATGCCATGACCCCAGAGGCATACCGGGACACTAGTAAGCTGAGTGGGGTTCATACACTGAGTGGGCATGCCGTATCCATCGCACCGCTGCCCACTGGGTCGCTGGAGGCCAAGCGGTGTCCGGGGAGGAGGTGTTACAGCTGTTCATGCTAGAACATTTCTACGAAAGGCTGAATGCAGGGTAAGAGAATGGGTCCGGGATAGAAAACCGCTCACCCTAACAGAGGCAGCTCGCTTAGCGGATGAGTACTTTGATGCCCGCAAGCTGGATACCCAAGCACCCAAATGCCTCTCGCACCGAGTACAGACAAGTGGCCGCACCACCAACACAACACTACCGACCTGCAGCACCCCCTTCAACGAACCCACAATCACTGAGGTTCAATCCCCGTAATCATTTTCAGAATATCAAGTGCCATGGCTGTCACCAGATGGGACATCGCAAGGTGGACTGTCCCCTGAACCCGGCCGGTCAGGCCTGGTCCTGGAGGAGACCAGCATGGGGAACAACCGTCCAGCAGCACCAGCTGCCCATTGTGTGGAAGAAGAGGAGTGCTGGGGTATCCTGCATGAGGCTAATCCAGCGCAAGCAGCCAGCCGGGACAACCGGCAACAGCACCGACAGTCAGTTCGAGTCAACAGCAAAGCAGCCACTGGATTGAGAGACACCGGTGCTACCATGACTCTCTTACAAAAGAACCTTGTCCCTGAGAGTCAGCTCACTGGGGAAACCGGGGCAGTACAGGTAGCTGGAGGTACCGTTTTTAGGCTATCTGTGGCCCAGGTCCACCTGGACTGGGGGGTGGGCTCTGGATATGTTCATGTGGGGGTTATGAAGGACTTACCTGCTGATGTATTACTGGGAAATGATTTGGCCCCCCTGGTGTCCGCTTACGCCCCGACGGGCCACGCTGAAGCCAACTTTGTGACCACCCATGCCCAGACCCGTGCTGCCGGAGCCGACCCATCTGCTGCTGAGACCCTGGTAAGACCACCTCCTCCGACATGTACTGTGGACCGAGCCCCCTTAGGTTGGGATACCCCGGAGGCATTTGGGAGGGAAACCCGGGAGGACCCGACTTTATACAAGTATATGGCTGAGGCAGACTCTGGGGAAGAGGGGGCAGACGGGGAACGCAATGAGTGGGTGGGGGATAGACTGTATAGGATCCCTAAGCCATCCCAGAAAAGTAAAGCCCCTTCGCAGAAACGCCAGCTGGTGGTGCCCCAGAAATACTGTCTGGAGATTCTGAGAATCAGGCATGATGTACCATTAGCCGGACATCTAGGGTCACGTCGCACAGGGCATAGGATTACTCAGAATTTCTTTTGACCCAACTTGAACCAGGCTGTGCGACATTATTCTAGGATGTGCGACACGTGCCAACAGGTAGGTAAGCGGGAGGACCACCCAAAAGCTAGACTCATGTCTATGCCTATTATTGGGGAGCCCTTTTCCCGCATAGCCGTTGACATCGTGGGTCCACTGGCCAGGGCTAGTCCATCCGGGAAGAAATATATTCTCACCGTGGTGGACTATGCCACCCGTTACCCAGAGGCAGTAGCTCTGTCCAACATAGAGGCAGAAACAGTAGCAGATGCCCTGGTTAAGATCTTTACTAAAATGGGGTTCCCTAAGGAGATTCTCTCTGACCAGGGAACCCAATTTACAAGATGCAAGCATCTTGGCAGGGCCCGTACCAGGTAGTAGCCCAGGTATGTGACACTACCTATGTCGTTGCCAGCTGTGCTGATGAAAGGATCCAGCGATCCTTTCATGTGAACATGCTGAAGGAGTGCCAGGAGAGACAGGAGGATGTCGCTGCAGTGTGTGCCCCGGCTACAGACGACTCAGAGGGGTTACCTCTACCCGACTTACTGGAAAGGGATCTTCAGACTGACTTGACGAGCCTTGTACAGCTAGGGGACAGGTTAAGCCCTGCGGAAAAGGAACAGGCTCAGAGGCTGCTGTGGGAGAAACAGGCGACTTTCTCCCAAGAGCCGGGCTATACGACTCTGGCTGTACATAGAGTAGAGACCCCCGGACAGACTCCCCTCCGACAGCCCCCTCACTGTATCCCTGAAGCAGTCCGAGAAGGAATGTGGAAGGAGATACAGGAGAGGACCCAGCTTGGGGTCATCGAGCCCTCCGACAGTCCTTGGGCTTCAGATAGGACCACTCGGTTCTGTGTGGACTACAGGCGGCTCAATGAGAAGACCACCACTGACGCCTACCCGATGCGCCGGATAGACGAATTACTAGATCGTATCGCCAGGGGACGTTATCTGACTACAATAGACCTGTGTAAGGGCTATTGGCAGATTCCCCTGGCCGAGGATGCTATCCCCAAGTCGGCCTTCATCACCCCGTTTGGCTTGTACCAATTCCGAGTCATGCCATTTGGGATGAAGAATGCCCTAGCTACCTTCCAACGTATGGTGGATAGACTCCTCGATGGCTTCCAGGTATTTGCCTGTGCATACCTGGACGACATTGCGATCTACAGTGGGTCTTGGGAAGAACACTTGATCCATGTAGGGGTAGTTCTGGATAAGATTCGGGCCGCTGGTCTGACCTTGAAGCTAGATAAGTGCCATCTGGGTATGGCTGAAGTGCAGTACCTGGGTCACCGAGTGGGGTGTGAAAACCAGAGATCGGAGCCAGCCAAGGTAGAGGCAGTGGCTAACTGGCCCACGCCTATCACTAAGACCCAGGTGCTAGCCTTCTTGGGGACGGCAGGGTACTATAGACATTTTGTCCCTGACTACAGTGCCATAGCTAAGCCCCTGACTGACCTGACTAAGAAAAACTTACCTAAGCAAGTCCTGTGGTCTCCAGCTTGTGAAGCCGCGTTTCAGACACTAAGGCAGGCTCTTGTGAATGCTCCGGTATTGGCTGCCCCAGTCCCAAACGTTTCCTTGTCCATACCGACGCTTCCATGTTTGGACTGGGGGCTGTGCTGAGCAAAGTCAGGGAAGATGGAGGAGAGCACCCTGTCGCATATCTTAGCAGAAAGTTACTACCTCGAGAGGTGAGTTATGCAGCAGTAGAGAAAGAATGTTTGGCCCTGGTGTGGGCACTGAAAAAGTTAACCCCCTACCTGTACGGGCAGGAATTTTCTCTTATCACAGACCACAACCCATTGGTCTGGCTTAACCGGGTCTCCGGGGACAATGGCAGGTTGCTACGGTGGAGTCTGGCCCTGCAACCTTACAATTTTACAATCAGAAAAGGATCAAGCCGGGTCTGCCGGAGTGTCCCACAAGGAGGGAGCTGTGTGACAGAACCGTCTGTCTATGGATTGCTTGTATCCTCCCTCCATTCGTCTGTTTGTTCAGCTGTTGCCTTGCCCGTACAGGCCCCATGTTTTCCTTTGTTTTCTACTGAACGTCGGCCCGTCCGGTGCTTACCCTGCAAAGACAGAAAAGCCATGCTTCCTTTGGTCACAAAGGACTTTGACCTAACTTTTAAACCCCTGAACCTGTTCAAGTGAATTTTGGATATGTTTGTCTCCAAGTTTTATTATTTTTACCAGTATAAGTTTTATGTGTGTACGATGTAAACTCACAAAGTTATAAAAATGTATAAAAAGTAACTTTTCAGCTTGGAGATAATTGAGTAGATACAGTAATTGACTCAATTATCTCCTAAGCAGAGGTGAGGAATATGCTGAGTATGTCTGTATTGTCCCATTGTGTGTGATTGGCTACTCTATCTCCTGTGTCTCAGTCTTCCTTCTGGTCCCCTAGGGGAGTGTCCACCAGGTGGGAGACCTGCATAAATACCGGGCAGGTAGCCCTCAATAAAGGAGATTCCTGATTAACCATCAATACGGAGCCTCGTCTCGTACTTGGGGGGAATTGCTACTTTGGAATATTCTTAAGGAAAGGAGGATTTCATATGGTTCCAGTTCGGTGGATTCGAGTGTTCATGGGTTGCTGTGCTCTTTGCCAGGGGAATCGCCCGAACAGTATTAACCCTCACTGTACCGGGTTACGACTTTTTAGTCCGGCGATCTCTGCCGTGCACTGCCATGCTGCACCATAGCTCCGCCCCCCACCCCATTATAGTCAATGGGGAAGGAGAGGCAGCACACGGGTACTTGCAGCATGGCGGATCCGGCAGGCTGTTCACCCGCCGGAACAGCCTGCCAGATAGCCATGCCACAAGTGTGAAAGTACCCTAACCTAATCTCATGGCCCCAAAGGAAAATCTGTAACAGGAAGCATTTATAGTGTACCATTTATTAAAGGGAATACTTTACCTCTTTCTAGTTTATGCCCCAAATGACCTCTATTTTGAAAACCAAAATATAGTCACCCTAGACTAGCCAGAACATATTGTGAAAATGCTAATGACCGCTTCCATTATGTAATCGGTCATTAGCATGCAGGAGGCACAGGAAGGTGAGAACAGCGCATTGCTAGCCGTACTCACCTTCCCTAGTCTTCTTCCGGCACCATGCTGTGTCTTGACACGTACAGTGTCAGGACCTAGTGCATGTAGAAGTGCACTATGACCTGACACTGTGCGCTGTCAGGTCACAGTACAGTGCGGTAGGAAGGTCAGGGTAAGTGTCACGGACGTTCCTGTGACAGGTGGCAGGAGATCGGCGAGACTGGCAACACCTTGTTTGATCTGACAGGTTTCATTCTGGTCTGTGTTGTTTCTGGTAATGGCCACACTCCTTGCCTCAGGTGTTGCTAATGTGGTCATTTAACCTTCCTTATTTATAGTTGCTTCTCCCACTATGCTGTTCGGTTTATAGCTTCAGTTTCAGTTTTGGATAGCTGGTGTGTGGATCTCGGCGTTCCTGGTGCTTCCATTCCTCCTTTGAAGTTAAGTCTTTCTTTCACTTTTTGTATTTTGTTTATGTTCTGTGTATTGCATTTCCCTGTATTTTGTATTAAGGCCTGAGGGAGACTCCTGATCGTCCTTCCTTTTGGAGGAACAGGTTGTCTCAGTCCTGACATTAATACCAGGGTGCTATAGGGTGAGTTAGGACATTAGGTATTCAGAGGATAGGTACAGACAACTTCTTGCTGAAGGAAATCTGAAGGATATCTGAACTATATTTCAGACATTCATCACACAGTGCACTTGTTTTTCAGTAATTCAGTTCAGCTTTCTCAACAGTAGAAAAAAAGACATAGGGGGTCATTTACTAAATAAGGCGTATTTTAGGCGCAGATAGCGGCAGTTAGTTGCGCTACTATCTGCAACCTCGTCCCGCTCACACCAGGTCTAAAATTGTGGGTGTGGCATTAGGCAAGGGGACGGGCTGGCAGGCCCATCACATTCACCATTTTATACGCCTGTTTTAGGTGTAGAAAAATGTCTAAATGTTAAGACCGCTCTAAAGATGGCTTACAATTAGAACTGGAGCTGGATGAGCCGAAGTTATGGAGAGGCCTGTGTCTCTTCATAACTTCGGCGGATCCACTGCCAGTTTCGGGCTTTATTAAGACCGTCGTCTAAAACGCCAGTCTTTATTAAATGTACCTCATAGTGGGATATTTGTGGAATGTGTCCAAAAGAAAAACTATGGGGGAGATTTATCAAAACTGTCGCAAAGGAAAACTGGCCATAGCAACCAATTCGATTCTACCTTTCATTTTTCAGAGCTGTTTTAGAAAATAAAAGGTGGGATCTGATTAGTTGCTATGGGTTTCCTTTATACCAGTTTTGATAAATCTCTCCCATGTATGGTACCCATAGGAACCAATCACAGCACTGCTCCATTTCTTATAGTGCTCTTGAACAATTAAAGCTGCGGTGTCATTGGTTGCTATGGAAAACAAAGATAGTTTATTATTAACCTCATTGCGACCCCTGATGTAATAGTATGTCAGCGAGGTTCAAAAGGTGTATGGAGTGTGGTCACCAGCTAATCGTCCTCTATACAATGACAGGGATTAGAGATAACTCTGATCCCGGGTCATTTATGTAACGCACCAAATTGATCAGTTAGGATCTCAACTGCGGAGTCCTTTGACATCCACTCCTATCACACTACTTGAGTGTTGATGGAGTCTTTTGCGGCTGCTCAGTGTGTACCCCAGGCGGCTCTCTCAGTCTTAAGCGGAGAGTATGGGGTAACAAAATCATGTACCGCGTACTAAAGATAGAGTGTAAAACTAATAGTGAGGAGAGTTTGTTTTAGGAATCAGAGTACAGATTAAAGTTCATGAATAACCGCTCTAGGCAATGTTCAGAAATCCCAGGCCTGCAGTACTAATAGTCACCAGCGCGTGTCCCTTCCTTTCAGTGAGCAATGTCAGTGAACAAAATGACAGGCTGATACTTGCTGTTAGAAGTCATGCAGGGATCCTGCTGTGGTGGAGCTGGATAAGGTAGGTGAGGGTTTCTCCTGGAGGTTCAGAGTTGCAGGTAGTTAGAAGCTTGCGTCCTCGTGGTGAATGGAGCAGGCAGGGTGCGCACTCCATTAGTGGAACACCCTGTGCAGCACCTGGCTCCTATTTATTGACCAAGTGTGGATGGGCGGAGCCACCTTAGACGGCCCAGCGGCCACTGCTTCCAGCCTGGGAGGCAAACAGCTATCGTTGTCATGGTTACACAGGGCATGGATCCAGGCTGGAGCGCAAACCACCGTATCCTTACAGTACCCCCTTAAGGGGACCCTCTCCGGGTACCCCAGTAGGGGAGGGTCGGTCGGGAAATCTCCTGTGGAACAACCTTTGGAGTCTGGGTGCATGGACGTCTCGCACATCTTCCCAAGAGTCATCCTGAGACCCGTAACCCTTCCATCTAACGAGGTACTGGATCCTCCCCGTCTTCTTCTGGAGTCGAGAAGCTGCTCAACCTCAAATTCCTCCTCACCATGGACATCTATCGGGGGAGGGTTGAGGAACCCGTGAGGGGAACGGGCTAGGTCTAAACGGTTTTAGCAACGATACATGGAATGTGGGATGTACCTGTAGTCGAGGAGGAAGGGTAAGTCTCACCGTGTTGGGGTTGATAATTCTTTCTATCAGAAACGGACCCAAAATTGCCTACCCAGTTTCTTAGCAGGTACCCCCAACCGAAGGTTTCTCGTTGACAGCCATACCGAGTCTCCAACCTGATAAGGAGGATTTTCTCTTCTGTGACGGTCGTAGTAGATCTTCTGCCTTTCCTTTGCCCGTTGGAGGTTGTCTTTCAGCATCATGAGGGTTGTTTGCAAGGTAGTTACATAATCATCTGTGGCAGGAACGTTTGTAGGAAGGCTGATTTCAGGGAGAGACCTAGGGTGGAATCCATAATTAGCAAAGAATGGACTATGTAGAGTGGAGGAATTTACAGAATTGTTGTAAGCGAATTCGGCAAGAGGGAGTAGGCTTTCCCAGTCATCTTGAAGGAATGAGCAGTGACATCTGAGAAATTGTTCCAGACATTGGTTCACCCTTTCCGTCTGCCCGTTAGTTTGGGGGTGGTAGGCGGTAGACATTCTATGGTCGATTTGGAGTCTAAGACAAAGTGCTCTCCAAAATTTGGATATAAATTGTGAACCCCTGTCTGATATAACTTGGGTAGGGATTCCTGTGGGTATTTCACTGCCCGGCAGCAGGTCTATGGGGCAATCGTAGGGTCTATGGGGCGGTAGGGTTTCCGCCATCTTTGCACTAAATACCTCCGAAAACTCTGAGTATTGGGTAGGGACCTGGTTCACCCCTACATGCATGAGAGTTTTAATAGGGAAACAGGTCTCCCTGCAATAACGTGAGGTAAACCCAATTCTCCCCTGTTCCCATAGGAGAACTGGTTGATGTAACCGGAGCCATGGCAAGCCTAAAATGATGGGGAACGAAGGGGAGTGTATGACATCAAAGGATAAAAATTCTGTGTGGTTATTTTCGCTTGTCACCAAAAGGGGTTGAGTCTGGCTATGGATAGGTCTAGAGGTTGTACCATCAATAAAACTCACGGATATCGATACATCTTTCCTTGTATGGGGAATTTTATTTCTCTCTACTAGATGCTTATCGATAAAATTCCCTGAAGCTCCCGTGTCCACCATTGCATCAACGATAGTTCGGTTTTGGTCCCACTGTAAGGTAAGAGACGTATAAATGTAACCACTTGTGTTGTTATCTTTTCTGCCTAAGTTACAGAACGTCATCATTTTACCTTCATGTTTCTTTCTTATGGCAGGACATCCATCGACCGAATGATCAGCCGACGCACAGTATAAGCAGAGGTTGAGGTTCCGTCTCCGGGTCTTCTCTCTCAGTCAGAGGACCACGAATTGCCCCAATCTCCATCATCTCTGCTACAGGATCCGGGCTGGTCTGTCTCGGGGTGGGTGTAAACCCTGAGACTCTCTCGGCCCTACGTTCCCTTAAGCGTCTGTCAATGGTGGTGACCTTCTGCATCAAGGCGTCGAGTGTATGTGGCAGCTCTCCGCGGGCTAACTCATCCTTCAGGGCCTCAGATAGACCGAGACGGAACTGATTTCTAAGAGTGAGATCATTCCATTCAGTCTCACGGGCCCAACGAGTGTATTCCGCAATAAAGTCCTCAACGGGTCGTCTCCCTTGCTTTAGGGTGCGAATGGCGGTCTCCGCAGTCAGCTGCTTGTTGTGGTCCTCGTAAAGGAGGGCCATTGTTTCAAGAAATTGCGGAAAGGAATTCAAGACCGGGTCTTCCTTTTCTAAATAGGTGTTAGCCCATGCTCTGGCCTCCCCTGAGGTAAGAGATCATGGTGAGTACTTTGGTTCTATCGGTAGGATAGGTCCGGGCGTAACTGAAACATCAGCTTGCACGCATTCAGGAATTCGCGGAACTGCTTCCGGTCTCCTGAGAAAAGTTCAGGTGGACTGACCTTGGGTTCCGGTCCATCGTGGTGGTGTCCTGTGCGCGACGAGACGAGATCTCGCAACGCCTGATTTTCCAATTGGAGATTCTGTACGGTCACGTTAAGGGTTTCCACCCTCTCAGTGAGGGCGACCATGTGCCGCGCGAGCTCCGCTGGATCCATGAGGGTTCCACTAATATGTAACGCACCAAATTGATCAGTTAGGATCTCAACTGCGGAGTCCTTTGACATCCACTCCTATCACACTACTTGAGTGTTGATGGAGTCTTTGCGGCTGCTCAGTGTGTACCCCAGGCGGCTCTCTCAGTCTTAAGCGGAGAGTATGGGGTAACAAAATCATGTACCGCGTACTAAAGATAGAGTGTAAAACTAATAGTGAGGAGAGTTTGTTTTAGGAATCAGAGTACAGATTAAAGTTCATGAATAACAGCTCTAGGCAATGTTCAGAAATCCCAGGCCTGCAGTACTAATAGTCACCAGCGCGTGTCCCTTCCTTTCAGTGAGCAATGTCAGTGAACAAAATGACAGGCTGATACTTGCTGTTAGAAGTCATGCAGGGATCCTGTTGTGGTGGAGCTGGATAAGGTAGGTGAGGGTTTCTCCTGGAGGTTCAGAGTTGCAGGTAGTTAGAAGCTTGCGTCCTCGTGGTGAATGGAGCAGGCAGGGTGCGCACTCCATTAGTGGAACACCCTGTGCAGCACCTGGCTCCTATTTATTGACCAAGTGTGGATGGGCGGAGCCACCTTAGACGGCCCAGCGGCCACTGCTTCCAGCCTGGGAGGCAAACAGCTATCGTTGTCATGGTTACACAGGGCATGGATCCAGGCTGGAGCGCAAACCACCGTATCCTTACAATTTAACACCTCCGATGCTGTGGTCAATAACGACTGCAGCATCTGAGCAGTTAGAAAGAGGGAGGTGGCTGCCTCTGCCCTCCGATATATGCCCCCAATCTATGTGAAGGCTCCAAGGCCTGTCATATATTCATCGTTCCAGAGGCTCCGGCAGGCTGTTCTGATCGTGAACAAGATTTGCAATGAATAAGCAAATTGTCTCACAGCACAAATCATATACAGGATATTAATAGGGTAGTTAAGACGGTATTTAACCCCAGTGTGGATGCCAAAGTTTTCACCATCTAATTCGGATTCATGTTGGAGGAACTGCGGGATGTCAGGTAGCCTCATTCATGTATGGTCAGATTGCCCTAAAATTAAGAGGTTTTGGGAAATATTCTTTGGAATAATATCCAAACTTTGTGCTATTAATATTTCACTGATCCCTGGGGGATGGACCCTACGCTTTTCTGGGATGGTTGCCTGGTGAGCTGCATTGCTAACGTCATCACCCTCTGAGCCCACATACATTAGCCTGGCAGATCCAAAATGGTAAAAATCTGTGTCTCAAAGTCTGGGGATACACCATGTCTTCCCAAAACTTCTTCTCACAGTGGAGAGACTGGAATGGAGGCAAACTTATTAAGAAACTGCAGCAATGTTCGTGGCAAGGGAACCTAAGATGGCGCCCGCAGCCCCTCGTGCTACTGAAGACAGGGACTCAGGGTAGACACATTGGATGCCAAAAGTGACCATTCCATCAGGCAAGACAACCTCCCTATATCCAGGCCATTTCGAAAAAGACTCTAGCACTGGAGCCAGTGATTACTTAAAGGGGTTATCCCATGACTAATGTAATAAATAACATTCAGACATCATATACTGTACAGTAGTACATAACTATCTCTTTCTAACAAAGCTAGAACAAGCCCTATACCTCACATAGATCCAGAGATCTCCCCATTTATTGCTCTGCTAGATTTATATCAAGCTGGCAGCTCAAGGGGAGTGTCTTTTCTGTGTATTCTGGGAATCGGTGCTCCCCAGTGAAATTTCAGCTGCAGTTAAACAGCTATACACCACACTGCTGGACTGTGGATAGGGTTAGTGCTTCACCACCACACACATACATAGGCAGAACATGAGCTACAACTGTTGCATTCCTTGTGTCAAGCCACTCGTGACCCAGATACAATGTCAGAAGTGTCTTACCTGGGCTAACGAGACAAAAGACTGGACTATTGCTCAGTGGTCCAAACTCCTGTTTTCAGATGAAAGTAAATTTTGCATTTCATTGGAAATCAAGGTCCCAGAGTCTGGAGGAAGAGCGGAGAGGGGAACAATCCAAGTTGCTTGAGGTCCAGTGTGAAGTTTCCACAGTCAGGCTCGGACTGGCTAACAGAGTTACAAGTGAATCCCCCGGAGGGCCCCTGAGCAAGGTGGGCCCTAAGTCTCCCACCCCCTGCACAAGTGGCACATAACACAGTAGACTTACTGCACTACATACATATATTCAATGTACAGCACCTCAACCAGCCTATGTTCATATAAAAAACTTTATAGATTATTAAAGAAACTCCCCAGTTTATTATAGACACGATCAGAGCTAAGAGGACTTCTAGGTATAGAGGAAAGCTAGCCAGTGTCCTCTTTTCTCCAGGACCTACCTTCTCAAAGTTGCTGCAGGGACCCCCATATTCAATCATCTGGTAGCATCTTACTGCTGTGTGAGCAGGAAATAAAAGTACATTCTGTTTTTTTTGCGGACCCATTGAAATGAATGGTTATGTATATGGACCGTGTACGGAACGCAAAAAACAGCCCGTATACGGAAAGCAAAAAACGTTCGTTTGAATGAGCCCTAAAGTCTCATGCACACGACCATGTTTTTTGTCTGCATCCAATCTGCTTTTGTGCAGGTTGGATGCAGATAACATTCACTTCAATTGGACCACAAAAGATGCGAACAGCACACAGCATGCTGTCCACATCCATATGTCCGTTCCGTGGCACCCGCAAAAAAATAGAACATATCATATACTTATCTGTTTTATAGACGAGGATAGGACTGTTCTATGGATGGCAGGGCATTCCATTCCACAAAATGCGGAACATGCACAGGTCGGTATCCATGTTTTGTGGATCCGCAATTTGCGGACAGCAAACATGGCAACAGTTATGTGCATGAGTCCTAATTCTGTAGTAGTAAGGTCATGCAGAAACATACAGCATTATAAGTCATTACAAATATGGATGAGCGTATCGAGTAATAACGTTGGCTCATTGGAGCCAATACATTCTAATACTGTACGGAGCTCTTTCAGACACTTTCATCTGAAAGAGGCCTAAGGGTACATCCATATGGTCAGGTTTCTGCATGTAGTTTTAGAAGCCAAAATCAGGAGTAGATCATAATAGGAGAAAAAGTTAAAAAGGCCAGATAAGACCTCCTGTTTTCTGAATTCTATGTGGCTGTGCCAAAAGTCTTCCAAACACCTTTGTTGGTCACAAGGAACCTTTAAAGCTCAGGCACCCCCTGAGTAATTCATCTAAAATGAGCCCAAGTATTGAGTGTATATACTATACATTGTTTTTGGTAGGCCAACATTTCTGTATTAAAAATCATTTTTTAATTGGTATTATATAATGTTCTAATTTTCTGGCTTCACTGATTTTTTAAGTTTTCATTAGCTGTAAGCCATAATCATCAACATTAAAATAAATACATGTTTGAAATAGATACTCTGTGTGTAATGAATCTATAGGATATGAGTTTCACTTTTTGAATCGCATTACTGAAATAAATTAACTTTTCGATGATATTCTAATTTATTGACATGCACCTGTATGTATCTCTGGACTTTCCCATTCGGGCTCTCCTTTTTACATGAAGTTTGCCATCTCTCGATATCTTCTTATACTGATCTAGAAAAAGCCTATGCTTATCGTAACATCTCGTCTCTGGAAATTGAGTACTGTGAAACCATACAGGATCTCACCACTCTTCCAGATGTTCCTACAATTGTCTTATGGGAACAACCCAACACTCCTAAACCACAAAGAGTCAAGAAGAAGAACCTCCATCTCGCTAGTAGAAGGCTCATCACAGACTTGTGCAATGAATATGTTTCTGAGTATTGTTCCATCACTTTTGAACATTTTGTAAGATTTATTTGCAGGAAGGCATAGCTTTATTTTTCTTAAAGGGGTGTCCACCTTTAAGTAACGGTCACATTTTAAGATCCGAAAGTCATAGACGCTAATGCTATGTGTCTGTACTGTGTTATTAGATATTTTATAGCTATCACTTTTTTTATGGAAAGCTCGACTCCTCTGTTTGTTTTGGATTATACCCAGTGCATGGTTTCAGGCTGATCTGTGCCTCCACAAGTGATTGCATGTGAGCTGAGCCCTCTACTTCTGTTGAGATTTTTTTTACAGTGGTAAAAAAGTATATATATTTTTTTTTAATGGAGCTTGGAAAACCAATTTAATAAATCCCCCGTTTTTTAAAGGCCCTCCTCTTAACGGTAATTTCCTGCATGGTATTCATTGACTATGTTAACCCTTTCAACGCCAGGCCAGTTTTCACCTTCCTGCCCCGGCCATTTTTTGCAAATCTGACATCTGTCACTTTATGTGGTAATAACTTTGAAACACTTTTATTTATCTAAGCAATTCTGTGTCTCGTGACTCATTGTACTTCATGATAGTCATAAATTTGAGTCAATATATTTCACCTTTATTTATGAAAAAATCCCAAATTTAACAAAAAATGTGAAAAATTCGCAATTTTCAAAATCACAATTTCTCTGCTTTTAAAACAGAAAATATTTATTACTTAACATTCCCCATATGTCTACTTTATGTTGGCATAATTTTTTTTAATGTCATTTTATTTTAGGACTTACAAGGCTTAGAATTTTAGAAGCAATTCTTAAAATTTTAAAGAATTTCCAAAACCCACTTTTTAAGGACCAGTTCAGGTCTGAAGTCACTGTGTAGGGCTTACATAGTGGAAACCCCCCATATATGACCCCATTGTAGAAACTACACCCCTCAAGCTGCTCAAAACTGATTTTACAAACTTTGTTAACCCTTTAGGTGTTCCACAAGAATTAAAGGAAAAGGGAGATGAAATTTCAAAATTTCGCTTTTTTGGTAGATTTTCCATTTTAATCGACTTCTTTTTTTCTTTAACACATCAAGGGTTAACAACCAAACAAAACTCAATATTTATTACCCTGATTCTGCGGTTTACAGAAACACCCCATATATGGCGGTAAACTGATGTAAGGGCACATGGCGGGGCGCAGAAGAAAAGGAGAGCCATATGGTTTTTGGAAGGCAGATTTTGCTGAACTGGTTTTTAGATGCAATGTCCCATTTGAAGCCCCCCGATGCACCCCTACAGTAGGAACTCTCAAAAAGTGACCCCATATTGGAAACTAGGGGATAAGGTGCCAGTTTTATTGGTACTATTTTGGGGTACATATGATTGTTAATTGCTCTATACTACATTTTTGTGAGGCAAGATAACCCAAAAATGGCTGTATTGGCACAGTTTTTATTTTTTACAACATTTATCTGACACGGGAGATCATGTGCTATTTCTTAGAGCAGGTTGTTACGGATGCAATGATATCAAATATGTCTACTTTCTTTGTTTGTTTGTTTCAGTTTTCCATAATAAAGCATTTTTGACATTTTTTTTTTCTTTTTGTCTCTATTTTCTGAACGCCTTATTTTTTTTTATTTTTCTGTCGATCGTCTTGTGCAGAGGCTTGTTTTTTGCAGGAAGAGTTGACGTTTTTATTGGTACCATTTTTGGGTACATATGATTTTTTGATCATTCATTATTAGGCCTAATTCACACGTCCGAAACACGGATCCGCAAAACACGGACGGCTGCAATGTGCATTCCGCATTTTGCAGACCGCACATTGCTCGCACTATATAGAGAATGCCTTTTCTTGTCCGCAATTGCGGACAAGAATAGGACATGTTCTATTTTTTTGCGGAAACAAATGCGGATGTGGACATCACTTAGTGTGCTGTCCACATCCATCCCTTTGAAATGAATGGGTCTGCAACCCTTCTGCAAAATTGCGGATGGGATCGTGTGAATTAGGCCTTACACTTTATGGGGCAAGGTGACCAAAAAATTGGTAATTTGGGCACAGTTCTTATTTATTTTTACAGCAATCGTCTGGGGGGTTAGGTCAAGTGATATTTTTAAAGAGCAGGTTATAACGGACGCAGCAATACCTAATATGTCTACTTTTTTAAATTTATTTACCTATAGCACAATAATAGCAGTTTTTAAGCAAAATATATTTTTTTACATTGTCTGAGTGATAGCTTTTTTATTTTTGGACCGATTTGTCTTAGGTAGTACCAATTAAACTGTTGGTTTGATTGGTACCATTTCGGAGGGCATATGCCTTTTTGATTGCTTGGTGTTGCAATATTTGTGATGTAAGGTGACAAAAATGGCTTTTTTTAATACAGTTTTTATTTTTTACCATGTTCACCTGAGGAGTCAGGTTATGTGATATTTTTATAGAGCTGTTACGGACGTGGCGATGCATAATATGTATACTTTTTTTTATTTAATTTCACTTTAACACAATAGCATATTTGAAACAAAAAATAAATGATGTTTTAGTGTCTCCATGTTCTGAGAGCTAAAATGGCTTTTTTATTTTATTTATTTTATGGCGTTTATCGGACAGGGTGGATACTATGGAGCTGGACGGCAAGTCACGCCCCGCTGCGCCGTACTATTACGGTGCTGGTCGGGAAGGGGATAATTGAGGTTTGAGGTGTAATATTGAGGTTTGTTTGGCTGTTAACCCTTGCTGTGCTATAAGAAAATGGATTATATTTTGATTTAATTCCTGTGGAACACCTAAAGGGTTTACAAAGTTTCAAAAAATCTATTTTGATTTCGAGCCTTCTAACATCCTAAAAAAACACTTACAAAAAAGACATTTACAAAATGATGCTGATATATAGTAGACATATGGGGAATCTTAATGACTATTTTTGAGGTATCACTATCTGTCTTTAATCCAAAGCAATTCAATTTTGTTTTTGCTTTTCAAGACAATAAACAACTGACAATACAAGTCTCAGAAACAGTCACCCACCCTTATAATGCATGGCAACAGCAAATTCTGTTTAACGGCTAGCAAAATCTTTGTCCCGATATACATCGATGAAGTGCATCCATATTCATACCTTCGCTGTGACCCAGTGTTATTGACTTCATAGGTTCGACCAACATACACTCACACATCCACCATGACGCCACTGGTTCCCCACCACCTCTAAACGACAGATGTCCTCACCGCCAACCAAGGCGCCCAGATTTTCTCAAACCCCTCCAGTTTCCCCCTAGCCAGAAAGTCGGCTTAGGCTCCATTCACACGTCCGCAATTATGGTCCGCATTTTGCGGAACGGAATTGCGTACCCATTCATTTCAATGGGGACAGACGATGTCCCGCCCAGGTCCGCAATTGTGGATCCGCACTTCCGGGTTCGCAATCGCGTTCTCGAAAAATATAGAACATGTCCTATTCTTGTCCGCAATTGCGGCATTTTCTATAAGAGTGCGGAACGCACATTGCCGGTGTCCGTGTTTTGTGGATCCGCAAAACACACACGGACGTGTGAATGTAGCCTTATACATTGGCAGGACCGTATCTATAATCTGCATCCAGTAACATAGTAACATAGTAACATAGTATATAAGGCCGAAAAAAGACATTTGTCCATCCAGTTCGACCTGTTTCCTGCAAGTTGATCGAGAGGAAGGCAAAAAAAACCCTGTGAGGCAGAAGCCAATTTTCCCCACTTAAGGGGAAAAAATTCCTTCCCGACTCCAATCAGAATAACTCCCTGGATCAACGACCCATCTTTAGTAGCTATAGCCTGAAATATTATTATGCTCCAGAAATACTCCAGGCCCCTCTTGAATTCCTTTATTGTGCTCACCATCACCACCTCCTCAAGCAGAGAGTTCCATAGTCTCACTGCTCTTACCGTGAAGAACCCTTTTCTATGTTTGTGTACAAACCTTCTTTCCTCCAGACGCAGAGGATGTCCCCTCGTCACAGTCCTGGGGATAAATAGATGATGGGAGAGATCTTTGTACTGACCCCTAATATATTTATACATAGTTATTAGATCTCCCCTCAGTCGTCTTTTTTCTAGAGTGAATAACCCTAATTTTGATACCCTTTCAGGGTACTGTAGTTGCCCCATTCCAGTTATTACTTTAGTTGCCCTCCTCTGAACCCTCTCCAGCTCTGCTATGTCTGCCTTGTTCACGGGAGCCCAGAACTGTACACAGTACTCCATGTGTGGTCTGACTAGTGATTTATAAAGTGGTAAGACTATATTTTCATCACGGGCATCTATGCCCTTTTAATGCAACCCATTATCTTATTGGCCTTAGCAGCAGCTGCCTGACACTGGTTTTTATAGCTTAGTTTGTTATTTATTAAAATTCCTAGATCCTTTTCCATGTCAGTGTTACTGAGTGTTTTACCATTTAGTATGTACGGGTGACTTGCATTATTCCTTCCCATGTGCATAACTTTACATTTGTCAGTGTTAAACCTCATCTGCCATTTTTCTGCCCAAGCCCCCAATCTATCCAGATCCCTCTGTAGCAGAAAACTGTCCTCTTCAGTGTTAATTACTTTACACAGTTTAGTGTCATCTGCAAAAATTGATATTTTACTGTGCAAGCCTTCTACAAGATCATTAATAAATATATTGAAGAGAATAGGGCCCAATACTGAACCCTGAGGTACCCCACTAGTGACAGTGACCCAATCTGAGTATCTACCGTTAATAACCACCCTCTGTTTTCTATCACTGAGCCAGTTACTTACCCACATACAGATATTTTCTCCTAGTCCAAGTGTTCTCATTTTATATACTAACCTTTTATGAGGTACGGTGTCAAATGCTTTGGAGAAGTCCAGATATACGACATCCATTGATTCGCCGCTGTCAAGTCTAGAACTTACCTCCTCATAGAAGCTGATTAAATTCGTTTGGCATGACCGATCCCTCATAAAGCCATGCTGATATGGCGTTATTTGCTTATTTTCATTGAGATACTCCAAGATAGCATCTCTTACAAAACCTTCAAACTGTTTACCCACAACAGATGTTAAACTTACCGGCCTATAATTTCCAGGCTCTATTTTTGGACCCTTTTTGAATATTGGCACCACATTTGCTATGCGCCAATCCTGTGGAACATTCCCTGTCAGTATGGAGTCCGTAAATATCAAAAATAATGGTCTGGCTAGGACATCACTTAATTCCCTTAGGATACGGGGGTGTATGCCATCCGATCCTGGCGATTTGTCTATTTTAATCTTTTTAAGTCGCTGCTGTACTTCTTCCTGGGTCAGACAGGGCACTTTTAAAGGGGAATTTACTTTTACATTCTGCATTTCATCTGACAGTTTATTTTCCTCAGTGAAAACAGTGGTGAAGAAAGTATTTAATAGCTTGGCTTTATCCTCGTCGCTTTCTGCAACTCCCCCCTCATTGCTATGTAGAGGGCCGACTCCTTCAGGTTTATATTTTTTACCATTTATATAATTGAAAAACATTTTAGGGTTAGTTTTGCTCTCTTTGGCAATTAATCTCTCGGTCTCTAGTTTGGCAGTTTTTATTAGTTTTTTACATATTCTATTTTTTTCCTTATAGTTTATCAGTGCTTCCTGACTCCCCTCCTGTTTTAGTGATTTATATGCTTTCTTTTTGTCATTTATTGCTTTTTACGGTTCTATTTATCCACATTGGTTTCTTCTTATTTCTTAGCCTTTTATTTCTATAAGGTATGCATCGATCACAATTTGATGTTACAATGCTTTTAAAAATCTCCCATTTTGTGGTTGTATTTTTATTTTTGAGGACTATGTCCCAGTTAATTGGGCCTATGGCCTCTCTTAGTTGGCTAAATTTTGCTTTTTGAAGTCCGGTATTCTTGTTCCTCCCTGTAGAAACTCTCGTTTGAAGGATAATTGGAAGGTTATTACTTTATGGTCACTATTTCCCAGGTGTCCCCCGACCTGCACGTCTGTTGTTCTATCAGGTCTATTGGTTAATACGAAGTCCAGTATGGCCGTCCCTCTAGTTGGGTCCTGAACCATTTGGGAAAGGTAATTGTCTTTGGCTATTGCCAAGAACCTGTTTCCTTTATGGGATGTACAGGTTTCAGTTTCCCAGTCTATATCTGGGTAGTTGAAGTCCCCCATAATAACCACCTGATTATGGTTTGCCGCCTTGTTTATCTCGTTTAGTAATAGATTTTCTGCGGACTCTGGTGTTGGACAGAAGGAATCTTAGGAGGTTTCCAGTTTAGTAAGATGGATTTCCTGGCAGAGAACATTAGGAGGCGATATAGCATTCTAGAGTACTTGGTCTGAATCAAGTCATTGACCAATCCCAGCAGACCGTTCTCTGGAGAGCAAACCCCCCGGTAATCCAAATTTCCGGTTCAGAAACTCGCGTATCTCCGACCAGTAAGCAGCAATAATTGGGCAAGTCCAGATCATATGGATCAGAGTTCCCCGGTCTCCATCAAATCTAGTGCACTCAGCACTGTCCAGTTTACGCATATGTTCCAATCTACTGGAGTTAAATAAATACGATGTAACCATTTGATCTGGATCAACTGGTCTCTAGTGCTAATAACTGTAGTCCATACTAGCTCTTTCTCATGCCTATCTTCTAACTTCAGAATATCCATCCTCCTACTGGCCAAAGATCTTGGGAGCGGCGAGGAGGACTGTGACCCAAATAAAAGGAAGACACCGACTTAGGCACCATTCACACGTCCGTGGTGTGTTGCGGATCCGCAACACACCATGCCGGCACTCCCCATAGAGATGCTTATTCTTTTCCGCAGGCTTGCGGACAAGAATAGGACATGCTCTATCTTTTGCGGAGCCGTGGCCGGCCCCATTCACAATGAATGGGTCCGCATCTATTCCGCAGAATTGCGGAATAGATGCAGACTAAAATGCGGACGTGTGAATGGGGCCTTACGCGTATCTTTTCGACGTGCTATTTTTTCAATTGCCCTGTACTCTAGCTTGACCGGGTCCCTCCCAAATTGCTCTACACACGTGTGTCTGAGCTGAAAGTGTCTTAATAGGCTTGATTGGGGCCGCTGGAATTCCCCTTTTAGATCCATAAAGGATGTGAAGTTACCATCCAAATACAATTGGGGGACATATTTAAGGGTACTTTCACACTTGCGGCATGGCTACCCGTGTGCTGCTGCTCCGTCCCCATTGACTATAATGGGGGCGGGGGGCGGAGCTACGGCGCAGCACGGCAGTGATCGCCGGACTAAAAAGTCGGACCGGCAGTATTTTTAGTTTGGCGATCTTCCGCTGTGCACTGCTGTGCTGTGCCGTAGCTCCGCCCCCATTATAGTCAATGGGGACGGAGCGGCAGCACACGGGTGCTTGCGGCATGGCGGGCTGTTCACAGCCTGCCGGATAGCCATGCCACAAGTGTAAAAGTACCCTAATTCCGTGCTGCGGCCAGAACTCAAAGTCCGTGAGGTCGAACAGTTCAGGCAGTTTTGAGTTCTGCCACAGAGGAAGCACTGGGGACCACCCTACATCTGTCATTTTATCTCCACACACTCGGGTGTTTCCCTTCCACACATTTATTACTGCTGCCATATTGGCCGTAAGACACCTCACTGGGTACTTACCTGCTCGATACAGAAAATTCATCAGAGCCTTATATAACCGCCTCCAACACAGTTGCAGGATTGTTGGCGTCAGTCCGGATCCACCAAGGCCAAACCTCCTCGAGCGTATGGCGCTTTCAGTGTATCCCTAGCTATCCTGGGTCTGGAGCAATTCAAATTTAGAAAAACTGCAATTTTTCCCAAATTCTTTGTAAATTTGGAGTCTTTTATAAACAAACATACGTTAAGCATATCGACTTACAGTTTACCATTAACACAAAGTACAATGTGTCACAAAAAACTGTCTCAGAAACTAAAAGCGTTCCAAAGTTATTACCACATAAAGTGACACTGGTCAGATTTGCAAAGTTATTTCCATCAGTTAGGGTACATTCACAAGACCGTATAATTTTATCCGCATCAGATCCGCATCCGTTGCGGAATAGATTCGGATCCATTCATTCCTATGGGTGAATAAAATGTGTGGACAACTTTCGGTATGTTGACGCATCCGTGTTTCCGCATTTCTCGTCCGTAAAAATATGAAACTTGTACTACTACTGTCTACACAGATCGGTCGGCAGCCCCATTCAAGTCAACGGATCCGCATATACAGAAACCATTCCGCATTTGTGATGAGTGGCATAGACAATATTCGAATTCGCGATATTTCGTGAATTTTTGGATGAATATTCGCCATAAATTCGCAAATTTGGGATCTCCAGTCATTATTTAATTGATTAAATGTAATATATTCGCAATAGAAAATTTGCGATTAGAATATTCGCGATCAACACTAAGGGGTAGGCAACTTTCCTATTGGTTGCTAGGGATATTGCTAAGTGCCGAGATTTGCAATAAATTTACGATAGATTCGCGATTAGAATATTCATGATCAACACTATTCGCGAATACGAATATATAGCACTGTATTCTAAATATTCGTGAATTCTCGAAGTGGCGATATTCACAATTCGAATATTCGCGCTCCACACTATTCCGTATGTCATCCGTTTTTTGCAGATCCGTTTCTATGTAGTTGAAGTCCCTGCTCCCTGACCTTGGTGCAAAATATTCTGATATTGCAAAATGCGGACACACGGACTGGATGCGAAAACACAACAAAACAAATTACGGACACACGGTTCCATTATTTGCAGACCACAAAACGGGATCTGGTGCAGATCTTCCCATTTTATGTCTGTGGTTTTGGATCACAATAACTGACCAAATAACTGAAGCGTGAAGCTCAGTCCGGAAGGTGAAAAACAGCTTGGTCCTGAAGGGGTTCATGTTTTGCTAGAAAGAATGTGCTTGTTTTATTTCTCCACCGAGAAAAGCCATCCTGGATGGAGGCAGGAGGAGAAGATCTTATGAAATCCCTGCCAGACAAACAGTATGCAGAGAACTGAGTGTCCTGAGGAGGAACCTGTTGTTCAGTCTCGGACAGAACCCGGACAGCTCACGGCCAGGAATTTCTCTGGTTCACTACATGACACAGACCATGAGCACCCAGCGCCGCCGCTCCAGCCGCGCATGCGCACTCGGGGAGTAAACTTGGAGTAACTGGGAATGTCCCTGGAGTCGGGGGTCTTCAGAGGAATGTCAGCCGGTTGTATGCGTGACCCGGTAGTGTAGAGAAGTGTTGGACACCGGGAACTCGCTGATCCGTTACTTCCTCCGGTACCGGGGGCGCAGTGCGTGGCAGGCGCCGGGCCGGGACCATGGAGTGCACGATTCCGGCTCAGTGCCAGCTGCTGTTCCGCGCCTGTGAGGATGGAGACCTGGAGGGTGCCCGCCGGCTGCTGGAGCCCGACACGTCCAGCCTCGGGAGCCGGGCGGGGGACGCGGCATCGGACTCTCCCGGCCAGAGCTCCGCGCTGGTTCCTGTGGACTCCACGGACGAGGACGGGAACACGGGGCTGCAGCTGGCGGCCGGGGGCGGCCACGAACCGCTGGTCCGGTTCCTGCTGAGGAAAGGGGCCTCTGTGGACAGCAGGAACCACTATGGCTGGACGCCGCTCATGCAGACTGCCAGGTACAGCGCCTCACACCGTTGTGGCACTACAGCTCCCAGCATGACCTCGCAGCCCCATTGGGGCATGCCAGGGCCGCCTGAAGCCGTTCACATACAGCGGTTCTTATCCTTACATAGCTGCCATCTCTGAAGAATTGCGTTTTAGGGAGATTTAAATGACTTTTTCTCCCCATTTTAGCACCACCGCAGATGCTGAGCTTACACAGTGCCAGCTAGATAGTGCCAGTGGGCAGCGCCAACTGACTCGCTTTATTGTCCTGTTTATTTTTTTATTTTTTTTTATGTTCTAAAAAAAGAAAAAAATCTTCGGTCCACTTCTCTAGTGATCCAGCACAGCGGGTTCACAAGCTGCCAGAATCAGAACCTCTAAGCTTAGGGTACTTTCACACTAGCGTTATTCTTTTCCGGTATTGAAATCCGGTAAAGGGTCTTAATACCGGAAGAAAACGCACCAGTTTTGTCCCGATGCATTCTGAATGGAAAGCAAGCCGTTTAGTATGCATCAGGATGTCTTCCGTTCCGTCACTTGTACGGTATTTGACCGGACAAAATGCCGCTGCTTGCTGCAGTATTTTTTCTGGCCCAAATCCCGGAACACTACAGCACTTGCCAGATCGGCATTAATTTCCATTGAAATGTATTAATGCCGGATCCAAGTGTTCCGGAAATTGCCGCATAGCCGGATCCAGGTTCCAGTCTGGGCATGCGGCAGTTCTTTCTAGCTTTGAAAAAATTAAATACCGGACCCGTAAAGACGAATCCGGTATTTCAATGAATAAGTCTATTGCATCCGGCTCCAGCAAAAACAGTTTTCAGTTTGCATACGGTTTGCCGTATCCAGCAGGCAGTTCCGTTGCCAGAACTGCCTGCTGTATCCGAACAACGCTAGTGTGAAAGTACCCTAATGGTCTGTTGTCATGTGCCGTGCTCACTGGCATCACCAAGCAGTGCCGCCACTTCCGTGCTGGATCGGCAGGGAACTGAAGAGGCGAGTAGTGTTTACTGGGGGCAGGGGGCGTTTCTCCCTATTCTTTGTAAGGCGCTAATGGCATCCTGTCCCTTTAACCCTCAGTTCACACTTGCGCGTTTTCGAACGCGCTGTAAAACGCATAACTGATGCAAACCAATGCTTCCCTATGGGACTGGTTCACATTTTCGCGTTTTACAGCGCATTAACAAGTACTTGAGCTTTACTATTGCCAAAAACGCGCGTAAAACGTGCGTAAAACGCGCGTCTCAGAAACGCTCAGGTCTGAACCCAGCGTAAGGGTACTTTCACACTAGCGTTACTCTTTTCCCGTATTGAGTTTCGTCATAGGGGCTCAATACCGGAAAAAAATGCAGCAGTTTTGTCCTAATGCATTTTGAATGGAAAGCAATGCGTTCAGTTTGCATCAGAATGTCTTCCGTTCCGTCGCTTGTACGGTATTTGACCGGACAACATACCGCAGCTTGCTGCGGTATTTTTTCCAGCCAGAACCCCGGAACACTACCGCACTTACCACACGGCATTAATTTCCATAGAGATGTATTAATGCCGGATCCGGTACCAAGTGTTCTGGAAATTGCCTTGTTGCCGAATATGGTTTTCCGGTCTGCGCATGCATCGGGAAATAGGAGGAGAAGGTTTAGCTTTTGATCTTTGACAAAATGTAAATACCGAATCCGTTATTCCGTTTGCAACCGGATGATAACGGATAAGACGGATTGGTCAAAAAAGGATATCCATTTGCATACGGTTTGCCGGATTCTAACAACGCTAATGTGAAAGTAGCCTAATAGGGAGACATATTCAGGTTATACACCCGCTTTCGGTACAAAACCTTGTGAGATCTGGCATTGTCTTCCTCCCTTTCCTAGTGAGGCCTCATTCACATGACTGTAGGCCGTCCGTGCCTGTATTACGGACCGTAAACGGCGGTTCTGCAATATAAGGGCATCAGCAGTGTTTATCACGGATACGGACCTGTTGACTTAAATGGGTCCACAATCCTGAAGATACGGCGTGTTGAGTCACAGATTGGAAGTCCACTGAAGCATTTCCGTGGGCTTTTTGGTCCCTGCCTTTGTACCACAGACTTTTGCCATATATTCTGGGTTGCGGATTCAGTTAATGGGTCCGTGCGGCAATGCGAGATTCACACAACCGGTGCCCAAGCATTGCAGAGCTCTGCCGAGCCCCGTGCGTCATCTCGCGAGACCTGCTGTGAACGCGCGCGTTCACAGTGGCGCACAGCTCGGCAGTTACACTTCAGCCTGCCAGCAATGATTAATCGCTGACAGGCTGTAGAAGTGAAATAAATCGCATCAAAGATGTATATCTAACAGCGTCTGACATACCTGCTACCTGGTCCTCTGGTGGTCCCATTTGCTGGGATCGACCACCAGAGGACCAGGTAGCTATGTAAGTAGCACCAAACACCACACTACACCCCCTCACTTATTAACCCCTGATCACCCCATATAGACTTCCTGATCACCCCCCTGTCATTGATCACCCTCGTAAGGCTGCATTTAGACGTCCATATGTGTTTTGCAGATCCACGGATCCGCAAAACACGGACACCGGCAATGTGCTTTCCGCATTTTACAGATCCGCACATTGCCAGAACTATATGGAAAATGCCTTTTCTTGTCTGCAATTGCGGACGAGAATAGGACATGTTCTATATTTTTGCAGAACGGAAGTGCGGATCCGCAATTCCGGATCTGAGCAGGACAAAGTCTGTCCCCATAGAAATGAATGGGTCCGCAATTCCGTTCCGCAAACAGAAATGCGGACGTGTGAATAGGGCCTAAGGGTCCCTTATTACCGCCAGTTAGTTAGCTACTTGTTAGGTAGTTAGCGCCCAGCCCACCGCACCGCAGTCACTGATTTTGGCAGAGATTTTTACCCGTATGCTCAATATAAGGAGAATCGCAGAAACTCCTAATGTTGGCCATACGTGTAATGATTGCGGAGACCCTCAAATGTCAGGGCAGTGCAAACACCTCACAAGTGACCCCATTTTGGAAAGAAGACACCCCAAGGTATTCCGTGACGGGTATGGTGAGTTCATGTAAAATTTTATTTTTTGTCACAAGTTAGCGGAAAGGGAGACTTTGTAAAAAAAAAAAAATATATATATATATGTTAATTTCCGCTAACTTGTGCCCAAATTTTTTTTTTTCTGTGAACTCTCCATGCCCCTCACGGAATACCTTGGGGTGTCTTCTTTACAAAATGGGGTCACATGTGGGGTATTTATACTGACCTGGCATTTTAGGGGCCCCTAAAGCGTGAGAATCCAAATGCGTAAAAATGCCCTGTGAAATCCTAAAGGTACTCATTGGAATTTGGGCCCCTTTGCGCATCTTGGCTGCAAAAGTGGCACACATGTGGATCGCCGTACTCAGGAGAAGTAGGGCAATGTGTTTTGGGGTGTATTTTTATATATACCCATACTTTGTGTGAGAAATATCGCTGTAAACGACAACTTTTTAAATTCTTTTATACAAAGTTGACAATTTACAGAGATATTTCTCTCACCCAGCATGGGTATATGTAAAAATACACCCCAAAACACATTGCCCCACTTCTCCTGAGTACGGCGATACCACATGAGTGACACTTTTTTGCAGCTAAGATGCGTAAAGGGGCGTAAAGTCCAACGAGTACCTTTAGGTTTTACATGGCGGCTCACAATTTAGCCCCGCCCAAAATGCCAGAACAGTAAACACACCCCACAAATGACCCCATTTCGGAAAGTAGACACCCCAAGGTATTCGCTGAGGGGCATAGTGAGTCCTTGGGAGATTTTTTTTTTTTTGCCAGAAGTTAGCAGAAATGGAAACTTTATTATTATTTTTTCTCAGAAAGTGACATTTTCCGCTAACTTGTGAAAAAAAATGAAATGATACATGAACTCACCATGTCCCTCCGCGAATACTTTGGGGTGTCTTCTTTCTAAAATGGTGTGATTTGGGGGGTATTTATACTATCCTGACATTCTAGCACCTGAAGAAACATGACAGGTGCTCAGAAAGTCAGAGCTGCTTCAAAATGCCGAAATTCACTTTTTTGCACCATAGTTTGTAAACGCTATAACTTTTACCCAAACCAATAAATATACACTTGTTGGATTTTTTTTTTTATCAAAGACATGTAGAACAATAAATTTATAGAAAAATTTATATAGAAATGTCGTTTTAAAAAAAAAATAAAATTACAACAGAAAGTGAAAAATGTCATGTTTTTGCAAAAATTCCGTCAAAAAAATTTAAATATAAAAAAAAAGTAAAAATGTCAGCAGCAATGAAATACCACCAAATGAAAGCTCTATTAGTGAGAAGAAAAGGAGGTAAAATTCATTTGGGTGGTAAGTTGCATGACGGAGCAATAAACGGTGAAAGTAGCGTAGTGCGGAATTGTAAAAAGTGGCCTGGTCATTAAGGGTGTTTAAGCTAGGGGGGCTGAAGTGGTTAACAAAGTTTACGAAGGAATTGCGTTAGGATACAGCATTCCTAAGCTTGCATTGAACTCGCAGGGTATGTCTGCGAGAGCTCCCGTCCTGACCTATGTAGCACTGCCGGGGTCGCATAGCATTATATTGATTTCTGATGCTATGTAACCCTTACAGTTCTGGAATGTGTTTTATAAGACTGACATAATGCTATGGGTTATATAGCATCAGAAATCAATATAAAGCTATGCTATCCAATCAGTGCTATGTAGGTCAGGAGGGAACTCTCACGGACACATGCTGCGAGTTCTGCGCATTGAAATCACTTTCGTAAAACCAGCCTAAGAGCTGTCACTGGAGGCAGCAAGGAGCAGGTCAGAGCACACTTTTGGGAGGCAGGCTGCGGGGATTAGATTAAGGCCTCTTTCCCACGGGCATCACGTGTGCGCCCGGATAAGATGCGAGTGCGTTGCGGGAAAATGCGCGATTTTTCCACGCAAGTACAAACTGTTATAATGCGTTTTGCACGCGTGTGAGAAAAATCGGCATGTTTGGTACCCAGACCCGAACCCGAACTTCATCACTGAAGTTCGAGTTTGGGTTAGGTGTTAGTTCAATTTTATTATTTTCCCTTATAACGTGGTTATAAGGGAAAATAATAGCATTGTTTAATACAGAATGCTTAGTAAAAGGACAATTGAGGGTTAAAAAAAAAAAATATTAACTCTCCTTCTCCAATTGATCGCGTAGGTGCTGGTCTCCTGTTCTCTCTTCAGCTGTGGGTAAAGGACTTGTGGTGATGTCACTGAGCTCATCACATGGTCCATCACCATGGAGACCAGGAGACCTTCCAGGAGAACGGCACCTACGTGATCAATTGGAGGAGGTGAGTTAATTTTTTTTTATTTTTGACCATTTATCGTCCTTTTACTAAGCATTCTGTATTGAAGAATGCTATTATTTTCCCTTATAGCCATGTTATAAGGTAAAATAATAAAGATTGGGTCCCCATCCCGATCGTCTTCTAGCAACCATGCGGGAAAATCGCACTGCATCCGCACTTGCTTGCGGATGCTTGCGATTTTCCTGCAGCCCCATTCACTTCTATGGGGCCTGCGTTATGTGAAAAATGCACAATATAGAGTTTGCTGTGATTTTCACGCAGCGCACAAGTGATGCGGGAAAATCACTGCACATGTACACAGCCCCATAGAAATAAATGGGTTCGGATTCAGTGCGGGTGCAATGCGTCCTCCTCACGCATTGCACCCGCGCGGAAAACTCGCCCGTGTGAAACATCACTGTCTACTTGTGGGGACTACTTTGAGGGGATTGCATTTATTTCTGGAGTGTAATAATATTACAGGCTACAGCTACTAGAGAGGGGTCGTTGATCCAGGGAGTTATTCTGATTGCCTGATTGGAGTCGGGAAGGAATTTTTTTTCCCTTAAGTGAGGAAAATTGGCTTCTGCCTCACAGGGGTTTTTTGCCTTCCTCTGGATAAACTTGTAGGAAACAGGCCGAACTGGATGGACAAATGTCTTTTTTTGGTCTTATATACTATGTTACTGTGACATGCTGGAATGCAACACCAGACTAGGGTTGTTTCGGTTATCGAACTTTCGATACCCAATCGATACTTTTCTCTGGTATCGCGCTCGATACCAGGATTAGTATTTTATCGATACTGGGCTGCGCTACTGCACAGCCCAGTATAGGAGAGCGTGGCTGCGCTGCTCTCAGCACGGCCATGTTCTCCTCGGCAGCACAGGGAGAAGGAGGCAGTCTCTCCCTCCTCCTGTGCTGCCGCTGTAACCAATTGAGGGAGAGGGGCGGAGCTGGGGGGCGGGCGCACTGGCCAGCAATGCTGAGTACCGTTTCATATATAAATGCAGGCAGAAGACACGCTGCCGGCACCTGCCTGTGACCCAGCACTGCGATCTGCGGCAATTAACCCCTCAGGTGCGGCACCTGAGGTGTTAATAGCCTCTGATCGCAGCGCTCGGTCACAGGCAGGTGCCGGCAGCGTAAAGTGGTGGTAACCAATGATGCAGTGCGCACGTACACTCAGCAGTGCCGGTTTTCACGGTCCGTGAAAATCCACGTATGTGTGAATGCGGCCTAATACACTGACAGTCAGTGCATTACAGTACACATGTATTGTAATGCATTCTAGAGGGGATCAGACCTTCTAGTTGAAGACCATCCCACAGTGGGACAAAATAAAAAGTGTTTTTCGGAATAAAAAGAATAAAAGTTTCAAGTAAAAAAAACAAAAAACGGCCTCTTCCCATAATAAAGACATATCATAGAAGAAAAAAAGAAAAACTGACATTCGTCGTGTCCATAACAACTGGCTGTATAAAAATATAACATGATCCACCCCGTCAGGGGAACACCATGAAAAAAATATATATATTTTTGCACCAACAGCCATTTTTTCGTCACCTTGCCTCAAAAAAAAGTGTAATACCAAGCCATCAAAAAGTCATATGTACACCAAAATGGTACCAATCAAACCGTCACCTCATCACCCAAAAAATGATCCCCTACATAAGACAATACCCCGAAAAACAAAAAGAATATGGCAACACAAAAATAAGATTTTTTTTATTTTCAAAACTGCTTCTACTGTATAAAACTTACCTAATATGTCTATTTTTTTTATTTTTGTTATCACTGCATCTGTAACGACATACTCTACCTCCTCAACTGAATACCGTAAAAAAAAAAAAAAAAACTGTGTCAAAACAGCCATTTTTTTTGGTCGCCTTGCCCCAAAAAGTGTAATATTGAATGATCAAAAAATCATATGTACCCAAAAATAATACCAATAAAAACGTCTCCTCTTCCCACAAAAAATGAGCCCCTAGACAAGACAATTGGCAGAAAAATAAAATATGAAGACACAAAAATATGATTAAAAAAAAAAAAAAATATGTAAAACTGAAACAGTTAAAAAGACATATTTGGTATTGTTGAGTTAGTATTGCGCTGCTCTATAAAAATAACACATGATCTAGCCATTTTTGGTTACCTTGCCTCACAAAAAGCATACTATTAAGCAATCAAAAATCATATGTAACACAAAACTGTCTCCTTATCCTGTAGTTTCTACTGTAGGGGTGCATCAAGGGGTCTTCAAATGGGACATGGCAACTTAAAATTTATCCCAGTGAAATCTGTTCTTCAAAAAACAAATGGTGCTCTATCCCTTCTATACCCTGCCGTGTGCCCGTACAGCAGTTTACGACCACATTTGGGGTGTTTCTGTAAACTACAGAATCAGGGCAATAAATATAGAGTTTTGTTTGGTTGTTAACCCTTGCTACATTACAGGAAAAAATTGATTATAATGGAAAATCTGCAAAAAAAGTGACATTTTGAAATTTCACCTACATTTTCCTTTAGTTCTTGTGGAACTCTTAAAGGGTTAACACTGTTTGTAAAATCAGTTTTGGATAACTTGAGGGGTGTAGTTTCATTTTTTGGTGGTTTCTACTATGTAAGCCCCACAAAGTGCCCACATAACTGAACTGGTCCTTAAAAAGTGGGTTTTGAAAATGTTCTTAAAGGGACACTGACAGGCCCAATAAGCATCATGAGCTATATATAGGCAGGCATAGGTCTTCTAATGTGTATTTTAAACATATCTGTATACCCCCTGTCCACCTTATAAATCCACTTGTGCCCAGCTGCTCCCCAACTGCCGTTTTTAAGCGCTTCTTCTGTCCCTGACGCTCCTGAATCCTGCGCATGCCCAATAGAAAGCTATGGGCATCGGCCTCACTAGCAGCTTCTGGGCAGGGGGCCCAGGGCATACCTTGCCCAGCACTCCCAGTGACCACGTTGTTACTGCGCCTGCGTCCCTTAACCATCGGTGAGGCGGCTTCAGCCTCACCTGCTGCGCCAGCACTGGCGCGTCGGGGACAGAAGAAGCCGCCCAGCAAAGTGAATAATGATGAGCTGGGCGGCTCTTAAAAACAGCAGTTTTTGGCGAGGCCGGGCACAAGTGGAGGAGAAACACCGCCCCTTGGGCACAAAGACAGGACGTTCAATCAGGTCATAAAACATGATTTTACTGTATTTATAAGGTGGACAGGGGGTATACACATATGTTTAAAATACACATTAGAAGACCTATGCCTGCCTATATATATATCTAATAATGCGTATTGGGCCTGTCAGTGTCAACTCTAAGCCTTCTAACGTCCTAAAAAATAAAATTACATTTTCAAAATGATCCAAACATAAAGTAGACATATGGGAAATGTAAAGTTATACCTATTTTATGAGGTATCATCTGCCTTAAAAGCAGAGAAATTCAAATTTCGAAAAAGAAAGGTGACACAAAGCAAAACTTTGGCCACTCTGGATGGTTAGTACATAGTATCACCCCCTTTGGCAATTATCTCAGCTTGTAAGCGCTTTTTGTAGCCAGCCAAAAATCTCACTTTTCTTAGGGATTTTCATCCATTCCTTGCAGAAGTCTTCTAGTTCTGTGAGATTCCTGGGCTGTCTTGCATGCACTGCTCTTTTGAGGTCTATCCACAGATTTTCACATCAGCTTGCTTCCTCATTGTTCCTCATCGAATACGTTGCAGTGAGGCAGCTGGTGAGCGTCCTTCCCAGACTGCGCCTGTACCGAATACTGAACGGGGCTCGCAGGCTCGAGATTTCCCCGGCAGACAGGGCCGGCAAGAGGAGACCAACGCTGGCCTGGCCCTGACAATGAAGAGTAGAAGGGAGTGGAAAGAGGTGGGCGAACGGAGCCTCTAGGAGCAGGTGCAACGACCCCCTGCTCCTAGAGGCTAATTGGCATATAATACAAGTTATAATTGCACAAACATGGGGGCACACTGAAAAAAAATAATAGCAGAGTTAAATTCAGGTGACATTTGCACATGTATAATGTCAGCCTGTTTAATAGTGAAAAGTGTGGTGACAGAAACCCTTTAAAGGGGTTCTGCAGTTACTTTAAACTGATGATCTATCCTCCAGATAGATCACCAGCATCTGATCGGCGGGGGTCCGACATCCGGGACCCCCGCCGATTAGCTGTTTAAGAAGGCTGCGGAACTGGCAGTAGCGCCGCGGCCTTCTCGTTGTTTACCGCAGGCCGAGTGACGTCATGACTAGTATCACTGGCCTGGGCGCGGCTAAGCTTCATTCGACTGAACAGAGCTTAACCCCGCCAAGGCCAGTGATACAAGTTGTGACGTCACTGGGCCTTCGGTAAACAGCGAGAAGGCCGCGGCGCTACTGCCAGTGCCGCTGCCTTCACAAACAGGTCCCGGATGTCGGACCACCGCTGATCAGATGCCAATGATCTATCCAGAGGATAGATCATCAGTTTAAAATAACTGCAGAACCCCTTTAAGTTTCAGCTTTTAGTTGGTGTTATGTTTGCTTTCAGAATTTGCTAGAATTTAATTGAATCCATTCTTCCCTCTTCCCATGAAATGTTCCCCGTACCATTGGCTGCAACATTACCCTGAAATACGACCAATCCGGGGGCATATTGCTAGGATATGCCCCCATTGTATGATAGGTTTGGGACCCGCACCTACAAGGAGAACGGAGCGGGGAGAGTGGTGGCTGGAGGATCACGGGTTTCCTGGGGTCCGTCCACCACCAAGCGCTGCTCACCGCTGCTCCCATACAAGTAAAAGGGAGCGCACTGCGCATGCTCGGCCCCTGCTCTCATTCATTTCTATGGGGAAGACGGAAATGGCCGAGCCAGTGATCGGCTATTTTTGGTGACCACATAGAAATGAATGGAGGGCGGCTGCACATGTGCAGTTCACCCTCCATTCGTTTCCCCGCTCCATTCTGGTTGTAGGTGCAGGTCCCAGAGGTGGGACCCGCGCCTATGAGACAATGGGGACATATCCTAGCGATATGCACCCATTGTATGTGATGGGAAAACCCCTTTAATGGTTGGTGAGGTGTTCTTTTCATGAAATTCTGTGCCCTTTTTGTCTCCAAGCATACCTTTGCTCATTCCGGCCAAAGAGTTCTATTCTAACCTCATCGGTCTACAGGACTTAGGGTACTTTCACACTAGCGTTGGTGCGGATCCGTCTGTTTATTTGCACAGACGGATCCGCACCTCTAATGCAAACGTTTGTATCCGTTCAGAACGGATCCGTTTGCATTAGCTTTAAAGAAAAATGACAAAGTCCAAAACGGATCCGTTTTGACTTACATTGAAAGTCAATGGGGAACGGATCCGTTTTCAAATGCACCATATTGTGTCACTGACAACGGATCCGTCCCCATTGACTTACATTGTAAAAAAAAACGGATCCGTTAGGCTCCGCCTCTTCAGACGGACACAAAAATGCTGCATGCTGCATTTTGGTGTCCGCCTCCAAAACGGAATAGAGGCGGAACGGAGCCGAACTGATGCATTCTGAACGGATCCTTATCCATTCAGAATGCATTGGGGCTTAACTGATCCGTTTTGGACCGTTTGTGAGAGCCCTGAAACGGATCTCACAAACGGAATCCAAAACGCTAGTGTGAAAGTACCCTGAGGCTTGTCTAGATGTTCTTCTGCGGACCTCTGATGCATATTTTTGTGGTGAGGACGCAGGGGAGGTTTCTGATGATTCTTATATGTGCAGGTGTGGCTGAACAGCAGAACAATGTACCCAACACCAGAGTCTTCTAAATTTTTCTTTTGCAGTCAAGCGGGCGTTCTAATTTTCCCTTTCTAGCAATCCTATGAGCATGTCTCTGAAAGTTTTCATGGTCTCCCTTCACTTGACCATCACTGTTCCTGTTAACTGCCGTTTCTTAATTACATTTGGAACTGAGGAAATGACAACCTGAGAAGTTTGCTATCTTCCTATAGCCTTCCCCTGCTTTGTGAGAGGCAGCTGCTGATTTGGGACAAGGTTAGAGGAGTCTGGGTATTTATAAAGCTTTGACATTTTCATCACATGGCCTTTTCTAATGATAATTGTGAACAAGCTTCAGCCCTAACAGGCTATTTAGGGTCTGAGATCTCGGTCAAAATTCTGAGCGCTCAAATCTCTCCGAGGTCCCATACTTATGCGGGGTACTCCTTTCCTTTATTTACTTTTAAAATTGTACAGAAAATGTTGCAAAGTGGGTTTCGTCTTTACCTTTTGCCTTTTGGAGATCATTTCATCTTCAACTTGCTTCGCTGTTCACAGTAACAGTAATTTTGACCAGGGGTGCCCAAACCTTTGCATGCCACTGTATTTACCAGCGTCCGGGTCACAGCGTCAGATTAGTTGAACCAAACACACAGACATCAGTAATGGCTCCATGTTACACTTTCCTCCTGTCCATACTGGATCCTTAGTGGTGTAAAACCTGCGGAGTGCTTCTCTAGCGATACTGCTGCAGTGATAGGGATAATGACTAGAGGGGAAGATCGGACAGGTTTCTCGAAGACTGAGAAGGTTTCAATCAGAACAGACATTTTCTCTCACTGTCTTAGTTTTACAGAACAGACCAGTATGACAAACCAGGGCAAGCTGGGCTCCTGCATAGGGCCACATGCTTCAGGGCAGCAGTGAAATAGGTGGAGGGTGGATTTTTCCTGGCTCTGTGGTTATTTGCTTCTGCATAATAGCTCATACATTACAGCTGTTCACACATGTGGCTGGCACAGCATTTTGTACTAAAAAACCAAAGGGAAAAATTACGGTACTTTTTTTTTTTTTTAAATGGTGCAAAATATGAGCCATTGGGCTCAAATAATATCCCATGTTTAAATAATGCCCCTTTTTTCCTCTGTAATCTTGGCTGGTATTTCTTGTTGGGAAAGGTGGCAACCCTACCTGAAATAGATGTCAGCAATGTAGTCTGTTACCCACCTGGACTGCTGCTGAAGCCAAGCGAACCTTTCTCCATGAAGCAGGGGCATGTAGGGAGTTACTTAGACATGGAATTACACGTTAAGGCCTCATGCACACGACCGTATGTATTTTGCGGTCTGCAAAAAATACGGATGATGTCCATGTGCATTCCGTATTTTGCGGAACGAAACAGCTGGCCCCTAATAGAACAGTCCTATTCTTGTCCATAATGCGGTTCTATTCTCTTGCGGAACGGAAAAGGGAATGCACACAAGTAACTTCAGTTTTTTTTTGCAGACCCATTTAAATAAATGGTCCCGCATACGGTCCGCAAAAAAAACTGAATGGACACGGAAAGAAAATACATTCATGTGCATGAGCCCCAAGGGTGCAGTGTTATTCTGTGCAGCCTTCCATCAAGGTTCTCTTCTGAATGCCAGAGTACCCCTTTAAGTCCAGTTCACATAAGCCCCCTGTTGCAGATTCCATAATTTTTAAGGGAAAAATGTCTGACACTTCTGTGGAACCCATTACTCATTGAGGTGCTGGTGCCTGCTGAGTGACGGATCTGGCAGTTATAGATGGAAGCCACATTGTTAGGACATGTTCACACTGCAGAAAAAGCCATGTGGATACCCACGGGCCCTCATGGGGAATCTTCACAGCTTTTCGTATGACCACTGATATATTGTTTTCCACATGGATTTCAAAATCACATAGAGAAAGGAGCTTTCCAGGGTTTATTTTCTGCCACGTGGACATACTCTTAGGGCTCTTTCACACGAGTGTGTCCCTTGTGGAAATCGCGCTCCGTGTGAGAGAGGGATCTTGCTGTCTGGACTTAGGAAGCGCGCGGTGTTATGATGACTGATAATGCTGAACATAGCTGTCTTTTTTTTTTTTTTTTTTTTTTTGCAGGACAGGCTGTCATTTTTATTGGCACCATTTTGGGATACATATGACTTTCTGATTGCTTTTTGTTCAGTTTTTTTTTTTTTTGGGGCGGGGGGTGACTTTTTTTTTTTTTTTTTTTACCAATTACAAATAAGCAGATATGTGAAAAAGCTATTTATTTTATAGAATTTTTTTTTTTTACACTTGATTCTTGAAGATCCAGTGGGCCTAATGGCTGTACAATACACTGTCTGTACGATACACTGTGATTGCATAGTGGGGGCCCGATTGGGAAGAGAGTGCTCAGTCTCTGTTAACACATTGGCTCCTGACTACAGCATCTGAGGGGTTAAATGGCCAGGATCTGTGCCATGCAGGGGGCTCAGATGGTACAAAGGGGGCTGCTGGGGCTTAGAGGAGGTACCTTTATGCAGGCTCTGATCTCCACCATCATGAATGGTGAAGATCAGAGCCTGAAATCGGTATTTTTAGCTGAAGTATTTTCTGGTTAGTCTGTACAGACTAACAGATTCATGGCTGACAAGGGACCACTCTGATTTGGTCCCTTGCCAGTATCTTCAGAGATGCTCGTGCTGTGACGCTTGTGTTACAGTGTCCGGCAATAGTTCAGATGTAACTGTATGCCCAAGGTACTCACCTCGGCCTATAATTAGAGGTGTCCAGGTGCCTCCCTGCCCAACTATTTATATGGACACATAGCAGTGGTTTGACTGATTAAAACGCAGTTTTTCTTTTGTTGATCTGAGGCTCCGTTCCCCAGTTATGATACTTTTAGGCATTTGGTGCAGTGAGGACGTCGCGATTGCTCTTGTTGCACCCAGCTCCACTAGTTTTTATTTTTTGTGTGTAAACTCTCTTTTTGTTTAGATTTTGATGCATAATATAGGAAACAAATGCATTTACATAAAAAATATGGAGCGTAAGGTTGCCTAGACCAGTGTTGCCAAAGGTGGCGCTCAGTGGAACCCGCACCCTGGAAAAGGTCTAAGGCCTCTTTCACACGGGTATCACGTTTGACGCCCGGATAAGAGGCGGGTGCGTTGCGGGAAAATGCGCGATTTTTCCGCGCGAGTGCAAAGCATTTTAATGCGTTTTGCGCGCGCGGGAAAAATCGGCATGTTTGGTACCCAGACCCGAACCTGGACTTCATCACTGAAGTTCAGGTTTGGGTTGAGTATTCTGTAGATTTTATTATTTTCCCTTATAACATGGTTGTAAGGGAAAATAATAGCATTCTCAATACAGAATGCTTTGTATAATGTTGATTAAGGGGTTAAAAATAAAAAAAACTTAACTTAGCCACTTGATCGCGTAGTTGCGATCTGTCTTCTCTCTTCAAGCTTTAGCTACCAGCTAAAGGACCTGTAATGACGTCACATCACATGGTCCAATCACATGGTCCATCTTACCATGGTGATGGACCATGTGATTGGACCATGTGATGTGACGTCATCACAGGTCCTTTAGCTGTTAGCTGAAGCTTGAAGAGAGAAGACAGATCAAGTGGCTAAGGTAAGCTAAGCTGTGTTTTTCACGCAACGCAGAAGTGATGCGTGAAAATCACCGCTCATGTACATAGCTCCACAGAAATGAATGGGTCCGGATTCAGTGCGGGTGCAATGCTTTCAACTCACGCATTGCACCCGCGTGTAAATCACACCCGTGTGAAAGGGGCCTAAGGCATTCCAATATGCCCTAGACTTTCCCTGGAATTCATCAGCGCAGGCAGGATATTATAGCTAAATGTACATGGAAGATATACTATATTGGACCATCTTCTTTCGATATGATACAACTGGATCCGTTCTAAACGGGTGCAGCCAGTTGTGTTATTAGAACGGAAGCGTTTTGCTGTGGTTTTGAGATTCCCTGCCGAATCTCAAAACCGTACAGCAAAAACGCATATGTGAAAGTAGCTCAGGTCAATAAGGTCCCTCAAGTCTATTGAGGCTGTTGGAAGCTCCCATAATCATGTTCAGGAACTATAATAAAAAATCTACAATCAGAAAATAAAATCGGATAAGAAAAAAGGCTATGCATCACTGTCTGGTTATAGCTGGCAGGAAAAATAAGGGTCCATTCACATGTTCATAGTGTATTGTGGATCCGCAATACACCCGGCCGGCACCCCCATAGAACTGCCTATTCTTGTCCGCATGTTCTATTTTTTTCCGGAGCCGCGGACCGGAAGTTCGGGTCTGCGCTCTAGAAAGGCGGATGCGGACAGCAAAATGTGTGCTGTCCGCATCCATTCCTGCCCCATAGAGAATGAAAGGGTCCGGATCTGTACCGCAACGTTGCGGAACAGATCGGACCCGTTCTACTGACGTGTAAATTGACCCTAAGGGGGATGGCCACTTTATCATAACTTTCAGGAGTGTGCTGGAAATAGCAGTATGACCAATTTGCTCATATAATGTTTTATATCCCTTCTCTGCCACTTGATATAAATATTGGGCTTCTCTGCCAACTGGCTGTAACGTGGCCACTGATAGGGGGCATGTGACACACCTTGTCCATAAGTGGTCTGCATCTAGTGCAGTGCCATACTGAAGGCTGATGATCTTGTCAATCACTGCGTGGTTTAGCATCAAAAGTCTGATGAGATCAGCAAAGTTGTATGCCGTTAACAGGGAATTTGGCTATGCAACCTGGGAACATACCCTGAAGAATACCCATTTTGCCGTAGTCTGTTTTATGAAGCTCTAGCTCGTCTCTGTACAATTTTAATCTCTTCACCTCTTTGACTCTTCAGGTCTGGACATTTAGATGTTGCAGTTATACTGTTGGAGAACGGTGCCGATGTCAATGCCCAGAATCGTCTAGGAGCCAGTGTCTTGACGGTGGCCTCAAGAGGAGGCCATTCGAGCGTAGTCAAGCTGCTTCTTGAAAGTGGAGCTTTTGTGGACAATTATGACCATTTTGATGTCAACATAGTGAGTAGCAAAGGCCACAGAGAGGACATGCCAGAGATCACCGCCCTGATGACATCTGCCCAGCACGCTCATGAGGCGGTGGTGCGGTTACTATTGGACTGGGGAGCTGACGTGAATTATCGTGTAAAGACAGGATGGAGTCCATTGATGCTGGCAGCCCTTCATGGACGTGTGAGCGTGGCCCAGCTGCTGGTAGATAGAGGTGCTGATCCGGATCAAGTTAACGGTTTAGAAAAAACACCCTTTGAAATCGCGCTGAGCTTCAAACACAAAGACATGAAAGATTACCTGGATTCTATAACCACAATTCGACCCAAGACTGGTACGAGGCGGCTCTTTTTTATTTGCCTATTGATTTGTGTTGTATTTTTTTCCTATTCTATTTTCAGTCACAATATTCTCAGCATTCAGCATAGAAAAATGCTGGGCAAAGTAGTGCAGCTTGTTGTGCTACTTTGTCTGCTGGAATTCTGCACCCCATTATAGTCAGTGGAATCCGAGAGGCACCGCCGTCCCATGTTTCTCACTTATTCCCAGGCTAAGCATGTTTTTGTACATTTGGGTGGGAAATTCATTAACGGTAACCTGTCAGCATGTCATGTCATTCTGACAGGCAGCATGGGATATTAACCGGCTTCCTCATTACATTATACTAGGTTTTACTCTGAAATGCTGCAGCACAAGGGGATATGTCTGTTCTGTGGCATCCCTCCAGCTTTACCACCCCGGCTTGGGCTGGAAGAAGCTGTGGGGTTGCTGCTCTATGGACACTCTTCCCCATGTCCAACACAAAAGTGTTTCACATTAAGAGGGAGCGTGTCAGTATCTACTGCTACCTGTAGGTAGTTCAACAGAAAACTGGTTACTTTTAAAGGAAACCTATCATCAGATGCTTGCTGCCTGGACCACTGACATGAAATCCCAACAGGGCACCTTGTGACAGAGTTACGCACTGTGCCATTTTAGAAAAAAACACAAGGGGTCATGTAATACCTGATATACGACAGTTTTCTGGCTTATATCGGTCATATTGCGGCACAAAGGTTATTTGCGCCACAGTCTGCGACTTTTTTCCACTCACACCGGGTTTAAAAAAGGGCGGGGAAGGAGACGGGCCATCAGAAAATGTTCTAAATCTATGCCAGCTTTAGGGTACTTTCACACTAGCGCTAGTGTGATCCGGCAGTTCCGTCGTCGGAGCTGCCTGACTGACAGCATTTGTAGACGGATCCGGGTGCGGATCCGTCTACAAAAGCATTGCAAGAACGGATCCATCTCTCTGCTTGTCATGCGGATGGACGGATCCGTCCTGCACTCTTTTCCGCAGTGCACAGACCGGAAGGGCGGATCCGTCCTTCAGTTGTTTTGCAATGCCGAATCCGGCACTAATACAAGTCAATGTAAATTAATGCCGGATCCGGCATTTCGGCGACTGATCAGGCATTTTGGACGGACATAATACCACAGCATGCTGCGGTATTATGTCCGGCGAAAACGCCTGACAGTGACTGAACGGAAGGCATACTGATGCAAATTGAACGGATTTCTATCCATTCAGAATGCATTGGAATATGCCTGATCAGTTCTTTTCCGGCATAGAGCCCTTTTGACGGAACTCTATGCCGGAAAAGAATAACGCAAATGTGAAATTACCCTTACACTGGCAGTCTATGTGCCGAAGTTATGCAGAGGCCAGCATCTCTATATAACTTTGGCACATCCAGCGCAGGCGTTATTAATAAATGCCACTCATAAAAATGAGTCGGGGCTGTGGAGAAGAGTCCGTTGTACGTTTTCTCCCTGACCTGCTCTGCATGATTGACAGGTTCTCCCTGTTTGCATACAGAACCTGCCAATGATGGAGAGATTAGGTGAGAAGTCTTACAGTGGGCTCCTCTCCCCATGCCTGAACTCTTCTCCCCATTTCTCACTTGTTTTTAAGCCCATGGTTCGGGCAGCATGAACCTAATGACAGGAAGAGAGGTTATCCTTTTTTATTCGGCTTAAAGGCTATGGACACAATAAATATATATATAAATATATATATATTTTATGAACTGCGCCTACTTTGTATTAAAATAATTTTGTAATTGGTTTTACTTGAAAATTTTCAGTTTGTCTGTGTTAGGCTACTTTCACATATGCGATTTCCTTTCCGGTTGTAAGATCCAGCAGAGGATCTCAAAACCGGAGGAAAACGCTTCAGTTTTGTCCCCATTCATTGTCAATGGGGACAAAACTGAACAAACCAGAGTGGAATACATAGAATGCATTCCTTTCCGGTTTGTTGCGTTCTGTGACTGGACACAACACCGCTGCAAACTGCGGTTTTGTGTAACGTTTGCGATACTGAATTGATCTGACACTAATAACAGTGTAAGTCAATAGTGCCGGATCCGTTATCTTTGAACTGGAAAAAAACGTATCCGGCACCCTTTGACTTAGTGTTAGTGCCAAATCTGGTTTGTTCACTTTCGATATAATCCAACCGCATGCGAATGGAGCGGATGCAGCCAATTGTATTAAATCAAACTGAATCGTTTTCCTCCGGTTTTGAGATCCTCTGCTATGTGAAAGTAGCCTTAGTCTGCAGGCTACTCACTCTCATTCTGTAAACCCTTTCTCTGGTCTTCTGAACAATCTTTTATTTACAGTTAAGTAAAATCATCTTAAATCAAAAAGAAGTTGCCTTAAGGCTGGGAACACACCTAAGCATTTCTGAATCGCGCGTATGACGCGCGTTTTACACGCGTTTTTGGATGCGCGTTTTTGCAACTAAGAAACGCGCATCATACGCGCAACTCAGTGATTCACCACTATTTTAGCATGGCCCATAGGCGCGTTAAAATGCCCCAAAGAAGCTCATGCTGAAGCGACAGCGTTTGGCGTTTTTCAGCGCGTTCAAACGCGCTGTAAAACGCCCAAATGTGAACCATGCCCATAGGGAAGCATGGCTTTTCACATGTTGTGCGTTTTACAGCGCGTTTGAACGCGCTGTAAAACGCTTAGGTGTGTACCTAGGGTAATAGATTGTTCCGGAGTCTACAGGGTCAGCAGACTAAGGGTGCATTCACACAACTGTAGGACAGCTGTAAACGACAGCCCACTAAAAACTGCACTGGCCATATGCACCCTGCATCGTGGTGCGGACCCATTGACTTAAGTGTCTCCGCAATCTGCTTGATGTGGCGAAAGATAGGACATGTTCTATCTTTTGCGGCGCGGAGACATTCACCCAGATGTACACGGAAACACAGAGAAGGGCTTCCGTGTGCTTCCAGGTCCGTGCCTCCACACCGCAAGCCATAGAACATGTCCCATCTTGAGGATCATGGACCCATTGAGGCCGATGCCCGTGTCTAGCTGATCAGTGGTCTGCAGTCTGCAACATGGGCACGAGTGAATGCACCCTAAAACCGAAAACACATTGGTCCATATTTACCAATCCTATGGCTGGCATAAGCTGGATAAGCTATTGGTTGGCTTTGAGACATAATTTTACACCATAAATGTGGCACAATTTTGGCACAAAATGACACCTCTTAGAGCATACCCGTTTACTAAGAAGTCCTGCCGTTTCCGCTAAGGCTACTTCACACTAGCGGCAACCTTCTCCGGCGGGTGAACAGCCTGCCGGATCCGTGCTGCCGCTAGTGCACGCGTGCTAATGGAGGTCCGCTCCGGCCCCATTGACTATGATGGGGGCGGGCCGGAGGTCCGGCCACAGCACGGCAACAATGCCGAGAGGCGGCCGGAATAGAACTACGACATGTCACCCGCCAGAACAGCCTGCCAGAGAAGGCTGCCTCTAGTGTGAAAGTAGCCTAAGCCCAACCACCTGGGCGAGTAAGTTGGAAAAAGAAACCCTAGCTACGCCAAATTGCCCAAAACGTTTAGACAGATTCTGGGTTTAGACACATTGGTAAATCTGGGCCACTGTCTGATTGCTTTCACGCTGGGTGGGGCTGAGCAGCCTGCAGTGTACGAGAACATGAACAATAATCATGTTTAGCACATAATAGATGCAATTCAGTAAATAAAGATCTGATGCCAAGGTGCCCATAGCCTTCAGTCACTCCATAAATGAAAGGGCACCAATTTCTAGTATACTTAGTTTCAGTTTCTTACCATTTTTAGGCTATTTGCTTGCTGTCAGTGAATGAGAGCACTTTTATTTACATGCAGACCTGTGTAGCTAGTTCTGCTCTCACTCGACAAGTGGATGCAATACTTTTCTAGTGTGGTCGGTGCTCTGAGAGCTCAATACATCTCTGCAAGTGCGTAGATGATATTCTCCCTTCATACATTTTTTAGGCCGTTGTGTAGTGGACAACTGTAGTGCTGGGAGCAGTCTGCACCAGAGCTCCTACTAAACAGCTGATTGTCGGACCCCTGCCCAAGGATAGGCCATCAGTATCCAATCCTGGACCGCCTCCGTGTGAATAAAATGTTCTACAGCTTTCTAATAGAATTCTTTCAAATTAAAGGAACTTTTCATTAAACTTCACTTTTCCTACCGTGTAAGCAATCTAGAAAAAGAAACAAGTAATAAAATGTGTCAAAAGTATTAAAAATAAGCACCATTTTTGGGAGCTTAACACTGGTGTAAATGCACTGCTGCAACGAAGTAGGATAAGGGCTCATGCACGCGAGCGTAATTGCGGACAGCTAACGCCGGGTCTGCAATGTACAGGCACCGGCCATGTGCACTCCATATCACAAATGCCGACCCAATGACTTGAATGGGTCCACAGTCCGCAAGATATGGAGCGGAGACATGGCTCGAAAGCCCACAGAAGCACTACGAAGTTTTTGTGGCGCGGACTGTCTCTTGCGGATCGTGGACCCACAAGTCAATGGGTCCGCACCTGCAAACGGCCTACACACGGACAGTACCTGTGCATTGCGAACCGCTATTTGCAGTCCCCAGCATGGGAACGGGGCACACGCTTGTGTGCATGAACCCTGATACTTTTGGGACAGGTTGTCATTTTCACCACGTCTGCATTTATGGCAGACAGAAAACGTGGACAGATCCACAGCAGCCAACCGTTATTCTGCATATTGGATAATGTAGATCTGTTTTTTACGCTCCATTTCAACTTGACCTCTTTTGTTTTTTTATGATGCAGATGAGGAGAAGAGGCGCCCTGACGTTTTTCATGCTGTGAAAATGGGTATGTTATTTGTCTGTGCACATTGTGGTGGACTTTCTTTGATGTATCCTCTAGTCTGTGCTATGTGTAGAATGACCAGGAGTCCTGGTGTGTATCATATATGTGTTATATTGCTTTGTGACTGTCGTGTGGGCATCCCTACTAATGGTTAGTGTTGCCCTGTATTGTGACTGAAAATCTGATCTATTCATGTGAATGGGGTTGTTTTGGGAACCAGAACATGGATTCACGTGAGCTGCCATGTGTGGCCATACACATTAATCTGAAGTTCATCCAAATGGACAATTTCAACTAAAATGAACGTTTGATCAAATTTAACAACGAACCATCGTTTTAGCCGACATATGACATACCATTATTGTTTGAAATGAAGTCGGCCGTGTTTAACATTTTCGTCCAGTAGATTTCATTGAACATGTATGGGCAGTTTGGACAACTGCAACGGCCAATTTGGACTATAGTGTGTATGGCCGCCTCTGTGGCATAAATGATTACCGAATGTTTGTTTGTGTTTAACCAAATGCCCTCATTTAGTTTATTTCACTTTTCTACTCCTGAGGGCTCATGCACACGGACATATTTTCTTTCAGTGTCCAATATTCCATATGTCCGTATTTCCGTTCCGCAAAAAAATAGAAGATGTCCTATTATTGTCTGCATCACGGACAAGGATAGTACTGTTCTATTAGGGGCCAGCTGTTCCGTTCCGCAAAATACGGAATGTACACGGAAGTCATCGGGTATTTTTTGGACCGCAAAATGCATACGGTCATGTGCATGAGCCCTAATCCAGATGAAAAATATATTTATTTTTTTAACTGAAAAACATCAATATGCTATAGGAAAATGAGCAAAGACAATAGTAAATGTAAACTCTTAAATGATATACAGTGCATTCGGAAAGTCTTCAGATCCTTTAACTTTTTTAACAGTGTGCTAAAAAAAAAAAAAGTTTAAGTTTTTTCCCATCATTCTGCACTTCTTACCTTGTACTGACAAAGTGAAAACAATGTTAGAAATCTTTTCTAATCTATTGAAAATGAAAAACTAAAATCTTGTAATGACATTAGTATTCAGACCCTTTACGCTGTACTTCCAATTTACAGCCATTTTCTGTCTTTCCAGAGATGTTCAATCGGCTTCAAGTCAGGGCTTTTGCTGGGCCCTCAAAAACATTCGGAGTGTTGTCATGTGCTGTCCGCATCCATTGCTCCATTCCATGGCCCCGCCCAAAAAATCCAGCATGTCCTTTTCTTGTCCGTTTTGTGGACAAGAATAGGCATTTCTACAATGGGCCGCGTTCCGTTCCGCAAATTGTGTAAGGCACATGGAGCGGCTTCCGTGTTTTGCGGATCCTCGGTTTGCGGATCCACAAAACACACACGTTCGTGTGCATGTAGCCTTAAGAAACGCTTGGCTGTGAAAAGGAAAAATTTTAAAACAATTCCAGAAAAAGTTGCTTTACACCCACATTGTTCACTTTCACAAGGGGTAACAGAACAAAATGCACCCCACATTTTGTTCCCCATTTCCCTCGAATACGGCAACACCCCATATGTGCTCAAAAAATTATGTATGGGCGCACAGTAGAGTTGTTTCGATACCAAAATTTTGATTCGGTATCGATACCATAAAAAAGTATTGCGATACTCGATACCATTCGATACCACGCTGAAAAAAAAAAAACCTCCAAAAAAAAATAATAATTTGTGAGTTGCGCAATTTTTGTTTTTACTTTTCTGTTACGACGTTCACCGCATAGGTTTTATTTTTAACAGTTTGGATTCGGACTTTAGATATGGCAATATGTTGTATGTTTATCTATATATTTTAGATGTAAAATTGGAAAAGGCAGCGATTTATACTTAATATTTCGGTGTGTGTTTTTTTAAAAAATTATTATTACTTTTTATTTAATTTTTATTTACTATTTCCCCCTTAGGGGTAGAACCTGGGATCTTTTCATCCCTTGTCCTATTCACCCTAATGGATCTCTATCAGGGTGAATAGGACTTCACATTTCCCTGCTGCCCTGTGCTCTGTGCACACAGCAACAGGGAGCACCCATGGCAGCCAGGGCTTCAGTAGTGTCCTGGCTGCCATGGTAACTGATCGCATTGTAGGGCTCCGATTGGTTACCATGACAGCCAGGACGCTACTGAAGCCCTGGCTGCCATGGGGAACTGCCACTGCGACCAATGGAGGGGACCCTGTGGCCACTGCCACCACTGATCTAAAAACGTTAATACTGGGAGGGGGGCGGGATTGAGGGCGCTCTGCCCACTCATTTAGGTTAATATGGCGTGGGGGTCGCACTGCCCACACAATAATTAACCTTTAATATAGATACAGGAGGCAGATACCACCGGCACCCACCTCCTGTATCTGTATTAAAGGTTAATAATCATTGTGTGGGCAGGAACGGGGCAGAGAGGCAGGCCGGGTACTTGTTGCAGGCGGAGGAGGAGGGCACAGGACACTGAGGAGGAGGAGGCGGCTGCTTCCGTTCGCCCGGCGCAGCAGTTCTCTGCTTCCATGTCCCTCCTCCCGCACTAATCACCGGCGGCTGCGTCATAGGAGGGAGGGATTTCCTTCCTTCCTCACTGTCTATGGCCGCAGAGAACACAGCGTGTGCCGAGCACTGCACACGCAGTGTCCTCCCATAACAGGAGATACTAGACCGCGCAGTAGCGCGGTCTAGTATCGAAAAAACGAACATCCCGATACCGAATCGATACTGGCATAAAAGTATCGATTGGGTATCGAAAGTTCGATACCCAAAACAACCCTAGCGCACAGCAGGGCTCTAGAGTCAAACAGCAAAATATGGATTTTGCTGACCTGAATTGGCAGACTTTGATTTTAGGTGCCATGTCGCATTTAATAGGTTCCTCAGGTCCCCAGAAATGAAAAACCCCAAGAAGTGACCCCATTTTGGAAAGAGCACCCCCGTACGAACATCTTAAGTGGTAGAAAGGGTACTTTTCAGCAAACGGGTGTCTCTCAGAAGGCAGAAACACTTGTTAAAGGATTTCAAAGCACACATTTGCGAAAAAAAGTTACAAGCAGACCCCAATTTTTTCCCCCACAGGGGGTTAAAGCAGAAAATGCACCCCAGTATGTGTTCCCCATTTTCTCCCCATTCAGGAAACACCCCATATGTGCTTGTAGCCTGCTGTATGCCTGCACAGCAGGCAAATAGCTAAATGTGAATTTGGCTGGCCTTAATTGGCAGACATGGATTTTAGGTGCCATGTCGCATTAAAAAATTTCCTGAGGTCCCCAGAAATTAAAAACCCCGAGAAGTGACCCCCCGTATGAACATTTTAAGGGGTGGAAAGGGCACTTTTGACCTAACAGTTGTGTCTCAGAAAATAATGTGTAGTGGTTGTTGGAAAGTGGATATGCAAGCGAGGTAGACTAAATCAGAGATATAAGGTGGTAAAACTACAGGGTACATCATGGATAAAATAAAATTAATACTCCATGGATGAGTGGTAGATTTGAAAACACTCCTGCATGCACAGGCCAGGTTTTTCAGGGCAGGTTTCGCAGTGGTAAATGGTGTCTTTCCTTATCCCCCTTTTGGAACACAGCCTGCATCTTTTTTGGGTCCTTCCCTTCCTTGCTGTCTGTGGGGACTTGACCTGTAAAATATTGCCCTGGTACATCACAGGCATCATGACTTCCAGAAGTACTGGGACCCTCCCCGACCTGGGTTTGAAAAATTAGGGCCTTGATAACCACCTCTTGGAACTGAAGGAAAGTTCCTGTGTGGCCTGCAGATTAAAATGGCACGTACGCATTGCACATTGCCATCTGTACAATGTGTACGGCCAGCTTTTTGTACCACACTTTCGTTTTTCATATGGCACTGTAGGGCTTCAGAAGTTGATCTGAAAGATCCTCCCCTCCCATGTACCTGTTGTAGTCCGGGATACAAACTGGTTTGGGGGTAGTGGTTGTGGTACCTCATACAGGAGCAGGGGAGCTGGCGTTAGTGTGACTGGTGGTCAGTACAAGGACATCCCTCTTGTACTTAACCACCAGCATGTTATCATGAAGGAGAGCCCTACTTTCACCCATTCTCAGTGGTTGCCCTACCAGGGATCTAGGGAGACCTCTCTGATGTTTGCGTACTGTGCCGCAAGCCACAGTGCCTCTGGCAGTTAGGGACATGAATAGGGGTATGCTGGTATAATAGTTATCCACATAAAGGTGGTAACCCTTATCCAGCAGTGGGTGCAGCAAGTCCCACACGATCTTCCCACTAACTAACTAGGATGGGGGCATTCTGGGGGTTCTATACGGGAATCTTTCCCTTCGTAAATGCAGAACTTGTGGGTGTACCCAGAGCTACTCTCACAAAGTTTGTATATCTTTATGCCATACCTTGCCCATTTACTAGGCAGGTACTGGTGGAATCTAATCCTCCCTTTGAAAAGTAATAGCGACTCATCTACACAGACATTTTTATAGGGGTTGTACACCTCAGCAAACTTTGTGCTGAAGAGGTCAATGACAGGCCTAACTTTGAATAGATGGTCAAATGTCGGGTCGTTTTGGGGTGGGCACTGTGCATTGTCACTACCACTAACTGCGTGCAAAAACTGTAGTTTAAAAATTCACTACAGTGTTAAAGTGAACACTGGCTAAAAACTAACTCACAGGATATATATATATATATAGAGAGAGAAATGTAGAAATATATATATATATATATATATATATATATTATTTATATAAAGCCCTAATAATTTCTTCTTTTTGAACAAAAAAAAAAGAAAAATTGGCAAAAAAAGTGAAAAAAATAAAAATAGCGCAAAGAATAATCGCCTGGTGCTGATAAGGCAGGTATGCACTGAAAAGCAATGGCGGTCACAGCTTGCACTCAGAAAAAGTGGTGCAGAGCTGGAAAATTGTAAAAAAGAATAATAAAAAATAAAGTGCACAGAATGGACAGGGACGGAGGGTGGTTTAGGACTCTGGAACAGCTGCAAATGAAAAAAAATCAGTGCAGCAATTCCAGATGTTCTTCTTTTCTTCTTTTTAGTTCTTCTTTCAGCAGGAAAGGGTTAAAGCGCAGTGGTTTGCACCACAAGTCCCAGCAAGCCAAAAGCAGCACAGAACCTCTCTACATGCAGTCACCAGCTAGAATGGCTGCAAACAGGGAGGTTCTGCCCAATCACAGCGCTGGAAGAGGACACCAAACACTTGTGTCCCCTGCCTCACCTTGGAGGAGACTGGTGCTGACCACCCCCCCTGCGCCGCCCACCCCACTGCTGCTTTTGGCGCTGCGATGTGCCGGTCTTTATTGACAAGTCTTCATAATCATGCTGGTCTTCATATTACAAGCGCCGGTAAGAGCAGCCATGGTGCCCCAATTCCCCTGCGATCGTGCCCCAGAGCCCGGCGGACCTTGCGCCGTACATGTACGTATGGCGCTGGTCCTTTAGTCACGTCCAGTTGCGCCGTACATGTACATCACGGGTCCTTAAGGGATTAATGGTGGCATTAGAGAATGCAACTTGTCCCGCCAAAAATAAGCCCTCATTCAGCTATGTGACTGGAAATATAAAAAAAGTTATGGCTCAAGGAAAATAGGGAAGAAAAATGAAAAAACTAAAAAACCTCTGGTATCCTAAGGGTTAAAGGGCTTCTGTCACCCCCCTTAACCCATTTTTCACTAGCTGACATTAGCTATTTGCTAATGTCAGCTGAGTCGAAATATATATTTATTACCTTGTCCGAAGTTACATTTACGAGAAAGCCACTTTATTATATGCAATGATCTGCTACCAGCAGTTGGCGTTACTTGCTGGTAGCCGCACTCGATGAGTGCACGCCCTTCCTCGTTTGATAGACAGGCCAGCGCTTTCTCCTCGCACTGGCCCGTCTGAGATAAATCCAGCGCTGCGCCGCATCGCTCAGTAGTCGGCGCAGGCGCTTGAGTGAGGACGCGAGCTTGCCGCTCGCTCAGTGCGCCTGCGCCGATTACGCCACCGCTACACCAGCTTCCCTTCCGGGTGTAGCGGTGACGTAATCGGGCGCAGGCGCACTGAGGACGGAGCGGCAAAGCTCGCGCCTTCACTCAGAGCGCCTGCGCCGACTACTGAGCGGTACGGCGCAGGCGCGGGATTTTATCTTCAGACGGGGCCAGTGCGAGGAGGAGAAAGCGCTGGCCCTGTCTATCAAACGAGGAAGGGGGCGTGCATAACTCATCGAGATGCGGCGGCTACCAGCAAGTAAACGCCCAACTTGCTGGTAGCGAAGATCATTTGCATATAATAAAAGTGGCTTTTTCTCGTAAATTACAACTTCGGACAAGGTAATAAATATATATTTCGACTCAGCTGACATTAGCAAATAGCTAATGTCAGCTAGTGAAAAATGGGTTAAGGGGGGTGACAGAAGCCCTTTAAGGGCATTATCTTGTTGGAAGGTAAACCGTCGGCCCAGTCTGCGGTCCAGGGCCTTCTGGATCAGGTTTTCATTAGCATTATCTCAGCTCTCTATTCAGCTTGTCCTCAAGTCTGATCATTCTCCTTGTCCCAGCTGCGGAATATTGCCCACAGAATGATGCTGCCACTCCATGCTTCACTGTAAGGCAGATACTGGGCAGTGCCAGGATTCTTCCAAACTTGATGCTTAGAATTGGAAATCTTGTTTCTCCCAGTCAGTTCCTCAGGTGCTTTTATGCAAACATGTATCATGTATATTTTACCAAGAAGAGGCTTCTTTCTAGCCCCTCTGCCATAAAGCTCAGATTGGTGGAATGCCCCAGTGATGTTTGACCATCTGCACACAGGGTCTTTGGAGCTCAGTATGACCATTAGGTTCTTGTTCCTCTCTCTTACCAAGGCTCTTTTACCCCGATTACTTAGTTTGGTTTGGCGGCCAGCTCTAGAAAGAGTCCTGCCCGTTCCAAACTTCTTCCATTTAAAAATCATAGAGGCTACTTTGCTTTTAGGAACTTTTAGTGTACCAGAAAACATTTTTTGTATCCTTCAGATCTGTGCCTCCACAAAGTCTTGTCTCTGACCTCTCCCCACATGGCTTAGTTTTTGCTTAGTTAGGTTCGGGTTATCTAAGAATTCCCTTATGGATTCCGCTACCACGGACAATAAGTTTTGGTCCGTGGTAGCGGAATCCATAACAGAATTTATAGATAACCCGAACTTTGTACGCCGAACTTGAAACACAAGTTCTCTCATCCCTAGCTGTGAGACCTTATATAGTCAGGACTGATTCTTTAAAAAAAAAAAAACCAAGTTAACTGAATTTGCTATAGGTGGAGTCCAGTTGATACATCTCAAAGAGCTAAATGTCAAGTGTCATAGCAAAGGGTCTGAATACTTACAGATGTAGTCGAGCTAAAATTGACATTTCACAGTGTTATCTCGTGACGCAAGCCATTGAAATCAATTCAAAAAGTCAATTAACCCTTAGGACCGGTATTTTTTATCGTATTTGTGTTTTCATTTTTCTTCCCCATTTTACTTGAGCCCTAAGTTGTTTATTTTTCCGATCACATAGCCTTATGAGGGCTTATTTTTTTGTGGGACAAGCTGTAATTTTTAATGCCACCATTTAATATGACATACAATGTAGTGGGAAAGCGGTAAAAAAAATTCCAAATAGGATGGAATTGGAAAAAAAAATGCAATTCCTCCACCGTTTTATGGGTTTTGTCCCTTTTTGGCAAAATGACCTTCATTCTCTGGTTCAGTATGATTACAACGATACCCCATATGTATACTTTTTTTTATGTCTAAATAGTGTAAAAATAAATTAAAACTTAAAAAAAAAAATTTTTTTACATCACCATATTCTGACCCCCATAACTTTTTTAATAGTTATATCTACTGAGCTGTGTCGGGGCTCATTTTTTGTTGGACTATGTGTAGTTTTCATTGATACCATTTTGGAGTGTGTGTCTTTTTTTATCACATTTTATTAAAAAATTTTGGGCAAGAGGAGCAATGAAAAAATGGCAAATCAGCCATTTTGACCCTTTTTTTTCCGTTACGCCATTCGCTGTATTGGAAAAATATTTTTATACTTTAATAGTATGGGTGTTTTCAGATGCGGTGATGCCCATGATCTTTATATTTTTTGTTATTTTTTAACTTTTCCTAACTTTCTTATGGTTTTGTAGTTTGTGTTTGAGGCTACAAGAATCTTTATTTATTTTTCTTCTGTACCATTATGTTTCTTATATATCTATATTGGTACTAGAATTGCTCATTTCTTATGTTGGCCTGCCACCTGCTGGGCAAAATACGAATTGCAGCTCCAATACCCTGGGTTTCTTCAGAGAGACCCAGCGTAGTGTATTCAATTACCGGCATCCTTATTGGTCGCAGAGGATGGCGGTAAGAAATGCAAGCTTCTGGGTTTTTTAGCTTTTAGATGCCATGATCAAGTGTGATCACTAAGGATGAGTAAATCAACTTGTTGATTTGTATTAAACTTTGTTCTAATACTGTACAGAGCAGGATCTCCGTACAGTATTAGAATGAGCCGGAGTTATTGCTTTGGGAAGTCTCGCGAGACTTCGCGCAATAACTTCATAAATTAATTTGTACTGTGAAAAACCATTTTCGGGTTCGGTTCCAAGGTAATACCGTTAACTCCGGCTCATCGGAGCCAATACATTCTAATACTGTATGGAGCTCCTGCACCGTACAGTATTAGAACGAAGTTTTATGCCAATCGACTTCAGATGTTTCATCCGAAGTCAATTCGCTCATCCTTAGTGATCACGTCCAGAGTTTTGTACACGTGCTTGCGCGAATGGGAGCAAAATTGGCACCTGTACACTCCATTTTCTGCTGCTTATCGAGCAACACTAAAGTGATTAGGCATGTATTTGGCTCCCTCAAATCATTGGTGGCAGTGGAGGCTCAGAAGGAAGAGAGAGGGCTGGATCGGGAGGAGAGAATACTTACCTTTCGATCCTCCCTACAGTTAAGCTCTTCCGTTCTAGCCAAAGCTGACGTCTGCTCCGCTTCCCGGTGGAATAACATCATCGGGGCTTGCACACCGAATTTAAGGAGAGCGGGTGGTGTTTTGAGTTCTAGCGGCATTACACAATACTAGTGGGTTCACTGTAGCGGTGCTCAAACTGATTCATCCTGCCTATCGGAGCTCCAAATCCTAATTTGCATAATAAAGTATGAATATCTCCACAACACTGGCACCTACAGTGGCAAGACGGGTATCATTTTATTTTATTTTTTATTCTATCAATTAATAATGGCTATATAAGGGGAAAAGACCAGGCATATAGCCTGGTAGGGTTGATCATGCTGTTTAAATAAGAAGCAATCAAAAATCAAAATGTATCCCATAATATTGCCAATAAAACTATAAATACTACACTTTTTTTTGATACGTCATAAGATGAGCCCCCACAGTTAACAAGTAAATTAAAATTTATGGCTCTGAAAAACCATTTCACCAGACTCCATGTTACAAAATCCAGATGCTGCTACTTCCCTTCTGAGCCCTGCTGTGTCCCCAAGCACAGTTGGGAAATTGCATAACACATTATGTAATGCCTTTTTCTTCTTTTAACCTTTGTAAGGGCTCTTTCACACTAGCGTTTTTCTTTTCCGGCATAGAGTTCCGTCGTCAGGGCTCTATACCAGAAAAAAACGGATCAGTTTTATCCCCATGCATTCTGAATGGAGAGCAATCCGTTCAGGATGTCTTCAGTTCAGTCTTTTTACCATTACAGGACGGAGATAATGCCGCATGCTGTGGTTTTATCTCCAGCCAAAATTCCGGAACACTTTTTTTCCGGAGCATATTTTCTTATTGAAAATACTGCAATGACGGATCCGTCCTTCACATGCGCAGACCGGTAAAAATGTGAAAAACATATATAACGGATCCGTCTCTCCGCATGACAAGCTGGGAGACGGATCTGTTCTTGCAATGCTTTTGTAAGACGGATCCGTAGCCGGATCCATCTTCAAATGCTTTCCATTTGCATGCAGATTGCCAGATCCGGCAGCCAGTTCTGGCGACAGAACTGCTTACCGGATCACTCTGCCGCAAGTGTGAAAGTACTCTAAAAAGGAAAAAAATAATGGGTTTAAAGCGGCATACTGTTGGAAAAAAATGAATTTTTCCTTTTCATGGTCCAAGTTTATGAAACACCTGTGGAGTAAAACCAACATTCGCAGCGGAGAGCGTCACAGCCAGGGACAAGGTGAGCTTTTTTTTCTCCCTGGCTGTGACGCTTTCCTCTGTGATTGGCCAGCTCACAGCCTTGAGAAACAGTAACCAATAAGGGGGGGGGGGCACAGCGGGCGAACAGAGCAGCGCATAGAAAACATAGTAAGCGCTGTAACATGCCATCAGTATTCCCCACAGAATCCACAAGTTATATTATAATGGCCGGACCCATGAAAGTCCCTCTTTAACAATTTTTGTTGTACTTTTTCTCCTGGTAACCCTTGTAAAAAATGTAAACTTTGAGGTAAATCTACATATTATTGTTAATGGGTTGTTTTTTTCCCTTTATTTTCAATTCTCTGGAACACCTGTGGGTAGTGTTGAGCGAACTTGTGTTTTAAGTTCGGCGTCTAAAGTTCGGATTCCGCCACCACGGACCATAACGGAATTCGGAATCCATATCGGGATTCTTCGATAACCCAACCCGAACTTTAGGCGCGGAACTTAAACCACAAGTTCGCTCAACACTACCTGTGGGTCATTTCTGTAGTGAGAGCAACTGGACTGGCATTTTGTCTTGGAGACGTTTCGTTCATCCATCTGACTGGCTTTCTCAATAAATGATGGGGACGATTTAAGAAAACTGGCTTAGTTGCCCCATAACAACTAGTCAGATCCCACCTTTCATTTTCCAAAGGAGCTGTGAAAAATGAAACTTGGAATCTGATTGGTTGCTATGGGCAACTTAGCCAGTATTCTTTACACCAGTTTGGATAAATCTCCTCCAGTGTGTCATGAACAAATAATTTTTGTTAAGTTATTACCACATAAAGTGTCAGATTAGAAAGAGGAGGCAGTGTCCTGAAGGCCAAAATAGGCGCTGTCTTTATAGTGTTAAAAGGGTTATCCCATGATTAATGTAAAAAATGAAAATCGGACATCATATACATGACAGTCTCTTTCTAGCAAGGCTAGAACCAGTGCTGTATCTCACATGGATTCAGAGCCCCTTTCTCAGGGAGCGTGTCCTTTCACCTCTCTCCCTAGTGCTGCCACAGTAGATGCAGCTGGTGGCAGTTAAAGGATGGAACTGAGTAGGTCTGTGCAGAAAGAAAAAAAGAGCAAACAGCAGGTGGCGCTATTCGTATACATTTTATTGAATCACGGAGTGGCTATACAAAACTTTTAACCCCTTTGGGACACATGACGTACCGGTACGGCATGTTTCCCGAGTCCTTAAGGACACATGACGTACCGGTACGTCATGAGTTGTTCCGATCACTGCTGCTCAGCTGGCAGTGATCGGAACAAGGTACCTGCTGAAATCATTCAGCAGGTACCTTGTTACAATGCCCAGGGGGGTCCTGTGACTCCCCCATATGGGCGATCGCTGCAAACCGCAGGTCAATTCAGACCTGCGGTTTGCAGCGCTTCTGTGCGATCTCTGATCGCGGGGATCAGAGAGTTAATGCCCCCAAACTGTTTTTTTTTAACCCCCCCTGCAGCCCCCAATCATATTGTGGCTGCGGGGGTGCAGGGGGTTGCGGGCGGCAGGAGGCGGGCGGGAGGCGGGGCGGTGCGGCGGGCGGGATCGCGATTGCGATCCCCGCCCGCCTCCCTGTAATCTATCCCTGGTGTCTAGTGGTTCTATCAGAGTGTCAGCACATTGCTGACACTCTGATAGAAACGGCTGGCATCTGTGCTGCAGATGCCAGCCGCTTAACCCCTTCCATACGGTATGGAAGGGTTAACAGGGAGGGAGCGCTCCTCCCTCTCCCATCGGGGGCTGCTGTGCCTTTGCAGCCCCCAACAGGATGGGATCGCAGAGGAGGGTGCTCCACTCCTCCTCATCCATCACCCCTGCCCAGTTATGGCAGCGGGTGATGGTTGCCATGGAGACAGGACGCTTTCAGAAGCGTCCTGCTCTCCATGGTGCTGAAATTCTGAATAGACCTGCTAAAGGTCTATTCAGACTTTCTAAGTACAAAATACAGTACAGTGCACTATATAGTGTACTGTACTGTATTATACAGAACACCAGATCCACTGGATCTTTCAGAACCAAGTGGGTCTGGGTCAAAAAAATGTAAAAAAGTGAAAAAAAAGTAAAAATGGAAAAAACACATAACACTGAATAAAAATTAAAAAAATAAAATACACTACACATATTAGGTATCGCGCGTCCGTAAAAACCTGCTCTATAAAAATATCACATGACTGAACTCCTCAGGTGAATGCCATAAAAAAAAAAAAATGGTGTAAATAAGCCATTTTTGGCACATTACATCACTAAAAGTGTAATACAAAGCGATCAAAAAGGCGTTTGCCTCCCAAAATAGTACCAATCAAACCGCCATCTCATCCCGCAAAAACGAGCCCCTACCTAAAACAATTGGCCAAAAAATAAAAAAACTATGCCTCTCAGACTAAAACATGATTTTTTTTTTGTTTCAAAAATGCTTTTTAGTGTTAAATGTAAAAAAAAAATTAAAAAGTAGACATATTTGGTATCTACACGTCCGTAAGAATCTGCTCTATAAAAATATCACATGACCTAACCCCTCAAGTAAACACTGTAAAAAAAAAAAATAATAAAAACTTTGTCAAAAAGCCATTTTTTTGCAACCTTACATCACAAAAAGTGTAATAGCAAGCGATCAAAAAGTCATATGACCCCCCAAATAGTGCCAATCTAACCGTCACCTCATCCCGCAAAAATGATACCCAACCTGAGACAATTGCCTAAAAACTGAAAAATATATGGCTCTCTCAGACTATGGAGATACTAAAACATGTTTTTTTTCATTCAAAAAGGATATTATTGTGTAAAACCAAAATAAATAAAAAAAGGTATACATGTTATGTATCGCCGCGTCCGTAAGGACCTGCTCTATAAAAATATAACATGACCTAACCCCTCAGATAAACGCCGTAAACATAAAAAATAAAAACGTTGTCAAACAAGCCATTTTTTTGTCACCTTACATCACAAAAAGTGTAATAGTAAGCGATCAAAAAGTCATATGCACCCCAAGATGGTGCCAATCAAACCGCCATCTCATCCCGCAAAAAATGAGCCCCTACATAGGACAATCGCCCCAAAAAACAAATATATATGGCTCTCAAACTATGGAGACACTAAAACATGATTTTTTTTTGTTTTAAAAAATTATATTATTGTGTAAAACTTATATAAATAAATAAAAGTATACATATTATGTATCGCGCGTCCGTCACAACCTGATCTATATAAATAACACATGACCTAACCCCTCAGCTGAACACAGCAAAAAAAAAAAAAAAATACGGTGTCAAAAGCCATTTTTGTCACCTTACATCACAAAAGTGTCATAGCAAGCGACCAAAATGTCATATGCACCCCAAGATGGTGCCAATCAAACCGCCATCTCATCCCGCAAAAAATGAGCCCCTACATAACACAGTCGCCCAAAAAAATAAAATAAAACTATGGCTTTCAGAATGTGGAGACACTAAAAAATAATTATTTTCAAAAAGGCTTTATTATGTAAAACTGAAACAAAAAACCCCAAAAAGTAGTCAAATTTGGTATTGTCGCGTCCGTAACAACCTGCTCTATAGAAATAGCACACAATCTAACCTGTCAGTTCAACTATGTAAATAACAAAAAATAAAAACAGTCCCAAAACAGCTTTTTTTTTGCAAATTTTCCATTTTAATCCATTTTTGCAGTAACAAAGCAAGGGTTAACAGCCAAGTAAAACTCAATATGTATTGCCCTGATTCTCTTGTTGCACAAACACCCCATATGTGGTCGTAAACTACTGTATGGCCAAACGGCAGGGCACAGAAGGAAGGGAACGCCATATGGTTTTTGGAAGGCAGATTTTGCTGGACTGGTTTTTTGACACTATGTCCCATTTGAAGCCCCCCTGATGCACCCCTACAGTAGAAACTCCAAAAAAGTGACCCCATTTTGGAAACTACGGGATAAGGTGTCAGTTTTGTTGGTACTATTCTAGGGTAAACATGATTTTTGGTTGCTCTATATTACACTTTTTTGAGACAAGGTAACAAAAAATAGAAATTCGGAAATTTCATCTCCATTTTCCAATAACTCTTGTGGAACACCTAAAGGGTTAACAAAGTTTGTAAAACTGGTTTTGAATACCTTGAGGGGTGTAGTTTCTTAGATGGAGTCACTTTTATGGAGTTTCTACTGTAGGGGAACATCAGGGGGGCTTCAAATGGGACATGGTGTCAAAAATCCAGTCCAGCAAAATCCGCCTTCCAAAAACCATATGGCGCTCCTTTCCTTCTGCGCCCTGCAGTTTGGCCATACAGCAGTTTACGACCACATATAGGGTGTTTCTGAAAACTACAGAATCGGGGCAATAAAAATTGAGTTTTGTTTGGCTGTTAACCCTTGCTTTGTTACTGGAAAAAATGGATTCAAACGGAAAATTTTTCAAAAAATCGAAATTCTGAAATTTTATCTCCATTTGCCATTAACTCTTGTGGAAAACCTAAAGGGTTAATGACGTTTGTAAAATCAGTTTTGAATACCTTGAGGGGTGTAGTTTCTAGAATGGGGTAATTTTTGGGTGGTTTCTATTATGTAAGCCTCACAAAGTGACTTCAGACCTGAACTGGTCCCTAAAAAGTGGGTTTTGAAAATTTCTGAAAAATTTCAAGATTTGCTTCTAAACTTCTAAGCCTTGTAACGTCCCCAAAAATGAAATAGCATTCCCAAAATGATCGATACATGAAGTAGACATATGGGGAATGTAAATCAATAACTTTTTTTGGCAGTATTACTATGTATTATAGAAGTAGAGTAATTGAAACTTGGAAAATTGCAAATTTTTCAAAATTTTTGGTAAATTTGGTATTTTTTTATAAATAAAAATGAAATTTTTCGACTTCATTTTACCAGTGTCATGAAGTACAATATGTGACGAAAAAACAATCTCAGAATGGACTGTATAAGAAAAAGCGTTTTAAAGTTATCACCACATAAAGTGACACTGGTCAGATTTTGAAAAAATGGCCTGGTCCTTAAGGTGAAATAGGGCCGTGTCCTTAAGGGGTTAATGGCATTCAGTTAGAAAAGTATTCAGATTCAGGTGCTGGATTGAAAAATGTAGAATATTTTTCTTGTGACAACTTCTTTTAGTGGATTAATGATAATGATAACGTGTAAGGCTGTGGGGAGCTCCATTTCCCTCCGATGCCATACGGATCCAGTACCGAACATCGGCTGTTTCACAGCAGTTTGCAGGCCTTGCCCCATTTACTGCAGAATGTAGAGAGTCTCAGGGCAACAGTGGGAATCATCAGGGTCCTGCTCATCATTATGGGATATTTCTCACAGCTAAACAGATGGTGTCAGTAGGCAATATATATTATTACTCCAAACCTACCATAAGGCTACATTCACACGACCGTATGAATGGCTCCGCATCCGTTCCGCAATTTTGCGGAACGGGTGTGGACCCATTCATTTCAATCGGGCCGCAAAAGATGCGGACAGCACACAGTGTGCTGTCCGCATCCGTAGATCCGAACCGCGGCCCCGCAAAAAAGATAGAGCATGTCCTGTACTTGTCCGCGGACAAGTATAGGCATTTCTATCATAGGGCCGGCTACATTCACACAGCCGGTATCTGTGTTTTGTGGAAACCCATACGGTCGTGTGAATGTAGCCTAAAGGTGTTACAGCCCACTTCAAAATGAGTACACCAAAAAGTAAAGCTATATTTCCTTTATTAAATTCAATTAAAACATGATCACATTAAAATAAGAGGAATCCACATGGTTGTAAGAGGTAAGACAGGTAAAAAGAACCAAACTAGTAGGGGACTTACTCACATGCAGACCAGGGCAAGTTTATATGTGAACATACCATAGAAAATCCAGGCACCGGAAGTGTACAGCGACCTCACAATAGAAAGACATACATCAAAGACCCGATGTCTGCATGCAGGTCCCCCACTTACCCAACGCGTTTCGCCAACGGCTTCGTCAGGGAAAAAGTGAATAAAAGGGATAGTGACGACATCCACCTACTTATATATACCTGTGCCACACTGATTATTCCAATTGGAGACCTAATTGATTCAGCCAGCAGTAATAGCGCCATGTGGTCAGTATCACGCGAGTATCCAAGATGGCTCCACAAATCCCACAATACCAAAAGAACACATAGAGACATATAAATATCGCAAGAGATAAAACGGGCACGTGATCCCCCAATCCTACAAGACGAGAACCACAGTATGGCCGATCACATGACCGCAATCGCAGACATGTGATCACTAATCTCGCGAGAGTGAGGAACACCACCAAAAATCACATGAACAAGCAGGAACTGAAGACTGTTGCAGTAGAGGCCTGGCAGAGCATCACCAGGGATGAAACCCGCGTCTGGTGATGTCTATGCATTCCAGACTTCAGGCTGTAATTGACGGCAAAGGATTTGCAACCAAGTATTAAAAAGTGAAAGTTTGATTTATGATTATTATTCTGTCCCATTACTTTTGGCCACTTAACAAGTGGGAGGCACTTATGCAAACGGTTGTAATTCCTACACCGTTCACCTGATTTAGTAACATAGTAACATAGTATATAAGGCCGAAAAAAGACATTTGTCCATCCAGTTCGACCTGTTTCCTGCAAGTTGATCCAGAGGAAGGCAAAAAACCCCTGTGAGGTAGAGCCAATTTTCCCCACTTAAGGGGAAAAAATTCCTTCCCGACTCCAATCAGGCAGTCAGAATACCTCCCTGGATCAACGACCCATCTCTAATAGCTATAGCCTGTAATATTATTACGCTCCAGAAATACATCCAGGCCCCTCTTGAATTCCTTTATTGTACTCACCATCACCACCTCCTCAGGCAGAGAGTTCCATAGTCTTACTGCTCTTACCGTGAAGAACCCTTTTCTATGTTTGTGTACAAACCTTCTTTCCTCCAGACGCAGAGGATGTCCCCTCGTCACAGTCACAGTCCTGGGGATAAATAGATGATGGGAGAGATCTTTGTACTGACCCCTGATATATTTATACATAGTTATTAGATCTCCCCTCAGTCGTCTTTTTTCTAGAGTGAATAACCCTAACTTTGATACCCTTTCGGGGTACTGTAGTTGCCCCATTCCAGTTATTACTTTAGTTGCCCTCCTCTGAACCCTCTCTAGCTCTGCTATGTCTGCCTTGTTCACGGGAGCCCAGAACTGTACACAGTACTCCATGTGTGGTCTGACTAGTGATTTGTAAAGTGGTAGGACTATATTTTCATCACGGGCATCTATGCCCCTTTTGATGCAACCCATTATTTTATTGGCCTTAGCAGCAGCTGTCTGACACTGGTTTTTACAGCTTAGTTTGTTATTTATTAAAATTCCTAGATCCTTTTCCATGTCAGTGTTACTGAGTGTTTTACCATTTAGTATGTACAGGTGACTTGCATTATTCCTTCCCATGTGCATAACCTTACATTTGTCAGTGTTAAACCTCATCTGCCATTTCTCTGCCCAAGCCTCCAATCTATCCAGATCCCTCTGTAGCAGAAAACTGTCCTCTTTAGTGTTAATTACTTTACACAGTTTAGTGTCATCTGCAAAAATTGATATATTACTGTGCAAGCCTTCTACAAGATCATTAATAAATATATTGAAGAGAATGGGGCCCAATACTGAACCCTGAGGGACTCCACTAGTGACCGTGACCCAATCTGAGTGTGTACCATTAGTAACCACCCTCTGTTTTCTGTCACTCAGCTAGTTACTTACCCACATACAGATATTTTCTCCTAGTCCAAGTGTTCTCATTTTATATACTAACCTTTTATGTGGTACAGTGTCAAATGCTTTGGAGAAGTCCAGATATACGACATCCATTGATTCGCCGCTGATTTGGGTGTAAATACCCTCAAATTAAAGCTGACAGTCTGTAGTTAAAGCACATATTGTTCGTTTCATTTCAGATCCATTGTGGTGGTATATAGAGCCAAGACGTTAGAATTGTGTAAATATCCCAATATTTATGGACCTGACTGTGTGTATATGTATAGCATTAATTACTCAACAAAATGAAAAACATAAATTATGAAAGAAGTGTGGAAACCCCCCCATATACTAATAAAGTGCAAACATACTAAAGTGCTCAGTGTGCAAAAGTGCAGGTGCAAATGGTGCAAATATGCAGTGACAATCGTGCATTAATAGTGTAAAAGGAAGAAGAGCACAGGTGTCCCCACTCCATTAATGAGGACAAAAATTGATTGAAAAAGTTTTTTTTATGGAGACGAACACCATTATCCAAAATTTATCAGAAGCTGTACAATTCATATATAAATTAAATCCAGAAAAAAAAAAAATATATATATATAATAATTATGTGTATGTGTGTGTGTGTGTGTATATATATATATATATATATATATATATATATATATATATATATATATAATTAAAATGATGGACAATTGAAGCTCTGTCTTAATAGAAGAAAATGCCCACTGTTGATAGCTGAATTTTGCATGGCCTGGCATGCCTTTTGGCCGGATCATCCATTCATCACGTAATAGATACAATACATTCGCCTTTCTAACTGTATCTTCTAGGGAATCTGTCGCTGGTCAAAGAGATTGTGGATGAAGATCCCAGTCAGGTCAATGCTGTTAATGCGGATGGGGCATCTCCACTAATGATGGCGGCCGTTACTGGCAAGCTGGAGCTAGTGCAACTCCTGGTTGACAAGAATGCAGACATAAACAAGCAGGACAGTGTCCATGCCTGGACAGCTCTCATGCAAGCCACCTACCATGGGTAAGTACACCGAGTAATACCAACATTCAGGGAAAAATGGAAATGTCCAGATGTAATTGTTTCTTTACTGATTATTAGTGCACACACTTTTTACCTTTTATTTTTGGAATATAGTGTAAATATTTTCCCTGGAAATGTCTTCTATATTGAAGGCCTAGCCTCAGTGTAGGCCGTACATATGATCAGCCGGGTTTCCAACACCTGTTTTCCTGCAGATTAGCTGTTCCGCACTAGCTCCATCACTACACACCTCCATCCATTGTGTAGTGGACCCAGCTGGTTACTACAGTGATGCTCCCATTGAAGTGGATTCGAGCTACGGCTGATTAGCAGGGAGTCAGTACCGTGAAGATTAGATTTTGGTGGCCTGTCTTGAAGGTGGGTCATTAGTATCAAAGTACTGGAAAGTCACTTTAAGTTACCAGTCCAACGGTCCGCTGTTAGCCTCTATTTACCTTGCTAAAGCAATTGTAGCCTAAGTAAAGAAAGGGATATGGTGCTGGATGGACTGTTAGCAGTTCCTTCAGTCAGGAAGGGTAGGACTTCCATATTATGAACCCGGGTTACCTCTTCAGATGATACTTTTCTCTGGTGGAAGATCTTGGGGAAAATGCCACACCTCGTAGACCTATGATTGTTGAACGTATAATCAGCAGAATCCTCCTACAAAAATCTACTGGCCAGCTTTGGTAAGAAACATTTTGGTGTACAAATACACAACTAAGGAGGCCTTCTGAAGGATAAGAATTAGATTATTTGATATTTTCTTTTCTTTTAAAGGGTAACCAAACTTTTGTAAAACTTTAGCCTCGTAATAGTGACAAGTCCAAGCTTCTAACATACCCCATTCACTTACAGCTGTGGATTTTAGTTCTGTTGTGGAACTTCACAGCATATTTTATCCAAATGAAAATCCTAAGTGAGGTTTGTATGTAACATGTTGTTTTCATCAAGGATTTGTTTTGCATATTTCTAGGCCAGTTCGATCATGTAATATTTATGCCCCAGATTTCTTCACCATTTTGCCTTTGGGATATTTGTGACAGTTTTGTCTGAAAATACTTGATCCAAAAATGAAGGGCAGAAAAGTATACATCACAAATTGCTCTGCTGTTTGTCTAAATTTGTCTGTGTAATCATTTTTATTCAAGTTTTTTGAAAAAGGTGAATAATCAGTCGTGGCTGCGATCACACACGAATACACACAATGCATGTGATACAGTGTAAGACTTTATCATTATATCTAAGGTATGAGTTGTAAACTCCAGGGCATCCGCTCGGATGCTGCCTACCTGGAGTCATGAAGGTATTAAAGTTATCGTAAAGCGGTCTCCGCGAACATGCAGTAGAAAACAGATCCAACATGAACGAAAGAACGTGATTCCAAAATGGTATAATTGGTGAATTTGTCTGTTTTTTTAAGTTTTGTCAGAATTGAAACCTTGTCGTGTGTGCGGACAGGAAAAAAGAACAACTGTTGGTGTTGTAGCCTTCTGCATTTCATTATGGCTTGGTTCCATGCAGGCATGAGGGCTTCTTCCCTATTAGATGACTGACCAGATGCTGCTTGACTACAATTTTATGTCCTAAAGTGACTTCTTGTGAAAACCAATAAAAGGGTTATCCACCTTTATGGGCCTTACAGCTAGACCCCATCCACATCTCCGGACAGAAGCATACGTACCTGCTCCTTGGCTCCAGGTTCTGTTTCACGGGGGTTACATGGAGTGCTGCAGCCAATGACTGGCTGCAGTGTTGATGAATCCCCCAAGTGTCACGTCAGTGGTTCACAGGATGCATGCGGGACACATCACTGTTGCAGTCAGGCCTTTGCTGGTGTGGCATACGTGACTCCCATGAAATCGAATGTTGGCGAGCGGAACCAAAGTGTGGCAGATGCGGTGGGTAGCAGGTAAGTATGCTTCCCTTCGCAGGTCCAATGATGTGGTGGTGGAGTCTGGCCATAAGTCCCAAAACAGTAGATGTAAACATAATATATGGACTAATGATAAAATCTGAGACTCTTAGCCAATATATTTTGATCAAAATACATCTGTGGCCACCTACCCAGCGCCACGGAGGCAGGTCCTACGCTATACCTACCTATGCAGTTGTGCATCTATGTTCAGGAGAACAGACCCTGCACATATAGTATGTTGCACTGAGTTACCTCTGTGTGCATCAGCAACCAATGAGAGGAGGAGCACACACACTCATGTGTACCACCTTAATCTAGGTCGCCTATTAGATAGGTGGGGCAAAAGTGCACATGCTGCTCCCAGGATGGTTGCTGATCCATGCAGAGGTTGCTAGGAACAACACACAATATGTGCAGGGTCTGCTATCCTGAATGTAGATGCACAACTGCATAGGTAGGTATAGAGGAGGACCTGCCACCGTGGCGCTGGGTAGATGGGCACAGATGTGTTTTGATCAAAATATATTGGCTAAGAGTCTCAGCGTTTATCATTAGAGTGAGGTCTTAGTCCATATATTATGTTTGCATCTACTGTTTTAGTGCATTATTTTCTGTGATTTTATAAATGTAGCCATGCACATCCGCATGTGTACTATCATATCGTGCAGGATGTTTTGTATCTTTTTTTCTCTGTGATTTTTCTGGCCATAAGTCCACTGAAGGGGGTCCACCCATTTAAGAAATACATTTTGATCGTTAACTCATTTTCAGTGAAAAACATGGACTTGATAATACATGCATACTTCTAATTCAATGTTTTTTTCTTCTGTCAACTTAGAAACAAAGAAATTGTGATATATCTGTTAAATCAAGGAGCTGATGTGAACCTGCGTGCAAAAAACGGCTACACGGCATTTGACTTGGTGATGCTGCTAAATGACCCAGGTTTGGAGCTTTACCTTCATGTATCTCCCTGTACGTGCTCCGGCGGTGAGCCTGGCCTCTCTGTTGTGGCACAGCCACTGATAGTAGGGCTGGTTGGTCCTATCAGGGACATCGGGCCAATCAGGTTCTGTACCAGCGTCACATGCCGAGCACCGAACTTTATAAAGAATACTCATGTTTTCTGATCTCAGGTAGGATGATACTTCCCTCATTGTATGAGGCAATGCATACAGGCACTTTCCTTGGCTAAAAAAGGGACGTGACGTCTGATTCACACAGTATACTTTCCTTGGCTGCCTTTAGTATTGCAGAAGTAAAGAGAAGCACCACCGGACCAGTATCTTTCACAAATGCTAAGGGCTGGTGACTAGCATAGAAGCACATTAAAGAAAATATAGTAATGATCTACTGATAGGTACTTTTTGTCTTACATGGTCTCTGTTGGACACTTGACAAGGACCTCTCTGGCAGATGTACATAAGACAGCTTGGTGTAGTTTGGGATTATAAAAACAAAATGTGAAAGCAAAAGATCCTGGGGTACATTTACTATTGAAAATGCACCAGTTTTGGGCACACTTTGCAACAAAAAAACTGGCATGCATTGCTTTTCATCCCATTTACTAAATGTTTTGTACACATTTCTAAGCATTTTTCGCCTCATCCGAAAAGGAGGTGTAGCTTTTTGAGGAAGGGGTGCGGCTTTATGGGAAAGGGACATAGCCTGAATTCACTTCCGTGTGCCAAAAATGTGTGCTGGCTTCTCAAACAGCTGATCGGCCGGGGTCCTGGGTGTCAGACCCCTGCCGATCAGATGCTGATGATCTATCCTGAGGATAGATCATCAGTTCAAACAAAGTGCAGGACCCCTTTAATGAAAGCAGACAGTCTCATGTTTGCAGTTGTCTTGATGGGCTATTGACAGCCATAACCAACTTCATGTAACAGACAAGAATTATTTAAAAATAAAATGCGGGCCGCAATATGGCCACGGACCCACAACAGCCGTATGAACAAGGCCCGAAGGAGAATTTATGTGTCTATCTTGAGAACATAATCAGGTACATCTGAATGGTTGCAGTCTCTCACTGGTTTGCAGGTTTGGTTGTCCTACCAGACAGAGCTGAAGATTTGATTATCTTATTAGACCGAGCTGAAGGTTTTATTATCCTACCAGACAGAGCTGAAGGTTTGGTTATCCTACCTCACAGAGCTGGAGGTTTGGTTATCCTACCTCACAGAGCTGGAGATTTGGTTATCTTACCTCACAGAGCTGGAGGTTTGGTTATCCTACCTCACAGAGCTGGAGGTTTGGTTATCTTACCTCACAGAGCTGGAGGTTTGGTTATCCTACCTCTCAAAGCTAAAGGTTTGGTTCTCCTATCAGACAGGGGTGGAGGTTTGGTTATCCTATCCGACAGAGGTGGAGGTTTGGTTATCCTATCAGACAGAGCTGTAGGTTTGGTTATACTACCAGGCAGAGCTTGGAGGTTTGGTTATCCTACCAGGCAGAGCTTGGAGGTTTGGTTATCCTACCAGACAGAGCTGGAGGTTTGGTTATCCTACCAGGCAGAGCTTGGAGGTTTGCTCATCCTATCAGACAGAGCTTGGAGGTTTGGTTGTCCTACCAGGCAGAGCTTGGAGGTTTGGTTATCCTATCAGACAGAGCTGGAGGTTTGGTTATCCTGCCAGGCAGAGCCTTGAGGTTTTGTTATCCCATCAGACAGAGCTGGATGATTGGTTATCCTACGAGGCAGAGCTTGGAGTTTTGGTTATCCTATCAGACAGAGCTGGATGTTTGGTTATCTTACCTCACAGAGCTGTAGGTTTGGTTATCCTACCCCACAAAGCTGTAGGTTTGGTTATCCTATAAGACTGAGCTGGAGGTTTGGTTATCCTATCAGACAGAGCTGGTGGTTTGGTTATCCTACCTCACAGAGCTGGAGGTTTGGTTATCCTGCCTCACAAAGTTGGAGGTTTGGTTATCCTACCTGACAAAGCTGGAGGTTTGGTTATCCAACCTGACAAAGCTGGAGGTTTGGTTATCCTATCAGACCGAGGTGGAGGTTTGGTTATCCTATCAGACCAAGGTGGAGGTTTGGTTATCCTATCAGACCGAGGTGGAGGTTTGGTTATCCTATCAGACCAAGGTGGAGGTTTGGCTATCCTACCCGACAGAGGTGGAGGTTTGGTTTTCCTACCCGACAGAGGTGGAGGTTTGGTTTTCCTACCCGACAGAGGTGGAGGTTTGGTTATCCTACCCGACAGAGGTGGAGGTTTGGTTATCCTACCCGACAGAGGTGGAGGTTTGGTTATCCTACTCGACAGAGGTGGAGGTTTGGTTATCCTACCAGGCAGAGCTTGAAGGTTTGGGTATCCTACCAGACAGAGCTGCTTGTTATATAACATGTAATTTTGCAGCAAACAATAAACCTTATACTTGTGTATTCCATCTGCTTAATAGAGAAAGGTCAATTTCAACTTCACATATGCTACTGGAAAAAAGCAGAATACCATGGCCAATATAAAATGTCTAGGATACACAGTACAGTAGTGAAGCAAGTAGAAACAGGTTAGCACTACATCTTTCATTATAATCAGTACAGGTTCCAGTACAATAACGTGCAAGTGGAATAAATAATATCGTACAAGTGCAATAGTTAATGAGTATACAGCTATGACAGCACAATCACAGACATGATACTCCAATGTGTCTGTGAAGGTTCTCATTTATCCAGGTCATGGGATATCTGTAAAGAATAAATCAAGGCAACTGGACTTGCTGTAGATTTCTTGAATTCTTGTCTCAGTGTGTTGCTGGGTTTAAAGCAGACAGGGATGTTATGTTTATTAAAAATCCTTTTGTGTTTCTGAGACACCCCAGCTACATATGGGATAACCATATTTTTGCGTCTGTCATGCTTCTCGCCCTCACTGGTAGTCTTGGTGAGGCCAAGGCGAAGGAATTCAAACACCTCAGAGGGGCACTTAAAACTTGTGGGTATCCAGATTGGGCCTTTGTCAAAACAGAAGGAAGGAGAAGAGAGAACACCAAGACTACTAGTGAGGGCGAGAAGCATGACAGACGCAAAAATATGGTTACCCCATGTGTAGCTGGGGTGTCTGAGAAACATAACAGAACATCCCTGTCTGCTTTAAACCCAGCAACGCACTGAGACAACAATTCAAGAAATCTACAGCAAGTCCAGTTACCTTGATTTATTCTTTACAGATATGATACTCCAATGCATGTTTTAATTCTCCTTGTCAGGGGATACTGGAACTTGTATCAACTGTAATCATAAAAGTAGTGCTAACTTTTCTCCACTTTGTGTCTCTATTGTAATTGCCTAATTATTTATATTAATTTTACTTGTAATTAACTTTTATTACATTTATTACATTACATTTATAAATGTATTATTTTATTTATTGTTACCTTTTTTAGTGCATGTTGTATTGTTTAATATAAATGCCATTTGTTATTTCTGGTGGCGCTGCTGCTGTAGGTTTATGTATTTGTAGAACTAAAGCAGACCACTGGAACTATGTGAACAGGTTGTGGTACATACAAGTTTACATACTTAAAGGGGTTATCCCATGACTAATGTAATAAATGAAAATCAGACATCATATAGTACATGACAATCTCTTTCTAACAAATCTAGAACCAGCCCTGTACCTCACATGGATCCAGAGATCTCCCCATTCATTGCTCTGCTAAATTTATATTGAGCTGACCGATCAAGAGGAGTGTCTTTTCTGCTGGAGCTCAGGGGGCGTGTCTCAGCTCTCCCTATCACAGCTCAGGGGGCGTGTCTCAGCTCTCCCTATCACAGCTCAGAGGGCGTGTCTCAGCTCTCCCTATCACAGCTCAGGGGGTGTCTCAGCTCTCCCTATCACAGCTCAGGGGGCGTCTCAGCTCTCCCTATCACAGCTCAGGGGGCGTGTCTCAGCTCTCCCTATCACAGCTCAGGGGGCGTGTCTCAGCTCTCCCTATCACAGCTCAGGGGGCGTGTCTCAGCTCTCCCTATCACAGCTCAGGGGGCGTGTCTTAGCTATCCCTATCACAGCTCAGGGGGCGTGTCTCAGCTCTCCCTATCACAGCTCAGGGGGCGTGTCTCGGCTCTCCCTATCACAGCTCAGGGGGCGTGTCTCAGCTCTCCCTATCACAGCTCAGGGGGCGTGTCTCAGCTTTCCCTATCACAGATCAGGAGGCAGTTGAAGGATGAAACTGAGCATGTGCGGCCTTTTCAGAGAGACGGACAAAGAAATAGGAAAAAACAAACAGCAGGTGCCGCTATACAGAGACATACTATGGCTATGCTAAATTTTTAATTAAATGCATTTACAAAACTATTCAGATCTAGGTGCCGATTTGAAAACTGTAAAATATTTTTCGTGGAACAACCCCTTTAAGTTTGGATGATGTTTTCATTGAGGATAATGGGAGTCTCTTTTTCTTTGCATGTAGACACAGAGCTGGTACGACTTCTAGCAACGGTCTGTCTGCAGGCCGACAAAGAGAGGGCGAAACAGAAGAATAAAACACTGTTCCCCAGTTCCAAGAGCAAGCAGCCTTATTCCATCCCACTTCCACCGGAAGATAGAGCTGGATTAAAGGTACAGCGTTGATTTCGCTTTTATCTGAAATGCTTTGAATGAAAGTGTCACATACTTTGGCAGCATGAAATACCGACAAGCCGCCTCATTGAAACGTGCCAGGCACAGGGAAAACTGTCTGCTAGATGACTCCCTTTTTGGCTTCTCCTTGCCCAGCTTCCACTTGTTTGACCCTGTATCTCTATAGTCTCACCCTATATGCAAATAGAGTGCGATCTGTCGATGAAGCCGAGCCAAGGAGGAGAAGCTGGAGGGGGCTTGTGACATTGTGAAGTCAGTTTGTGACATTTTTGATCTGCTGCAGTCAAGCAGTAGGGTTTTTTATTGTTCAGTGAACGCATCTAGGAGTAACAGCAACTCATTCATGAAGCAGTGGACCACACAAACTCACAGTGGTGAAAGCATATTGCACGGAAATGCCTCCTATTCTTTGTTGTATCAATCACTAGAGTCCCAAACTGCCTCTGGAAGTTACATCATGTAGGGGGAACTGGCATCGATAAGTTTGGCCAAAGAGTGTATTTTATGAAAATAACGCCTGCTCTGTAGTGAAAACACCACACTAGACTTTACAGTCATGGGGACTTTCTTGCAATATTTTATTGTGCACTGTCAAACATGCATAAAGGCTTATGTGGCTAAAAGTGTATATCTGTAAAACTTGTCTATATGAATTTATCTTCAAAAGTGAAGAGCCTAAAAATCTGTGTAAACATTCAAGTTACATTCAAGTCCACTAATGGACTGGTTAGACCAGCGTTCCTCAAATAGTGAGGCTCCGTAAAGGGGGGCTCCAGGTGACAGGAGATAAACGCTTCCACTGTGGAAGCGTTCATCTCCATAGTGATCTGTATCGCCGTCCTCTGGACAGCGAAACAGATCGCTGTGCTGTGCGGCAGGGGAGGGAGAGGCGTCTCCCTCCCCTGCTCCTCTGATAGGCTGCGGGCCTTGTGCCGCGCGAAATGTTTTCTTCTTCCTAGGGGGGCCATGACAGAAAATAATTGAGAAGCACTGGGTTAGACCAAGGGGAGGATTAGATGTGTGACTGCTCATCTTCTCATTCTTTTAGTGGAAGACCCACCTATATGTGGCAGGATGAGAGCACACAACCTCTCTGAGAGAATGCAATGCTTATGGGGAAAGCTGCCTCAGATGTCATGGTCACAATTGACATGGCATCTGAGGGGTTAAATGTCTGCAATTGACGTTGTCCCCAATTGCAGACTTTGCATCCAGGTGCCTGCTGTGTAAAACAACGGAAACCCAGCGGCGTCCGGCACTCTTCGTCAAGTGGTTAATATAGATTATTCTCAATGTGAGATTGCCCCTCCATTCATGCATCTGGCGCTTTTTAGCTGTGACCATGCCAATAATGGGCATTTCTATTTTTGGTGCATTAAAGGCTATAAAATACCTGTTGCATAAATGAGGGTATGGTCATTGAGAACAATAGGAGGTAGAGTCCAAAAGGCTAGTTGTGGTGGCTTTTTTGGCATTTATATTTTTCAATATTTTGGCGTGCTCCCGATTTTTTTAAACTATATAAAAGGATGTATATATCAATCATTTGACACCTATCCACCTGGTAGACTGAATCACACAGGATAGGCTTTGATACACACCTCAGCAGGCAGTATCAAACCAAATAGGATTAGATACACATCTAAGCAGGCAGTATCAAACATAAAGAATCTTTGATATAGAAACAGTGGACTGTACTGCACATGATGGCCTTAGATACAGGGGCAGTGGACCGTGTTGGACATGACAAGCTTGGATACATACCACACAAGGAAGTATCAAATGAGATTAGGCTATGGTACAAGCTCAGGAGACTGTATCGCACAAGGTAGAATTACAAACAGATATGCCTTGATATGATTATTGATTGGAGATGGTGAGGGAAGTGGCTGTGCACTCTTAGGCTTCGTTCACATCACCGTTCAACCTTTCCATTCTCCTTCTGTGTTTAGGAGCAGGAGAACGGAAAGGACGGATTCAACACATAACTGAGCTTAACGGAGAAAAGGACCACATAGACTATAATGGGGTCCGTTAGGTTTCCGCTCAGAAGAAGATTTTTGAAACGGAGATAAAAGTCCTGCATGCGCTACTTTTGTCTCTGCTCCAAAATCATCTTCTGAGCGGAAACCTAACGCACCCCATTATATGAGCTCCATTCGGCTCAGTTTGGTGTCAGTTATGAGCCTTGCCCGTCCTTTCCGTTCTCCTGATCCTAAACCGAGCAGGAGAATGAAAAGGCTGAACGCTGATGTGAACAAAGCCTAAGGGATGTGATTTATAAGCTCAATTAGAAATAGACCGAGGAGTCGTGTGTGGGTGTACTAACATGGCCACAGGAGGTGTAGTGGGCAGCAGACTGAAAGGTGTGGCAGGCAGGTGAGCCCTGTGACTCATCACGCTGCAGAGCAGGTTAGGTTGGTTTAGAAATAAAGCTAGATAGTGAGGCAAACAGGAAGTGCTGGATGTAAACATTCCTGCTGAGCTGCTCTGATGTCCAGAAAGCACAGCCATGGAAAAAGGATATTGAGGCTATAAATATGCATCGTGAGGGGTTTTAGAAGCATATAAAAAAAATTGACATTGGGACCAGACAACCTGTTTAAATGTGTTTATTGTTACTGTGACAGGTCAGAATATTGTGTACCTATGGTATACAGGACAATTTTCACACTTGTGACATGTACAAATAAAATCTAAAACTATACTAACTCCCCCCCACCCCTTATATATTTTCTGAAAGTAGACACCTGACACATTGTCAAAATGCCACTTAGCACTTTATACATACAGGCACCTTTATACAATTTTTCAAAAAATTGCATAAATATTGATATTAGTGCATAAAGCCCAGCAGCAAGCTATATGCACTACACCTCCTAAAATGAAAGTTCAACGTGTGCAGAGTTCATGCATACCATTTCACACATCAGTGATTGGAGCCTCCACAGACATAAGGTATAAGGGAAAGATCTGCACCTGTTCTGTGTATAGAGCCGCACCGTTTTGGCTCAAAATCACTGATGGAAATCACTGACCGAACACTGATGTGTGACTAAAGCATTATGCCTAAACTTACATGTTCTTATCTAAATAGAATCACCAGAACTGGAAAGACAAAAAATCTGTTCTGAATCTTGAAATTCTAAAATAGAGAAACCGGTAAAATGCAAGGATTGCACACTGTGAAGTGCACCTTCAAAACATATATAGTTAAAGGGGTTCTGGACTTAGTTTAAACTGATGATCTATCCTCTGGATAGATCATCAGCATCTGATCGGTGGGAGTCCGACAGCCGGGACCCCCGCCGATCAGCTGTTTGAGAAGGCAGCTGCGCTCCAGGAGCACTGCGGCCTTCTTACCGTTTACCACCGGCCCGGAGACGTCACGACTAGTATCACTGGCCTGGGCGGGGCTAAGCTCCATTGAAGTGAACAGAGCTTAGTTGCACCCAGGCCAGTTGATACTCATCAGTTTAAACAAAGTGCAGGACCCCTTTAATGAAAGCAGACAGTCTCATGTTTGCAGTTGTCTTGATGGGCTATTGACAGCCATAACCAACTTCATGTAACAGACAAGAATTGTTTAAAAATAAAATGCATCCAAACAAATATGCCGTATAAAACTCACATCCAAGCAGAAGTTTACACACAAAATGATGTAAAAATAATTTATGAATGTGTGAAAAGCTAATATATGCTACAAGCATATACATCAACAAGAGCTTGTGCTATCAAGAACAGTGAAACAGGCCGCGTAATATTTACCATCCTCTACAAATGTGTTAAAGGGGTTGGCCAGTTTCTATTACTGGCTGCGCATACGCTGGGAACAGCACATGCAGCTGCTAAACATTATTAAACTATCTGCACTGATGCCTGATGGTTTTTGTAAGACAAATTCATATTTACATGCAGGTCTGCTCACCTGCTTCCTGGTGCCTTGCTCCTAACATGGCTTCTGATGGAGGGTCCCATCCATCGCTCGCCTCCATTTGCTTACTCTGAGAACGGACTGCGCATGTGCAAGTTCCACTATCCGTCCCCAGTGTAATTGAATGGAGGTCGCTGATGGACAGAAGCAAAGAATCCAGAAGCGGGTAAGCAGACTTGCATGTGATTATTAATTATTCTTATTAAACCATCCGACATTGGTGCTGATAGTTTAATATTGACATTCCTAGCCCCATGTTCCCAGCACTTGTGTACCTAGTAATATAAACTTATCAACCCCTTTAAAAATATATACTGTAAGTGGCAAATATCCAGAGGACACAGCATACTGTGTATACAAATACATTACAATTATTGACACAAAAGCAGCTTTGCAGCAAAAAGTTATTATAAGCAAAAATTGGACAAATTACAAATTTGCAACAAAAATCTACTCCAGCAGAGTCATTTTGCAAATGAAATATAATCTGTGAAAAGCTGTTAGAAGTGAGGAGTTCCTACATACCACACGTCTGCAGTCAATGCTGCATATCTTAATGAAATGCAAAAACTGCCGCAATGTGCCAAAGAATGTTTACATGCAATTATTGGAATTATATATTTTTCCATCCCCCTACGCCAACTGCCATCTTAATTAAAAATGAAATCCCTAAACCTAATATAATGCATTAACTAAGGGCACTTTCACATGGGTTTAATGGACACAACCACTGAATATCCTGCAGTTCTTTTGAAAAAGTGTTAGAGCACCGTAGGGTTCCATGTAAAAAAAAGAAACATAGTGCACTACGCTTTTGCATCTTTTTTTTCCCCCTTATAAATTAAATGTGGAACATAAACATGATGTGAACTCATTGGGGAGTCCAGGGGTTGCATCCATAATATGGGCATGAAAAAGCACATGTACTACACTAGTCTGCAGCTATATACAGGTGAAACCCGAAAAATTAGAATATCGTGCAAAAGTTCATTTACTTCAGTAATGCAACTTAAAAGGTGAAACTAATATTCAAAAGTGTTGTGGACTTTCACAAGGAGTGGACTGAGGCTGGAGTTAGTGCATCAAGAGCCACCACACACAGACGGATCCTGGACATGGGCTTCAAATGTTGTATTTCTCTTGTCAAGCCTCTCCTGAACAACAAACGTCAGAAGCGTCTTACTTGGGCTAAAGAAAAAATGTTGCTCAGTCAGTCCTCTTTTCTGATGAGAGCAACTTTTGCACCTCATTTGGACACAAAGGACCCAGAGTCTGGAGGATGAATGGAGAGGCACACAATGCAAGATGCTTGAAGCAGTGGGGTTGCTAGGGCTGATGTCACCCGGTGCGGTAGAAAATGGTGTCACCCGCCCCCCCGTCGGCCATCTGTCTGCTTAGCCCCCCCACCGTCAGCTGTCTGTTTACTATCCAAACCCCATCCATGTTATCGCTTGGGTTCAAATTATAGCACCCCCAACAGCCCCACCCCAACCCCGGCGAACTGTCTTATGTCTGCTTAGCACCACCCCACATATTTGCATACATATTATATTCTGTGCTCTCCAGAATGCAGCACCACATACCTTACATCCAGTAACTTATCTGATGCAGACCTTCTCTTTCCTCATCTTCTCCTTTCAGACCAGACCGCCATGATGATTTTTCACCCATCTCTCGTCTCTGTAGTTTGACAAAAGACATCTTAGGTTCCTACTTTTCCATCATCCTCCTACCTTCTTAACAACTCACCTGCCACCCGCAATATTAATAATAATGTGCACTAATTCAAAAGTGCTCCCGTTCTGTGTGCCAGTGCAAAAAAACTCCCTCAGTGCCGCCAATTGAGCTAATGTCCCCATAATGTGTGCAAGTATAAAATATAAATTCTCTTTGAACATAAATCGCCTCTTGGCGGATACAAATACTGAGGAAGTCTATAGACTACATAATACTGAATTACCTTCCAACATTAAAATATAGCTTTTAATGGATAAATTTAAAAGACGTAACGTAAATAATCTGAAGATAAACTTCAAAAACCTTCTTTTCTCTGATACCAGGTCAAATCTTGATAAATGCGGACCCGAATATAGAAAAATAATAAGGCTATACCAGATGAAGGGTTAAGCCCTCTTTACTTACAGTTTGTAGACAAATTTAGGAACCGTAGGGAATTGGTGTCATATGTTGGATAACCTGGCAGGGTAAAAGATATAGATTATCCCTATATATCCTGGCTTCCCTATCTCTCCCTTAGCCCAGGGAAACCCCCTGATGGTGAGGGTCCCCTGTCCACGTTCCTAATACTGCTAATTGCCCTAAAATGACCCTTACCAAAGGAATAGGGTAGATAAGGAAAAACAATATATATTGTCTACAAACAGATATATAATAAGTAAAGGATAGCCCGCAATAAAGACATAAACGTCCCGACGCGGCGTTTCCCCAGCAGCACACTGGTTCGTCAGGGGATTGTATACCTGGACAACAGTCCGGGCATATAGGATTTCTTGGTTCAGGGTATTTGATTATAAACCCTGACTCAAGATACCCAGTACAAAATATAACAAATATCTGGAGTATAACGTCCCTAAGTAGGGAAATGAAGACAGACCTGTGTGTAGATGAAGGCACTGAGATGAAGGCGTCTCACTGATGCTTTGAAAACTGGCGCCTTATATTGGTCCATTAATTGATAGCCACCTCCCCTCTACTTCCTCCTCTGTGTAGACATATCAAAAGATGTGCATATACTGAAGGGGCAGATCTATATTGCCACTGATGGTTACTCATATATGTCCTATAGGAATAAAGGATCTATACAAGCCCGGGGTCCAATTCTTTTGTAGTAACCACTATTTAGTTAGTGAAAGAACGCTATAGTGGAACGCAAATGCGTTCCACAGCCAAACCGGATGTTGTAATATGACGCGGTGTGGAACGCAAATGCGTTCCACCGCTGAACCGGATGTTCTCATCTGCGCTCCACCGCTAGACCGGATGTCGTCATAGAATAGAATTGAAGACGCAGTCAAGGAACCAAATAGAGGTGTGGAACGCAACCTGCGCTTCACCCTTCAGGAAGTGATTAGGCCTTATTATAACGATGCTAAAACATTTGATACTTTATTCATTTTGCCTGCAATATTTATGCTAGTATTGATAGTAAATAATGAGACCAATGATATAGTAAAGCGTTAATGAGGCTCTCTTTTTTTTTATTATCATTATTATTTAAAATTGTTTTAGAGGAGAAGGGGAGGCCTTTCTATATTAGAAAATCCAAATGGGCCTATTATCTCAAAACTCACACAGTCAGAGGAAAAAGTTAAATAGAGGGAGAAAGAAAAAATATTTTCATTTTGATACTCCCTATATACATTAAAATGGTATTAAACAAGTTGGGCCTTTCCGGTCCGATATACTTGACTATGGCCCATATTCCAAATATTAAGACCAAAATACCCTTACATAATAGCAAGGGAACCAAGATCACTATATGGATGTTAGGTTATTATATCTGGCTGAAAGGAGGAGGGGAAACAAGAAGAGAGAGAGATGGGGGGAGGGGAGAGAAGATGGGGAGCAAAAGGAGGATGCTATAATTGACACATGGATAAATATTTATAGGAAGCAGCTAAACGATAATTGTTCATTCAGGCCCTCTGGATTGGTCGTACGTAATCGATAAATCCAATAGCTTTCCCTTTGAAGTATTTTCCTATTCCAATCCCCCTTACGTGGAGACGGATGGACAACCTCAATAATTTGGAAGCTCAAACATTTGGGGTTCCCCCCATGAAATTCAAGGACATGATTTGCCACTGGTGTGTCCCTCCTGTGTCTAATGTCCCCAAGGTGTTCCCCTATCCTCCTCCTCAGCTCTCTCTTGGTCTTTCCTACATAGTTAAGGGGGCATTGGCATGTTATAAGATAAACCACTCCACTGGTTCTACAATTGGAGAATTCCTTTATGTCAAAGGATTTTTTAGTTGATACACTCGTAAACCTCTTTGACACTAGAATATATGGGCAGGCAATGCATCCACTACATTTGAAGGTTCCCAATGGACAACGATCAAGCCAGGTGCCAGAAGTTTTTGGCTTTGTATACATACTATGGACCAGCCGGTCCTTGATCGACCGTCCCCTCCTATATGTGATGGATGGTCTTGATGGTAATATATCAACCAGATCTTGATCAGTCCGTAGGATCCCCCAATGTTTTCTTAAAATTTCATACATTTTATCATGGGCGTTGTCGTATGTTGCAATGACTCTCACTATACCTGCTTGTTCTTCTCTCACCCTTGGTGTTAGAAGTTTTTCACGATTCGTCGACAGGGAGTGTTGAAATGCCCCCTTAAGTGTTTTTTCGGGGTATCCCCTCTGTTCCAATCTATACCTCAGTTCCCTTGATTGTTGTATGAAAGTGGAAGTGTTGGTGCAGTTCCTTCTTGTACGTATGTACTGCCCCCTTGGTATTCCCCTCTTGAGGGGTTGTGGGTGAAAACTATCCCAGTGGAGTAAGCTATTCGTGGCTGTCTCTTTTCTGAAAGTTTCTGTATGTAACATACCCCCCCTTTTTGAAATTTTGACATCAAGGAAGGAAATCTCCTGTTCCTTGATTTCCCAAGTAAATCGTAGACATATAGGGTTATGGTTGAGAGATTCAGCAAAGGATTTAAAGGTCTCCACTGGACCATCCCATAAGATAAAGATATCATCGATATATCTCCCCCAAAAGAGGATATGGGTGGTCCAGGGATCCTTTGCTTCACTAAAGACGATGCGGTCCTCCCACCAGCCCAGGAGCAAATTGGCATATGTGGGCGCACAAGGGCTACCCATAGCCGTGCCCCTGAGCTGGTGGTAGAACTTCGACTCAAATAGAAAAAAATTGTGGGTCAAGATATACTCCAACAGTGACAGAATAAACTGGTTATGAGAACGAAATTGGATCCCTCTTGTCTCTAAGAATGCATGTGTAGCTTTTAAGCCCCACTCATGTGGAATACTGCTGTAGAGAGCCTCGACATCAATAGATATCAGCAGTACCTGGTCCTCCACAGCAATATCCTGTATTTTAAGTAACAAATCAGTTGTGTCCCTTATATAAGATGGTAAAGAGGTAAAGAGTCTTCATTTCCCTACTTAGGGACGTTATACTCCAGATATTTGTTATATTTTGTACTGGGTATCTTGAGTCAGGGTTTATAATCAAATACCCTGAACCAAGAAAATCCTATATGCCCGGACTGTTGTCCAGGTATACAATCCCCTGACGAACCAGTGTGCTGCTGGGGAAACGCCGCGTCGGGACGTTTATGTCTTTATTGCGGGCTATCCTTTACTTATTATATATCTGTTTGTAGACAATATATATTGTTTTTCCTTATCTACCCTATTCCTTTGGTAAGGGTCATTTTAGGGCAATTAGCAGTATTAGGAACGTGGACAGGGACCCTCACCATCAGGGGTTTCCTGGGCTAAGGGAGAGATAGGGAAGCCAGGGTTTAATAGGGATAATCTATATCTTTTACCCTGCCAGGTTATCCAACATATGACACCAATTCCCTACGGTTCCTAAATTTGTCTACAAACTGTAAGTAAAGAGGGCTTAACCCTTCATCTGGTATAGCCTTATTATTTTTCTATATTCGGGTCCGCATTTATCAAGATTTGACCTGGTATCAGAGAAAAGAAGGTTTTTGAAGTTTATCTTCAGATTATTTACGTTACTTCTTTTAAATTTATCCATTAAAAGCTATATTTTAATGTTGGAAGGTAATTCAGTATTATGTAGTCTATAGACTTCCTCAGTATTTGTATCCGCCAAGAGGCGATTTATGTTCAAAGAGAATTTATATTTGATAATTTACTATGGCTGGTTTCCTCAAAGGACCTATTAACACAGACAGTTGGTTGGAGGAGGAGGAAGAGGTCTTCTCTGAACAAGAAGGTCCATCTGAAAAAAGTAGTCAACAATCACTTAAAACTGTATTTAAGAATCTGTATGAGGATTACAAAGAGAATCTTAAATCGTGGTGGGAGACACGGACCCTGGAAAACTATATTAAAAATAAGATAGTGCCCGGAGGTCTACGTGTACGATTAATTCCTGCCCTGAGATCACGTTCACCTCGCCTGATTGAGAAGTGGGAGAGAGAACTGCTAAGTAGCTCGATCAGATTTATGCAATTGCGGCTTGAGGAGGAGAAGGAAATCCTGAATAACACCTGCTGCAAATTGAATAAACAGATCGAGCTAGCATTAACATATAAAAACGACCCAGATTTCAACAGGCGAGAGACTATCCTTCAGACATCCGTAGAACGTTTCCAAACCTTTTTGAAAGAGAGGAAACATAAACAGTTCATACGAGATCTAACTACTTTCAGAGATAAAAAAGCATTTGACTTTTTGAGAGAAAACAAATCAGGGGGTATTGGTAAAGACGACTCTAGTACTGATCTTGAATCCTCCGACACAGATAGAAACACTGCATTGAGTTCATCTAGTAAGGGACGAAATAGAGGTAGAGGGGGGAAGAGATGGCCTCAAAGAGGCAAAGGCAGAACACAGGTATTCTCCTCATCAGATGGTGTCTCCTCGGGTGGGCATTCATCCAATTTTTTGGCCAAGGGGGGGGAGGACAATATAGGTCCCCCCTATCAGCTGAGGGACAGGGACAATCTTCAAAAAGAGGACAGACGAAAGTAGATGAGAACTGCATCATTAACCTTACAACCAGAACTTTTGGTAGTGATGAACTACAAGTTCTTTCAAAGGGTTTGTCTTTTGTCCCTACAGTGGGTTTTGATGCATTCTCATGGGTTAAGGATATTAGTCTGTTCACCCGAAAATTAAAATGGCACAAGTTTTTTAAGAATAATGATAAGGAGGAATGCTCGAAATTGGGTATCCCTCTTGACTGCCTAGAAGATGTAAGATTACTGGCATCACTTTACAGAAGATACCAATTACACCACGGGTGAAGGCCCCTTTACTACCCTACGTCTCAAAAGTAAAAGAATGCCCCCTCAGCAAGAGAATTCAGCGATTGAGATATTTTTAAGATTAGTATTACAACAGATTGATAAAATTACCCCCAACAAGGGACATATGTACAATCTTACTGTAGGAGAGAGAGAAGCCCTCCATAGTCTTGAAAAAGATAAAAATATTATCATTAAACCATCTGATAAGGGGGGTAACATAGTAATCATGAATCATAAAACCTATCGTGATATGTGTTATTCCCTCCTTAATGACCAACATTGCTATGAGTGTATACAGTTGGATCCCTCTGAAAAATTTATAGGGGAACTTAATGAAATTTTGATTAATGCCTTTGAGAATAAACTTATCTCTCCGGAAGAACTGAATTTTATGACTCCAAAATATCCACAGATCGCTACGTTTTATACCCTCCCCAAAATACATAAAGGGAGGTCCCCGTTGAAAGGGAGACCAATCGTATCAGGGGTGGACTCTCTCTCTCAGAATGTGAGTATTTATGTTGACAAAATATTGCGATCATTTGTGTCCTCTTTACCATCTTATATAAGGGACACAACTGATTTGTTACTTAAAATACAGGATATTGCTGTGGAGGACCAGGTACTGCTGATATCTATTGATGTTGAGGCTCTCTACAGCAGTATTCCACATGAGTGGGGCTTAAAAGCTACACATGCATTCTTAGAGACAAGAGGGATCCAATTTCGTTCTCATAACCAGTTTATTCTGTCACTGTTGGAGTATATCTTGACCCACAATTTTTTCTATTTGAGTCGAAGTTCTACCACCAGCTCAGGGGCACGGCTATGGGTAGCCCTTGTGCGCCCACATATGCCAATTTGCTCCTGGGCTGGTGGGAGGACCGCATCGTCTTTAGTGAAGCAAAGGATCCCTGGACCACCCATATCCTCTTTTGGGGGAGATATATCGATGATATCTTTATCTTATGGGATGGTCCAGTGGAGAACTTTAAATCCTTTGCTGAATCTCTCAACCATAACCCTATAGGTCTACGATTTACCTGGGAAATCAAGGAACAGGAGATTTCCTTCCTTGATGTCAAAATTTCAAAAAGGGGGGGTATGTTACATACAGAAACTTTCAGAAAAGAGACAGCTACGAATAGCTTACTCCACTGGGATAGTTTTCACCCACAACCCCTCAAGAGGGGAATACCAAGGGGGCAGTACATACGTACAAGAAGGAACTGCACCAACACTTCCACTTTCATACAACAATCAAGGGAATTGAGGAATAGATTCGAACAGAGGGGATACCCCGAAAAAACACTTAAGGGGGCATTTCAACACTCCCTGTCGATGAATCGTGAAAAATTTCTAACACCAAGGGTGAGAGAAGAACAAGCAGGTATAGTGAGAGTCATTGCAACATACAACAACGCCCATGATAAAATGTATGACATTTTAAGAAAACATTGGGGGATCCTACGGACTGATCAAGATCTGGTTGATATATTACCATCAAGACCATCCATCACATATAGGAGGGGATGGTCGATCAAGGACCTGCTGGTCCATAGTATGTATATAAAACCAAAAACTTCTGGCACCTGGCTTGATCGTTGTCCATTGGGAACCTTCAAATGTAGTGGATGCATTGCCTGCCCATATATTCTAGTGTCAAAGAGGTTTACGAGTGTATCAACTAAAAAATCCTTTGACATAAGGGAATTCTCCAATTGTAGAACCAGTGGAGTGGTTTATCTTATAACATGCCAATGCCCCCTTAACTATGTAGGAAAGACCAAGAGAGAGCTGAGGAGGAGGATAGGGGAACACCTTGGGGACATTAGACACAGGAGGGACACACCAGTGGCAAATCATGTCCTTGAATTTCATGGGGGGAACCCCAAATGTTTGAGCTTCCAAATTATTGAGGTTGTCCATCCGTCTCCACGTAAGGGGGATTGGAATAGGAAAATACTTCAAAGGGAAAGCTATTGGATTTATCGATTACGTACGACCAATCCAGAGGGCCTGAATGAACAATTATCGTTTAGCTGCTTCCTATAAATATTTATCCATGTGTCAATTATAGTATCCTCCTTTTGCTCCCCATCTTCTCTCCCCTCCCCCCATCTCCCTCTCTTCTTGTTTCCCCTCCCCCCTCCTTTCAGCCAGATATAATAACCTAACCTCCATATAGTGATCTTGGTTCCCTTGCTATTATGTAAGGGTATTTTGGTCTTAATATTTGGAATATGGGCCATAGTCAAGTATATCGGACCGGAAAGGCCCAACTTGTTTAATACCATTTTAATGTATATAGGGAGTATCAAAATGAAAATATTTTTTCTTTCTCCCTCTATTGAACTTTTTCCTCTGACTGTGTGAGTTTTGAGATAATAGGCCCATTTGGATTTTCTAATATAGAAAGGCCTCCCCTTCTCCTCTAAAACAATTTTAAATAATAATGATAAAAAAAAGAGAGCCTCATTAACGCTTTACTATATCATTGGTCTCATTATTTACTATCAATACTAGCATAAATATTGCAGGCAAAATGAATAAAGTATCAAATGTTTTAGCATCGTTATAATAAGGCCTAATCACTTCCTGAAGGGTGAAGCGCAGATTGCGTTCCACACCTCTATTTGGTTCCTTGACTGCGTCTCCTATTCTATTCTATGACGACATCCGGTCTAGCGGTGGAGCGCAGATGAGAACATCCGGTTCAGCGGTGGAACGCATTTGCGTTCCACACCGCGTCATATTACAACATCCGGTTTGGCTGTGGAACGCATTTGCGTTCCACTATAGCGTTCCTTCACTAACTAAATAGTGGTTACTACAAAAGAATTGGACCCCGGGCTTGTATAGATCCTTTATTCCTATAGGACATATATGAGTAATCATCAGTGGCAATATAGATCTGCCCCTTCAGTATATGCACATCTTTTGATATGTCTACACAGAGGAGGAAGTAGAGGGGAGGTGGCTATCAATTAATGGACCAATATAAGGCGCCAGTTTTCAAAGCATCAGTGAGACGCCTTCATCTCAGTGCCTTCATCTACACACAGGTCTGTCTTCATCTCCCTATCTAGGGACGTTATACTCCAGATATTTGTTATATTTTGTACTGGGTATCTTGAGTCAGGGTTTATAATCAAATACCCTGAACCAAGAAGATCCTATATGCCCGGACTGTTGTCCAGGTATACAATCCCCTGACGAACCAGTGTGCTGCTGGGGAAACGCCGCGTCGGGACGTTTATGTCTTTATTGCGGGCTATCCTTTACTTATTATATATCTGTTTGTAGACAATATATATTGTTTTTCCTTATCTACCCTATTCTTTTGGTAAGGGTCATTTTAGGGAAATTAGCAGTATTAGGAACGTGGACAGGGGACCCTCACCATCAGGGGGTTTCCCTGGGCTAAGGGAGAGATAGGGAAGCCAGGATATATAGGGATAATCTATATCTTTTACCCTGCCAGGTTATCCAACATATGACACCAATTCCCTACGGTTCCTAAATTTGTCTACAAACTGTAAGTAAAGAGGGCTTAACCCTTCATCTGGTATAGCCTTATTATTTTTCAATATTCGGGTCCGCATTTATCAAGATTTGACCTGGTATCAGAGAAAAGAAGGTTTTTGAAGTTTATCTTCAGATTATTTACGTTACGTCTTTTAAATTTATCCATTAAAAGCTATATTTTAATGTTGGAAGGTAATTCAGTATTATGTAGCAAGTATAAAATACCCCTATATAATGCCCCTAGAAAATGCCCACATAGTGCTCCTCTCCTCTTCCCGATAGTGCCCCCATAATGTGCCAGTATAAGATTCCCCCATAGTATTCTCCTCTCCAACACCATAGTGTCCCCATAATGTGCCAGCAATGCCCCCAGTAGATTCCCCCATAGTGTCCCCATGTGCCAGTAGATGCCCCCATAGTGTCCCCCATGTGCCAGCCATGCCCCCATAGTGTCCCCCATGTACCAGCCATTGACCCATAGTGTCCCCCAATTGCCAGCAATAATGCCCCAAAGTGTCCCCTTTATGCTAGCAATGACCCCCCAGCGCAGCCCAGCCCAGTGCCTCACAGATAAACAAAACAAAAAAAACCCCCACATACTTACCTCCATGGCAGCGCTGCGATGCAGGCCTCTTCTGGCCTGTGTCCCGAGCAGTACGGCTCAGGTGGCGCGATGACATCCTCGCGCCGCCTGCGCCGGCCTCTGATAGGCTGCTGGCCCTGTGCCGGCAGCCTATCAAAGGAACAGGGAAGGGATACGTCTCTCCCTTGCCCTGCTGCAGTGTTCATCTGTATCGCGATACAGATGAATATAGGGAGATGAGTGCTTCCATAATGCAAACGCTCATCTCCCGGTGGTGTCACCTAGGGGCATAGCTAAAAATGACTGGGCCCCACAGCAAAAAAATTTATGGCCCCCCCCCCCCCTCCCGGATCTCCCACCCCCACATACCTATCGGACCTCCCACCCCTTCCAGAGCTTCCACCCAAACACCCCTCCAGGACCTCCCATCCCAACATCCCCAAACACCTCCCTAGATCCCCCCCTAAGTGTCATCCACACATCCCCCCCATCAGTATCATCCACACATCCCCCCCATCAGTATCATCCACACATCCCCCCCCCCCATCAGTGTCATCCACACATCCCCCCCCATCAGTGTCATCCACAGATCTCCCCCATCAGTGTCCTCCACACATCCCCCATCAGTGTCCTCCACACATCCCCCATCAGTGTCCTCCACACATACCCCCATCAGTGTCCGCACACATACCCCCATCAGTGTCCTCACACATACCCCCATCAGTGTCCTCCACACATACCCCCATCAGTGTCCTCCACATACCCCCATCAGTGTCCTCCACACATACCCCCATCAGTGTCCTCCACACATACCCCCATCAGTGTCCTCCACACATACCCCCATCAGTGTCCTCACACATACCCCCATCAGTGTCCTCCACACATACCCCCATCAGTGTCCTCACACATACCCCCATCAGTGTCCTCCACACATACCCCCATCAGTGTCCTCCACACATACCCCCATCAGTGTCCTCCACACATACCCCCATCAGTGTCCTCCACACATACCCCCATCAGTGTCCTCCACACATACCCCCATCAGTGTCCTCCACACATACCCCCATCAGTGTCCTCCACATACCCCCATCAGTGTCCTCCACACATACCCCCATCAGTGTCCTCCACACATACCCCCATCAGTGTCCTCCACATACCCCCATCAGTGTCCTCCACACATACCCCCATCAGTGTCCTCCACATACCCCCATCAGTGTCCTCCACACATACCCCCATCAGTGTCCTCCACACATACCCCCATCAGTGTCCTCCACACATACCCCCATCAGTGTCCTCCACACATACCCCCATCAGTGTCCTCCACATACCCCCATCAGTGTCCTCCACACATACCCCCATCAGTGTCCTCCACACATACCCCCATCAGTGTCCTCCACATACCCCCATCAGTGTCCTCCACACATACCCCCATCAGTGTCCTCCACACATACCCCCATCAGTGTCCTCCACACATACCCCCATCAGTGTCCTCCACACATACCCCCATCAGTGTCCTCCACACATACCCCCATCAGTGTCCTCCACACATACCCCCATCAGTGTCCTCCACATATCCCCCATCAGTGTCCTCCACACATACCCCCATCAGTGTCCTCCACACATACCCCCATCAGTGTCCTCCACACATACCCCCATCAGTGTCCTCCACACATACCCCCATCAGTGTCCTCACACATACCCCCATCAGTGTCCTCCACACATACCCCCATCAGTGTCCTCCACACATACCCCCATCAGTGTCCTCCACACATACCCCCATCAGTGTCCTCCACACATACCCCCATCAGTGTCCTCCCACATACCCCCATCAGTGTCCTCCACACATACCCCCATCAGTGTCCTCCACACATACCCCCATCAGTGTCCTCCACACATACCCCCATCAGTGTCCTCCACATACCCCCCATCAGTGTCCTCCACACATACCCCCATCAGTGTCCTCCACACATCCCCCATCAGTGTCCTCCACACATCCTCCCCATCAGTGTCCTCCACATCCTCCCCCATCAGTGTCCTCCACACATCCCCCATCAGTGTCCTCCACATCCCCCATCAGTGTCCTCCACACATCCCCCATCGGTGTCCTCCACACATACCCCCTATCGGTGTCCTCCACACATACCCCCCATCGGTGTCCTCCACATACCCCCCATCGGTGTCCTCCACACATACCCCCATCGGTGTCCTCACACATAACCCCCATCGGTGTCCTCCTCACATAACCCCCCATCGGTGTCCTCCACACATAACCCCCATCGGTGTCCTCCACACATAACCCCCATCGGTGTCCTCACACATAACCCCCATCGGTGTCCTCCACACATACCCCCATCGGTGTCCTGCACATGTATTAGGTATTCCTATAGCAGAAGTATGATTAAATAAAAAATAAATGTGTAATTACTATGTGTGCTTAGCCCCTCAAGGACTAAATGAAGGATTTACTTTTGCTTCCTTTCTGCAAAATTGCGGCAAAAAATATTTTTGGAATAAACCAATGTATTGAGTGAATGTAAGACCATTAGAATCAATGATGATACCTGTGTAAAATGACACAGATCTTTATGAATTCATGAATCTTTGTAACCTACTTATTCCCCTTCATAAACCCCCTCCATGATTAAGTAATATCAATTCATTTTTTAAACCTCTAAAAATCATTATTTAAAAAAAATTATGGTCGCTATAGATAATAAAATTAAACAATCATGATAATAACCTGAGACAACGCTTTATAAATACATGATTATTAGAATTATCTAGAAATACATGATAATAAATTACCCAGAGTGATAAATATGATAACAATTAAAAAGTTGACATACCCCCATCAGTGTCCTCCACACATACCCCCATCAGTGTCCTCCACACATACCCCCATCAGTGTCCTCCACACATACCCCCATCAGTGTCCTCCACATACCCCCATCAGTGTCCTCCACACATACCCCCCCCCCCCATCAGTGTCCTCCACACATCCCCCCCCCCATCAGTGTCCTCCACACATACCCCCATCAGTGTCCTCCACACATCCCCCCATCAGTGTCCTCCACATCCCCCCATCAGTGTCCTCCACACATCCCCCCATCAGTGTCCTCCACATCCCCCCATCAGTGTCCTCCACACATACCCCCCATCGGTGTCCTCCACACATACCCCCTATCGGTGTCCTCCACATACCCCCATCGGTGTCCTCCACATACCCCCCATCGGTGTCCTCCACACATACCCCCCATCGGTGTCCTCACACATACCCCCATCGGTGTCCTCCACACATAACCCCCCATCGGTGTCCTCCTCACATAACCCCCCATCGGTGTCCTCCTCACATAACCCCCATCGGTGTCCTCCACATAACCCCCCATCGGTGTCCTCCACACATAACCCCCCATCGGTGTCCTCCACACATAACCCCCCATCGGTGTCCTCCACACATAACCCCCCATCGGTGTCCTCCACACATACCCCCCCATCGGTGTCCTGCACATGTATTAGGTATTCCTATAGCAGAAGTATGATTAAATAAAAAATAAATGTGTAATTACTATGTGTGCTTAGCCCCTCAAGGACTAAATGAAGGATTTACTTTTGCTTCCTTTCTGCAAAATTGCGGCAAAAAATATTTTTGGAATAAACCAATGTATTGAGTGAATGTAAGACCATTAGAATCAATGATGATACCTGTGTAAAATGACACGGATCTTTATGAATTCATGAATCTTTGTAACCTACTTATTCCCCTTCATAAACCCCCTCCATGATTAAGTAATATCAATTCATTTTTTAAACCTCTAAAAATCATTATTTAAAAAAAATTATGGTCGCTATAGATAATAAAATTAAACAATCATGATAATAACCTGAGACAACGCTTTATAAATACATGATTATTAGAATTATCTAGAAATACATGATAATAAATTACCCAGAGTGATAAATATGATAACAATTAAAAAGTTGACATATCGTTCAAAATTTGTATATTTAATAAGTAAGTACTGGATACATTATTGAGGTATAAGAATAATAATTATGAATAAAAGAAAATCATGGTGTTTACAATTGCACATTATAATAAGTTAATGATAGTAATTATGGCTGTAAATTATGTATTATCATTCTGGTTAACTAATCATGTAATCAGGGGTGTGGAATTCCTATCGCCCGACGCCCGGGACATGCAGTTCCGGGCGCCGGGCAGGTAGTTTGGGCAGGTAGCTTAGACCGCATGCGGGCAAGTAGCAGGGCTCGGGTGGCGCCGGATTCTCCTCTTATACACAGCCCGGCAGCACGTCCGGGCTGCTTACCGCAGTGTGAACAGCGCTCCTGTGCAGGCTGGAAGTCAGGATCAGAGATCGGAGGAGTGCGCCGCGGCACGGAAGTCAGTAGGCAGAAGCGCGATTCAGGCAGTCAGCAGCTGAACCAGTAGTGGGAGCTCCTGTCTCCTCACATGGTGGCAGCCGGTGTCCTGAAAGATAGCCCAGCAGGTAGTGTGTGTGGTGACTCCCCTGGGTGAGCTGCCGGGTCGGCCGGGGGAACTGCCCCATTATGGCATATACATTAAAGGGATTCACTTCCCCAGTATGCAATATAGTATATACTATACTGGGGTAGTGAATCCCTTTAATGTACACGACATACTGGGGCAGTGAATCCCTTTAATGTACATGCCATACTGCGGCATATGCGGTATATATTATACATTAAAGGGATTCACTGCCCCAGTATGGTGTGGCTGCCCCCATACAGTAGAACGACACCTTGTGGCCCCCACCCCCATACAGTAGAACGTCACCTTGTGGCCCCCACCCCCATACAGTAGAGCGTCTCCTTGTGGCCCCCGCCCCCATACAGTAGAGCGTCTCCTTGTGGCCCCCGCCCCATACAGTAGAACGTCTCCTTGTGGCCCCCGCCCCATACAGTAGAACGTCTCCTGTGGCCCCGCCCCATACAGTAGAACGTCTCCTTGTGGCCCCCGCCCCATACAGTAGAACGTCTCCTTGTGTCCCCGCCCCATACAGTAGAACATCTTGTGGCCCCGCCCCATACAGTAGAACGTCTCCTGTGGCCCCCGCCCCATACAGTAGAACGTCTCCTTGTGGCCCCGCCCCATACAGTAGAAAGTCTCCTTGTGGCCCCCGCCCCATACAGTAGAACGTCTCCATGTGGCCCCCGCCCCCATACAGTAGAAAGTCTCCTTGTGGCCCCCGCCCCCATACAGTAGAAGTTCAGGACAAGTAGATTGTCATGAGGGACAAGTAGATTGAGCCCCCGCTTTAGTCCTTCGACAAGTAGTTTTTTTTTAAATTTCCACACCCCTGTGTAATATAGATAATTCATTAAAGTAGAGTTCGCATGCGCAGATATCTATAAAGCAAGGCAGAGACTCTAAGATATCGAGGATGCGCAGAAGCGCAAAAGTGATAGCCGATATGTTAAGTTCCTGAGCATGCGCAGTAGCGGGATATGTTGGAGCCGTAACTCTAAGTTTTGGAGTCTGCGCAGAAAGCGTGTGACAGGGAAAATTATTCTAAGTTCGCTGACATGCGCGGGAACTTGCGTAGAAAGCGTGTGGCAGTGAAAATGATTCCAAGTCCGCTGACATGCGCGGGACACGGATAGGTAACCGGAGAAGTAGGGACGACATCTGAGAGAAGGAGGAGGTAACTATGGGAGGAGGGACAAGGCATTAGCTCCAATAGGAGATTTTTAGCGTAAATGGGGAACGGAAACACTACAGATACAAAAAAACAGAACAACCATTTTGGGAAAAACTGACCTTCTCCGTAACAAGTATTAGAACAACGTTTTATGCGAATCTACTTCGGATGTTTCATCTAAAGTCGATTCGCTCATCCCTAGTTAGCACAGTGCAGCACTGCAGTCCGGACTGTGTATTTTAGCAAAGCTTTAAAGGGGTTATCTCTTATTAGACAATGTGGCATATCGCTAGGATATTCCCCTCATTGTCTGATATATACTGGTCCCACCATGGGAACCCGCACCTATATCCTAAACAGAGCCCTGAAAGTGGTGGAAGGAGCACATTTTTATGTTAAATTTTCCATGCCAATATCTATATTTAAGCAAAAATATCCTGTAATAATATCACCTCTGTGTACAGATAAGACAGGAGCATGCCTAGAAAACTCTCCCATAGAGTAAAGCAATTTTCTTAATGCTTTCTGAATGCTGTTAAGGACAGCATAGTTAAAATGGCAGCCCCCATAACCATGTTCAGGAAATAAAATTAAAAAAATCTGCAATCAGAAAATAAAAACAGATTAGAAAAAAGGAGTGCTACTATCTGGTTTTAACTGGCAGACAATATTTTTGGTGACACATTTCCTTTAACCTATTAATGTTATGCTCAGTATTAATGTATTCTAGCAGGACTCATTAACTCATAACTTAAAATGTAATTGGATCATTTTACATGTTTTGATGTTATTGTTTAATTTTATGTTTTTTTTTTTTAACTATGGGGGGAACTTATCTCGCCCTGCTCTCCAGAATTCTGGCTTCAAAAATAAGCTTGAGCGAATCAGGTTCGGATTGCTCTATCTGAACCCGATTTGTTTTCAAGACTTTGTTTACAATATCTTCTCCGTAGCGTGCTTAACCACTTGCCGCCACGCTAACGCCGATGGGCGTCAGCGCGGCGGCTCTCTCAGGTCTCACTGCCGCCTATCGGCGTCATCTCGTGAGACCCGAGATTTCACATGAACGCGCGCGTGCGTGCGGCGCTGCTCATGTGATCGGAGCCGGACAACTGAAACTACAGCCTGCCAGCGCTGATCATGCGCTGGCAGGCTGTAGATGCGAGAAAAACGCATTTAAATCGCATATCAGACGCTGTTTTTAAACAGCGTCTGATATGCCTGCTATCTGCTCGTCTGGTGGTCCCTTTGTTTGGGACCACCAGAGGAAACTATAGGAAAAGTGCACCAATCACTACACACACCCCCCCACCCCCATCACTGATTAACCCCTGATCACCCATGTCACCCCCTGATCACCCCTGTCACCCCCTGTCACTAATCACCCCCTACAGGCTCATTCAGACGTCCGTATGTGTTTTGCGGATCCATGGATCTGCGGATCCATGGATCTGCGGATCCATGGATCTGCGGATCCGCAAAATACGGACACCGGCAATGCGCTTTCCGCATTTTGCAGATCCGCACAGAACTATATAGAAAATGCTTTTTCTTGTCCGCAATTGCGGACAAGAATAGGACATGTTCTATATTTTTGCGGAACGGAAGTGCAGACCCGGAAGCGCGGATCCGTAATTCCGGATCCGAGCGGGACAAAGTCTGTCCCCATAGAAATGAATGGGTCCGCAATTCCGTTCCGCAAACAGAATTTCGGACGTGTGAATGGGGCATAAGGGTCCCGTGATCACCGCCAGTTAGTTAGCTACTTGTTAGTTAGCTAGCGCCCACCGCACCGCAATCACTGATTTTGGCAGAGATTTTTTCATCCACATTGACCGATGCGAATGAAAAAATCTGTGCCGTTCATTTTATTTTTTTTTTTCAGCGCAGCGGCTGAACGGAAAAAAAAAAATCTCATTACCCGTATGCTCAATATAAGGAGAATCGCAGAAACTCCTAATGCTGGCCATACATGTAATGATTGCGGAGACCCCTAAAATGCCAGGACAGTATAAATACCCCACATGTGACCCCATTTTAGAAAGAAGACACCCCAAGGTATTCCGTGAGGGGTATGGTGAGTTCATGTAAAATTTTATTTTTGTCACAAGTTAGTGGAATATGAGACTTTGTAAAAAAAAATATATATATATATATATATATATATATATCAATTTCCGCTAACTTGTGTCAAAATTTTTTTTTCTGTGAACTCGCCATACCCCTCACAGAATACCTTGGGGTGTCTTCTTTCCACAATGGGGTCACATGTGGGGTATTTATACTCACCTGGCATTTTAGGAGTGCTAAAGTGTGAGAATCCAAATGCGTAAAAATGCCCTGTGAAATCCTAAAGGTACTCATTGGTTTAGGGCCCTTTGCGCATCTTGGCTGCAAAAGTGGCACACATGTGGTATCGCCGTACTCAGAGAAGTAGGGCAATGTGTTTTGGGGTGTATTTTTACATATACCCATACTGGGTGTGAGAAACATCTCTGTAAATGACAACTTTTTAAAAATTTTATTCAAAGTTGGCAATTTACAGAGATATTTCTCTCACCCAGCATGGGTATATGTAAAAATACACCCCAAAACACATTGCCCTACTTCTCCTGAGTACGGCGATACCACATGAGTGACACTTTTTGCAGCCAAGATGCGCAAAGGGCCCAAATTCCAATGAGTACCTTTTAGGAGGGCGTTTTACGCATTTTTCTTCTCACGCTTTAGGGCCCCTAAAATGCCAGGGCAGTATAAATACCCCACATGTGACCCCATTTTGGAAAGAAGACACCCCAAGGTATTCGCTGAGGGGCATAGTGAGTCCATGAAAAATTAAACTTTTTGTCAAAAGTTAGCGGAAAGGGAGACTTTGTGAGAAAAACAATAAAAATCAATTTCCACTAACTTGTGCCAAAATTTTTTTTTCTATGAACTCGCCATGCCCCTCATGGAATATCTTGGGGTGTCTTCTTTCCAAAATGGGGTCACATGTGGGGTATTTATACTGCCCTGGCATTTTAGGGGCCCTAAAGCATGAGAAGAAAATGCGTAAAAATGCCCTCCTAAAAGGTACTCATGGGAATTTGGGCCCTTTGCGCATCTTGGCTGCAAAAGTGTCACTCATGTGGTATCGCCGTACTCAGGAGAAGTAGGGCAATGTGTTTAGGGTGTATTTTACATATACCCATGCTGGGTGAGAGAAATATCTCTGTAAACTGACAACTTTGTATAAAAAATTTAAAAAGTTGTCGTTTACAGCGATATTTCTCACACCCAGCATGGGTATATGTAAAAATACACCCCAAAACACATTGCCCTACTTCTCCTGAGTACGGCGATACCACATGAGTGACACTTTTTGCAGCCAAGATGCGCAAAGGGGTCCTAAAACCAATGAGTACCTTTAGGATTTCACAGGGCATTTTTACGCATTTGGATTCTCACGCTTTAGGTTCCCTAAAATGCCAGGTGAGTATAAATACCCCACATGTGACCCCATTTTGGAAAGAAGACACCCCAAGGTATTCCGTGAGGGGCATGGCGAGTTCACAGAATTTTTTTTTTTGGCACAAGTTAGCGGAAATTGATATATTTTTATTTTTTTATTTTGTTTTTTACAAAGTCTCATATTCCACTAACTTGTGACAAAAATAAAATTTTACATGAACTCACCATACCCCTCACGGAATACCTTGGAGTGTCTTCGTTCTAAAATGGGGTCACATGTGAGGTATTTATACTGTCCTGGCATTTTAGGGGCCCCTAAAGGGTGAAGAAGTCTGGAATCCAAATGCGTAAAAATGCCCTGTGAAATTCTAAAGGTACTCATTGAATTAGGCTCTTTGCGCACCCAGGCTGCAAAAGTGTCACACATGTGGTATCGCCGTACTCAGAGAAGTGGGGCAATGTGTTTGGGGTGTATTTTTATATATACTCTGCTGGGTGTGAGAAATATCTCTGTAAATGACAATTTTTAAATTTTTTTATACAAAGTTGTCAGTTTACAGAGATATTTCTCTCACCCAACATAGGTATATGTAAAAATACACCCCAAAACACATTGCCCCACTTCTCCTGAGTACGGCGATACCACATGAGTGACACTTTTTGCAGCCTGGGTGCGCAAAGGGCCCTAAAACCAATGAGTACCTTTAGCTTTACATGGCGGCTCACAATTTAGCCCCGCCCAAAATGCCAGAACAGTACAAACACCCCACAAATGACCCCATTTCGGAAAGTAGACACCCCAAGGTATTCACTGAGGGGCATAATGAGCCCGTATGAGATTTTTTTTTTTTGCCAGAAGTTAGCAGAAATGGAAACTTTTATATTATTTTTTTTTCCTCAGAAAGTGTCATTTTCCGCTAACTTGTGAAAAAAAATGAAATGATACATGAACTCACCAAGCCCCTCCGCGAATACTTTGGGGTGTCTTCTTTCTAAAATGGTGTGATTTGGGGGGTATTTATACTTTCCTGGCATTCTAGCACCTGAAGAAACACGACAGGCGCTCAGAAAGTCAGAGCTGCTTCAAAATGCCGAAATTCACTTTTTTGCACCATAGTTTGTAAACGCTATAACTTTTACCCAAACCAATAAATATACACTTATTGGACTTTTTTTATCAAAGACATGTAGAACAATACATTTAGAGAAAAATTTATATAGAAATGTAGTTTTTTAAAAAAATTTACAACAGAAAGTGAAAAATGTCATTTTTTTGCAAAAATGTCGTTAAATTTTTATTAATAGCAAAAAAAGTAAAAATGTCAGCAACAATGAAATACCACCAAATGAAAGCTCTATTAGTGAGAAGAAAAGGAGGTAAAATTCATTTGGGTGGTAAGTTGCATGACGGAGCAATAAACGGTGAAAGTAGTGTAGTGCGGATTTGTAAAAAAGGGCCTGGTCACTAGGGGGGTATAAACCTGTGGTCTTCAAGTGGTTAAATGTATGGGCTCCTCTGAGGCCCTGAAATCTTACTGCAAACAACACAAGCCGTGCGGCGTCTTGCGTCTATGGAGTTAGTTATCTGCATATAAATGATATAAATTACTGTTTCAAAATCTCATTGAGGAAGCCGAGTTCAGCTTCGGATTAATCGCGTTCGGATAGAGCAATCCAAACCCGATTCGCTGGTTAGCTATGTTAAAGAGGACCTTTCATTACCCTAAAAAACAGGGCTGTGGAGTCGGAGTCGAGGAGTCGGAGTCGGAGTCAATTTTGGGTACCTGGAGTCGGAGTCGGCAAAAAATGGACCGACTCCGACTCCTACTAGATTTAAATTGGAATAAAAAAAAATTGGAATAAAAAAAAAGCAAGTTTAAATGTCCCAATTCAGATAAAGTTATAATTAATTACTTCTCTACTGTAAGAATAAATGCCAATGCATGCAGTGCGTCACGTTACCGCTAAACAAAGACGTTAAGTGACCGTGAAGAAGCTTTTCATATGCTTTACTATGCAGTTAAAGGGACACTGACAGGCTGATTTACCGGCTAAAGATATATCTGCTGGTATTCATCAGAGGATTAGGAATACAACTAGACGACTGTTACCCCCAGTTGAGGTTTACTTGTGTTTAAAAACGTTTTAATTAATATGCAAATTCTCTACCTTTGTGCCCAAGGGGGCAGGCGCACATGTAGAGTACTGGCAGCACTAGACAGGACTTGGTAGCGAGGAGGAAGAGAGAAAGCTGGCACAGCCTCAGCATAGCCAGACGAGGCTGCTGCCAGCACTCTACACGTGCGCCTGCGCAGGAATTCAGCGTTCGGCTAGCCTGAAAAAAAGGCCAGTGCAGTGAATAATAACGAGGGGAACAGCGCTGGGAAGCTGTACTTCGGGCGCGGCTGGGCACAAAGCCGCAGGAGACGGTGCCCCATTGGGCACAAAGATAGTGAATTTGAATACAGATTAAAATGTTTTTTAAACACAAGTACAGCTTAACTGGGGGTAACATTAGTATAGTTTTATTCCTAATTCTCTGATGAATACCAGTATATATATATATCTTTAGCTGGAAAATCAGCCTGTCAGTGTCCCTTTAAGGAGCGGCAATACTTACACTTTCCATTGTCTTGTGGTCTGCTGTTACAGGGAACCCATGGTTATCCTAGCCTCTCACTGATAACTGATTAAGGACTGGAGACACTTGTATAAGTGAAGGGAATGGATAGTCAATAGTTCAAGACTGAAGCTGTAAACCATTTGAAAAACTGCTATCATTCAGCTAAGGCTATAAAACATGTAAACTCAGATTGTTAGCTTAAACTTTAAACATGACTATGGGATTCTACTAGGAAAATCATGTTTTAAAATAAATGTCCCTTCCCCTGCCCCTTCCTGGATCCTCCCAATGCTCTATCTTCAGCAGAAGATCAGCACACAAAGGAGAAGGCAGCAGCTTCTGCTCAATTACCTCTCTGTGCTAGAGGAGATTAGAAGAACTTGGTGGGACAGCTTCGTATTTGCATATTAAATACAGAGGAGTCAGAGTCGGAAGTTTCAAAATCTGAGGAGTCGGAGTCGGAAAATTTATCTACCGACTCCACAGCCCTGCTAAAAAATCTGAACTAAGTATACATACATGGAGAGCGGCGCCCAGGGATCTCCCTGCACTTACTATTATCCCTGGGCTCCGCTCCGTTCTTCCGGTATGTCCTCCAGTAACTTCAGCTCTTTGGCTCAACTGGGAGGAGCCTGCCCTTCCTCTCCTGGGCGTCTCCTTCTTCCAGGCTGTAGTGCTGACCAACCGCAGCGCTCAGCTCATAGCCATAACCCAGGAGAGGAAGGGCAGGCTCCTCCCAGTTGAGCCGAAGAGCTGAAGTTACCGGAGGACATACCAGGAGAACGGAGCGGCGCCCAGGTATAATAGTAAGTGCAGGGAGATCCCTGGGCGCCGATCTCCATGTCTGTATACTTAGTTTAGATTTGTTAGGGTAATGAAAGGTCCTCTTTAAGTAGCTTAATTCCATATTTATGACTTTGACCTTTTTAAAAAGTCACAAAAGACTCAATCTAACTCTACTAGGGGGTGGCATGCAAAAACTGGTATAAGTTATCTAGACAAAAGTGTCATGTTTAAATATTTGATAAATTTGGTGCAAGTTAAGCCAGTTTAGACTGAAGAAAAAATGACTTCAAAAATTGCCATCATGATAAATTCCCCCTATATGTGTTTTAATACATGTCATTTTTGTTGAATGCTATTTACTATAGATTACATTTTTTTTCAGTCATGGTGGAACAGGATGTCTAATCGTTTCCGTAAGCTGAAGTTGACCCAGACACTGAGACATGGGTTCTCCTCCAACCGTCTTGTGCCTTTGACTGAAAACGCTAGTGCATCTCTTGACTCTGCGATAAGAACTCCTTCCCAGACAGATATAAGCAATCCTCGAAGACCAGAATCAACTTCAGCCTGGACATCTTCCTCCAAAGACAGTGGTGAGAAGACACAAACATAAACCCTCACCTCAGCTCAAGACCATTTTTCATGCATCCAGGGATGTGAAGCAGCCTAAGACGTCTACTTTACAGGTCACCAATATGCTTACGTTTTGAAAAAGAACTAGAAGAGGTCTTAAAGCACACTGATGCTTGAAAACTCTTATCCATTGGTACTTCCCATTAGTTTTCGGGGCTCTTAAGGCAAGGAGATATGACCCATACATGGTGGACGAGTCTCAAACTGCATAGATTAGGGACAGTTACGAATCCTAACTTTCCTCAAACCCCTGAGATGTCTTAAGACATTGACTAGATTCCCCATTCCAGACAAAACTAATCTCACTGATAACAGCAGAACAAATACTAGTTTACAAGAAAAATATTGTATATATGGTAAGTATGAGGAGTTTGGTGCATCTGTTCACCTTTGTGAAACTTTCCCAACCTGTCACCATAGCCATTCAGGTAGCTTACTTCACTTTCCAATACCCTTGACCCAGTGACCTACTCCCTGTTTTCCATCTTTCGGGTTCTCCATGTTTTAGCACTTTGCTTTTGCTTATGATTATGCGCCATAAAATTACTTGTGTTTCCCTGAAAGCTCTGCTACTTTTAGGAGACTTTAAACAGATATGGTTACAGGCTAGGACCTATAACATTACCATTTTAAGGTGCTCATGCATCATAGGTAAACATTGACCTTAATAAAATAAAGATTAATTCTCCATAACTCATTATGTCTTTTTCATTCTAGGACTGGGCAGCACAAAAACTGAGCATGATGATTTACTACTGGCTACTATGGTAAGCACTGTTTCTTAGAAGGTTAACATTGACAAGAATAATTTCCATAAGTTGTCATTAGCTTATACTAGGGATTAGCGAATTGACTTCGGATGAAACATCCAAAGTTGATTCGCATAAAACTTCCTTCTAATATTGTACGGAGCAGGAGCTCCGTACAGTATTAGAATGTATTGGCTCTGATGAAAAAACAGTACAAATTAATTTATGAAGTTATTATGCGAGACTTCGCTAAGAAATAACTTCTGCTCATCAGAGCCAATACATTATAATACTGTACGGCACTCCTGCTCTGTACAGTATTAGAATGAATTTTATGCAAATCTACTTAGAATGTTTCATCCGAAGTCGATTCGCTCATATATTATTAGAGAAGTCAATTTACAAGTGCAAGCAAATGGTTGGCACAGGGAGTTCAATCATGTAGATGTCTTCCTCAGCTGACAGGCACTGCTTTATGCCAGCCTGTGACCTGTGCACCATAATCCGTATACTGCTGATGGTTCTGTAGTGTAGCAGAGGAGAATTTGGGTTCTCTTTATACTGCAGATTTATTAAAGGGGTATTCCCATCACATACAATGGGGGCACATCGCTAGGAGAACGGAGCGGGAAGAGTGGTGGCTGGAGGACCCCGGGTTTCCCTGGGTCCGTCCACCACTAAGCGCTGCTCCCATACAAGTTAATGGGAGCGTACCACGCACGCACAGCCCCTGCTCCCATTCATTTCTATATGGCTGACGGAAATGGCCGAGCCAGCGCTCGACTATTTTTGGGGGCCCCATTGAAATGAATGAAGGGCGGCTGTGCATGCGCAGTGCACCCTCCATTTATTTCCCCGCTTCCCCTCTATTCTCGCACCTCTGGGACCTGCACCTATCAGACAATGGGGGCATATCCTAGTGATAGGCACCCATTGTATGTGATAGGAACATCCCTTTAATAGTATAATTTAGTTGGTTTGTGAAAACTAGTAGAGAGTTATCAATTATCATGATCATCATTCCTAATAATCTAAAGTTGGCCATACACCTTGTTGGCCATACACCATGAACACACTTACGTGGCTGACAGCTCTCCATACATATGCTCAATTGGTTCAGCCGAGCATGCATGAGATCTCTACTGCTAAACTACTGCTATACACCTCCACATGTGCAGTGAGCCGGGAGCGCCGCTGTCTTCGGGAAAACCCACCAGCTTCAGGCCTACACCGCCTTATATATCACGCACTAAAGGAGACCCTCCATCGATCCTCCTTTTAGTGAGCGCCCGATGAAGAACACACAGACTTGATAAAGGGACATGACCCCGAAACGCGTCGTCATTCCAAATAAAGTTCTTCTACACATCATCTGGGTTGTTTTTGCGCCCACAGTCCTCCTCGTCGCAAGACTCCTGTCCAGACGAGTAACTTTCTGCAAAGTCTTACACGTCTGATGGCAGCTTTCTCTTGATCACAAACGATGTTGAAATTCATTGTGGCTAATTCGTCCTCACTTACTCCTGACATCTGCCGAACAAACTTCAACTGAGATTTAACACTCATTAAAGAGAACCTGTCACCAAAAATGCATTGGAATCTGAAAGAGGCATGTTATAGAGCAGGAGCAGAAGAGTAGATTGATGTATATAGATGTATGCAATTTATACATTTATATCTCTGCTTTTTCTACCTCTTGTGAACAGTTATTGGTACAGGGGGAGGAGTTATCAGTGATTGATGGCATTGTTGTATAAGGTGCATAGAGAGATAGCTGTCAGTCACTCATGACCCCTCCCTGTACCGGTAGCTCCTCACAGAGCAGCAGATGTAATGTAAAAATTACTGAATCGGTTCCCACAGAACTATATATCAGTCCGCTCAGCTTCTCCTGCTCTATAACATGCTGCCTACCGATTGCACTGCATTTTTTGGTGACAGGTCCTCTCTAAGTGGACTGCCAGGCCTGCCAATAACAGCCAATCTTAGTCCACTTTTAGACCTCCGGTGTGAAACTCCAGCATGGCTGTTCCGGCAAACAAGTCCAGCGGCAGGACACAAACCAGCAGGCAACAGTTTGTGTCCGTCTGGGGAATTAAAACTGAAGATGTCAAGGTAGCTTTGGCATGCTGTGTATGGCCACCTTAAAGGGCTTCTGTCACCCCCCCAAAAGTCATTTTTCATTTTTGGCCTTATTAAAATCTTTATTGTGCGATTATTCAATATATAGTGCTCTTGCCTTTTTCTGTGGCTTAGTTTCTTTAAAAATCACACTTTTATAATATGTTAATTACTTCGCTACCAGCAAGTAGGGCGGTTACTTGCTGGTAGCCGCCGCATCCTCCTTTCAAAAAAACGCCCCCTCCTCCGGTGGATTGACAGGGCCAGCGAGCGCCCTCCTCCTCCAGCTGGCCCTGTCTGCATTTCAAATCCCGCGCCTGCGCCTTACGTGTCTTCATTCAGCGCAGGCGCTCTGAGAGAAGGACGCTCGCTTCATCTGCACTTCCACAGTGCGCCTGTGCCGAGGACGTTTTCTCTTCCAGGTGCAGAGGTGACGTCGTTGGTGCAGGCGCACTGTGAAAGTGCAGATGAAGCGAGCGTCCTTCTCTAGTAGCGCATGCGCTGAAGGAAGACACGTAAGGCGCAGGCGCGGGATTTGGAATGCAGACAGGGCTATCCGGAGGAGGAGATGTATGAAAATGAACAGCAAACCGAGGATCCCTGTGTCATACACCCTCCCATTAGGGAGGCATAGCAGTGCATCACTTTTTGGCTTAGTTAGTTGGTTTATTAGTCGTGGTTGGTGCCATATTCTATTTGTTACAATTATTTATTACAATCTTATAATAGGGCATGTGTATCAGGAGTCAGATCTGGCCTAGAAGTTAACAGCTCTTTATTACATTCTGTCATTTGAATGAAATTTGGATGGAAAATTTGCATCTTAAAAAAACAAGTTAAGGTTTGATTCAGATTAGCCGCATTTTGGCATTCAGTTTATGACCACGTACTCGGACAACCTGCAGTTAAGTTTAACCGAATTTAAAGCATTCATACAATTCCATAATTTTATTTCAGATCAGTCGAACCATAAAGTGTTCTTGTTGCAGTTGAAAATGTTTTTTCTGTCTTATAGCTGAAGAATGGTGCTCCTTTTGCTAAACTCCCCAATGACAAACTGAAGGCTGTCATACCTCCCTTCCTGCCTCCATCAAACTTTGAACTGTGGAATTCGGATCGGTCTAGGATCAGTAAGGATGGGAAACTGGAGCAGACTCGAGCTTCAATGGCAAGGCTCTCAAAACCCAGTTTTAACAGCAGCGGAAATTCTGATATTGTAAGTTTAGAGGTAGTTGTAGGAAACAATACTGCAGTAATAATCGCTGTTGCTCCAAGCTTTGCTGCAGCTCAGAGACTACCCTGATACAGGAAAGTTTGCTTTAATTGCAACCTTCTACTTCTGTTAATAGGGAGCCGTATATAGTGCGCAATTACCTAACTAGCTACAAAGGTAGAGGGACCATTACCAATAACCATACCCATTCCATTGAAACATAGGAGGAGGTTGGAGCATAGTGAGCAGTTCTTCCTATCTTGTCCTAAATCAGCTTTGTAGGAAAAAGTGAGTCATCCAAGATGAACACGAACAATTAGACTAAGTGGGTTTTTAAATATCTGTTTCATGATTTGTTGTTAGGATTATGGCTTTTACTATTATCTGTCGATTTTTTTTTTTGTAATATGTACAAGATTCTGTTTTATGGTCAGACGTCGGTCAGCAGAGCTCCAAGAACAGTCAAATTTCCTTCTTTGCCAAGAAGCCCTGCTTCACCTTCAAATTCAGGCAATTTTAACCATTCACCACATTCGTCTGGTGGAGCCAACAGTATTACAGGTAAGGGGGAAATGTACATACAGTGTGGCCAGTCATGTAGACAGCCAATTGGCACTGGCACAAGAAGTTTATGTATAATGCACTTTTAAGCTTTAAGTTGGGGCTGTAATGTCTGCATAATAAAGGTGATGAAGAAATGTTGACATGGTGAGCTTCACACTTTGGGCAGAGGGGCAGATTTGGGGCAGATTCTGTGGTGCTGTGTTTTGCTTGTGTTGCAGTAGTTTACGTTGTATAATTCTTGAGGTGAATGGGTGGTAAATCTATTATAGAGTAAAAAAAGTTATTTAATGTCGAGTTATTCTAAGACTAGTTTCACACATTTTTTTGAACTTTCATGTCCATACTAATAGCACTGCCTTGACGCCCTAACAAAACTATACATTTGTTATTGAGTCGTCAGAAAATGACCTATTGTTGAAATCCTATAACTCATTAACAAAAAAAATAACACAATCAGACAGAAATGTTGGATTGCTGCAAAACTCACCATGCACTTATGTCTCAGGCAGATCTAATGATTCCAGGTGTGGTCTGATTAGACACTGGGTCTTGCCACAAGAGATTATAACATTGCTTTACCTACTGCTCTATAAAAAGGCTCCCAGAGGGTACTTTTGGGTAGTGTACCTCTTGGTAAAAGATCATTGACTGCTGAAACATGCTATTACAATGTACTCGAAGACGTTTCACCCAGTTCACAGACTTTGAGAAGGGTTGCATCATTAGACTGAGAGACACAGGATAGTTGTTTCAATGAATTGCCCTCTATCTAGGCCGTTCTGTTCTAGCTGTTTAGACGTGTCTGGAGCCTTGGTTACGTGGGGGCGCTCACATGTGATGAACAGGCTCTGGATGGCGCAGACAGACCACCAGTAGTGAGGATTGTTTGATCCACCTACAAGCTCAAGCATCTTCTACAGCAGGGATCAGCAGCCTTCGGCCCTCCAGCTGCTGTAAAACTACAATTCCCAGCATGCTCCATTCATTTCTATGGGAGTTCGGAGAAGAGCAAAGTATGCATGTTGGGAGTTGTAGTTTTACAACAGCTGGAGTGCCGGAGGTTGCCTACCCCTGTTCTACAGTTTGATTGTTCACCAACCATACACAGGTGGCACCTTGGTTACATCCCCTGTCTCTGAACAGGATCACTTACAGGCACTTAGAAGGAAATTTGGTGTAACGGCACCCATGAAGTGCAATATGCCATAGCTGCTGTCATTTGCAGTAATGTCCTAAACAAGAAACCTTGACTGGTACAGACTGGAATTATATTGTCTTTAGCGATGAATCCATGTTCTGTTTGGAATACCACGATGGTCAGGTTCTAGTGTGGAGGCCTTATGGTGTGTGCTTCATTCCTGCCTATGCTGTGGAGCAACTCACTGCCCCAACTACTGGTATGATGGTTTGGGGAGCAATCTCACTCAACAGTCGGTCACCCCTAGTAATGATACAAGGGATACTATCAGCTCAGTGATATGTGCAGGACATCCTGCGGCCCATTGTGGTGCCCCTCATGGCAGGGCTTTCAGCTGGCATTTTTCATCAGGATAATGCTTGCCTACGCACAGCAAGTTTCCCAGGAATGTTTCCTCTAGATGGCAACATTTTCTTGGCCTGCCAGTTGCCAGATTTTGTTGATGTTATTTTAATTTGCCATATCACTATGCTTAAAAAAATAGGCTCACTTGTTAGTGTAGGAAATAGAATAAAAAAATGTATAATCATAAAATAAACACTAATGGCGGGTTTACACGTCCTGATAGTCTGGCAGATTACTGGGGAAGAATGTTCCTGCAAATGCTCTTTCAATCTAACCGTCTAAAGGTGCCGCCGATCACCCGATGAACGAGCAAAACACTTGTTCGAGTGGACCTGATGTTCGTGCAGGCAAGTAAATTATTGTTTCTGGGCAGCATAACCCTTGCTGTGTTGCAAGAAAGTGACATTTTTCTTTAATTTTTGTTAAACACCTCAAGGGTTAATAAAGTTTGTAACATCAGTTTTGAATAATTTGAGGGGTGTAGTTTCTAAAATGGGGTCATTCATGGGTGGTTTCTATTACTTAAAGGGAACCTGTCACCGGGATTTTGTGTACAGAGCTGTGGACATGGGTTGCTAGATGGCCGCTAGCACATCCGCAATATCCAGTCCCCATAGCTCTGTGTGCTTTTATTGTGTAAAAAAAAACGATTTGATACATATGCAAATGAACCTGAGATGAGTCACGGACAGGACTCATCTCAGGTTAATTTGCATATCTATCAAATCGTTTTTTTACACAATAAAAGCACACAGAGCTATGGGGACTGGATATTGCGGATGTGCTATGGGCCATCTAGCAACCCATGTCCTCAGCTCTGTACACAAAATCCCGGTGACAGGTTCCCTTTAAGCCCCTCAAAATCACTTTAAAGCCGAATTGGTTCTTAAAAAAATGGTTTTGGAAATTTTGTTGAAAATTTAAAATATTGCTTCTAAAATTCGAAGCCTTCTAACGTCCTGAAAAAATAAAATGACATTTCCAAAATGATGCCAACATAAAGCAGATATATGGGGAATGTTGACTATTGCTAACTATTTCATGAGGTATTACTATCTATCTTAAAAGAAGTGGAATTAAAATTTTGAAAATTGTGAATTTTTTCAAATTTTGGGTAAATTTTGTATTATTTTATAAATAAAGGTGAAATATATTGACTCAAATTTACCACTGACATAAAGTACAATGTGTCACGAGAAAACAATCTCAGAATGACTTGGATAAGTAAAAGCATTCCAAAGTTATTACCACATAAAGTGACACATGTCAGATTTGCAAAAATCGGCCTGGGATTTGAGGTGAAAAGTGGCTCGGGTTAAAGTTGCTTTAAAAGGATTGTAGGATTTTATAGCATCAGTGAGTGTATAATTAATATAAATATCTTTTTCTTCTTGTTGTAAGGTGGAAGTGCAGATAACTTCTTGTCTCAAATAGCAGCCCAAAGGCGTAAAGCAGCTACTTTATCTAAGCAGAAAGAAATTGTGCCGCAGAATCTGGTCAACACAGTCCCTGAGCAGCCACATGTCCTACCCACTAGCAATGGACATTTACCAAAGGTGGCAAATCTTACATACTCAGGCACTTCACTCCTGTTCCTTTGTGGTATAATTTCATAGACCACTATGTTTTCCCTCTCTAAGCAGAAAATTGAAATTGTGAAACGACCGCCATCTGGGACCTCCTCTACATCTAAGAGCACATCTCCTACACTAACCCCTTCACCATCACCCACACCAAAAGGGCGTCTAGCTGAGTCATCTCTATCATCTTCCTCCTCCCATAAACAGTCAAAGAGCAGTGGAGGTTCTAGCAGTGGGACCATCACTGATGAAGGTACGTGTTCTTCCATTCCTGAACTAAGTTTCAGATGATGAATTATGATGATGCAAGTTGTTCTTTTTTTATAGATGAGCTATCTGCCATCCTCAAGAAGTTATCGCTGGAGAAGTACCAGCCCATCTTTGAGGAGCAGGAGGTAAGATATTCGATTCTTTGGTGATTATGAATTTGTATTAATACAACACTGAGTACGTTTGTGGCATGTATAAAGACTAATCTGCTAGAGGAAATAAGTAAGTAGTAGGGTTGTTTCGGGTATCGAACTTTCGATACCCGATCGATACTTTTCTCTGGTATCGCACTCGATACCAGGAAAAGTATTTTATCGATACTGGGCTGCACTACTGCACAGCCCAGTATAGGAGAGCATGGCTGCGCCGCTCTCAGCGCGGCCATGTTCTCCTCGGCAGCACAGGGAGAAGGAGGCAGTCTCTCCTCCCCTGTGCTGCCGCTTCAACCAATAGAGGGAGAGGGGGCGGAGCGGGGCGGGAGGAGGGGCGGAGCTGGGGACGGAGCACTGGCCAGCAATGCCGAGTAGTTCTCATAAATGCAGGCAGAAGACACAGCCTGCCAGCACCTGCTCAGACCCAGCACTGCAATCAGAGGCAATTAACCCCTCAGGTGCTACACCTGAGGGGTTAATAGCCTCTGATCGCAGCGCCGGTCACAGGCAGGTGCTGGCAGGCTGTGTCTTCTGCCTGCATTTATATAAGAAACTACTCGGCATTGCTGGCCAGTGCTCCGCCCCCTCCCTAGTATTAAAACATTGGTGGGCAGTGTGCCCCCCCAGTATTAAAACATTGGTGGGCAGTGGGCAGTGTGCCCCCCTGCCCTCCCACCCTTCCCCCAGTAATAAAATCATTGGTGGCAGTGGCCACAGGGTCCCCTCAGCTCCTCCTCATTGGTGGCAGTGGCAGTGATCGGAGCCCCAGCACTGTAATGCTGGGGCTCCGATCGGTTACCATGGTAACCAGGACGCTTCTGAAGTCCTGGCTGCCTTGGTCTGCTCCCTGCTGCTGTGTGCACTGTGCACAGGGCAGCAGGGAGAGGGTAAGATCCTATTCACCCTGATAGAGCTCTATCAGGGTGAATAGGATGAGAATATCCCAGGTTCTAGCCCCTAAGGGGGAAAATAGTTAATAAACTGTAAAAAAAAAAAAAAAAGTTAAAGTACACCAAAATATTAATTATAAATCACCCCCTTTCCCAATTTTACATATAAAATATATAAACAATACATAAATAAAATATTACATATCGCCGCGTCTCAAAAGTCCAAACTATTAAAAATCCACTTTTATGCGGTGAACGCCGTAAAAAGAAAAAAAGAAAAATAAAAAATGCACGATTCGCCATTTTCTTTTAGTCGCCTTGTCCCCACAAAAAAGTAGGATAGGACTGTTGTATTATGAGCCGGCGGTTTCATAAAATGTTGAATGCACGCGGATTTTTTTGTCGTTTTTATTTTTTTCGCGTGGTATCGAATGGTATCGAGTATCGCAATACTTTTTTATGGTATCGATACCGAATCAAAATTTTGGTACCGAAACAACTCTAGTAAGTAGTAGTAATTGAGCGGTGCCAGCAATATTAGGTGACTGGGTATTTGCAGGAATTAAAGTATATTAGGGAATTGTGCAACTGTAATTGCAATTGTATGGCTGTGGAGGGGCGGTTGGAGAGGATGCGAGTGGAGTGGGTAGCAATAAGGGTGGTTGTAATTCTCACGATTGCTAATCCTTATCCCTCTAATGGAGGGGAGGGCCACAACTCCTCTTCCCCTCAAGGCACTCTCTGGATTTTGGCATCTCTTGCCTAGTGATGGCTAAGGTGCCCTTGATGTTAGGTGGATGAGCAGTAGGGTGCAAGGCAGGAGGACAAGCCTATTTGGCTAGAATGAATAAAGTCACTCTTTTACTGAATATCTGATAGGAGTCGTAGTATAAATATATCAGGTAGGACCAGCCTGTCTCTCTGCAACCAACTAAAGACTCCTATGTTAAGTAGTTCCTAGGTAAGTACAACCTTTTGGGATGCGTAGTGCACAGATCATCATCACAGTAAACAATGTGAAGTGGTTGACCTGAATATAAACCCTTTAACAGAGTCACAGTATTAGCCCTTTAGTGGAGAACCACATGGTCACTGCAATTATTTCTGGTTACTGTTCACCAGTGTGTTTGTAAGAGGACTACATGGCACTTACTAATGTAGCCTTTATTTAAATTCTGCACTATTTTCTGTATTTCACAAGCTATGACCCATTGTTTACCAAGTCCATGAAATGCTGCTGATGAAAGGTCATGTGACCGGGCAGATCACCTCCATGCGATGCCTCCTCCATTCAAATACACTGCGCCTGCCATCTGTACTTCACTGTTGGAAGTTTAGTGCAGGTACAGTGTATTTGAATAGAGGAGGCTGAGTGATGTCTGGTCACATGCCCCCCATCAATGGTCGTCTTATGGACAGGATCTCTGTGCGAACAGCACACAAGATTTGCCTAACAAGGGGACATGGCTTATGGAATATAGCAAACAGCACTGAATATCAAAAAAGGTTATATTAGTAATTGCCATTTGTCATCTTCTACAAAAGTAACCAGAAAGTAGCCAACCCCTTTAAACAAAACCTGTCGCCACAAAATGCAGTGCAGTCTGCGGGCAGCATGTAGGAAAATCTCTGCTATATCAGGGGGGTAGGTGTTATTAGTTATTGATAGCATTTACTTTGTACATTGGTATGCAAAAGTTTGGGCCACATTGGCCAAAATTACTGTGAACAGTTAAGAAAGTTGAAGATAAAATGATCTCCAAAAGGCATACAGTTAAAAATAACACATTCCCTTTTTAACAAAAACATTTTCGTCTTTTATGTACATTTTCAAAATAATAAAAAAGGAAAAGGTCCGGAAGCAAAACTTTGGCCACCCTGCATGGTTAGTACCTAGTTGCACCCCTTTTGGCAAGTATCACAGCTTGTAAATGCTTTTTGTAGCCGGCCAAGAGTCTTTCAGTTCTTTTTTGAGGGATTTCCATCCATTCTTCCTTGCAAAAGTCTTCCAGTTCTGTGAGATACCTGGGTCGTCTTGCATGCACTGCTCTTTTGAGGCTTATCCACAGATTTTCAGTGTTCAGATGAGGAGGCTATGAGGGCCATGGTAAAACCTTCAGCTTGCACCTTCTGAGGTATCTGTTGCAGATTTTGAGGTGTGTTTAGGGTCATTATCAATTTCTAGAAGCCATCCTCTTTTCATCTTCGACAGGTTACAACTTCTTAAAGAGGACCTTCATCAATTTAAATTCACTGAAATAACACTCCTACCTAATAGTGCGGCATCCACTGATGTTCCCCCCCCCCCTTTTTTTTTTTTTTTCAAATCGACCCACGAATTGATTAATAATAGCCCTGTTTCTTCTGCCGCCTCATATGCAAATGAGGCAGACTTTTGTATGGGGCGTTGCTAAATTTTGCTCTGGGCGTGTGTGCTACTCTCCTTGTCTGAGAGGGCAGCCAATCGCAGAGCTTGGCTCTCAGCCAGGGAGAAGGAGCTCAAGTTCGCAATTCTCTCAAGAACTTGAGCTCCTTCTCCCTGGCTGAGAGCGCACACGCCCAGAGCAAAATCTTTAGCAACGCCCCATACAAAAGTCCGCCTCATTTGCATATGAGGTGGCAGAAGAAACAGGGCTATTATCAATTCGTGGGTCGATTTAAAAAAAAAAAAAAAAAGGGGGAACATCAGTGGATGCCGCACTATTAGGTAGGAGTGTTATTTCAGTGAATTTAAATTGATGAAAGGTCCTCTTTAAAGTCACGTTCTCAGAGACATTAGTTCCTGCTAGTTAAAGCTGGGTTCACACTTGAGTGTATTTGATACGTGCGATTTACGCGCGTTTTTGTTGCGTGTATTACAGCGCGTTTTTGGAAATTGGAAACACGCATTGTACGCGCGTTCGTGTGATTGACCACTGTGGCGTCAATCACAATACGTGCGACAAAACGCCCCAAAGAAGCTCCTGTACTTCTTTGGGTGTAGGACGTTCGTACACGCTGTAAAACACTCAGGTGAGAACCATGCCCATAGGGAAACATGGGTTTTCGCCTGTTGAGCGTTTTACAGCGCGTAGGAACGTGCTGTAAAACGCTCGGGTGTGAACCCAGGATAAATGAGTTTCTGTGATTTTCAGTGACACCCCCCATCCCCCTCAACTGATCAGGAATATGAAGGGGCAGTGTGCTCGCTCAGCCTTGTTCTGTGGAATGGGCTGAGCTGGTGTATGAACGATTGGGTCCTGACGCTTGGACACCCACCATTCGTTACCACTGTGACAATCCCCCCCCCCCCCGCAAGGTTTTTTCTCCTTATATACTGATACAGGAAGTACTGTACATATGGATCATTTGGATAATACCTGCATCTTTTATGGACACAAATCATAGTATACAGTATGACAAAGGGCAAAATGGCGTTTTCACATTCTCCTTGTGTTTTGTCAAGTGTCCACTCCGTACTGTTTTCCTCCTACACATAGGTGAATTGGCTTCCTATAAAATAGTGTGCATGGGAGGTAAAGAATGTAGAGTGTGAATGGTGCCGAAGTCAATCAGCTAAAAAATAGTTGTGAATATACATATATAGTAAAATAACATTTGTATTGTATTGCTGCTACATATTATAGACAGGAGAATGGTATGCAGCTCTATGCTGAGACATAGAAGGTGCTGTATTCTTCAAAACTAGGCATTTATCTATGGCAAATGGAATGAAAAAAAATCTTTTAGCTGAACAGTTAACATAAGCGAATTCCTCAGTGCATGGTGCTACCACTGGCAGGTACTGTAGCTTTGGTTCTGTACATGAGAAACCCTTTTTTACAGAACTGAACTACATTTTAGAGCACAAGGTTTACGTACGTCAAAAAAGTGTGTGATTCTGTCTTGTTAATTTCCGCTTACACGGTGAAGCAAACCATTGCAATGTTTACAGCGATGGATTCTTGATTTTCTATAGGTGGACATGGAAGCTTTTCTCACACTGACTGATGGTGACCTGAAGGAATTGGGCATAAAAACAGATGGATCCAGACAGCAGATTTTAGCAGCAATTTCTGAACTCAATGCAGGAAAGGTGAGTACCCTGGGCATAGCTAAACGAAATATGGAGGGAAGAAAATGACACGGGGAGAAGCTTACAAGAAAAGAGTTGTGGCTTCATGTGAAAGGGATGTAACCCATTATGTGACATTTAGCTTCAAAATTGCACCACAATTCTGGTGTAAAATTCTGTCTCGGAATAGGCCAAGGAATAGTTGGCATAGAGTTAGCCAAAAGTGTCTGTGCCCACACCAGATTTATCATCCAGCCTGAAGGTGGATTTACACAACCCTATTGCCGGGCAGATTATCGGGAACAATTGTTCCTGTGAACGCTCGTTCCTGACAATCTGCCGCCAATCACCCGATGAACGAGCGAAACGCTTGTTCATTGAGTGATGCTGTCATTCGCATAGGCACATCAGTCATCGTTTCTGGGCAGCAGATTGTGCGGTCTAAACAGCGATCTGCTGCCCAGAAACAATGATTCTGTATGAGGACGAGCAATCAAAATAGCGATCCCTCATCGTCATACAGCGAAGGAGACCGCTGCATTTACATACATCACTCCTTCACTGAGCGAGCAGCCATCTGTCAGGAAGGAACACTTCCTTCCTGACAACCAGCTTTCTGGTCGGTGCTTGTAAACCCACCTTGAGCCACTGTGATAAATCTGGTTCAGGTGTTGGCAGCCTTTCTAAGCTTACGCCATATATAGGATTAGTAAATCTACTGCAGTGTGCATATCATGAGATCACTAGTACAGGAAGGAAAATCCAGCACTGGGTCGAAGTCTTCAAATTTATTATTAAATCAGTAAAATCTACAATACGAACCCCCAGCAACCAGTTTATGTGTTTCAGACTAGCTATAGCCCTTACTTATGCCCTAAGCTTGCTCCATTTCCACCCCGTTACAACACATATGACTCCAGTCACATGACAGCAACACATTAATAACCAATTAACAAATCTCAAATCCCCATTAATGGCGATAAATCATGTGTCGTCTCCAACTTTATCATTTAGCATATCTAGGATTTTTTACGGGAGAGATAACCACCCTGCTGTGCCTTGAAAAACTACAAAAATGAATACCATGTACATCCCTAAAGTGTTTTGTCGACATAGATACAGTACATTAGTTTTTTAGATGTCTAATCAAAACTTTGTCTGATCCAAACTTAGGGCACTTTCAACTTGTGTTGTGAGGATCCGGCAGGCAGTTCCTTCGCCGGAACTGCCTGCCGGATCTGGCAATCTGTATGCAAACAGACTGCATTTGTAGACGGATCCGGATCCATCTCACAAATGCATTGGTTGTCATCTGGAAAAACGGATCCGTTATTTATTTATTTTACATTTTTTAAAGGTGTGCGCGTGCGCAGACCGGAAGAACGGATCCGTCGAAGCGGTATCTTTAATGCCGGATCTGGCACAAATGCATTTCAATGTTCCGTATCCCTGCAAAAAAATATAACGTCCTATTCTTGTCCGTTTTGCGGTCAAGAATAGGCATCTCTATAATGGGCCGCCCGTTCTGTAAATTGTGGAAGGCACGCGGGCGACTTCCGTGTTTTGCGGATCCGCAAAAAACTGAACGGTTGTGTGCATGTGGCCTAAAATTGATCAGTTCTTTTCCAGTATTAAGCCCCTAGGACGGAACTCAATGCCAGAAAAGAATAACGCTAGTGTGAAAGTACCCTTATAGGGCCAGAAGTTTGTCATACATAACTGTAACTGATAGTTGTTGCACTTAGTACAAAGTATGAAACTATTAGTAAATCTGCCCTTGTGTTTCATTCTTTGGAAAAAGTGTCAATAGTTGTGGGAATATGTGAGAAAGTTTGAAGGGCCTGGGTGAATCATAACCTTCAACCCCTAGTACATAATATCCCCATTTATATTAGGGATATGCCACATGTCCTTGCCGCTATGTATAACTTGGAATGGAAAGAAAATATTATGGGGCTTCTTGCAATGCTGTCACATCACATACTCGTCAGTACCTCTAGTATATTGGCTAAAAGTGTTGGAAGATCATTTAAACTTATACAGCACATATAGTCCACAGCTAAAACAATTTTGATTCTAGCAGTTATTTTCAAATACAAGGCACGTTAATGGGGGCACAATTTTCCCCATGATATGCTAATATTTACATGTACACTTGTTTGGAATTATAATAATCCCTTTTTGTCATCTATAAAGTGGTTTGCCCGATTTTATAATGTCTTTTTGTTTGTTTTTGAGGAAGCACAGGCTTGGAGTTCGCATCTTTTGTAAAATATGTCAGAGAATGAGATGAACCTGAAGTTCAAGTAAAATTTACAGAAAAACAGCATTATACAGAATATAATCAAAAAGTTAATTTACTTTAGTATTTCCATTCAAAGAGTGAAACTAATCATCTAATCAACACAAAACACCTGCAAAGGTTTCTTAAGTCTTTAACCCCTTAAGGACCAGCGCCGTACATGCGCCCGCCCGATCAACTATTGTTTTGTTTGAGCAGTCTCCAAGGCATTGCTCCCGGTTAGCCAGAATCCTACTCCACACTGATGAGGGGCAACACCCCGAAACAGCTGTCTGTGGATGGATAACTGGCTTAGGGCTCTTTCACACTTGCGCTTTTGCTTTCCGTCCTAGAGTTCCATCCTCGGGGCTCTAGGATGGAAAGATACTGATCAGGATTTATTCTAATGCATTCTGAATGGAGAGCAATCCGTTCAGGATGCATCAGGATGTCTTCCGTTCAGTATGTGAACGTTTTTTGGACGTTGACAAAACCGTAGCATGCTGTGGATTTTTCTCCGTCCAAAAATGCCGTAACGCCAGATCCGGAATTAATGCCCATTGAAGTGCATTAACCCGGATCCGGCATTAAGCTAAACGTCGTTTCGGCGCATCGCCGGACCTGACGTTTAGCTTTTGTGAATGGTTGCCATGGCAGCCAGGACGCTAAAGTCCCGGCTGCCATGGTAAAGTGTAGTGGGGAGGCAGGGGAGAAGTATACTTACCGTCCGTGCGGCTCCCGAGTCACGGGGCACTCCACAATGACGTCAGAGCGCCTCATGAGCATGGATTACATGATCGCATGGATCACGTGATCCATGCACGTAGGGCGCTCTGATGTCATTGTGGAGCGCCCCGGGAGCCGCACGGACTGTAACTATCTGCTCCCCTGGCTCCCCACTACTTACTATGGCAACCAGGACTTTAGTAGCGTCCTGGCTGCCATAGTAACACTGAAAGCATTTTGAAGACTGATCAGTCTTCAAATGCTGTCAGTTGTCTTGCGCTGTGCCGGATCCAGCGGGCATTACCGACGACGGAAGTGCATGCCGGATCCACACAACGCAAGTGTGAAAGAGGCCTTAGGCTTTCCCCGTCACATCCTTAAAGCTTGTAAAAAAGCGGGATCTTGACATAGGGGCCACTTAATATGGTGGATTTGGTGATCTCTGTAATGGAGACACCCCTTTGCTCGGTTTTCCTTCCTTTGAGGGACATCTGGCTTTCATTGTGTTGTAGACCCAATACTGGGGCTCCACATTTATTTAGCATATTACTGTTTACCAGGGAGCTTTGCACTTCGGATTGCTGTGTTGAGACTCTTAAATGAGGCTCCGCGGTGTTTCTGTGGTTGGTCTCCCTGAGATCAGCTATTGTTGTGTTTGAGTAGTCTCCGAGGCATTGCTCCCGGTTAGCCAGAATCCTACTCCGCACTGATGAGGGGCAACACCCCGAAACAGCTGTCTGTGGATGGATACCTAGCTTAGATTTTCCCTGTCACATCCTTAAAGCTTGTAAAAAAGCGGGATCTTGACATAGGGGCCACTTAATATGGTGGATTTGGTGATCTCTGTAATGGGGACACCCCTTTGCACCGGTTTTCCTTCCTTTGAGGGATATCTGGCTTTCATTGTGTTGTAGACCCAATACTGGGGCTCCACATTTATTTTGCATATTACTGTTTCCCAGGGAGCTTTGCACTTTGGATTGAGGCTCTGCGGTGTTTTCTGTAGCTAGTCTCCCTAAGATCAACTATTGTTTTGTTTGAGCCGCCCGATCAGTGGCAGGGTTCCGGCAGTCACAGATAGCTGGAACCCTGCTGTATGCGCCGGCATCGGTAAAAACACCAATGCGGGCGCATTAACCCTCGCACTGCCGCGCTGCTGTGACAGGGACCCGATGGCAGCGAAGGCAGCCCGATGCCTTCCTTAGGCATCTTGGCTGCCTTCCGTGACAGCCTGTGAGATCAATCCCTCTGGATCTCACAGGCAAGCAGGCTGTAAGTGTATTACTCAATGTAATACACTTACAACCAATGCATTACAATACAGAAGTAAAGGGGATCAGACCCCCAAAAGTTGAAGTTAAAGAGTGGGACAAAAAATAGTTTAAAAAAGTTTAAAAAAATTGGAAAAAATAGGGAAAAAAAAAAATAGACATATAAGGTATCGCGTCCCTATTAACTGGCTCTATAAAAATATCACATGATCTAACCCCTCATGTGAACACTGTCAAAAAAATTTAAATAAAAACTGTGCTAAAAAAAACAACATTTTTTTTGTCACCTTACAACACTAAAAGTGCAACACCAAGCGATCAAAAAGGCATATGCCCCCAAAATAGTACCAATCTAACTGTCACCTCATACTGCAAAAAATGAGCCCCTACCTAAGACAATCGCCCAAAAAATAAAAAAAACTGTGGCTCTTAGACTATGGAGACACTAAAACATGATTTATTTATTTTTCTTTCAAAAATGCTTTTATTGTGTTATATGTAAAAAAAAAACAAAAAAAAAAAAACTGTGTTAAAAAGACTATGGAGACACTAAGACATGATTTTTTTTGTTTTAAAAATATTATTGTGTAAAACTTAAATAAATAAAAAAAAGTATATTGAGTATTGCCACGTCCGTAACGACCTGCTCTAAAAAAATATCACTTGATCTAACCCCTTAGGTGAACGCCGTAAAAAAAATAAGTTTAAAAAAAACTGCCAAAAAAGCCATTTTTGTCACCTTACATCACAAAAAGTGTAATAGCAAGTGATCAAAAAGTCTTATGCACCCCACAATCATACCAATCAAACCATCATATCATCCCGCAAAAAATGAGACCCTACCTAGGACAATCGCCCAAAAAAATAAAAAAAACTATGGCTTTCAGAATATGGAGACACTAAAAAATTATTTTTTCAAAAATGCTTTATTATATAAAACTGAAACAAACAACCAAAAAAAGTAGTCATATTTGGTATAGTCGCGTCCGTAACAACCTGCTCTATAAAAATACCACGTGATCTAATCTGTCAGATGAATATTGTAAATAACAAAAACAGTGAAATCTGCCCTTTCAAAAACCGTATGGCGTTCCTTTCCTTCTGCGCCCTGTCGTGTGCCCGTACAGCAGTTAACGACCACATATGGGGTGTTTCTGTAAACTACAGAATCAGGACAATAAATATTGAGTTTTGTTTGGTTGTTAACCCTTGCTTTGTTACTGGAAAAAAAATGGGTTAAAATGGAAAATCTGTCAAAAAAAGCTAAATTCTAAAATTTTATCTCCATTTTTCTTTAATTCTTGTCGAACACCTAAAGGGTTAAGAAAGTTTGTAAAATCAGTTTTGAATACCTTGAGGGGTGTAGTTTCTAAAATGGGGCCACAAAGTGACTTCAGACCTGAACTGATCCTTAAAAAGTAGGTTTTGGAAATTTTCAGAAAAATGTTAAGATTTGCTTCTAAACTTCTAAGACTTCTAACTTCCCAAAAAAAGTAAATGTGATTTACAAAATGATTCAAAAATGAAGTAGACATATGGGAAATGTAAAGTAATAACTATTTTAGGAGGTATCACTACCTGTCTTAGAAGCAGAGAAATTGAAATTTTAAAAATTACAAATTTTTTCTCATTTTTGGTGAATTGGGTATTTTTGAAATGAAATATTTTGACTCAAATTTACCACTGCCATGAAGTACAATATGTGGCGAGAAAACAGTTTCAGAATGGTTTGGTAAAAGCATTTTAAAGTTATTACCACATAATGGTTCAATAATCTCTTTACACAATCATGGGGAAGACTTTTGACTTGACAGTTGTCCAGAAGACAACAAAGCCACAAAAGGTAATTGCTAAAAAAGCTGGCTGTTAACACAGTGCTGTATCCAAACATATTAATTTAAAGTTTAGTGGTAGAAAAAGGTGCACAATCAACTGAAAAAGTCGTTTAAGAATTTGGAGAAGATTCACAAGGAGTGGACTGTGGCTGGAGTCAGTGCTTCAAGAGTCACCACACACAGATGTATCCAGAACATGGGCTTTAACTGTCTCATTCCTGACCCAGAGACAATGTCAGAAGCATCTTACACGGGCTAAGGAAAAAAGGAATGGACCGTTGCACAGTCTCCCAAGGTCCTATTTTCAGATGAAAGAGCATTTTGCATTTCATTTGGAAATCAAGGTCCTATTGTCTGGAGGAACAGTGGAGAGACACACAATCCAAGTTGCTTAAGGTCCGGGGTGAAGTTTCCACAGTCAGTGATGGTTTGGGGAGCCATGTCATCTGCTGGTGTTAGTCCACTCAAGTCTAAAGTTGGCACAGCAGTCTACCAGGAAATGTTGGAGCACTCTGCTGACAAGCTTCATGGAGATGCTGATTTAATTTTCCAGCAGGACGTGGCACCTTCCCACACTGCAAAAAGTACCATTACCTGGTTTAAGAACCACGATATTACTGTTCTTGATTGGCCAGCTAACTCGTCTGACCAAAACCCAGTAGACAATCTACGGAGTATTGTCAGGAGGAAGATGAGAGACCCCAGACCCAACAATGCAGATGAGCTGAAGGCCACTATCAAAGCAACCTGGTCTTCCAAAACACTTCAGCATGCAAAAGGAGCCCCGACCAAGTATTCAGTGCATATACTGCACATACGTTTCAGGAGGACAACATTTCTGTATTTAAAATCATTTTTTTAAATTGGTCTTTTATAATATTGTAATTTTCTGGTTTTCATTAGCTGTAAGCCATAATCATCATCATTAAAATAAATGCCTCCAGTAGATCACTCTGTGTGTAATGAAGCTACATGATATGATTTTCACCTTTAGAATTGAATTACTGAGATAAGTTAACTTTTCGATAATAATCTAATTTATCGAGATGCACCTGTATGTTGAAGTTTTGTGTGTCCCTTTAAAGAGGACATGTCACCACAAAATACAGTGCAATCTGAAAGCACCATGTTATAGAGCAGGAGAAGCCGAGCAGATTGATTATATAGTTTTTGGGAAAAAACACAGTAAAACCTGTAATTTGTACGTTTATATCTCCCCCCCCCCCCTTTCTGTGAAGAGGTATCGGTATAATGAGGAGATGACTGGGTAGGGGCTGTGGCTAGTCTGAAATACGCAGACCGATTGCTGGGGTCCATATTGTGGATTTTATTGATTCAGTAATAAATTTGAAGATATTTTGGAAGACTTTGACCCAGTGCTGGATTTTCCTTTCGGTACATATGTTGGATTGCTTCTCCAAGTATCCGTGCACGGAAGGGAGCCATGGCTTATAAAAGTACTCGTAAATTTGTATTGTGAAGAGGAATATCTGTACTTGCTGACAATTTTTCAAGATGCAATGCATTGAAAATAGAAAATAAAGCAACTTTGTAAATCGTTTTAAGTATAACTATCTACAGCGCTGGAGCTGTTCAGTGCAAGGTATTAGCACAATGGCTGGGTCCGTTAAAGAAGGTGACCCTGTGTTTTACTAAAGGGGTCTGTCACTACTTTATGCTGCCCTTAGTTAGGACAGTATAACACTGGTGACAGATTTCCTTCGATCAGTGTGTCAAGGCATCTATTCCAGTTTTTTGCCACAAATTTTATGTTCATTTTAAATTTAAGTCTGGCACATTTTAATCAGTAAGGGTCCATTTACACGTCCGTAGAATGGGTCCGCATTCATTCTCAATGGGGATGGAAATGTGTGCTGTCTGCATCCGCATTCCGCTTCTCTGCTCCGTACTTCAGGTCTGCGGCTCACAAAAAAAAATAGAACATGTCATATTCTTGTCCGCAATAGCGGACAAGAATAGGCATTTCTATAGGGGTGCCGGCCCGGTGTATTGCGGATCTGCAATACACTACAGATTTGTGAATGGACCCTAAATCTCCCTCCTGTGTGCACTAGATTTCCGCTTACCTTCGGCATTCAAGGGGCCAGTTAGTGGCTAAAAACGTTGTTGCTGTCCTATTTGTAAGTGGACTGACCTAGTGAAGTTGCCATTCATAAAACCTTTCACGGTATATGTGACATTGATGAGTTATTCCCTCCTTTGACCATTTTATTTCTCCTTAAGGGCAGAGAAAGACAGATTCTACAGGAAACCATTCACAATTTTCATTCTTCGTTTGAGAGCAGCGCTAGTAATACACAGCCAGCAGGAGCTCATCAGTGTAAGTACTCAATTGGGACTGGGCAGGTTTACATTTAATTAAAACCTTTAAACGTCATGCATTTAGAATGAATCCCAGTATTAAAGCCATGGGTAGCACACCTCAGCAGTCAAAAATTCAATAGTCACCTGCTATTCTGAGTTGTACAATCCCAACAAAACAAATGCCCATGTGTTTAGGTTTACGGTCACCCACCCACTAATGTTAAGGTGAGAAAGCCTGATGGTTTTATGTCATGAGATTTACTTTCCCAGTGTAATGTATTTTGAGAAAACATGATTTCACATGTAGAAATAAGAAAAAGCTTTGTTGAGCTTTGGTTTCTGGTTATTATAGGCTAATATAAGTCTTCAAAGTGTCTGATCAGTGTGTTCCTGTGTCCTCCTTGTATGAATGGAGCAGTGGTCAAGCATCTCTACTCTGCTACTCTAGTCATCTCTGTGGAACTACCAGAGATAGCGCAGTGCTCAGCTACCGTATGTCTGGTATTCACACAGAGAATGTCATACAGTAGGAAGACACATGATTGGTGGGGGGCCCCAGTAGTCGGACCCCAGCTGATTAGATGCTTATCCTCTATGCTGTGTATAGGGGATAATTTGTAATCTTGGTACACCTCTTTAAAGGTCCCTTTACACAGGCCAGATAATCACTAACAAGCGTTCATAGGAAGGCTCGTTGGCGATTATTTATTGGTGTACAGGTGCCAATAGTTACCCGATGAATGAGCGAAATGGATGGATCGTTTGTGCAGGCACCTAAATCGTCGTTTGGTGGCAGCAGATTGGGCTGTGTAAAGAGCCTCTGCTGCGGCAAACAAGAAGTCAGTATATGTGTAAATGCAGTGGCCTCCTTCACTGACGAGCAGCCGCTTGCTGGGAAATCGCCTGCAAAATTCGCCAGTGTAATGGGGCCTTAACAAATAGAATTAAACAGGACATGGGTTCTTTTCATTTTCACTTTCTTGTTTTTCCAAATTTTCATGGTGGCTCACTGCATACAAGTTCACACTTGCGTTGCCAGATCCGGCAATCTGTATGCAAAGGATACCATTTGTAGGTGGATCCGTGTCTTTGTCATCCGGAAAAACGGATCCGGTATTTATCTTTTTCACATTTTTAAACGTCTGCGCATGTGCAGACTGGAAGACCGGATCAGTCACTAATACATTTCAATGGCAAGTGTTGCGGAATTTTGGACTGAGAAAATACCTCAGCTTGCTGCGGTATTTTCTCCGGCCAAAAAACTTAAGAGGGACTGAACTGATGCATCCTGAACGGATTGCTCTCCATTCGGAATGCATTAGGATTAAACTGATCAGTTTTTTTCCGGTTTTGAGCCCCTAGGACGGAACTCAATACTGGAAAAGAATAACGCTAGTGTGAAAGTTCCCTTCGGCTGGGTTCACTTCAAGTTTTTGTCTTGTGTTTAATGTATACAAAAAATGTATATGTTAAACAGATGCCTCTGACAGGTGTCATACAGTGGCATCGGTCACCAGAGAGTTCCTTTGTATGTGTTAACGTATACATTGTTTTGCTAGACTTTGCAGGATGGAAAGGAGTAGTGTACTATGCTTTTGAATTCTTTATTTTCCAAATGCATAAATAAACGTAGGACAAAAACGTGATGTGAACCCAGCCTTAGGGGCTGTTCACATCTCTTTTTTGCTTTACCCCAAGCGGATAAATTTGTAAACAGAAAAAAACATATAGAAACATACAACTTGATGTTCCCATAGACTATAATAAGGCAAATGTACGGTAGTTCAAAAGTGCACACTTTTGGCTCTGTTTGTCATGGTTAATGTATAGTTTTTTTTTTTTTTTTTTTTGTAAGGACTCGTGTAATGCCCTCTTTGTTCCTCTCTCACAGTAGTTATACCCTCTTTGTGCCCCTTTCACAATAGTAATGCCCTATCTGTGCCCCCTTCATAGTTGTAATGCCCTTTCTGTGCGTCTTCAGAGTAGTTATGCCCTTACTGTGCCCCTTCACAGTAATAATGCCCACTCAGTGCCCCATAACAGTTATGCCCACCAACTTCACAGGAGTAATACTCTCTATGCTCCCTTCATAGTAGTAATGCCCATTGTTCCCCCTTCATAGTAATAATGCCCATTGTGCCCCTTCATAATAGTAATGCCCATTGTGCTCCCTTCATAGTAGTAATGCCCATTGTGCTCCCTTCGTAGTAGTAATGTCCATTGTACTCCCTTCACAGTATAATGCCCATTGTTCTCCCTTCATAGTAATAATGCCCATTGTGCCCCCTCCATAGTAGTAATGCCCATTGTGTCCCCTTCATAGTAGTAATGCTTATTGTGCCCCCCTAATAGTAGTAATGCCCTCTGTGCCCCTTTGTAGTAGTATTGCCCTCTGTGCCCCTTTGTAGTAGTATTGCCCTCTGTGCCCCTTTGTAGTAGTATTGCCCTCTGTGCCCCTTTTCTAGTAGTATTGCCCTCTGTGTCCCCATTGTAGTAGTATTGCCCTCTGTGCCCCCTGCAGGCTGAATGGTGGAGCAGAAGTCTTCCTGCTTCACCATTCAGTATGGGAGCTGACTGACAGGACTGCAGCTCCCGGTGCTCCAACAATGAGCGCTTCAATCAGTATTGATGGAAGCGCTGGTTGCTTCTTTGCTCTGGCACCCCCCTGACAGCGGGCATCCGATGCGGACCGCCGAATACAGTGGTATGCTATGCTATGCTACTCTGTCCTGCAAAAAAAAAAAAAAACATACAGAAATGTGAACTATGACAAACGGAGTATGCACTTTTAAAATACGTGTGCCTTATTGTCTATGGGTATGTCAAGTAATACGTTTCTATGCGTTTTTACAAACATATCCGCTTGATATACAGCAAAAGCAAGATGCGATTTTGGGACAGTTCAAAACGTGCCAGATTTTTTAAAAGGCATAACCAGCATCAGATACTCAAATGGTTAAACAGACTAGACTTGCAGTGAGTAGAGATGAGCGAACTTCTATTTTTAGTTCGGCGTCCAAAATTCGGGTTATCGTAGCATCCAGTTATGGATTCCGCTACCGCGGACCATAACAGCATTTGGAATCCATAAGGGGATGCTTCGTTGAACCCGAACCGTGGACAACGCTAAGGACCTGGGGTGACGTCACCGTCATGTAATCAGTGCAGGGGGCGTGGCTCAGCACTGGATTGGATAAGAGGTGATCCAGTGCTGAGCCACGCCCCCTGCACTGATTACATGACGGTGACGTCACCCCAGGTCCTTAGGGTTGTCCACGGTTCGGGTTCAATGAAGCAGCCCCTTATGGATTCCAAATGCCGTTATGATAGCGGAATCCATAACGGGATGCTACGATAACCCGAACCCGAACTTTGGATGCCGAACTAAAAATAGAAGTTCGCTCATCTCTAGCAGTGAGTTCACACTATGATTTCTGCACCACTCACAGGGGCTGGTTAGTCTCAATCAATAAAAACCAAATGGTGTGCGCTGAACATTGCAGTAGTCTCTGTGTGAGCTAGGTGTTGCAGATTTCCGCAGAAGGTGTGAATTCATTCATGATGATCCCGTCAGTATTGCGCTTCTTACATATTCAGGGACTGAATACTGTTTGGAAGCACACAACTTATTCACTAACTTTGTTAAAATGAAATCAGCACATATAAGGCTACTTTCACACTAGTGTTTGTTTTCCAGTATTGAGATCCGTCATAGGGGCCCAATACCGGAAAAAAAAAACGCTTCAGTTTTGTCCCCATTCATTGTCAATTGGGACAAACTCTAAATGAACAGAACGGAATGCTCCAAAATGTATTCCGTTCCATTTAGTTGCATTCCCATACTGGAGAGCATGATAAAGGTTATCACCACACGAAATAAATTCACACCTTCTGGGGAAATCTGCAACACTTACTTCACACTCAGACTGTTGCAAAGAGTAGCGCACACCTTTTGGATTGTATTCCGACAATCAGGTTCAGGATCCCCCTATATGTCAGGTCAGATAGCTGTTCCACTGACTGGTTCCAGTTCTGGAGGGCATAGCCTGAGTATAAATTACATCATCACCTATCACTTTACCCTGCCATGGCAATTGGTAGCCATTTACAACTTCCCCGGTAGTATCTGCTCATCACCAGAATGGCAGGTCTGCATTTAGAAAAAAAGAGTTAGGAACTGACATATTTCTCTGCTGAACAAAGGTGTGAACAGTTGTTAAAATTTTAAGTAAATGTATGACAGTAGCATAGTCTTTTAGCAATGTCGGTTTAAGGATAGCTTTCTTTGCTCTCCTTGTCCTTTTTTGAATTGGATATCTTATACCCTTAAGAGGTGTAGTGCATAAACCTTCCTGAGAGGAGATTTATATATTCAGTAGGCTCAATGAGGGTTATAGGGGTTCTCTGGTTTCAAGAAGAAACCGGACAACATAGAATGTGTCGGCAGATGAGAACCATTTGGCCCATCTAGTCTGCCCAATATACTGAATACTATGAATAGCCCCTGGCCCTATCTTATACGAAGGATGGCCTTATGCCTATCCAATGCATGCTTAAACTCCTTCACTGTATTTGCAGCTACCACTTCTGCAGGAAGGCTATTCCATGCGTCCACTACTCTCTCAGTAAAGTAATTCTTCCTGATATTACTTTTAAACCTTTGCCCCTCTAATTTAAAACTATGTCCTCTTGTAGCAGGGCATGCCTAAAATAAAACAGACCGTACTTACCTAGAAGATCCCGCGCCACCACTCTGGTTCCCCCAGGCCGTCATCTGACTGCAGCACTGATGTCACGTTGACAACATCTGACCACTGCAGCCAATTAATTATCTCAAGCAAACCAGGTGTTGGTGAGCCATATGGTATGGTTGTATTATACAAAATGTTTTCTGCCATTTGTGTAATCTCATATATTCCTGCTTTTATAGCTCCTTCCGCCTGTACAAAACCGAAAACCTTTGTGTCAAACAAAAGGTAGCATTTCAATAGCCTGGACAGCACGCAAACCTGGGATCCAAGTGAATGACACCACCGTTTTGTTGAAAAAGGTGCACACAGACAGTGAAGATGGTTCTACTCCTCACTGTAAAGAATGCAGGGCACCTCATGGTACGATGTGGTTGAGTGAAGAAACAAAGAGGAAAATACTTCTAAAAAAAGAAGCTTTATTGAAGAGGAAGGTTTCAAGATGTTAAATATTTCTTATAAAAACCTAATATATTCTAGATCTTGACTGACTTGCTTATTTGAAATTTTGGTTGGATTATTTGATGTGGCACTTTATACCTACAATGTAGGAAAAGAAATGTAACCATGGGCAGCCAGAAACTGAAGAGAAGTGGGGTGGGGGCATGTAGTGTGCCAGTAAGAGAAGGTTAGCGGTGTATGTCACAGTGGTACTTTATGATGACAGGTTGTGCACTGCATTGTTCTCCAGCACCCTCCTATTTGGAAAAGTGCTAGAAAGCATTGATACCTCGGTCACAAATGCCTCTTAAACAAACACACATGGAATATTTTCATATATGTTTTTTTTTTTTTTACCAGTATCTGTATTGAAATTAACATAACCAAAATGCTCCGAATTCTTCACATTATTTTGTGAGGCTGGGTTTTGACAACTCCATACACGTGTTATACTATAAATTCAGTACAGGGATGCTGTGAGCAGGGAAAAAGTCAAGATCTTCTAATATATTTATAGTCCTTTTTTTTCTTTTTGCAATTTAAATGGTGACAGAGATTCGACAATGACAATTTTCATTGACTGTGCAACTTCACAAGCACCTGAAAACACGTTTCCTAACACAGGAGGACCACATGGATTATCAACAGTGGTCTTAGGCTGAGTGTACAGAAAACACACACCTCGCCTGCAACCTCTGAACATAATATTAGGGGTAAGGCCAAACAAAATGTTTGAAACCCATGCAGACATTCAGTTTTACTGCCGGATTTTTAAATGAAGCTTGAAAGCCTGTTAAGCCTCATTCACACGTCAGTGCTTTGGTGATTGAGTCAAAACCAGGATTGGAGCCTCCACAGACCTAGGGTATAAGGGAAAGATCTGCCCCTGTTCTGTGTTTAGAGCCGCACCTAGTTTAGGCTCACAATCACTGATGAAAAATCACTGACCAAATACTGATGTGTGAATGAGGCTTTTTTTTTGTGGCCTTGCCATATTCACCAGTCTCTGAAACTATTAAAAATGTGGACTTTTTCTGCAGAGAAAGCCACCCTCTAGTAAATACTGTATATTACATATGTATACAACAAGGGATCCGTATACATCTCCATATAAACTGTCTGATCCGAACTGAAGACAACGATAAACCTCCTGGTTGTTTAACATACAGGATATGCAGAAAAAAAAGGGTTAATCAAATCTTAGGGAGTGATTTCTCTCAAGATGAGAAAAGCTAGAGGCGCCAGTGGAGATGGAGTACCCATGGTGGAAAGACCAATAGGTGAAAGAGCAAGAAAAATATTGTGCAGGGAGGCAGCTGATGGGGGACAATCAGTCTATGTGCAATTCAAAGAGTATACAGTTAAAAACGGTTAATGGTGAGCTTGTTACGATGAAACCATGCTCCGACACACTACCGTTTTCTACCAGACCCCCAAATAATTGTGTCATTCCCTTTAGGAATACTGAAATGGCTGAATTCCCATGTGAATCTGCAGTGGTAATTGCTAATCAGTACACTGGTGTGCCTATAGATAGATGGAATCAAGTCATAAACAAGTAATCAGGCAAAATAGAATAGGAGGATGTAAACTAGATACAGAGATGAAAAGATAAAAGGCAGATAAGAATCTCTCAAGGATACGTGTATATATATATATATATATATATATATATAACTAAAAAAATAAAAAATCGTACCAGAATGTCTCAATAGGAAGTTATTTCAATAAAAACTAATAATTTGGTGTCAACTCACTTCACTGGGGGGGTGGTCTGTAGGATAACCTCAAGACACCTACAGAGCCTCATACCCCCGTGGCCAGAATCGCCTGTAGGATGGTGAATAATAATGGAAACCCAGACGACGGTGGCTTCTGATCAAATTCTTTATTGTTGATCCGGCTCAATGTGTTTTGGGGTGAAAGCAAACCCCTTCATCAGGAGAAATACATAGATACCACAAAACAAAACATATTCCTACCTAAAACATTTTTATAGACCAAGTCTGCCGTCAGAAAATGCGTGTATCTCGCAGGGGGGACGGATGTGGAATCACATGATGTACAACTTCTGGCTCCACACTCGCTGTGCTACGCACTTCCAGCTCCGTGCGTTCTACCCAGGAGTGCATCGAAGGTAATTTCCGATAAGCTCTATATCTTAAAATAAAGGAGTAATAGTCTTATATATTAATATATAAAAAAGTATCTATAAAATAAGGATAAAAAAAAACATATAGACTATTAACACATATTCATAGATGGAGAAAGAACGTGTATCTCGTGTGGGATCGGATGTGGAGTCACATGACTTGCAACTTCCAGTTCCATGTGTTCCACCCTGGAGCGTATCGGAAATAATTGCCCATGTGCTCTATACCTTAAATTGAAGGAATAATAATCTTATATTTTAATATATAAAAAATATATTTATAAATTAGGGTTAAAAAATATTACCACATTCATAATAAAAAAAACACGTTATTACATATGTAACCGTTAGTCTGAGCCTTCCGACTAGTGCGTATCACCCTGGAACGCACTAGGGATACTGACTAATATCCCATATCCTCTCCCGCAAATAAATATCTTAAAAAAGTTTGAGTATCAAATTGCATAATAGCATTCATTTGGACACCTATAAAAATAGAATAAATACCAAAAAGGGATAAAAACTTTAAAATAAAACAAAATTTTTAAAATAAATTCAGATGGAATATCCAAAGTCGTTAATAATTCACATATTCAAGAGATTCATTGAGTCCAAAAGGTGTGATAAATCCAAAACATCTCTTTGTGACAGAGTTGTTGGTAGGACGAAGGGACACATTCCAGGGGGGTCGTCTTTAGGAAAGTAGGGTCTCCATTGTGTGACACCGCAAAATGGCGAGACACACTGTTATGTTCCACCGATGTTTATTCATTCGTTCTCGGGGAGTCTGTGTGGTCCGTCCCACATAGTATAGATTACATGGACATTGGAGCACATAAATCACATTGGTGTACCGCAGTTCATGTCTTGTTGTAAAATAATAGGATATTTTACATGTGATATTTGAATTTCCCTGATATCGTGACAATCTCACAACATTTACATCTCCTTATCCCACATCGGTATGAACCCTTTCTTGTTTTTACCTTAGGGGACATTGTATGGTTCTGGGTGTTGCACCGTGTTTTAGGGCACGAGGGGGCTAAAATGTTCTTAAGGGTTTTAGCTCGGCGAACGGTTAAACCAGGTCGTTGCGGGACATCTCTCCCTAAAACTGGGTCCTTTTGTAAGACATACCAATGTTCGGTCAAAATTTGTCTGATTATTTTATGCTTAGAGTTGTAGCGTGTAATTAAACCCCGAGGGGAGGGGTTTAATTAATTGAAAGTTTTATGATATGTTAGATCTTAAAGATTTTTTTCCCCCCAATAAGTCCGCTTACTAAAAAGCACTAACAAAAACAGGACCATGACATTTAATACAGGACAAACAATCTGAGCCTGGATCTTTCACTTGCCCTTAAAAATCTGAGCAAGAATAGGGAAATAGTGATTACAAGTGCAGATAAAGGGGGGGATAGTGATCATGGATTCGAGTTACCATCAAACAGAATCCCTTAGAATACTCTCTGACACAGGGTATTATAAACCACTTAAAAATAATCCTACAAAAGACTATAGGAGACTGCTCTTTGATCTTGTGGAAATAGGATTTGATACTGGCGTCTTAGACAAAAAAGAAAGAGCATTCCTTAAGGTACCACATCCTGCTACAGCTCGTTTTTACTTTCTACCAAAGATACATAAGTCGCTCATCAATCCTCCCGGACAACCAATTATATCCGGGATTGATTCCCTCACTTTCAATCTCTCCGAATATATCGATCACTTTCTCTAAAAATATGTCCTTGTATTACCCTCCTACCTTAGAGACACATCGCACCTTAAAACTTTTCAATGGGATGGGGGGGGGGGGGGGTTTCCTATGGGCAACACATGATGTATCATCCTTATATAGCAACATAATACATGAACTAGGAATCAAAGCAGTTAAAAAATTTCTAGATACTGATCCTCTTATGCCACAGAAACAGAGATTTCATTTTGAAATCTATAGAGTTTATTCTTTACCACAATTATTTTGTATATAATGATATTATTTGTGTACAAGAAAGAGGAACAGCGATGCAGACGAAATTTGTCCCATCGTATGCTAACTTCTTTATGGTTGCTTTTGAAAGATAGGTAGTTTTTTTTCGGACATCCCAATATTAAATTTTATAAGAGATACATTGATGACATCATCTTGATATGGAATGGAAGCATGAAAAATCTAGAATCCTATATAAAAGAGGTTAACTGAAACGACTGGAACCTAAATCTTACACTGGAATACAACCCTAACGCAATTTTCTTAGATCTCCAACTGAGTATTATTAACAACCGCATTTCCACTAAAACACACTTCAAAAGCGTTGCTGCAAACAGCTATCTTGAGTTCAGGAGCTGTCACCATCACAAGTGAAAAACTAATACCCCTTTTAACCAGATTAAAAGAAACAGGAGAAATTGCTCAGATGATGTTATAATGAAAGAACAAATTAACATCCTGAGCACCAGGTTTATGGATAAGGGTTATCCTTAAAACTCATGAATTAATCCACAAAAAGAGTCCTAAATGAAAACCAAAAAGACAGTCTAAAAAGAAAAACGCTTGCAACAGCGCTGTCACAAAGAGAGGTTTTGGATTTTTTAGCTCCGTACCCTCACACCTTTTGGACTCAATGAATCTCTTGAATATGTGAATTATTAACGACTTTGGACATAACATCAGAATTTTTTTTTTTTTTAACATTTTTATCCCTTTTTGGTGTTCATTCTATTTTTATAGGTGTCCAAATGAATCCTATTTTATGTATTTTGATACTCAAACTTTTAAGATATTTATTTGTGGGAGAGGATATGGAGTATTTATCTGCGGGAGAGGGTATAGGATATTTATCTGCAGGAGAGGATATAGGATATTAATTAGTATCCCTAGTGCGTTCCAGGGTGATACTCACTAGTCGAAATTCTCAGACTAGCGGTTATATATGTAATAACGTGTTTTATTTTGTTATGAATGTGTTACTATTTTTTATCCTTAATTTATAGATATACTTTTTATATATTAATATATGATTATTATTCCTTCAATTTAATGTATAGAGCACATCGGCAATTATTTCCGATGCACTCCTGGGTAGAACGCACGGAGCTGGAAGTGCGTAGCACAGCGAGTGTGGAGCTGGAAGTTGCACATCATGTGATTCCACATCTGGCCCCCCTGCAAGATACACGCATTTTCTGCCGGCAGACTTGGTCTATAAATATGTTTTAGGTAGGAATATGTTTTGTTTTGTGGTATCTATGTATTTCTCCTGATGAAGGGGTTTGCTTTCACCCCAAAACGCATTGAGCCGGATCAACAATAAAGAATTTGATCAGAAGCCACCATCGTCTGGGTTTCCATTATTATTCACTATCCTACAGGCGATTCTGGCCACGGGGGTATGAGGCTCTGTAGGTGTCTTGAGGTTATCCTACAGACCACCCCCCCCCAGTGAAGTGAGTTGACCCCAAATTATTAGTTTTTATTGAAATAACTTCCTATTGAGAGATTCTGGGTACGATTTTATTTTATTTGGTTTTACATATATATGCGTATCCTTGAGAGATTCTTATCTGCCTTTTATCTTTTCATCTATGTATCTAGTTTACATCCTCCTATTCTATTTTGCCTGATTACTTGTTTATGACTTGATTCCATCTATCTATGTGCACACCAGTGTACTGATTAGCAATTACCACTGCAGATTCACATGGGAATTCAGCCATTTCAGTATTCCTAAAGGGAATGAAACAATTTTTGGGGGGATCTGGTAGAAAACGGTAGTGTGTCGGAGCATGGTTACATCGTAACAAGCTCACCATTAACCGTTTTTAACTGTATACTCAACATACACACATGCTTAAAAAGGTTGTGTGAACTTTTACACTTCTCCTCTTCATACTATAGGACAGGGGGCAGTAACTTCCAGCACTCCAGGTGTTGTGAAACTACATCTCCCATCATGCACACTTGCTTGGCTACTCTAAACTCCCACACAAGTGAAAAGAGCATGCTGGGAGTTGTAGTTTCACAACAGCTGGAGTGCCGAAGGTTGCTGATCCCTGGTAAAGATGTGTCTGACTACTATCTGTCCCAGTGGCTGGGCCCCACCGATCATAAGAACGTGAGTCACGTACTTCCCTGTGTGAATGGGGCAGCAGTTGAGCATGTGTGCTGCTGCTCCATTCATCTCTATGGGACTGGAGCCTGAATGCTCACCCGCTGCTCTATGTATAGAGTTAGACACATGAACCCCTTTCTTGTAATCAGTGGGATTATCAATGGTTGGACCACCGATTGATTGGACACGTATCCTCCAGTCTATGTATGGATGCTGGAGTACGTCTCTCATTCATGTTCTTCAAGTGTACTGAACACCTTTGTGCATCCTGGCATGGTAACGGCTGGCTGCTCTGTCTGTATATAGGGTAGGAGATGGGTTTAAAACATGTATGATGGCATGTATATATTTATGGACTGGCAAGAACACTTTCTTTTTTTGTATAAATGAAATATTTTATTTTTAACAAAAGCATCAAAAATTGCATGAATGGAAAGTGTGAATACAGCCTTATTGCACCAGCGATAAGTAGCATTTAAACACTGAACAGACAAACGCAGAATTCCAGTTTCTTTATTAAAATATTGAATCACTTGCATAATATGGCTATTCGGTCATAGTATCACAGTTAAAGAATCTGACATGCAGTTGTACTGCCCTGCACTTCCTACAATAGTGGATCACACAGCAGTGACAAACATTCGTGCCATGCGGATATTTGTGTGACATCTACCAGGAAGCTGACTTGTGTTTTACCAACTTCAGGCAGCTGCTTAATGAGGCACATGCAGAATGTGACCATGGTTGGGTGACATAAAGAATAAAAGACAACATTTTTTGTAAAGGACATAGTTTTCAAATTGCTATTTAGCTTTTTTTTTTATATGGAAGCCCAAACAAATGTACCAACCATGCCAAGAAAGAAAAACTGCCACTTGTGCTTCTGTTCATTGGTTGATTCGTGCTGACAGGTTTGTATATGATGCTCCCTGGAGGCAGGTTAGACACAGACAGGCTACTTGTCCCACTCAGTATGCTCCTTAATAACAGGTAAGACTTAAAGGAGTTGTTTCTAGGGCGCTCCGTACAGTATTAGTATGTATTGGCTCCTATGAGTCGAAGGTACCACTTGGAACCGAACCCGAGTTTTTTTTTTTACAGTAGAAATTGATTTAAGAAATTATTATGCAAAGTCTCACAGGAGCCAATACATTCTATTACTGTATGGAGCGCTCGCTCCGTAGAGTATTCAAACAAAGTTTTACGTGAATCGACTTTGCATGTTTCATCTGAACTCGATTCACTCATCTCTAGCTTGTCTCACTTCAGCAAATGACATGTATCATGTAGGGGAAGTTAATACAATGCACTAATGTATTGTGATTGTCCATATTGCCTCCTTTGCTGGCTGGATTCATTTTTCCATCCCATTATACACTGCTCAATCCAGGAGTATCTGCACTGCAGTGGAGGATGGTGACTTTTCAAGCACGGCTGCCACTGCTGCTGGATTACAGGGTGTAACCCCTGGATATGAGCAGTGTATAATGTGATGGAAAAATGAATCAAGCCAACAAAGGAGGCAATATGGACAATCACAATACATTAGTAAGTGCCTTGTATTAACTCTCTACATAATAAATGCAATTTGCTGACCCAAGAAGGAATGCTAATAATAGTTACATTTGTAAATCTGCAGCTTCTGATCAAACATGTAATTAACAAGATTATTTTAAACTCTAGGTACCTCTCCCCATACACTCCTATCAATCACTCAAAGGAAATGTGTCACCAAAAATGTTATCCGCAAGTTAAAACCAGATAAAAACACATTTTTTTTTTCTGTTTGTAGATTTTTTAATTTAATTTTCTGAACATGATTATGGGGGCTGCCATCTTCCCTGAGCTGCTGTTAACAGCATTAAGAAAATTGATTTATGGCAGCCCCATGGGCCATAGACACAATGGTCAGGAGGGGACCTCATTGACTTTTATGGGAGAGTTTTCTAGGCATGCTTTGTGTCCTGTGCAGAGGTCATTGTACAAGGAAAGAATAGATAAGCTGACAATCACCTATAGTGGATGAAGGATCCTCTCTTATCTGTACACAGAGGTGATATCTCCTTATCAGAGATGAGCGAATAGACTTCGGATGAAACCTCTGAAGTCGATTTGCATAAAACTTCATTCTAATACGGCTCAGTACAGTTTTAGAATGTATTCTCCGATGAGCTGAAGTTATTGCTTCAGGAAGTCTCGTGAGACTTCGTGCAATACCTTCATAAATTTGTACTGTAAAAAAACAATTTCCCAAACTCTGATTCGGTTTCAAGTGTTCGGGAAATGGTTTTTTTACAGTACAAATTAATTTATAAACTTATTGCATGAAGTCTCGCGAGACTTCATGAAGCAATACCTTCGGCTCATCAGAGACAATACATTCTAATACTATACGAAGCTCCTGCTCCGTACAGTATTAGAACAAAGTTTTATGCGAATAGACTTCGGAGGTTTCATCTGAAGTCGATTTGCTCATCCCTACTTCTTATCATTACAAGCAGGTTTACAATGGTATATCACTGCAGTAAAGTGATCTGTACAGACCAATAAGTGGCATCTATTATTAGGCTTTTTGGCCAGTGCAAAACTGCAGGATTTTATTTAAATATTTTATTTTGTTTAAATATTAATATGGGAAATTAAAAATAACCATCAAAATATCTTGTTATGTTAAACATAAACGCGATCTAAACAATAGGTCATTTTCTGATGACACATTGGCTTTAATGGTAATCTGTCACCATGCTATAGGACTACTATCTGCAGTAATACTGGCGTAGTCCAGATTTTTCATTTTCGTACTGCCCCGGTTCTTTTGCTATCAGCACTCAGAGCTGCACTGCACAGATGTGCATGCACATATGTTCTCTATGATAGCTCAGCACTGGAGTCCAGTCTGTGCTTTTCAAAGCAGCTTTGACTGCTGACAGTGGAGTAACTGCAGTAGTGAAAAAAAAAAAATTGTCAATCTGGATTTATGTATTGCTGTAGATAATCCATAATTGTGGTGGCAGCACACGCTGTACAATTTGGTGAGTGGGGGAGGGGGGGTCACCTGGTAGAACAGCAGCACAGATAATCTGGCAATATAGCACCCAGTAAGTCTATTACTTGCGCTGCATTTTACATGTTTAAGAATTAGACGCTCACACCAATATACAATTAGTGGGAGGGTTCTCCAATCCACATACGTTTGTAAGCACATCTCTGCCCTCCGCATTTAGATGCAAATGATCAGAAAGTTTACTGTGCTCAATAAGAGACTCTTAGAAATGCAAGCTTCTAGTGTATAATAGGTAAGTATGCAAATTATATTATAAATGGCGTTTCTGTCCCCCTTGGACTTTTATCAAGTCAGATCTGGAAGAAATAAAACAAGAGGCTCATTGGTGCTTTATAGACTCAGATACGAGCTTCATTCCTTTACCCTAGGTACACACCTAAGCGTTTTTCAGCGCGTTAAAACGCGCTGTAAAACGCACAACATGTGGAAAGCCATGCTTCCCTATGGGCATGGTTCACATTTGGGCACCAAACGCTGTCGCTTCAGCATGAGCTTCTTTTGGGCGTTTTAACGTGCCTATGGACCATGCTGAAATAGGGGAGAATCACTGAAACGCTTAGGTGTGTTCCCAGCCTTAGGCCTGCGGCTGCACAAGGCTCTTCTCTTATTTGTCGTCCTCCCATTTTCTCATGAGACCTGAGAGAATGACTCATTCAGAGACTTACACAACTGTAATAGTGCATGTATTACAGCGATTTGCTCAGTGTGTGGCACTATATTGGTCTAATCACCTGCATAATACAGAGTGTAGCGGTCTGCTTACAAATTTTACAGACCGCAGGGCTACTGTAAGACCCCTCTACATACACGCAAATGTAGATTCCTCCATTCATTTGCATCATCAAGATACACTGTTTCCAGGGTAATCTGCTCTGTAATCCACAGGCCTCCCTTCGGCATCTGTTGGGCTGGTAAAGACCAGTAGACCTTGACTCTACTGTATAGGAAGGTGCAGTCTGGTGCCCTATTCCATACAGCGGCATCCAGTCATGAAAGTGTTCCTTAAACATGAGCGCATAGGGTCAGCGGTCGGGGGTCCTCTAGATGTTTACCTCAGACGGACACTGCCCCCCTTCTATACATACAGTTCAGCACATTGTTACCAGCCATTATTCGAGGATAAGATGAAAATGGATAATCACAGAGAACCTGATCGTGCAACAAATCTGCAGCATTGTAAAGCACCAGCGATGTTGACCTGCACTGTGAATTCTCAGCCTGAAGCAGGTCACAAATCCATTGTAGAAAATCCACACCACGTGGCTGTACCTTTAGGCGACACTTTTTATAATGATAGTCCATGGTGTCGCACTGCAACACGACAGTCGCACAAAAATCCAACCTGAATGGATTTTTTGCGACTGTCGTGTCGCGTTGCAGTGTGACACCATCAAATATTGCACGACAATAAAACATACATACTTGCTCCCGCCTACTATGCTGTCTGCATTGCACTTCTGATCCCTGTCTACTGCTAATGACTGGATTAAGCAGTGATGTGTTCCCAAGTGGCACATGACCTAGTAGCGGCTTGCTGCTTTGGGACACATCACCGCTGAGACCAGTCATTGACTCCAGCAGCACATGTAACCCTGTCTGTACAGAAGCTGACAGGCGGGATCAGTACAGAGCAGGTAGGTTTCTCTTCCCAGGTTCAGTTGGCTGCTGAGGGAAGGTCCAAACAACCCCTTTACTGTTTTCTCCATTCATATTCTAAATGCCAATGGACTCGGCTTCACTCCTGTCAGGCAATTAACCCCACAATGCGCTGCTCCATAGGAACATGACGCCCACACAATTTAGCTTAGAAATAAATGGAGAAAACTTACAAAGTAACTTTGTGCAGAATACTACTATGAAAGGTCTTCCAGCACATTTCATTAGACATTTAAGCCAGTTATGTGAGAGGATGCCCTATGACATGTAGCGGCTACAGGTGGTAACCGTGTACAGTGGTCCCTCAAGTTACAATATTAATTGGGTCCAGGACGACCATTGTATAATGAAACCATTGTAAGTTGAGTAATCTGTTCCAAAGCCCTAAAATGTCATCCAAGATAAGAGAGAATGAAGATTTAAGAAAAGTAAGCAGATAACTAAGACAGATCAAACAAGTCCTTACATATAACAGTCAGGAATAGCTGCTAACTATCAACTAATCCAGCTATTGTACCAGAGAGGAGACTTTACCGGTGGATCCGAGTCGGAGGCATTGTATGCTGAGGGACCACTGTACTTATATAGAGTGCAATGCTGACTATAGATCCAAGCACGTATGCATTTCTAGCTAAATGAAAGGTTTTCATGGCACAAAGACAAAAGCTACATGCAAAATCATATAAACAACATATAAAGACATTTATGACATGGTCTTAATTGCGGTGCAAATAAAAATATGGCTAGATTAATATTACTAACAAACAGTAAAAAAAAGCTCTCTGTATATGTAACTTAGAATTTGATGAGGATGTTAGAAAAATATAGGAGGAGGCGGCTGAACACATAGCATCTTGGGCCCGTTTCACATTGCCGTTCTCAGTTCCGGCAGGCTCTCTGGATCCAGCATTGCCGGATGTTAACCGAATGCCCAAGGGCCCCATTGACTATGATGCAGTCCGGCCGAATCCTGGCACCGGACCCAAATATAGTCAATGGGGCTTGTGGGCATTCCAGTAACATCTGGCAACGCCAGCAGGCTGCTGGAACTCGAAACGGCAGTGTGAAACAGGCCTTAGTTGTGCCACATTCCCGTAAGTTAGATTTGGCAATACAGTCTCTGTTACTGATCTGGGCCGGGGTTCCTTTTGGCATCATATGACACTGAAGACCATGGAAAGATACTGTTCATATGAGACTTGTATCCAGCCATCTTGGTCTGTGTCGCTGCGTCTGAAAACATCAGTCAATTTCTAGGGAGAAAAAAAATTTGAAATGCTAAGTAATACGTTATGACCATTAAAAACAATGGCAGAAAACATGTGCATGCTATTGTGTTCCATAAAATAACCATATGCTAATCTCTATGGAAGTACACAGCTCTCCTTTTGTGTCCCACTTCCAGCCTGTATTCTAGAGCAGAGCTGCAGTCACATTTCTGCTGGATGTCATTGAAAACAGGTTATCGGGCCCATTCCTAGTCTCCCCTACATTACTGTGAATCACAATAGTGAAGGTAGCTCCATCACCAAGGCTCAGTACACAGTAAGTAAAGCAACGCATGTACACATTTATGCAGACTTAGGCTACTTTCACATCAGCGGTTTTAATTCAGGTTATGAAATCCAGCAGAGGATCTCAGAACCTGAATTAAACGGATCCGTTTTGTCCCCATTCATTATCAATAGGAACAAAACTGATCAGGCTGCGTCAGTTCAGTTGTGTTTTGGGTCCAGATACAAAACTGCTGCAAGCATCGTTTCTGTATCCAGTTTGCAAAACACAACAAACCCGATCTGGCATGAATATCAATGTAAGTCAATGGTGCCGGATCCGTTTTTTCATTACAACCGGAACCGGCTAAAAGGGAGCCATCAGGATGTATTTAATGCACCGGTCAGTTTACATCAAGTTTTGAGATTCTCTGGCCAATCTCAAAACCTAAATTAAAAATGCAGGCGTCAAAGAGGCCTCAATCCAATGAATTCTATTTGGAGCGGATGGACCGAGGGAGCTGATGAATTCTTGGCTCAGTATTTTGTGTTACAGCTGAATCTGCTACAGATCCGACTTTACTCCTAGTAAGAAATGGATTTTTCTACTTGTAGAAGCAACATGGGGCAGATCTCCATGGTTCACATACTGTATCTAGTGGCTGGATGCGGAGGAGACATGCTGTTCATATCGATGTCACCGCTGTAACCAGTGTCATCGCCCTGTTGCCGTTCTCAGATGGAGATGTCACACATGGTTGGCCTTGAATGTATTCAGTTTTGTATAAGTCTGGGAGTACAGACCATTTATATGTACTATCCTACTTCAAGCACCCATCCCAGATACAGACAAAACCTACTAGAGTTATAGAATTCTGTCACATTATTCTTCAGGGTCAGAAAATCCCTTTAGTTTCCTCATGGCTTTTCCTGGGTGCACATTATACAACTAGAGAAGCATATGGGGGCCTTTCCTAGTTAAGCTCCCTCACTGCCATAGATGTCATTTAGAGGGCTTCTCCACTTATTTCTTACTGATGATCCATCCATTAAAGTGAATGGGGCTAAGCCGCACCCAGTCCAGTGAAATAGTTGTGATGTCAAAGGCCTGCGGGAAACGGCGAGAAGGCCACAGCACTAACTGCAAGCGCCGCTGCCTTTACAAACAGCTGATTGGTGGGGGTCCGGGGTATCGGACCCCCACCAATAAGATGCTGATGACCTATCCAAAAGAATAGATCATCAGTAAGAAAAAAGTGTAGACCCCCTTTAAGACAGACACTAAGAAATGGTATAATATTACTCACCTGCAAGACAATACAGCACTGGATGAAATCGTCAAAGGCAACCTGTCCTCTCCTCTGCCGGTCAAATTTTCTAATGAGAATATCATAAAACTGATCCGTCAAGCGATAACCTGTTCATGAAGTGTCGAGAGGTGGAAACATTCAGTTAGGGTCTGCGATAAGTCCACAATAAATCTGAACAATCAGCTGCAGTGTAAATCATGGATGAAAACGGCCGTAGCCCGAGCATCTGATCAGATACAAGGTAGGTATTTCAGACAAGAAACTACATTATGGACAAGCAATAGTGAGACGTGTGCATACGCTTTAACCCTATAGTGGGCCTTAGTCACCAAGCAGTTTTTTCAGTGACGTTCCAATATATATTTTCCTGTCAATGGAGCTGTATGAGGACTTGTTTGTAGCACATCTTAGGGTACTCAATGGATTGATTAACCCCTTAAGGACTGGTCCAATTTTCAATCGTTTCTCCTTGCTTTCACATAGACATGCGATGGCTTATTTTTTTGCAGGACAAGTTGTATTTTAATGGTACCATTTAATTCACTATATCTTGCTTGAAAGAAATGGAAAGAAAAAAAAAACTGTTGGGCAAGTAAAAAAAATAAATTGCATTTCCACCATGATTTTTCAAGTTTTATTTTGTGTGTTCATTATATGCTAAAAAAAACGTGATATTCTGCGGCTCAGTACAATTATGGCGATACCAAATTTATATAGTTTTACTTTGTTTTATTAATTTAAAAAAAATTCTGGCATTTTATGTTTTAGGGCTATGTGAGGGCTTGTCTTTTTGTAGAGTTTTTATTGGTACCATTCTGAGGTTAAAAAGACTTTCATCATGTTTTAGGGATGGGTAATGTGACCAAAAAAATGCCGAATTACACTTTTCTTTTTCTCGTTACGGCATTCACAGACAGTTTAGTAGGTCATTTTCACAAGCAGCAATGCCTATTTTAATTTTTTTTTATATGTAAAATTCAGAAAAGGGGGTGATTTTATTCAAATCCAAAGTGTCAGCATGCTGCCCTCGCCATGTGCACCATTTGAGGGCCACGTCCCCTTTATGAATCGCTAAAGGAGTAAAGTGCAGGTAATACATATTTACTGCATCGTTGACCGAACGCAGATTGAATTGTGATTGTGTTAAAGGGGAGTTGAGCTCCGTGCTGTATTCTGTATTGTGAACCAGCAGAATATTGACTGTCCTTCATTAGACTGGCCACCATGTAAGGGCATAAGCGCCCTGTGATCGCATTTGCAGGGTGCCAATAGATGACACCCCCTAAAAACCACAGAGGGGTTACACAATCAGGATTGGCAGTTTCTCTGCATGTGGCACCTGTTATAGAGCACTTTTACAATTGATCAAAAGCCTTCTTCTTGCTCCTATTTACCATACCTTCAGTGAGAAAAAAATAAAATACAAAAATCAGGTTGAAATGCTCCATTAGGCCCAGTCCACTCCTCCATTAATTTCACAGTTTCTGAAAGCTCAAACATTTTTTATTACACTAAGGCCCCTTTCCCACGAGGGTGACGGATTGGCTCCGGATGCGTTCAGTGAAACTTGCACCATTTTGCAAAAAAGTTCAGTCAGTTTTGTCTACAATTGCGTTCAGTTGTTTCTGCACGGGTGCAATCAGTTTTGATGCTGTGAATGATGGATTGTTCAGCACCTGGGTAACCTCGGAGAGCGACCTGGACTACGTATTTATGTGACACCAGCATACTGTGTGCTTATGCAGTTGAAAATGGCTGAAATATGACCTGTAAAGAGGCTATACTTGCTATGAAGTAAGGAGCATACTGCAAGACATTACTGCTGATCTCCGCCAGCACCCCGTAACTAGCGAAGTGCCCACCGCTTGTTGGAAATTCAGAATATCGCTCTGAGCAGGCAGCATTGCCAGCACCACAGTATTTGTATGGAAGACTTACCAAAACCTGTTAAGGCTTGCTTTAATTCATTCTTGTCAATCAATCCAGAATTATCTCTGTCATAGTTCCGAAATATAGTCTGCCAATCAGTGATATATTTCCACACCCCCGTAAACTCAGGGAAGTTCACACCGCCTTTGTAATCCCTGTCAAACATGGCTGAAATATACAATGGAAAGACAGTATCACAGTACACAATACCACAATGGAAATAATATACATCAGGGGGGTAGGGGTTCTCCATTCTATATAAATAAAGCTTAAAGGGGTTGTCTCGCTTCAGCATATGGCATTTATCACATAGAGAACATTAATACAAGGCATTTACTAATGTATTGGGATTCTCCATATTGTCTCCTTTACTGGCCTAATTGCCACGACCACCAGAAGCAGTGGCCGTGCTTGCACCATATAGGAAAAAGTACCAACCTCTCTACAGACACAGCAGATCCCATCCTGACCACCTCATTTCTGCACTGAAGGGTGGTCGTAACCCCTGGATATGAGCAGTGTATCATCTGATGGAAAACTGAATCCAGCCAGCAAAGGAAGCAATATGGACAATCACAATACATTAGTAAGTGACTGTATTAACTCTACAACTGGTGTTTCAAAATGTGGAATGGAAAAGGCAAAAAATAGCCGTGGTGCGTCAGCTAGTGGCAGAAATCTGCAGCTTCACAGCAGACTGAGATGAGCCCAATAGTAGTGACTGTATGACACATGAGGAGGACCTGATCACTTAGTAAACAGAATTCGTACTTGCCTCATCTTGCTACGCCACCATGTCATTTACTGACACACCTATATCCAGGGATACACACCACCCTTCAACATTGGAACCTACATAAATTATATCTTGGCTGCTACCTAAGAACAGATGTCTTACAAAAGCATGAAAAAGCTGAACTATGGGAAAGTATAATCACCCACTGATCAGTCTTCTCCTCCCTCTACCGCAGAATAGAGGATGATGATTACAAATATGGTGGAGTTACCATCTCCCTACGCCAGGGTCATCAGCCCCAGCCCATCCATTATTTCATGCCAGAAACTGGTGTAAATGAGGACTGAAATGTGTGCCAGCTACGGGCGCACAGACTGCCGGAGGAGGCTAGTCGACACATTGCACACTTGGGTCTTGATAAATCAGGGCCTGTATATGTGAACTTACAGATAATAGCTCGGACAGTGCCAGGGTTAAACGGTGTCCAGGTACCTGAAATCAGAAGGAAGAGTTTAGTACTGAAGTATATGAATAGTAGCTTACAGTTGTGTTAGTTTATGTTGAGCCTTGTTCACATTTAATGCATATGGCAAGCTAAGCTCCCAAGTTTACATGTTAAAGGGAGACTGTGACAGATGCCATATGGCGTCCATTTAAAGGGGTTGTCCAGTCTTCTCATATTGATGGCCTCAGGATAGGTCATCAGTATTAGATTGCGGCACCCCTGCTGATGGGCGCTCATTCGAGCTCTACTTGCTTTTCAAAATTAGACTGAGTGTCATCTCAGAGGTGCAGTGCAATTACAAGTGCTTGTGCCATTCAAGTCGTGCTTGCATGAGCGTCTCCTTCAAACAGCCGATAGGCGGGGAACCCCACCAATCCGTTATTGAGGATAGGTCATCAATATTACTGGCTGTACAACCCCTTTAATAAATGCTGATCAATGCTAAAGTGTAACCCTTTCGTTGTCACAGTTTTTTTTTTATTTATTTTTAGACATTTTGCACCTCTGGTAGCCAGGACAATTTTTGCAGTCTTAACAAATAAGTGTTTTCATACTTTTTTGTGAGTGAGACAACCCAGACATTTTTCTTCACTGCTGTAGGTCAGCTTTAGGGTCCATTCACACTTCCGTGAATGTGTACGCACCCGTTCCGCAGAATGCCGACCCATTCATTCTCTATGGGGCAGGAATGGATGTGGACAGCACACAGTGTGCTGTCCGCATCCACATTTCCGGAGAACGCCCCCGAACTTCCGGTCCGCGGCTCTGTAAAAAAATAGAACATGTCCTATTCTTGTCCGCAATTGCGGACAAGAATAGGAAGTTCTATGGGGGTGCCGGCCGAGTGTATTGCGGATCCGCAATACACTACGGACGTGTGCATGGACCATAAAAGGGGCAGGGAGCTGTGAATGACATGGTTAAGGGAGCGGAGTTCTGTGGAGGTCACAGTTAACCCCCTTAAAGAATGGGGCTATTTTTTATTTTTCTTCCCCATGTTCCAATAGCCATAACTTTTTTATTTTTCCATTCATATAGCTATAGGTGGGCTTATTTGTGGCTTGACAAGATGCATATTTCAATGCCACCATTTAATTCACCATGTCTTGTATTAGAAAACAAGAAAAAAATTCTGTGTGTGGCAAAGTTAAAGGAAAAAAAAAAAAAAGAATTCCAGCAAGGTTTTTGTGGTTTTGACACCACAGCCTTCACTAGTCACTAAAAGTGACCTGACATCCTTATTCTGCGGCTCAATAATCATGCGGCGATACCAAACTTGAACATTTTTTTTTGTTTCACTACTTTGAAAATAATAAAAACCTTTAGAAAAATCTAAAGAATTTTTGCATCGCTATATTCTGACAGCCGGCACCCGGCTGCACTGACTGGGAGCGGTGATCGTGGCATCTGAGGGGTTAAATAACAGGGGTGCCGCCGCGTATGGAGCATGGTCGGTGCATTACACCGTATATATAGCGTTATGGCTTAAGGGGCGGGGTACAGTGGAGGTCACTGTTAAGGGGGTGGGGGCGCGGTACAGTGGAGGTCATTGTTAAGGGGGCGGGGTACAGTGGAGGTCACTGTTAAGGGGGCAGTCGCTGTGGAGGTCTCAGTTAACGGGGCCGGGAATAGTGAAGGTCACAGTTAAGGGGACTGTAACCTATGGTCAGTGTTAAAGGGGTTGTCGGGGTTCAGAGCTGAACCTGGACATCCCCCCATAATTTCACCCAGGCAGCCCCCCTGATGTTAGCATTGGAGCATTTCATACTCCGATGCCCTCCCTTGCCCTCCACTGTACCCTACTCACTTTTGTTGCCAGCGGTTTAGACATTAATGGCTGTGTGTTGAGTTATTTTGAGGGCACACCAAGTTTACACTGTTACACAAGCTGTACAGTCGTGGTCAAAAGTTTTGAGAATTACATAAATATTGGAAAAGTTGCTGCTTAACCCCTTAAGGACACGGCCCTATTTCACCTTAAGGACCAGGCCATTTTTTCAAAATCTGACCATTGTCACTTTATGTGGTGATAACTTTAAAACGCTTTTTCTTATACAGTCCATTCTGAGATTGTTTTTTCGTCACATATTGTACTTCATGACAGTGGTAAAATGAAGTCGAAAAATTTCATTTTTATTTATAAAAAAATACCAAATTTACCAAAAATTTTGAAAAATTTGCAATTTTCCAAGTTTCAATTACTCTACTTCTATAATACATAGTAATACTGCCAAAAAAAGTTATTGATTTACATTCCCCATATGTCTACTTCATGTATCGATCATTTTGGGAATGCTATTTCATTTTTGGGGACGTTACAAGGCTTAGAAGTTTAGAAGCAAATCTTGAAATTTTTCAGAAATTTTCAAAAACCCACTTTTTAGGGACCAGTTCAGGTCTGAAGTCACTTTGTGAGGCTTACATAATAGAAACCACCCAAAAATTACCCCATTCTAGAAACTACACCCCTCAAGGTATTCAAAACTGATTTTACAAACGTCATTAACCCTTTAGGTTTTCCACAAGAGTTAATGGCAAATAAAGATAAAATTTCAGAATTTCGATTTTTGAAAAATTTTCCGTTTGAATCCATTTTTCCAGTAACAAAGCAAGGGTTAACAGCCAAACAAAACTCAATTTTTATTGCCACGATTCTGTAGTTTTCAGAAACACCCTATATGTGGTCAGTAAACTGCTGTATGGCCAAACTGCAGGGCGCAGAAGGAAAGGAGCGCCATATGGTTTTTGGAAGGCAGATTTTGCTGGACTGGATTTTTGACACCATGTCCCATTTGAAGCCCCCGATGCACCCCTAGAGTAGAAACTCCATTAAAGTGACTCCATCTAAGAAACTACACCCCTCAAGGTATTCAAAACCAGTTTTACAAACTTTGTTAACCCTTTAGGTGTTCCACAAGAGTTATTGGCAAATGGAGATGAAATTTCTGAATTTCAATTTTTTGTTACCTTGCCTCAAAAAAGTGTAATATAGAGCAACCAAAAATCATATTTACCCTAAAATAGTACCAACAAAACTGACACCTTATCCCGTAGTTTCCAAAATGGGGTCACTTTTTTGGAGTTTCTACTGTAGGGGTGCATCAGGGGGCTTCAAATGGGACATAGTGTCAAAAAACCAGTCCAGCAAAATCTGCCTTCCAAAAACCATATGGCGTTCCCTTCCTTCTGTGCCCTGCCGTTTGGCCATACAGTAGTTTACGACCACATATGGGGTGTTTTTGCAAACAAGAGAATCAGGGCAATAAATATTGAGTTTTGCTTGGCTGTTAACCCTTGCTTTGTTACTGCAAAAATGGATTGGATGGAAAATTTGCAAAAAAATAGCTGTTTTGGGACTGTTTTTATTTTTTGTTATTTACATAGTTGAACTGACAGGTTAGATTGTGTGCTATTTCTATAGAGCAGGTTGCTACGGACGCGACAATACCAAATATGACTACTTTTTGGGGTTTTTTGTTTCAGTTTTACATAATAAAGCCTTTTTGAAAATAATTTTTTTTTAGTGTCTCCACATTCTGAAAGCCATAGTTTTATTTTATTTTTTTGGGGGCTCATTTTTTGCGGGATGAGATGGCGGTTTGATTGGCACCATCTTGGGGTGCATATGACATTTTGGTCGCTTTCTATGACACTTTTTGTGATGTAAGGTGACAAAAATGGCTCTTGACACCGTATTTTTTTTTTTTTTTTGCTGTGTTCAGCTGAGGGGTTAGGTCATGTGTTATTTATATAGATCAGGTTGTGACGGACGCGGCGATACATAATATGTATACTTTTTATTTATTTATATAAGTTTTACACAATAATATAATTTTTAAAACAAAAAAATCATGTTTTAGTGTCTCCATAGTTTGAGCCATATATATTTTTTTTTTTGGGCGATTGTCCTATGTAGGGGCTCATTTTTTGCGGGATGAGATGGCGGTTTGATTGGCACCATCTTGGGGTGCATATGACTTTTGATCGCTTACTATTACACTTTTTGTGATGTAAGGTGACAAAAAAATGGCTTGTTTGACAACGTTTTTATTTTTATGTTTACGGCGTTCATCTGAGGGGTTAGGTCATGTTATATTTTTATAGAGCAGGTCCTTACGGACCTGGCGATACATAATATGTATACCTTTTTTTATTTATTTTGGTTTTACACAATAATATCCTTTTTGAATGAAAAAAACATGTTTTAGTATCTCCATAGTCTGAGAGCCATATATTTTTCAGTTTTTAGGCAATTGTCTCAGGTTGGGTATCATTTTTGCGGGAGGAGGTGACGGTTAGATTGGCACTATTTGGGGGTCATATGACTTTTTGATCGCTTGCTATTACACTTTTTGTGATGTAAGGTGGCAAAAAATGGCTTTTGACAAAGTTTTTATTATTTTTTTTACAGTGTTTACTTGAGGGGTTAGGTCATGTGATATTTTTATAGAGCAGATTCTTATGGACGTGTAGATACCAAATATGTCTACTTTTTAATTTTTTTTACATTTAACACTAAAAGCATTTTTGAAACAAAAAAATCATGTTTTTAGTCTGAGAGGCATAGTTTTTTATTTTTGGCCAATTGTTTTAGGTAGGGGCTCGTTTTTGCGGGATGAGATGGCGGTTTGATTGGTACTATTTTGGGAGGCAAACGCCTTTTGATCGCTTTGTATTACACTTTTAGTGATGTAATGCGCCAAAAATGGCTTATTTACACCATTTTTGGGGTTTTTTTTATGGCGTTCACCTGAGGAGTTCAGTCATGTGATATTTTTATAGAGCAGGTTTTTACGGACGCGGCGATACCTAATATGTGTAGTGTATTTTATTTTTTTAGTTTTTATTCAGTGTTATGTGTTTGTTTCATTTTTACTTTTTTTCACTTTTTACATTTTTTGACCCAGACCCACTTGGTTCTGAAAGATCCAGTGGATCTGGTGTCTGTATAATACAGTACAGTACACTATATAGTGCACTGTACTGTATTTTATACTTTAGAAAGTCTGAATAGACCTTTAGCAGGTCTATTCAGACTTTCAGCACCATGGAGAGCAGGATGCTTCTGAAAGCGTCCTGTCTCCATGGCAGCCATCACCCCCTGCCATAACTGGGCAGGGGTGATGAATGGAAAGGAGGTGGAGCACCCTCCCTCTTCGATCCCATCCTGTTGGGGGCTGCAAAGGCACAGCAGCCCCGATGGGAGAGAGAGGAGCGCTCCCTCCTGTTAACCCCTTCCATACCGCGGTCCGTGCGGACCGCGGTACGGAAGGGTTAAGCGGCTGGCATCTGCAGCACAGATGCCAGCCGTTTCTATCAGAGTGTCAGCAATGTGCTGACACTCTGATAGAACCACTAGACACCAGGGATAGATTACAGGGAGGCGGGCGGGGATCGCAATCGCGATCCCGCCCGCCGCACCGCCTCCCGCCTCGTGCCGCCCGCAACCACCCCCTGCACCCCGCAGCCACAGTATGATTGGGGGCTGCAGGGGGTTAAAAAACTGTTTGGGGGCATTAACTCTCTGATCCCCGCGGTCATAGACCGCGGGATCAGAGATCGCAATGAGCGCTGCAAACCGCAGGTCTGAATTGACCTGCGGTTTGCAGCGATCGCCCATATGGGGGGGTCACAGGACCCCCCTGGGCATTGTAACAAGGTACCTGCTGAATGATTTCAGCAGGTACCTTGTTCCGATCACTGCCAGCTGAGCAGCAGTGATCGGAACAACTCATGACGTACCGGTACGTCATGTGTCCTTAAGGACTCGGGAAACATGCCGTACCGGTACGTCATGTGTCCCAAAGGGGTTCAGCTTTTATAATAGCAATTTGCATATACTCCAGAATGTTATGAAGAGTGATCAGATGAATTGCATAGTCCTTCTTTGCCATGAAAATTAACTTAATCCCCAAAAAAACTTTCCACTGCATTTCATTGCTGTCATTAAAGGACCTGCTGAGATCATTTCAGTAATCGTCTTGTTAACTCAGGTGAGAATGTTGACGAGCACAAGGCTGGAAATCATTATGTCAGGCTGATTGGGTTAAAATGGCAGACCTGACATGTTAAAAGGAGGGTGATGCTTGAAATCATTGTTCTTCCATTGTTAACCATGGTGACCTGCAAAGAAACGCGTGCAGCCATCATTGCGTTGCATAAAAATGGCTTCACAGGCAAGGATATTGTGGCTACTAAGATTGCACCAAATTGCAACAATTTATAGGATCATCAAGAACTTCAAGGAAAGAGGTTTAATTATTGTTAAGAAGGCTTCAGGGCGTCCAAGAAAGTCCAGCAAGCGCCAGGATCGTCTCCTAAAGAGGATTCAGCTGCGGGATCGGAGTACCACCAGTGCAGAGCTTGCTCAGGAATGGCAGCAGGCAGGTGTGAGTGCATCTGCACGCACAGTGAGGTGAAGACTTTTGGAAGATGGCCTGGTGTCAAGAAGGGCAGCAAAGAAGCCACTTCTCTCCCAAAAAAACATCAGGGACAGATTGATCTTCTGCAGAAAGTATGGTGAATGGACTGCTGAGGACTGGGGCAAAGTCATTCTCCGATGAAGCCTCTTTCCGATTGTTTGAGGCATCAGGAAAAAGGCTTGTCCGGAGAAGAAAATGGGAGCGCTACCATCAGTCCTGTGTCATGCCAACAGTAAAGCATCCTGAGACCATTCATGTGTGGGGTTGCATCTCATCCAAGGGAGTGGGCTCACTAACAATTTTGCCCAAAAACACAGCCATGAATAAAGAATGGTACCAAAACACCCTCCAACAGCAACTTCTTCCAACAATCCAACAACAGTTTGGTGAAGAACAATGCATTTTCCAGCACGATGGAGCACCACGTGATAAGGCAAAAGTGATAACTAAGTGGCTCAGGGACCAAAACATTGACATTTTGGGTCCATGGCCTGGAAACTCCCCAGATCTTAATCCTATTGAGAACTTGTGGCCAATCCTTAAGAGGCGGGTGGACAAACAAAACCCCACCAATTCTGACAAACTCCAAGAAGTGATTATGAAAGAATGGGTTGCTATCAGTCAGGAATTGGCCCAGAAGTTGATTGAGAGCATGCCCAGTCGAATTGCAGAGGTCCTGAAAAAGAAGGGCCAACACTGCAAATACTGACTCTGCATAAATGTCATGTAATTGTCGATAAAAGCCTTTGAAACGTATGAAGTGCGTGTAATTATATTTCACTACATCACAGAAACAACTGAAACAAAGATCTAAAAGCAGTTTAGCAGCAAACTTTGTGAAAAAGAATATTTGTGTCATTCTCAAAACTTTTGGCCACGACTGTACACTGACTACTCGACATTGTATCAAAGGGTCATATCTTCAGATAGAATAAAATATTTACAAAAATGTGAGGGGTGTACTCGCTTTGTGAGATACTGTATTTAACCTTTCAGCCATGTTCCTCTGATCCCATCACAATAAAATATATCTAAGGGTACTTTCACACTAGCGTTTTTCTTTTCCGGCATCGAGTTCCGTCGTCGGGGCTCAATACCGGAAAAGAACTGATCAGGATTATCCCCATGCATTCTGAATGGAGAGAAATCCGTTCAGGATGCATCAGGATGTCGTCAGTTCAGTCACTGAACGGTGTTTTGGACGGAGATAATACCGCAGCATACTGTGGTATTATCTCCGTCAAAAATGCTGGAATGCCGGATCCGGCAGTAATTTACATTAAAATGTATTAGTGCCGGATCAGGCATAAGAAATACCTGAAGGACGGATCCGTCTATCCGCATGACAAGCGGAGAGACGGATCCGTTCTTGCAATGCATTTGTGAGATCAGTCTACAAATGCATTCAGTTTACATCCAGATCGACGGATCCAGCAGGCAGTTTCGACGACGGATCTGCTTGCCGGCTCACTCTGCCGCAAGTGTGAAAGTAGCCTAACAACTGCCCAATAATCGAGTACATGAACCTGTCACCAAGACTCCATCATCTCCTGGCCGGTCCTGGTTAGAAAATCTCAGTGCTAATCACCTGGAGACCTCTGCTCTCTAAGAAGATCACATGAGAATGATTCACTAATAACCAAGCTGTTTCTTCACTTTAACTCTTTGCTGAACTTGGAGGTAACATGGAGAATACCCAAATAAGGACTTTTATATCTAACACAATTAAGGCATCTGCGTTTTCAATTCCGCTATTAAGATCCGTCATAGGATCTCAATAGCGGAAGAAAACGCTTCAGTTATCCCCATTCATTGTCAACGGAGACAAAACTGAACTGAACAAAACAGAGTGCTCCAGAATGCATCCCGTTCCATTTGGTTGCGTCCCCATTGCGGACATAAAAGCACTGCAGGCAGCGTTTTTTAGTCCGCGATGTGGTGCGGAGCAAGATGGATCTTTCCTGACACACAATGTAAGTCAATGGTAGAGGTTCCGTTTTCCCTGACTGAATAGAAAATGGATCCGTCATGGCTATAGAACCGGATCCGTTCATGACGGATGCAATCGGTTGTATTATTGTAACAGAAGCGTTTTTGCAGATCCATGACGGATCTGCAAAAAACGCTAATGTGAAAGTAGCCTAAGCGGTGTATATATATATTTTTCTACAATGGAACTCTACGAGAACGGATACCACTTTATGGCATCAGTCTGAGGCATCCGTTTAGTATATACGTTAAACTGATGGAAAAAATGTGATGTCAACCCAGCCTACGAAAGCAGGGCTGTGGAGTCGGTAGATAAATTTTCCGACTCCGACTCCTCAGATTTTGAAACTTCCGACTCCTCTGTATTTAATATGCAAATACGAAGCTGTTCCACCAAGTTCTTCTAATCTCCTCTAGCACAGAGAGGTAGTTGAGCAGAAGCTGCTGCCTTCTCCTTTGTGCGCTGATCTTCTGCTGAAGATAGAGCAGTGGGAGGATCCAGGAAGGGGCAGGGGAAGGGGCATTTATTTTAAAACATGATTTTCCTAGTAGAATACCATAGTCATGTTTAAAATTTAAGCTAACAATCTGAGTTTACATGTTTTATAGCCTTAGCTGAATGATAGCAGTTTTTCAAATGGTTTACAGCTTCAGTCTTGAACTATTGACTATCCATTCCCTTCACTTATACAAGTGTCTCAGTCCTTAATCAGTTATCAGTGAGAGGCTAGGATAACCATGGGTTCCCTGTAACAGCAGACCACAAGACAATGGAAAGTGTAAGTATTGCCGCTCCTTAAAGGGACACTGACAGGCTGATTTTCCAGCTAAAGATATATATATATACTGGTATTCATCAGAGAATTAGGAATAAAAACTATACTAATGTTACCCCCAGTTATAGCTGTACTTGTGTTTAAAAAACATTTTAATCTGTATGCAAATTCACTATCTTTGTGCCCAATGGGGCAGCGTCTCCTGCGGCTTTGTGCCCAGCCGCGCCCGAAGTACAGCTTCCAGCGCTGTTCCCCTCGTTATTATTCACTGCACTGGCCTTTTTTTTCAGGCTAGCCGAACGCTGAATTCCTGCGCAGGCGCACGTGTAGAGTGCTGGCAGCAGCCTCGTCTGGCTATGCTGAGGCTGTGCCAGCTTTCTCTCTTCCTCCTCGCTACCTAGTCCTGTCTAGTGCTGCCAGTACTCTACATGTGCGCCTGCCCCCTTGGGCACAAAGGTAGAGAATTTGCATATTGATTAAAACGTTTTTAAACACAAGTAAACCTCAACTGGGGGTAACAGTCGTCTAGTTGTATTCCTAATCCTCTGATGAATACTAGCAGATATATCTTTAGCCGGTAAATCAGCCTGTCAGTGTCCCTTTAACTGCATAGAAAAGCATATGAAAAGCACGCTTCTTCACGGTCACTTAACGTCTTTGTTTAGCAGTAACGTGACGCACTGCATGCATTGGCCTTTATTCTTACAGTAGAGAAGTAATTAATTATAACTTTATCTGAATTGGGACATTTAAACTTGCTTTTTTTTTATTCCAATTTAACTCTAGTAGGAGTCGGAGTCGGTCCATTTTTTGCCGACTCCGACTCCAGGTACCCAAAATTGCCTCCGACTCCACAGCCCTGTAGGAAAGGGCAATGATTTGGAGCGTTCTTATGAGAACACATCCCACGGATCATTGGCCTGTGTAAAAGGTCTTCAAACCCTTCACAACATGTGACCTAATAGCACGTCCCTTGTCGTGAAGGGGTTAAAGACCTTTAAAGATGGTGGAACTCCGGAGCAGAGAAGGCACCATAGCAACTGCGTACATGATTTTTCACACAGCGGACACCCAGGCCTAATGTCAGCGATCAGCGGTAATGCCAATCACAAACATTTAACCCCCCACATGCCACGGTCAAGTGTGACAACAGCATCTGACAGGCCAAAAACCCGGAAGCGTGCGCGTGCCAGGCAGAATCGCCTCGTCCAGGTGGAGATCAGGGAAGGCATTCCAGTGATGTAATAAGCCAGAGCCTTTACTAGGCTTCTAGGCTTATTACAATTTAGGCCAGCAGGTGGCAGCACTGAATTGTAATATACCCATTTCTGTATAGAAAAATAGATTTAAAAGTTTAAAAAAATAAAATTAAAAATTGAAATCATCCCCTTCCCCAAAATCAAAATAAACAATAAAAAAATTTAACATAATGGGCATTTCCACGTCTAAAAATGCCCGGAATATTAAAATATAAAAAAAAAAGTTATCCTATATGGTGAATGGTGTAATGGGGAAAAAACCAATATAGACTGTTAGTCAGTAACATGATCGCTAATGCTCTGTGCCCCTCTGTCATATTTTTACTACAAAATCACGGTGACAGCTTTATCTCACTGTGATTTTGTAGTAAAAGGATCACAGAGCATTATCAATCAAGTTACTGCTCAGTATCCCTGCTGTCCGGAACGGGGCTTGGCTCTCTTTCATTCAGCGGATTACCCGCACGGCATCCCTCGTGTGAAAGAGTCCCAAGTCCTCTAGGCTTGGGGCCACCCCACAGTCACAACATCAGGCAGTACTGCACCATGTGAACAGACCACAAAAGCTCACCTTTCCAAGTCAGAGACCCTTATGACTCCCTTGAAAGAGGCCATCATGACATGGTGAGTGTGCCTATGCCTTCTGATTAATACATACTCAGAGACTCATGTATAAATTATGCTCATCAGCAATACAGCAATGCATGGCAGATAGATGTGCGCTCCAAACTGAATTACTGACAAAGAAGACTCTGATCAGTTCAAATAATTTCTATCAGCAAGACGTTTTCTGTACCAATCCTCTGTACCCAGATGTGTGCCAGGGGTTTGTGGCTCTCAGTACTGAATGCCCAGCCAGCCATCTATTTTTAAGAACAGATTTTTGCAGTCCATATTCAGTGTGGTCCTGACCCTGGGGTTCCTAGTGTCGGATCCTGACCATTCTGCCAGCAGAAGAAGCATGACAGTGGACAGAAGCAGAACGCCCCATTCACTGTGTGGTGACTGCTGGTGTACTGCAGCTCAGCTCCTGTTCAAGTATATATGTCCTAGACAACCCCCTTCAAAGGGGTTTCACCTTTTAGAAGGGTGGGGGTCCAACATCGGGCACCTCCACGATACCAGCTGCTTGTGGCAGTCTGCAACAGAAACACAATAGTGGACGGAGCTAAAAGCAAAGGGGTAAATGCTTACAGACTAGTACATGGCGATATATATCAAACAGCAGCCATGGTTGTGGTCATGCCCATAGATGCTGAGCCATAAGTGTCCTAATACAAATCAGTAACTTACAGGCCGTGTCCTACCAGAAGAACCAGCTTACAGTGCCCCAAGTGCCGGCATTACTGAACTATGGAAGATTTCCTACTACAAGGTACACTGGAGGGTCTGTGTCAGAAAACATCAACCTCTCATCTTCCTTGGAAACCAACACAGCTATTTACAAGCTGCAGACACAGAGCTCCATTGTGTAAACTAGGGCATGGTCCTATTTTCCAACCAACGGGACAGCAAACCCAGGCTTCTGAGCTGTAAGCCACACACTGCACATCTCAGTCCTGCTGAACACGCCAGCAAGGAACCGCTCAAAAAATCCCTCCGTGCAGTTTATTTCTCTAGACTAGATCTTGTACAAGTTGAAGGATGCAGTAAGAAGTAAGAAACATGAACATTATGGAGTCCGAAGCCGTCCATGACCACGGAGGAGTACATGCAGGAAATCATACACCAGGTTTCCTCACCATTGGATAAGGCTTGCTGCAGTTCCACGTCCGATATAATGCCACTGTTGTCCGTGTCCACTCTGTGGGTGACAATAAAGAAGATATCAGTCACAATAAAACTATACAGAACCTCAGTAACTTTCTGAAGTGGAGCTCAGACGCCAGGTGGATCTACCAGGCCGCCTTTCCATGTTCAGGTTCCGGCAGCCTTTATACCAGGCCAGATGGTTTCCTCAGAACGTACCCCTTCGGCGTGCTGCAGATTCTCTGACCACCTGGACAGGTCCCCTGTAGATACAGCCACACAGGAAACCATTCGGTCGTGAGCAGTGGAATCTACAGTAAGTACTGAGGAAACTGTCTGGCCTCCACAGGACACGAGCCTGCCACGGAGAAGCACTATAAAGCACTTACTAATACAGTTGTATTCTCAAAGCTCCACGGATCCTCCATTTCATGTGGACCCTGAAGGTCCTCCTTGTGCTGTGATCCATGACTGAGGGCTTCCTCACCAATCACATGACCACTTGGTTACTGAATAAGAGTGCCAGCACCCTGTGGTCTAGATAGTGGACACGTAAGATGGGACACCCCCTGTAACAGTCTCATTTCATTTTCTCCCCACCACGTTACCTTACGAATTGTATCACCTTAACGTTTCATCTAACTAAACATTGACACGAGACTGCTGCCATGATATTTAACACTAGACAGCATCAGACATTTCATTGGCACCATTGTGACTGGGAACGTGGCAGTTTTCGGAGCTAGATTTGGGAGTCCAGCCTGAAGAAGCTAGTACATAACATGGAAATCTTCTCCAGAATTGGTGCACTTATGTGTCAGGCATACAGCCCCCTGTAAAGCCACAGTCACACATAAGTACGTTTAGATACTGTGTAAAAAGCCTGTGTGAATAAGGGCTTAGCCAGACACCTCACCCACTGCAATTTAAAGGGTGCTCTCTGCCAACAAATATGCAGATTTTCTTGCAGATTGGAGGCCATTTTTGCACCATAACTTTCCTGGAAACATGGACTAGACATGCAGGGAAATGCACTTCTGAACAGACGGATTTGCTCCCATTTTGGGTTTTATTTAGTGCCTGGTTTCCTTTATAAATGAATTTGGATTGATGAATGGAAGAATAACACATAAAACAGGCAGCAGCGCTCCACAAAGCCGGTGCTCCTGGGACCTACCTCTTATGTAACCAACAGATTACTTCCTGGCAACTGTAACTCTGTTGTTACAGGAGTCATAGAGATGAATGGCGCACGCCACCGAAACAGGTAATACAGGTCCGTATTCTTGTGACCGGTAGAGGTCCTAGAAGTTAGACCTTTAGTAAACTAATAGATATCCCTAACCATTTAGTCTAACTGAAATGACCCCTTAAGGGGTTAAAGTACACATCCAGGATGGGGTACTCCATCTACATACAGTGGCAGGTAAAAGTGTGGGCACCCCTGGTCAGAAATACTGTGAACAGTGAAGCAAGTTGTTAAAGATGAAACACACTTTTCAACATGTTAAGCAATCTTAGGGTATTATTTTGGTTTTGTACAATTTTTTTATTTATTTTTTTGTCTAAAAAAAGGATTCTGCGGTATTTTCTCCATCCAAAATTCCGGAACACTTGCCAGAAATCCAGATCCGGCATTATTTTCCATTTAAATACATTAATGCCGGATCCGGCCCCAAGTATTCCGGAAAACTGGATCCGGTTTTGCGGTCTGCATATGCGCAGACCTTTAAAAATGTGAAAAAGATAAATACCGGATCCGTTTTTCCGGATGAGACGGATCCGGTATTGCAATGCATTTGTGAGATGGATCCGCATCCGGATCCGTCTACAAATGGTATCCGTTTGCATACAGATTGCCGGATCCGGCAGGCAGTTTTGGCGACGCAAGTGTGAAAGTACCCTAACCCTGTGAAAATGAAAGTGTTGAGGACCGCAAAGCAGGAAAAGGCTATAAGAAGATAGCAAAGCTTTTTCAGGTTGTTATTTCCTCAGTTTGAAATGTAATTAAGAAACTGCAGTTAACAGGAACAGTGGAGGTCAAGAGAAAGTCTGGAAGACCAAGAAAAATTTCAGAGACAGCTGCATGTAGGATTGCTAGAAAGGCAAATCAGAACCCCCGCTTTACTGCAAAAGACCTGAATAAATATTTAGCAGACTCTGGCGTCTTTAAATTAATTTATTAATACGTTTTTTGGAATATTTACTACAAAAGACCGGACTGGTGACCATTCCTTTTTAACCACTTCCCAATCTTTACGTGTATGGGATAGCAGGTGGGTATTTCCACCATACAGTTATTGTCATAAGCAGGCAGGAACGGAGAGGAGTCATATTTTCTGAGCGCAGTACCGCCCCGCGTCCTCCAAATCTCCTCCTTGCTGGCCGACGTCACAGGGCTGGAGCGCCGAAATCTCGCGATGCGCGAGCAAGCGCATGCGTAGTTCGTTCCCTATGCTGATGCCAGCACAGGGAAGAAACATGATGCCGACACTGCGCATGCGCTAGCTCGTGCATCACGAGATTTCGGCGCTCCAGCTCTGTGACGTCAGCCAGCAAGAAGGAGATTCGGAGGACGCGGGGCGGTGCTGCGCTCAGAAAATATGACTCCTCTCCGGACACAGGAGTCACATCAGATTAATTTGCATAGCGCTAAAATCTTTATTTTAACGCAATAAAAGCACATAGAACTATGGGGACTGGGTACTGCGGATGTGCCAGAGGCCATCTAGCAGCCCATGTCCCCAGCTCTATACACACAATCCTGGTGACAGGTTCCCTTTAAGGGTACAAGGAGAGATGAAAGAATTTCAGGTCATGAAATTCATTCACGCTTCGTTTACTGGTAAAAGGTGAATTGCGTTGTGGATTCCGTTACCACAGACCATCACGCAATTCTATGATGGAATGAATAACGCAATGCCTTTAGAGGCATTCATTCCGTCATAATAGAAGTCTAGGGGCTGCAAAACGGTATCCATACCGCAATTCACCTTTTACCAGTAAATGATGAGTGAACGAATTTCATAACCTGAAATTCTCTCATCTCTAGGACTTAGGTACAAGCACGCCGGGCCAGTCCTGGATTTTACCCTGTATACATTACACCCACTTTTCTGGTACGCAGCATATCCTCCATTATGTGTCTGCAGAAGTCGGAATTAGCATTATCATTAATGTTGGAGGAGGGGTCAGGGGACAGTAAGGAGCGTCCAGCGCATTACTCTGTGGTATCAATACAAAGGGAAATTTCAAGAATGAGGAAGAATGAGCGGTATGGTGGCAGACTGGATAGACGGGTCTGAAGAGGTGGCTTCCCAGCAAGGCCGTCTTGTGTTTGGTGCTGGAATCCAACAACCTCATACACAACTAAGGTACTTTCACACTTGCGTTGTGAGGATTCGGCAGGCAGTTCTGTCGCTGGAACTGTCTGCCGGATCCGGAAATCCGTGTGCAAACGGAAAGCATTTGTAGGCGGATCCGTCTAACAAATGCATTGAAACACCGGATCCGGTATTTACTTTTTTGCATTTTTAAAGGTCTGCGCATGCGTTTTCCTGGAACACTTGGTGCCGGATGCGGCATTAATGCATTTCAATGCTGAAGTATTTTCTCCGGGCAAATACCGTATGAAGGACGTAACGGAAGACATCCTTATGCATACTGAACGGATTGCTCTCCATTCAGAATGCATTACGATAAAACTGCAGCGGGTTTTTTTCTGGTATTGAGCCCCTAGGACAGAACTCAATATCGGAAAGCTTTAACGCTAGTGTAAAAAGTACCCTTACTCACTGAGCCATAATACAGCCGTGTGCCGTCAAAGGGAAAACACGTTTGTGTAACAAGAGTATATAATATGCTACATGGGACTTCAGCGAAACCAATTAGAAAAGGGAAAGTCATTACTACTGTGGTCTAATCTGTAGGCAGCGGCTGGGGCTCGTCTCACCGCCTAGTTTAAAGTTTTCCGGTATTGAGTTCAGTCACAGGGGCTCAATACCGGAAAAAACGCTTCAGTTCAGTATGCATCAGGATGTCTTCAGTTCAGTCCCTTTGTGGTATTTGGTCGAGGAAAATTCCAGAACACTTGCCGGAATGCCGGATCCAGTACCAAGTGAAAAACGGATCCGGTTTCCCGGTCTGTGCATGCACAGACCTTCAAATCTGTGAAAAAAATAAATACCGGATCCGATAACACTGGAGAGACTGATCCGGGACTGCAATGCATTTGTTAGACGGATTCGCATCCGGATCCGGAAACAAATGCTATCCGTTTGAACTGATTTCCCAGCAGTGCTTTAATACATCAAGCCAATCGGCACCAAAGGCCGATCTCAGGCAGGAAGACACCGCACTATAAGTCATTATAATGCCATGGGTCCACGTCTTAGGACGCTAGAAGCAGATATATTCTGAACTAGACAGTGGTGGAAAAGCCCGGCCAAGCTCCTCGGCTCACAGCACACACCTGGAAAAAGTGATCTCATTCCAAAGTCTTCGGACTCCTCAGAGTGTTCTTTGTACCGAGCGCTACTTGATGAATCACAGGACGGTGCCTTCCAGTGTGAGTCAGTGTGTATGTGACCCAGCGAGCGGAAACTAGAAGTAACGGCACCCAGCGTCACTACTAAGCAGGGAAATCCAGCCATGGGGAGTAATAACAAGCAGAAAACCGTGGCTCATACAAGTCCCTGCGCTCGTGAGGGACAAGATCTGGGTGCAGAACAGGAACCCCAACATAAAGTCCACACAGTGCGGGTAATACACAGCCCTGTGCCCATCCTCTCCCTCTATCACTGGCACCCATATAAAAGGATCCAAGGCTGCTGATAGGTGACCATGACAGCTGAGGCCCTAATCTAATGTGCCTATTAGAAGGCTTAAATTAAGGCTTTTATTGAAACATAGCACATAAGACGTCAATAAATGTTAGAGCTCTTTAACACTTGTTTTTGTTTTCCGGCATAGAGATCCGTCCTCGGCGCTCTATGCCGGAAAAATCCTGATCAGTTTTATCCCCATGCATTCTGAATGGAGAGAAATCCGTTCAGGATGCATCAGGATGTCTTCAGTTCAGGACCGGAACGTTTTTTGGACGCAGCAAATACCGCAGCATGCTGCGCTTTTTGCTCCGGCCAAAAATCCTGAACACTTGCCGCAAGGCCGGATCCGGAATTAATGCCCATTGAAAGGCATTAATCCGGATCCGGCCTTAAGCTAAATGTCATTTCGGTGCATCGCCGGATCAGACGTTTAGCTTTTTCTCAATGGTTACCATGGCAGCCAGGACGCTAAAGTCCCGGCTGCCATGGTAAAGTGTAGTGGGGAGCGGTGGAGCAGTATACTTACAGTCCATGCGCATGGGGAGCTCTGACGTCATTCTGGAGCGCCCCGGGAGCCGCACGGACTGTAAGTATACCGCTCCCCGGCTCCCCACTACTACTATGGCAACCAGGACTTTAATAGCGTCCTGGCTGCCATAGTAACCTCAAAGCATTTCGAAGACTGATCAGGATCCTGATCAGTCTTCTAATGCTTTTAGGCGACTTGCGTTCTGACGGATCCGGCGGGACAGAAGTGCCCACCGGATCCTCAGAACGCAAGTGTGAAAGAGGCCAAAAGTGAAGGGCTCTGTCCACGTGCACTTTCCGCTCAGTGCCACTCACTTGGATGCAGCCAGACACAGCCACTGTGCAGTGGACGGCACCTGTAGTTCTGGCACTGGCCTCATGGGCTAATCGGTGGTCTTGCGTGCTGTCGGTCTCCCGTGGATAGTACTCCTTTTACGTGGGTAAAGCTTCAGTGATGAAGTCCGGCTCCGGGTCCCAAACATGCCGATTTTTCGCACGCGCATGCAAAACGCATTAAAACGCTTTGCACTCGCGTGAAAAAAAAAAAAAAAAATCGCCCGCAACGCTCCCGCCTCTTATCCGGGCGTCAAACATGAGGCCCGTGTAAACCCAGCCTTAGGCTCCGCAATCCTCAGTGCGGCATCCCACTCAGATGTATGGGAGGCAAAGAGGATGGATTTTTGGCAAAATTTTGCCACGGCTGTCCGTGCCAAAATTCCACCTAAAAGGGTTCTCTGGGAATTAACATAAAAAAACTTAAATAGTACTTTATTATGAATATATTCCCAAATACCTTTCATAATTTATAATGGCTCGTTTTGTCTGGGGAGCAATCATCAGGGGAAACAAAATGGCCGCTGTCCGATTAGTCCACACAAAACCTGTCCTGATCCCACATGAGGACAAGTTACTTCAGAGCACTGAGGTAAAGAGCTGCCTCATCCTCCTCTCTACTTGTCAGGGATTATGTTCCTGAATACAGATGATAAGAACTTTAGCTAAATCTCTAGGAATGGTGTTCATCAGGAGACATGAAGTACAGAGGGGACGGACAGGCCAGGCTGTGATAATGTGTTGCTGTGGTAATGGAGACTGCATACAAGAGCTGCTGCTCATTATCCACACCCCACCCTCCTCATCTCCATTCCCACAGAGATTCACCTGTATTCAGGATCATGATTCCTGACAAGCAGAGAGGAGGAGGCAGCACTATGGCTCATTGTGGTGAAGTAACTTGTCCGGCTGTGTGATTAGGACAGGTTTTGTGTGTACATATTTCGCATCAGTTTTATTTAGCCCTCAGGGGGTGGCCACACAGTCAGGTTTCTTGATGCAGTTTTGGCTTCCAGGACTGGGTCATAAAGGAAAAACTTCTTGTCTATTTTTTAATGGTTTTGGCTTCCTGACCGTGTGGCCGTGCCCTCACATATCTAAAGCTGGGCACATGGGCATCAGCTTGGGGATGAAGAATGCTTCCACGTCTAAGCAGACATATAGGAGCAGGACACTGGGCACCTCTGTGTTGGCAGCCATGTCACCAAGGAAGGGTGCCACAGAACCACAAGTGGGTGTGCCCAGGGTGACTATGTCGTCCTTTTCCAAAAAAAAACCTGTCCAGCTACGATTCATAAATTACCCAAAATATCCCAGATTCTCAAGGATGGGGGGAGGGGGGTGGGACACAACTAGTCTTATACAGTGCAGGAGCAGAAGGACCTGTGATGTCACAACAATCATGTGATCAGTGCGAGCAGTGAGCCTGAGAAACCTTGGGAGTTGTAGTCCTCTGCTCTTATACTCCCTCTCTGAATTGTCCTCTGATATCCCAGAATAACGGCCTGGACATGCTGGGAGTTGTAGTCCTTTCCTCACATATCAGCCTGGACTAGCTGGGAGTAGTAGTCCTCTCACACCTCCCCCCTGGCGCATTCTGTGTGGTATGGTGTCCTCCTCCTGTATTCTACTAATCTCCACAATACAGCCCTGCCTGGCACACAGCTGGGAGTAGTAGTCCTCTCATACCTCCCCCTGGCGCATTCTGTGTGTGGTATGGTGTCCTCCTCCTGTACTCTACTAATCTCCACAATACAGCCCTGCCTGGCACACAGCTGGGAGTAGTAGTCCTCTCACACCTCCCCCCTGGCGCATTCTGTGTGTGGTATGGTGTCCTCCTCCTGTACTGCACACGGGGGCACCACTCACCTGCGGAAGACGTTCCTTAGAAAGTTCTGGTCCTGGGCTCCGTACTGATAAGCCATGGCTGCAGCTAGGTATGCTCGCCCTGTCAGGCACTGCCTCTTCTACCCCTGTGCCTGCACTCTAGTCAGCCCCGACCCGGCTGTAGCCGCCTCACCAACCCGGAAGGTGTCACCGCCACTCCTGGGCCCCCGCCTCCACACGCGTCCTTCCCGCCTCCATGCAGCGGCTCTAGCGCCCCCGTCCTGCATGTGCCTGACTCGTCATGAGCGGTGAGTACGGAGTGACACAGGGACTAGTTTCTCTAAGCAACCAATTAAGTTTCTGCTTTCATTAACGAAGGAGCCGCTTCAAAATAAGAACTGGATTCTGATTGGTTGCTAAGGACGTCGGTCCCATAGACTTTGAATGAGGAAGCAGGGCGCTGGTACTTCTGCTACATTCAGCCTCACTGAGGTCATGCAGCAGGGAGGAATTGGGGTCTGCACCCTCATTCTAGGGGTCTGTGGAGGTCCCAGTGATAGGTATTACTTTACTGTGGACAGGGAAAACTAAGGGCATATTCACACACAGCAATTGGATTGGGGGAAACCTGCTGCCCCAAAAAACACCAGAAATGGGTGTTGCATTGTATGTTGTGGACTGAAAACCATGGCAGGTCAGATTTGGCAGCAGATGTGGAGCTTTCTGAAATCTCATCCACATTGCTTACGTTGCGGAATACGTGCGGAAAACAACTGCGTATTACAGTACCAGCAATTAGGGATGAGCAAACCGAACTCTACAGGTTCGGGCAGAGGAGGAATCCCGTTATGGATTCCGTTATACCACAATTCTGTGACAGAATGCAAAACTGAAGCCTTTAAGATGCATTCCATTTTGGTCCGGCATATTAGAAGTCTATGGGCAGAATAACGGATCCGTCTGGTTTCAAGACTTGAAATTGAATGCCTCTTAAAGGCTTCCGTTTTCCATAACGGGATTCCTTCACTGCTAGGGATGTTTCATCCGAAGACGATTCGCATAAAACTTAGTTAGAATACTGTACGATGCGGTAGAAATTAATTTCTGTAGTGATGATTACCCGAAGTCTTGCGAAGTAATAACTTTGGCTCATAGGAGCCAATACGTTCTAATCCAAAGTCGATTCGCTCATCCCTATTCACTGTACGAACCTGTAAAGTTCGGGTTCGCTCTTCCCTCCAGATCACACAAATCTCATAGACACTTTGCAGATTTTTTCCGTGCAGAAATTGACCTGGCCTGCATTACGGAATAAATAGCATGTCATTAAAGTTTGCGGTTTTTACTTTTTAATCGAAGGATGAGATCTGCGCAAAACCGCATCTAATCTACAAAAAAACAACAATTAGACATTGCGGAAACGCACATAAATCAGCATGGGAATGTGAATGCTTTCATCCACACCCGTCTTCAGGTGGCCTAAATGGTGTGGATTATCCGCAGTAGTTTCTGCTGTGAGAATCGGCATCTACGCCACGTAAACTAACTCCTAGGCCACGGAGTCGATTTGTGTGCAGAAAATCCCCAAGAAATCTGTGCAAAAAACACACATAAATTCGGACTATTTGTCGCTGTTTTGGTGCGGTTTTTAGTGCATTGTTTATGCAGACTTTGGTGCGGATTTTCTGTTAATGTTAGGCCTCTTGCACATGAACGTTGTGCATCCGTTCCGTGCATTGGGGACCGCCATTTGCGGCCAAGGTCCGTGCAGCGGCCGGGGCGGATCGAGACCCATTCAACTTGAATGGGTCCGTGATCCGCCCGCACCGCAAAATAATAACACATTTTTTATTTATTTTTTTGCGGTGCGGAGGCATGGAGAGAAACACCATGGAAACACCCTGTAGTGCTTCCGTTCCGCATTTCCGTGATTGCGGACCCATTCAAGTGAACGGGTCCGCATCCGTGAAGCGGAGTGCGTACAGTCCGGACACCTATGTATTGTGGACCCGCCGTATTGCATCTAATTCGCAACTTTGGCACCGATATGGTGCAGAAATGCACATAAATCCTCATGGAAATGAGTGCGGCTCTTACGTGTGTTTAGCTGCACCCATGTGGAGGGGGTCTTAAGGTTCCTGCACACGATGCAGATTTTCATCCGGAAACAATGCAGCGTAATGCCTTAGGGCTCTTTGACACGAGCGTGTCCCTTGCGAGAATCATAGTGACAGCTTTATGTCAGTATGATTCTGTAGAAGTAAGCTCAGGTAGAGGCACACAGTATTATCAATGATTACCCTAACACTGGGTTCAGACCTGAGCGTTTTGAAGCCTAGCGTTTTTGGTGCGTTCAAGACTGGCGTGTAGGCGCGTTTTTTCAAGCGTTTTGGTAAATAGTGTAGGCGCGTTTGACGCGCGTTTATGTGATTGACTGCATAGTTGGCCAATGACCAAACAGCCCTCCCTATATAGTTTGGCCAATCTGAGGTGTGAATTTTGAAAAACGCGCGTCCATAGGCGCGTTTTACGCTGCACAAACGCCCGAACAACACGCCTATCGCGTTTCCCATTGAAGTCTATTAGCACCAAACGCTCGAAAAAAGCCCGAATTAACGCGAACATACTTGCTTATGCGTCGGACGTTTATAGGCGCCTATGAACGCGCATAAAAACGCGCAAGTGTGAACCACCCTCATTGGAATGCATGGTTCCTTTACTGTTGTGCGTTTTTATGTGCGTTCAAAAGCGGCGTTTTACGCGAAAGTGTGAACTGAGTGTAACTCCACAGCACACTATCCTTAGATCACACGGAGCGTGATTCCTGCAGGGGACACGCTCGTGTGAAAGAGCCCTATTCTCACGTCAGTGATTGTGAGCCAAAGGCCTCATGCACACGACCTTAGTTTGTTTCCGCGTCCATTCCGTCCGCAAATTTTGCATCCGTAAATAAAAACTGATTTTTTTGGCGGATTCGTTTTTGGGGCAGATCCATTGTAATAATGTCTATCCTTGTCCGCAAACGTGAAAAAAATAGGACATGCTCTATTTTTTTGACAGAATGTAAACACGGACCATGGATGTGGAACAAAAAACGGTTGACCATCCGTTTTTTTTAACGTACCCATTAAAATGAATAGGGAAGCATCCTATCCTTGAAAAAAAAACGGAATGGACGCGGAAACAAACAACGGTCGTGTGCATGAGGCCAAAACCAGGTGTGGAGCCTCCACAGACATAAGTATTAGGGCTCATGCACACGAATGTGGGCCGGCCAGGCCAGTGCTGCAGACCGCAGATTGCATGCATTACTTTTTTGCGTGCGGTGGCATGCGGTGGCCGTACGGTCGGTACCCTTGCATTGCACACCACGGACCCAAAAACAGAAACGGACAGAAACCCCATGGGAGCACTCTGTATTGCTTCCGTGCGTCTGTTCCGCACTGACCTTCCAGATTGCGGACCCATTCGTATGAATGGGTCCGCATCCGTGGTGAGGGGTGCACACAGCCAGTGCCCATGTATTGCGGCTCCGCTGTTTGTGGGCCGCAATACGGGCCTGGCCGGGCAACAGCCGTGTGCATGAACCCTAAGGGAGAGATCAGCTCCTGTTCTGTGTTTAGATCCGCACCTGGTTTTGGCTGAAAATTACTGATGGAAATCACTGACGTGTGAATGAGGCTTTATAAAATAGTATTTTTTTTTGCAGCCATAGCCAGGGCTAGGAGAGATTTGTGGACAGAGAGGACGGACTGGTGGGGCGTGTGCACTCTGCTACATCACCACAGCGACCTTCTCCAACCTGTCCGCACTCTCACTTCGTTCCCACACATACAGAGCTAGTTTCACACCAGCTTTAGGCCTCATGCACACGACCGTTGTTTGATTCCGTGTCCGTTGCTCGGTTTTTCGTGATTTTCTGCGGACCCATTGGTTTTCAATGGGTCCATGGAAACCTCGGCAAATGCACCGTTTGTCCTCCGTGTCCGTGGTCCGTGATTCCAGTCCGTCAAAAAAATATAACCTGTCCTATTCTTGTCCGTGAAAAACGGTTCAAGTACCCATTCAAGTCAATGGGTCAGTGAAAAAATGCGGATGGCCATCAGTGTGTCATCCGCGTTCCGTGTCCGTTTTTTTTGCGGATCCCTTGGCAGGCACTTGGGAAAAATTGTCAGCCTGTCTTTTGGTAAAATCTTTTGGGTCATGTCCGCTAAAAAAAACGGAAGACACACGGAAACACAACGGAAGGCAAAAACTGACACGGATCACTGAACAACGGAACCCCTTTTTGCGGACAGCATAAAAAAAAACGGTCGTGTGCATGAGGCCTTAGTGACACTCGGCCGGGTCTTTCTGGATCCGGTATTACTGGAAACGACATGATTGCCGTCCGACCACATTAACTATAATGTCCATCATAGTCCACAAACTGAGCCACATGCAGAAACGGCGCACATCACTACATGTATTGCATGTGGCACGTGTCATGGGTGGTAACGTGTATCATACTTTAATACTTATTACCAGATTATTGAACCTCCTCGTAAATAGTATATTTTTTCATTCTTTTCCTCTAGGCACGAGACTTTGTGATTTCAAGCAACGCCATGTGTAGGAATGATCAGCGCGGTAACCTCCTCATACAGTATGATCACTATGAATACTTGCCACGCGCAGGTTCCCATGTTATAGGCACACGATTTTCCACCTCTGGTTCCAGTTTATAGACATGGCTGATAAAAATCTAGCAATGGAAAGGAAAGCAGCGTACCAGGGACGACTGCGGAGCAGTTTATCGTCGCTGCCATTTATGTTTTCAGTTGCCTTTCTTGTAAGAATGGTCCTTATCGCCTACGGAGTCTACCAAGACCGCACGATGGTGGTGAAATACACAGATATCGACTACCACGTCTTCACGGATGCCGCTCGATATATCACTCAGGTAGCACCCAAATCTGCCACAAGCAGGGTCCAACTCCTGTGTACTGATAATAATAAGTTATAGAAAATGGTCAGCATGGGGTGTAAAGCAGGACAAGACCACCCCACGGTGAGGAACGAAGTGCATGGCAGAAGGTGGCACATTCCTGTAACCTACTGCCATAAAATAGCTTCTGGGGGGGGGGGGGGTCATGGTTTTGTGTAAAAACATCAGTAAATGTACTAATGCTGCATGTTTTAATGTTTAACATACAAGTATAAATTGTGTACCTACAGTGGACAACCCCTTTAATCTAAGAGGCAGAGTATGTGGCAGTGTAGTTTATGTGGGTTTTCGTCCATTTTTTTGCTGCGTATCCGCACCAAAATCTGCATCAGTTACTTGTGGGTTTGGTCACTGACAGTGGCATTGCACGGGAAATCCACACAAACAATTGCCGCGCTGCACACAGGTCCTCTGAAATTTTGAAAAGCACATCTCCTTAGGCTGAGTTCACATTAGCGTTCAGCCCTTCTGTTCAGTTATAGAGCAGAATGTAAAGGACGGATTCGGCACATAACTGAGCTGAACGGAGCCAAGGACCCCATCGATTATATTAGGGTCAGTTAGGTTTCCACTCAGAGAAAGATTTTTGAAGCCAGACAAAAGCCCTGTGTGGAGAAAAGAAAAAAAAAACCTCCTCTGAGCCAGGGGTGGCCAACCTTACAGACAGAGTGAGCCCCCAAAAAAAGGATGATTACCAGGAGCCACAAGCTATACGTTTCCACAGTCACCGTATTTTTCGCCCTACAAGATGTGCCTAGGTTGTAACATAGAAAAATAAGAGAAAAAAAATTGATTTTTCACCTGATCTGAGGTCTGATAAAAGAAAAATGTTTTCTTATTTTTTATTAGCAGAGGAAAAAAAAGAAAAAATATATTTTTCACCAGAACTCAGATCAGACTCCTAAATCGGATCCCCAATTCTCAGCTGACCTAAAATAAGATCCCCAAACCTCATCAGGCCTCCAAATCAGACCCCCAATGCTCGTATCAGACAACACAAATCAGACTGCCAGTGTCAGACCCTCAGTGCTCAGAATCCCCCATTCTCAGATCTGCCCCCCCCCCCCATGCTCAGACCTGACCAAACCATGCTCACACAAGACTCCCCCATTCTCAGATCTGCCCCCCCCCCATGCTCAGACCTGACCAAACCATGCTCACACAAGACTCCCCCATTCTCAGATCTGCCCCCCCCCCCCATGCTCAGACCTGACCAACCTATGCTCACACAAGACTCCCCCGTTCTCAGATCTGCCCCCCCCCCGCCCATGGTCAGACCTGACCAACCCATGCTCACACAAGACTCCCCCATGCTCAGATGTGACCCCCGTGCTCAGATCAGACCCTCCATTGCCCAGATCAGGACCCCTCCCCCATGCTCAGATCAGAACCTCCCGTGCTTAGATCAGACCCCCATGCTCAGTTCTATAATTTAAAAAAAATCTCTCTCTCCTGATCAGGCACTGGTCTCCTGTTCTTTGCAGGTCTGACACGCTCTCCACTATGAGCACAGCATCAGGTCATAGTGCATGTCTTCATGTACTACGTTCTCACACTGTGTGCATGAGGACGTAGTGGAGAGTGAGCTAGAGCTGCAAAGTAGCAACGGTGCCCAATCAGGAAAAAATATCTGAGCATGGGGTGGAGAGTGAGCCAGCCTGACTGCTTCCCAGCTCCACAGCAAGAGCCGCACTTGAAGAAGCAAAGAGCCACAGATTGGCCGCCCCTGCTCTGAGCGGTCTATGGGGTCCGTAGGCTCCGTTCTTCTGCTCTTATAATGGATGGCACAGAAGAACGGAAAGGCTGAATGGTGATGTGAACGCAGCCTTAGCTGGTACTGTATTCCTCACGAAAAACTGCATGGAATACACCTGCATAATATGTACTGTGCGCATATACCCTTAGGTCTGTGTCTGTGTGGATTTTGATGCTTCTATTGAAAAGGGTGAAATCCACACCAGAAATTGCACAAACAATTGACATGCTGCAGATTTCAAAATCCACACAGAAGAGAAAAGCTGTGTACACATGAGATTTGTCTTATCTCATACACTTTGTTACGCTGCAGTTTTTCCGCATGGGACTCCGTGCGGAAAAATGCGTGTAATCTGCACGGTGTGCAGGTAGCCCTACAGTTTCATTGTTTGTAGGCAGACATTCTTGTTTATGCTAGGCGATGCGCTACTGTACCCATTCATTTGAATGAATGGGTTTTAGATTGAAAATGGACAAGAATAGTGAATACTGAAGTGTTACTTTAATGGGTCCATGGTCTGCGCAGGTGCGGTCCATGGTCTGCGCAGGTGCCGTCCATGGTCTGCGCAGGTGCGGTCCATGGTCTGCGCAGGTGCCGTCCATGGTCTGCGCAGGTGCCGTCCATAGACTGCGCAGGTGCGAATTAGGCCTATGCAGGGATTTAGGTCTGTAAAATAAGGGTATGCTTCATCTTTTCATACAAACCTATATATCCTCCTGCTCCAGATCATGCTGCCTACAAGCATATTCTATGTGACAGTTCCTTTAAATTGATTTTCTCTCTGTTCTGAAAAAGAAGTAACACTATAGGCGGATTTACTATTGGAATTGTACCAGAATTGTTCCTTCCACTGGCGCATCTTTAGACTGTGTAGTCCATAAACAGGATCGGTACATCTAACCTATGTAGCGGTAATTTGTAGTGAATAACAGTTCTTTCTCCTTTCAGGGATCTTCTCCTTATGAGAGGGCCACCTATCGGTACACACCATTACTCGCCTGGATGATGACACCAAACATCTATCTCTCAGAAGTTTTCGGGAAGTTCTTATTTGCATGCTGTGATTTAATAGCTGCATTCCTAATCCAACGAATCCTTCTCCTCCAAGGCCTGGATAGCCACACGGCTGGCAAGTACAGTGCTTGCTGGCTCTTTAACCCATTGCCTATGGCTGTCTCCAGCAGAGGGAATGCAGAATCAGTCTTGGCTGTTCTTGTTTTATCATCTCTGTATTATGTGAAGAAGTGCCATCTTGTGAAGGCCGCCCTTCTCTTTGGTCTCTCAGTTCACATGAAGATCTATCCTGTGACCTACCTATTGCCCATTTCATTGTCCCTGCAGACAACAAGGACTAAGGGAAGTAGGTCGCACATAGCCGGTGGATTGGGTCGAAAATTCTTCGAAGATTCCTGGGAGCTCTTCCTCAGACTCCTCAATAGGAACACCCTAACCTTTGGCATTGTATTCAGTTTTACATTGCTTACACTAAGTTTTGTCTTCTACTGTCGGTAAGGTGTTTTTCTACTTTTTAGGTTGAAATATACAATTTAAATTGTAGTGAAAGGGATTATTTAAGTAAAGGTTCTTTACGTGACGTGTTCTCTTTAGGACTGCAGACTCTGAATACGGAGCGGCTGTCTTTTCTGTCAGCGGGATGTAGTAATCATTTTATTTCCTTTCAGTAGATGACTGCAGCATTAAAGCCCGTCCCTAGTAACATTTTGCAGTTTAGAGGATTTCCCAACATTTTTCTTCAATGGATTCTACTATATAAGCGTGCAGTGGCATCTGTCACCTGTAGGCCTTCAGTGGATGTCCATGCAGCTCACAAACAGTTACACCAATGTACACCAGCAAGACTAAGGCCAAAAGGACACTCTTTTGGCCTTCGTCAGGTGAAATGGGACCCATGGATACATTGAGAGCATTTTCCCGCCACATACGCCACCATTACATCCGTACTGGTTCCATCACACTGAAGGTTCAGGGGCACAGGATTAGGTCAATATCCAGTCTGTACAGTACAACATGACATTCTTACACCAGAACTAAACCTATAAATGAACACTAAAAGTAAAGAAGAAATAGTTCTCCTTATTGTTTAACTTGTAGAAATCCCACATTTGCAGCGCGGACCAGTGGAGAAGGTGTGGGCTTTAGGAGGCTTTTCTGAGATTGTAATACTGATGACCTATCCTCAGGATAGGTGGGGTCCGATCCGCTGTTTGAAAACACAATGGCACTCGCAGTAGCGCCGCGGCCTTTCCCTAGGTCATGTGACCTAGGAGCAGCAGTCCCGGAAGTGAATGCTATACAATGTACGGCTCTGTGCTTGGTGAGCTCAGAGAAACCGTGGCACCCACAGGAGCGTCAGTGCCTTCTTAAACATCTGATCGGCGGGGGTCCCTGGTGTCGAACCCCCCCCTATCAGATCCAGAGGATAGGTCATCAGTATTAACATCTCAGAAAACCCCTTTAGCTATTTTTTGTCCTCGTGCAAACAGAGCATGGCAAGGAGGCCATGACAGGGAGGGGGGGGGGGGCATGGCGCAGCTCCTGACACATTTCTTTATATACTTCTACTGTAATATGATGCAACATAGGACAAGCTGGGATATTTTGTATTTCATGTGGTTTTAAATTTGAGAAGCTAAGGCAAAGTGAAAAATCATCTGGCCCACAGTGTGAATGGTGTCCTGTATCCTGTTCCCTGCACGGATGGATCCAGAGCAGACAGCATCCAGCAATTGGATAAATAGACCGCACAGGTTGCTGGATGCTGTCTACTATATGTTAAAGGGGGTATCCCCAATATCAGATTGGTGGGGGTCAAGCTCTTTCCTCTCACTTGAACGGGACGGAGTGTAACTACAACTGCTCCTCCGCATTCAAGTGAATGGGATAGAGGAGCTGTAATTTCACGTTTGCCGCCGAGATGTCAATGGCTAGCAGGTAAACAGTGAAGAGAACGCCCCGCCCCCTTTGGTCGCCGTGGGTGCGGGGAGTCGGACCCCCACCAGTCTCATATTGATGACTATCCTGTGGATAGGTTTTCAATATAGGAAACTGTACAGCCCCTTTAAATTTGAGAAGCCCATAGGGATTCATACCTTTTCAGAGAGAAGCACTGCATGACCTCCATATTCCCACCAGGCGTACCCCCAGAACATCGGCCCAGCTATTAGAGTTGTGGTTGCGGTTTCCAGATTAGCTGGGGGTAGAGAGCACCTTTTAAAGCTATTTTCCTCTATAGCAACGATCTGCTTAATATGGTCCCTTGTTCTTTTTTCTGTGTTTTCTGCAGCTATGGCTGGGATTTCCTTGAGCACACTTACCTCTATCACTTGACCAGGAGAGATATACGACATAATTTCTCCCCGTACTTCTACATGCTTTACCTAACTGCGGAGAGTGACCGGAGCCTTGTCCTTGGCCTCGTTGCCTTTGTGCCTCAGATATTGCTGCTCACTATTCTATCCGTCGCCTATTATAAAGACCTGACCTTCTGCTGCTTCTTGCACACCGCTGTCTTTGTGAGCTTCAACAAAGTGTGCACATCTCAGGTGAGCTGATACCATGGCGGATCCTAAGGCCTCATGCACACCACCGTTTTTGGTCCATGTCCAATCTGCATTTTTTTGAGGATCACACGTGAACCCAGAAAATGCAGACAGAACATGGATGTCATCAGGTGTGTAGTCCGCGTTCGCACGGCCGTTCCACAAATGATTATTGTGGCTTCCCAAGTGTCTCAGGCTGGGTTCACATCACGTTTCCCATCCGTTTAACATATACAAAACAGATGCATCAGACTGATGCCATACAGTGGCTTCTGTTCACCATAGAGTTCTACCGGATACAAGAACGTGGTGTGCTGCCTTTTTGTATCCTTTTTCCTAACCTACGCATCAAACAGAGGCATAAAACGTGATGTGAACCCACCCTATACACATTTTTTTTTTTAAATCCACATCGTTTTGGTGTTTTTCTGCTTAAGAAAGTCATCCTTTGTATCTTATCAAGCTGTCCAGAATTTTTTCCTATAAATCTCACAAGAGGTCCAAAACGGATCAGTTTAGCCCCAATGTATTCTGAATGGATAAGGATCCGTTCAGAATGCATCAGTTTGGCTCCGTTCAGTCTATTCCGCTCTGGAGGTTTTGGTGTCCGCCTGACGATGCGGAGCCAAACCGATCCGTCCTGACTTACAATGCAAGTCATTGGGAACGGATCCGTTTTCATTGACACAATATGGTGCAACTGAAAACAGATCCGTCCCCCATTGACTTTCAATGGTGTTCAGGACGGATCCATTTTGACTTTGTTTATGATAATGCAAACAGATCCATTCTGAACGGATACAAGCGTTTGTATTATTGGTGCGGATCCGTCTGTGCAGATACAAGACGGATCCGCACCAAACGCATGTCTGAAAGTAGTCTTAGGCCTCATGCACACGACTGTATGTGTTTTGCGGTCCACAGATCCGCAAAACACGGAAGCTGCTCCGCTTCTTGCGGAACGGAACGCAGCCCATTGTAGAAATGCCTATTCTTGTCCGCAAAACGGACAAGAATAGGACATGCCCTATTTTTTTTTTGCAGGGCCACGGAACAGAGCAACGGATGCGGACAGCACACGGAGTGCTGGCCGCATCTTTTGCGGCCCCATTGAAGTGAATGGGTCCACACCCAAGCCGCAAAATATGCGGCTCGGACGCGGACCAAATCAACGGCCGTGTGCATGAGGCCTTATACTGTGGATTTTCTCCACAACGTGTGGACGAGATTTCTTAAGGTCTCAGCCACCCCAATGGGACTGGAAGTGGAATAATAAATGAAAGCTTGAGTACATTTCTTAATCTTTTGTTGGATGCCATTAAACATCTTTGTTTTCCCTTAAGTATTTCCTGTGGTACCTTTGCCTTTTGCCATTGGTTATGCCTGGCCTGAAGATATCGTGGCGGCGGAGCGCTTTTCTTGTTATTTTATGGTTTGCTGGACAGGTAACAACATTTTGACATTTATTAATGAGTGACTTTTTCATGTGGTTAAAGGGACATTCCATCCCAAAACGTGTATGCACTTCACCATATTAAAACTTTATGTGCACCATGCTGTTTCTACAAGCATTTCTTACTAGGAGTAATCGGGTCTGTAGCAGATTCCGCTGTAGTAACCTAGTCTGTAAGGCCTCATTCACACGACAGTATTTTGCGGACCGTATACTGGCCGTTTTTTCAGTTCAGTATACTGACAGTATACTGAACCATTCACTTCAATGGGACTGCAAAAAATACTGAAGTGTCTCCGTATGCCTTCCGTTTCCGTTTTTCCATTCCGTTTAAATATAGAACATGTCCTATTCTTGTCCGCAAATCACGTTCAGTGGCTCCATTCAAGTCAATGGGTCCGCAAAAAAAACGGAAAGCATACGGAAGTGCATCCGTATGTCTTCCGTATCCTTTCCGTTTTTTGCGGAACCATCTATTGAAAATGTTAAGACCAGCCCATTTTTTTCTATGTTATTACTGTATACTGTATATGCCATACGGAAAAACGGAACGGAAAAACGGAACCTATACGGAAACACAACGGAAGCAAAAAACGGAACCACGGATCCGCAAAATACGGACCGCAAAATACTGAAAAAGCCATACGGTCGTGTGAATGAGGCCTAAGGCTGTAAGAAGACATCTGTCCGTCCAGTTCAGCCTCTTATCCTACAAGCTGATGTAAAGATTCTTTAAGTATTATTTATTCTTTCATTTAAAAAATGGGTGGATGGTTTTCTGGATATCATTTTTTCTGTTCAAAGGGGGTCATTTATTAAGCTGAAATACACCTATATTAGGCATATTTCAGATGCAGATTGTGGCGCTCCCCGTTTACGCCAGGTCTAAAATTGTTGGCGTAGCGTGGGCGTGTTAAAGGGAAGGGGCATAAAAAAAGTTTTAAATGTAAGACAGCTCGGAAGCGGTCTTACCTTTAGAACTGGTGGAGGAACCGCTGAAGCTATGGAGAGGCCGGCGCCTGTTCAAATTGCCAGCAGTGTGCAATAAAGGTCCAGATGGATGTTACCAATTAGGAAGTGTCCCTGCACAGTCTGACCCTGTCCAGTCAGTGCTGCCAGTGGTAGACTGTGCAAGGATCCCCCCCAAGCTGGTAACACCCTGATGGACCTTTATTGCATATAGCTGGCAATTCATTAAGAAACCCTTCTAGTAGGAATAATAGAGTAATGGCACAACATAGTCATAATAGGTGCCCCAGAATGGTTATTGCATGGGAAATGCAAGTCCTTACCAAAAAAGACATGTCAGGGGAGGTGACCGGCCTCTGTAACGTAGATGACATGAAATTCTGTTTTTCAAGCACATAAACAAGCCTTATTGCCCTTTCTCTTATGTTTTATTATTAAAAAGGGGCTCGTTTACACATGGTCATGTGTTCTGCTAGTAGTCACAAGCATGGACATACTGTCATTGACGTCACAGCATATGGGGAGAATGGAAACCATCCTGTTACACTGACGGCAGTGCGGCAGCGGTGGGCCACTACTCCACAGCCCCATTCCCTGCTCCTGTGGGTCTCTGACGTTGATGGTCCCAGTAGCCAAGCACTTACCAATGTTCTAGCAGTAGGTGGTAGATGCTGCTATATGACCAGCTTTACCCTCACCCCATCTCTTGTAGATTGAAGCACTCATGGGCAGGGTCCGCTTTCCTTCTTATTGGACTTATATCATGTATGGTCAGCGCCATGGAAGGATGAATTCTGGGAATACCCCTTGATCATTTAGTTCACTACATTGTGAGATTACATACTTCTACTTAGGATCCCCTGGACACGTTCTGATTCTGACTCTTCTTTCCGTTGTCTTGCAGGCCGTGTGGCTAGCTCCAGCCTACTATCTGGAATTTGAAGGCCTCAACACATTCATACTGATTTGGGTGGCCGGGCTGGCCTTCCTCATTGTAAATAGCTATGTTCTCTCCCAAATTATCGTCCGCTACAATGTCTGTAGAGAAAACGTTAGAAAACGTAAACTACAGTAGCTCCTGTGCCAGTTGTCGGGGCCACACACCTGCCTTCTGCTGTCCGTTCTCTTTATTGGGGCATCTTCCCTGAGAAATCTGGTTAATAGGTGACTTTTTTACTAATGCACGGCCATAATACCAACAATAATAAGGCTAATGTCTCACTCGGGAAGAAACCAGGATCGACCTTTAAACAGCTTTACACCTTCAGGAAGACGAGTGGGGGCAATAAATACTGTGGATCAGTACGCCATCTCTCCTTCCTCATATACGTGTCCTCTCTGCTCAGCCAGGCATGGGATCTGAACGCCACTGCCGGACATCCCTGAACAACAGAAGGATCAGGCATGTTGAAATTCAACCTCTCCGACATGGAGGCGAGTCGGCCATCCTGCTTGGATGACATAATGTGGATGGCCAGATTTGGGCTTTGTTCACATCTGCATTGCAAAGTTTTGATTTGATGTGTAGAAGAGCATTGCGTGCAGTGGCGTTCTGATCAGTATGACAACCCCTATTGTAAGGCAAGAGTAAATGGATTTTTGGCTTCTTTGTCAGTATATATTAAATGGACCTTAAAGGGGTTATCCAAGTTATATTTATTGATGACCTATCCTCAGGATAGGTCATCAATATCAGATCGGCGGGGGTCCGACACCCGGCACCCCCGCCGATCAGCTGTTTGAAGAGAAGGCGAGCGCCGTGCCAGCGCTGCCTCCTCGTCATGTTTACATGCTGGCCGTTGCATCTGCAGCGGTGAGCAGGTGTAATTACACCCAAGCCGCTCCATTCATGTCAATGGGACGGCTCTGTGTATACTACAGAGCCGTCCCATTGAAATGAATGGAACGGCTTGGGTGTAATTACACCTGCTCACCGCTGCAGATGCAACGGCCAGCATGTAAACATGACGAGGAGGCAGCGCTGGCACGGCGCTCGCCTTCTCTTCAAACAGCTGATCGGCGGGGGTGCCGGGTGTCGGACCCCCGCCGATCTGATATTGATGACCTATCCTGAGGATAGGTCATCAATAAATATAACTTGGATAACCCCTTTAACTGAAACGACGGTAGTGTGAATTGAAGACAACCTGGAACCAGAAGAGTGGACCTGTGTAATGCACTACTGAAAATAATGCTTTAAGGCACGGACAAACATTCGGGTTTCTTACTGGAAACCAAAATCAGGAACCCTAAATGTGTGGCTGCGCCTGTAGGAGCAGAGCCAGCCAAATAGTTACCCAAAAACCCCCATTACGATATTACTACATGAGAATATATTGGATTAGGGAAGGTGGCAGCATGGGTCCATAACTCCTATAGACTAGGGTAGAGACATGCATGATACCACCTCTCCACTTACAGTAGTTAGAGGATTTTTCCCCATGCCCCCCTCTTTGATTAGAGTGACACTTCTGGGATCATGTGCCATAGACCGGTTACAACCGACAGCGCATGCGTGAGCAGGAATCTGTTGTCAGCGCATGCGCTGTGGGTTGTAACCAGGCTAGGGTCACATGCACAATGAACGGCTGTAACCCCGGAAATGGCAAGAGCATATAATTGGACTGGGAGAACAGTGCTGGTGCAGAAGGCAACTTTTAAGTAAGGCATGAAAACAAAAAACCACCATTAAGTGGAGAGGTGACCATGCAGGTCTCTGTAGCCTCTAGAAGCAACGGGGGCGTTGCTGTTACACCTAGAGGCTCTGCTCTCTCTGCAACTGTCACGCCCTCTCCACTCTGACAGGGCCAGGTATGACGTTTTCACTGCCTGCTCCTGTCAATGTGCAGAGAGAGCAGAGCCTGTAGGTGTATCAGCAATGCCCCCGTTGCTCCTAGAGGCTCATTTCTCTCAGCAATGCGGGCACATATGTACATGGGACCAACACAGATGTGCCAAGAGCACATGTAACAGGGCAGACAGTCTCATGGGCACAAATCGGATTCCTTTTAACTCTTTGAATGTGCTTATTGCTGATGATATATTGAATAAAAAGACAAACCCAAAGGTTGGGTTTTTATGTTCAAGTTTTCTAATGCAGTTTTTTGAAGCTAAGACCAGGAGTGGATTATGGGGTTATGGACCCACACTAACCCCCTCCCCAAATACAATATATTACAAAATGTCATGTATTAGTGTATAACCCCTTTAATCTCTTGCTGGATGTAGTGGCTGCCTTACCTGGGTGATTGGAAGTCAGGTGAGAACCATACCTATTATTAAAGGGGTTGTCCCATGAAAAATATCCCACATTTTTCAAACCAGCACCTGGGTCTGAATAGTTTTTAATTGCAGGTTATTAAAATGTGGCCTAGCCACGGAGTTATTCAGTAAAATGTATCTGGCTCTAGCTGTGTTAGAAAGAGGTTGTCGTGTATATGATGTCTGATTTTCCTTTTTTACATCAATCATGGGATAACCCCTTATTTATGACATACATTTCTAAGTGAGAAAACCCCAATTATATCTGGATGTTCTTGAACTTAGGCTACTTTCAAAAACAGAGGAAAAGGTCCAGCTTGGTTAAAAAATGTTACCTTTATTTTTCAGTGCGATTAAAAGCCAGTTACAGTCCAGACTGGAATGTAACTGGCTCTTAATCGCACTGAAAAATAAAGGTAACATTTTTTAACCAAGCTGGACCTTTTCCTCTGTAACGTTGTGGTTCTCGGTGTGGTCCGTGCTGGGTGTGGCGGGGTTGAGGGCACCTATATCTCATTTCTGCTTACCTAGCCTACTTTCACACTTGCGTTTTGGCTTTCCGTTTGTGAGATCCGTTCAGGGTTCTCACAAGCGGTCCAAAACGGATCAGTTTTGTCCTAATGAGTTCTGAATGGAAAAGCATCCGCTCAGAATGCATCAGTTTGCCTCATTCAGTCTCCATTCCGCAAAACGCTGCCTGCAGCCAAACAATGTAAGTCAATGGGGATGGATCAGTTTTCTCTGACACAATAGAAAATGGATCCGTCTCCCACGGACTTTCAATGGAGTTCATGAAGGATCCGTCCTGGCTATGTTACAATCGGATCCATTCATGACGGATGCATGCGGTTATATTATTGTAACGGATCAATTTTTGCAGATCTTTGACGGATCCGCCCAAAACGCATGTGTGAAGGTAGCCTTACTTGTGTTTGCAAATTGTGGTAAAACAAAGAATCTGTGCAAGAAGTGTACATAAGAATACTCAGGGCCGATACATTTAGAGGAAT